>JAQSUU010000725.1:2453202-4906405 GCA_038087645.1 Saccharum hybrid cultivar R570 | reverse complement strand
GTGACATGGACCTGGGACGCCCGTCCCCCCCCCCCCCCCCCCCCCCCCCCGCCCCCCCTCAAGGCCGGGCCTGCCTCGAAGCTGTGTTCTGAGAGCTTTGGCAAATAGATCCAAAATGTAAGCTGCTTCACAAGATTCTGAGTTAATATGCGTATAAAACTTAACACTATGGCATCCAAGAAATGAAGCAAGCCCCAAGTCCCTTTGTATTATTATGCGCTAGCTAAATGAACAATCATATACTTAGAGCAGCTCCAACAGCTCGGCTATTCTTGTTGTGAAGGTTATTTTTAGAATTTGTATAATAAAATAGACTCCAACAGATGTGCTATCTGACTTTATAAAATAGGAAGCTGGCTATGATTTTCACTGGCCATATATAGCCAACTATAGACGCTAGCTATCTTACTTTATAAAATAGCAAGGGGACATCTTCTTTTTTAATGAGTTTTCTATTTTATAAAATGACTAAACAATACAATTTGGCTACTAATTTCAGCAAAGCTGTTAGAGTTGTTCTTAGGGTTGAAAACAATCGGGATCCATGGAGATAAACCCTCTCCCGTTTTCAAGTTCACATTTTATTATGAAAACAAAATCAACTCAAGAAGGACGGAAACAAGAAAAAAAACAGGATTCATCGAAAATAAAAAAAAACAAGTCAATTCAAAAGGAATAACGGTCAGGATACAAAAAGACAATACAAACGTCGACATATAGAATCAAGAAACATGACTTCACGTACTAACATAGTTGACTTAGTATAGTAACACTACCAGCACATAAATTATAAATTATTCTAATTAATATTGTAAAGTTCATAAGATGACGGGTATAAGACTACGAGACCAAAGTCTCCAGGGCTACTGTTGCATAGCATGACCGCTTGTTGCCAACTCTTAAGTCAACTATTTAGTATAGAGGTACCGTGGCATAACATGACCATATTTTCTATCTAAAACAAGATACAGACAAAAGTAGTACTCCCTCCAGCTTCCTAAAGTTAGTATATACGTATAAAACTAGTACTCCCTTCGGTTTTCTTGAGGAAGTAAAACTAGTACTCCCTTCGGTTTTCTTGAGGAAGTATAGGCTCCTCGGGTGGTTGCAAGGCTCCAGCGACATTGTTTAGGAAACGGGAGGGAGCGCAAATGAAGGAAAAAACAAAGAAAACGTAAAAAATGTCACTTTCGCCCTGTTTTCAGATGTACTGAAAACAAAAAGAAAATAAAAAAAAGTCACGATGACTATAAATACAAATTCCAGCGGACATAGAAATCGAGAACAGGACCAGGATTTATCCCAAGTTCCCAACGTTCTCATACATTCTATAAAGATAACACGCTGGCTAACCAGTTATAAAAAAAAATTGCTATGAACAATCAACACAAAGCAACGGATACTTCGGAGGAAAAACATGTACCACGCCTTGCATGGTCTAACCACGTGAACGAAAAAGCACTATACCATAGGGTGATACCATTAACAAATATTTTTTTACCAAAAAAAAAAGGATTTTCTTCGTTCAACAAAGGATCGGATCAGGTACGCACAAAACAAAAGACGAAAATAACCAATATCTCGCAACCGCATGATACCATATGACCCATCAGCAACAGATGGCGGCAACCCAGTACACCCTACATTTATTCTAGCACAAGGCAACACCGAGAGACGGTAACGCATACACTAATGTACCTAGAACACCAGCCTCTTGTTAAACGCTATTCTACACCCATGAAAAATAAAACCATAGGGGAGAATATGGGAGAACATAGAATACACAATTTACAGGGAAACTACTCTGCGGCGACGCCTATACAGGTGGGTGGGAGGGCAGGGGGGAAGACACAAATGGGGTGCAAAGAATTAGTTGGCTGGCCAGACCCAGCCAGCCATCATCATAGGGGGGGGGGGGGGGGGGGGGGGGGCTACTGAAACCTCTACTAATTACACAGCTACAGAAGCCAGCCGCTGGCTAGAGGCGGTAGGAGAGCGCCCCAGCACTATAGCAACGAGACTAGCACTATGGTGCTGGCAATCTTCGCCGCTGTTGTGCCATCTTCGTATGAGCATGCATCCTATCGGCATACATCGGGAGGCGCCTTATCTCATCAATCTCTTCGAGAAGCTTTTCCTCGGTAATGTTATCTGTGATACTCCTCATCACCTGTAGACCATGCAAATAAACTGTAAGAATACTGTAGTAGTTTCACTTTCCCACCCAAATATAGAGTACTTATTCCAACAGTGGGCAAAATATGATGATCAACCACCTACAAAAACAATGATGCTCAACTGTCAACAGAACAAGGCTGTTTTAACTGACACTTGAGAATTGCTGAAGTGAATGTCTTAGAGAGCAGGATCCTAAAAGATGAAGGCAGAAAATGCAACTCGTAAGGAGAGCTAGCCATGCAAACAGAATACTATGATCCAATGTGACAGGCCAACTGTATTTTGGAAAATGGTTTTACCCTAATAGCAAGACCATTTCAAATGAGTACATTTAAATTTTCAAGCAAAGATCAAGATGAGTACATACAGCAATATTCTTAAAAGAAATGAAGTACAATAGAAAGTATATAAGAACTAGCCTTCCGGTATGTGTTGATGTCGTTTGGAGTCGATTTATCAGATCTAATACGCATACAGGCCCAACACTGTTCTTCCTTATTCCAGGAGCACTCAACAATCCTCCCAGCGACAGAGGATGGATCTACATCGTCTGTATAAGTTTAAGAACAGCAATAAATATACAACAAATAGAATAGTAGGGCAGAAAAATAGAAACATACATCGTTAAAAGATAATACTCCTAAATATTTTTAAAATTTGTTAAAGAATATTATTTCAGCACTCTAAGAGACAAATAAGCTGACTACACAATGAATGAGGTTATCATGAAAATTGAAATGCATGTTACCAGTAAATGCTATCCGAGCACCATCCATAAGTTTCTTTTTTCCTCTCTCATAAAGGAAAACCAGTTGACGATTATCATTTGTAAGCTGCAATAGTCAGACATACAAAACAAAACCAAAATTCAAAATAGTATCTTCACTATGACTAATCCATTTAAAACAAAATAGTTAGAAATGGTCATAAGACCTCAAACAGAAAGTCCACAGAATTCATCTCAGGGTACTTCCACTTCAGAAGACCTTCATGAGTACGAGTTACATATGGATCATCCCAGCCCTGCACGAACAATTGAAGCATCAGCCAAGTAAAAGCAAAATTTACATGTAAATAACCACAGAATAAATAGTTACAAAGGATGTTAGAAGTCACAGTAAGGACAGGAGTTCCATATATAGCACTGTTTAAAATTACACATCCACAACAAAATGTTCTAAGCTGTAAGTCTTCACAAATAGGAAACACTCCATGAGTTAACAAAAAAAAATGTAGAACTTCAGTTGAAATCAACTGCAAACAGACACATCCATACGTGAACAGTAAAAATGGAAAACAAAATATATGCAAATTACCAAATGAGCAGCAAGAAATAAAGCGTTCAGCTTTATCGTGCTGTAAACTCCATATAATCCCATGAGGTCTCCCCCCCCCCCAAAAAAAAAGCACCCCAAAATAAAATAGAAAACTAATCTCAAACAGGATATTGACATGGGCATAACTAAAAATAGAAATGTACAGTTAAAAAATAAGTCCAACAAAGACGGGACCTCTAACAAATAAGTGTCTGTAAATTTTATTTATCAAAGCACTGCACATTGAAAATACAAACAGCACTAAAAAGTGACCATTATCAGGCCCATTCCCACAATAAAATGATCTATTCCCAAAACCATACAATTCATCCGGTTGAGTCCTGGTTGCACACAAAAACCAAGTAGACCAGAACCATCACATTTACTTGTTACATTGCAGCCAAATAAAGATATATTAGAATACTATAACCATTTCTGTTCTTGTTTGAAATACCACAGATTGCACCATACATGAAGGCCATATAAAGCAGACAACATGCCTTACCATCTTCATATCATAATAAACAAACAGAAAAAAGAATCTTACCTGAAATATAAGGCCATCAGCATCATGGCAAAGCGATGGAATGAACTCCTTAAGAACCCTTTTTACTGTTGAGAGCAGCCAAAAATCCTTTCTCCTAACCTGGTAATGTCATATAATAAACAAAAAAAAAGGAAAATTAACTCTGCAAGACTCATGGGTTGAACATCATAATTCAGAAGGAAATCCTAGAATCCGATACCGAAAATAATTCCATGTCATATTTGTACAACGGATTGCTCTTAGCACCACTCTCAAATTGCTTTTTCTCATGATAACGCGGCCGTATTATTTCATCTTCCAGCATTTTCCACCTTTCAGAAAATGGCAACTGCATACACAAATTTCCATAATTAAAGATAATAATCCCAAGCCATAATAATGTGTTTATATCACCCTACGGTACAATAGAGCTTGGAGCTCACATATAGAAGTTACAGCAGAAAAAATAAATACACCCTCAACTGCAGTTCACTAATCGCGTGGCAACACAAACCTTGTAGGCCGGTGTGCTAACCAGACTAAGCAAACATGATTATGGCAATGATGAGCAAAATATTGATGGTGTGGACAGAGTGCAGGCACCAAGAAATAATTCAGAAAGGATGCTTACTACATCTCTTTTCTTTACTAAGGGGGCCAAAGTTTCATGGATAAAAGAGTAAGTCGGAAATAAGTAAATAACAAAATGTTACTCCCTCCATTCCAAATTATAAGACATTTTAGGTTTTTTCAGATACGTAGCTTTTGCTATGTATTTAGATATACACTATGTCTAGAGACATAGTAAAAACAGTGTATCTAGGAAAGCCAAAACATCTAATAATTTGGAACGAAGGGAGTATATATGATTCCACAACATATTACCTTAGTTTTGGGCACTGCGCTAAGCGCCATAAGATCATATGCCAAGTACCTTCTCTTCAAGCCTGAATCTGGTACCGTGTCTATAATCATCTCCCCATCAATCAAGGTCATATCATGCAGACCCTTTATAGCAAAGAAATAAGATTAAAGTTTTGCAATAAGAGGCATGTTCTATGATTGTTTCTCCAGCAAAATCGGAACCTTACTTCGAGGCTCTTATGGGGAAAGCGCATCTGAACCCTTCTGAAGCAAAAATTCCGATCAATCAAGAAACAACCATCTCTCATTATAAGCATCATATATCGTGTTCCATCTGCTTTCCATGTAGCAAAGTAGTATCGCTGTCTAAGTAGTTGCAGATTTTCACTGAACAAAGCAAAACGAGTGCATTATTAGATAAAAAAGAATATATATTGAAATTCTACTTCTAGACAAGATTCCCTGCGCTCTCTTGTGCACGGTCGGATATCGTGTGTGTTCAGGAAACTAAAATTCCAGGCAGTTCCCGAAGGGTTATTCTTTCAGCTCTAGGCTCTGATTTTTCAGAGTTCGCTGCTGTGCCCTCTGCTGGAGCTAGTGGGGGCATTTTAATTGCCTGGAGACGCCATATCGGTGTTTCAGGAGTTCGAAGAATTGACAACTATAGTGTAACAATTCAGTTTGTTGCTGGTGATGGCCAGGCTTGGTGGCTAACCTGCGTTTTATGGACCACAAGCTAATGACGAAAAAATCCAATTCCTGCAGGAACTACGTGATATTCGGGCAGCATGTCCGGGGCCATGGATGATTACTGGGGATTTCAATCTAATCTATAAGGACGAAGACAAGAACAATGCCAATCTCAACAGGGCCATGATGGGTCGCTTCAGAAGGTTTATCAATGATCTTGCTCTCAAGGACCTTCCATTGCACGGCCGCAAATTTACATGGTCTAACCAGCAGGTTTCCCCTACTCTAGTTAGGTTGGATAGAGTTCTCTGCACTGTGGACTGGGAGGACAGATTTCCTAACTGCCTGCTGCAGAGTTTGGCTTCGGAGAATTCTGACCACTGCCCCCTTTTGCTTGGCCTACGGGATAATAATCCGGGTCGTCGCAGATTTCACTTTGAATCCTTTTGGCCCAAACTTGATGGCTTTCAAGAAGCCGTCTCCTATGCCTGGGCTGCTGTCCCTGTTGACCGTTGTCCCTTCATAACCTTGGACAAAAAATTTAAAGCTGTCACAAAAGGACTACAAAGCTGGAGCGACAAAGTGGTTGGTCAGGTGAACTTCCAGCTCGCTTTGGCTAGGGAAATTCTACACCAATTTGAGATTGCCCAAGATAACCGTCAGCTATCCTCAGGCGAACTATGGCTTAAAAACAACCTGAAAAAGCACAGCCTAGCTCTCGCATCCCTCCAGCGAACAATTGCTCGGTTGCGTTCAAGGATCAACTGGCTCCGGGACGGTCATGCAAATACAAAGCTCTTTCACCTTCATGCTCGTTACCGGAAAAGGAAGAATTTTATTGGAAAAATTGTTGTGGGGGATCAGATTTGCACTAGCCATGAAGATAAGGCGGCAGCTATTGATGACTTCTATGAAAATCTGTTGGGTCAGTGTACGGCCAGGGAGTACACTATAAACTTAGCTGAGTTGGGAATCATTACTCATGACCTAGCTGATCTCGAGCTCCCTTTTAGTGAAGAAGTATGGAACACAATTAAGAATTTACCCTCAAATAAAGCTCCCGGGCCTGATGGCTTCACGGGATGTTTTTATAAGACGTGCTGGTCCATCATAAAGGAGGATATTATGGCAGCGGTTTCAGCAGTTTGGAACAGGAAGTTTGTGAATTTTGGGGCTCTCAACTCGGCATATATCACTCTTCTCCCTAAAAAGGATGGTGCTGATCAGCCTAAGGACTTTCGACCCATAAGTCTGGTGCATAGTTTTGCCAAATTAATCACAAAAATGCTTGCAAACCGTCTCGCTGTTCGGCTACAACAAATGGTCTCTCCTTTTCAGAGTGCCTTCATAAAAGGGCGATTCATACAGGATAATTTCATGATGGTTCAGCAGACGGCAAGGCTCCTTCACCAACAAAAGCTACCTCAAATTCTTCTCAAACTTGATATATCCAAGGCCTTTGACTCCGTGTCTTGGCCCTTTCTTCTGGAGGTTATGCAGCAGCTTGGTTTTGGGCAGATTTGGAGAGACATCATCAGTGGGCTGCTCTCCACGTCATCCACCCAAGTTCTTGTTAATGGGGTGCCCGGTGATCATATTCTACACCTGCGAGGATTACGGCAAGGTGATCCCCTTTCTCCCATGCTCTTCATCTTGGCGATGGATGTTTTGGGGCACATGATTACTAAAGCCGCCAACGAAGGCCTGTTGCTGCCCCTGTCAGCAAGAGCCTTGCAGCACCGTATTTCTATTTATGCTGATGATGTGGCTCTCTTTCTCCGTCCGGAGACCTGTGATATTTCTATAATTACGGATATCCTAAATCTTTTTGGAGAGGCTTCTGGGCTGAAGACAAATTTGCAGAAAAGTAATGTGTTGCCAATCAGGTGTGGTGAGTCGGAACTTGCTACCATACAGAACCTGCTGCCCTGCCCACTCTCTGATTTCCCATGCAGGTACTTGGGTGTGCCTCTCTCTCTAAGAAAACTTACTAAAGAACAAGTGCAGCCCATCATCAACCGCATAGCAGATCAACTTCCTGGCTGGAAGGCAGACCTAATGACAAGGGCTGGAAGAAGAGTACAGGTACAAGCAGTTCTCACTGGAATGATTGTTTACTTGGCTATGGCCTTTGATTTTCCTCCATGGGCTATCAAAACGGTGGACAAAATTCGGCGTGGGTTTCTTTGGAGAGGTCGTAAAGATGCAAAAGGTGGACACTGTCTTGTGGCTTGGGTCAAAGTTTGCCGCCCACCAGAGCTTGGAGGCCTGGGAATTTCAGAACTCAAAACTCTTGGCTGGTCCCTCCGCATGAGATGGGTTTGGCTACAGAAAACAGAGCCTCATCGTCCTTGGGCTGCTCTCCCAATCCATGTGCCGGACCAAGTAAGAGCCTTCTTCTCTGCGGCAGTTGTTTCTGAAATTGGAGGATGGTGCAAATACTCTTTTCTGGACAGACCGGTGGCTCCATGGGCAATGCATTGCTGACCTTGCACCTCGCCTTTTTGCGGCTGTTCCCAAAAGGAGGGTCAAACGGCGCACGGTCCGGGGCGCCCTCACTACCCAGGTTTGGATTTCAGACATTCAGGGAGCCCGTACAGTTGGCGTGATGGTGGAATTTCTTCAACTATGTACTCTTTTGATGGATTTTCAGCTGCAGCCTGAGGTTGAGGACAAACATATATGGCGGCTCTCTTCTAATGGGAAATACTCGGCTAAGTCATCATATGATGGATTCTTTTTGGGTTCTACTCCTTTTGGACCATGGGAAAGAATCTGGAAAACTTGGGCACCACCCAAATGTCGCTTCTTTATGTGGTTGGTCGCACACAACAAGTGCTGGACGGCTGATCGCCTGGCACGTCGTGGATTGCCTCACCCTGAGTACTGCCCTCTTTGTTGACCATCTCCTTGTTAATTGTGTGTTTGCAAGAGAATTTTGGTTCATTCTATTCCGACAGGTCGGTCTCCAAAACTTGTCCCCTCAGCCTACAGAGCTATCCTTCCATGCTTGGTGGGAAAATGCTAGCAGCAGCACTGATGATGGATTGATGAGGCAAGGAGTTAATTCCCTTATTATTCTTGGAGCTTGGATTATTTGGAACCATCGCAATGGTTGTGTTTTTGATGGAGCAGCCCCAAACCTAGCTGCAGCGCTGATCTTAGCCGGCGAGGAACGACGCTTATGGTCTATGGCAGGGGCTCGAGGGCTATCTTTCTTGACTGCCCTTTTCCCCCTCCCTGGTAGTTAAGAGTGTCTACCTCAGCTGTGGTCGTCTTCTGTAATGGTGTTCCCGGCGCGATTGTAATCCTTAGAGCCTGTTAGTGTGTGTGTGTGTGTGTGTGGTGTTGTTTGGGCTCTTGCCCTTTATTCTCTTCTTAATATAATGAAGCGCAGTTCTCCTGCGTTTTCGGAAAAAAAAATATGAACTAAAATTATTAGGACCTATACAAAAAGAACCAATACTTCTAACACTCTAAGAATAGAAATTTTGAAGTAAAATATCAGCATTGGTTTACAAGGAACTCATAACAAGTGTGAAAGAATTCCAAAAAACAAACCCTGCATGATGCAAAAAAAAACCCTGCAACACTTATAAAGTAATAAAGGTTATTTAATGCATCCATCTGCCTAACCAGGCTTTTTTAAAAAACTTTATAAAAATTAGCATTTACTAATGGTTCCTTACAAGATTTTCTATCATGTCTTTTATATAACATAGACAACAACAACAACAACATAGCCTTTTGTCCCAAGCAAGTTGGGGTAGGCTAGAGATGAAACCCAAAAGAGACGAGAAACAGGGAGACACATAAAGGGACATAAAGGGCACAAGACAAAAAAAGGTCACGGTTCAGGCACGTTGATTGCTAATCTCCAAGCGCTTCTGTCCATAGCTAAATCCTTGGGGATATTCCACTCCTTAAGATCTCTCTTAACGGACTCGTCCCAAGTTAGTTTAGGTCGACCTCTACCGCTCTTTACATTATCGGCCCGCTTTAGAACTCCACTACGCACCGGCGCCTCAGGAGGCCTCCGTTGGACATGTCCAAACCATCTCAACCGATGTTGAATCAATTTCTCCTCAATTGGTGCCACCCCAACCCTATCTCGAATATCGTCGTTCCGTACTCTATCCCTCCTTGTGTGCCCACAACACCAACGCAACATACGCATCTCCGCTACACTCAATTGCTGGACATGTCGCCTTTTTGTAGGCCAACACTCAGCACCATATAACATCGCCGGACGAATCGCCGTCCTATAGAACTTACCTTTCAGCTTCTGAGGCACCCTTTTGTCACAGAGAACGCCAGAAGCTTGACGCCATTTCAACCAGCTGGCTGAAATTCTATGCCTAACATCTTCATCAATGTCTCCATCCTTTTGTAGCATCGACCCTAAATACCGAAAAGTATCCTTCTTGGCCACCACTTGCCCATCGAGGCTAACGTCTCCCTCCTCGTGCCTAGTCGCGCTGAAATCGCACCTCATGTACTCGGTCTTAGTCCTACTAAGTCTGAACCCTTTCGACTCTAACGTGTGCCTCCATAGTTCTAACTTCCTATTAACCCCCGCCCTACTGTCGTCAACTAGCACCACATCATCAGCAAAGAGCATACACCAAGGGATATCACCTTGTATGTCCCTTGTGACCTCCTCCATCACCAAAGCAAATAAATAAGGGCTCAAAGCTGACCCCTGATGCAGTCCTATTTTATATAACATAGGAACAAAAAATATAATAATGCACAAAAAAATGTACGAGGAAGTACTGGTTGATGTTACTCACCTGTTAAGAGAAACTGGATGTGATCCAGGAAATTGTGAATGCCCCCTTGCCTATAAACAAATAAAGGTGATCAGACCACTCTAAATAAAAAGGTGCTACTTGTTTGAGAGCAACACATGCATAAACTTGCAGAAATTTATTTTACAAACCAATCCAACTCAAAGTAGTGCATAGAACAAACAATAGATATAAAACATGATATATCTATAGACTGAAACAAGTTTAATCATGACGAAATTCTATTAGTTCCCAGCATTTCTAAAATGTAATTTCTGAGCCTTATTAACTTGTCAAGATTCCAGATGGATTACGTCGAAAAATACATTGTTAATGTACCACCTTGTAATGTAGCACAAAAGTATTTTGCCAGCGCAGCATGTCAAACTCACATTCTCAGCCTGCATTGCATGACATGAAATATCCATGCATCTGCTCCATGCTAACTTTTAAGTTACGCTCCCAGAAATGAAATAGTTACTGAAGATAGGTTTGGTGGTATTAGAACTATATTCTACAAAAGGTTATCAAGTATCATAGTCCATCTTTTCATTGTAAAGCATATACGAAATTAATACATAATATATTGGGTAGAAGTAGAAATAGCCTACTTACAAGGGGCATTTCAAGCAACCGATAACATAGGACACGCAAAGCTTCTTGCTGGTCATATGGCACTTCGTCCCCTAACACATCATCGTTGGTGATTACTTTATCATCTGATTCATTCTGCAAATATATTGTGGTGTCAAAACATAGCATTGCTTAGCAACGAAATCATATAGTGAGGTAATACCAAGGGCACAAGCAATAGTTAACTCTATCTCATGAACAAGATAAGTAGATCTGATAATTTCCTATAAATTTTGAAGAAAACACTTACACGCAGTGGTTCAGGATCACCATTCTCATCATCGTCATCCTGCTTAGCTTCGCCATTTAAATCGAGATCATCTGGTCTCTTCCATTCTGGTGTTGGAGGGCATGCTATCATCATATTCTCAGGGACCTCATGGTAAAATGAATAGAGTGCTTCAATATAGTCCCTCTTGTATATGCCAGGTGGCCGCCTTTGAGCAAATATATTTATCGCCTAGAAAAAAACAGTCACGTAATACTGAAGAATGGAATCAATCAAATATCATTTGGGGTCTAGTATCCCTACCTCAGCAACACAAGAGACGTGTGTGCGCATAAGGTAATGAATAATCATGAAACCCGTACGATTATGACCATGGGTACAGTGAACCAGAATATATTTAGGATTCTTTGATTGTTTTTGTCGATCAAGGAACATCATTGCCTGAAAGAACCAACAAAATTTGTTAACAAAGATGGCTTACAGGAAGCTTTTCTTGAAAATGGTGGCTATTGACCTAAATAGGCATTTTGTTGTACACAGCGAAGATTGACTAAAATTATCTAGACCATTTACACCCAAGATGCTTCAGGCAAAAAGAAAATGACCAGGTTACTGATAAGAAGTGTCCAAATCAATTTGTTATAGAGAATCCAAGAATATGAACATGCTGCAAAAAGGTGCAGGCCCCTTTGAAATTAGTGATAGCCCTAACTAACGGGTATGGAAACGAAAATGATGAAAGGAGAGGAACCATTGCAGATTGTTCCTTCATTCAAACTTGCAAAGGTTACATCTACATAGTATCTGTTTGTATCCGATCCGGTTCCATCCCTAACTGGATTGGATTAGTTCGTGCTAGATATGCCTGATCGGCAACTCTTTATAAATATATAGGTTTGGTCCATTACAATGAAATCAAACTTACAACCAACCTCACCAACTCTAGTAAACCAAAACCAACAAATCTCCTAACAATCAGCTAACTTAACCAACAAGCCACCACCCAACAATTTCCACTCCAACTATCCTCTTAGATTCAGATAAGCACGCCTTTATCCTTGATGATATGCTTCTTGCATCACTCATATTGCCAAGCCAGGCATCCACAATAAGGTAGGTAGAATGAAAAAAAATTAACTTGGAGCATAAGCAATGGTGCCCAGGGGTGGAACAGGAAACAAAATTATTGACAGTGGCGCATCAGCGCACCCCCCACCCACCCCCACCCCGCACTCCAAAAAAGAAAAAGAAAAAATGGACAAATATAATATCCAGAGTCAAATGTAATGCTTTTGCAGAGGTATGCATGATTGTACCTCATAGACAAACTTATTAACAGATTCATTGTCAGGTACAGCATCTCTCCCCTTGCATGCAATCTAAACCAAAAACTTTGTTAGTTAAGAAAAAGGTCCTTGAGAAACAAGAAAGCATTTAAGCTAAGCGATCTCACCTTCGCATACTTAGTACCTTGCCTCGTCCATTCTGCTGGTGAATAATACCGGGTGGTATTTGTCAAATCAATCACCAGACCTATCTGAAATGGGAAAACTAAAAGTCAATACAGAATGTATGTTCTGTAAGCCTAATTAAACGGCTATTTTGCTTTTGCACAATATTTGGCTAAACAATGTGTGACCGATTTTTAGCATTTAGGTGAGCACTGATGCATACCAATGCACATAATAAATGGCATAACAAAGAAAAACGATGATGAAACAATATTTTCACTATATACGAAATTTCACAAACCCCACCTACTGATACCATAAGCCTAAGTGATTTGCCAGCTATGTGCATATGGAATACATGCCACTATTTATGCAGGGGTGTCTGGGCAAAGGGGATGATCGTGAATATCAGGACTAAATAGGAGCACCGATGAGCCACAACCACGAGCAATCAGCGACTAATAATCAACTAAAGCCATATCCAAGCACCCATACCCTCCACCGTCACCTCATATGCCCTAGCTATCTATGTCATCCACTGGATGCCGCCTCCCAATCCTCGACACCACCCACAACCCACAACCAAGCGTAACAAAGCACAGCAAGAATGATGAGCCCCACTGCCCACAAGCACCTACAGAGCTCTGTAACCCGCACGCCCCTGAATCACCCCTCCCTCTATACTGGCCTACTCCTATCTAGATAGAGCTCCACCACCGATCCCTCCCAGAGCGGACGGAGAGATCAGCCAGTAACTGGACTGGAGCCAGCGAGGATGGGAAATGCGGAGGGAGAGCTGTCTGCTGGTTCCCCTCATTGTATTTATTTCTCCTGCAGTCCCTCCATTCTTTTGGCTTAACACTTTCTCACCTAGGTAGTAACTAGGCCAACGCATTAAAACACTGGTTCAAAATCAACTGGAGAACATAACCCTGGAGTGCGCACCACAAAGAACTAATTGTTCTGGTTTATGTTAGTACAGATGAATTCACCCTTTTGCCTTCTTTTGCTATTCAGGGGCATCAAAGGCGATGATGGATTGATGGCACTGGAAACATTTGGAAGGATCTCAGAGTATGCAAAGATGGTATATCTGTGCAGGAGAAATATCATTGTAGGGCAAAGACAAGGAAATGGAAGGATGATTTGCTGCGCACTGCTGGCATGAGAATACACAAAAGAAGACAAAAAAAAAGCAGTTGCACATTGCTCCAAAAAGGTGGGTTCCTAACACACCTATGTGGTACCAGACAACTAAGAACCACCTTCCATCTAGCATACATGACCATCTAGCCCACCCAGTGCTGATTAGGAAATAAATGCCACCTAACACTTCTTATTTTCAGAAGACTAGGGTTGTAGACAAGAAAAGAACTCATTTCTACGGGCAGAATGATGTCAATGAACCAAATTTCAGTGTACAACAAATGTTAAATAGAAAACGAGACTACCTTCGCATGATAATTAGTATAGTAGTAGGAGGGATTACAGTATAGTCCACAAAAACAAGCAAGCAATACTTACTTCGCGGCCAGCTTTTCTTTGTTTGTTAACTAGTTGCTTTGAGGAGTATCGCTTCCCAGGAGGCACTGACTCATTGAATGTTTCATCCAGAGGAACTTTAGATGGTATGATTTTATCTATTGGCTCCCCAAATGCAGGACAGTCCAACCAGCCTGAAATCGCACCAAGATATTATATATAGAATCCACATTGGAAAAGGGATAGTGGAAGACAAGAATAATGAAAAAGCAGGGGGAACACAAGGTGGAATGTATCAGTAACCCAAACTATTCATAAAATTGCCCAATACTTCGTACCCTGAGGTGCCTCTTTAAAGCGACTATGCCTTTTGGGTTGAGGAGCATAATCATTCCTAATCTGCTGGGAATGTAGCCTTGACCCATCATCCTGCTGCTCTCTCTTTAGTCTCTTGCGTCTCTCTTCACGCTCCTGTCAAAAACAGCAAGATCACATAGAAGGTATGGTTAGCATCGATAAACCAAGCTTGCAGGCTTGATATAAAAAGAAAACTAAAATGAACTGTTTAAAAAGCCGCAAGGCCCTTCTGGCACATAGATAAACAATGCATGCATACCAACCAGCATGTATGCAACATAAAGGCAGTCAAAGTAAATCACCCTTCAACAAGGAAACATATTGAACTTCAAAGTCATGGTTCTACAACAAATCCAATGTATAGTTCACTATTCCCGAGCACATTAAAATTACAAATTGTCCACATATTTAAGATATATATAGTTAAGAGCTTCCCTCACTTTCTGGAGGCCATTTCCTTCAGCTAATAATGTCAACCCAGCAAAGGTAAACGTGGGTACTAAACAAAATTTATCATAACTAATCAGCGATCATTAGTAAGATCCAGGAACAGATATGCCAAGGGCACAGTACATGGAATGAACATAAGCACCAATGAAGACAGTTGCATACCCGGCGCAATGTTGCGACAGCAGATTCAACATGTTCCTCCTGAGCATACTCAACCTCCACTGGCTCATCGTAAGGCTGCTGCTCATCATCGTCAGGCACCGGCGATGCGTTCAAATCCATATCCATAGAGAAGGTCATTCAACACCCGCTACTTCATATATTCTGCAATCAGTTCGGTTGGACTTGCACCTAACAGAAAATGGTGTACTCAGGCACTTATGTGGAGAAACAATGCGTATTAAAGATGTCCCAAGCAACCAGAAGCAAATAAACTGGCATGCATTCAAAGAATTAGTGCGGCGAGAAAATGGTGTACTCAGACACTTATGTGGAGAAAGAATGAGTATTAGAGATATCCCAATCTACCAGAAGCAAATAAACTGGCATGCATTCAAAGAATTAATGCGACGAGAAAATGGTATACTCAGACACTTATGTGGAAAAAGAATTGAGTGTTAGAGATATCCCAAGCTACCCGAAGCAAATAAACTGGCATGCATTCGAAGAATTAGTGCGAGGACAGGACAGCACGTGCCGGTCAACCCTTGTGTTGTGTGAACACCCGCAAGTATGGGGAACCCCAAATATGGAGGCGTCCCAGGCAATCATTAGAAGCGGGTAGAGAAACAATAATTAGCCCAAACAGCGCATGCCGAGCAAAGCGAGCCGCCGCAAGGAGCACACACACGGAGCCAGCTAGGGTTCGCGAGCACGCGCCCAATTCCCCACGCCCGTGCTCTCCCGGAGCCTCGCGGGACCCAGTCCAAGAACCCTCGGCGCGCTGAGCTAGCGGGACCACCTCTCCCCGGGTTAAAAAAAAACACACACACACACAGCGGGATGGTCGGGACCCTACCTCGCGCGGCGGGCGGGCGGAGGTCGCCGAGGCCCGCCCCCCTTTCTCCCCGCGGGGTGCAGCGGAGCGGAGCGGACCCTTGACGCCGCGGCGACGGGTACGGCGGCGGGAGACGACGACCGGCGGCGGCGAGGCGGGGCGTTCGGAGCGGAAGCAGGGGATGGGGGAGGGATCTGCGGGTTAGGGTTTGGGAGCCGCCATGCGACGGGCGGACGGACGAGACGAGGGGGGGAAGCTGGGGTCCGAACCGAATCGGGTCGAGGGGAACAGCAGTGGTTCGTGGTCAGGACTCAGGAGAGGGCGGGGGATTTATGAGATGCCCAGATGAACTCGGTGCACCACGTGCGCCTCTGCGCCCTCCACGTGGCGTGGATCGTACGGGCGCCAGTGGGTCCAGCTCGAGGGAATGATGACGGCAACGACAGGAAAAGGAGTTTGCAACAGAAGGCGGTGCATGGGCGTAGGCAGACCAGGTGACAGCCGCACTTTTTGGTATCACAAATTTTCTCTCTATTTTTTCCCAAAAAGAAAAAAAAACACGGTCACGCTCCCTCACCCAGAATGAAGTGCTCGTACGGAGTTTTGAGAGTAGGGAGGAGGGAGAGAGGAATGTAAGGGCATGAAGGGAGAGGAATGGAAAACACGGGAAAAGAAAAAACACATGAACAGGATAGGGATGAGATGACAAAAGAGGATAAAAAAACGTAGGAAAAGTGCTTGAACACAGGAATTAAAATTATAGAAATCTTTGATGGGTACCAAGGGCAAAAGAAAAAAAAAGAATGGCAGCATGCAGTTTCAATTGCGTTAGCTGGAATGTCTGACAACTGTTGTACGCTCCCTTCTTTCCTCTTCTGCACACGCAGTGCATTGGACATACGCAAAGGAAAGAAAACCAAGAGATCCCAATAGATTTTTTATTTCCTGTGAAACCAGCATCCAACTACAGTAAAATAGAGGAAATGAATTGATTTTCATGTGTTCCACATGCCTAGGTTCACTTCCTTTCCTTGGTTTCTAGGTTCCTACGATTTTCCTTCAAAAATCCCTTGCTCCAAACGCCCCCTAAAGCTTTGCCTAACTTCTTCTAACGCAGTTGTGGGTCCCAGCTTGGCTACGGGTGGATTTGCCCCCTAGGACAATGCCAGAGCCAGTGCGAGGGTGGACGGCCATGGGGCCGCTGCCGCGGGAGTCGGCATGAGGGCGAAGCATTGCAGGGCCGCCAGAGCTAGAGCCAGCGCGGGGGTAGAGGACCACGGGGCCGCCAAGCCGCTGGAGTTGGAGGCCAACACGGGGTGGACACCCACAGGGCCACCAAAGCTGGAGCCAGCGCGAGGGCAGAGCGCTGCAAGGCTACCGGAGCTGGAGCTAGCGCAGGGAGGCCGGTGTGGGGGCGCGAGAGTGGAGGCCGATGGAGTGGGCGTGTCGCCTAGGATGGGCCGCGGGCAGGCGGGTAGCTGAGGCTCGGGTGGTGGCGAACTCGTCGACGATGGGGCAGGACGAAGGGAGCTGCGACCTGCAAGCATGTGTGTCTAGGCGATAGAGACCGCGTGTGCGGATAAGGGAAGGAGCGAATAAAGAAAGGAAATAGAGAAGGAAAAAAGATGAAACAGAGAAAAAAAAGATAAGAGTATTATCGGCATTTCACTAATTTGCGTACTAAGAGAAACTATTTTACCAAATGATTCACCAAAACAGATTTAGCTCTTCTAGCAGAGCTGCTTTTCGAGTCAAAGCCAAGAAAAGTTGATTTACCAGAGAAGTTAGTTGTACCAAACAGACCCTGAATGGCAGAATCATATTTCAAGTCTAAACAAACCAATGAAATGAGCAGGAGCCGTGTTAGAGTAAACAAACAAAAAACAACTATATTCTCTTCTCCATGTATTAGTGTTCTATTATTGTACACAACTAGCAGGGGACCCATGCAAAACAGACGGTTTTTTTTAATGGAAGGTGGAGAAGAAGAAGAGAAAAAGAAAACTGTGGAACAGTAATGGGTATGTGCTACAGTGATGGATCTGTTAACATGCACTAACGGGTATTTGGGACAGTGAAAACCGTACTGTTATAGGGTTTACTGTTGCAACAGTTACATACTGTTCATATTGGGCGGGTACTGTTTTGTAGAACCCGTTATTGTTTACTATGCTGGTAACAGTGATATGGAGGGGCGGAGGCTGCCGTATCCACGACTTTTTAATAGATATGGTTAGATACTTGCATGCAAGCAACTGATGCCTTATTTTATTCTCTTCGATTCGATGTATCTAAGTCGATTTAGAGTCAACAACCACGGTCACACATTACAGTGTTCTTAGTTTGTTTTGTCCTCAGTTTGCTTTTTTTTATCACACTGGAGGTGCCCTCACATCCTTCTTTTTCCTTTTCACAGTATACCATCTCACTGAGCGTAGGGGGATGACCGTTCACACCTCGCCATTCCACATGTGCATGCTTCGTTGTCGTCCACAAAGCACATGTCAAGTTTTCCATAACGAGTAATTTGGACAATCCTCCAAGTACACCTAGATTTATCGTCTCCGCCTAGAATTATTTAGGGGCAGGTGGCAACTAAAGCTCACTTTCATCCTCACCCCACCGGGCATCGTGTTTGCATCCATGAGAGGTCAAGACGTATGGTGGGGGCCAGGTGAGCATGACATTGCAGACAGGAGGGCAACAAGATTCTGCAAAGCCGCGTTGATAGGGGATCATCGTCTCCTTCCAAGTTGGTTTAAGATAAGTTGTGTCAAATGATGTTATACGGATACGTGGTTATAGGTTATGAATTAATTTTCTAGAGAGAGAGAGTAATGGTGTGCATGCACTTTTTGTGTCAACTAATTGTGATTCTACACCTCCTTTTGCTACAATGTGTATTTACCCTCCTCATTTGAAGTTGAAGTCATCGCCCTCATTTTGAGTGTCTACCATATGTGTGTGGAGATTAAACAATTGAAAAGGAAAGAAAGAAATAATAGAAATCGCCTCGAAAGACCAAAGTACCTTTTCCCTTATCTCGTCATCCGTAGCACACCACATTTCGCATGTGAAGAGCTTGATAATAACTTTTGATGACACCTCTTTGTGAAGTGTTTCTTCCTTGTTTGAGGTGTCATCTTGAGTCTTGAGCTCTTCCACCAAAGCAAAAAACTTAATAAATCTTAAGAAAAAAGTTTGCACTACCGGACAGCTTAAGCAAGGATTGTTGGCAGATAATTATATACATAATTTTTCATTTATTAGAAACAAAAAGGTAGCACTCTACGGAGGAATATCATGTTACAAGAAACCATCATTATACACATGGGCCAACCAAAAAATGCTACTTTTGGGCCGAAGAATAGCCTAAAACAAACGTGCACTCTACGGGCAAAGAACAACCCAAGACATCCTTTTATTTTTGAGTGGGCTCTGTCACATTGGGCTCCCAGAATCCAGCCCATGCAATTCATGTTTTCCGATCAACTGTGTGGATTAGATACCCTTGCAAAAAAAAGAAAAGAAAGGAAAGCTTATGGATTAGATTGAGCTCAACCACAAAGTTCGGAGCTCGAGCTTCATCAAGCTTAGCACCCGAGTTCACCTCATTGACAACATTATAACAAGAAAGAAATCTGAGACATTCTCTAAAACTAATCACAATCTTGATGAAATATGAAAAGTTTGAAACAATACTACAGAAGCAACCTATAACAATGAAGCCAAGTAAACGTAGAATTCTATTCTATATTTAATCACAGCACACATATTTAATCTCTAGTTCATTGTGATTTTTAAAAGAGGATTGCACTGCCTTTTTCTTTCGAGAAAAATGCACGGTCTTAATCAAGCGGTTATGTCGCTGTTCGTTGCACTTGTTTTCCACAGTGCCCTCTTGCGGACTGACAGCAACGTCGTGGGAAATTTCAGCCGCACTACCACGAGACACAAGCACTGCCACTATTTTTTTTTCCCCAGGGAGTACATTGAGAGTGCCACTGTTACCGCCATGGTCCATGGACTCAAATTATTCTCTCTCTTTTCTTTTTCTTTTTGAAAAAAATGACAATCATTCATATCCTACTCGCATCCCCCACCCAAAAGAAAATCACAACCGGGGAGGATGTAATTTGGATGGTACATCATGCTGTGAAAAAAATGGAAACTGAAAAGGGTGATCTAAGAGCCAGGTTTCCGTGATGTATTTCAAATAATTGTTAAAAAAAGAAACAAACAAATTGAGAATACAAGCTAGTGATCTTTTTTTTTAAAAAACTACACAGTACAACGTAGACGCCCACAACGCACGCACACTCACTCCTATGAACACGCGTACGCAAACTTTACCCCTATGAGTACCTCCGAATGACTGAGCCGGTTAAAATTCACAAAGTCACAATTGATGTCTCACTGTCGATGGGGATATCGCCTACCACTGAAAGTATAGCGCCGTTAAATCCTGGAATAAATTCAGGAAAATATGAGATCTTGGGAGATCACAAACAAATAGAAAAGAATAAAAAAAACACCGCTAAACAAACTGTACATGACTACACAAATCCAGGAAACAAGGCCCGTATGCATCAAATAAAAAAACGATTTTCAGTGTAGCTTTTCGATGCATAACACTCCCCTTATAAAATGCAGAGTCCACAATTTGCTACGTATTTGTCATGTATATATATGGCAAATCCACGGATAGACAGGTACAGGTGGACAATCCATACGACTCTTCAGAATTCAGAAACATCCTTCTTGAAGAAAAGAAAAAATGGCTCCCGGTAACGGAAGTCAACATTCGTGATTGACACCCTGCAACTGACAGCAACTAGAACATAACTAGTGCACTTGTATGAAGCTCCCAAGGACATACAGACAGGGCATGCAATGCAAAACCAAGAAACAGAGAGCTGAGTGCCTGGGCGTGATGTGGGCTGAAAACGGCATCACAATCGCGTTGGACTAACACCTAACGCCAAACTTGAGTGCTCCAAACCAACTGTCCTGAAAAGCGCCTTCCAGAACGGCTGCAACAAATATTGGTTGTCCTCTCATCATTACACATGCATATCTGCAGATATGTATGCGGATTTGTTCCACAATAGAGTATCGTGGACATTGTATATAGGCAGAGGGACGTGAAATGTCCAAGGATCGATATATCCTCTGTCTTATTAAACTCTTTAACGATTACACTGGATTGGGCATGAAGATTGTTCAATTGTCCATCTAGAGCTGATTAGTAGATCCTAATTTCAAACCACGCTAACACAGATACAGCTATTTGTGTTCAAACTGTTACAATCAAATTCTTTTTCGAAGAACCAGCGACAAGAGCCTGCCAGGTACGTATTAATAGAGAAAAAGTTTTACAAAAATTAATTAAAACAAAAACAAAAACAAAACCGCGCGTCCGGTCGGAGTCCAGTAAGCTCCCACCGCGGCCGGACGCGTCCGATCACACGTGACCAGACGCACCGCGCGTCCGGTTGGCTCTACGACCAGTTCTGCTCCTCTGGGTGCCTGACCGGACGCTCCGGTTCCGTGAGGGACCAGACGCGCCGGTTGGAAACCCTAACACCTGCGCGCCTAACAACTGCTGAGAACTGACCGGACACGTCCGGTCAAACCGCGACCGCGTCCGGTCACCACAGTGACCGCCGTTCGCCTCCGTTTCTTTTTTGACTTCCGACGCAATAGAAAATAGGCATTTCACTTCCCCAAAAAGCATCGAATCCTGCCTCACAAGCTCGGCGGGAGGGAGAGAGGAACTCAAACCCCTTTCTACCGCTTAAACTCTATCGCCTTCATAAAAGTGCTAACACCACCAAGTGTACATCACCATGTGCATGTGTGTTAGCATTTCACAAATATTTTCCAAGACGTTATGTTAGCTCTCAACTAGATCCTAATGCATATGCTCAAGACATTGATCTAGTGGCACTTGATTTCCGAGCTAACCGTGATTGCCCCTCTTGATAGTCGGCTATGTATCCTAAACCCGGCCAATCACTTCTCTACTCATCTTAGACCGGCAAAAGAAAAACTCCTATGGTTATACCTTTGTCTTGCGCTCTTAGATCCTTCTCCTCCACTTGATCATCATGTCCTTTATTTTATGTGCATCTCCACCATGATCATCATTTCATATCCATGCACCATCTCTTTGTGATCTTATGGCCACCACTCCTTGCCACATACACCTTCATCACATGTGTTGCTTATGCCTAACTCAAAACACTTAACACATGGCATTAGCAACTTGGTGTCATTAATTACCAAAACTAAACTTGGGCTTTCAATCTCCCTATTTTTGGTAATTGATGACAACCATCACAAAGATATAAAATGAAATCAATTTTCAATTTTGATAGTATTAGCTCCTCCTACATATGTGCTTCCATGAGTTTGGTTCAATTGTGCACATATGTATGGATTTGAATTTTGGGAGAGTTACTACTATCAAATTGATGCTAAGGTATATAGAAAGGACCTTTGAAGCATGATACCAATCGGAGTTACCTTTATATACCATCCTTAGCATCGATGTAGCTAGACACCACTTGTAATACATCACTTATAAAGATCACAAATACTAAAGTACCCCGTGAGATCAACATTATAAGCAAAAGGTGTCTAGATACCACTTGTAAAGCTACTCTTAATAAATCATCATTCAAGTTCTATTTCTAGCAATCACCATTCAATCATGAATATGAATTTAAGCTTTTCAATGCAACAATTCATCATGTTAATGCACATACAAATGCAACAAATAATTCATGAGCTTGCTCCTCCTACTTGTGTGTTCAATTTTAATTGATCCATTTCTAATGTCATTCTCTCCCCCTTACTATATCTTTCTCCCCCTTTGCAACTAAACTTTGTGACTTTTCTCTCCCTCTTTGTTAACAATCACCAAAAAGGTGCTAGTTTTAGTGAGAGATAAGTCAATCAATATGAGGAAGTCCAAATTATGGTTCAATCTAGATCACTTGCCTAGAATATGTAATTCGGTTTGATCCAAGTACAAGCTTCTTCACACCTCATAAAGTATAAGGGTTATCTTGAGCATGTTGAATTACACATCATGAGCTCATTTTCTAGATTCAACACTAGATTTGCAAGCCCACAAACATGTCATATGCTACCACTAGATCAAACAAACATAGAAGCAATAGTGGTACCATATATACATCGAAATCATTTGATTTTCACGAATGAGCCTATTTGTCATACAAATATGTCTATATGTTCTAATCATGTCCTTAGCAAAGTATGAATGATATGCCAAACAACTTTATCTTGCAATGTTGAAGGAGAGACATATCATATAAGAATGTTGGGGGTGCACTCATTTCAAGTTGGAGAAGTCAAGTATGTTCAATTTATTTTTTAACTTGTAAAATCTCTTTTCATCAAGTGGCTTTGTGAATATGTCGGCTAGTTGATCTTCGGTGCCAATGCTCTTAATGCTAATATCACCCTTTTGTTGATGGTCTCTTATGAAGTGATGCCTTATGTCAATGTGCTTTTGTTCTTGAATGTTGAACCGGATTTTGGGTCATCTTGATAGCACTTTCATTGTCATAAAATAATGGCACATTCTTGAATTTGATTCTAAAGTCATTCAAAGTTGCCTTCATCCAAAGCAATTGTGCACAACAACTACCGGCACTAATATATTCGGCCTCGGCGGTAGATAGTGCAACACTATTTTGTTTCTTTGATGACCATAAAACAAGAGACCTTCCAAGCAATTGACAAGTGCCACTTGTGCTCATTCTATCAATCTTGCAACCACCATAGTCAGAATCCGAATATCTAATCAACTCAAAAATAGACCCCTTTAGAGACCATAATCCAACATCATGAGTGCCCTTAAGATATCTCAATATCCTCTTGGTTGCTTTTAAGTGACTTTCTCTAGGTGAAGCTTGATATCTTGCACACTTGCACACACTAAACATCACATCCGGCCTAGAAGCGGTGACATAGAGCAAACTTCCAATCATAGACCGGTATAGCTTTTGATCTACCATGTTTTCACTATCATCAATACCCAATTGATCATTAGTGCACATTGATGTACTCATTTGCTTAGCATCTTGCAATCCAAACTTCTTGATCATGTCCTTGATGTATTTGCCTTGACTTACAAAAGTGTCATTCTTCATTTGCTTGATTTGAAGTCCAAGGAAGTAACTAAGCTCTCCAATCATAGACATCTCAAACTCATTAACCATTATATTTCCAAACTCTTCATAAAAGTCTTGGTTAGTTAATCCAAAGATAATGTCATCCACATAGATTTGCAACACAAACAAGTCATTTCCAAGCTTCTTGGTGAAGAGAGTGGTGTCAACCTTTCCCATCTTAAACCCTTTAGAGAGGAGAAAGTCCCTCAACCTCTCATACCATGCTCTAGGTGCTTACTTCAAACCATACAATGCCTTCTTTAGCTTGTAAACATGGTCGGGCTTCTTGTCATCTTCAAAACCAGGAGGTTGCTCAATATAGACTTCTTCATTGATGTAGCCATTGAGAAATGCACTCTTGACATCCATTTGATAGAGCTTGATGTTGTGTGCACAAGCATATGCTAATAAGATTCTAATAGCCTCCAATCTTGCAACGGGTGCATATGTCTCTTCAAAGTCAAGACTCTCAACTTGAGTGTATCTTTGTGCTACTAATATTGCTTTGTTCCTCACAACCATGTGAAAGTCCTATGTTTGGTGTTGGTAATTAGTGACAATGCCTAAGTACTAATCCTATGCCTAAGTTGTATGTAGCATATGAGGATTAGTACATTCCAAGGTTGGTGGCAAGATGGACATAGTGATCATGATAGCCACACTTGGATTTGGACGCAACCCTACGTGATCAAGTCAAAGGTATATGCTTAAGGGTTGTGTTTTAGTAACCAAGACACCTAGTGCGTGTGGTTACATTATAGGATAGATAGCCGTACTATAAAGAGGGGAATGACACGGCTATTGAACTCCTAAGTGCCTCTAGGTGTGCATTTCATAATCATATGCATTTGGATAGAACTAATAACGCCTCGAAAAATGATTGTGAAAATGCTAACACACTCACACATGATGAGATCATTTGGTGGTGTTAGCACGTTTGCGAAGGCGGTGGAGTTTGAGTGGTAGAGAGGGTTTGGGGTCCTCTCTCCCTCCTGCCGAGCTTGCGAGGCGGGATTCAGGCATTTTCAAGGAATTGAAACGACTATTTTCCACTATGCCGGAAGTCTAGAAAAGAAACGGAGGCGAACGGAGGTCACAGAGGTGACCGGATGTTGAACCGGACGCGGTCTTTGCATGACCGGACGCGTCCAGTCAGTGTTTAGTGTCTGCGCGTATTTCAGTTCGATGATCGGACGTGAAGCGCGTCCGGTCATAGTCGATCGGACGCGTCCGGTCATTCAGGGAGCTTACTAGACTCTAACCGGACGCTGGCACTATGGCGTCCGGTCATTTCTCCAGCGCGTCCAGTTATTGTGTTGTTGTGCGCTGCTCAGGCATGACCAGCGCATCCGGTCAGTCACGGGACCAGCGCGTCCGGTCATTCGCAGCGCGTCCGGTCAGTGCTTCGCGATTTAGTCGTTGTGCGACCGGCGCTCCGGTCAGTTGGACCAGCGCGTTCGGTCAGCATGATTTCGGCTATTTAAGTTTCTAACGGCTCTATTCGAAGGGGTACGTCTATAAATACTCGTTGGCCAGTTCAAGGCTCAATCTCTTGAACATTTGACATACTTGTGAGCACTTTGAGCTAAGCAACTCCCCTCCCACTCATCTTTCTTGCTTCTTTGCATATTCGAAGTGAGATTGAGTGATCCAAGTGCATTTGCATTGTGAGATTGCATCTAGTTGGCACTTGATGGTTGATTTGCTACGAGATTCTTGTTTCTCTTGGTGGTTGCCGCCACCTAGATGGCTTGGAGCAGCTTGGAGGCGTTGGCAAGAGTTGATGATTGTTCTTGGCCACCTCCGGTGATTGTGAGGGGTTTGTGCCTACCTCGGCGAAGCGTCAAAGGTAACGTTAGTAAATTGCTTGTGTCATTGCAACCTTTTGCCATTTGGTAGGTTCTTGTGGTGCCTTTTGAGAGGCTCGGTGTGAGACCGATTAGCCATCGAACCACGTGGTGAAGAGGGACACAACGGGGACTAGCGTGCCGGCAAGCACGTGAACCTCGGGATAAATCTTCGTGTCATCACTTTCATATTGTGATTGATTGATCCTGGTGTTCGGTTATCTTAGTATTCATTGTTGATCATATTGGTTGGCTCAATACTTCGCCCCTCGGTGAAACTCTCCTAACTCAACTCTGCATTACTTTCTTAGTTATCTTTGCTAGCTAGTTTGCTTTGATTTAGTAGCTCCTTTGTGTAGCTTGCTAGTTGTAGTTATAGTTACCTTCTCGGTTTGACTTGTGCGGTTGAGTGCAAATACTAGAATTGTGAATTGGATAGGTGGCTTGCAAACACCCCATAGGCTAAGCAAAACTCGCATCTCGCTATTTGTTATATTGATAAACTTGTTTAGCTTGTCTTTGTAGAAAATTTTAAAAGGCTATTCACCCCCCCTCTAGCCATCAAGACCTTTCAAGTGGTATTGGAGCCGTGGTCACCGTTTTTAAGGCTTAACAACCTCGGTGTAAGATGGCTCAAGTTGTGTTCAACTATGTCGGGGGCAAGCCTCCATTCTTTGATGGTGTCACATCTTTTGATCATTGGAAAAGAAAGATGAAGCAATATCTTGACTCTATTCATGAGAACGTTTAGAAGTAACACACCATGATTATGCTATCATTGATCCCGATAACCTCACCAACAATGATCGCATCAACAACCAATGCAACACTATGACTCTTAATACTCTCTACAATGGGATTGATGCAAAGGTCTTTGAGCAAATTAAGGATCTTGAGATGGCAAGTGAAGTGTGGACAAGATTAGAGGAAACATATAAGGGCACTTCAACGGTAAAGAGTGCCAAGCTCTATATGCTCAAGGATAAGTTTGCAAGCTTTAAGATGAAGGATGATGAGTCCATACCAGAGATGTTCTATAGGCTACAAGTTATTGTCAATGATCTCAAGAGACTAGGAGAAGATGTCAAGGACAAGGACTTCTCACATAAGTTCTTGATGAACTTACCTAAGAAGTTTGCTATCTTGAGGAAGATGATCCAAAGAGAGGGTTTGGACAAGGTGACTCCAAACCAAGTGCTTGGAGATGTCATGACCGATGCTCAATATGATGATGATAAAGATGAAGATGAGAAGAAGGAGATCAAGGTCAAGCAAGACAAGCCCATTGCATTCAAGGCTTCATCCTTTAAGGGCAAGAGCAAGGTGGAGAGCGATGATGATGATCCATTCAATGATGAGACCATGGCCCTCCTAGTGCACAAGATGGGGAGGTTCATGAAGAAGAAAGGATATGGTACAAGAAAGAGAAGGGACTTCATGAAGGCAAAGGAGGTGCTTTGCTACAATTGTAATAGCCCCGATCATATAGAGGCAAAGTGCCCCTATAAAGACAAAAGATATCATGATGGGGAGTTGAAGTTGAAGAAGAACAAGAAGGAGAAGAAAGAGAAGAAGAGCTTCACTATCAACGAGAAGAAGAAGGGTGGTGGCTATGTGGTCACTTGGGATAGTGATAACTCCGATAGTGATGATGATAGCTCTAGTGATGATGAGAGGACCACTCGGCGAGCCATTGCAAGCATCGCCCTCTCCAACAAGTCATCCATCTTCGACACTACATCGACATGCCTTATAGCCAAGCCTACCAAGGTAAAACATGATGATAGTGATGATGATTCTTGTGCTAGTGATGATTATAGGAGTGATAATGAGGAGGATGAGGACTACTCAAAGGATGATCTATTAGGCATAATAGATTAAATAAGCAAGGGCTACAAGAGGACAACCAAGAAGTGCAAGATCTTGGAGCAAGAGCTCATTGCCAAGAGCAATGAAAATGATGCCTTGATAGAGGAGCTTGTTGCTCTCAAAAAGAGTAAGGAGTGCAAAGGAATTGAACAAGAGCTCAAAGCTCTTAGGAAATCCTTTGATGAGCTAGAGGCCTCTCGTGAGTGTCTAAAGGAAGACCACGAGGATCTTGAAGTTGCTCACACTAGGCTTAAGGAAGCCCACTCCACTCTACTTGAGCTCATCAAGAAAAATGACCTCAAGTTGGAGAAGCTCATGAAGGAAGCTAAGGAGGAGCAAGTGATTGTCACTTATGATATTGGACTAACATGTGATATTATTGATGATTCTTTATTTGTTGGTCCTACTAATGCTTCATGTAGCTCATCATCATCCACCATAACCAACTCTACCTCTACTACTAGTGATTCATCACTTATGGTTGAGAATGAGACTCTCAAGAGAGAGGTGGATGATCTCACCCGCGCATTAGGCAATGCCTATGGTGGGGATGCCCGCTTGCTAAAATGCTTGGGTAGCCAAAGGTTCTCTCTTAACAAAGAGGGTTTGGGCTATACTCCCAAGAAGGGCAATGCGGCCTTTGCTACTCTAAAGCCTCGCTTTGTGAAGGGCAATGGTCGTTATTGCAATAGATGCAAGCAAGTTGGGCATCTAGAGATCAATTGCAACAAAATGAACAAGAACAAGAAAAATGCTAATATACCTTATATTCCTTTTGATTCTTGTTATGTGCTTACCAAGGGTGAGAAAAGGTGTGCATGCTAGGTTTGTTGGTACATCAATTGTGGGCCCAAAGAAGAAGGCCATTTGGGTACCAAAGAGCTTAGTTACTAACCTCCAAAGACCCAAGCAAGTATGAGTACCTAAAAGACATTAAATTATTTTGTAGGTAAATTACAAGGCCGGAGGAAGGCATTGGGTGCTTGATAGTGGGTGCTCTCAACATATGACCGATGATTTAAGAATGTTCAACTCTCTCAAATCAAATGATAGTGGCATTGATAGCATCACATTTGGTGACAATAGCAAGGGTGATGTAAAGGCTCTTGGAAGGATTGCAATCTCTAATGATCATAGCATTTCCAATGTGCTCTTAGTTGAAAAGTTGAACTTCAATCTTCTCTCAGTTGCTCAATTGTGTGATCTCGGTTTCAAGTGCATATTTGGTGTTGATGATGTGGAGATAGTTAGTGTTGATGGCTCTAACTTGATCTTCAAAGGCTTTAGATATGAGAATCTATACTTGGTTGATTTCAATGCTAGTGACACTCAACTTTCAACATGCTTGCTCACCAAATCAAGTATGGGTTGGTTATGGCATAGAAGACTTGGTCATGTTAGAATGAAGCATTTGAACAAGTTAGTGAAGCATGACTTAGTTAGAGGCTTGAAAGATGTCACATTTGAGAAGGATAAGCTATGTAGTGCATGTTAAGCCGGAAAGCAAGTAGGCAACACTCATCCATTGAAGAGCATTATGAGTACTTCCAAGGCATTTGAGTTGTTGCACATGGATCTATTTGGGCCAACTACATACATAAACATTGGTGGCAACAAGTATGGCTTTGTGATTGTGGATGATTTCACTAGATATACATGGGTATTCTTTCTTGTGGACAAGAGTAATGTATTTAATATATTTAAGAAGTTCATCAAGAGAGTGCAAAATGAGTTTGAAACCACAATCAAGAAAGTGAGAAGTGACAATGGAAGTGAGTTTAGAAACACAAGAGTTGATGAGCTATGTGATGAGCTTGGAATCAAGCATCAATTCTCGGCCAAGTATACACCTCAATCAAATGGCTTAGTTGAGAGGAAGAATAGAACATTAATTGACATGGCAAGATCAATGTTGAATGAGTATAATGTGAGTCATTCATTTTGGGCCGAAGCAATCAACACAGCTTGCTTCTATGGCAACCGCCTCTATTGCCATAAGTTCCTAGAGAAGACACCATATGAGATCCTAAATAGAAGAAAGCCTAACATTGCATACTTTCGAGTATTTGGTTGCAAATGCTACATCTTGAGGAAGGGCACTAGATTGAGCAAGTTTGAGAAGAAATGTGATGAAGGATTCTTACTTGGGTACTCCACTACTAGCAAAGCTTATAGAGTTTGGAATTTGGCTAGTGGTTTACTTGAAGAAGTTCATGATGTTGAATTTGATAAAACAAATGGCTCTCAAAATGAAGAAGATAACTTGGATGATGTGAGATGAACTCAATTGACCAATGCTATGAAAGAAATGGATATTGGTGACATTAGGCCAAAGCAAGTGATTGATGTGGATGACAACAAAGAGCAAGTGCTCCAAAGTCCAATTACACAAGCTAGTGGTTCTCTAATGCAAAATCAAGCTAGTACATCATCTCAAGTGCAACAAGATCAACAAGTGGCTAGATCATCATCTCCAACTTATGATCAACATCAACATCCAAGCAATGAAGTCTAAGTGCTTCAACCAACTAACATTGTAAGAGACCATCCATTGGATTCCATCATTGGTGACATACAAATAGGAGTTCAAACTAGATCAAGATTGGCATCATTTTGTGCTCACTCTTCTTTTGTGTCAATGAAAGAACCCAAGGACATTGATAAAGCATTGAGAGATCCGGATTGGGTAAATGCAATGCATGAAGAGCTCAATAACTTCAAGAGAAATGAAGTATGGGAATTAGTTGAGAGGCCTAAGGATCACAATGTCATTGGAACAAGATGGGTCTTTCGCAACAAACAAGATCAAGATGGGATAGTAGTAAGGAACAAAGCAAGACTAGTAGCTCAAGGTTACACACAAATAGAGGGTCTTTACTTTGGTGAAACTTATGCCCCAGTTACAAGATTGGAAGCAATTAGGATCTTACTTGCCTATGTTTGTGCTCACAATATCAAGCTATATCAAATGGATGTGAAGAGTGCATTTCTCAATGGGTACATTCAAGAGGAGGTGTATGTGGAGCAACCTCCCGATTTTGAAGATGACAAGAAACCCAATCATGTCTACAAGTTAAGAAAAGCTTTGTATGGATTGAAGCAAGCACCTAGAGCATGGTATGAAAGATTGAGGAACTTCTTGTTATCCAAAGAATTTGTCATGGGCAAAGTTGATACAATACTATTCACCAAGAAGATTGGGAAAGACTTGTTTGTGTTGCAAATATATGTTGATGATATCATATTTGGTTCAACCAATCAAGATTATTGTGATGAGTTTAGAAAAATGATGGCAAAGGAATTTGAAATGTCAATGATTGGTGAACTTAGTTTCTTTCTTGGACTTCAAATCAAACAAATGAAGGAAGGAACATTTGTGAGCCAAACCAAGTACATCAAAGATATGCTTAAGAAGTTTGGTATGGAAGATGCAAAAGGAATCACTACTCCAATAAGCACTAGTGGAAGCTTAGATAGTGACAAGAGTGGCAACATGGTGGATCAAAAGCTATATAGATCAATGATTGGTAGCCTACTCTATGTGACGGCATCAATGCCCGATGTGATGTTTAGTGTATGCATGTGTGCAAGATTTCAAGCCTCAACAAGAGAAAGTCATTTGAAGGCAACAAAGAGAATATTGAGGTACTTAAAGCATACACAAGATGTTGGATTATGGTATCCCAAAGGTGCGAGCTTTGAACTAGTTGGATATTCGGATTCCGACTATGCCGGTGACAAAGTGGAGAGAAAGAGCACTTCCGGGACTTGTCAATTGTTGGGAAGATCACTTGTCTCATGGTCATCCAAGAAGCAAAATAGTATTGCACTATCTACCGCCGAGGCCGAATACATCGCCGCGGGTAGTTGTTGTGCACAAATCTTGTGGATGAAGGCTACATTGAAAGATTTTGGAATCAACTTCAAGAATGTGTCATTGCTATGTGACAATGAAAGTGCCGTGAAGCTAACCAACAATCTAGTTCAACATCAAAGAACAAAGCATATTGATGTTCGCCATCACTTTATTAGAGATCATCAACAAAAGAGTGACATTGCTATTGAGAGTGTGGGCACCGAAGATCAATTAGCCGATCTATTCACCAAGCCACTTGATGAGAAGAGATTTCACAAGCTAAAGAATGAGTTAAACATAATTGACTTCTCCAACATGAGTTGATGCACCCCATATATGACATGCCTCTCCTTCGAGCCCCAAGGTACAATTGGTTGACATGTCATACATTCTATGCTAAGGACTTGTTTAGTACATCTAGTCATAATTTACATGTTCTAGGCTCATTCATGAAAATCAAATGAATTTGAAGTTTATATGGTGCCACTATTGTTTCCATGACTTATATGATCTAGTGGTAGCATATGCTCCTATATTTTCCTATCTAACATGTATGCTTCCAAAATCCAAACATATAGCATACATGTAGGGGGAGCCATTACTATCAATTTGAATTCATGATCGCATGTCCATAATTCTTACACATGGTAATATACTTGGACAATGTGACATGGTTTCAATCAAAATTTTATCATAATATCTTTGTAAAAGGTTTGTCACCAATTACCAACATGGGGGAGATTGAAAGTCCTATGTTTGGTGTTGGTAATTAGTGACAATGCCTAAGTACTAATCCTATGCCTAAGTTGTATGTAGCATATGAGGATTAGTACATTCCAAGGTTGGTGGCAAGATGGACATGGTGATCATGATAGCCACACTTGAATTTGGACGCAACCCTACGTGATCAAGGCAAAGGTATATGCTTAAGAGTTGTGTTTAGTAACCAAGACACCTAGTGGGTGTGGTTACATTATAGGATAGATAACCGTACTATAAAGAGGGGAATGACACGGATATTGAACTCCTAAGTGCCTCTAGGTGTGCATTTCATAATCATATGTATTTGGATAGAACTAATAACGCCTCTAAAAATGATTGTGAAAATGCTAACACACTCACATATGACGAGATCATTTGGTGGTGTTAGCACGTTTGCGAAGGTGGTGGAGTTTGAGCGGTAGAGAGGATTTGGGGTCCTCTCTCCCTCCCGCCGAGCTTGCGAGGCGGGATTCAGGCGTTTTCGAGGAATTGAAACGACTATTTTCCACTACGCCGGAAGTCTGGAAAAGAAATGGAGGCGAACGGAGGTCACAGAGGTGACTGGACGTTGAACCAGATGCGGTCTTTGCATGACCGGACGCGTCCGGTCAGTGTTCAGTGTCTGCGCATATTTCAGTTTGATGATCGGACGTGAAGCGCGTCCGGTCATAGTCGATCGGACGAGTCCGGTCGTTCAGGGAGCTTACTGGACTCTAACCGGACGCTGGCACTATGGTGTCCGATCATTTCTCCAGCGCGTCCGGTCATTGTGTTGTTGTGCGCTGCTCAGGCATGACCAGCGCATCCAGTCAGTCACGGGACCAGCGTGTCCGGTCGTTTGTAGCGCGTTCGATCAGCGCGTCAAGCTCGTCCGGTCAGTGCTTCGCGATTTAGCCGTTGTGCGACCGGCGCTCCGGTCAGTTGGACCAGCGTGTCTGGTCAGCACGATTTTGGCTGTTTAAGTTTCTAACGGCTCTATTCGAAGGGGTACATCTATAAATACTCGTTGGCCAGCTCAAGGCTCAATCTCTTGAACATTTGACATACTTGTGAGCACTTTGAGCTAAGCAACTCCCCTCCCACTCATCTCTCTTGCTTCTTTGCATATTCGAAGTGAGATTGAGTGATCCAAGTGCATTTGCATTGTGAGATTGCATCTAGTTGGCACTTGATGGTTGATTTGTTGCGGGATTCTTGTTTCTCTTGGTGGTTACCGCCACCTAGACGGCTTGGAGCAGCTTGGAGGCGTTGGCAAGAGTTGGTGATTGTTCTTGGCCACCTCCGGTGATTGTGAGGGGTTTGTGCCTACCTCGGCGAAGCGCCAAAGGTAACGTTAGTAAATTGCTCGTGTCATTGCAACCTTTTGCCATTTGGTAAGTTCTTGTGGCGCCTTTTGAGAGGCTCGGTGTGAGACCGATTAGCCACCAAACCATGTGGTGAAGAGGGACACAACGGGGACTAGCGTGCCGGCAAGCACGTGAACCTCGGGATAAATCTTCGTGTCATCACTTTTATATTGTGATTGATTGATCCTGGTGTTCGGTTATCTTGGTATTCATTGTTGATCATATTGGTTGGCTCAATACTTCGCCTCTCGGTGAAACTCTCCTAACTCAACTCCGCATTACTTTCTTAGTTATCTTTGCTAGCTAGTTTGCTTTGCTTTAGTAGCTCCTTTGTGTAGCTTGCTAGTTGTAGTTATAGTTACCTTCTTGGTTTGACTTGTGCGGTTGAGTGCAAATACTAGAATTGTAAATTAGATAGGTGGCTTGCAAACACCCCGTAGGCTAAGCAAAACTCGCATCTCGCTATTTGTTATATTGATAAACTTGTTTAGCTTGTCTTTGTAGAAAATTTTAAAAGGCTATTCACCCCCCCTCTAGCCATCAAGACCTTTCACCATGCCATCTTGATCTTGCTTATTTCTAAAGACCCACTTAGTACTAATCACATTGTAGTTCTTTGGCCTCTCAATAAGTTTCCAAACTTGATTTCTAGCAAAGTTGTTTAGTTCTTCATGCATGGCATTTACCCAATCAGAATCCTTCAAATCATCTTCTAATTTCTTAGGTTCTTCAAGTGACACAAATGAGTAATGCTCACAAAAGGATGCTAGCCTTGATCTATTTTGAACACTACTTTGAATTCCACCAATGATTTGGTCCAATGGATGATCTCTTGCAATGCTAGTAGGTTGGAGTATTAGGAGTTGATTGCTTCCACTTGTTTGACTTTGAACTTGAGCTTCATCATGAGTACCACTAGAGCTTGTTTGATTTGTATCAATTTGCACACTTTGGTTGATCACATGAATATCATCATCATCAACTTGCCTTGGCCTAACATCACCAATGTCCATGTTCTTCATTGCATTTGACAATTGATCTCCTCTCACATCATTAAGGTTTTGAGCTTCATTTTGAGACCCTTGGGTTTCATCAAACTCAACATCATGAACTTCTTCCAAGGTGCCATTTGTGAGATTCCAAACTCTATATGCTTTGCTTGTGGTAGAATAACCAAGTAAGAACCCTTCATCACATTTCTTTTCAAACTTGCTCAATCTAGTGTCTTTCTTGAGAATATAGCATTTGCAACCAAACACTCTAAAGTATGCAATGTTGGGCTTTCTTCCATTCAATAGCTCATATGGTATCTTCCCAAGCTTCCCATGGCAATAGAGATGGTTGCTACAATAGCAAGCCGTGTTGATGGCTTCACTCCAAAATGAATGACTAACATTGTATTCACTAAGCATTGATCTAGCCATATCAATCAAGGTTCTATTTTTCCTTTCAACTACACCATTGGATTGAGAAGTGTATGTTGGTGAGAATTGATGTCTAATACCAAGATCATCACACAAATCTTCAATTCTTGTGTTCTTGAACTCACTACCATTGTCACTTCTAATCTTCTTGATGATAGTCTCAAACTCATCTTGCACCCTCTTGACAAAAGACTTGAATAGATCATAAATATCACTCTTGTCATAGAGAAAGAACACCTAAGTATATCTAGTGTAGTCATCAACAATCACAAACCATACTTGTTGCCCCCAATGCTAATGTATGTTGTTGGCCCAAACAAGTCCATGTGTAATAGCTCAAATGCCTTTGATGTGCTCATTTCACTCTTACTAGGATGTGCATTTCCAACTTGTTTGCCGGCTTGACAAGCACTACAAGGTTTATCCTTCTCAAAGGTGACATCTTTCAAGCCTCTAACTAAGTCATGCTTCAAAAATTTGTTCAATTGTTTCATTCCAACATGACCAAGCCTTCTATGCCACAACCAACCCATACTAGATTTGCTAAGAAAGCATGAAGTCAATTGTGTCTCACTATCATTGAAGTCAACCAAGTATAAGCTACCATGTCTAAATCCTTTAAATATCATGTTTGTACCATCAACACTAACAACTTCAACATCATCACTACCAAATATACATTTGAAATCGAGATCACAAAGTTGTGCTATTGACAATAAGTTGAAGTCCAAGCTCTCAACTAGCAACATATTGGATATGCTCATGTCATTGGAGATTGCAATTTTACCAAGCCCCTTGACTTTGCCTTTCTTGTTATTGCCAAAAGTGATAGCATCAAAACCATCATTTTGACTTGTATCAATTGATTTGAACATATAAGAATCCCCAGTCATATATTGAGTGCACCCACTATCAAGCACTCAATGCCTTCCTCTGGCTTTGTAATTGACCTACAAGACAAGATCAATTCTTTTTAGGTACCAAAACTTGTTTGGGTCCTCCAAGATTAGTGACCAAGCTCTTTGGTACCCAAATGACTTTCTTCTTTGAGCCCATCCATGGTGTACCAATGAACTTAGCATGAACACCATTAGTACCCTTGGTAAGCATATAGAAAGAATCAAACTTAATTTAGGATACATTAGCATTGGATTTCTTGTTCATGCAATGTTGCTCTATGTGACCAACTTGCTTGTAATTTTTGCAATAGCTACTATTGTTCTTCACAAAACGAGTCTTGTGAGGAGCAAAAGCGGCCTTGCCTTTTTTGGGGTTATAGCCCAATCCCTCTTTATAGAGAGACGCCCTTTGGCTACCCAAGCACATAAGCAAGTGATCCTCACCACCATAAGCCTTGGCTAAAGTGTGATTGAGCTCTTTTACCTCCTTCTTGAGATTTTCATTCTCAACTATAAGTGTGGAGTCACAAGTGAAACCGTCACTACTAGATGAGGATGATATAGATGAGCTACATGAAGGGTTAGTGGGAGCAATAACAATAGGCTTATGAAAAGATTCATCAATTATATCACATGATATGCCTATGTTGTAAGTTTTAGCATTCTCAACATTAGTTGGTATGTTTTCACATTTTTCAACTAGAGAGGAATGAGCTTCTTCAAGCTTAGTGTGAAACTTTTGAAGCTTCTTATGGTCTACCTTTAGACTCTCATAAGATGCTCTAAGCTCATCAAGTTCTTGCATAAGATTTTTCTTATCCTTAAGCAAGTCCTTGCACTCCTTTCTAGATTCTTTAAAATATTGAGTGCAATCTTCTAGTATAGTGATTAGTTCATCTTTAGTGAATTCTTTTTCATCACTATCACTATCACTAGCATTATCATGATAACTCTCATCGTCGGATGATACCTTAGCGGCCTTAGCCATAAAGCACAATGGAGTGTCGAAGAGGGAGACCTTCTCTTGGATGGCAATGCTAGCATGTCCCTTCTTCTTGCTCTTGTTGTCATCCTCATCATCACTTGAGGAATCATCACTATCCCATGTAGCAACATGAGAGTCATTCTTCTTTTTATGAGAACTCTCCTTCTTTTCTTGCTTCTTCTTTTGCTTCTTCATCTCCTTCTTGATAGCATCTTCATCATCACTATCATAAGGACACTTTATAATGAGATGGTCCTTGCTATGGCATCTAAAACATCTTATGGTATGCTCATTTTTCTTGAAAGAGTTCTTCCTCCTTGCACGAAAGCCCTTCTTCTTCATGAATTTCCCAAATTACTTGACAAAAAGAGCCATCTTCTCATCAATGTCATCACTATCACAAGAGCTTGAGTCTTCATTACTTGATGATTCAATCTTGGATTTGCCCTTGGATGTGGTGGCTTTGAATGCCACACTCTTATTCTTCTCATCATCCTTCTTCTCACTTTCCTTCTTCTTCTTTTTGACCAACTCCTCTTTCTCATCATCTTCTCTATATGAATCATCGGTCATCACTTCTTGGAATACTTGTTGAGGAGTTGAATCCTTCAATGTAGTCCTCACTAGCATGGTGATCAATGTATCAAATCTCTTGGGCAAGCTTCTCAAGAACTTCATAGAGAATTGGTTGTCCTTGTCCTCCTCACCAAGTGCCTTGAGCTCATTCATAATGACTTGCAATCTATGAAATATTTCCGGTACACTCTCATTTTCTTACATCTTGAAGCTAGAAAACTTTTCTTACAAAATATATGCTTTAGTGGTCTTTGTGCCTTTGGTGCCCTCAAAAGTTTCTTCTAGCTTGGCCCAAGCATCATGAGCAATCTCAATGTTCTTCACTTGCTCAAAGGTCTTGTCATCTAGTGCCTCATGAAGAGCACTAATGGCAATGTAATTGCATTGGAGCTTCTTCTCTTCCACCGGTGTAGGTGCTTCCGGATTAGCAACCTCAAATTTTATTTCGGTGACCTTTCACACTTCTCTATTGATTGACTTGAGGTGTGCGATCATCTTAACCTTCCAATATGCATAATTTATGCCATCAAAGTGAGGTGCCTTCTTGGTGTTGTTGATGTGCAAGCTTAATTGAGCCATTTCTTTTTCACCGTAGGTTGTTAAGCCTCAAATAAACGGTGCCTCGGCTCCGATACCACTTGTAAGGCCCAAATGGCTAGAGGGAGGGTGAATAGCCAATTTAAAAGTCTACAAGCTTCACTAAACAACCATGTTAGTATAAAAGATGGCTAAGCTAATTCTAGCACTAGCTCAGCTACACTATGCAAGCCACCTATACAATTCTAGTGAAGCAAGGCTATGATCTCTAATACACACCAACAAAGACTAAGTCACTAAGCTACTTACTTCTATGTGATAAAAGCTACACTAAGATTAGTATAAGAAAGTAAAGAGCAAGTGACTTGATTCCTATACCAACGATGTAGAGAAGTAATGCACTTGAAGAATCAATCACAATGATCAGCCACAAGAGAAATCCTTGGCAAAGAGATGACACAAGATTTTTACCGAGGTTCACTTGCTTCCCGGCAAGCTACTCCTTGTTGTAGCGATACACCCACTTGTCGGTTCGCGAGCTAATCGACTATCAAGAGTCGAGCCCTCGGCGGGCGCCGCACAACCGCACACAAGATGGAGATCCTCCAAGCCACGAACTTCACTAGAGTATCTAATTTGCGAACTCCCATGGGGAAGGATCAAGAACCCCTTACAACACTTGGTGAGGGCTCCAACAATCTTCAATTGTGAGCTCAATCACCTCTGCTGCTCCAAGCCGTCTACCGTGTCGGGAAACATGAAAGAGTAACAAGAAATCCGCAGCAACTCGAAGATCAAGTGCCTCTAGAATGCAACTCTCAAGCAATGCACTTGAATCTCACTCAATCTCACTCAAGATGTGCAACTAAGCAAAGAGATGAGTGGAGGGGTTGTTCTCTAGCTCAAAGGATGTCTCTAGGTCTCAAAATGTGCAAGAGTTACCCTCAAACCCCAGACATCTTCTATTTATAGCGAAGGGGTACGTAGCTAGCCGTTACCGGATGACACAGTGAAAAATATACTGACCGGACGTGTCCAGTCACTATAGGACAAGCGTGAACAGTGCGCGTCAGAAGTTACTGTTGCCGTGACCGGACGCGCTCTAGCGTTTGACCGGATGCGCTGCACCTGGTGTTCGGTCGGAGTCCACTAAGCTCCCACCATGGCCAGACGCATCCGATCGCACGTGACCGGACACGCTCTAGCGTTTGACCGGACGCGCTGCACCTGGTGTCCGGTCAAAGTCCAGTAAGCTCCCACCGCGATCGGACACGTCCGATCGCACGTGACCGGACGCGCCGCGCGTCCGGTTGGCTCTACGACCAGTTCTGCCCCTCTGGGTGCCTGACCAGACGCTCCGGTTCCATGAGGGACCGGGCGCGCCGGTTGGAAACCCTAACACCCGCGCGCCTGACATCTGCTAAGAACTGACCGGACGCATCCGGTCAAACCGCGACCGCGTCTGGTGCAGCGTCCGGTCACCACAGTGACCGCCGTTCGCCTCCGTTTCTTTTTAGACTTCCGACGTAGTAGAAAATAGGCATTTCACTTCCCCAAAAAGCGCCGAATCCTGCCTAGCAAGCTCGGTGGGAGGGAGAGAGGAACCCAAACCCTTCTCTACCGCTTAAACTCCACCGCCTTCGCAAAAGTGCTAACACCACCAAGTGTACACCACCATGTGCATGTGTGTTAGCATTTCACAAACATTTTTCAAGGTGTTGTGTTAGCTCTCAACTAGATCCTAATGCATATGCTCAAGACATTGATCTAGTGGCACTTGATTTCTGAGCTAACCGTGATTGCCCCTCTTGATAGTCGGCTATGTATCCTAAACCCGGTCAATCACTTCTCTACTCATCTTAGACCGGCAAAAGGAAAACCCTTATGGTTATACCTTTGCCTTGCGCTCTTAGATCCTTCTCCTCCACTTGATCATCATGTCCTTAATTTTATGTGCATCTCCACCATGATCATCATTTCATGTCCTTGCACCATCTCTTTGTGATCTTATGGCCACCACTCCTTGCCACATACACCTTCATCACATGTGTTGCTTATACCTAACTCAAAACACTTAACACATGGCATTAGCAACTTGGTGTCATTAATTACCAAAACTAAACTTGGGCTTTCACCGACAACCCCCGTGCCTAAGCCCCAACCAACCACAATGTGACTTGGTGTAGCCAAGAACCGCAGCAAGCCGCTGCTTGTAGGAGATCGCTATGTTACCGACGAGGTCACTGGCATGCGTGACCTGTCGCCGCCACGCCAGCCACCGAGGGCCGCCTCCATCCTACCTAGCACCAACCACCGTGGGAAGTCACATCTTGTTCATGCACCATGCAAAGGGTGTCGCCGACTTTGTTGCACGTTGTTATCCCTCAAGCTTCTAGAGATGCCATGAATGTTCCTGCACGAGCAGCCATCTTCAATGAGCCGCCATTCGCTGGTTGTCGCAGCGGTAGCGAGCCGGCCATAGGCATGCGTGCCCAGTCACAACCGCGTCGGTCGAAATGGACCGTAGCCAACCAAACAAATACCAACAAGTGAAGGTCACCCACCGGAGAAAGCTTGCCACACCACTGTCCACTTGCATTGGACGCTACAACCAAGACCTTCCACTATGACACCATGGTTGGTAGTAGTACTGTAGAGTTGCCACCAACATACCCACCATGCCTCTCTTTCCAAAGGAGCCACTGCAACCCCGCCGGAAATGGCCGTCGCTAAGCGAGACCAGTCGCTGTGGCTACGACTGCAGATAGCCGCCATGGACAAGCTGACGCTGCTGCAACAAACAACCGCTACCAAAATAGCACAAGATGATGCAGTGCTAGTCGTCGAGGACCACTGTCATCCTGACCAGTGCCAACCACCACAGGTCGCCCCAGGATGGAACGAGGCATCCCCAGCTCAGCAGCCTCGCTAACGTCGTACCCCAGCCACCGACAGGTACCACCACATGGAGCCTAGATCTGGATGAGCCCGAGCCTTGTGGCACCGATCCATGGTCTTGCAGGCCGACGAGGTAGGGTGCAAGTAGGCACAGAAGTCATCGCGCCCACACAGACAACGACGCCCGCGCCCGTGCTACAGCCTGTGCCCGCGCCACCGCGCTGAAAGCCCAAGTTTGGTTTTGGTAATTAATGACACCAAGTTGCTAATGCCATTGTGTTGAGTGTTTTGAGTTAGGCATAGCAACACATGTGATGAAGGTGCATGGTGGCGTGGAATAATGGCCACGAGAGCACAAAGAAGAAGTGCATGAATATGGAAATGATGATCATGACGATTGAGCATGAGGAGATGAACATGGAACAAAGTGATCAAGGTAAAGGTATAATCATAGGGTTTGCTTTTGCCGGTCTAAGATGAGTAGAGAAGTGATTGACCGGGTTTAGGATTGATAGCCGACTATCAAGAGGGGCAATCACGGTTAGCTCGTAAATCAAGTGCTACTAGGTCATCTTCTTGAGCATATGCATTAGGATCTAGTAGAGAGCTAACGTAACGTCTTGTAAAATGATTGTGAAAATAATAACACACATGCACATGGTGATATACACATGGTGGTGTTGGCACATTTACAAAGGAGGTGGAGTTTGAGCGGCAGAGAGGGGTTTGGGGTCCTCTCTCCTTCCCGCCGAGCTTGCGAGGCGGGATTCGGCGCTTTCATGGAAATGAAACGCTCATCGGACGCTGGTTGCGGCAACATCAGACGCTGGCCCAACGTCCGACGTAGTGTTTGCAGAGGCGCGCACGAACAAAGTGGTCATCGGTGCATCCGATGCTATGGCATCAGACACTGGCCAAACACTGTACAGCGTCCGGTGGCTATGTGACGTCAGCAACTCCTTTGAACCCTCGCGTGCACCGGACGCAGTGGCGTCCGTTGACCCATCGTCGGATGCGTCCGGTGAGAGAAAATCGTCTCTGGATGCTTACTGGAGTGCATCGGTCGCTTGGCGTCGAACGCTGAGTGCTGGGCGTTGAACGTGTCCGGAGCTCGCTGAAACGACCGTTGAACTTTGAACGCGCGAGACACGTGGCGAGATCTGGTGCACCGGACGCTGTTGAGTGCGTCCGATGCCTGTGCATCGAAGCGTCCGGTGCCCCCGATTTTTGCCAACAGCTCTATTCGAAGAGGTATCCATATATATACATGTTTAGTCGGTTTTGGGAGGGCTCTCTTGACTCTTTGGACACTTGAGACATACTTTGAGCTAGAGAACATTCTTCCCACTCATCTCCTTGCTCGATTGCTAATCTTAGTGAGATTGAGTGAGATTCAAGTTTATTGCATTGAGAGTTGCATCTAGTGATATTTGATCCTTGAGTTTGCTGCGGATTGCTTGTTACTCTTAGGTGTTTCCCAACACCCTAGATGGCTTGAAGCAGCGGTGGTATTGAGCTTGTGATTGGAGATTGTTTCGAGCCTCACCAAGTGATTGTGAGGGGTTCTTGAGCCTTCCCCGCGGGAGTTCACGAATTGACTACTCTAGTGGAGCTCGTGGCTTGGAGGATCCCCATCTTGTGAGTGGATGTGCGGCACCCGCTGAGGGTTTGACTCTTGATAGTCAATTAGCTCGTGATCCATCAAGTGGGTGCATCGCCACAACGAGGAGTAGCTTGCCGGAAAGCAAGTGAACATCGGTAAAAAATTTTGTGTCATCTCTTACCGAGGATTCTCTTTGTGATTGTGTGTGATTGATTCTTTGGATACATCTCATCTCTACACCGTCGGTATAAGAATCAATTCACTCCCCTTTTATATTCTTGCACTATATCTTGTCTAGTATGTTTAGAGTAGTTTGTATCAAATAGGAGTAAGTAGCTTAGTGACTTAGTTTTGTTGGTGAGAATTAAAGATCATAGTCTTGTTCACCAAAATTGTATAAATGACTTGCTTAGTATAGTTGAGCTAGTGCTAGAATTAGCGTTGCCATCTTTTATACTAACAATTATTGTTTAGTGAAGCTTGTAAAATTCTAAATAGGCTATTCACCCCCCCTCTAGCCATTTGGACCTTACACGCGCACGAGCCCGCGCAAGGTCCGTCCCATTGCGGTTGCGCTGGCGCATGAGCCCGCGCCGCTGCCGTAGCCTCGCCGCTGCACTCGCGCTGGCGGTCGAGCCAGCGCTGCCGCTACCACTTCCGCGCCCATGGCCACCGGTTCGCTCTCCCGGCCACCGGATCCGCACGCCCAGCCACTGGAACCGCACCCCGCCACCGGAATCGAGGATGGTGGCCGTCCTTCAAAGCACGAGCGCGGGAAGGTAAGGATGCAGGAAGAGAAGGGGGGAGCCTCACCGCCGCCGTCCTTGCAAAATGATGATTTCTACAATATCTGTGGTTATCTAACTACCTCGACATTTCCTAAAATTAGTCTAACTGATCCTCCTTAGGTAACATCAATAAATTCCTTTTTTATGAAAGAAAATTTTACTAATATTTTGTAGTAGTATACATCAAGTTGATATTTGTGTTTTCCTTTTGCAAAAAAACCTATTATCCTTAAATATTGCAGAATTGCGATTTACTCCCTCCATCCATTTATCTCCATCGTATTAGCCTTCGGCGCAATGATCAAGGAGCAGTAAATAACGTTGATTTGCATTTAAGGCAAGGAACAGTTAAGGAGTCGCAGCCGATGAGCAACCAAGGAGCAATAAATGCAAACAAGGAGCAGCCAATGAGCACCAAATGCACAACATATACGAGAAGCCAAACTTGTGGTCCCAGACTAATACGAAGGAGGCTTTTAGAAAAAAAAATTACTTAGATGAAGGAGATAAATAGACGGAGAGAGTATCTTTTAGCCCATCGTGGGACCAGCCTATCAAAGAACGAAAAGCTAACACTGAGCTGGGTGGGGTGGCTTGCCGTTCATTCAGTCCGAGATGACACTCGAAATCCTAATCCATCCACTGCCCCTTCCACGTGTAAAGAGCAAAGCAGAGCATCCAGCAACCTGCACCAGCACCACATCCTATGCAAAATCCTATGCACCACATCTAGAGGCTAGTATGTGCGAAACTAATATTCAGATCAGATGATAGGATTAAGTGGGTCACTGAGCTAGATCGTTTGATTGCTGTGACACTGATGAGCCAACGTACTGCTATGGTGACATCTCGTTTGATTGCGATGGTTCATACGGAAAGAAAAATGGAACCATCAGGGCGTTGATCAGCTTCCTACTGAAAATTGTATTTGTAAGTTTTTTTTTTCTCGAGACCCAGTTACACATGCAGATGCGCACATACACGAGCGCCCACTCAAGGACTGACAAATCTCGAGATTGACAAAGTCACCACAGACGTCTCGCTGTCGAGAGGCACGTCGCCTAACACTGAAAGAATAGCGCCGTTAAATCCTGGAATAAATCCAGGAAATACGAACACCCATGTCAAGTTGGGGACTTGAACCCGGGTGTGTTAGTTCCACCACAAGGAACGTAACCAGCTGAGCTACGCTCGGTTCACATTGTATTTGTAAGTTTGAAGCTACAGACTAAAGAAACACAATCTTTTTCAGTGGATCAACCCAATATTAAGGGAATTATAGGAGTGTTTGCATTAGGAAAACTGCCTGCAAGTTTTATTCAAAGAGAGTTTTGCTCCGGTGGACCCTTTTCTAGAAACTGCACGAATCTTAAAGCAGCCATTTTTAATTTAGTTTAATTCATCTTGTGGGTATTATCAAGGCCCGACCCTACCCATGCTCATGTATAGCAAGTCCAGACCAGCCCAGGCGTGGGCGACGGATTTGCGCGTATGTGGCTGATAGTTTAATCTGGGAAGAGATTTGCATGTATGAGGCGACGGAACTCGCGGGGATGGGGAGGCAGGGGCTGCAGCATGGCAGCGCCCAGCGGTCGAGGATGGAACCCGGAATGTATGGGCCGGGGATGTGATGCGGCGGAGGCAGGCTCGCTCGGCGCCGCCGCCGTCCATTCCCACGCGATGCTGCACAACGAACCCAAACGAAAACTGCCGTCTGTTGTGATTTCAGAACGATCACGTCAAAAGTAATGGATGGGTAGGGGCTGGACTTTGGACATGGGTAGGGCTGAGCCTAGCTAGACCAGATCCAATACAAAATAAATTAAAAAATATTATCAGCCTGCTTCAAGATTCGTGCAAATTTTTTGAAGGGGTCCACCCGAGCAAATTGGCAAGACAACAAAGGAGAGACTAATTATTTAATATTACCAAATAAATACATAGCGCGGTTTTCATTTCTTTTTTTCTTCTGTAGCTATATACAACGTCCACAAAATGTTGTAATTCTAGTTTTGTATATAGATAACTATAGCACCTGGTGCTTATTCCTTTTTCTTTTTTTTGAGCAAATTCCTTTTTCTTTTTTTTTATCAGCATTAGCTGTGCACTTTTTCTTTCAGATGCTACCACAAACAACTGCACTGTAAGAGGGCATGTTTGGTTTCAACTTGTTAAAGTTTAACTCCCATCACATCAATGTTCCCTCAAATGCATAAAGTACTAAATGTAGACTAATTACATGCATGTCGGCACAGATTAGGAGTAATTTACGAGACGAATCTATTAAGCCTAATTAGTTCAAGATTGAAAACTTTTTATCAAATAAGACGAAAGTGATACAATGTTTGTTAAACTTTAACTCCTCAAACCAAACACCCCTTTATATGCACACGCACGTAAATTATATTACTACTACTATCACCATCAAGGATTGTGACTGATTGAGGCGACCTGTATATGGTAGTAGATTCATAGTAGGTTTTAATCGTTGTAACATCTATACAAATCTTGGGGCACTTTACGTGGCTGAGATAAATCGTGTAAATATACCTGCAAGTGGACTCCTGCGAGCCCTGTTTTGCTGCCTTTGTTAACTATTTAATGTTTTGTATTGTAGTGCTTATTTTTCTAATTGAAACCCTTTTGTATGTGTCTGTTTGTCAACTTGTTGCAAGCACAAACATTGTGGAATTGTTTCCACATCATCAATCATGCAGGCATTTTTTTTAGTGTAGTGTGTTCTCCCTTTTGTTGTCAACATGAACTTCTTTTTGGTCTTTCCCCCAGTGAGGCCAGTGGGACTCAGTGTGGGCATTCGGTTCTTCGGTTCGGTTCGGTTCGGTTCCTCGGTTCCTGAAGAAATTCGGTTCTCAGAAAATAGGAACCGATCGGTTCCCAAAAAATCTTGGAACCGACAATTTCGGTTCTCGGTTATTTCGGTTCGGTTTCGGTTCTAACCGAACTAACCGAAATTTTTCAGCATAGGTCAAGACAAGAATAAATATACATGTTCCAAGGCAAATTTATGCAACACTATATCCATTTTTATTAATAATAATTTAGAAGGCAATAATAGCAATATACTAACACAAATATATAGCTTTTGAAATATAAAATATCACACATAAACCAAAAATAATCTTACAAAATATGAGTAGATGAAGTATGATACATGTAATTCAGTTCTTTCGGTTAGTTCGGTTAACCGAGAGTAGGAACCGAATTTTCTTCGGTTATTTCGGTTCCTCAAAATTAGGAACCGAACAAGGAACCGAAATTTTCGGTTTCGGTTCTTTCGGTTTCGGTTCCGGTTCTTTCGGTTCGGTTCCTCGGTTTCGGTTTTTTGTGCCCAGGCTTAAGTGGGACGATCTGTAGGATACAAGAACAGAGAAAACAAGGGCCTTGTTCACTTCCCCATCCCAACCCAAAATATTTCCTCTTACACCCATCACATCAAATCTTTTGACGCATGCATGGAGCATTAAATATAGGTAAAAAAGATAACTAATTGCATAGTTTGTCTGTAAATATCAGGACGAATCTTTTGAGCCTAGTTAGTCTATGATTGGACAAATTTTGTCAAATAACAACAAAAAATGTTACAGTAACTTTTTTACTTACTTTTCGCGAAGTGAACATACCCAAGATCAAGAAGAATAAAGATACGGAATTAAAAACAGCGGGGCACCACCGAATCATGCTGTGGTCGCCGTCGCATGCAGCTGGATCCGTGAGCTGAGGCTGAGCTGTCATGCTGTTGGCACTGGCTGTTTTCTGGTTGCTCACTCCCAATATGGGCTATAAACAAGGACACATTTATTTGCTTCGTTACATGTACCAACAACGGCTGGTTTGTTCCAACAACAAGTGTATTTTTGTGGTGCTGGCTGTTGAGTTTTTTTTAACCCATATATGGATCATCTATATAAAATACTCCCTTTGTTCCAAAGTATAAGTTGTTTTGACTTTTCTAGATACATATTTTTCTTTGCTATATGTATAGAAATAACTATGAATCTAAAAAATCCAAAACGACCAACAATTTGAAATTGAGGGAGTAGCATCCAATACGGCATTGCAAAGTGACCCTTGACTCCATAATCTTAAGTTGGTTAAGGGGGTCTTATTTTACGGAGCTTAGGGGCTGAGGGGTGGGGGGTCGATTTTTCCAAAATGAAGTAAGCATGTATATTTGGCTTGAGGTTTCAAGTGGGTTGAGTTGGATTTGAACCCTTTTTTCTTTTAATGGGAAACATGTGGGGGGGCGGCGGGCAAACCACGTGTTAGGTGGAAAATATAAAACTAATTTAAAAAATACATATTATCTCTATATATCTAAACGCGAGCCAAGCTCGCGCATGTGACGATGGCCACGTCACCTGTAAACTCTGGGCCGTCGGATCTCGATCGGATGGCTCAAATCACATGAAAAATCGTTTTCGTGGTCACTGTTCATATACTGTTCATATACTTTTACAACTGTTTGCCACTATTCAAGCATCTTTGCTACGCGCACACGAGAAACGTACCCGGAACATCAAAATAACTTCTTCTCGTTTGTAGAAAATTTCAAAAAAAAATAAAAATAAAAATAAACTAGAAGCAACCTCGTAAATAAACTAGGAGCAACCTAGAACGTACCTAAATATTTTTTTGCCTCTTCACTGTCATAAAAAAATTTCTAGATTCTTCTCGTTCGCATTTCGCCGATAAATTTACAAAATCTATACCTTATCCATCCTACCTCTGACTCCGATAATTCTACCACAAAAAACCCTAAATATTAACATCCTTTTGGGTACTCTACGGTCATTTTCACAAACACACAAAGTAGACCCTTTTCCTTTGCAAATAAATTCCAGAAAATTCGTAAATACACTAAAACAAATATAGAACATATCTAAATATTTTCCGCCTCTTCTTTGTTATAAAAAAATGAATCATTGTTTTAAAAACATTGTTAATCTCCAGATTATAAAACATTGTTTTAAAAAAGGGGGTCCGTAGCAACATAAACCCATAACAAACTGCCTCAAAATGCTAGACACCTTGCATGCTAAAAAATTAATCAATAATTGATCTATGCTCCTACACAACTGCTTCCATCCAATGAGGCCGCGCGGCAACGCCACGTGTTGTTTCTAGTTTTATTTCTAAAATTGGTATATCCATAGTATCAGTGGAGGTTTTATATTCCAGTTTCTAAGACTATCATGTGTTAGAAACGGTGCAGACATGGTTTTATCCATATGAAACTCATTTCATATCATAAAGATTTCATCATATCTTTTCATCTATACTATAGCATGTCAGCTTACTTAATGTCTATGAAACCCCGTTAAGGCTAGGCTATTGATGCTCGTTTAATTTCATAAATATTACCATTTTCCTTGTAAACTTAGTCAGACATAGTATAATTTGGAAACAATGTAGACAAGTTTCATCTCTATAAAACTTATTTCATCATATAAAACTTTTATAATCTCTCTTCATCTATACTATACCATGTCAGCTTACTTAATGCCCATGAAATCCCATTAAAGCTAGGCTAGTGACACTCACTTGATTTCATAAATATTACCATTTTCCTTGTAAACTTAGGCAGACATAGTATAATTTGATTTAGGACAAACTAACTCTTTATATATATTGGGACAAAGTGAATATTATTTTGTTGCAAGAGCTTGAAAAAGTCAATTTTCGGTATCCAATCTGTCCATATCCTTCTTTTAAATAATGCTAGGGCTCCAACATTCATTTTTTCTTATTATTGTTAGATGCCGCAATTTTTATTTTTAGTCGTCGTGTGTATACTCGTTGGTATCCAGAGCATTTCTCTCGCCACTAGTACGGGGCACCGGCATCCCCGCGCTACAGAATATCCGTCTCAACCGCATCCACCGTCCGATCGCGAAATCCGACGGCCACCGTTTTCCCGAATTTTCCCCAAACACGAGTGCGCCCCACAAAAAAGAAACGGAATACTGGGTATTTATTGATTTTCTCCTACCCAACCCACTTTACGATTTCCTCCTCTCCATTCCTCCCACGCAGGGATGAAAACGGTAGGGATATTTTCCGACCGTATTCGAGACCGAATTTGTTTAGAGAGATTTTAATCCGTCCGTATCCGAGTCCGGATATTTAACATCCGATACCGTATTTGTATCCGAATATTTAAATCACATATTTATGATGTCGATATCCAATCGTATTCTATCCGATATTTTTGATACTATCCGTATTCGAATCCGAATCCAAACATAAATATAAAAACAAATACGATATCAGTGATATTCGTCCGTATCCGATCCGTTTTCATCCCTCCCGCCCTTCCTCTCTTGAACCCTCCGCCGCTCCGAGGAAAATCCGATTTGAATTGAAATCATCCGGAAACAGGAGATTTTTTTTTCTTCCCCAACCAAAGGTATCTCCTCTGTCGATCCGATCCGTAGCTGCTCGCGTCCCCGTTCCTCGTCAGGCGGCAGCGGCGGCGACTGGACGAGAGGTCTTCATCGGCTCTTCGCGGGCGACGATCGTCCACAGGTACGCCGCCCTTTCCCGTCCATTCCTGCCGTGCGGAACCGGGCGCCTGCAAGCTATATGCACTCGGATCTGACCCAATTACGTCCCACTAAATTCGATTTTTTTTTGGAGAGAATTCCTATACTGTGCTCGCCCCTGATTTGTGGGCAGCTCACTGCTGAAACTTCAGTCCGCCTTCCTGGATTGGATGCAAGCTCGTGCTAGTTTGGCGTTGAATTTGCTCGAATCTTGGATTTCGGTTTGAGATGAGCTGTTTGTCCTTCGCAGTTTGGTGGCTCTGAGCACATGATGATGGCGAACGCGAAGCTCCATAAGCAGGCGCTGCTACCGCCGCGGAGCCCCTTCCCGACGGCGGCGCCGTCGCCGTACGCCGACCGCTGGCCAATCGCGCGGCCACAGGTTGGCGCCGCGCACCACCACCGGCACGGCCACCACCAGCGCACGTCGTCCGAGAGCTTCATCGAGGAGCAGCCGCCGCTGTGGCTGGACGACCTGCTCAACGAGCCCGAGACGCCCGCGGTGCGGCAGAGCGGCGGCCGGGCTGGGCACCGCAGGTCGTCCAGCGACTCGTTCGCGCTGTTTGACAGTGGAGCTGCTGGTGCCGCCGGTGCTTACGCCAGTGGCTTCGAGGGGATGGGGAGAGGAGGCGGGCAGCCTGCGCCGTGGGGCGGTGTGCAGGAGTACTATGCCAAGCCGGCCTCGTTTGGGAGGGCACATGGCCGGCCGTGGGAGCAAGGTATGCCGAATTCGGCGGGTTTCAGGCATGGTGGTGGCCTGCCAATGCCCACAAAAGATAAGGTTGGTGGGCATCATGGGCCACCGAACGTGCCGAGGGAGCATGACCATGGCATGGACAAGAGAACTCCTGATGATGCTGGCCATGATCAAAAGGTTGGAGCCAAGGAGGGTGTGCTGCCGAAGCATGCACAGTCAGAGGCGGACAACAAGCGTGCTAAACAGTGAGTTTGGTTACTGTTAAATCTGAATTATTGTTTCACACTTGCACAATGCTACTACAATAATCTGAAAAGCTCAAGACATCTCACTGTAACCTTAAGCACAAGATCCTTAAATATACATTTTATTATAGCTCAAACTAAGAATAGTGCATATATTGGTATTTGATGTTTTTCTTGACCTTGAGAATACAACAATCATTGTTGTGATGAAGTCAGCAGCGTTTTTTTTTATTCAAGTTTTTTCTGTATGGTTGCTGTTGGAGTATATGTAGGCCCATGAGGCTAAGGCCCATGTGGCCCATGTATGGAGACTATATAGCTACCCTTCTAGGGTTAGCCAAGTAATGGAATTTACTTCTTCCAACATGGTAATCAGAGCCTAGGGTTAGTTTTCCTCTTCCCCTGCCTCCCAGCCGCCGCCCATCCCCTGGTGGTGCTGCCCGCCGGCCCAGCCACCATGGCCGGCGGCCCTCCCCTTCCCCCTTCCCTCTTCCCCTCCTCTTCCTCTCCCACCTGGGTCCAACTCCTGGCTGGTGCTGCCGCTGCTACCTCTCCCAGCAGCGCTGCTGCTTCCCACCCGCCCAGACCCGGCGGCCCTCCCCTGGCCGCCCCCCTCCCCGCCGGCCAGCACCTGGCCGCCGGCCCCTTTCTCCCCGCCGGCCAGCCCCTGGCCGCCGGCCACCACCTCCCCGCCGGCCAGCACCTGGCCGCCGGCCACCCCCTGCCTGCTGGCGGCTCTTCTCTGGCCGGCGGGCATCCCACCACTCCTACAGCCGCTGCTGCTCTGCCAGGGGCGGCAGCCTCTGCGGGCGCTGCTGCTCTGCCTCCAGCAGCTGCAGCCGGCCCTCTTCCTGGAGCTGCTGCCGCCGCTGCAGTTTCTTCTTCCCGCCCCCTCCCTCCAGGCGCTGCCTCCAGGGCCGCTGCCCTTCTTCTTGCCGCTGCTGCGGCTTCTTCCTCCCGCCCCCTCCCTCCTACCGCTGATTCCCAGGCCGCCTGGCCGCCGCCCCTCCCTGGAGCGGGTGGCCAGCCCCTGCTCCAGCCGCCAGGGAGTGGGCTGGCCCTGGGCGCCACCATCTCCTCTGCTGCCCAACTCTCTGCCACCCCTACAAGTGCGGCCACCGCTCCTCCAGCAGCGCCCCAGGGTGCCGCTGCTTCTTCTTCCGCTGGACAGTACGCCTCAGGCACGGGTGACGCGGCCATAGGGCCCCTGCCGGCTGCTGCTCCTCCCTCTTCTCCCGCCGCATGGCCGACCCCTGGCCTGCAGGTTGGCTGCTGCTTTGCGTCCGGTGTGACCGTCGGGACCGCCCTTCCCTTTGCTGGTGCGACCCGCTCACCCGCGCTGCTGCCTTCGCCCACACCATCCGCCTCCGCGCCCCTCCTTCCCGCGACATGGGCACAGCAGGCCCTTGCTTTCGCTGCCGGCAGTGCCCCCGCGACTGCGCCTTTCCCGGCCGCCCCGACCACATCTCCTTCCCGGGCTCCGGCCGCCCTTGGCATGGCCCCGACATGGCCCGGCCACCCTCCAGCGCTGCTCACCGGCGCGGGCCACTCACTCGCGCCGCTCACCTCTGGCGCGGGCACTGGCCAGGCCTGGGCACCACATCCGGCCCCTACGCCGCCGTCGTTTCGTGTGGATTCTCCTACACCCGGGCCGAGCGGGGGTGGAGGGGGGCGTGGCGGACGCCGTCGTCGCGGACGGGGACGTGGTGGGGGTTCTGGGTTCCACGACCCGTCATGGCCCTTCCAGGCTCCCGGTGGTGAGCCTCGCCTGCCGGCCGCTGCCATGCTCGCGACGGCCTCTCCCGGGTTTCCACCGCCCGGTTGGGACTCGGCGGCCTTGGCACACTCCTTCAGCACGCTGGCCCCGCAAACTGCTGGTGCCGGCCCACAGTGGATCGCCGATTCGGGTGCCACCTACCACACCACTCCTGACCCCACTATTCTCTCTTCCGTTCACCTTCCTTCTTCCTATCACCCTTCATCCATCATGGTCGCTAATGGGTCTTGTCTTCCTGTCACGTCCGTGGGTGCCGCCGGCGCTCATGGCTCTTTTCGTCTTCCTGATGTTCTTGTGGCACCTTCTATGGTTCATAACCTTCTTTCTATTCGTCGATTTACTGCTGACAATTCCTGTTCTGTGGAGTTCGACTCTTCCGGTCTCACTGTCAGAGATTTGGCTTCCCGCCGTCCTCTGCTTCGGTGTGACAGCACGGGTCCCCTTTACACCCTTCGCTTCCCACCGTCTCCTTCGTCTTCCTCGCCGACCCCATTGTCAGCTGCTTTCGCCACCACTACTTCCTCCACTACTTGGCACCGGCGACTCGGCCATCCTGGTCGTGAAGCCCTGATGCAGCTCAGTCGTAGTTCTGACATTCGGTGTCCTCGGACTCACGATGAGCCTTTGTGTCATGCGTGTCAGCTGGGCCGTCATGTCCGTCTTCCCTTCCATAGTTCTTCCCAGACGGCTCACATCTTTGATCTTATACATTGCGACCTCTGGACCTCTCCTGTCATCAGCGTTTCTGGCTACAAGTTCTATCTTGTGCTACTTGATGATTTCTCTCATTACTCCTGGACTTTTCCTCTTCGTGCAAAGTCTGACGCTTTCCCTGCCATTCTCCACTTCTTCGCTTGGGTGTCTACACAGTTCGGCCTCACCATCAAGGCCGTCCAGTGTGACAATGGTCGTGAGTTCGATAACTCCACCTCCCGTGCCTTCTTTCTCTCTCACGGTGTTCAGCTCCGCATGTCTTGTCCATACACCTCTTCCCAGAATGGCAAGGCTGAGCGGATGATTCGCACCACCAACGACACCGTGCGTACCCTTCTATTTCAGGCCTCTCTTCCCGCTCGCTTCTGGGCTGAGGGCCTGCACACCTCCACCTATCTTCTGAACCGCCTTCCTTCCACGGCCTGCCCCGCTCCCACTCCTCACCACGCCCTCTTCGGTACCCCGCCTCGGTACGATCACCTCCGCGTGTTTGGGTGTGCGTGTTACCCCAACACCGCTGCCACTTCTTCCCACAAGCTGGACCCTCGCTCCACGCTCTGTGTCTTCCTCGGGTACTCCCCGGATCACAAGGGATACCGGTGCTTTGACCTTACCTCCCGACGGGTTCTCATCTCTCGCCATGTGGTGTTCGATGAGTCCGTTTTTCCCTTTTCCAGCACTACCACCCCTCCGGTACCTGACCCACCCTCCCTGTTTCCCACTGACCCGGTGGTCCAGCCACCTTTTTCGTGGCCTCCTGCAGGTACCGCTTCGCTGCGCACCGGGCCGGCCCCCGGTCCCGGATTCCCGGCGGGTCCGGGCCCATCGTCCTCGGGCGCGGCCCCGTCCTCTCCGGTTGGTGCAGACCCGGGGCCTTCGTCCCCCGCTTCTGCCCCGGGGGGGTCGTGTCGGTCGCTGACGTCGGATCCCGTCCCGGCACCTGCCCCGGCACCTCCGTCGACGGATCCCGTCCCGGCACCTGCCCCGGCACCTCCGTCGAGGTTCGCCGCGCCGGTACGGGTGTACCAGCGCAGGCCGCGGCCGCCGCCCCTCGCGCTCCCTTCTCCACCGGGGACGCCGACACCACCGCCGCAGTCCCCGCCGGCTCGTGGTGCCCCGCCGGTCTACCACCCGCCGCTGCTTCACCGACACCCGCGGCATGTTCACCCGATGGTGACACGACACGCGGCTGGCACACTGCCGTCTCGTGCCCTCGAGGCTTCGACCGGCGACGCGGTGGTCTCTCCGGTACCCTCTTCCGTCCGCGACGCCCTGTTGGACCCTCACTGGCGCCGCGCGATGGAAGAGGAGTACGCCGCGCTACTCGCCAACCAGACGTGGGAATTGGTGCCCCGGCCGCCGGGCTCCAATGTCGTCACCGGCAAGTGGATTTGGACCCACAAGCGCCGGGCCGACGGCTCTCTCGAGCGCTACAAGGCTCGGTGGGTCCTCCGGGGTTTCACTCAACGCCCTGGCGTCGACTACGATGAGACCTTCAGCCCGGTGGTCAAGCCGGCCACCGTCCGTACCGTGCTATCACTGGCGCTTGCTCGGTCTTGGCCCGTCCACCAGCTGGACGTCAAGAACGCCTTCCTCCACGGCCTTCTTACCGAGACGGTGTACTGCAGTCAGCCGGCGGGGTTCGTCGACACCACCCGTCCTGACATGGTCTGCCGGCTCAACCGGTCCCTCTACGGCCTCAAGCAGGCACCTCGGGCGTGGAACCACCGGTTCGCCGCTTTCTTGCTGACCCTGGGGTTCATGGAGGCCAAGTCTGATACGTCCCTGTTCGTCTACCACCGTGGAGCCGACACTGCATACTTGCTGCTCTATGTTGATGACATTGTTCTCACCGCCTCCAGTGAGTCACTTCTCCGCCGGATCATCACTGCTCTCCAGCAGGAGTTCGCGATGAAGGATCTGGGTGAGCTCCACCACTTCCTCGGTGTCACTGTTGAGCACCGTCCCACCGGCCTCCTACTTCACCAGCGGCAGTACACTCGGGACATCCTGGAGCGGGCTGGGATGACTGACTGCAACCCCTGCTCCACTCCGGTCGACACTCAGGGCAAGTTGTCTGAGGCTGAGGGACCACCGGTGGCCGATCCCACTGCGTACAGGAGTCTCGCCGGGGCACTTCAGTACCTCACCTTCACCCGGCCGGACATCACCTATGCAGTTCAGCAGGTCTGCCTACATATGCATGACCCCCGGGAGCCTCACCTCACGGCTCTCAAGCGCCTCCTCCGCTACCTCCGGGGCACGCTCGACTACGGCCTCCTCCTCCACCGGACCTCCTCCACCGACCTCGTCGTCTACACCGACGCTGACTGGGCCGGGTGCCCAGATACTCGCCGCTCCACCTCCGGCTACGCCGTCTTCCTGGGCGGCAACCTGGTGTCGTGGTCGTCCAAGCGCCAGCCGGTGGTCTCCCGGTCCAGCGCCGAGGCGGAGTACCGCGCCGTTGCTAACGGCGTGGCGGAGGCCGCCTGGCTCAGGCAGCTGCTTGCCGAGTTGCACACTCCACCCTCCAGGAGCACACTGATCTACTGCGACAACGTCAGTGCGGTCTACCTCTCCACCAACCCCATCCAGCACCAGCGGACGAAGCATGTCGAGATCGACCTCCACTTTGTCCGTGATCGGGTGGCCATGGGCGAGGTGCGGGTCCTTCATGTCCCGACGACCTCCCAGTTCGCGGACATCTTCACCAAAGGCCTCCCGTCCTCGACCTTCGCCGAGTTTCGCTCCAGCCTCAACATCACCAGTGGCTAGTTGCGTCTGTGGGGGGGTTGTGTGTGTTCTTTCTTGTTTCAGCCTCGAACTCCGCTGCGACGGTAGTTCAGACTGCGGGGGGGTGTTGGAGTATATGTAGGCCCATGAGGCTAAGGCCCATGTGGCCCATGTATGGAGACTATATAGCTACCCTTCTAGGGTTAGCCAAGTAATGGAATTTACTTCTTCCAACAGTTGCACAGACCATTCAGTTACTGTGGGCACAGTATAGTGTGAGCTATATATTCATTCCATATGTGTTGTAACTTACTGAACAATTGGTATTGAACAGGCCTATGTGCATGTGCTGTGAACCTGTGGTTTGTGCGCACACATGGTCAATGTGTAGTACTTTAGAATTTTCCTCTGGTAACATAAATGAGAAACAACTTACCCAAGCTTTCCAGTTTGCAACTTGAGAAATCCTGGAATCAGATGTGTCCTTGTCAGCTATAATGCTTGGAAAAATGAGCCAGACCTGATCTACACTTTGAAAGTAAAGATATCGTAATGTAGAGATATTCAATTTAAACTTGGAATCATACAATTTAATATTTAATTTAGGGCATCATGGTATTCAATCAATCCTATTTATTGAGATTACAATGATTGCTCATTTTTTTGTTTTCATTAAGGTGTCATTTCAATTGGTTGCAGGCAATATGCTCAGAGGTCCCGTGTCCGGAAGCTGCAGTATATTGCAGAGCTTGAGGGCAGAGTCCAGGCATTACAAGTGAGCTTACCACGGTGAATGGTTTTTATTTCTCTTTAAATTTGGTATTATATGTGACGGAAAGATATTCATGTTCAAATCATGCAGTCAGAAGGGGTAGAAGTGTCTGCTGAAATGGAGTTCCTTACCCAGCAGAATATTATGCTAGACCTGGAAAACAAAGCCTTGAAGCAAAGACTCGAGAGTCTAGCACAGGAACAACTTATTAAACGCTGTAAGTATTGTCCCTAATATTTTTATTTTATTTTATCTCGAGATTGTGCTCTCCATCCAAATCATTTCAGTAACTTGCATTAGGTTTTCCTGAGATATTAATAATGTGTCAATGATAGATGCTACGTTGAGACATTGATTCAAATAAAATTTTCACTTAACTAGATAGTGGCTGTGATTATCATTATCATTATTTTTGGTTTATCCCCATTTAAGAGGACATTTAACAATGGTTCTTATTGGGTTTAACCATTTAAGCATCTACTAAGACCATCAATAATTTTTGAAACAATGTCTTCTCAATTGAAGCAACAAAAAAAGACCAAAGACACGAGGATATCCCTCCTAACTTTAGTGAGGGCTTAGCACTGAATTGTTTTCTCAGTGACATGTATCATGTACCTGCATCTGTGGTTGAACCTTCAATAGAGCTATTCTGGAAATTTTTGGTTTTTAACTAACTTGTCGTGAAATCAGTTGACAGATCACTCATTATTTAATTCATTCAGATATCCAAGGAACCTGTAACTAGAAGCTGGAAACCAAACTACCTAGACATGTCAAACTTGGTTAACCCAGTTTCCAACCTTTACCAAGATGCGAAAAGGAATTTGTTAGTATAATTTGGAAAAGCACGGTGGTATCAATAACATCTGAAATTCTGCAATCTGCATGCTAGCATATCAATGGCCCAATATACATGCTGAATTGAGGCAGTAGGTCACGGAATTACTTGGACTGTTTCATATATACATGTATATTACTTTGTTAGGCCTCCACTATGTTGCTAGTTAACTACATAATCAACATACCAGTGGCTGTATATTTCATAAGACCCCTTCTATATTGTTGACTTACTATATCTGCTTAACAGCCAAGTAGTAAATAGTATCTTAGAAATTTAGTTGGCCCACAAAACAAGAACCTATGGGGCTATGGGCTTACATTTGTCAAAAGGGACTAAGGCCCTGTTTGGCAGGGCTAACGGTGAAGCCAGGAAAAGCCATGGTTTTATGTCTTCAGCTTCTAGGTGAAAATGGCTTTGGCTTCACCATTTTTGGCTTGGTTTTGGCTTCATAAGCCATTCTTGTGTGTGCACATTTTCCAAGGCTTTTGATTAAGCCGGTGGAGAAGTCCTAACAAAATCCCTTCCTAAGAGTGCCTCAGTAACTGCCAGTCTGCTACTTTACCAATCATAAATATAAGGCCATCTAGGGTTGTCCAAAGTCAATTTTTTTCAAACTTTGATCACCAAGCATAAATATCTAAAACTTTATATGAATTGATAACACAAGATTGGCATTTAAGGATTTCTTATGAAAAATACTTTCATAACATATTTACTCTTTTCATTTAAGATAATAAATTTTTGTAGTTACTGCCAGTTAAAGTTCAGACCCTGTCGATGTCCTATAGAACTTATATTTGTGATCTGAGGAAGTATCTAATCAGAAGCTAGGCATCTTCTTTTCGTTAGTTTTCAGTTCGTCAGAAGCAGTGCATTGCTTTGTTGATACTGAATGCCTGCTAAGATTTTGTTATTCTGATTAGAAGAAAAACTTTGAACATTCTTTCTCAATTTTGCAGTTCAACAGGAGATGTTTGAGCGGGAAATTGGTCGTCTCAGGTCCCTATATCAGCAACAGCAACAGCAGCAGCAACAGGTTCCTGCTCTTGTTCGTAGTAACAGTAGAGACCTTGATGTGCAGTTTGCCAACTTGTCTCTGAAACACAAAGACCCCAACTCGGGCCGGGATGCTCTCTCTGGGCCTCTTCGTACTTAGTTCTTTTCATCCTTCCATTCCTGTGGGTTCTTTCAGTTGCCACCACTGTGTGGCTGTCATCTCCACCAAGAAAGGAGAAGTGCACTTGGATTGCGTGAATAACACCGGAAAAGGCTAATAGCTATGGATCTGATGTTTATTATTTCGGGATATGCACCTGGCGGTCATCCTCAGCTCGCGTCCATTGGTGATGCTCGACCAGTCGGCGGTGTTTAGGGTTTCTTTTTAGCTAGATGCTTTTCAAGCATCATTGTACCATTTCTCATGCTAGGGTTCTAATCTGTTACTACCCCGCTTTTTCCTGAGCTTCATGCACCATAGCCATGTTTGGATTAGTTCTGTGTTATTAGCGGAATGTGGAGCACAAGTCAGCATCAGGTAAGTTGCTTTGAAAATGTGCCACATCCTTTGTATGTTGTGCTATTATTTCTCAGTACTCAATAAGCTAGTGCAAATGAAGTATTAGCGATCTTCAGACTTCAGGTTGTCCTTGATCTTGGTCTCCTATGAATATTCTGTGAATTGCTCAACATTTCTTGTTGATGTTAAAATTTGGTCCCGTAATTGTATATTCTGTATGCAAGCGGTGCTGAGGTATGGTTGATTTAATTTATTGGCAGCATGTCAAATTCAGTCTGTAGATGATCAATGATATTCTCTAGCTGTGTGTGTCAAAGACCATCATGGTAGATGACTAGTCGGGGCTTTTACAAAATTCGAGAATACTGCAAATATATTTGTTGAAGAGTTTGATGCTGGAGCATCAATCTGACTTTTCGAGTACGTGTTTAGTCCATAACCTTTTGGAAACTTAGTTCACCATAATACAATATTGTTTAGGTCATCATAATAATACATATTGCTCAAAGTAATTATGCAATAAACTGGAGGAGTTTCAGTGTTACAGAAAAGGAAGCCAATGAATACAACCACTACACCTACATCAGACAACTCTGAACAATGACTGAGCTCCGAGCTTCCTGACTCCCCAAAGCAGCAACCTTTGCAAGCTAAGATGATTGCAATAAACTGGAGCATATTCAGTACCAAGATTTTAGCAAAATCAGCTTAAAAGCCATAGAATATTGTGTTGGTCTCAACGAACACTGCGTTCATTCTATTTCCGGTCAACATCCATTTCTTCTGCAGTAGTATTTTTTGCTCTATGGTTAGCCACGGCGTTGTTCAGTGTCCCTCTGACATGCTGGCACATAATCATCAGATTCTGCAAAGCATCTTTCAGTACATCCTTTGCTGCATCTCCTGCCAATATAAACATGCGTCAGGAGTGTGAGCACCCTTTTGAGGAACTAGAGCAGCAAAAAAAAAAAAACTGTCGAGTGGTCATTTAGGCCTTGTTTAGTTAGAGAGAAGAAAATTTTTGGGTGTCATATCGGATGTGTCGGAAGGATGTTAGGAGGGGCTTTCGGATACTAATAAAAAACAAATTACAGAACCCGTCAGAAAACTGCGAGACGAATGTAATGATACTAATTAATCTGTCACTAGCACATGTGGGTTACTGTAGCACTTAAGGCTTTTTATGGACTAATTAGGCTTAAAAAATTCGTCTCGCAATTTCCCCGAGAACTGTGCAATTAGTTTTTTTTCGTCTATATTTAATACTCCATGCATGTGTCCAAACATACCCTTTTACTACAGAAGACAAAATTTTTTGGAAACTAAACAAGGCCTTAGTGGGAATGAGAATGAGATGGCTTAGTCATCCGAGCTGACTGAGCATAAATTGTAGCATCAATGTTGCATTTTAGTATCAAACACTCGAAACAAACACTCGAGCTGACTGAGCTGACTGAACATAAATTGTAGCATCAATATTAGATGTGTGGTCTCTGGGAAGAAACATTCAACAAGTTCCCCAAAACACATCTTAGCGTCCTACATGATAGATGATTCAGTGCGTCATCAGCACCATAATAATAGTTATGTATTAGAACAAGTGATAAAACATCTATGTATGTGCAAGTCAACTAGATTATTGTAGGAAGTAGCCAGGAGCACAATGAAATGTGATTCTTGCAAATTCACTCAACAACCATTAAATGGAGAACAAATCGATACAACAGCTTCACAGTATATTCACTTATTCAGCAATGACCAAAGGGAATGCCATAATGTCAGGATAATATGCCACTTTGTGGTACCTGTTGTTTGGACTCTTATGTTGACTTTCTTCTCAGCAGGATGAGGGATGCTATATCCACAAAATGCTACCCTTGGGCTGTAAAGACAATAATAATGCAATATATACAGAATTATTAGTCTTTGATTCCACAATATACAATATTTCTAGCATCCACATCAAGTGTCTGCAAGGCCAACTTTTTTCTCAAGAAACTCTAATGCAACAAATGGCTTTAGCATGAAGATAGTGATATCATATGCGAGGATGGTCCTTTGGAGTTGACATAATAATCTACATAAGTACATATCATATATTTTCTAAACGTTAAACCATTAAACCTGAACAAGTGGGCCCCTAAACATCGCCTTGAGACCTAGAGTGTGTATTCAAACAAAAACGTTAAAGCTTTAAGAGTTAAACTAGAACAAGTAGGCCCTAAACATTGCCTTGAGACTTAGTGTGTGTATCAAACAAAAATGTTAAAGCTTTAAGAGTGCATTAGGACTTGTTATATGTATGAGAAGAAAGTAAAGCTTTAAGAGTGACTTAGTGCTTAGGCAATGTAAGAAAAAAGGGGCAACAGTAAAGCTTTAAGGTTACCTGACTTGATTGAGATGTCCAGTTCTCTTCAATAGGGTGTGTACTTATTATGGAATAAAGCAAATCACAGTAAAGCTAACTGAAAACTGGTCTAAAATTGGTTCAAGCACAAACCAATGTAAATTGATGATCGACAACCATATCAACAGAACAATGGTAATTTTCAAAGTAGTCTAATGTTTTGTGGTTGCTAGCGATAGGGAGAGGAAGAAATTACAGTATCCCTCTAGTAACCCAGAAATGTACCAAAATGATCATATTACCACCAATAACTACTCCATAAAGATCAGTTTGCAGAATCACAAATACATACTAAAGTTCCTACTACTTTGCTGCTTGTTTTATCCTCTGAGCACCATCTTTTGTTGTCATCATCTGGTAACAGTTGTTTGCTGGAGCTACATAATCTAAAGAGAGCAGTGACGAAGTCTCATAATCATGATCCGCACTGATAGATCGACCTACTTTCTGAATCCCAAAACCAAAAACATCAAATTCTGGCAACAACAGAAGTTCTCCCTTCCAACTAAGTTTCATTGTGATGACCCACAAGGACAGGCCGACCTAATTGAACTATTGAAGTGAAATAATGTAGCAACAATTTTGCTAAAATCACATTCTGGTGATTAACACTTCTAGTGCATCATCCCAGAAGATGACAACAAAAAACCATGGACCATGGTCATCTACAAGAATCTTATTCGTGGCTCTTATCAAAATGGCGTTAGATATGCAACCGAGCTAGAAACACCAACAGACCCTCAAAATTAAGCCATAACTGACCGTCTTCCCATCAGCTGTTACGGAAAACCCCTATAAATCGCAAAAACCCATGAACAAACTAAAGAGGGATACTTCCTCAGTTCCTCCTCCAAGAACGCTCTGTTTCATCTATTGGACTATGCCAGCATAATCACAACGATCCGCAGATAACAAGCAAATAGATACTGATTCTTTGGAGGTTGGACAAAGAAGGGGAAGAAGAAAGCCTTCACTTACTCCTGGTTGAGGACGAATCTGGTGGAGTTGGCGAGGGTGTGGTCCTCCTCCATGATGGAGAAGGTCGATGAGGTCGAGTCCGTCAACGACCCGTGCTCCATCGCCGCGCCGCCTCCCTCCGGTCGGGCGAGCAGCGGACTGTGATTCCCCAGGAAGCACGAACAAGATAAGAACATTGGCAGGGAAACAGAAATGATGCGAGGAAGCGAAACCAAACGAAAAATCAATCATAATGCACAAACTCATCAGTGGCAGCTAAGGATTACTGGAGATTTCGCAAGATACCTGGAGGAAGGAGGAGGAATTTCTCGCGCGGGAGGGAGGTGGCGGCGGCGCAGCGGAGTGGGTTTGGATGGACCTTTTCTGCAGACAAAACGGGCAGCCCGCAAACCGTATGGCCTGGTGGGCAGGAGGATCGGAGCCCAAAAATTTTATGGGAAAATTGGATCGGTACCATTAAAAGATCAAGTTTAGAAAAATACCATTAAAAGATTCCGCTGTAGAAAAATACCATCAAAAGATGACTCTGTTATCTATTTCTACCATTTTTGTTAACTACATTAGCTGAGAAAGAGGACAATAATTGGGTTGCACTTCCAAGTTCCATTTCAGCAAATCTTCGACCCTAATTTTACAGCACTATAGTAGGATAAAATGACATGAAACACAATATTTTGAGAAGATATAACACACCTTCTCAGCAAGATATATAGCACAACTTTCAGCATGACATTAACACAAATTTGAGCAATACGTTCACAAATTACAGCATGACATTTGTTCTTACAAAAGACCACTGTCATTTTACTGGTTGTTACTCCATTTACTCAATGATGAGCCTAACAAAGACCACTGTCATTCTACTAGTTCACATAAATTTCAGTACTACATTAGTCATTCATCTACTCAATGATGAGCCTACGATTAATTCCTCCAGGTGAGATTACTGACATTCTGCTAGTTGTTACTCCTGGGCTAGTTGGAGAAAGAGAAGCCATCCTTCTGGTGGTTACTCCTGGGCTGGTTGGAGAAAGAGAAGCCATCCTTCTGGTGGTTACCCCTGGGCTTGAATGAGGCATTGGGGATGGTTCAACAATTGTTTTGGATGGTCCAACATCAGTTGAGGTGCCTTCTACTGCTGCAGATTTGTTTTTCCTGTGAGGGACAAGCATCAATTATGGATGGCTCAATATTGCAGCATGTACAAGAAACAAAAAAATCATTACCTTGGTTTTTTTTTCCTTTTTTTTTGGGTGAGTTGGTGGAAGCTCTTGTTCTAACTCAGCTTGAGTAGCATTGCAACCCTTCTCTATATGTCCAAACTGAAAGCACCTTTTGTATTGATATGGTCCTCTTTTTCTTAGCTCTCCACTCGCCTTGATTCTCTTCTTTCTTGGTCTACCAGCAGCCCTTTGTAGCGGTAGAGGAACCATTTCAAACCCAGCATTCTTTGGAGAATTTAGATCTATTCCATATCAGCCTGTGATGGTTGTTTAAAAAGGGAATTGCTTTAGGACATTCAGTTGCAATTTTCTCCAACAATGTGTCATGCCTTCGAGCTGTACATGCCCATGCATAAGGCCACATGTATGTCAGCACCTCACCTCTGAATTTCTTTCTAAAATTAGCCATTAGGTGTCTAAAACACTCACGGTGTTCTGCATCACCTTTGAAGACTTTATTGATAGCATATGCTAATCCTTTACACGCATCAGTATGGATTGTCAACCCAGGTGGAGTACCAATTGCTTTCTTCAAGTTTGCCATGAACCATGCCCAGTTGGCATTTGTTTCCTTCCCAAAAATCCCATACGCAACTGGATACATCTAGTTGTGTCCATCAATTGTAGTTGCTGTAGCCAATTGTCCATTATACTTTCCAGTCAAGTGAGTAGAATCGACACCAAGATATGGCCGACACCCAGACAAAAAACCATCAACACATGCTCTAATGCACACAAACATCCTTGAGAAATGCATTTGTCCTTTGATCTTCTTGCAATCAATCTCAACAATGCTTCTTGGGCAAGTTTTTTCTAGAGCTGTGTCACACCCATTTTTAAGGACAAAAATAGGATGCATAAAAGACTCATGTGCGCCCCAGGAAATGATCGCACACATAAGTAGACAAATTACATAGTATCATCACAGTGCTTATTACATAGCGAATAAATATTTAACACATAGTCTTATACAATAAATTGTAGCAAATAATAGTAGATCTCCAGCGGAAACTCCAAACACAGGGACACGGTTGACTGGTTGACACCAAGACTAGTACTCATTACGATAATCATCTTCATATTCTTCATCTGTTATGGTGGAAATAGCAAGGGTGAGTCCATGTCGAACTCAACAAGTACAACACAGGGTTCATGAGGCACAAAAGGCTAGATACTGTTTGAGTGCGTTTAGCTTTTAATCATCATATAATTAGCAATTGAGTAGCATCAAGGTAATCCACTTCCCATTAATGAATCAATGATCAATTGTAATAAGCATAATAAATAGCATTAACATGAGCATAATAATAACAATAGTAATTAGATCATGATATAACAATGGTGATCATCTATCTGTAAATGTTCTAAGGCCGCCCGTATCCGTGGGCATGGCTAGTATACCGGTTTTTAACTCTGCGCAGAGGTGTACACTTTCACTATGAGTCATAACTTCCAAATGCATGGGTTCGCGACTCCCCAAAACACCGGAAATCATATAAATCCACTTAAAGGTTCGTCTAACAAGTTAGGGCCATTAGATTCACTCGGCAGGCAGATGTAGGAACCTCCTTTTCAAATGGCACAATTCCTTCCCGGCTATACTCATAGACTAGAGGCTGTCCTACACCCAACGTGTCAAGCCATTCTTATGCCATTTAAGGTAACCACTAACAAGCTAGAAAAGGTCCTTTAAACAATTAGAGCAGAGCCATATAGCCCCCACAGCTGTACTGTATGTCCCGGATGATCACATACAGATAAGTCCTTACGGAGAGAAACCAGAACATCAAAACAACCCACATGCTCTATCCCCTTTTCAACAGTAATAAAATTATCATTAAAGTTTGGTGGCTTAATCCATTAATCAAATACAAGATCAATGTTCATAATTGAGCACTAGCAGTAGCTACCCAAAATGCATCCCCAAGGTTGACAAGGAATCAAGGTAACAATCACTAAGTTATAATCTCTAGGGTTGCCAAGGAGGACACATGCATATGTATGATAATTTCAGTGAATGGGACAACAAGGATGGTCCCATGTTATACTTACCTTGATCAAAGCTTTCCTGATAATACTACTGGTCTGGCTCAAAATAATACTCCTGATCGTCAAGAAACTACTCACCGTCTATACTCGATCACCAAGCATCAACACACAATCATCCGAGCAATCATACACGAAGCAAACAAAGAAACATAGTTAGAACAGTACACCAATAGTAGCAAAATCATATAAAAAGTTTGAAAAACTCTTCTACACGTTACTACGATCACACAGACGTAAAGATCATAAAATTCAAATTTAAAACGTGAAAGTTATGAATTTTCTAAGATTTCCTATAAATAAATAATTACTTTAATATAAACTCAAAAATTAAATTTTCCAAACCTACTGTACAGCTACATTAACATGTAGATGTCGCAAGTACGAACCTAACGCAACTTGAACGGGTCAAATCGGAGTTAAAACGAAGGTTTTATGACCAAATCAAGTTTAGTGGCAAAACTATAAATATCGGAAAACGTATTTTTTAATTACCAAGAAGAAATACGTTTTCAAAACAAAGAAACGTAATTCCTAGATTACGCCAAGGACCGTGGGTTAAGCTTTAAAGAAATCCAGGGTTTCTTTAGCAAAAATGCCGAGCCGAAGGGGTATGTTTTGATCTCAGCCGTTGGATTTCAATTCGACGTGCTAGATTCGATCAAGGGAGGGGGCTCACCGGCGCATAGTGCACAACGGCGGCGCCATGGCCGGCGGCTTGCCGGAGATGCAGTTCTAGGGTTACAGTGCACCAAAGGATGCACGGTTGGTCCCAAACATAAGAGGAGCTCCCCGCGGACTCACCAAGATAGGAGATGACGACCAATTCGGTTCGAGGAAAACACACGGCTCAGTTTGGCGGTGATGAAGGTCCTGCAAACATCGACGAGGCTCGGTGAGTAAATGAAAACAAAAAACGGTGAGGGGTAAGATCCTTTGGCTCCACGAAATCGATGAGAAGCTCGGCAGGAAGCTTATGAAGGAAGAGGGACGCTGGTTTCACTGAATTTCAATGAACAGCGGCGCTCTAGGGTTACGGCGGCGCAAGAGCTCGAACGGAGGTGGCAACTTACGATTCAATCTGAAAACGAAAGGCGACGGCTCGGCTATAGCTTATATAGAGCTAAGACGCCTCGGTTTGGATAGGAATCCCCAGTAGCTCGGGTTCGATTAGGTGGAGATTGCGCTCGACTCCGGCTCGGTCACGAAGCGGAGAAGAAGATGAGGCTGACGTGTGGGGTCCAGTCGCCAGCGTCACCGGAGAGAGGGGCGCGCGGCCACGGTTTCCTGGGCCGGCCCACGTGGCGCGGGAGGAAAGGGAAAATGGGCTCGGTTCGGCTCGACCCACCCGCGAGAAGGGGAAGAGCAGGCCGGCTCGGATGGCTTCCAGGCCGCCGGCTGCACAGGTAAGTTCTTTCTTCTTTTTTTCTTATATGAATTTGTTTTCCAAGCCATTTAAAATAGATTTTAAATCCAAATCAAATAAAACCAAAACCACACCACTCAATAAAACAAATGCAACAGCATGAATGCATCATCAAACATCCCACCTAATAATTTCAAATTTTAATCCCCATTAAATATTCTCTAAATTATTTAAGCTCAAAACTAAATCTCTTTTGACTCAAATTTTATCTAATTCAAAATTTTAAAATTTCTGGGTGTTACAAATTCTACCCCCTTAAAAGAATCTCGTCCTCGAGATTGGATTGCTTACTCAAACAACTGCGTATATGATTTCCTCAATTCATCCTCTCTTTCCCAAGTTGCCTCTGCCTCTGAATACCGATTCCACTGAACTTTGCACATCTTAATAACCCGACTTCGAGTAACTCTTTTAGCAGTTTCTATAATCTTAACCGGAAACTCTTCATACGTCAGATCCTCTTTAACGGTCAATTCATCCAAAGGTATTTGTTCCTCAGGCACTCGTAAACACTTATTGAGTTGAGAAACATGAAACACATCATGTACCCCAGACAAATTCTCAGGCAACTCTAATTGGTAAGCAACTTCACCATGTCTATCGATAACTTTAAATGGCCCAACATATCTTGGTGCTAACTTGCCTTTCATGTTGAACCTCTTCACACTTCTCATTGGTGACACCTTCAAGTAGACATAATCACCTACTTCAAAAACTAAATCCCTTCTCCGGTTGTCAGCATAACTCTTCTGACGAGATTGTGCCACTCTCAAATTCTCACGAATCACTCGCACTTGATCCTCTGCGTTTCTAAGAACATCTGTACTAAATACCTGAGACTCACCCGTCTGATCCCAAAACAATGGAGTTCTACACTTACGTCCATACAAAGCTTCAAACGGTGCCATCTTAAGACTCTGTTGATAGCTGTTGTTGTAAGAGAATTCTGCATAAGGCAAACTCTTATCCCAACTAGTTCCATATTGTAATGCACAAGCTCTTAACATGTCTTCTAGTATCTGGTTGGTTCTTTCAGTCTGCCCATATGTCTGTGGATGATATGCTGTACTAAAATTCAACTTTGTCCCCAAAGATTCATGTACAACCTTCCAAAAGTGTGATGTAAATTGCGAACCTCGATCAGATACAATTTTCTTTGGTACTTCATGTAAACATACTATCTTCTCCATATACAATTTAGCCAATTGTACTCCCATGTAGTTAGTCTTGACCGGTATGAAATGAGCAACTTTAGTTAACCGATCTACTATCACCTAAATAGAGTAGTAACCTCTCTGAGTACGAGATAACCCCACTATAAAGTCCATACCAACTTCCTCCCACTTCCATTCAGGAATCTTCATTGGTTGCAATAATCCAGCAGGTCTCTGATGCTCAACTTTCACTCTCTGATAAGTGTCACACACTACCACTTACTCAGCTACATCTCGTTTCAATCCAACCCACCAATACTTCTGTTTGAGATCCAGATACATCTTAGTACTTTCAGGATGAATAGAATAAGCTGACTCATGAGCTTCACGAAGGATTGCCTACCTAATAACTTGATCCTCAGGTACACACAACCTCTTTCCAAACCACAAAATTCCATTATCATCCATTCGAAACCCTGGTGACTTACCAATCACTATATCCTCCGCTATCTTCTTTAGTTTCTCATCCTTCAACTGACCCTTGTATATTTCTTGCTCCAATGTAGGTTCTATCACCAATTCCATTGTATTAGTAACAATTCCCAAATTCAGATGTTCAAACTCAGCACACAACTCACTTGTCATGGACAATATTTGTATCTCATTGGCATAACTCTTCTTGCTAAGAGCATCAGCTACAACATTGGCTTTACCAGGATGATAGTGTATCTCTAGATCATAATCCTTGATCAACTCCAACCATCTGCGTTGCCTCAAGTTCAGATCAGACTGAGTAAAAATATACTTTAAACTCTTATGATCGGTGTATATATCACTCTTATGCCCAATCAAATATTGTCTTCAAATCTTGAGAGCATGAACTACAACTGCTAACTCCAAGTCATGAGTGGGATAATTCAGCTCATGCTTTCTCAACCGCCTAGATGCATAAGCAACAACTCTACCTTCTTGCATAAGAACACACCCCAAGCCATGACGAGAAGCATCACAATAAATAGAGAACTTCTTACTCAAATCTGGCAATACCAGAACAGGTGATGTAGTCAATCTCTTCTTTAGTTCTTCAAAACTAGCTTGACATTTATCAGACCATACAAACTTGGCATTCTTCTCTAACAGAGATGTCATAGGTTTAGCAAGTTTAGAAAACCCTTCAATGAACCGTCTGTAATATCTAGCTAAACCCAAGAAACTATAAATCTTGCCCACATCAGTAGGTGGCTTCCAATTCAATACATCCTTTACCTTGCCTAGATCCACTGATATTCCACCATTAGAGACTATATGACCAAGAAAAGAGACTTCCTTCAACCAAAACTCACACTTACTTCGCTTAGCATACAGTTTATGCTCTCTAAGTTTCTGCAATACCAACCTCAGATGTTTAGCATGCTCTTTCTCCGTCTTGGAAAATACCAGTATATCATCAATAAATACCACCATAAACTTATCAAGGTACTCCATAAACACCTTATTCATCATGTACATAAAGTAGGCAGGTGCATTGGTCAAACCAAATGACATAACAGTATACTCATACAAACCATACCTCATAGTAAAAGTTGTCTTTGGAATATCAGAGGCACGAATCTTCAGTTGGTGATAACCAGAACACAAATCAATCTTAGAGAACACATAAGCACCTCTCAACTGGTCAAACAAGTCATCAATTCTAGGCAAAGGATACTTGTTCTTGATAGTTACTTCATTAAGTGATCGATAATCAACACACATTCTCTGACCACCATCTTTCTTATCAACAAAGATAACTGGTGCACCCCAAGGTGACGAACTAGGACGAATAAAACCTTTATCTTATAATTTCTTAATTTGTTTCTTAAGTTCTTCTAATTCATCTACTCTCATTCTATATGGTCGTTTAGCTATGGGTGCAGTTCCAGGTAATAATTCAATAAGAAATTCAATGTCTCGGTCAGGTGGCGTACCTGGCAAATCATGTGGAAAAACATCTGGGAATTCATCAATAACTGGATTCTCTTTACTAGCATCATCATCAAGCTGATTCACTAAGGCTGTTGGTTGCTTCTGCACTGCTACATTCACACTGATCTTCTCACCATTAGGTGCATTTACAACTACTACCTTTTTCTGACACTGAATCTCTGCCTGATTTTGCACCATCTAGTCCATACCCAAGATCACATCAATACCAGATGTCCTCAACACTATAGGAGTTATCTTAAACTCTACCCACTTAAAAGCATACTAATTGGAAGACGTCGATTAGTGGTTTGCATGGTACCCCCAGGTGAGTTTACTAATAGAGGTTCTTTCATGGAAAGCATGGGTACACTATGCATTCTAACAAAAATGTTGGAAATAAAGGTATGCGAAGCTCCAGAATCAAAAAGAATGGTTGCAGGAGTAGAATGAACATTGAACGTACCAAGCATTACTTCAGGCTCCGTCTATGCTGTTTCAGTAGACACATGATTCACCTTTCTAGTGTTGGATGATCTCTGCCCCTACGGTGTCTGTTGATTCTGCTTCTTGGGACAATGATTAGCATAGTGTCCAGGCTCTCCACAGCGATAACATAGATTGGGGGTACTAGGTGCACTGGTCTTCATTGGGGGTAGAGTTGGGATTACCCTGGCGGGGAGTTTGCTGACCACTCTGCTGTTGGAACTATCTGTTCTGCTGATACTGGGGTCGTTGCTGAAACTGGTTATTCTGTCGATTCTGAGACCACTGTTGATTTGAATTACGGTTCCACTGACTGACTGGTTCTTGGAATCTCGGATGAAAGCCATGCTGAGAATTTGTACGTTGGCGAGTATTGTTCCCAACACCTTGTCCTTTCATCTTTCTTTTTCTATCCATCTTCCGACACTCATTATCTAGCACAATAGCCTTATTCATAAGTTCCTGGAAGCTAGCATAATTATTAACCTTCAGCTGCAAACGAAGATCATAATAAATTCCCTTAAGGAAGAGACGCTGCTTATCTGCATCTTCCCTCACTTCACTGGGAGCATAGCAAACCAATTGCGAGAACTTGTCATGATACTCGCTGACACTCATCTGTCCCATCCTGAGATTTCTGAATTCCTCCTATTTCAGCTCAATTACACCCTTAGAAATGTGGCGAGCTCTAAAATCTCTAACAAATTCATTCCAAGTGATAGGAGGAGCATTATTAGGACGTGCAGCATGATACGACTCCCACCAAGTCTGAGCTGTCCCCTGTAACTGGCCAGATGCATATAACACCTTTTCCAAATCATTATATTGGGCGATGTTCAACTGTTTCTCCACCGCTCGCACCCAATCATCCGCCTCCAATGGATCAGCAGCATGAGAGAACACTGGAGGGCGTCCTTTCAAAAATTCACCACGTTTGTCTCTCACATGAACAGGTGGCGGTCCTCCTGCATGGGGGTTGTTTTGCATGTGCTGCATGAACATCTGCATCATCTGATTCTGTGTATTCATGAGTTCCTCTATAGTAATGGGTGGGTTAGGACCTCCACGGCCCCTGCCACGGCCCCTGCCTCCTCTGGCTGCCATTTATTTTCAAAGCACAGAAAACGCAGCTCAGTACTATCCAGGATGATGTATACAATAGATAAGTAAATCTGAATTCTCTGGGCGAATTTCATTTTCAGTGGCTCAGTAAAACTGACATATCTCGAGCTACAGATGTCCAATTAAGGTGATCTTTACATGGTTGGAAAGATTATGAAGTTATCTACGACTTTTATTAATAACTCTTTTCTAGATTCTGTCACTAAATTAGTCAAAAATTGAGCTTAACCAAAACTATTTTAGAATTCCAGACTGCGCAGTGATCTCAACTTGGAACAGGTATATCTCTTAGCTCATAATGGATAAAAAGATAATTCTTGTGGGGTTGGAAATATACAGAAGTATAATTATTCCCAGTAAAATTTCATAAATTTCTCACGAACAGATTTTGAGTTATTCCAGAAATATCTCAGACTGCCCCAAAAATCAGCAAAAGACAGAACTAAGTTTACCCTGAACCCAACTATATATTCATGATCAAACTTAATATTCTTAACTATGGAACTTGTAGACATGCCCACAAAGCTCTAGCACACATTACAAAGATTCAAATCACACATTATCATAATAACAATTCATCAAACACACAATTGTTCACACCACATACTAATACTTGACACTACCAAACTCAAATTGACTCGCAAACTAATATCGTTCTTATTACATAAGGACCTCCTAATTTTAATTGAGCTTCTCATAAATCTTGGGATGGCCTAGCTCAGCCCTTAGTTCATCGATCTCCTTATAGGCTTGTTCTTTAAGTTTCTTTTCCTTTGACAACTCATCCTTCAAATCCACTTCATGAAGAGCCAACTCACGAACCAGTCCCACGGTGGTTTGTAAAGTCAAGGATGAATCATTAGCAAGCGGCACGGTCCAAACACCCTTGTCATGTAAGAAATAGGGAAAGTGCCGGAGTGCACCCTTCAACGTCTTGTCAGAGCGAAGACCATGGTAGGAGACAAACGTATTGTAGGCGACATCTTCCATACTTGTTTCTATAGTTGCCCGGCTCACTCGGGTGATGAACTTTGACTCCACCTTAGGCTCCTTAGTGGTAGGATCCATTATCTTGACCCATAACTCAGTCTCCCAGTAAGAGTCAATTTTTACGCCATTCACTCGGCTGACAGATGTAGGAATCTCCCTTTTCAAATGGCACAATTCCTTCCTGGCTATACTCATAGACTAGAGGCTGTCCTACACCCAACGTGTCAAGCCATTCTTACGCCATTTAAGGTAACCACTAACAAGCTAGAAAAGGACCTTTAAACAACTAGAGCCAGAGCCATATAGCCCCCACAGTTGTACTGTATGTCTCAGATGATCACGTACAGATAAGTCCTTACGGAGAGAAACTAGAGCATCAAAATAACCCACACGCTCTAGCCCCCTTTTCAACAGTAATAAAATCATCATTAAAGTTTGGTGCCTTAATCCATTAATCAAATTACAAGATCATTGTTCATAATTAAGCACTAGCAATAGCTACCCAAAATGCATCCCCAAGGTTGACAAGGAATCAAGGTAACAATCACTAAGTTATAATCTATAGGGTTGCCAAGGAGGACACATGCATATGTATGATAATTTTAGTGAATAGGACAACAAGGATGGTCTCATGTTATACTTGCCTTGATCAAAGCTTTCCTGATGATACTATTGGTCTGGCTCAAAATAATACTCCTGATCGTCAAGAAACTGCTCACCGTCTATACTCGATCACCAAGCATCAACACACAATCATCCGAGCAATCATACACGAAGCAAACAAAGAAACATAGTTAGAACAGTACACCAACAATAGCAAAATAGTATAAAAAGTTTGAAAAACTCTTCTACACGTTACTACGATCACACAGACGTAAAGATCACAAATTCGGATTTAAAACGTGAAAGTTATGAATTTTCTAAGATTTCCTATAGATAAATAATTACTTTAATATAAACTCAAAAATTAAATTTTCCAAACCTACTTTACAGTTACACTACCATGTAGAGCTCGCAAATACGAACCTAACGCAACTTGAACGGGTCAAATCAGAGTTAAAATAGAGGTTTTATAACCAAATCAAGTTTAGTGGCAAAACTATAAATATCGGAAAACGTATTTTTTAATTACCGAGAAGAAATACGTTTTCAAAAAAAAGAAACGTAGTTCGTGGATTATGCCAAGGACCGCGGGTTAAGCTTTAAAGAAATCTAGGGTTTCTTTAGCAAAAATGCCGAGTCGAAGGGGTATGTTTTGATCTCAGCCGTTGGATTTCAATTCAACGTGCCAGATTCGATCAAGGGAGGGGGCTCGCCGGCGCATAGTGCACAGCGGCGGCGCCATGGCCGGCGGCTTGCCGGAGATGCAGTTCTAGGGTTACAGTGCACCACAGGACGCACGGTTGGTCCCAAACGGAAGAGGAGCTCCCCGCGGACTCACCAAGATAGGAGATGACGACCAATTCGGTTCAAGGAAAACACACGGCTCGATTTGGCGGCGATGAAGGTCCTGCGAACATCGACGAGGCTCGGTGAGTAAATGAAAACAAAAAATGGTGAGGGGTAAGATCCTTTGGCTCCACGGAATTGATGAGAAGCTCGGCAGGAAGCTTACGGAGGAAGAGGCACGCTGGTTTCACCGAATTTCAACGAACAGTGGCGCTCTAGGGTTACGTCGGCGCAAGAGCTCGAACAGACGTGGCAACTTACGATTCGATCTGAAAACAAAAGGCGGCGGCTCGGCTATAGCTTATATAGAGCTAAGACGCCTCGGTTTGGATAGGAATCCTGAGTAGCTCGGGTTCGATTCGGTGGAGATTGCGCTCGACTCCGGCTCGGTCATGAAGCGGAGAAGATGAGGCCGACGTGTGAGGTCCAGTCGCCAGCGTCACCGGAGAGATGGGCGCGCGGCCATGGTTTCCTGGGCCGGCCCACGCGGCGCGGGAGGAAAGGGAAAACAGACTCGGTTCGCTCGGCCCACCCGCGAGGAGGGGAAGAGCAGGCCGGCTCGGACGGCTTCCGGGCCGCCGGCTGCACAGGTAAGTTCTTTCTTCTTTTTTCCTTATATGAATTTGTTTTCCAAGCCATTTAAAATAGATTTTAAATCCAAATCAAATAAAACCAAAACCATACCACGCGATAAAACAAATGCAACAGCATGAATGCATCATCAAACATCCCACCTAATAATTTGAAATTTTAATCCCCATTAAATATTCTCTAAATTATTTAAACTCAAAACTAAATCTCTTTTAACTCAAATTTTATCTAATTCAAAATTTTAAAATTTCTAGGTGTTACAAGCTGTTTTGAATCTCCATAACATTGTGAAACTCTCCTCCCAAGTACCATGAATATCATCCATTGCTGATTTCTTCTCGGACCACACTTTAAAATATGACAACTCAATATTGTAATGCTTCTCCAATCTCCTTTGTAAATTCTTTGCGCTAAGAGTGGGGTCTTCTTCCATAATTTGTTTGGCTCTTTGAGATATCCAAGCTGTAGAAGCTTGATGGCCTTTCATAGTTGCTGAACTAGGACAAGTGTGATCATCCAATTTTGAGAGTTTGACCACCTGCAAATAAATAAGATTATAAGCTACACCTTGCAAAAATTCTATCACCCTACAACAAATGTTAGATTATAACCTATAAAGAAAGAATAATAACCATGAATGTGTTGCCACCGTGAAGTTTCTTTGCAAAAATTCTCCAATAGCAGTTTGCATCTGCACACCTTACCCTGTACCTCTCTTTGTCACTATGTTCAACCATAGTCTCAAACTCATTTTTTATAGCATATGTCCTCAAGGTCATGATGAACTCGTACTTGTCTCCAAATGTATCTCCTTCATTAATAACCGGATTCTTTTTTGTCATGTGTTGTGAAAGGTGCAATATAATCATCTATCATAGTAGACTCATCATCATGAACACATTCAGAATCAAAGTCTAGAACAGATCTTGCCCTCTTTCTTTTCTGTACCTCTACTTCAATATTTTTTGCTGGCTGTGCATCATTAACTGCAACATCAACTGGTTTGAAGTATCTCCACTCTTCATCTACTCCGGTTGGCTCATCCCCATCAGGGTCACACCCAACAGTCATAAAGTGTCCCTTCTCCTCCTCTTCAGGCATTGGTGGCCCTGCTATGGTTTCTCCATATTGTGGTACATATGCCCATTCAAATCCCTCAAATTCCATCTTCTCCTCAACAACTGGCACTTCATTAGGCATCTCATCCCCCTCCACACGACTGCCCACTATCATCATAAATTTCACCAATTGAGATGCCCTTAGCAAGTTGCGGAGTTGACCATTTGAATTTAACTTGCATGTCCAATGCATCTCTTTTACACCCAGAAATTTGCTTGCTGATTGTTGTCCCATGTAAAATACGAAGCAATATCCTTCTCTAGATTAATGACTGAATACTTCTCTAAATCAACAACCCAGCCTACATCTCTGCCCCTATTGTAGACCTTTTTACCATGTACAGTACTGAAGTATGAGTTTACAGTGACCTCTACTCTACAAGCATTTTTTGGATCAATCTTGTGATATGCAGCTCGAAACACATGGAACAGAGGGAAAAAAATAAGGCCCAATTCACAAAAAATTGATCTCCTCATTCAGTACGTTCACATCTTCAGTAGCGTCAAATACGAGCAAAATAGATACAAATTTGAAGAATATAGAGTGTGTCAAAGGAGATTATCCTTGTGGAATTTCAATAGCGTCCATCTTCGCTCAAATCCCCAATCCCTTGTCACAGCACTGCAGAATCCCCAATGCCTAGGGTTCAGACCATGAGAGAAGAGCACAAGAAGAATGCAGAACAAGGAAAATATAGGCAGAGAGGGGCGCACCATGAAGGATCGGCATGAGAAGTCGCCGTCGCTGCGTCATTGCTGAGGGGATCGGAGAAGCGTCGCCGCCGAGGGGAGGAGCGCCGCAGGAGGTCGCGGCCAGCAGGCTGCGTGCGTTCTTTCGCTCAGAGGCTGCGTGCGTGCGTTGGGCCACCGGCAAGGAAGGAAACATGTCCGTGTTTTTCACTTGTATCCGTTTTTTTATTATTTTATCCTCCAGTTAACGTTGAGTTAACGACAATGCTAAAAAGCTAATACGGATGAATCTTTCAATGGTATTTTTTATAGCTGGATCTTTGAATGGTATTTTTCTAAACTTTGAATCTTTTAATGATACCAATCCAATTTTTTCAAAAATTATAGACAGGACAAGTTGCAAAGAGAAAATGAACCAAAAAGTCACCACATTCACGTGACACTGCTTTTTTTTACTACTATATAAGTGGATGAAAAAATAGTAGAAAAACACAAGATGCATGGGGCACAGACCCTCACCCTCCTCGTGGACCTCCTCTCCTCCCTCCATCGCATGATTCGCACTTTCGCGGGGCTGGTAGCACCGCAACAGAGTGCACTGCAGAGCAGCAACAACTTTAGGTCGCCGCTCGCCTGCTCCGCTGCTCCCGGTTGGCGGTGACGGGCGGGGACGTGAGGCTGTTGGGGCCGGCGACGACCGGGTGGGGGAACGGGGCCGACGACGGCTGGTACAACAGCAGCCGGTGGGCGCTTGGCGGCCTAGGACTAGGGACGATTCAGCAATTGCAGATTAAGGAGGGATCCACCAGTTGGGCTAGGGGATGGAGGATTGTGCGACTGTGGGCTTTCAATGGGCCTCTTACCTCTGGTAGGCTGAACAAACCGAAGAAAAGGCCCCTTCTTTCTTCAGGTTCCAGCACCACAATGTCGCCTACTCGTGCTCGCTGCTCCAGCGCTCGTCGCTGCCAGTGTTAGAGGAAGAGGGGGGGGGGGGGGGGGGGGGGGGGGTTGGTGGTTCAGGGGTATAGGGCGAGCTCACCGGTAGCTGGGGCGGCTACCCCACGCCCCTAGGGTGGCTCGGCCACTGCCGCAGGATACCGTAATGCTCCACTTTTTCCCGTGTGTCGCAAAGAAAAAGAAAAAAACATCAAATGTTCCTAAAAATCAATGATAGAACTTGTACAAATCTATTTATGTTTTGTCCTTTCTATAAAATTTAAAAGTTGTAACTTATTTATAATGACCATAAAATACACAACATAAGTTAATGTTGACAATGATGTCATTGTCTTATATTAAGCCTCGAATTAAAATACAACCTTGATAGACTTTTTTCTTTCATTGAAGAACATATAAATATTTAATCATAATTTAATTTTCATATTATTTATGTGTTGGTACAATGAAATATCAACTTTAGTGACTTTCTTTAATAATTCATAAAAGTTTGTAATTCTAATATCCGATTAAAATAGTTGCTGATGTGCCAAAGACTAGTTTGTCCAATGATGATTACGACACAAGATCTCTCTCAATTTTCCACGTGAAGCAATTGTCGGGGATTGTGTTGGTATATACTTATAGTTTGTAGACACACTTATTTAGGCCTTGTTTGAATTGAAGCTGCTAAATTTTAGTCAGCTAAACTAGCTGCTAAACTTTAGTCACCCCTATTTGGTTTGGTGGACTAAAAGAGATTAGAAGAGGTCTTTTAATCCCTCTTAGTCAGGGTGTTGGGCTCCAAATGACTAAAATGTGAGGCTGGGCTTTAGTCCCATTTAGCAAACCCCTGGTGACTAATTGGCTAAATGCCCATTTAGTCCCATTTAGTCATAGTGTTTGGATAAAAGTGACTAAATGAGACTAAAATTAGTCGGCTAAACTTTAGCAGCCCAAAACAAACACCCCTTAGATAGGATTGGACAATAGACTACTCAAAATTTCAGTTCACTGTTTAATTAGTTGGACCGTTGGTTGATCCAGGATCTAATAAAAATAACGAATCAAATTTATGTCAACAACTTAGTAAGATGAGCAAACAAGTCAACACACCGCACCGATGGAGGTGGACCCTGATGTTGGATCATCATCTTCGTCAGATGACAACGATCGTCTTGGTACTACGTGCTCTCCGATGATGACCTTGACATACAAGGAGAAGATGAGCAAGCCCTCTTCAACCTCATCAACAACCGTACATTCATCCACACCAAAGCGTATAATGCGGATCTGCTCATCAAAACAGGTATGCACATTGATTTTGAAAATGTCGAGAATGTAGTTGGATGTAGCAACTTTGCTTTTATACCTGATGATGGTTTACGCCTTCTTATTATTCAGTTCTTATGTGTTGTGTGGTGATTCAAATGCTACTTGTAATAGAACTCAATAAAGGTGTGCTATTAGGACCTCTAGTTCTACTAGGACTTGAGTGTAGAATCCTACTAGGATTATGACTCCTCCTTGCATGTGTAGAGGCCTTGGAGGAGACTATAAACAAGCTGTGGATGCTATAGGAATCAACCGAGCCAACACAAGGGTATTGACGAGAGTTAAACATGGGGCTATGCCAAGTCCCTGGGAGAAAGACTCCTGACCGAGAGACCCCTCCCCCCGATCCGACCCCTTCGTGATCGCTCGGAGGCTATACCCATCGGATACGCTTGCGCGTACTCTCTGGTTGAGGATCAAGTGGAGCCCGAGCACGCCCTTGGCCTCTGCTCAGGGCTCGCTAGAACCCTAGGCTCCTGATTGACAGCAGCCCGAGCCTGATCCCTAACTCGACCCCAACCCGAGCCAGTGCCCGGGCATGAATCCTATGCCCTGAGAGTCAACCAGCCCGCCGAGCGCTGTAACATCCCTGGAAATCCCAAACTAAAAAATCACAACTTTCAAAAACTTTTTTAGAAACTCTTGCTTGGTGAGTGATCATGCTAGGAAACCACTCTAGTTGCACAAGTAGAACCCTCATAGATGTGTGAGCATTGCATTTTATCCCAACCTTGATTTGCTTCTTCTTGGATTTCATGTATTGTTTAATAAAACAATAAACAACCCTAGGTTAATTTGCTTGTGTGAGTGGGCCTAGGCCCTGGCTTGACCCAAAGCCCCTAAGGTTGACCTAGGTGGACCCCACTCGGGAAGTATACATGTATGTGATACATGTATACGCACTAGGATTGGAGAAGTAGAAATAAAAATAGAAAATAGAAATAGAAAAGGGGAGAAAATAGAAGAAGAAATAAAAAAGAGGAAGCAGCCCATCCAATCGAGCCGACCCAAGCCGAGCGGCCCAAGCCAGCCCCGCGGCTGCTCCCGCGCGCGCCCACGCCACCGAGCCGGCCCAGCAACCAGGCGACCCAACTCGCCCGCGCCCACACCCACACACGCACCCCGTCCCCTCTCTTTGCGCCGCTGACGGATGGACCCTACGACCCCACCTGTCGTCCCCTTCCCCCTTTCGCCCCTCTCTGCCTTTTGCCGCGCCGCCCGCAGGCGTGAAGCCGAGAATGGCAAAGCCATCTCGGCTGTTCCCCATTCTAACCGCCTTTGCCATGTCCTGGATGACCGCCACATTGGCGATCCGCGCCACCCTGACTTGCCCTAGTTGCCGCCCGCTTGCTGTGACGCGAGCACCATGGCCCGCACCGCCTACAGCGCCCCTACCACCACCGTACCACCCCTTGACCGGCTGCCACTCCAAATTGGAGGCGCCAAGGCCACCGCGCACACCTGAAAGCCCTAGTTTGGTTTTGGCTAATTGATGGCACCTTAGTACTAACTCTATGCTAAGTGTGTGGATTAGATGAGGTTGGTACAATCCAAATGATGGTGCTAAGAAGATGATCATGGTGCATGGTGATGACCAAGAGATGATCAAGTGCTCAACTTAGAAAAGAAGAAAGAGAAAAACAAAACCCTATGGAGATCAAGGCAAAGGTATTGCTTAGGATTTTGGTTTTGGTGATCAAGACACCATAGAGGGTGTGATCACATTTAGGATCGATAGCCATACTATAAAGAGGGGAATTCGTTGGCTAAACGGTTTATCGAGTGCCACTAGGTGACATGATTCATGCACTGCATTTAGGAACCTAGTGTGCTAACATGTAACCCTTGTAAAATGCTTTGAAAAATGCTAACACACGTACACACAAGTTCTACACTTTATAGTTAGCAAGTTGGAAGCAAGGGCGAAGTGCTTGAGGAGATAGAAAAAGAAAAGGTGGCGTCGGTACTTGACCGGACGTTGGACCTGACTCCAGCGCCGCGTCTGGTCATACGATACAGAGAGGGCACAACTCGGCTTGAGGACCGGACGCTGGCCGGGCTAGACCGGCGTGTTAGGTCGTCAGTAGCCGCGGGTGCACGCAGAGAAGAAAGGGAGTGACTGGACGCTCGGGCGCGTGAGATCGCCTCTGACCTGATGCGCCCGATCAGCTTTTAGCCGCGCTATACCTTCTTTGGACTCGACCGGACTCCACGCGTTGGAGCGTCCGGTCATCTTAAGCGCGAGTCCAGTCAGTACTTAACGCACGAGCATGAATTCACTTGACCGTTGAAGATCGACTTGTGACGTTTGAAGGCAGGCCACGTGGTGACCATCCGTGGACCAGACGCATGCGACCGGACGTTGGGCCGTGTCTAGTCACGTGAGTCCAGTCACCCTGTGAGCTCCCAACAGCTCTCTGCTTGTTGGGGCTCTATAAATAGAAAGGCACCAGCTTGGGGATCACTCTCTTGGCACTTTGACATACTTGACATCCTTGTGAGCCTAAGCAAACACCTCTCACTCATCTCTATCCTTGATTCATCATCAAAGTGAGATTGGGAGTGATTCCTAGTGCATTTTCTTTGGTGATTGCATCTAGTGGCACTTGGGGATTGTTGTGGCTGCGAATTTCTTGTTACTCTTGGTGGTTGTCGCCACCTAGATGGCTTGGAGCAGCGGTGGAGGTCCGGTACGTGTTGGTGATTATTCGTGGCTAGCTTCGGTGATTGTGAGGGGTCTTGTACCTTCCCCGGCGGAGAGCTGAAAGGTAGTGGAATGCTCGTGTCATTGAATTACCTCACTTGTGGGTATGTTCTTGTGGTGTCCAACGTGTGGACGAGGTTTGTGCAACACCTTTTAGCCGCTGAACAACCAAGTGTTGGTCGACACAACGGGGACTAGCATGCCGGCAAGCACGTGAACCTCGAGAGAAAAATCGTGTGTCTCCATTGTGATTGATTCATTGGATTTCTCACGGTGATTGGTCTTCATCTTAATGTGATTGGTTCATTCCTCGACGTGGTGGTGTAAAGATCACACTCTTCTTATTTACTTTCCCTCAAACTAGTTGTAACAAGCTCTTTAGTGTAATTAGCTTTGAGAGCTTGTCTTACCTTTGTTAGTGTAGCTTCCCACCTAGTTGAGCTCTTTAGTGTAGCTAGCTTTTGAGAGCTCGTAGTGACTTAGCCATTGATTGTCTTAGAGATTATAACAACTTGAATTATTAGGATAGGTGGCTTGCAACACTAGTTAGAGCTAGTGCAAAAAGCTTTATAACCAATTAGTTGCCTAACAAGTTTGCCTAGTGTTTTGTAGATTTTAAATTAGGCTATTCACCCCCTCTTGCCAATTAGGACCTTTGAACACCCCTGCACCCCAAAACCCAAGCCTAGAGGGTTTGATTGCCCTACATGTGTCCCCGAGCTCACCCCCGACACTCGCCATGGACGAGCTCAGGCTATAAAAGCCCCGAGCCTAGCTACCTCTCCTATCCACCCTGCCACCACTGGTGGCTTCACAATCCACCCACGCTGAGACTGAGGAGAAAGGAGAAGGGAGGAGAGGAGAAAGGAGGAGGACCGAGCCTTCGGAGCACCGCCGAAGTCATTGGAGTGGAGTACGCCGCCTCGAATGACTACACCAATGAAGTGGCTCTCCTTGCACCACATCGCCTCGTCACTGCCTCGCCTCGCCACTGCCCCACTAGCCTATCTCCAACGCCACCACCGGTGAGCCCCTGTCCCGCTCTGCCCCCTCGTCGGCATGCACGCCATGGCCGCCACCACGTTCTCCCCACTTGAGAGGACCAAAGGCACTACCTTTTGCTATCACCAAGTACCGCACACTCACGTACACGCCTGATGGCAGTAGCGCAGCAACACCGAGCAACCTAGGATCGGGAACACCTGCGCCGATGCACTAGCACAAGCATGCGCTCACCACGGCCATACCCCACCGTAGTGGTGTCCTGTTCTGGTGGATCCGAGATGGTAGGAGTGGAGCCATCGCTGCGGTGAGCTTTGCCTCACCACGGGACGCACATAGCCTAGTCGCGCTAGCCTAGGTTGCCCTAGAGGCGCTAGCTGCCTTCATGACGCCAGTGCAGCCGTGCGCCCATGCAGCCACCATGCCGTAGCCGTTCTGGCCAACTTCGGCTGCCTCGCGTGATGAGGAAGGGCCGTCGAGCTTCGTCGTGACCTCACAAACCCCGTCGTCTAGTTGGTTGAAGAAAAAGCCTCTGCTTTGCCCTAGAACACTATAGCCGGTCGCTCACCGGAGGTCTGCCACGCATATGGTCGTGGTGCGGACTCTGCCGTGCCCTTTTGCCACCACTGTTGAGCCTATCCGCTGGCCCATGAGCCCAATCGATGGAAAAGAGCCGCCTTTGGCTCCGTTAGAGCGCGTAGCCACCTCGCCGTGGTCCACCGCCCCCGCCGTGCCGCTTCCGCCGTGGCCAGCCTCACCTGATCCCTAAGAGCCAACCCTAGTGCCCGAGCTGCACTCATCGGAGCACGAGGAAGCCGAAGGAGCCCTGCTGGAGCCTCGTCGACGTCCTGAGGAACCCCGCCATCATCCCCGCGCTACCGAGACCTGCCGTGATGCTAACGCCGGCCACTTGGAGCCCCAAGCTGCCACCTTTATCCCCTTGGTGCACTCGCCGTGACCCCGCGATGCCGTAGAGCCCCTTGGCAGCCCTACTGAGCCGCCATAGCGTGCAGCTGAGCTCGCTCGCCACTAGCCAAAGCTCGGTTGAGAGGGAGAAGGAGCAGCCACGCCCCTGCCTTACCCCGTGTGCACCAGGTGCACCGTGCACTACGTGCATGCGCCCTTGTGTAGACCCCGTGCACCCGTAGACCAGTCTGTGGTCCACGGTACACAAGCCCCGCGTCCACCGGGAGCCAGCCCGCGTGAACCGAGCCTGCTAGGAGCTCAGTAGAGCCACGTGGCTGCCCCAGCGTCCGACACGTGTCCAGGCCGGCCCTGCCCAGACCGGCCCATAACCCGGCCCACTAGGCCTAGTCAAGCCCAGTCAGTGTTGACCATTGACCATGTCCCTCCTGTCAGTGACCGCGTGCGTCTCAGCCAATCAGAAGTCACCACATGTCACCTCTGGAATTAATCCACCCTTTTTCTTTTTCAAAAATAGAATTAAACTTAGAAAATTCTTAATAAATTCTTCTGACCTCAGAAAAATATGAAACCAATTCCTAAATTTTCCTAAAATGAGCCCTACATCACAGGACCATGTTTGAGTCCATTTGAATCTTCTAAATTTCTATCACTTCTTGTGGTTATCTATAGGAGTCGCTTATCGTGGCTATGTGTCTCGTATAACAGCCCCAGAGGAGCTAGACCCTAAGGAGGAGGACTACGACTACACGGAGGATCTGGGATACGACCATTCTATAGGTGCCATGTCCCACCCAACCTCGTAGAATCCTATTAGGCATGCAATGATGTAGTTGCTAGTGCTTTACTTTTGCAGTGATCTGAGATATGTTGCATGGTAGAATTGCTTGAAGCCATTGCCTTGATGCAACCTTTACCCCTACACACCCGTTGTTTAGATAGACGCTCGCTTACTACTTGCTACTTGCTCTCTACTATGCATTATATCTGTGATGTGATGCCTGGTGGAGGTTTGTGTGTGAGTGGCTAAGGCACTTGGTGCCATCAATATGGTAATAACTAGGGAGATCTTGGCGTGAGTCTTGGGTGTGTGGTGAGGGTCGAGTCGACCAGACAGGATTCTACGACGAGCTGATGAGCAAGTCTTGCCGGAGTGTGACCTGAGCGCTCCTTGAGAGTTGTACCTGTGGCGGGTACTAGTTTGTATGGTATAGATTCTGGGGAGGAGTGTCTTTGTGGGGTGCATCCCCAGAATAGAGGTGCTGTTGGAAGCACGGTGTGTTGGATCCCCTTGTGAATATGTCTTGTTTGGTCATCCTATGGACTTTAATGTTCTGGGAACTGGTTCATAGGAACCTACACCCACTAGCTCCATGGGATAAGGAGATGGTTGCGGACTAACCTGGGGCGATGCCATTACTGCTAGGCTATAGTTGACAGTGTGGGAGGTGAGGGCGTTGGAACCTGATCCTTTCTACATGCGTATTGCCCTTGGCCTAGTATTTACGTTTCACAGTCTCAACATGCCAGTGTTTGATTTGTGGTGCCTCAGGGCTGAGTGGCAGGATGGTATCATTCTAATCTGGAAAGTAAGCATGAATCAGCCTAGGTGGGGCACCGCAGATGATGGTGTATTTGGTGGATGTAAAACCTCTGTACAGTTTTGGTTGATCGATCGATACATATGCAGCCTTTTCACGGTTGTGGACCTTTCCTATGTTACTGCTTCACTTGACTAGAGAGAGGAGTTCCTTCTTTTCTTCCCCCTGGGTGAATGTGTGGATCTGGCATGAGCTGTTGAGGCAAGGCACGAGAGGGAGTTGTCCTTGCCGCCTAGAGAGTGAGAGTGTGGTGAGATGTGTGTGATGGGATGGGAGCATGTGTGTGGATAAGATGGATTAAAACTTGTGAAATACTTATAAAATAATGATGAACTACGCATAGGAAAACTACAGCCACAATAGGATATTTTGCTCTACCCTTGAATTTTCACTTACCACAAAGCAAACGCAAAGCATAGGGTGGGAGTTAGTGGCCAGTACAAATCATACTGAAAGTTATTTGGCAGGTGTTGAGTATGACGACCAACCCGATGGAGAGGAGGATTAGAGGCGTTGTCCTGCTCTCGAGTTTGGAGAAGAAGATGCTTCCGCACCTTAGATGTTCACTCTGATGCTATTTGAACTCTGATGATTCTGCCAAGTGGCGATGTAATAAATGTTAAATCCTCTATTTGTACTTCTAAGATAGGTATTTGATGTATGATCTTGTGATATCAGCTGTTGACTGATAATGTGATGGAATGATCTTCTGGGACTATCACGTTATAAATCGTATATGTGAATTTTCCTTCGTGGAAATTGAGGATAGCTACAAGCGCCCGAGGCTCGGGGGCTCCCTAGCACTGCCTTGACCGACAGGCGGGCGCTGTCGCCCACTCCTCTGATAGAGTCATGAAGGTAGTGTGACACAAGAGGACAAATCCCTCCACTAGCTCTAGGGGCGCGGGGGCTCCTAGGCTTGCTCGTCAGCCTCTCGAGCCAGGTGCCTTCACCATCAAGGAAGCCTCGAGAAGGCTCACTCAATGGAGGGCGGTTCAAGCAGATAGCCCTTGACGGTCAGAGCATTAGGGCTAGAAGAGCCAGGCAGCGCCCGAGGCTCCCCTGACTCCATGACAACGCCAGGGTCCATGCATGCCACAATAGCACCCACCTAGACTCCGGCGCATGTAGACTACAGACTGAAACCCCGAGTCACCTTGTATCCGACCTTCCTAGCTCAGAATATAAGGGGGAGGTCGGCTCCAAGAGAGGGGGAGGTCAAACTCAATGATCAAACTAGAGCACTCAGAGCTCCGCTCAGAGCAGAGCAAGCCAAGAGGAATGACCGAGCGTTCCTCCCTCCGGCAACCTAGCAAGAGAGAGGAACGTTCTTCTTTCTCACTGGGGAAGAAACCTCACCGTCGACGAGCCTCAGGATAGCACCAAGCGATCCAGTGTCAAATCTCTCTCCTTCATTGCAAACCCCGTTTTGGGTGCTCTCAAATACAAAGAACAACCACTGCTAGACATAGGGCTCCGATAGCCTGAACTAGAATACATCGTCATGTCTTGTCTTGTGTTTTTGAGTCCACCGAGCCATCGAAGACTGTCGTTATTTGACGACCAACAACCTATCATGGGGTTACCTAGGACAGAGTTTGGTGGGCTTCGGCCCATTAGGGAACCCCTAGGATCCTAATTTGTCAAGCCCCCAAGCTCTTCATGGTTGATCTTGGAAGTCTTCTTGAATTGCTTGGAGCATACCGAGTAGAATCAAGCTTCATCCAAATATTTTCTTGAGAGAGACCATGATGTGCTCTTGAAATCAATATGCGTCACCGCTAGGTGAAGCATATATGCTTAGTCACCGAGCTGGAGGGTTAATCTTTTAATTACTCCAATTCCTTTAAAAGAAAATTGAAAGCAACCACCGAGGATATGTATCCCATAGCCCCCAAGCCTAAATCCGAGTACTTTGTAGTCGGTTATAGGATCATGTAGGCATCATCAAGGGTGCAGCTCAGTAACCTGACTAGCGGGCTATAAAAGGGACTGAATATGCAACATAAAATCCGAGCCCCCCGAGTAAAGCTATAAAGCCCCCGAGTAAATCTCACACAGGTTCAATCACTTGCAATAATAGAGCTTCGGGTGGGCAACCATTTCAACAGGGACGCCATATCACCCCACTATGTATAAAGCAAGTAACCATCCATCCGACAGGCCACATGAAAAGTAGTGAAAGGCTTCATCCTTTGTTGTACTGTAGAGTCACATGGAAGAACACAATCTTGTCCTTGACACGTACTATAGGAGCGTGTCAGCACTGACTTAGCATACACTGTGAGCTCGTGAATGCTTATCAGAAAGAGCATAACAACTCCATGAAATGAGTCTACGATAGACCATCGTCATGCGATAAATACCCCCCTGACGAGCTAAATCAAATGACATTTCAGTAGAAGTTGTGAAACTCAGCCTCCCGCTATCAAATATGGTTGTGTCCGAGATGTTAGAGCCCCCAGGAGTAGTTAGATTAGTCTATAAATCCGTGTCTTGCAACCAGAAGAACTCTTGTTATAGGGATTAGAGGCAGGCTAATCCTAGGGTTGTGTTTAGTAGAGTAGCCTAGAACCGCAGCTAGAAGAACTATTGTTATTGTTAGATGTACTAAGCACCTAATAGTCCCATGTTAGTTCTTCCACGATGCCACTTGATGTCTGTCCATGAAGGGTCGACTGCCAATCCGAGTGAGTCTAGACGTCGAGAGCTGGGATTTGTAGGATGCATAGCTAGCTAGCACCTCCTGCATACTAGCCGCCATGCTTTCAGCTGCATGAGTTTGATTCCTTTGTATGGACAAGAATTGTTCGCAGTTCTCCGCTCCATGCAAATTCTTAGGCTAGGCAGAGCTGCACTTCTCTCTAGACTTAGATGTATAGCTAGTCTGTCCATGAAGCCAGGTAGATGTATAGCTAGTCTGTCCATGAAGCCAGGTAGATGTATAGCTAGTCTGTCCATGAAGCCAGGTACATCGAGTCAGGTACCTCCTGCTGAGTAGGTTGTAGAATGTTTGTATCTTGATATGGCCGAGTAGGCCTTGTACTTGTAACACTTGTAATCTGTCCGAGTTTTGAATAAAAATGTCTAAAAATCACCTGAATGCCTTTGGCATACTGTGTTGTGGGGTTGTAGACCTGACTAAATAATACTTGGTGGTCGACAGAACCGGGTAAATTGGAAGAAATCCGAGTACTCTGAGAATTGTAGCATTTAACCGAGTATTATTATCGATAGGCTGACCAGACATAGGAATATTGACCATCATAGCCATTAGGGTTTGATGCCGTCACGTGTGAAACTGTGCGCCACCGCAGTAATTGGGAAGACGTCCGTTGGAGCTGTAACGGTAACAGATCCATGCTGATTTGTGCCCGAAGGCTCCTTAGTATCAAAGTTATCCCTTGCAAAATCATAAATAAACCCCCTTAGGGTTAAGAAAAATCCTCCTCCTCTCGCCTTCTTTCCTCTGTCTCTTGCGCTGCCACTTAGAGAGAGCAAACCCTAGGGAAGTAGCCGCAGTGAATGGTAACAAAGAAGTGTGCCAATATTAGATCCATCCGTGAAAATAGAACCACCAAGAAAGTTAGGAAGCAAGATCTCCATTTGCAAAAAAATTGAGGCGATGGCTCGCCTAATCCACTGGAGCCCCCCGATGATAACTTAGCCTGGAAGAAACCAACAACCACAGAAGCAAAGCTAGAGAAGTTGGTCTCTAAGGGATTATTGCAGGAGAAATCCCTAGGCAAACTTCGCTATCATTTCACACTTTGCACTGTCCAAGACTTCGATTGAGGACAACAATGATGAGGCCATTTGAATGATTTGTTTTATATAGATCCAAACAACAATACAAAGCGATGGAATGATAGGTTCGCTTCATTATCCAACCACAATCATGAGTCCTAAAGTGGCCCAACAATGTCTACATCATCATCAATCATTATGACTATCCTCTAATTCTTGGAAACCCTAGTCTCCTATGACCATCAATAGTTTGAGGACCATAAATAGTCTTCAATCCTAATTAGTTTCTAAGATGTCTCTATTTCACACTTCAACAACAAACCATGCCAACATGGTCATGCTACATCATCAAGTTTGAGGGTGATAGAGAACAACGACTTTGGCATGGATTATGGTTGTCCTATACCATAGATGACTTTCCATTGGGAAACACAATGTTAGTATTCAGTTTTGTTGATTATGGCAAGGGGAGCATTTGCTATAGTTGCATGTGCCATTTTATATGGGAAGAAACATACTAGATGCTTATGTTCTCTCATGTTTCGAGCCAACACCCAAAATTTTATCATAAGATTCAAGGTCTTTACATGCATGATAAAAACTCCAAAGTGAAAATGCCACAAAACATGGGATATTGATTCCAAAGCTAAGTGCTAATACTTTGCTTCTTCACTTATCAGCAACATCACTTGCCTTGAATAACAAATCATTATCTATCAATGACTGGAGAGATGTCCATAGCATTTGTAGGCTACCCATAAGTTAAGAACTACTGTGTAATAGGAATCCGACATAGGGGCATATATGGAATTAAGAAAAGAATTGATGCTTACTCGAAAAGTTGGCAATCCAGCTGTTACTGTCCATAATAAATATAGGCCTCTCCTGCAGCACTGCCATATCGATCTTGCTAATCCCTTGATTAGACCCTAGTCTCTCCCATCGACCAATGGACTCAAACCAGAAACCGCTCCCGTCGCCGCTACCGCTGCCGCCGCCGCCGCCGCCACCACCACCACCAAAAAAATGGTAACACCAGGGGCCGCCCACCTCTCGTCTCCGCGCAGCTGCATGATGAAGGAGATGGTGGCGCTGTTGGAGTAGGCAATATGGAAGCTGTTGCTCTCCGCCGTGGATCACCACGCGCATCACTCCACGAGCTCTCCGGATCTAGCAGCCACGGGCTCTCTGGATCTGGCAGCCACGGGCTCTCCGGATCTGGTTGCCACGAGATCTCCAGATCTGGCCGCCGCCTTGAGGGCAAAGCTGAGGCACCTGTTGAGCAGTGTGGTTCGCCACCGCGGTGCTCGCGTGAGGTGGCTAGGATGAGATTAGCTGGTCTTAGCACCATTGCTATGGTGGACGACTGGCCCTACACTTGCGTCGATTGCTCCATGACCTTTGGTCGGGAGACGGTGCTGTGTGGGCACATGAGGTTGCACAAGCATACCACCTCTCCTCTGACTCTGAGGAGGATGCACCCACACTGAAGAGGAGAAGGAAGAAGTGGATGTCAATGATGAGGATCGTGGAGCCGCTGGATGCAACATGGGGCAACCACGCCCGCCGCAACGGGTGCCCTAGAGATGCCCCTACTAAGGTAAAAGTTTCTGGATCTGAGTCTGATGTCACTATTTGCAACATAGCGGTCACCCTGCACAACAACAACGAGGTCACAGAGAACGACCGCACCGGCGATGACATTCTCGTGATCATCATTGACGATGACGACGACGACGCAAATCCTGTCATCGCTATCGCGGGGTCTCCTGGAGCTCCTGGCCCAGCTCCTGATGCGGTGGCAGCTCTGGCCATGGCTCCAGCTCCAGCGGTGGCTGTGGCAACTCCTATGCTTGCACCTCATGCGACCACAACATCTGTGAACACTGAAGGAGCTCCTGCCGCTGCATCAACAACGGCAGTGACAATTCCACTAGCTGTGGCAGCGGCGACCATCACAAGAGCTGCTCTTGCCACCGCTGTGAGTGTGGGCACTCAAACTGCACCTGATCTGGTGAAGGGGAATAACGGCTCTAGTCAAGCTGGTGTTCGCTCTAAATATGATAGCAATGGTAAAGCTATTGCTAGGAACAACAATAGTTGTGGCAAATCTCTCGCTGGCTGCGGCAATGTCGACTATGGAAAGGGTGTTGCTGGCTATAGCGATGCTGACTATGGAGGCAAAGGTGTTGCTGGCTGTAGCAGCGGTAGCCACACCTACAGCACATCTACTGCTGCTAGAGGTGAGAGCAACAAAGGCTGTGGCAAGGTGTACAGTTGCCGTAAGTGTAAGAACACATTCTTCTCCACACCCCAGGTGCTGGGAGGCCACACTTCTAGTCATCACAAGATCATGGAGAAGAAGGGTAAGTCAAAGCTAGACATGCAGAGTGGTCCACACAAGCGCAAAGTGTGCAGCCATGTGCGCTAGACAGAGCAGGAACTCATTTTCCACATGATGATTGTGCACCCTCACCATGTTGTTGTTGCTGCTGCTTCTGCTAAGGAAAAGCCCTTCAAAGCGACAGGGATCAACAACATAGATGCAGCTCTGGATGGCCCTTACAATACCATGGGTTGGTAGATCCTGGCTGGCGCTCCCAGAAGCGCCATCCTCGCGCTTCTTGCATCAATGGCGCTAGTGCACCAGCCACCTCAAGGAACCATGGCTATGGCCAACAATCCTATGACCGGTCATTTTTCAGCTGCCAACACCTCCACAGGCTGGTCACTCCGTGGAACTACCAGCAGCATCCTTCCGGCAACGCCCTTGCACAATCAAGAAGAGAATCCACCAGAACAGATTGCAGTAGTGGCGCCCAGAAACCACGGACACCGCAACATCAATCCTGAATTATTCTCATTCTCAAGAAGACAAGAGATAGCAGTGGTGCCTGGCAATGCCATTGCCAGTAGCTCCTCCACTCCTCGTCCTGGCATTGCTACTGCTATTGATGCCCCTGCCAATACCATGGGCCGCCGCTTGCCATTCTTCCTAACTGGCAGAAGTGCCATCCATACCCCTCCTGTGTCGATGCCAGTGCACTGGCCAACTCAAGGGATGGCGGCTATGGCTGGCAATCCTGTGACTAGTCATTTCCCAGCTGCTACGGCTGGCGATTGGTACTCATTCCCTACAACTACCAGCAGCGTCGTTCCTGGAATTCCCTTGCAGACTCAAGAGGAGAATCCACCACAAGCAAGAGTGGTGCCTGCAAATGGTGAGCATCCCTCCACCCATCTCATTGGCTCCAAAACCTTCTCTACATTCCCCTCACAGTTTTTTTAACAGAACTGGCAGACCCCTCACAGAATCAAGCGAAGAATCCACCAGAGCAGACAGTGCCTGGCAACAACAGAGGTCGCACAATTCTTCTCATTGGCACCAGAATTGCTGAAGGTCAGAAAGAAGTCAAAGATTAATAAGTCCACCAGGACTCATCCTCGGCATAATATTTCTTTCCATTAAACATTACTTTTTTCGTTCAAAAATTACTTAGTTCAAGCAAGACTTGTAGTCTTTGGTATTTGAATAAGGTTGTGTGTTTTATTTGACCAGAGAATTTTTATGTTTTATCTCGATACCGATACCTGATAAACACTTGTATGGTTTATCTGATGGAATAAGCTTGTACTGGATGTTTGAACAACTTATGGTGTTTTCTGTTACCCTACCCATACAAAATGAACATGTAACTTCATATTGTGTTGCTCATCTTCATGTTGTTCTCTGAATGAATACCAAGGTTATGTCAGAATCAGTCGGAATGTATCACACCTTCCATGCTTACAGTTGAAACTGGAAAAGCTTTGAGGTCAGTCTTTTGACCAGATGGAGTTAGCATCATGGATATCATTTAGCATATGAATTGAACATTGCCACTGAAGATCATATATTTTGAATGGCGAGCCTTGCGGCTATCATTCCAATATTATGTTCTACAAACTTGATACCATTGTTTAGCCTTTCAAGGGTGTCTATCAAATCCATTGCTTGTATCTTGTAGTTTTGCAGGGTGAGAAGTTCTTCATCTGACATACCTGTAGTGTACAGTTTAAAAGTTGATACCTACGAATATACGGATCAGGTATGACGGCGGTTGATGTATGCGTGCATCATCTCTTTGGATGGTCGTCATATGTAAAACAGATATTTCTCATTTATAGAATATATAGATGTGCAGTGAAAGTTTGATCAATATGATAAGACCTGAATATTTTGTACTAGATCGATGAAATCAGAATGAAATATCACCTGAAACTGTTTGGTACGCAGCAAATGAGAGACGTTCTGGGTGTCCAGGGATAAAAGATTCATTATACTCTTCAAAAATTTCTTTTTCAGACCACAACAGAGATGCCCTGATGTTAGTTTGCAGTGGTTCATCTTCAGGTACCTAAATTTGAAATGTTGAAATAAGAAATGACTAACATGTTAAAATTGCTGAATGGGCTTAAGTTAGTGATTGAACCTTCAACTTCATTTGTAGGCTGTGTAAATTGCACATGGATTCTTTTAGCTTGGAAATTCTTGTCCCTAATTCAATAGCTTCATAAGGCTCATCCATCATTGGAGAAACTGTACCACGGAAATAGGGCTCCATCTGGGTCCACAAAGACAAATATGTGGTTCAGGGCTTCTGTAATTCCTTCTTGCCAGTATCAGAATACCCTTTTTGAACAAAAAAAAAAGCAGGAGCTCTGCCACTCAATTAAGAAGAATAGAAGTTCATACAAAGCCGTGATGCACCCGCACAACAGTTCAATCGCTATAGCACTTAGCGACTAAGCCCATCATGCGTCATCGTTGCCTAGCTTTGGCGCAAAAGCGACAAAGCGGCTTTGACTTCCCATGGTGGACCCTTACCCAAAGCCACCAAGACACCGCCACCTGTGCATAACTGGCTCCACTAATACACCTAGGAAGATCCTAACACATGTCATCATTGCCAAGCTTTGTCATGCCTCCAATGAAGCAGCTCCAACTCAGAATACTTAAGAAGTGGTATAAAAACGTTCTGATCTACTGTGCTTATAGCTTTAATAAATAAGGTTACAGAACCAGAGCATAAGGTATTATAAAGACAATTTATAGAAAATGTTAAGTGGTATACAAATATATATACTTAAAAGTACCCAATAATTAATACGATATGATTTTAACATCAACAATGGAATAGCATTTCAAAACTAGAAAAGAAAGGAAGAGCTTACATCCAAAAGATTTGAAATGTTTACACGGCACACTCCTCTAATTGATATCAGTGCTCCAATCTCCAGCTTTTGAACCTACACTAAAGACAGACCATTGATACAAAATGTGGCAGGAAAAAAGACAGGAGTGAGATCCTGTAAGTAAACTTATAGAAAGGCGTCGCATGAAGGACAATAGCTTACACTTTCTATGTGGACCAAGCAACCATATCTTACAGCAAATGAAGCTTTAGTAGTGCTCTCTACAACTGGATCAAGCACAAAGTGAACAAAAGAATTTTTCCTCTTGTACAAGGCCTGTTAAGTAAGTATTAGAAATAAATCAGTAAGGATGTTGCATAACACTCTACTCATGGTTTGAGTTGTTAGTATCCTACTAAAGAAATATGGAGATCTTGTGTTTCAAGAATGATGCACCAAAATCGCATATATAGGGTTCTCAATACCCCTCAACTACAATTTCACCGTCCACGCTTTCTTCCAGTCAACATTAAAACCATATTACTTAATTTTTTTGTCAAACCATGTTTCTAAGTCTGTATTCCCTTGGATCCTAGAAAAACTAACAAATCTTAAAAGAAAATTAGGTGGACACAAATTTGATAAACAAACAAAAAGAAGATTTAGTCTCAAGAAAAAAGAAATGTATTTCTTCATCATGGCTAATTGTTACAAGTATGTATCATCAAGAATATCTGACCATGTGGACTAGTAATAATTAGCTTATTACTTGTGATGTTCTGGAGTTCCTGATTATTAATCGTTTTAGGTGCGTGTTAGTCTAGGTTAGTTGCATTTGCATGAATCAAGTAGTTTAGTCCTAGATAATCGACTGGTGCATTCTCTTATCCCAGTTTCTGATAACTAAGACTTTCTGTATTTCCGTTATTCAATAATGGAAATGGGGTGTATCCTCATTTTGAAGGAAAAAGGAAAGAACTAATGTACTGAACAAAAAATTCGTACCTCCTCTAGCAGTGCTATATATCTTGCTTCATACAAGTGTAGAGTCTTGGATTCAGATGGTATCAGCACCTATAACATTTTCATTATCTTAGCAGAATCCCACAGATTTTACTGATAATGCAAACTGCTGATTAATCTGATTAAAGAAATGACATGCAGCTCTCTTGCATCGTTTCAGAAAAAAAAGAGAAATAACAGATTGAAGGAACTTATAGCAATTTAGAAAATTCATATGATACTGTAAGATTTTTGAACAGATAGAATGCACAATACAAATTCAATAGATAAGATCCGAAAGTAGTCTCCAAAATTAATATCTGGAAATGCTAAAATGCTTGTCTTCAGACAAGATTTGGAAACAAATGTCTGTCCTCTGCCAGAAGAGATTTGGAAACAGATGGTACTGTCATCTTCCCTAGCGCTGAAAAACTGTCAACTCTGGGCTACAGAGCAAACTCTGCCATCGCTAAGTCTTGCATTGAGTCTTCAGGCATTCTTCTGTTTTGTAATCCTCTCCCTTCTTCGCTGCCTGTTTGCTGTCTTGCTCCCTGTCTCACCTGCCTGTAAGGGTTCAGCCTGTAATGCAATTGCTTTGGTTTTTAAACGGACCTTCCTGCAGTATCTCAATTTATCATTCAGGATGGCACTTCAAATGGGTCCGACGTAGTTGCCGTAAACAAGTCACCAAAATTAGTAAGAAATCTTCAGTTATTAGAAATGAAACACATGGTGCAGTGCAGCCAATGCAAAGTTCTGGTTCACCATCGTAGAACTGGTTGGTTGGTTCTGTGGTTCATTTTTCAGGGACCAACTGATTGCACTCGATGGAATGGACCATTCACTTCTCTCAATAATCTACATCAACGTCGGCAACGGCAGACTAAAGAATCGGGTTTCACTGAAATCTGAACAACCAGACAACTGTCCTATCCAAAATATCTTACCTCCGCAGGCTGGAACGGGAGGAGCGGGAGGTCGAGCGACGGCGGCGGCGGGGACAACGCGCAGCGGACGGAGCGGAGATGGCGGTGGCGCGCCGGCGATGCGTGGAGGGGCGGTACGGGTCTGGGGCTCGGATCTTGTGGCAGCCATGGCGAGCGGGAGGGGGAGAGGAGGCGGATGGGAGCGGAGGCCGCCATGGCCGCGCCCGGTGTGGAGAGGTTTTCTGCGGCTGGGAATGGCCCGTGGGTTGGCGGGAGAGCAGACGGAGATAATGCTGAAAACAACCATTTTCCTATTTTTTTTCTTTCTGGTCTTTGCAGTTGAAGTTTAAGTGGGGAAAAATTAAAGTACTGGTATAATTTCTTTGCTGGCAAAATTAGAAGGGTCAATATGTCGTCCAGCTGTGAAAGTGTTTGGCATACACAGGTTTACACCCTGTCACCTGGTGGAGGGAGTTTTTAATATTATATTATATTATATTATATTATATTATATTATATTATATTATATTATATTATATTATATTATATTATATTATATTATATTATATAAAAACTGTAATAGGCCAAGTTTTTTTTTCGGCCACTTTCCTAAAAAAAAGTTTTTTTCAGTCATGCATGGTTTGCTCTTTTGTTCTAAAATAATCTATACTAATATTATAGAGCCAATTTTTTCCTCTATTTTTTTGGTTTGGCTCCACTAACTAGCTCTGTGAAATGTACTTTACGCCTATATACAATCATGTTTTGATGTTATATGCAGGGTTTTTTGAGTTAACGTGGATAACTAAGAATCATAATCCAACACCACCGATCCTGAATAAAAATCCTAATCCGAAAAGTGTTCCTTTATTCCGTGTTCGTTTCAGTTTTCGTTTCTTTTTTCATTGTCTGTGTTTCCGTACCAACTCAACCACATGCTGCTATCCGTATCCTACTCTTCTCTGTCCGTCAAGGACATATGGTAATCGACAAGAACGAGAGTTCTCTGGAATCCCAATTTGTCACCAAACAAAAACTAATCTATATATCTATATCTATACCTAATAATAAAGAGACAAAATTTCAGGCTCTTTTTTTCGTCCATCCATTCTTTTGGTATAGCCTTCTCTAACTACATGAATGTGAAATCTATTTCTGTACGTCTCTCTACGACTCTCCTATTTTTTATATATAGGTCTTCATGAGGTAACCTGGATAGGTACAAATCAAAATCATAATCCAATATGAGTTCTTAAGGTAACATATATAGATAGTTGAAATCCTAATCCAAATACGATCGATTGTTGTTTGTAATATTGCCGGCCAAGTACTCTTACACGTTCATGTTTTTATTCCCTCCGAGAGTCCCTGCATTGTTGCTCATATAATATTGTCGAATACGATTTTGATTTTGTTTGATCGTGTGTCTCCAACCAGGACTCGTTAGTGTGTCGTACCATGGCAGGATTGTTCTTCGTCACTGATTCCTTCCATACATTAATATATTTGTTGGAAAATTAAAAAAAAAAGACCGTCCATTGGTTCGGATTGAACTGTGAAAATATACTAGGAAAGTATCGTGAAGTACCAAAATATGCAGGTCTCGAAGGTCAATGTTCTGGAACTAAACGACGAATCCCTCGAGTCCTTTGGGAAGACCCGGCTGGCCCGTTGAGGTCGTCTGCTGCCACGTTGAACGGTGACGGCAGCAGGAGCACAGGCAGCGGCGACACCACCTTCTTGACGTCGGCGTCCTTAGGCAGAGGAAGTGCAGTGTGATGGGGTGGAGCGCGTGGCGGTGCAGCGACAGCTTCTGGCTCAGCGACACGGTGTCTAAGCACTTGACGTTCCCGGCGGTGGACACCATCTAGGGCAGCACCTTCTCGCCGCCGACGCGGGACAGCACTAGCAGCTTCGACGCCCTGCGCGCCGCGCAGTGCAACTCCAGCGCCAGTCTCGTGTCGCTCGGACGGCCTGCACCACGCCGATGTCCATGCCGTGGTAGTCCTCGAAACCGTACAGGCTCGCATTTGCCATGCCAGCCAGGTCCGACAGCGAGGCCATGTTCACGGTGGACAACGCCGTCTCGCATGAGATCTTGGTCAGCAGAACCTCCGTCTGCACGTTCATGAACATGAAGGGCCCGCCGGAGGCCTGCGACGACAGCAGCCATGCGTCCGCACGCGCGAGGGTGTCCTTTAGGGAGTTCTACCGCGTGTTGGACCCGTCCGTCGCCTTGGGCAGTAGCAGCAGGGAGAGGAAGCAGCTCGCCTCTGGCAGCAGCTCCCTCATCTTCTTCACGCACAGGAACGGCTCGTACCCGTGGCCGATCTTGACGTCGGGTCTTGCTTTTTTTTTACGCGACATCTATAGACGTCGGGTCATGCGGTCAAATAGCTTCTTCATGAAGGAGAAGGCACGTACACAGTATATTCTCCGTTAAAGCTCCACCTATTACTTATTTTTACTGATTTTCTTTCTTATAAATTAATTGTTTGTCAAAATAAAAAATACAAAGTATCTAAAAGTACTAGCAGTACTTTACAACCACCGAAACAAGCCTCTTTTTAGATTTGTTTTCTTTATTGTACGATGGTGCGTACAGTACACCTTCAAATGGCGCCGTGGATGCCGGTTGCAGCTGTACAAGAACACGCAGGTCGCTGGCAATTTTGCGTCGTGTAGCTCACGGATGGCAGGTTCTACGAGCCTTGCCAGTGTTGGGTGGACGTGGTTGAGTCGATCAACAAAAGGTCCGGAGGATGGTGTATAGAGTCGGGTGCCCCGTGAACTCCGACGTCATGCTGGTATGTGACCTCGGCAGTTGTTAGCGTCGGCGTCGGCGTCCAAGAATCTCTGTGATCTACTCATCGAAAGACGAACGAGGGCGTCAATGTCACCGTGCCAGATGCCCATCTTGGCGAGGACTCCCGCCACGGAAAGCCAGGTCATGTGATGGCGAAGCGATGAGTCAAGTGCGACGTCTATGTGAAGTCTGAAGATCGATGACCGGCGAACGAGTGAAGAGGGACGTCTATGCGTTGTTTTAAGGCTCGGCATCCATGCTCACCAGGCTCGGCATGCGCCACCGCGGGGCTCTGTGTTGAGGCCGCTAACCCACTTGCCGGTATGGAGTGGGCGCCAACCTGAATCTCATATCGAAACACCGGAGCAAACGGGCGCGGAGAGGACCGCTAGCACAACGCAGGTAACCCCTTTTCTCTCCTCCCTTTCGCGGCAGTGAAGGACGTGGATGTGTGACACACAGAGCTGGATGACAGCTCCAAGCAGCGTGCTTGTCGTAAGCACTGTGGTAGTACAGCATCAGTGGCTGCCTGGTAGTCGCTCTCACATCACCGTGTTGACATAGCAACTGCGTGGTTGATCGTGAGCCATTTTCATATATCTTAGATCCCATGTCTTGTCTGCCTGGTGTTTGTTCGATAGGATGTCTCGATAGGAAGTAAATATTTTTGTGTTTTGCACGGAAGAAATAATCTAGCAAAGTTGTATCAATTTAATATAAACTTCATAGGACTTTGTTCTATTTTTGCCAACATTAACTTATATTATAGCTAACCAATTTCATAAAAGAATAAAACATAGCATTTATGTTCTCATTTTTCATATATATATATATATTTAATACCTTATTTTACCCCGTTGCAACGCACGGACATATTTGCTATATATAATAATAAAGAGGCAAAATTTCTCATCCCTCAAATTTGGTCCAGCCATTTTTTTTGTCATCTCTCCCTAACTACCAGACAATGAATAGTTTCTTCCATCCGGATTTATATGACCCATCCTGATACGAGTTAGAGAGTTGGACACCCGAATAGCTATGAATCCTAATTTAAATAGGTTTCTTCGATCCTAATAGGAATCCTAATCTTAATTGAAATAGAAATAGAAAAATATAAAAGTACAAATTAGGTAGTTACTTTGAGAGAAAAACAGAAGAAAAAAGTTTTTCCTAATAGAAATCCTAATCGTAATTGAAATAGAAATAGAAACAATATAAAAGTACAAATTAGGTAGTTACTTTGAGAGAAAAAACAGAAGGAAAAAGTTTTTTTAGGTTTATGTGAGAAATAGAAGAAATGTTAGAATGGTAATTATTTGAGAAAAAAACAGAAGATAAAAATAGAATGGATGAAAAAAATACAAATCTACAAAAAAAGAAAAGAAAAAGAAGACTAATATGGTATGAAATTGGAACATAGGAGTAGACGGAAATAAACACATCTGGAGGAAAAAAAAGAGAGAAGAATCCGAACAAAGAGAGAGGGAGAGGAGGCGTGATCTTCAACCAGGAGAGTTCGAGTGTAAGAAGTATTACGCTCGGAGAGAGTCCGTTTCTGTGTCCCGTCTAGAATTTTGTTTTTTTTCCTTTCCTCATCAGCGTCACTTTTTTCTGTTTGGTCCCGTCTGTGGTGTTTTTTTTCTTTTCCATTTTTCTTGTCCTTTCCTGTCCGCCTTTTTCCGTTTTGTCCCTTCAGCTCCTGCCGTTGCCTTTTTCAAAAAACAAAAAGCTTCTGCCGTTGCTGTGGTGTTTTTTTTCTTTTCTGTTTTTCTTTTCCTTTCTTGTCCGTGGTTTGTGCATCCTTGTTTTTCTTTTTCTTTTTAATTTTGTTTTTCTCTTCATTCTTTCTCTGTCTATGTGTTTTTGTTTTTTCCTACTTCCTCAATCTAGGTCTTTCTTAAGTAATAAATATAATATTACATGTCTTTGAATTAATGACTTTTGCCAAAAAAACTAAAGATTTTTACCATCAAATTGATCCATTTGTGATTAGAAAAAAGAACTTTTATAACTTGGATAGGCCAATGGTCTAGCTAATCAAACCATCAACTAAAATATTGAGCACTTTGTTATTTAATCTAATCTAGTCTAAATAACTCTATTTTGCAACTTTGTGATGATTAACGAACAGACCAATACAATCTATAAATATCTTATTCTAATTCAGTATAGGTGTAATAGGACATTTTGATATTATTGCCACTATTAACTTAATATTATGTGTGTCCTGTCATCATAAAAAATTATAGAAAGGGTGAAACATAAATTAATATGTATTCATATTTTTGTTCCCATAAATATTTTATGATACTCCCGTTGCAAGGCACGAGCACTTTTGCTAGTAAAAAAGAAGCGTGAGCTGAATCAGAATTTTCCGTTTCCAGGTTTCATGTTTTTTCGATGTCCCATATGTTCCTGTTCATATTTTCCGGTTTCTTTTTACCGCCCATTCTTTTTCAAGATGTTCATTATTTTATTTCGGTACGCCTCGCGTCCGGACGTCTGGACATAGCTCCGACACCTGCGCCGCTCCCGCGTCCACATCCTAGCCCACGCTCCGTGTCCCGCCCCAGCACCCACGCACGCATCCATCGTAGGGACCCGCGCCTACCCCGCGCCCCGCTTGGGGAAACCCACGTGGGTTGACCCACGGCTGGGCCCCAGCAGCACAGCCACCGGCGCCGCGCCGTGCAACACCCCGATCTACTTTTGCAATATCTGGATAAAAATTTTGCAACACACGTCTAAAACAGATGAAATATTTGGAACATACAGTAGAAACACCATTGAAACATGTGCAATATCCCGATCTACTTTTGAAACATCTAGATGCAACACTTGCCACATACAAAAGAAGACAGATGAAACACTTGAGACATGCGTCTGAAACACTTGCAATATACGTGTACAAAAAACAGATGAAACATTGGGGATAGACGCTAGCAACATACGTGTACAACCATTGCAACATATGCAACATCCCAATCTACTTTTGCAACATCCGCATAAAACAATAGAAACATAGCATCGTCGCGCAGCCATGACCTACCTGGTGGGCAACTGTGGTGGACCAGCTCGCTAGATGGTGCGCGCCAGCACGTCCACCATGCTTGCCGTCGACCGAGGGAGAGGAGACGCTGCTGGATCTGGGGAGGGCGCCGCCGGTCCGGGTAGGGGAGGGTCAGCGGCTTGCTTGGATCTCGCCAGTGTGGGGGAGACGGCCACCGGATCCGCGGGCGTTGAGCACTCCCGGTGGGGGGAGGGGTACCACCGGGGTGGGGGAGGAGGGCGCCAGGATAGGGAGCGCGCCGCCACTGGCCTGGGAGGCAGCCATGGCCGCGCATTGAGGTAGGCGCGGGGCGCGAGCGCAGAAGGGACGAGGAAGCGAGGGACTAGGTGCGGGAGTGACCGAGTGAGGCATCCGTCCGTTCCGAATGTTTTAACTGGAGCATTATCGTTTTTATTTAGGTTTTCTCCGTTCAGCCATTCTCATAGTCATTCATGTTTTCCAAATTATTTTATTTTTTCTTACCATTGATTTTTTCTCATATATATCTATACTATGCCTAATATTAAAGGCACAAAATTTCTCTCCTGTTCTTCCAAGTCCAAATGCGCGTCATCCACATCTGTTAGTTGGTCCCGTATGCATATCCGCTCTGCTTAGGTTTTGGAACCAAACCAGATCAGTTTTTTGTCTCCAACACGGGTGTGATACATAATTAGTTGTTTGGCGTGCTTGCCTGCGATAGCCGCATCCCAGCCCAAGAAAGGCAGAAACCATTGTGTCCCGTCGTCCGTCTGTTGGGTTTCTTGTCCGTTTAGGTGTAGGTTCATTCGATTAAGGCTGGGTTGAGTTCCAAATTTTTTTTTGCCTTCACCCATCACATCAATTATTTGGACACATGCATGGAAGTACTAAACATGCATGGAAGTACTAAACATAGATGAAAAAAAAACTAATTGTACAGTTCTCGGGGAAATCGCAAGACGAATCTTTTAAGCCTAATTAGTCCATGAAAAGCCTTAAGTGATACAGTAACCAACATGTGCTAATGACAGATTAATTAGTATCATTAGATTCATCTCGCAGTTTTCTGACGGGTTCTGTAATTTGTTTTTTTATTAGTATTCGAAATCCCCTCCCGACATCCTTCTGACACATCCAATATGACAACAATTTTTTTTTCGCGAACTAAACCGCAGCCTAAGTTTGGGTCCCTGCGCCCCACCAGTCCATTGTCTGCTGGGATTGCCTGCTGGTCCCTGCTCATCCGGCCATCTTAGGGTAGTGCTCCGTAGATAGGCTCGTACCTGCACGGTGCTGTTGGATCAAAGCACCTTTGACGCCATAGTTTTGTTTCTGCCTATAGAAATTGGAAGTAATATAACACGTAGTAAGATGGTAGTTTTGGTCACTTCAACAGTTCTGTTGGTTCATCCACACCAAATTGATTATATAAAACAAAATAATATTTTTTGTGTTTTAATTGTGTATTTCAAAAATGCTATATTCAATTTCTTAATCATATAGATACAAATGTTACATATATGCATGACCTCTTACATCTATGTAAACTTACGCACATACTCACTATCTGTGTATGAGCACCTTCAAAAGACTAAGTGCAAGATCTTGAAATTAATGAAGTCACTACATGCATAATTCATCACTATGGGTGCACACACTCTAACCTAATGAGCATTTTTGCACTGAAAGAGCTCTGGAATTGACAATAGTCATTATAGACGTCTTGCTATCAAATGTAACATCGTCTATCGCTAAAACAATAATCGAGCAAATGACAACTTGAAAGCACATAATAACCCAATGCTACACATGTGCACTTAGCATTTTTCAGAAAGCAGTTAGCTTTGGAGAAAAAGATCAAATAGTTTTTGTAAATGGTCCTATGTATCCTTTTCCTGTAGATGAAGCACATGTGTTGATATTACATTCTCAGTGTTCTTTGTTCATTCTTCTTTAGATTTACATGGGTTTAATCATTAAATTTGGTCCTTCTTAAAGTTTTTTATGGAAATCAAAGAGTTCGGTTGAGTTTTGGTCTTCAGAGCGATTTCATTTGACTCTAGAATGCAACATGATATTACTATTTCTCTGAACTTCACTAAACTTCTGGTACAGGGGCCATTGGAGTAGCTGAAGGATTATGAACAAAAAGCAATTCTGCTACCTGTTCATTTAGACATGAGCCTAGAAAACCTGAAATTGTATTTTCTTTTTGATCTCTATCTTCACTGATGGATCTGTTGAGGTAAGTCACCTCAAATTTGAATGGTTTAGTCAAGAGCTTGCAAATATTCTTCTCATGTTTCCTATCTGGGAGCTTGGTTAAATTTCTTTATATGATTAAAGCATACATTTACTGATATAATTTTGGCAACCAATAGGTGCTGGCTGCAACGCAAATGCTTTAGGAGGCTGCTGGATGGTTCCAGGGCACAGCAAATGCTGTTACAAAATTTGTATGGGTACTTGAGTTAATAATTATGTCTAGGGTCCCCCTTGGTACCCTTATCAAATGTATCAAGCTCTAAGAGCACACTTTATTAATGGAAGCGTAAATTTCTCTTTATAGTTTTTTATCACCAAATCAATTGTAAGTAGTGTTTCCCATAGCATTAGCACAGTCAATATACTAGTAATACGTAGTAAGGTGATAGTTTTGATCACTTCAACAGTTCTGTTGGTTCACCCACACCAAAATGATTATATGAAACAAAATGATATTTTTATGTTTTAATTGTGTATTTCAAAAATGCTATATTTCAATTTTTTAATCATATAAGTACAAATGTTACATATATGCATGTCCTCTTACATCTATGTAAACTTACTCACGTACTCGCTATCTGTGTATGAGAACCTTCAAAAGACTAAGTGCAAGATCTTGAAATTAATGAAGTCACTACTGCATCATTCATCACTATGGGTGCACGCACACTCTAACCTAATGAGCATTTTTGCACTGAAAGAGCACTGTAATTGACAATAGTCATCACAGACGTCTTGCTATCAAACGTAACATCGTCTATCAAACGTAACATCATCTATCACTAAAACAATAATTGAGCAAATGACAACTTGAAAGCGCATAATAACCCAGTGCTACACACGGGCACTTTTGCTAGTAAACATTAGAATAACAAATACAATATTATAGGTCATCGTAAAAGAAATTATTGATTTCAAATTTTATAGAAAATACAAAACATACATACACTATTTCCATTCTTATTTCCCATAAATGTTTGATAGTTATTTTTCCCATTGTAATGCACGAGCGTGTTTGCTAGTAAAAGTAAAATATATCAACTCGTTATCAAGCCAATGGCACGTAGCTCGCGAACAACTAGAAACACAAGGGGGCACCAGATAGACTAGTTTTCTTGCATTTAATGTATGATAGCTCGACGCAGTTTATACCTTCTTTTCTTACCATAATACCAGAATATATCTCTATCTCTATATATCTATATCTATATCTATCTCTATCTCTATCTCTATCTCTATCTCTATCTCTATCTAATATTAAAGAATGAAGCGTTTCTTCCAACCCACCTTTTCATTTTCCAAACTAATTTTTTGTCCCCTTTTTTACTTCCTAAACTACCCACAGATCCTTCGTATTTCATATATGACCTAGATTCATGACCCGTGCTCATACAAGTTAGAACATCTCGAGTCTAGCGATGATACAGAGTCTGATTCCAATACATCAGGTTTCATACAACACATGAGCATGCATGGATGCTAGTAAATATACTAATAAAGAAAGCATTTTTTATTTGAATAACTGAGTCATCTACCTTTTCTTTCATCATGTAGTTGATTGCCATCCATTTAATTGCATATATCTGAAATAGTAGACTGCAATCAAGGCCCTTAAACTTTTCATGGATTCTCAAGTAGGTCCTCGAACTAAAATGGTGATCATCTAGGTCCTCCATCTAACTGCCTATGTGGTCGTGACAGTTGAAGTTACAAAAAAACTCCCTCTCCATCTCTTTCCCCTTCAGCCCCCCCTCTCTCTTGCAGTCTAGCTCGCTTTGTGTGTTCTGTGGTCATTGAGTGTGTCCGTTTGGAGCCCACGCGTACCCATAAGGCCAATGGATAGCATAGGAGAGCACATGGGCATAGCCTCGAGGTGGGCACAGGACCAACATGAGACAAACAAGGGAGTGGATGGGAGGGGAATGGAGGTTTTTTCCTGCAAGTTTCACCTGGCCTCATCCACGCTAGCACAACCACATAGGAAGCATATAGAGGTGATGTGGTGGGATTTGGACCTATACTCGGGTGCGACAATATTTGAAGAACCCAAATGGTCACTTTTTTAATTGAAGGACCCAGTTGAAAATCCACATTAGATTGAGGATCCATATGGTAAATTTTTTAGTTCAAGGACCCAAGTGAAAATCCATAAAAAGTGTAAGGACATATGGTGCATTTACTCTATTTGAAACTTTTTCCAAAAGTTCTAGACATGGCCGAGTCAAACTTAGTTCTGAATGTTTGACCATTGTCCAAAAGTTCTAGCGGTCTGAAAGTCCTAGACTATGAATCCCCCATGACTTTCTAGCTAGATTTGGTGAGAGGTTGAGAGAAGTGAAGATAAAACAAGATTTGACAAGTTTCTATAACACCCCAGTTAGAAACACCTCCGGAGGTTACCAAACAACACCTAAATTCTACTAGATTTAGAAATTATAATTTTTTTTGGCAAAATCTCCACAGTAAACTTGGCATATGCATAGGTAGAATCATATAACATAGATGATATAACCCCAGAAGTAAAGATATAAGCAGCACTACCCAACCCAATAGTAGAATAAAAGGACCATCACAATTACAAAGACCGTCTCATCCAAAATAACATTTAAGCGTATTACATAGTAAAAACATTGAATTAAAGAATTAAGCATATTATATATAAATTAGGTGTTTGTGCTCATGAAAGTGCTACTCCCAAATTCCATGCATGTCGCAATAGATAAGATACAACGTGGTTTTCTTTGGAAGGGCCGAAAGGAGGTCAACGAAGGATGTTTCTTGGTTGCTTGGAAGAATGTACAAAGGCCATTAGACCTCAGTGGTTTGAGAATATGAAACTTGGAGATAATGGAAGGTCTCTTCAAAAGAGATGGATTTATTTGAAAGAAACCACAACTGATAGAGCTTGGTGTGGTTTGGACATCCCTACACATCCAAATGTGAAAGCAATTTTTGCCAACTCGATGACCACAAATGCGAGGAATGGTAGAAGCACTTTATTTTGGACTGACTGATGACTTCATGGCTGCTCTTGATTTTTAAAATCCCACACCGTATAGTAGGCACTTGACAACCGTGCATGGCTAAAGGACATTCGGGGTGGCTTGTCACTCAGTGGATGGTCTGATGGAATTCCTTCAGTTATGGATATTCTTGACACCTTTGTATTAACCACGAATAATGACAAGAATGTTTGGAGGCATGAGGCCTCAGGCTCCTTCTCCTCTAAGTTGGCAAAAAAGTTAGCAAAGATCAAAGAAAAGGGTTTACACCCTCATCATCTTTGGTACCCCTAGATGCTCTGGAAGCAGCAGAATGCATCTGTGTTTGGGGGAGACTCTCCAAGTGCCCCTACTACACTAAAAACCCGAAGTTAGAAGCTCCTCTCTAGACGCTCACCGGGGCTTCCATACAAAGTCTTGGGCTAAGTTGATTGGAAATCTAGGCTAGCTTAGTTTTTTAGTCTTTACTATAGACCCCACTACCTTGGTCCTAGTATGAGGGGTGCTTATGTCAACCATTTCTTTTCCCTATGATACAAAGATTGAAAGATATACATGTCTCCTCCTGAAAGCCCTAGTTTGGTTTTAGCTAATTGATGAAACCAATTAGACTAACCCTATGCTCTAAGTGTGTAGATGAGATAGGTTGGCTCAAGTCTAAGAAGGAGCCAAATGGCACTCAAGGTGATGGAGATGGCCACAAAGTGATGATCAAGTGCTCCAACATGGAAAAAAGAAAGATAAAAACAAAATGCGAGGGCTCAAGGCAAAGGTATATGCTATGGCATTTTGTTTTGCCGATCAAGATGCAAAAGAGTGTGTGATCATGTTTAGGATATATATAGCTGTACTATTAAGAGGGGAACTCTCATGGTGAATATGGTTATCAAGTGCCACTAGGTGAACTAACTCCATGCATGTGCATTATGACCTAGTGAGTGCTAACAACCCTTAAAAAATGATTGTGAAAATGCTAACTCATGAACACAAGTGATGGAACTTTATGGAGTTAACACATTTGCACAAGGGTTGAAGAAGAAGAAGAGATGGAGGAGCTCTGCTTGCATCAGACAGAACCAGCGCAACCGTCGGACAAATCAGCTCTATGTTTGATGACATACTATAAGCAGCAGATGCTCGACAGTCTGCTTAGTTTGCATCAGATGCTGTCATAGAAGCATCAGACAAATCAAGGTTGCATCCGATGTGATCTGGGAGCTCTCTTCCCCACGCGACGTTTTCATCAGACCAAGTGGAAAGTGGACATCGGACAAAATGCTGGCACTATTCACTCAGCGACCAGGCGGGTCAACAAGCATCAGATGCTAACTTTTGTTCGATAGCCCATCAGACGTGTCTGATGGGTTTTGGAGCTCTTTGGATGCTCTCTGGACTGCATCGGACAATGGAGGTCAATTGGTCCGACGTGGCATCGACATCAAGGCAGCAGAGGTGTGCAAAGAGAGCCATTGGGTGGCATTGGTTGCCTTCAAATGGCTAGTGAAATGTGGCTTCATCTGGAGCATCGGGCACTGGCGTGTTTGTCCGATGGCCACAAAGTCAGCCCAATAAATGGGCAACAACTACTTGAGCAATTGGGGCTCTATAAATAGAGGTTGGTCGGCTTGGGCTCACTCTCTTGGCCATTTTCATCAGTGATACAACCTTGTGAGGCTCACTCTAACAGCTCCCACTCATCTCCTTCATTGATATATCATCGTAGTGAGATTGGGAGAGCATCCAAGTGCATTTGCTTAGAGTTGAGGCATTTAGTGGCACTTATGATCATGTTGCTGTAGGATTTCTTGATACTCCTGGTGGTTGCCGCCACCCAGACGGCTTGGAGCAGCGGAGGATCATTGAGCGGCATTGGTGATTGTTGCTGGCTCCGACAGTGGTGATTGTGAGGGGTTCTTGTGCCTATTCCCCACAGGAGATCGCGAAAGGCAACTCTAGTGGATTGCGCATGGTTTGTGGATCCACTCTTGTGTTGGTTCCTACGGTGTCCAAGTGGTGGGCTGGGCATGTGATGCCTATTAGAGCGTGAGCCACCAAGTGAGTGTATCACCACAACATGGACTAGATTGCCGGAAAGCAACTGAACCATGAGATAAATCTTGTGTCCCAATTGTCTCTTGGTATTCTCAATTGATGCTTGCCATGTTTGGTATTGCTCACGACCTCACTTTTATTTCATACATACATTCTTGTCTTGTGTTGTAGTAGCTTGCTTGTGTAGATAGTTGATAGCTTAGTTGAGATTAATTGTAACTAGTTCTCTTGCTAGCTCATTAGCTATAGTAGTTGTGACATAACTTGCTTGATTGTGTGAAATCAACATAGAGATCACAACTACTAGTATGTGCTAGGTGGCTTTCTAGTTGGTAAAATTAGAGCTAGAGCAAAATAGCATATTCACCATTTTATTGTCTAACAAGTTGCTCTAGTATTTTTGTAGAATTTTTATTAGGCTATTCACACCCTCTAGCTATTTTAGGACCTTTCAATTGGCATCAGAGCCGTGGTCACCATTAATTTGAGGCTTAACAACCTTCAGTGTTAAAATGGCTCAAATCAACAACACTAGAGGGCCACCCCAATTTGATGGCACCAACTATGGCTATTGGAAAGCAAAGATGTGCGCACACTTGAAATTAATGAATAGAAAGATATGGGAGGTTGTGGAGAAGAAATTTGAGGTTGCTAATGCAAAGCGTCCCATCGCAAATGAAGAAGAGAAGCTCCAATTCAATGATATTGCTCTTAGTGCCATTCATGATGCAATTGATCCAAAAGTGTTTGAACAAATCAAAGATGTTGAGAATGCTCATGAGGCTTGGAAGAGATTGGAAGAATCATTTGAGGGCACACAAGCGATCAAGGATGCAAAGCTATATATTCTCAAAGACAAATTGACAAGCTTCAAGGTGCAAGAAGGTGATACCATTCCAAAGATGTTCTATAGGCTCCAAGTGATTGCTAATGATCTTAAGAGCTTGGGTGAAAAAGGTGGATGATGATGATTTCTCTCATCGGTTCTTGAGATGCTTGCCTACAAGGTTTGACATTGGTCACCAACATTGTGAGAGGCGGCTTGAAGAACATGACCTCAAACCAACTACTAGGTGATGTCATTACACAAGAGGGATACCATGTGGAAAGGGATGGGGTTAGTCAAGAGGATGAGAAGAATAAGAGTGTGGCATTCAAGGCCACATCACCATCAAAGATCAAGGGCAAGACAAAGAAAGAAGAATCAAGTGATGATGAATGCTCAAGTGCTTGTGATGATGAAGATGAAGAAATGGCTCTCTTTGTGTGGAGATTTGGCAAATTCATGAAGAAGAAGGGCTATGGTGCTAAAAGAAGAAAGGCATCATCCAAGAACAAAGGAAGAACCAAGGAGATGCTTCAAGTGCAAGAGCAAGGGTCATCTCATTGCAGAGTGCCCATACAATAGTGATGATGATGAGAAGAAAGACAAGAAAGACAAGAAGAAGGATAAGGAGGACAAGGAAGGAAAGAAAAAGAAGGGCCACTCATATTGTGTTGTATGGGATAGTGATGCTTTCTCTAGTGATGATGATGATGATAGTGATGATGAGAGGAAGACAACCAAGAAGAAGGCGCTTGCTAGTATTGCCATCAACAACAAGCCTTCTCTCTTTGGTGCTTCATCAACATACTTTATGGCTGAGGCCACTAAGGTACAATCCAATGATGCGAGTGATAGTAAAAGTGGGGATGAGGAGGAGCCTTTCAAGGAGGAACTCTTTGAGATGTTGCAAGAGGCTCAATCTTATATGGACAAGAAGAGAAAGGAACTTAAAGAATTACGTAAGAAACATCAAGCTCTTGAGTAATCCTTTGATGAGCTCAATGCAACTCATGGGAGGCTAGTGGAAGCACATAAGAAGCTTGAAAAAGCTCACTCTTCTCTTGCTCCTCAAAAAGAGAAGGAACCTATTGCAACATACAATGTAGGAGTCACTTGTGATATTCTTGATGAAACTTTCTATAATCCTATTGTTGTTGCTCCTGTTAATTCTTCATGTAGCTCATCCACTACTACTTCACGTATGAGTGATGGTTTCACTTGTGATGCCTTACTTATGGTGCAAAATGAGTCTCAAGAGAGAGGTCAATGAGCTCACTCATGCTCTAGGCAAGGCGTATGGTGGTGAGGCCCGCTTGCTAAAGTGCTTGGGTAGCCAACACTTTTCTCTCAATAAAGAGGGATTGAGCTATACCCCCTAGAATGGCAAGGCGGCCTTTGCTACTCACAATACTAGTTTTGTGAAGAGCAATGGTTGGTTTTGCAATAGATGCAAGCAAGCCAGACACCTAGAGCAATATTGCAAGAAGAAGAACAAAAATGCTAATGTATCCTCCATTCAATTTGATTCTTGCTGTATGCTTACCAAGGGTAAGGTGTTGATGGTGTGTAATAGGAATCTGGCATAGGGGCATATATGGAATTAAGAAAAAGAAATGAGGCTTACTTGAAAAGTTGGCAATCCAGCCGTTACTGTCCATAATAAATATAGGCTTCTCCCGTAGCACTGCCATATCAGTCTTACTAATCCCTTGATTACACCCTAGTCTCTCCTATCGACCCATGGACTCAAACCAGAAACCGCTCCCATCGTCGCCGCCACCGATGCCACCACCACCACCACCATCACCACCAAAAAATGGTAACACCAGGGGCCGCCCACCTCTTGTCTCCACGAAGCTGCATGATGAAGGAGGTGGTAGCGCCGTAGGAGTAGGTGATATGGAAGCTGCTGCTCTCCGCCGTGGATCACCACGCGCATCATGCCATGAGCTCTCCGGATCTAGCCGCCATGAGCTCTCTGGATCTGGCCGCCACGAGCTCTCTGGATCTGGCCGCCACGAGCTCTCCGGATCTGGCCGCCAAGAGCTCCTCGGATCCGGCCGCTACGAGCTCTCCAGATTTGGCCGCCATGAGCTCTCTGGATCTGGCTACCGCCTTGAGGGCAAAGCTTTGTCGAGATCTTTAGTGGGCTTTCCTAGTAGGGACAAGCCAACTGCCGAGCAACGTGGTTTGCCACGGCGGCACTCGCGTGTGGTGGCTAGGCTCGGATTAGCTGGTCTTGGCACCGTTGCTGCGGTGGAAGACCGGCCTTACGCTTGTGCCGATTGCTCCATGACCTTTGGTCGGGAGACGGTGCTGTGTGGGCACATGAGGTCGCACAAGCGCGACCACCTCTCCTCCGATTCTGAGGAGGATGCACGCACACCGAAGAGAAGGAAGAAGCAGAAGTCAAAGTTGAGGACTGTGACGCCGTTGGAGACAACATGGGGCAACCACGCTCGCCGCAACGGAACCCCAAGAGTTGCCCCTACCGAGGTAAAAGTTTCTGGATCTGATATTTCCATGATCGTCATTGACGACGACGAAGATGACGCAAATCCTGTTATCGCCGTCACGGGATCTCATGGAACTCCTGGCCCAGCTCCTGATGCGGCAGCAACTCTATCCATGGCACCAACTTCTACGGTGGCTGTGCCAACTCCTACGCCTGCACCTCATGCGATCGTAGCATCTATGAACACTGAAGGAGCACATGTTGCTACATCAACAGTGGATGTGACAATTCCACCAGCTGGCGCTCCCAGAAGCACCATCCTCGCGCTTCCTGCGTCAATGGCGCCAGTGCACCAGCCACCTCAAGGGACCATGGCTATGGCTGGCAATCCTGTGACTGGTCATTTCTCAGCTGCCAACACCTCCACTGGCTGGTCACTCCTTGGAACTACCAGCAACATGCTTCCGGCATCCCCCTTGCATAATGAAGAGCACAATCCACCGAAACATATTGCAGCAGTGGCGCTCGGCAACCACGGACACAACAGCATCAGTCCTGCATTATTCTCATTCTCAAGGAGACAAGAAATAGCAGTGGTGCCTGGCAATGCCATTGCCAGCAGCTCCTCCACTCCTCGTCCTGGCATTGCTACTGCTATTGATGCCCCTACCAATACCATGGGCCGCCGCTTGCCATTCTTCCTAGCTGGCAGAAGCGACACCCAAGAACTTCCTGTGTCCTGGCCGGTGCACCACCCAACTCAAGGGATGGCAATGGATGGCAATCCTTTGACTGGTCATTTCCCAGATGCCATGTCTGCCACTGGCTGGTCATTCCCTACAACTACCAATAGCGTCCTTCCTTCTATTCCCTTGCAGAACCAAGTGTTCAACAACAATGTTGTAGCCATTGATGCTCTTGCCAATACTATGTGCCACTTGCCATTCTTCCTAACTGGCAGAAGTGTCATCCATGCCCCTCCTGTGTCGATGCCAGTGCAGCAGCCAACTCAAGGGATGGCGGCTATGGCTGGCAATCCAGTGACTAGTCATTTCCCAGCTGCTATGGCTGGCGATTGGTTCTCATTCCCTACAACTATCAGCAGCGTCCTACCTGCAATTCCCTTGCAGACTCAAGAGAATCCACCACAAGGGAGAGTGGTGCCTGCGAATGGTGAGCATCCCTCCACCCGTCTCGTTGGCTCCAAAACCTTCTCTACATTCCCCTCATAGTTTTTTTATCAGAACTGGCAGACCCCTCACAGAATCAAGCGGAGAATCCACCAGAGCAGACAGTGCCTAGCAACAATGGAGGTCACACCATCCGTCTCTTTGGCACCAACATTGCTGAAGGTCAGAAAGAAGTCAAAGATTAGTGTCCATTAGGACTTATGCTGGGCATAATATTTTTTCCATTAAACATTACTTTTTTCATTCAAAAATTACTTAGTTCAAACAAGACTTGTTGTCTTTGGTATTTGAATAAGGTTGTGTGTTTTATTTGATCAGACAATTTTTATATTTTATCTTGATATCTGATAAACACTTGTATGGTTTATCTGATGGAATAAGCTTGTACTGGATGTTTGAACAACTTATGGTGTTTTCTGTTACCCTACCCATACAAAATGAGCATGTAACTTCATATTGTGTTGCTCATCTTCATGTTGTTCTCTGAATGAATACCAAGGTTATGTCAAAATCAATCCGAATGTATCACACCTTCCATGTTTACAGTTGAAACTGGAAAAGCTTTGAGGTCAGAGTCTTTTGACCAGATGGAGTTAGCATCATGGACACCATTTAGCATATGAATTGAACATTGCCACGGAAGGTCATATATTTTGAATGGCGAGCCTTGCGGCTATCATTCCAATATTATGTACTACAAACTTGATACCATTGTTTAGCTTTTCAAGGGTGTCTATCAAATCCATTGCTTGTATCTTGTAGTTTTGTAGGGTGAGAAGTTCTTCATCTGACATGCCTGTAGTGTATAGTTTAAAAGTTAGATACCTACGAATATACGGATCAGGTATAACGGCGGTTGATGTATGTGTGCATCATCTCTTTGGATGGTTGTCGTATGTAAAACAGATATTTCTCATTTATAGAATATATAGATGTGCAGTGAAAGTTTGATTAATATGATAGGACCTGAATGTTCTATAAATCAGAATGAAACATCACTTGAAACTGTTTGGTAAGCAGCAAATGAGAGACGTTCTGGGCATCCAGGGATAAAAGATCATTATACTCAAAAATTTCTTTTTGAGACCACAATAGAGATTTAGTTTTGCAGTGGTTCATCCTCAGGCACCTAAATTTGAAATGTTGAAATAAGAAATGACTAGGATATGAAGCAATATTCAACATCTTCTAATTGCTGAATGGGCTTAAGGTAGTGATCGAACATTCAACTTCATTTGTAGGCTGTGTAAATTGCACATTGATTCTTTTAGCTTGAGAATTCTTGTCCCTAATTCAATAGCGTCATAAGGCTCATCCTTCATTGGAGAAACTGTGCCACGGAAATAGGCCTCCATCTGGGTCAACAAAGACAAAGATGTGGTTTAGGGCTTCTATAATTTCTTCTTGGCAGTATCAGAATACTTTTTTCCGAACGAAATAGCAGGAGCTCTGCCACTCAATTAAGAAGAATAGAAGTTCATACAAAGCCATGACACACCCACACAACAGTCCAGTCGCTATAGCACTTAGCGACTAAGACCATCATGCGTCATCGTTACCTAGCTTGAGCGCAAAAGGGACAAAGCAGCTTCGACTTCCCATGGTGGACCTTTACCCAAAGCCACCAAGACACAGCCACCTGCGCATAACTGGCTCCACTAACACACCTAGGAAGATCCTAACACATGTATCAAGCAAAAGCCGGCCTTCAAAGGTATTATAAAGACAATTTATAGAAAATGTTAAGTAGTATACAAATATATATACTTAAAAGTACCCGAGAATTAATATGATATGATTTTAACATCAACAATGGAATAACATTTCATAACTAGAAAAGAAAGAAAGAGCTTACATCCAAAAGATTTGAAATGTTTACACGGCACACTCCTCTAATTGATATCAGTGCTCCAATCTCCAGCTTTTGAACCTACACTAAAGAGAGACCATTAATACAAAATGTGGCAGGAAAAAAGAGAGGAGTGAGATCCTGTAAGTAAACTTATAGAAAGGTGTCGCATGAAGGACAATAGCTTACACTTTCAATGTGGGCCAAGCAACCATATCTTACAGCAAATGAAGCTTTAGTAGAGCTATCTACAACTGGATCAAGCACAAACTGAACAAAATATTTTTTTCCTCTTGTACAAGGCCTGTTAAGTAAATATTAGAAATAAATCAGTAAGGATGTTGCATAGCACTCTACTCATGGTTTGAGTTGTTAGTATCTGATCAAAGAAATATGGAGATCTCGTGTTCAAGAATGATGCACCAAAATCACATATATAGGGTTCTCACCCCTCAACTACGATTTCACCGACTGTCCACACACTCTTGCAGTCAACATTAAAACCATATAGCTAAAACTTTCTGTAATATCATGTTTCTAAGTCTGTGTTCCCTTGGATCTAAGAAAAACTAACAAATCTTAAAAGGAAATTAGGTGGACACAAATTTGATAAGCAAAAAAAAAATAAGATTTAGTCAATCAAGAAAAAAAATGTAATTCTTCATCATGGCTATATTACAAGTAGGTTTCATTAAGGATTTTTTATCATGAGGAGCTTATTACTTGTGATGTTCTGGAATTTCTGGTTATTAATTTAGGTGCATGTTAGTCTAGGCTAGTTGCATTTGCATGAATCAAGTAGTTTAGTCCTAGATTAATCGACTTGTACAGTGCACTCTCTTATCCATGTTTCTGATAACTTTCTGTACTTCCGTTATTCAACAATGGATGGGTGTATCCTCATTTTGAAGAAAAAAGAAAGAAAGAATGTACAGAACAAAAAATTCGTACCTCCTCTAGCAATGCTATATATCTTGCTTCATACAAGTGTAGAGTCTTGGGTTCAGATTGTATCAGCACCCATAACATTTTCATTATCTTAGCAGAATCCCACAGATTTTACTGATAATGCAAACTGCTGATTAATCTTATTAATGAAATGACATGTAGCTCTCTTGCATCATTTCAGAAAAAAAAGAAAAATAACAGATTGAAGGAACGTATAGCAATTTAGAAAATTCATATGATACTGCATGATTTTTGAACAGATAAAATGCACAATACAGATTGAATAGATAAGATCCAAAAGTAGTCTCCAAAATTAATATCTGGAAATGCTAAAATTCTTGTCTTCAGACAAGATTTGCAAACAGATGTCTGTCCTCTGCCAGAAGAGATTTGGAAACAGATGGTACTGTCATCTTCCTTAGCGCTGAAAAACTGTCAACTCTGGGCTACAGAGCAAACTGTGCCACCGCTAAGTCTTGCATTGGGTCTTCAGGCATTCTTCTGTTTTGTGATCCTCTCCCTTCTTCGCTAGCTGTTTGCTGTCTTGCTCCCTGTCTCAGCTGCCTGTAAGGGTTCAGCCTGTAATGCAATTGCTTTGGTTTATAAACGGACCTTCCTGCAGTATCTCAACTTATCATTCAGGATGGCACTTCAAATGGGTCCGACGTAGTTGCCGTAAACAAGTCACCAAAATTAGTAAGAAATCTTCAGTTACTAGAAATGAAACACATGGTGCAGTGCAGCCAATGCAAAGTTCTGGTTCACCATCGTAGAACTGGTTGGTTGGTTCTGTGTTTCATTTTTCAGGGACCAACTAATTGCACTCGATGGAATGGACCATTCACTTCTCTGAATAATCTACATCAACGTCGGCAACGGAAGACTAAAGAATCGGGTTTGACTGAAATCTAAACAACCAGACAACTATCCTATCCAAAATATCTTTACCTCCGCGGGCTGGAACGGGAGGAGTGGGAGGTCGAGCGACGGCGGCGGCGGGGGACAACGCGCAGCGGACGGAGCGGAGATGGCAGCGGCGCGCTGGCCACGCGTGGACGGGCGGTGCGGGCCTGGGGCTCGGATCTTGTGGCGGCCATGGCGAGTGGGAGGGGAAGAGGAGGCGGATGGGAGCGGAGGCCGCCATGGCCGCGCCCGGGGTAGAGAGGCTTTCAGCGGTTGGGAATGGCCCGTGGGCTGGCGGGAGAGCAAACGGAGATAATGCTGAAAACAACCATTTTCCTATTCTTTTCTTTCTGGTCTTTGCAGCTGAAGTTTAAGTGGGGAAAAATTGATGTACTAGTATAATTTCTTTGCTGGCGAAATCAGAAGGGTCAATTCCAGCTGCGAAAGTGTTTGGCATGCAAAGGTTTACACCTGTCACTTTGGTGGATGGAGTTATTAATACTATATTATATTATATTCCATATATAAAAATTGTAATGGGCCAAGTTTTTTTTTCACTCATGCATGGTTTGCTCTTTTGTTCTAAAATAATCTATACTAATCATATTATAGAGCCAAATTTTTTCATGTTTTGATGATATATGCAGGGCTTCTTGAGTTAACGTGGATAAATAACTAAGAATCATAATCCAACACCGATCCTGAATAAAAAATCCTAATCCAAAAAGTGTTCCATTTTTCCGTGTTCATTTCAGTTTTGGTTTCTTTTTTCCTTTTCTGTGTTTCTGTACCAACTCAACCATCTGCTGCTATCCGTATCCTACTCTTCTCCGATTCTGTCAAGGACATATCATAATCAACAAGAACGAGGGTTGCCTAGAATCCCAACTCATCACCAAACAAAAACTGATAAAAAAGAAACGTGAGCTGAAACAGATTTTTTTCCCGTTTCCTGGTTTCATTTTTTCCGGATGTTCCATGTTTCCTGGTTTCATTTTTTTTCGGATGTTCCATGTCTTCCTGTTCATGTTTTCTGCATTCTTTTTACCGCCCGTTCTTTTTTCCTGATTTTTTTCACTTCATGGTTTTTATTTCGGTACGCCTAGCACCTTAACGTCCGAACGGGATGTCACGTCTGGACGCCACTCCGACACCTGTGCCGCTCTCGTATCCGTATCCTTGGCCCACGCGTCGCGTCCCGCTCCAGAACCCGCGCCCACGTCCGTCGAAGGGACCCGCGCCCCGCATGGGGAAACCCACGTGGATTGACCCACGGCTGCGCCTCAGCATTGACAGCCACCGGCTGCGCTGTGTAACACCCTGATCTACTTTTGTAACATCCAGATGAAACCTTTGCAACATACGTCTAAAACAGATGTAACATTTAGAACATACAGTTGAAACACATATGCAATATCCTGATCTACTTTTGAAACATCTAGTTGCAACGCTTGCAACATACAAAAGAAGACAAATGAAACACTTAAGACATGCATCTGTAACCATGCAAGCGGCGCGGGCCTGCCTGCAAACCCACTTAGCCCGCTGGACAAATGCAGGCCACTTGTTTTTCTGTTGCGGGCCGGGGCAGCGCATGCGGGCCACTCGCAAAACCTGCAATATCCTACTAAGGCCCGCTAAGGTGGCTGCACGTGCGAGTGTGAGACTTGGGCGGGCACTCAGCCTCCGCCGCCGCCATCTTCCTCCGTATCGCGGAACTTGCTCCCGTCGGGGTCGCCGCTCTCTGCGATGGCTGCTCCACCCACGTCCATGGCCGAGGTGGCCGTCGTGGCGCCGATGTCGGTGCTGGAGATGCCCATCGACGCCCCCACCACCGCGTCGGCCAACAAGAAGCCGCCGTCTTCCTCCAATGACAAGAAGAGGAAGGGGAAAGGCCCACCGGACCCTGTTCCGGCCACCGAGGCTCCCATCGCCAAGAGGAAGGGGAAGGGCCCGCCGAACCCTACTCCGGCCGCCGAGGCCCCTGTTGCCAAGAAGGCTAAGACTGGTGGCGGGGACACGCGCACGTTCACAGCCTTGTTGCCGTACGGGTTGCCGGCCCCGAGGTCCACGCTGCCCCTACTCAGTGGCGGACCCAGGAACCGGCGAAGACTAGGGCCAAATCCTAGTGGCCAAAATCCAAAAGCAAAGTTTTCAATCTCTCTCTCTCTCTATATATATGTGTCACAAAAAACTCCTCTTCTATACCTTGAGATTGCAGTGTAGGAGCTTGGACATTTTGCTGTTCTGGTGCCGGCGATGGAGTAGCATTAGCTTCAGGCTGTTGTTCGCCATGGCCAGTGGCATCTCCCGGTTGCTCAGGAACTGCTGGAGAGAAATACGAGATTAAAGTCCTTGTCCTCTTCATCTTGTACACTGTAATGGGAAATTAGAATCAAAGGGACAAAATTAGGAACTTGGAAATAGGAAATTTAGAATCAAAATTAGTTTTAGATTAAAACCTAACAAGCAGCCCCTGCCTCCTGGGTTGGGGCAGCAGCAGAGTGGGGCAGTGGGCGCCTGGGCGGGCGGCCAGGCGCTGAGGAAGTGAGGAAGAAGAAGAACCGCGCTGCCGCGCCGGCGCGCCGCCGTGGAGGGCCGCAACCGCAAGGGCCAGGGGGCGACTGTAAGGTCCTAGATGGCTAGAGGGGGGGTGAATAGCCTATAAAAATTCTACAATCACCACTAAGCAAACTTGTTAGAATAACAAACGGCGTAAAGCGAGTTTTGCTTAGCCAAAGGTTGTGATGCAAGCCTCCTATCCACAAGTCTAGTAGATTATGATCTCTAGTTCACACAAGTGCTATGTCACTAAATTTACACTAGAGAACAAGCTAACAACACTACTAGCCAAGCTACTACTAGAGCAACACAAGATAATCTAGTAAAGATAAGTGCAAGAGATAGGATTGTGAATCTTATACCGACGGTGGAGTGAAGATGTTGCCAATCACCAAGATGATATACAATCAATTAATATTGACAACAACACAATATGTAGACCAATCACCGGGAGACAAGAGACACAATATTTTTGTTCACCCGGTGTTCACTTGTGCACCGACAAGCTACGTCACCGGTTGTGTCGACCAACACTTAGATGGTTCCTCGGTGTGACCCTCAAGTCACTTGCCCCTCAAGGCACGCCCCGCAAGGCACCGCAAGACTCCACTCTCAAGTGAGGTAACTCAATGACACGCGCAATGTAATAGAGTTGCTTTTGGCGTCCCGCCGAGGAAAGCACAAGAACCTCTTACAATCAACCGGAGGTGGCCAAGAACAATCACCTTCTCTTGCCAACGCCTCCAACAATCTCCAAGCCGGCTAGGAGCGGTACTCTCCAAGAGTAACAAGAAATCCACCGGCTAAACCACCCACAAGTGCCACTAGATGCCCTCAAGCTATGCAATGCACTTTGGGATCACTCAATCTCACTTTTGATTTGCAATCAAGCAAGAGAGATGAGTGGGAGGAGTTGTTCTAGCTCAAAGGATGCACAAGTATGTTAGAAATACCAAGCTACCTCCCCAAGAGCCGGCCAACGAGTATTTATAAGCAACCCATCCAAATAGAGCCGTTACAACTCCACTCACGATTTTCGCGGGACCACCGGACGCACCGGTGGTAACTGACCGGACGCGCTCAACCGCGTCCGGTGCCCCTGCGACGTCCACGTGTTCACCGAATTCAAATTCGTCCGTTAGATCCACCAACGGTCACTGTGCGCCAACGGTCAAACGACCCACCGGACGCGCTGTTGCGAACCACCGGACGCGCCGGTGCGCACAGTACCCGCGCCCGCGAAGACAAGACCGGACGCGCTCCTCGCAACCACCGGACGCGCCGGTGCGCACAGTACTCGCGCCCGCGAAGACAAGACCGGACGCGCTCCTCGCAACCACCGGACGCCACAGTAACCGCGTCCGGTGCGAGTCCAGTAAGCACCCTGGACCACCGGACGCGTCCGATGGTGTGACACCGGACGCGCACCGCGTCCGACGTCCTCGTTTCCCTCAGGGCGCAAGACCGGACGCGCCGGTCCCGTGGGACACCGGACGCGCCGGTGCCAGACCCTAGCTCGCGCGCCTGACCCCCGCGCTGCACTGACCGGACGCGCCGGTCCACCGTGACCGCGTCCGGTGCAGCGTCCGGTGCAGCGTCCGGTCACCTCTGTGACCGCGTTCGCCTCCGTTTCTTTTCCGACTTCCGGCGCAATGGAAAATAGGCATTTCATTTCCCCGAAATCGCCTGAATCCCGCGCTCGCACGCTCGGCGGGAGGGAGAGAGGAACCCAAACCTCTCTATACCCGCAAACCACAGCGCGACCAACGCCACCTTTGCAAATGTGCCAACACCATCAAGTGTACATCTCCATGTGCTTGTGTGTTAGCATTTTCTCAATCATTTTCAAAGGTTTTCCAATTAGCTCACTAGGCCCTACATGCAATGCACTTCATGAATTCACCTAGTGGCACCCGTGCATCGAATAACCGATAAGACTTCCCCTCTTAATAGTTCGGCTATCGATCCTAAACCACTCACACCCTCTATGGTGTCTTGAGTGTAAAACAAAATGGCCCTATGGTTATACCTTTGCCTTGAGCCCCTTTTGTTTCTCCAAATGATATGATCCACTTCATATCATCACATGACCGTCTCGATCCATCGACCTTGACTTCACTTGCTCTTCACCGTTGCATCGGTCCGTCGGCGCTAAGTCTTGCTCAAGCTTCACCATCGCATGGTCCCTCGCTTCGAAGCCTCGACTTGCCCTTCACCTTCACAACCGGTCCATCGAGCCAAGCCTCATCTTGGTCTTCATCATCTTGGTCACATGAGTCAATGTCATGTCTCATATGCAATGACCACCTTTATCTAAATCATCCACTTAGATACAAGGGTTAGTCCTAGGTTTCATCAATTAGCCAAAACCAAACTAGGGACTTTCAGCGACGTCGCTGGCCGGGGCGCAGTCACGCAGAGAGCCGGAGGGGCGAGTGGCGGGCTGGCGGCTGCCGGCGCTCGGGCGAGGCCGCGAGGGCGCGAGCAGGCGCGACCGCGCGAGTAAAGATGGCAACGGGGAATTCTCCATCGGGGATCACTCCACCATCCCCGTCCCCGCGGGGCAAATAATTCCCCGTCCCCGTCCCCGTGAATAGTCACGGGGGACACTTTCTCCCCGTCCCCGCTCCCCGCGGGGAATTTACACCCGACGGGTTCCTGTCCCCGCCTAAATCGCATCTTAAATTAAATGCCGCAGTCATTAGAAAGCCAGTAGCAACATTCGCACTTGCGCACAAGTAGTAACAATATTGATCAAGGTATAGAAGTCCAGGAACTCGGCACACAGGCTAAATTTGTAAAGAAAAAAACTACAAAAAAGCAAAGAGTAGGAGACGCATCATGCTTGAATCGAAATCCCAGAAGTTAACAAAAGGAGATAGGGAGGCTAAATACTTTAACATATCTATAGCACGACAGTGGGAGACCAACATCAAATCCTCAACGATCTAGAGCACGGCATCAGATCTGAAGATTTGCTGCCTTGCTACTCGGTGCGGCTGTGCCCTGCTCCTGTTTGTCGTGGGCTCGTGGCTTCCATTCGGAAGCGGGCGAGCGGCGGCTCCGAAGTGGTGCGCCACCCACGGCCTCGCGGTGGTGGACCAGCAGGTAGTGTGGCTTGTGCGGTTGTGCGAGAAGTGAGGTCGCGAGGTGGAGGCCGGTGACGGACTAGCACCGGCACTTGGGGCGCTGTTGCAAAAGAAGCGGCGGCTGGTGTCCTAGTAGAGACAGAGGAATGGATGTGAAGAGTTAGGGTTAACTCGGTATATATACTGAGGTAGCTGGGCCTTTAGATGGGCTGCAGTTCACCGTGTGTGTGGTATACTAATCGGGGCGGCGGGGAATCGGGGATGGGGGTCGTGGGATCGTCCCCGACCCCGTCAGACCCGACGGGGATCAGTTTCCCCTGTTTTATTCCCCACGGAGCAACAATTGCAACCATCCCCGTCCCCTAATAGGGGAATTCCCCGCGGGGAATCGGGGATCGGGTCCCCGTTGCCATCTTTACGCGCGAGGCAGCGAGGCTGTGAGGGCACTAGCGAGGGGCGACGGCGGGTCGAGCGTCGGCGGGCGGCGGCGAGTTGCGAGATCGGGGATTGGAATACCGAGCGCTGGAGCGGCCCTGTCTGTCTGTTGCCCTGCTCCTCCCTTCACTTCACATGTTGGGCTGCGTCTTGGGCCAGAAAACTGAAGATCCGCTCCCTGGATATATGGGCCACGACTAGGGCCGCGGCCTGGGTGGCCCTAGCGCTGCGTCTGCCCCTGCCCCTACTCTAGGACGCAGACGCCGATGGCCAGATGCCGTAGGGTATTGCTGGTATAAACCTGCCTCGTGGCCGGTCTTCTTTGGCCACCACTAAATTTCACCTTCTGCCCTGATTTGTCTTGATCCTGGTATTCACTAGAACAACAGGTGAAAGTATGCGATGGGATTGCTGTGTTTCTCAATATAAAGCTATAACAAACATGTTAAAAAAGGAATGATATACCTTAAGTAATGCCTGTATTAGCTTCAGAGCTGTAATACCGTAAATTTTGAAAACCAAATAGCAGCATCAAACTACAATAGGAAGGCCTTGGACCTTTCACTAGATGCTCATATTTTCAAGGTGTTTGTCCATCTGATTTTCTGGGGGTGAAGTTGTACCAGATGTAGGAGCTGTGTAGCAGTGTCGAGCATTGTCCACACTCCCTCCATAACCACCTCCTGATTTAAATAATGGTTACTGTTTCTAGAATTCATCCTTTGAATATCAGAGTTCTCAGGTTGCTTCTGCCTTGGCTGAAGTCGTATAATTGCTCAAAAAGTTACTATTTCTTTTAAGTTGGATTATTGGAGATGATGATGCATTATAGCGAAAAGAAACTTGCCATTTCTCAGTGTTGTTTAACTTCTAATGTTTGAACTGTCATCATAGCAGCCTATGAAAGTAATATATTGCTGATAAATGTTATTAGACTTCTAGGGAAATTCTTGTTTTAGTTTAACGTACTAACAGCTAGCTTGGATTTGCCCACACAAGTAGGCATTCATTTTTAAGGATTTTGCTACATCCGTCTTATGTTTGTTGTTGTCTTTCTTAATAAATATTTGACTCCTTGTTAATAAATATTTGACTCCTTGTTAATCAATATTTGACTTCATTTTAAACGGAAAATGTTTGGCTCCATGTTTCTATGAATAAGAAGCAGCTGGTTCGGTTACTCAACATGTTTCTCTGAATTTCTTTTAACAGTCTCAACTACACGAAGGCTCATCGGCAACCTCCCCTTTGATCGTCTCTTCCAGAACAAAGCGTAAATGGCCTCCTTCAGCAACCAAGCGCTTCAAGCCTCCAATGGCAAAGAAGCTCTCTCCTGTGGTGACGAGGTCACCAATGATGAGACTACTAGTGTCTCCGTTGGTTGTGCAGCCAAGGTCACCGTCACTTAGCCCGCGGAGGTCACCGTCACGCAGCCCGTGGAGGTCACCAGCACGCAGCCCACGGACGTCGCCGGCATGCAGCCTGCGGAGTGGAGCTGCTCATTTAGGCTCTCATGACCACGGTAATTATGGACCTCAACTTTTTGTCTGGATGGTTTCTATTTGAGACTGTAATAAACTTGAAACATTGATCTTCATTGCACAAAGTAGATTTGAGTTCATGCTTCATTCACACTTTTTTGAGCGTCATAGCATGCTATGACACTAGCTCAACTTACTGGATATAATGTAACTCAGTCAGGTTCATCATGCTACATTGCTGCTGCTAATAAGTATCAAAAAGAAATATCAAGTTGATGTTGTTGCCATGCATGGATTATTTGGGTTGTTAGTCAATACAGTTCAGATGTATCCCCTCCATCATTCAATACTTGTTCTCATACATAGTGTGTAGTGACCTTTGTGTGGTGGTAGCAATAGTTTAGATTTCAGGTTTGATGTTGTGGTAGCAAAATTCAAATTCAGAACTCTGCATTTGCTTTTATATGATGACAGGTAAACCAAGAAAGCTGAGATCTGCTATTTGGAAGGACATGGATCTCATCTATCAAGATGGTAAAGTCATACAAGGCCGATGTAAGCACTGCTATGAGGTGTTTGTTGCTGCCCGTACTTCAGGGACTACTCATATGCGTAGACATTTGGAAATTTGTGAGCCAAGACTTAAGATGCATGATTTAGTTGATAAGTTACAGTCATCAGTCACAATCGAGTAAGCTATTCTCACTAACTGGAGGTTTGATCCTAAATTGACTCGATGTGAGCTTGTTCGTCTGATTGTACTACATGAGGTCCCGTTCTCTTTTGTGGAGTATGACAGATTTCGTAGCTATTCAGCTAGCTTAAATCCACTCACAGAAACCGTATCTAGGACAACAATTAAGGAAAACTGCTTAGAAGCCTATAAGAACCACCAAACAACGCTGAGAGAAATGTTTGAGAACTGTAATTTCAGATTCTCATTGACAGCTGATTTGTGGACTTCCAATCAGAACATAGGCTACATGTGCGTCACTTGCCACTATACAGATGATGATTGGAAAGTTCAGAAAAGGATAATCAGATTTTGTGTGGTAAAAACACCACATGATGGGTTTAATCTCTATACTTCAATGTTGAGGACTAATAAGTTTTACAATATTGAAGACAAGTTATTTAGCATTACATTGGACAATGCAGCTCCAAACAATACAATGATGGATATCTTGAAAGCAAATTTGTTAAAGGTGGATATGTTGCATTGTGATGGTGATCTATTTCATATTGGATGTGCTGCCCATGTGATTAACCTCAGGACGGTCTTCAAGCAATTGATGGTGTCATAAAAAGCATAAGAGAGAGTGTAAAATATGTTTGAGCTTCTCAATCTAGAAAAGAGAAATTTGAGGATATAATTGTGGAACTAGGCATTCGTTATCGGAGTGTGCCCAAAATTGATGTAGAAAATCATTGGAACTCCATGTGTGACATGATAGAGTCTGCAATGCCGTTCAAAGAGGCATTTCTTGAGTTAAAAGTGAAAGATAGCAACTATACGTACTGCCCCTCATCTCAGGACTAGTAAGGGGCTAGTGCAGTATGCAAGTTGTTAAAGGTATTCAAGAAAGCTACAGAAGTGGTCTCCGGTACAAGCTACCCAATGTTGAATCTCTATTTTCATGAAATCTGGAGTATCAAACAAGTTTTAGAAGAGGAAATATTTAGTCCAAATGAAACCATTGTAGCCATGGTTTCTGAAATGCAAGCAAAATTTGATAAGTATTGGATGATTTCATACTTGACAAACTGTGTGCCAGTTATACTTGATCCGTGGTTCAAATTTGGGTTCATTGAGTTTCACTTGAAGCAAGCATTTGGAGAGTATGGAAGTGTCCTTCACCTTGATAAAGTGGATCAAACTATTAGAAGATTGTTCAATGCCTACTCTACTCAAATGGGAGGTTCTGCTCAAGTGGAGACCCATGGAGATGGTATGACACCTGCAGGTAAAGGTCACTCTTGGTCTGATTGGAGTGAACACACAAGTGCCAAAAGAGACCAAGAAAACAGTGAGTATGATAGGTATCTACGTGATGATTTGTTCCCATGCGATGATGAGAGTTTTGACATTCTAGATTGGTGGAAAATGCATGCATCGAAGTATCCAACATTGGCTGCCATGGCACGTGATATCTTGACTGTTACTGCTTCCACGGTACCATCTGAGTCCGCTTTCAGCACCAATGGTCGTATTATCAATGATCACTGGACCAGACTTGCAGGTAGCATGGTTGAAGCTTTATTATGTTTTCAAGACTGGTTTCGAGCTGCAGGATCTTCTTATTTAGATATCATATCAATTGATAGCTTGGATAGCAGCAATGACTTATATCAGTAGCACATCTCTGGTAAGGTCCTGTTTATTTCTTTTCTTTCTAACAATGCAGCTACTAAGGATAGGTCTCCATATTGTGGCTGCAGCAATGTTTCTTTTGATTTTATTGGATTCATTCATTGTTCCATGTCATAATTGATGAAATGTTTCTTTTGATTTACATGATAGTTTACATCTTATCTCAAGTGATCCTAATTCCTGCCTATAATTGATGAAATGAACTTGAAAAGGCCGCTGTTCAAAATTCTGGCATTGGCTCTCTCTACTTATTTGACTGCTTATAATTGATGACTACTTATATGAAATGAACTTGAAAGGCCCATTCAGTTACCATCACAGTTCACTTTGTTTGTCTGCAGTCATACAATATGTCCGATGCTTTTATGCTTTATTTCTTAGGAAACACACAGCTCTGTGTTTGCTATGCAATTCCAATACTAAAGTCTTACATTCAGTTGCTACCAGGATCTACAAAATGACATAAGCTGTTGTTTTTTGGACATTCCTAAAACTTTTTGTTTACATCTGTATTTGTATGCATCTTCTAATGTGGATATACATCGCAGGTCCTTCCACCAGTCCCAAAAATTGAAATACAGTCGGAACCACATCATCAGACTCTAATGTTATACTCTAATGTTTGTTTTTCATATGCCATGCAATAAAAGTTGGTTTATCCTTTTATTTGAGTGCATTTAGACCATCTGCTTATTTCGTCATTGTATTGTCATTTGAAGATAACACTGGTTCACTTCAACCTTTTATTTGTAGATAACACTGGTTCACTTCATAGTTCTGTGAAGTTATACATTTGAATTTTAGCTGCTTGAATTGGTTGATAACCAGACCTGTTTCTGATCCCTGGGCTGCTCTGACCACCCAGAAAGGCAGAAACTGATATAGAAATATACTGAAACCCTCTAGTTTTGCTAACTGCACATAGATTCAGATGGAATCTATTGAATCTCATTGTATTTTTTTCTTTTATAAGGAAAACTGTATGTGTAATATAATTAGTGCTATCTGAAGCTTAAAGGCACCAGAGGTGTGGTAGTTGTTTTTACTTAGTTTGCAGCTGTTAGCATTTTTTTGGTAAAATACTTCTCAGTTGTCGTGTTTGGATTGTTGTCATATAATAATGGTCGATCTAGTCCGACTCATAAAATGCATACCATATAATGTTTGAGTCCATATCCTGACTGTTTGCCTGTCTGCTATCTTTCCAGATAATGGGTGAGAGAGTAATTGTTGAAGGTTCAGTCCAACACAACCCCCTGAATGAGGGTTCAATTCTCTGGATAACAGAAAGTAGGACGTCACTTGGTATAGTTGATGAGATTGCAAGACTGCTGGACTGGAGTGCATTAACTTTCTCTTCATCCCTTACTATTTGAGAAAGTTTGCAGAGTGTTGGAATAAGCTCTTATAAATTGAACTGATATGTACCATCCACATGGAACAAACTCAAGTGACTAATTCAGACTGAAATAGCATCCTCATTGACTGATTCAGACTGAAATAGCAGAACTGATATGTCTGTCCAAAGATTGGTCCACTTTTGGTTTTCTTTATGCTGCAATTCAGAAAACCACTGTTCATTTCTTTTGCACTTTTGGCTGTTGTGATTGGAAAAGCAAAGGGAGCTGTTCTGTTGTGATTGTAACATGTTATTACAGATTCAGTCATTTTGTACTTATTCCTGCAGTGTGATTATATTTCAATATTAATTTGCTTTTTATATGATTTGGTGATATTTAAATGTGAGTAGAGTCAGCGCACTAGTGGCATCTCTCTCATTTTTTAAAAAAAATCTTTGCGGGCCTGCTAGGCTTTGGAGGTTTGACCCTAGGCCTAGTGGGTTCTTGCTGGCCAGCAGATTGCAGGTAGCAGACGCCTGCAAAGCCCACAAATAATTGTTGCGGCCAGCAGCGGCGGCTTGCAGAGCTCTGCAGAGCGGCCCGCTTACATCTTGATGCATCTGAAACACTTGCAACATACGTGTACAAAAACAGATGAAACATTAGGGATAGACATTTACAACATACGTGTACAACCATTGCAACATATGCAACGCCCCGATCTATTTTTACGACATTCGCATAAAATAATTGAAACATACATCTGAAACAACTGAAACACTTAAATCATGAGCTTGCAACATGTCTGAAAAAGCGTCCAGAACCACTTGAAACACAGCATCGCTGCGCGGCCATGACCTACCTGGTGGGCAACTACGGTGGTGCAGGCTCGTTAGATGGTGCAAGCCCGCACGTCTGTCATGCCCGCCATCGGCCAAGGGAGAGGAGACGCTGCCGGATTTTGGGAGGGCGTTGTCGGCCGGGGTAGGGGAGGGTCAGCGGTTTGCTTGGATCTTGTCGGGGTAGGGAAGAGGTAGATCTGCGGGCGTTGGGGCACTCCCGGTGGGTGAGGACGCTTGGGTGGGGGGACGGGCGCCGCCGGGGTAGGGGAGGAGGACGCCGAGGTGGGGGAGTGCACTGCCACTGGCCAGGGAGTCAGCCATGGCCGCGCATCGGGGTAGGAGCGAGGCACGAGCGTGGAAGGGAGGAAGTGAGAGACTGGGTGCGGAAGTGAGGCGTCCGTCCGTTCCGAACGTCTTAACTGGAGCACTATTGTTTTTAATTAGTTTTTCTCTGTTCAACTGTTCTCATAGTCTCCTATTCATGTTTTCCAAATTATTTTATTTTTTCTTACCTTTTTTCTTACCATTGATTTTTTTCTGATATATATCTATATCTATATCTATACTAATATCAAAGACACAAAATTTCTCTCCTCTTCTTCCAAGTCCAAATGCGCGTCATCCCGATTTATTGCCCAGCCTTTGTATCGATCGCTGGTCCCGTATGCGTGTCTGCTCCGCTTAGGCCAGTCTCAGTGGGGGTTTCATGGTCCAGTTTTCAACATACCCATTTTTTGGAAACACTGCAGAAGAGTTTCATCCCCATGAAACTCTCTCTACTCCAATGAAACTTTCATCACCTCTCTCTTCATCAATACAGTGCCATATCAGCGTATTTAATGTCTATGAAACTCTATGAAACCCCGTTGAGGTTGGCCTTAGGCTTTGAAACCAAACCAGATCAGGTTTTTTTTGTCTCCAACACGGGTGTGATACACAATTAGTTGTTTGGCGTGCTTGCGTGGGATAGCCGCATCCCAGCCCAAGAAAGGACGTCCCCCCTTCTGTCCCTGAAACCATTGTGTCCTGTCGTCCGACTGTTGGGTTTCTTGTCCGTTTAGGTGTTGTTCATCCGATTAAGTTTGGGTCCCTGCGCCCCACCAGTCCATCATCCACTGGGATTGCCTGTTGGTCCCTGCTCGTCGGGCCATCGTAGGGTAGTGCTCTGTATATAGGCTCGTACCTGCACGGTGCCGTTGGATCAAAGCACCTTTGATACCACAGTTTGGTTTCTTCCAATAGAAATAGGAAGTAATATAATACGCAGTAAGATGATAGTTTTGGTCACTTCAACAATTCTGTTGGTTCACCCACACCAAATTGATTATATGAAACAAATTGATATTTTTTCATGTTTTAATTGTGTATTTCAAAAATGCTATATTTCAATTTTGTAATCATATAGATACAAATGTTACATATATGCATGTCCTCTTACATCTATGTAAACTTACGCACGTACTCACTATCTGTGTATGAGCACCTTCAAAAGACTAAGTGCAAGATCATGAAATTAATGAAGTCACTACATGCATCATTCATCACTATGGGTGCACACACTCTAACCTAGTGAGCATTTTTGCACTGAAAGAGCACTGGAATCAGGGACGAAGCCAGCGGGGGGCAACCCGGGCTCTAGCCCCCCTATCGGCCATGGGAACACACAGCCCCTCCTAAGCCCTGCCTACCGCCATGAGGAGGAAGAAGAAGGGAAGAAGGGGCGGGAGGAAGAAGAAGAAGAGGAAGCAGCCCTGGCTCCGGTCTGATCCTGGCTTCGTCCCTGACTGGAATTGACAATAGTCATCACTGACGTATTGCTACCAAATGTAACATCGTCTATCACTAAAACAATATCGGGAAAAATGGCAACTTGAAAGTGCGTAATGTATAACCCAGTGCTACACATGGGCACTTAGCATTTTTCGGAAAGCAGTTAGCTTTGGAGAAAAAGATCAAATAGTTTTTGTAAATGGTCCTATGTATCCTTTTCCTGTAGATGAAGCACATGTGTTGATATTACATTTTCAGTGTTCTTTGTTCATTCTTCTTTAGATTTACTTGGGTTTAATTCTGAAATTTGGTGCCTTCTTAAAATTTTTTATGGAAATCAAAGAGTTTGGTTGAGTTTTGGTCTTCAAAGCGATTTCATTTGACTCTAGAATGCAACATGATATTACTAATTATCTGAACTTCACTAAACTTCTGGTACAGGGGCCATTGGAATTGCTGAAGGATTATGAACAAAAGCAATTCTGCTAACTGTTCATTTAGACATGAGCCTAAAAACCTGAAATTGTATTTTCTTTTTGATCTCTATATTTACTAATGGATCTGTTGAGGTAAGTCACCTCAAATTTGATTGGTTTAGTCAAGAGCTTGCAAATATTCTTCTCATGTTTCCTATCTGGGAGCTTGGTTAAATTTCTTTATATGATTAAAGCATACATTTACTGATATAATTTTGGCGACCAATAGGTGCTGGCTGCAACTCAAATGCCTCGGGAGGCTGCTGGATGGTTCCAGGGCACAACAGATGTTGTTAAAAAAATTATATGGGTACTTGAGGTAATAATTATGTCTAGGGTCCCCTTGGTACCCTTATCAAATGCACCAAGCTCTAAGAGCACACTTTATTAATGGAAGCGTAAATTTCTCTTTATAGTTTTTATCACCAAATCAATTGTAAGTATTGTTTCCCGTAGTATTAGCACGGGCAATATACTAGTAATACGTAGTAAGATGATAGTTTTGGTCACTTCAACAGCTCTGTTGGTTCACCCACACTAAATTGATTATATGAAACAAAATGATATTTTTTATGTTTTAATTGTATATTTCAAAAATGCTATATTTCAATTTTTTAATCATATAGGTACTAATGTTATATATATGCATGTCCTCTTACATCTGTGTAAACTTACGCACATACTCTGTATGTGGATCAGCACCTTTAAAAGACTAAGTGCAAGATCTTGAAATTAATGAAGTCACTACATGCATCATTCATCACTATGGGTGCACACACACTCTAACCTAATGATCATTTTTGAACTGAAAGAGCGCTGGAATTGACAATAGTCATCACAGACATCTTGCTATCAAACATAACATCGTCTATCACTAAAACAATAATCGAGCAAATGACAACTTGAAAGCGCATAATGACCCAGTGCTACACACGGGCACTTTTGCTAGTAAACATTAAAATAAAAATATAATATTATAGGTCATCGTAAAATAAATTATTGATTTCAAAATTTATAGAAAGGACAAAACATGTATACACTATTTCCATTCTTATTTCCCATAAACGTTTGATAGTTATTTTTCCGATTGTAATGCACGATCGCGTTTGCTAGTAAAAGTAAATACTTGTTATCAAGTCAATGCACGTAGCTCGCGAACAAATAGAAACACAAGGGGGCACCAAATAGACTAGTTCTCTTGCATTTAGGGTACGATAGCCCGACGCAGTTTATACCTTCTTTTCTTACCTCAATACCGGAATATATCTCTATCTCTATCTCTATCTCTATCTAATATTAAAGAACGAAGCGTTTCTTCCAACCCACCTTTTCATTTTTCAAACTACTTTTTTGTCCCCTTTTTTGCTTCCTAAACTACCCTCACACCCTTCGTATTTCATATATGACCTGGATTCATGGCTCGTGCTCATACAAGTTGAAACATCTCGTGTCCAGCGATGATACATAGTCTAATTCCAATACATTGGGTTTCATACAACACATGAGCATGCATGCATGCATGGTAGTAAATATACTAATGAGATCTACGTTGCCGCTGCTCAAGTCAAGTGCTCACTAACCGGGAGCGACGACGATTCGAATCGAATTCCTATCCAGCTGGAGGGGTATTTCTAACACTCACCGAGTCACGCCTGGCGAGGGCTGCTCAGGTCACCTTTGGTACAGTTCAGGAGCCCCGGGTCCGACTAATGTCGCATCCCCAAGGTCGACACTCTGCCAGGTGATATGGACTCTAACCCCCTTGGTCTCATGCCAATGTCCCCAAGCACATCCTTTCTCTCCTCCAAGATGCAACTTACCATTCGATTCCCGGCCTGAACTGTATTACTCGGCTTCGCGGTCGGAACGACTTATCCGGCCAACTAAGTATTAGACTGCATTCAACATGACTCAAGGACGTACAACGAATCGGTCCTTAAATGACTCAGACGGGTATAGCTCCGCACCCAAGACGTGAAGTGTCTTACGGCTGCACTATCGAACTCCCTCCCGGTCTCAATTTAATTTTAAGGCATGGTTCCATCCACGATAGCCAACATAGCCACTCGTGACCCATTCCTACATCTCGTGGATGACCAGAAATCACCCGACTTCTACCGGACTAAGCAGGGCTAAGCATTGACACGTGCCTAAACCTAATTTAGGATTTAAGTAAGATATCTGGACAAGGACAGGTATAATGCAACAAGTGTTTTCACCCAACTCCTACAACTTAATGCAGTAAACAAGTAAAAGTACTAAAAATTAATTTATAAAACAATAGGGTCAGCATGCACCAGGGTTTGCCTTTCAGAAAAGAGGATGATCGGTGATCTAGTCACTCAGGTAGATCCTCAGTGGCGCCTCCTTCGCTGACTGCTTCTTCGGGCTCCCCTGGCTGCTCCTGGATCTCCTCTGGAATCGCTCCCTTGAACTCGAGAAGAGTCACCCCCTCCAGAACACCTATTGCATGAGTGCATAATAAATTTCATGGATGCATAATGAAGGATGCAGCATATTCGGGATGAAATGCACTACAACCATTCCCAAAGCTCTATTCAAATCACTTCAAATATTAAGTGCAAATCTCTTCTCTGGTAGAGAAGTACTTACCTAATCTACACAACCTAAGGTATAGTTGTTCCTCCTCTGTTAAGGCCCTAACACCTAACAATTACCAGAACAATTTTTCTTAAGTTACCACATCCAAGCACAAAATATCAAAGCAAGACATTCTGGACAGCAGCTAAGTGTTTCTATCATAACTGGAGATTCCCAAATCCAAAAGATATGATAAAAGACAATCTGGAAATCTTATAAAATGCTCTACAAATCATTTTCAGACTTCAACACTTAATTCCTAAGTTTTCCTAGTCGAAATTCTGGAGTTTCAGAAATCTGTCCTCTCCAAACAGAGAGCAGTCATTTCTGGACAGTCACTTTAAACAGCAATAACTCCTAGACTACTAAGTCAAATGCCCCCAAATTTTGACACAAGCTATTTTATTAAGTTTACTATAACTTTGGTATTCACAAGTTTTCCAGCAAACACTTTTATTAAGGGTCAAATCCAACAATGCTACTGGCTGTCCAGAGAACCTAGAAATGTGAAGATTAAATATTTATTTATGTGTCAAACTTCCTCTATGATCAAACCAATGATACTAATAGTTCACACATGTCAAAAGAACACCAGAAAGTAAGGTGTGCCAACCTAGAACATTTATTTTCACCCCTTTCTTAATTTACTTAATTAATTAAGTGGGAAATTAAACTTATATGAAAGCTGCTTATAAAATTCGACAAAAATTACTGGAGACTCTCTGACCTAAAAAGAGGCCACTGTAAAAATTTAAACTAAAGTTATCCACAGAAATTCCCTACACAAAATTCACAAGCCAAAAAGGCTAATTTTTGTATAATTAATAAATCACATTAAGAAGTATCAAACAACAGAATTTATATTTTTCTTAAACACTTTAGGGTACCAGGACACTCTCTACAAATTTATATGAACATTGCACATATAGAAAAATTACTAAAATTCATTCAAGTATTTCCTAAAATAACATGATATCATCATAACTTGAAAAATACTCAAGCACTAGTACCAAAATTTTTACCAGAGCTAGCACATGCATAAAATAGCCTACTCACCAATTTTCATAATTTTTGGGACAATAGAACTCCAGTTATTCATTTAACAAGTTTATATCCAATTTAAGACACATTTCAAAACCCTAATTAAGCCTTCCAGAAAATAAACATCACATACATATTGGATATTTTTCTTAAATACTACACTTCAATCAGATACCAACAAAATTTAAATCATAATTTTTGGACAAGTAAAACCCTAGATATGAAATTCCTAAACAACATCTAAATCTGTGACAAAATAAAAGAAAAACAAAAACTGAAAACCTATCTCGCTACTGGGACGGCCTGCTACGCCGACGCGGCCCAACCACGCGCGGCCTGCTCTGGCCGTCTCACCCGCGCGCGTGACACTGCCAGCATGGGCCCGCAGACCAGAGAGAAGGGCAGAGGAGAGGGGACGGTGACCGGAGTTCGCCGCCGGTGGCGGTTCCGGCGAGGCCAAGTGTACCGTCCTGTTCCCCATCGCGATGCGCGTCTACAGGTACCATCCAAGGGGGTTATGACGGTGGCTAAGGTAGCCGGCAATGGCAATGGTGGCCCACGGCCGCGGCATGCCGACTCCGACGAGTTGGACGGCGGCTCGACCCTAATGGCCGGTCCGGTGAGCACCAGTGGCTCAAGGCAGACGCAATGGACCAAGAACAGAGGATAGGGAGGCGCTAGGGCAGCACAGCCACGCTACAGGGTTGCTCCGGTGAGAAATGCCCGAGCGGGCGATGGCGGAGATGGCAATGCCGTCTTACCTCCGCACAAATGACCCAACGGTGAGGTGGAGGATGAAGAGGGGTTCAAGGCCTGTGGACGGGTTTTGGTGGTTTGCGATGCGGTGGCGAGCACGTGCGAGCTCATCGGAGTGGAGGGGGTAATGGCGGCACCGGTTCTCCGTTTTGGAGCTGATTGAGGGAGGGGAAGGAAATGAAGAAGCTCGGTGCATCGTGGCGGCCTTTGAACGCGTCGTGGGCTGACCTGTGGGGCCGCGGCCGGCGTACGGTCGCCACCGCGTGGCCACGCATCAACAACGGCCTGCGGTGGTCGGCCACGACTGTCAACAGCGACTGCCTGAATCTGAATCGAAGCCGGCGTTTGGTGACTGACAGAGCAAGTTTGACGATGATTATCTCCTAAACCAGCTCGAGTTAGCCGAAGATGCTAACATCAAAGTTGTAGAGCTACATGAGGGCAACAATTTTGTTAATTGGCTCATGAACTGGTTCGGCTTGGTTTGGGAGTTACATGGCATCAAAGTGAGGCACATTGAAACTGAAAATCAGGTTTCTAGACTTATGGGCCATTTTTGAGCATGTTCTGATCATTTTCATGAGATGGCCATATTGGAACTTTTGTTCCTTAGGAAATTCTCTACAACTTTACTTAAGGTTGTTCCTCCATGCAAGGTCTCTAAGCTGGACTTTTTAATTGGTCAAACCCAAGCATTCCAAGGTCAAGTGTTGGTCAACAACACATTGGAGGGCATTTTGGTAATTTTGGTCAACATGAACATTGCTCCACTAGTTACCCTAAGTGCAATTAAGGTGTTGTAAGATATAATTAGCCACTCTACCCCTTAGTTACACAAAAACACTAGTGTCATATAATTGGAAACAAGCAAAACCCTAAATGTTGCAATGTCATGTTGCACATGTTGCAAGACTTTGTTGCACCCATTGAGCCTAACAAAATGTGCTAACCATATTGTCATATTTCAAAATATGTGACCCAAAGTTGTATCTACCCTTGGCACCACTCACATTTCATAAGCAATCACTTTGTGAAACAAAACACATAGAGGCATGTTGCATACTCATGTTGCAAGCAAAACAAAGACATGGTGATATTAATGATGCTCATGCTTATGAAATGCAATGCAATTATGGAAGCTAAACACCTGAGGTGTTACACTAATAAAGAAAGCATCCTTCCATTTGAATAACTGAGTCATCTACCTTTCCTTTCATCATGTAGTTGATTGTCATCCATCTAATAGCATATATATGAAAGAGTAGACTACAATCTGGGTCCTTAAACTTTTCATGGATTCTCAGTTAGGTCCTCAAACTAATCATCTAGGTCCTCCATCTACTGCTAACTCTCACTTGATCCTTGAACTAAAAAAGTGACCATCTAGGTCCTCAATCTATTGTTACACTTGACTAAAGGTCCCAAACCCGCCACACCACTGCTAGCTACCTATGTGGTCGTGACAGTTAAAGTTACAAAAATCTCCCTCTCCATCTCTTCCCCTTGCAGCTCCCTCTCTCTTGTAGTCCACCTCTCTTTATGTGTTCTGTGGCCATTGAGTGTGTGCCTTCGGAGCCCACGTGTACTCACAAGGCCGATGGATAGCATGGGAGAGCACATGGGCATAGCCTCGAGGTGGGCATAGGACCGAAAAGAGACAAAGAAGGGAGTGGACGGGAGGAGGAATGGATGTTTTTTCCTACAAGTTTCACCTGGCATCATCCACACTAGCACAACCACTTAGGAAGCATATAGTGGTGATGTGGTGGGATTTGGACCAATACTCGGGTGAGACAATATTTAAAGAAGCTAAATGGTTACTTTTTAGTTGGAGGACCCAGGTGAAAATCCACATTAGATTGAGGATTTGGATGGTCACCTTTTTAGTTCAAGGACACAAGTGAAAATCCATAAAAAGTGTAAGGACATATGGTGCATTTTACTCTATTTGAAACTTTTTTCCAAAAGTTCTAGACATGGCCATGTCAAATTAGTTCTGAATGTTTGACCATTGTCTAAAAGTTCTAGTGGTCTAGAACTAATGACTCTTTAGTTGGGAGTATATAAACTTGTACCACTTCATCTCTAACGCTTGGCCACTCATTCATTGTGACCTAACTTCAGCCAAAAGAGCTCAAGAACATCCATGGCTCCCTCCTATCGATGAATCCCCTTGACTTTCTAGCTAGATTTGGTGAGAGGTTGAGAGAAGTGAAGAAAAAACAAGATTTGCTTTAAGAATCATCTCCTAATTCTAAACAGATTGAGAGATCCAAGGTTAAGAACAACAACACTTTGAAACTTAACTTTGAAAATTTAGTTAGGGTTTGAAAAGTGATTTGGTTAGCTATCTGAGGGAATTTAATTAGTGATTAATCAACTAGCAAACCTTTCAAGCAATAGTACCATCTTGTAGTACAAAGTTTATACTAACAAGTGACACTAATGTTTGAACAATTTTATTTATGAAATTCATTTTAATAATCCTTCCTAAATTTGAATTCAAAACTAAATTCTAGGACTTAAGCAGAATTGTCTATGTTGTTTTTTAATTATGATTTCAATTTTTAGGTTCAAATTTTGATTGGTTGGACTTGAATTCATGCCCAACACTTGACACTAGTGTAAAGTACTCACTTTACACCTCAAATCTTATTAGGGCATATTTTCAAGTATTTTAGTGAAATTCCAAAATAGAAGGTCACAAAGTACCATAAAAGAATTTTTGGTTTCAACACATTACAACACACATGCATTTGCATTGCTAACCAAATAACATTGTTTTAGTGGATGCTAAACTTGATTAGCTACTATGAATGATTACTATGCATGATGATGACATGATCATGTTTTAGTAATGCTTAACACCAGGGGTGTTACACGGATAGTGTAGGGAGGTACGGGCGTGGACCCACACCCTTCTAAGACAGCGTAGTGACCTCTCGGGGCCCGGTACTACGTCTCACAGTCTCAGCGTACCAGTAGACTCCGGGGTAGCCTAGGGCTGAGTAGAAGGGTTGCATCGTGTTAGTTGGAAGGCAGCCCAGAATCAGCCTAGATGAGCCATATCATCGATGATGGTGATCTTGTGGATAGTGTAAACCTCTACACAGTGTCTGGTTGATCGATCGATACATATGCCATCTTTTCGGCTATGGAGCTTTCCTGTGTTACCGCTTCACTTGACTAGAGAGACGTGTCTTTTCTTCTTCTCCCCCTAAGTTTGTTGGATTTTGGTGGTAGCCGCTAAGGCAAGGTGCGAGAGGGAGTCATCCTTGCCACTAGAGAGCGAGAGTGTGGTGAGATGTGTGTGATGGGTGGGAAAATGTGTGTGGATGATATGGGTTAAAACTTGATGAATTATTTTTAAAACTTGGCCTACTCGCATAGGAAACTACAACCATAAATATGTCTTTTTCTCTACCTTGCATTCCACTTACCACAAAGCAACGCAAAGCATAGGGTGGGGGAGCCAGTGGCCAGTACAAATCATATTGATAATTGTTTGGTAGGTGATGAGCCTGAGTACGACTTGTAGGGAGATGGTTGGGAGGATTAGGTCTTGTTCCTACGCTCGAGTTTGGATCGTGAAGGTGGTGTCGATGCCTGCTGTCGTTCTACTTGATGCTATTCTAGTTGTTGCATGCTCTGAGTGATTCCACCAAGTGGCGATGTAATAATGAGTAAACCTTGCTATTTGTACTCTCTTTAAGACTAGTATTCAATGTATGACTGTGATATCGACTGTTATTCGATAATGTGATGGAATGATCGCCTAGGACTATCATGTTATACTTTGTATATGTGGATTTTCCTTCGTGGAAATCAGGATTGTTTCAAGAGGGCAGGGAGTGTTGGAGAGAAATGGAGAAACCCTAAGTCACACTTATATATGAGCCCGGTAATATGGGCTTTGCTGGGCTCGGCGCTGGGCCAGGATTTTAGTAGGCGGGTTTTACAGTGTGCCTGCCACTAAAAATGGATTTACAGAGGCGGACGCTTTAAGACGACCAGCTATGAAAATAAAGGATTTTTGGAGGCGGTTGTCTTAGGGCGCCCACCTCCATAAATCCATTTTCGGAGGCGGTTATTTTTTAACCGCCTCCTAAATCAAATTTACAAGGTAGGCAAACGTGACCACCTCGTAAAATGAAAATGACAGCCTCCGTTAATAGCCCAGTATTTTCGAAGGCAGTTGGATTTTGTGCCCGCCTCCGTTAATGTTTGGGTACCGCCTCCTAAAATCATTTGTGTAGTATTGATTGCCATGCATTTAGTAGTATATCTGAAAGAGTAGACTATAATTTGGGTCCTTAAACTTTTCATTGATTCTGAGTTAGGTCCTTGAACTAAAAAAGTGATCATCTAGGTCCTCCGTCTACTGCTAATTCTCACTTCAGTCCTTGAACTAAAAAAGTGACCAACTAGGTCCTCAATCTATTGTTACACTCAACTAAAGGTCCCAAACCCACTACGCCATTGCCAACTGCCTATGTGGTCGTGCTGATTAAAGTTACAAAAAACACCCTCTCCATCTCATTCCCCTTGCAGTCCTCTTGTCTTGTGGTCCACCTCTCTTTTTGTGTTCCGCAGCCACTGAGTGTGTGCCTTCAAAGCCCATGTGTAGCACAAGGCTGATGGATAGTGTAACAACATGAGTTTTTTACACAAAAATATGAACTTTTTAAAAATTTTGCCTGAATGTGTGAACCATGTAGTCAATAAGTCAAACTTTTCTCCTTCTCGTCCAAACATCAAAATCACAACTTCAAAATTGTTTTTGCAACAAGCCACTTCATGAAGTTGACCAAGTCAACAACATGGCAAAAGGTATTTTTAAAAATAAAATAAAATGTTTCTTGAAGAGACTAAAACTTGGGCTGAATTCAAGCCCGCACATGAATTCAACATGTATCCAATTCTTATATGATTTATTAATGTTTTGAAAAACCAAAGCCCCCTAACTCCTCACATCACCTTCGAAGAAAGATTACAATTAAATTAACACATTCATGTAATTTAGTTGCATGCTTGTGTGCTTGGGTTTTGTTCAAATTTTGTTTGGTGTGTAATCTCTCTCAAACCCTTAAAGAAAATAGGAATGGAAAAACCTTCCTCCTAAACCCCTCTTGGCCTAGCTCGGTTGTCTCTACCGCCAGGCCAGCCCACCAGTGCTACCTCCCTGTCCTCCCAACCTCCCACAGTCCCAGCAGAGCGCCCAACCTAGCCTGCTCTCCGCCTCCTCCTTCAGGCCCAACACACTCTGGCAGCCACCACCGTCTCAGCCTATCTAGTGTGCGCCCCACTTCGAAAAGCCCAGCTGTCACGACCCAAAGTCGTTCCAACTAAAACCCTTAATAAATACCTCCTTAATAACCTTGCACAGACCCTCAAACACCCAAAAACCATCTTGTTAATATCTTTATAGGATTTCTAGGGATCTCTACTAGGACAAGGACTCCAAATTCGCAACTCAATCTCATCGAACCTCTCAAGTCAACTCGGAGTCAACAATAGTCTAATGTTGGTCAATGTTAGGTAAATACTCGGAGAAAGATGTTAGTCCACCTCTCAAACCCCTTTATGGTCACCTATCAATCTCTTGGACACAAGGATTGGTCTCAATGCCAAAGGCCCCTTTCTTTCAGTCAAATGGTCAAGATTAGAGAATTGATGGAGCCTTCGGCAGTATCAGCAGACTATCCATAGATTCAGCAGAGTGAGTGGGAATTGAGATATCCTCAACTCACTTGGGATGGCCCCACCTTTTAGCTTGAATGGGGATAAGCCTTCAGCAGCTTCAACTCAGCTACCCCTTCACTCCCTCATTTCCACCCTCCCTCTCTCTACCATGAAGAACAAAGAACAAGATCAAGTAGGGAGAGAAAATGAAGAAGAGAAGGATGAGAAAACAAGGAAGAAAAGGAAAGATTAGCACTACCTCAAGCTCATGAGCATCACCATCTCTCTCAATCCATGGTTACCTCAAGAACTCTCTCTCTCTTCTCATTTTCTTGAAATCAATCCCCAAACCCTAACTCATGATTCTCTTTATGCATGAGTGGAGTGTGAAGTTTGGAAGTTTTGCTCCATCCTCTCATGCATCTCTCTAATATCGCTCTAATGCATTTTGTGGATTTTTGGAAGAAAATCTCATACATGGCCAAATCCATCTCTCTAGCTTGGAAGCAAGTTCAATCAAGACTCCATCTCTAATCTTGGTGGCCTAGGAATCTCCAAATCTCAAAGATAAGTTGCAATACTCAATCTCATGAATTCATCTCTCAACTTCTCATGATTTTATTCAATTTCCAAATCACTTGTTGCACATGCTAATTGGACTCCAAAACCTAGCTATCACATGCCCAATATGTCACCTAAGCACCCCTAGGAACCTCTTGAACATGCATGATGAACTTCACCCACAATCTAGGTTTGAATCAAACTTGAGCAACATGAACAATGAAGATCATAGGTTCTATCGACATCTGACAGAGTGTCTGTCATCATCAAAACTTAGCTAAAACTCATATCCACACACTTGATCTTCACTATGAATAATTTCATAGATCGTCTGTGAGAATCCATGGACCATCTGTCAAGTTTTAAAATTAATTTCCAGAGAGCCCGAGAGCACCCAGTTCACCATGGAGTATCCATCAAATTGTATGGAGCGTCCGTGAGGTACGGTTCACCCAAAATGACTAAGTCCTAACCCCAAGGATCATTCCGTGCAACCATCTATCACTACACAGAGTGTCCATCAATGGCACAGAATGTTCCTTTAGTTCACCCAGAGCCCAACCCAAACTTATTAGCTTCGGGAATGATTACATAGAGCATCCGTCCTTGCTAATGGAGTGTCTATCGAATATTTTATAATGTTAAATTGTTTAACCCTTAACCATATATAGGACCTAACCACCCTATCACCTATCTAGATGGAAGTTAGTACGTCACTAATTCACTGTTAGATAACTCTTCCCAAGTTCCTTACCACAAGATCACTCTCATTTAATCTTTGTCTTGCAATCCAATGGATGAGCTCGTGTCCAACTCGTCCAATGCCTTCTTTTAGGTTAACTTAGGATGTGAGGAATGTGTGTAAATCATCATGATCATCCTCGATCATCGGGACTTCATGACAGGCAAACAACTCACTATTATTACCCTATTTTGGATACTTACGTACCATTGCATTACGAGTTTGCATTTCATATAAAATGACTAACTATTTAATCATGTCTCACTAAGTTAGACCAACTCACCGAATATAATCATAGCCTTTATCTAACCAATGGGTTTGGATCGCTTAATTGCTTAGTTGGCTAGCTTCGTTACAAGTCAAGTGTGAGAAGGGAACTCACTCTCACACATGTAGGAGTTACACTAGGATAAGCAATTACCTAAAACTTGCAAGGTGTCAACTTGACTCAATTTAATCAATGTGACTAAGGACCAACCTCAATTTGAGATAATCAAGTAATGATCAATTCTGGTAATCTCTACTCAAGCGAGGGGTAAGGTCACTCTAAGTGTTGGATCTCATGCATGTGACATAGCTCATGGAGTAGCTAAGGACCATGCATGGGATAGTGAGTTTGAGTAATAACCACCCATACAAACCACATATCACAAATGGTAGTAAGCTAAGCACTTGGTGGTGACTCGCTTATTGGGAAGATTCAGTGTGAAGGGTGGCACGGTGTAGATGCCATGGCATTACACTGGTACTCAATCAAACTGTTCGTCAATATGAGAGCCACATTGAGAAAAGGTTGGAACCATGAGGCCACCCTAATCCAAGCATGGGTATGGTAGTTCATCATTGGTGTCTGTGTGGGTACAGTTGTACACCTCTGCAGAGATTCTTTTGAAAGCCTGAAGTTCCTTGGGACGAAACCTTTTTGGTTGTTCTTACTTCTAGACTCAGTGTAGCATTAATGATGAAACTTTATGATGAGAGGAATTAAAATATTGATCACTTAAACATGTTCTCAATATTATGTGTTATGTATTTATACTTGTTAAGAATCAAAACCTAAATCAGGAGCATGTCATTCTATTAACAAACGCCATGCTTTTCTGCAAATGTACAAATGTTTGATAATTCCATTTGCATCCACCAAATATGTATATGTTGGCTTAAGTCCTACGAGTATGCAATGTACTTACAGTGTTGTTGATAAGTTGTTTTGCAGGTACTTTGGCTCGGTGACCATTGAGCCAAGCTCATTGAAGTCAAAGCATAGCAGACCTCAGGACGAGCGTCCCCAAAAGTGAGTTGCGTGTTATTTTGATGTTGGTAATGGTGACTGAGCGAAAACTAGTTGTAGTGTGGGTTAACATATAAACATGTAAATTACATCTTCTAAGCACCTTGTGTAATGGTCAATGATGTTTCAGCTATTAGTTAAATTACTCATGAATAATGATTGTGATACGTGATTTGCTCGATAAATGGCTCATGTTGTGTGACTCAACTATAAATGTTCCTAAAGAGGAGGTGTGAATGGCACTCTTCTAAGGATCCATGGTGTAGGCTTAGGGTAAGATGGGTTGGTCAAGTGGACGACACCCAGGTTACCCCAATGGGCGTCCCGGGGACCCTCACCCAGCGTCACACCCTCCGAAATCCTAGGAGCGAGAGCTCCCCTAGTCATTGCCTCCACTGCCTGGACCCAACACTTGTGACTCGACATCAATGCCCCACCTGCGCTGCTCGCTGGATAACTGCCCCATGCCCCTCCTCGGCATGAATGGCGAGGATGGCCAGCATAGTGGAAACCCTAACTATCGCACCCTTAAATATCGCATCGATCTTCTTGTTCCCCGCCGCTGCCACCACTCCAACCTTTTCCTCCTCCCTATCTGCATAGTCCCATGGCCGATGGGGTCATGCTAATCGAGCCACTTGGCCTCTCCATGTTGATGTCGTCATTGGCCACCTACCGCTACTAGCAGCACCAAGGTCATAGCTGGTCGCGTGGTGTCAAAGCTGTCCACACGGGAGCCCTACCCACCTCACTTGATCTACTGCCTGTAAGCCCACAGTGAGATGACCAAAAGGCCCAACCTTTCAAACCCCAGCTGCCGGCAGATGGCGATGAGCCTTCTGCCTCAACCATTACCTGTTGCCGGCCTAAGGTCGATGACCCCTCCATGTGTCGCCATCAAACCATGTTTTCTGCAGGGACCTCGTCAATTGCATGATAACTACACTCATAGGCATGTAGCGCATACACCTAGCACTCGTCGTGTCGTTATGTGGCAATCATGCCTCAGATGACACCGGCATGAGTATCCTTACTACATGATTGGTCATGCTCACATGACCCTCATTGCATGACCATGGAGCACCAATGTCATCCACTATCGCTTATGCAAGGCCTAGCCCCGCACTGTCGTGACCACCACAAACACAAGTGCACCAAGGATGCCATGGCCTAGCCACGACCGTGACCGGACTCTCGAAGGCCATTCATGACCCCTAAACCGCTCTCATTAGTCTGATGCTCAGTTGACCCTTGCCTTCCTACCTTGGAGGCATAAGGTGTGCATCTTGGCCTGTAGAGCCGAGCATGCACAACGTGCACCCCACGGGCACGAGCATGGCACACACATAGCCACATCGAGCTGCACGTGCACGGGAATGTCTGCTGCCATGCACGAACACCATGGCTATGGCATCGCCATGACAAGTTGTCGTTCCTGCATCGTCGAGCCCTAACCTCTGCCTAGACCTACCCCGTGAGCCCTGTCCTACCTAGACACACCCATAGGACCTAGTCTCGGCCGTTAAAGGCCATTGGTGCACCTTAGCACCACCGCAATGCATGCATGACTGCTATGCCCATGATGCCACCGTGCTAACACCTTTGCCACATATGCCGACCACCACGCATATCTAGGAATAGCCGAGGAGCTTCATCACAGCAAGGCATAATTGCAAGCAAGCTGCCTAACCCTATTGCCCTATAGCAGCCCGATGATGGAATCAGGATGCTGACGGACCCCCATTGCAGCCGTTGACACTGAGCAGCCTCTGCTGTGCCTAAGGACGCTGGTGCTGCTGAAGGCCCTACGTTTAGTTTTTGATAATTGAGACAACCAAGTGGACTAACCCTATGCTCTAGTGTTGTTCATGAGATAGGTTGGTCCACATCCAAGGTTGAGCATAGATGGCATTCCATGGTGTGATGGTGGTGGCCAAATGGTGATCAAGTGCTCCAATCTTGGAAAAGAAGAAAGAGAAAAATAAACCCTATGGGCTCAAGGAAAAGGTATAAGATAGTGTGTTTGTTTTGCTAGTCAAGGTGCAATAGAGTGTGTGATTAGGTTTAGGATAGATAGCCGTACTATTAACAGGGAAACTCAATGTTCAATATGGTTGCCTAAGTGCCACTAGGTGAACTAACTTCTTGCATGTGCATTAGGACCTAGTGAGTGCATGAAAACCCTTTGAAAATGGTTGCGAAAATGCTAACTCACATACACAAGTGATGGAGCACTTTGGAGTTAACACATGAGAGAAGGGTTGGAAGAAAAGAGTTAGCTAGTGGGCTGTTCTACAGGATGTTAGACCCTAATCAGCAGAAGCGTTGGACCATTAGGCTCTTGGTCCGACACCTAACCCTAACAGCGCAATGTTTGTGAGCGACCGTGGACCGTGTGAAACAGGGGCATCGTACGGGTCGGACGCACCGTTAATCAGGGCGGCATCTGGTTAGCGCGCGAGAAGCTCTAGTTGTGATCGTCGGACTCTGTTTTTGGTCCGACGGCGAGCATCGGACTCATCGATCGGGAAACCGCATTCTAGAACCTCTCTGTTCCGTATCGTACTATATGGCCACTATAGTCCAACGGCGTCAGACCTTGAACATTCTAAGCTAGCATAGAGAGGCATTGGGGCGCCAACGACTATTTTTAAATGGTTAGGGCATGTGGCGTGCGGCGGAGGCATTGGACCCTGGCTCTAATGGTCTAACTCCCCTGACTTTTGGGTCCGACGGTCCATCCGCAGGTAGCAATGAGAGCAATGGCTAGTTGAGGCAATGGTGTATATATTTCTCTTGGCATTTTGACATGGTGTACACCCTCTTGAGCATAACCAAGCATCTCTCACTCATCTCCTTCTAGATTTGATCATTTAAAGTGAGACTGGGAGTGATCCTAGTGCATTTACAATGAGTTGAGGCATCTTGCAATAGTGACCATATTGGCTGTGAAATTTGTGTTACTATTAGTGGTTGTTGCCACTTAGATGGCATGGAGGCAATGGAGGATCGTTGAGCAGTTTGGTGATCATTGCCGACTCTGATTGATTTATTGTAAGGGGCTCTTGTGCTTATTCTCCGCTGGAGACTCGTAAAGACCAACTCTAGTGGAATCGTGGCTAGTTGTAGTGTCTCTTTGGTGTGGTTCTTGAAGCGCCTGAGTAGTGGGCTTGGCGTGTGATGTCAGTTAGCATGCGAACCACCCAACCTGTACTCGTCACAATGAGAATATTGTTTTGCTTTCTATTTTATCCTGGTCCATTTTTTAGACTTTCTTTTTTTTGCCCAAATTTGTTTTGAGTGTCAAATCAGCCATGTAATCCGGCTCATACAATTTTTAACATCGATTCGCTTTTCAGCTCATCGTACAGATTTTAGAAAGAACAGACTAATTTGAAGTATGTACGAGGGATAAAGACTAGTTTGAGGCTTTAATTGCAGATTAAAAATAGAAAGCACAACACTACAGGAAAACACCTCTTTGTCGACTGCTTGCCCCGGTCGGCAAAGGCATAAACCCAGTCGGCAAAGGCTTTGCCGACCGCAAAGCCACGTGGCAGTCGGCAAAGCCTGGGTCAGCAAAGGCGGATTTGCCGACTGCCACGTGGCACACAGTCGGCAAATCCTTTGCCAACTGCCACGCCAGCAGTCGGCAGAGCCACGTGGCGCCGTCAGCCCTGACGGCAGGCTTTGCCGACTGCTGGTTCCTCGGCAGTCGGCAAAGAATTTTTTTTTCAAAAATTGTTTGCCAACTGGCCGCCAGCTCGGCAGTCAGCAAAGAAAGAAAATATTTTTTTTAAATGTTCTTTGCCGACTGCTTTCGGAGTTGCAGTCGGCAAAGATTTGACCTCTTTGCCGACTGCCTCCCATTGCAGTCGGCAAAGACTCTGTCCTGAGGTTTTTTTGCCTAGCTTTGCCGACTGTAAACAGTCGGCAAAGCTGAAAGAAAATATTTTTTTTGAAATGTTCTTTGCCGACTGCTTTCGGAGTTGCAGTCGGCAAAGACTCTGTCCTGGGGTTTTTTTTGCCCAGCTTTGCCGACTATAAATAGTCGGCAAAGTTGGAATTTTTTTTGCTTTTGTTTTCTGTTTTCTCGCATCAAAACCCTGCAAAATCACAAATTATAATCCAATTTCACCAGAAGCACCGGTAGCACCATTTATATCACAATTTCATCACATTTGTCGCCAACATCACCACATATATCACAATAACGCACAACATCACATATATCTCACATATATGTCACAATAACTTCCACACAAGTGCATTACAACCATCACATGAAGTCCAACACGTCGAACACCACAAGTCGATGTCCATCACACGAAGTTCAACATAACAAGTCTAGGTCCATAACGAAGAAAAGAAATACATGACAACAACTTCGACGATACGGTGGATACATGATAACAGAATCGACAAGTACCTAGCTCATCGCGCCGTCCCCGGTCTTGTCGTCCGCTCCGCCCCCAGAGCCCCCAGGGTTTGCCCACGGAAACCCCCTTGGACCAAACTGAGGCGCCTGCGCGTACTGCCACCCTCCGCGCACCGGCGGCCACGAGTACGTCGGAGGAGGGCCACGCGGAGGTGGATATGGTGGATAGGGTGCAGGTGGTGGATACGACATCATCTGATGGCCGAGACCTCCAGGAGACAGGTTCGAACCCGCCGACTGTACCTGCACAAGTTAAACGCCAAGTGATGTCATTAGTATCTGCAGCATGGACGCACAAGTTAAAGCAAGAGTCAATATACTCACTAGGGTCCCTCCAGGAGCGACAGGAGCAGGCACAGGAAAAAACTCTGGAGGAGGAGGCGGTGGAGCGAACATTGGAAGAGGAGGCGGTGTAGACGCCCCGGGCGTCTGCATGGACTGGAAGAAGCTGGCCATGTTCTGCATCTGAGTGTTGTAGTGCTGCTGCAGGCTTTGCTGGTAAGCCATCTGTTGCGCCATCATCTGCGCGTGCAACGTGGCGATCCTCTCCTCCATCTTGGCCTCCATCTGGGCCTGCAATATTACATCCGCAGTGTTGATTGTATGTACAGGTGCGAAACGAGTGAACGACGAACGAAACGGCACTTACCTGTGACGCTGACTGCCGCCGGGGCGCTACGGGGATGTCGCTGGAGCTCGTGGGCGTGGATCGAACCTGGGTCAGCGTAGGAACCTGGGACGGGTCGAGGGCACTGTGGGCCATGTAGTAGCGGGCGTGCTACTTCCCTGGTCCCAACCTCTGTAGGAGGTCTGTGTCCAGGGGCTCGGCGGTGGGGTCGAACGTCTCCCCGTAGCACTGGCGAGCCGCGACGGTGTACTCGGTGGCCTTCTCGTAGGCGCCTTCTCGTAGGCGGTGGGGTTGGTGTACACCTATGCGTACTATTTAGCAATGCGGTGCGATGAAAGACTCAACCAAAGCTCCCTCTTTTATCTTTGCCGCGATGGTCTCGCCACCCTCCTCGACGAGGTAGAAGTGGGACCACTTGGTGGGCACCTTCATCTCGCCGTTGACGTTGACAAGGCCAGGGTAGTACTCCTTAATCAGGAGGCCCTGGATGCCATTGATATGGCGTGCTTGACCTGCTCCACTCACAATCTTCTAGGAACTACACGAGTCATTAAGAACAATTGTTAGTCTTCAGTTCGATTTTTGACATGTCATATGAACAAGTAGTGAAATCAATAATGGTTACTTACGTCTGGCCCACGGGTGTGATCATCGGGCGCTGGTGGAATTGCGGCCACACCCTAGGAAGCTGCGTGGGCCCGCGTGAGTACACCTTGGCCATGCCTGACGAAGTCGAAGCCGTCTTGCCTGGTGTAGGCGCGTCGTCACCGTCGTCGTCGTCATCGTCGTCGTCGTCGTCGCCGCCATGCTCGTCGTCACCCCCTTGCGAGGACAAGAACGGCAGCCTCCTAGTCGCCTAGCGACGTCCGCTGGGGGGCTGGGACCCCCTACTGGATGACCCGCGCACCAACACCTCCTCCTCCTCCTCCTCGTCGTCGGCGGTCTCCTGCGGGGGGACCTGGTACGCCGAGCGTACTGCTCGATGCGGCCGCTGCCGCCGTCCGCCTGGCATTTTGCCGAGTGCCTGCAATGACAAAGAACAAAACTGTTAGCATAAATAAATGACAAGTACTTGTAAAGGAACATAATAATAACAATATAGTATTACATGGCCTCGTAATTATCTCCGCGAACGGCAATATCTCGGGCGTGGAGTCGTCATCTCTATCACTATCGTCGTCATCGCTATCAATATTGTCGAGCTCCCTTAAGTCATCACTGTCATCATCATCCTCATCGTCTCCATAGTCATCATCATGTACCTCCTCCTGGACAACTCCATCGCGCTGCATCTGCCATCGCTCAAGCATTCTTAAGTCCCTAGCATCCTGCACCTCCTCACCCTCGTCCTCATCGATTTCGTTGTCTACTTCCATGCCCATGAGCGAACCAATGTCGATCTCCAAGGTACCTTCTAGCCCCTCAGGTTGATAGAACTCATCGGTGCTTGGGTCAAAGTTGTAATCATCGTCGTTTGGGAGAGGCGCTTTGCCGCGCGGCGACACCAAATGCACAAGGCTCCACCCCGCAAGCTTCTCATCTTTTTGGCATGCCCATGGGAGGTAATAAACTTGCATGGCGTCTCGGTTGGCCACAATGTAGACATCGTCTCCTTTATAGCTGCAGTCCTGTCAAATCTCGACTTGACCTATCGTAAGGTCTTTCCTCGTGATATCAGGATCAAACCAATGGCATTTGAATACCACCGACGCTAAAGTCCCGGCACCCTTAAAGTTGAGCTTGTATATCTCTTCGACTATGCCGTAGTAGTCCTTCCCATCCGTGCCGGGCGTACGAACTCCGCAGCACATGGTTTTTAGGTTGGGTCGACTCTCCTCGTAGCTTCTCGTGCGAAAGCGATAGCCATTCACATCATAAACGGTGAATGACTTCACCCTACGGGAAAAGCCATGGCCCACCTGTTTCAATTCATCGCTCATTTCTGCATCCGTTCGGGCCTGCAAGGGTAGGAGATCGTTACATAACTCGCTCCGGGGAGCAAAGTGGAATCACAAAGTCGGAAAGAGGTTAGTTGGTTGGTACCTTTGTACAGAACTAGGAGATGAAATCGGGCACACCGTGTCTAAGAAGATTGTCTTCTTCTTGCTCGGTAGGAGCCCTATTGCCTCTCCAGTATTGACTAATAAATTCCCTGAAAGAAGGAAGAAACTAGAGGGTCAGACCATGATAGATGGAGGATAGTGACGGCGTAGGTAACAAGCTCACTGAGAACTTACTTCTGATAAGGAATCACTTCATCAAGGTTGATCAACAATGTGAACATGATAGTCTGCCACTCCTGATGGTTCAACTGCTTGTTGGTACCTGCGCTTCCACTCCCAAGATCCCCTTGGAAAAGGCTGAGTATCGATGAGTTCTCATCAGCGTTGTAACGAGGGGTTGGATTGTGCATGCTGGGAAGCTTCTCAGTATAGTACGCCTATGTGAAGGTCGACACCTCCTCTAGAACGGAGGCCTCTCCCACGGAAGCCTCAATCTTGGCTTTATTTCTACAATTTTTCCAAACAAGCTTTAGACACCTCTCGATTGGATAGCACCAACGGGCCTGCACGGGACCCCCCAACCGTGCCTCGCGCGGTAGGTGCAAGATCAGATGCTGCATGGACAGAAAGAAGCTGGGTGGAAATATCATCTCCAACTTGCAGAGCAACAGAGGTGCAGCCTTCTCCAGTTCAACACAAACATCCCAAGACAACTCCTTGGCACAAAGCTGGCGGAAGAAGAAGCTCAACTCTGCCAGGACGCGCCACACATGCTCTGGGAGGTATCCCCGGGTCATCGCAGAAAGGATCCGCTCAATCCATATGTGGAAGTCATGGCTCTTCATCCCTAAGACTTTCATAGTCTACAAGTTCACACCCCTGCTCAGATTCGCCGCATACCCATCGGGGAACTTTAATGTCTTGATCCACTGCAGAACTTCCTTCCTATCTGCCCTTTTCAGGATGTAATCGGCCGTCCCCCTTTTCCATTTCCTGCCGGGCGCAGGGGTCTTCATCACCAGGTTTGGTCTATCACAGATCATCTCCAGGTCCAGTCTAGCCTTGACGTTGTCCTTCGACTTTTTGCCAGCGTCCATGAGTGTTGCCCAGAGTGCCTCGGCCACATTCTTTTCTGTGTGCATTACATCGATGTTGTGTGGAAGAAGAAGGTCCTTGAAGTAGGGGAGCCTAGTCAAGCCCGATATATGAGTCCACATGTGGTCCCGAGCATATCCCTTAAACCCACCTGTTTCCTCAGGTTCGAGAGCCTGTATGTCGGCAAGGACGGCGGCAGGGCTCTTAACCTGCGGAATGGGGCCGGTGACTTGAACGCCTTTCGTGAAGTGCTTTACATCTAGCCTGAATTCATGGTTCTCAGGCAGGAATTGGCGATGCTTGTCAAAAGAAGAAAACTTGCCACCCTTGGCCAGCCAGGTGAACATCACATCTGCCTTGCATGTCGGGCAAGGGAACTTCCCGTGAACACACCACCCGCTGAATAAGCCATACGCCAGGAAGTCATGCATTGAATACTGGTACCACACATGCATTCTGAAATTCCTCTTCATAGCCCGGTCGTACGTGAGTACCCCCTCTTCCCAAGCAAGTTCCAATTCATCCCACACCGGCTGCATGAACACACCCATATTGTCGCCCGGGTGTCCAGGTATTATCAGCGTCAAGAGCACGTTCTTAGGTTCAAACATGACGCCGGGGGGGAGATTGAGGGGATCACAAACACGGGCCAGCAAGTGTACGGGGCCACCATCATTCCAAATGGGTTGAACCCAGCTATTGCCAGCGCTACGCGTACATTCCGAGCCTCCATAGCCTTGACAGGATTCATGTTATCGAAGTGCTTCCATGCATCACCGTCCGCCAGGTGTACCATCTTGTCAGGATGGTATCTTTTGCCATTCTTGTGCCACGTCATCTGTTTCGTGGACTCCTCCGTCATATACAGCCGTTACAGCCTCGGTAGGAAAGGAAGGTGTTGTACGACCTTCTCGGGGACCTTAGACTGTTTCATGCTACCATCAGAGCCTTCTACCAACATGAACCTAGAGGCATCGCACTTCGGACAGGTTTTTGCTTCCTCGAGGTCTCCCCTGAACAGGACGCACCCCTTTGGACAAGTATGGATCCCCTCATACGACATCTTAAGTGCACGAAGGAGCTTCTGTGTAGCGTAGGTGTTCATCGGCAGGACATGATCTGCCGGAAGCAGTCCCCCAACAATGCTCAACACGAGATCGAAGTCATCTCGACTAATGCCCAGCTGCGACTTCAACCCTATCAGGCGTGAGACGGCATCCAGTTGCGTAAGCTTTGTCTTCTCGTGAAGGGGCTTCTGTGCCGACTCCATCATGTCGTAGAAGGCCTTCGCGGTTTCCTCCGGATCTTCCTCCACATCCATTCCTTCGCCAAACCGTGCTTCGTGGAAGTCTGCCATCATGTCTGCCATCCCGGCATCGCCATCATACTCCTCGAGGACGGGTCGCACCACCTCGTCCCTAATAGGATGGTATTCACCATGGTGGCGCCAATGGGTATAGTTTGGAACAAACCCATGCTTGAACAGATCTCTCAACACCTGAGCCTTTACTTTCTTCTTCTTGTTCCTGCACTCGCTGCAGGGACACGGCATCCGAATTGACCCTTTAGCAGCTGGGCCAAATGCATGCTCCAGGAACTCAGTCGTCCCCCTGATCCATTCGTGGCTCTTACTTGCGAAGCCCGAGTACATCCACTCACGATCACCCATGCTCTGTCATGCGGCAATGTTAACATGTGATAAAACCAGCAAGTGCATCTACAACGCGCTCCTACCATCTAATAGGTGAAGGAAAGGTCCTAATCCCACCCGAGCATGTGCAGACGAGGTTAGCTTCCATGCTCCGCTCCCGTCCGAGACGGAATTTCGGCAGCACCTCCCCGCTGTTCTCCCGATACACGTCCCGGCGGGGAGAGTGTGTATCCAGAGAACAACGGGGAGGTCCTGCTGAAACTCCAACTCGGATGGGAGCAGAACATGGGAGCTAACCTCATCTGCGCATCCTCAGGCTGTCCAAATAACGTGGACAATCCGAAACGGATACGGTTATACATATGCGAAGAACGCATACTTCCAACCGTATCTGTTTCGGACGGGAGATGCCTAACTGGGTAACGCGACCTACAACTACATGTGGCGGAAAGAGGGGTCATACCGCAGGTGCTGGTGAAGAAAGGCTAGCGGGGCAGTGCCGAGTCGTGCTCCTCCGGCTAGCCTCTAATGGGAGCCCTCCTGAAAAAGAAAAACAATTAGTGAGAACGAAAAATTTCGGCAGCACCTCCCCTGTACGGGAAGGTTACCAAACCTGCAAGAAAAGACGGCATGATGGCCGACAAACACATATACTCCCTCCGTCCCAGAATACTTGTCGTTCTGGGACCGGACGCTGCTACCAAGGACAAGGGCAAAAGACCTGCATGCCCCTACTCATTCCCTTCGTTCCCACAACTCATTCTCTCTCCTGCGCTCCTCCCCTGTTTCCCCGAGCAAGCGCACCTCCCCGCAGTTCTCCACATCGAGCGCTGCCAGGGAGGCCGTGGCCCGCGGCAGCGGTTCTCCACATCGAGCGCACCACCAACCCACTCACCAGTTGCTACCCGGGCACGGCTCCGTCGGAGGAGTAGAGGAGGGCGGGCACCGGTGGAGAGGAAGAAGGGGTCGCTGAGGAGGGGGGTGCTCTGCTTCGGCACCGACGAGATCCACCTCGCTCTAGATCCGGATCCCGGGCACGGCTCCATTGGAGGAGTAGAGGAGGGCGGCCTCCCCACGCGTCGCCGACTCCGCGCTTCAAGCTCCGCTGCCGAGCTCCTCCCCGCGTGAGCTCCCAGATCCTCCACTGCCGAGCTCCGAGATCCGCCGCCGCCACCAAGCTCCTTCCCCGTGCGCGGTTGTTGGGCTCTGGTGGGTGGCGCAGAACCGGTGGACGGCTGGAAGGGGAACCCGCAGGCCGCCGCCGCCCTTGAGCGTCACGGGAGGGATGAAGGGAACGAGAGGGATGGAGGGAGAGGATAAGCTTCCTCCCACCGTCTGTTTTTTTTTTCTTATTCGTGTAGTGGACGATACAGACGTGATGGATGGACCGGGTGTTGTACTCCTCTATAGGGTGGGACTCCTAGGACGTGACGGATGGACCTAAAACGACATCCATTTTGAGACATTTTTTGAATGGCTGAACGACATGTATTGTGGGACGGAGGGAGTACATGTCAGGCACGATGGCCGACAACCACAAATGTATTTCCAATCCATGCAGAAGAATATAAGCAGGTATTAACAAAGTAAACTACTACTACTAGTAGTACTACTACCTCGTCGTCACGGACGGCGTCACCGGCGCGTGGAGCAGAGGCGCGCGCGAGGACGGCGAGGCGAGGACGGCGCGGCGAGGACGGCGACGCAGGGCCAGCGGATGGCGAACGGCGCGCCGACGGCAGACGGCGCGCGGACGGCGGACGGAGCGGGGCACGCCGGATCGGGGCGGGGCAACGACGGCGCCGGGGCGGGTCGGGGCGAGGCCGCGGCCGCTGCGGGGCCGACGCCGGAGCTGCACGTGGTGGCGCGCCTGGCCGGGGCCGGATCGAGGCGGGGGCAGCGCCGGTGAGGGGCCTGGGCGGGGCAGCCGGCGCCGGGAGGGGCCCAGCGCGGGGGGGGCAGCGCGGGGGGGGGGGGGGGGACGCGCCGCGGGGGTGGCCCAGCGCGGGGGGGGGGAGCGCGGGGGGAGGGGGGCGCCGCCGGGGAAGGCCGCGCCGCCGGGGAGGGACCAGCGCGGGGGGCGCCGCCGGGGAGGGCCGTGCCGCGCGGGGGAGGGCGCCGCGCCGCCTGGGAGGGGGCGCGCGGCCGCCGGGGAGGGCGCGCGCGGCCGGGGGAGGAGGAGGAGGGGATCCGCCGGCGCGGGAGAGAGGGAGGGGAGGGGCGCGGGGGAGGGGGAGGGCGCGGGGGGGGATGCGCCAGCGGCCTGGGTGGCGGCGGCCTGGGTGGCGGCGGCGGGGCGAGCGGGATTTTGGGGAGGGGGGAGGGCCGGCCGAGCGGATAAGGCGACATTTTTCTTTTTTTTTTTATTTTTTTCCCTTTGCCGACTGCCAGCATGTGATGCAGTCGGCAAAGGTCTATTATTTTTTTTTTCAAAAAATTATTTTTTAATTTTTTTTTAAAAATACTTTGCCGACTGCTCTGCTCCCTAGCAGTCGGCGAAGGTTATTTTTGATTTTTTTCTCAGAAATTCTTTGCCGACTGCCATCCTCCCTGGCAGTCGGCAAAGGCTCTTTGCCAACTGCCACTGATGGCAGTCGGCAAAGAATTAATTTTTTTTCGATTTTCGATCCCAGTTTTTTGTGTTGCCTTGCTACAGTAAGTACATGATATATTCCAAGTTTGGGGTCATTTTGATTTATTTTGTTATATTCCATTGATTTTTTCTGTTTCTTTTTTATTTTTTCCGGCAGCTCCAGATTTGAACTGCAGGTACATGAAATAATAGAATCCGGTGATTCAGAAAATGATATTCATGATGTTTGGAGCATGTTGAGGCCGTGTGCGGGGCCTCGCGTGAAATTTCGACCGTGTTGGTGTCGGAACACGCCGAGCCACGCGCGTGAAAAGTGTTTTTAAATTTTATAAAATCGAAACGGAGTCTGAAAATAACGAAACTTGACGACGTGTCTTGTCATCGCATGCAGAGGCTGTGGTAAAAATTTGAGAAAGTTTCGAGCAAGTGGCGACGTCGGGTGGCTAAAACCTGGACACATGTGGAGATGTCCAGGTTTTAGCCACCCGACGTCGCCACTTGCTCGAAACTTTCTCAAATTTTTACCACAGCCTCCGCATGCGATGACAAGACATGTCGTCAAGTTTCGTCATTTTCAGACTCCGTTTCGATTTTATAAAATTTAAAAACACTTTCACGCGCGTGGCTCGGCGTGTTCTGACACCAACACGGTCGAAATTTCACGCGAGGCCCCGCACACGGCCTCAACATGCTCCAAACATCATGAATATTATTTTCTGAATCGCCGGATTCCATTATTTCATGTACCTGCAGTTCAAATCTGGAGATGTCGGAAAAAATCAAAGAAACAGAAAAAATCTACGAAATATAGAAAAATAAATCAAAATGATCCCAAACTTGGAATATATCATGTACTTACTGTATCAAGGCAACAAAAAAAAACTAGGATCGAAAATAAAAAAAAATAAAAATTCTTTGCCGACTGCCAGGGAGGATGGCATTTGGCAAAGCCTGCGCCTTTGCCGACTGCTGACGGAGTGGCAGTCGGCAAAGGTGACGGTGTGGATGGCGTCAACCATGGCCTGCCTTTGCCGACTGCAATTCTTTGCCAACTGCCTGACAGTCGGCAAATCCATGGCTTTGCCTGCAATTCTTTGCCAACTGCCTGGCAGTCGGCAAATCCATGGCTTTGCCAACTGCCTGGCAGTCGGCAAAGCCAGGCAGTCGGCAAATCTTGCTTTGCCGACTGCAGGAAATTCCAGTTGGCAAAGGGACCTCTTTACCGAGTGTCGAGAAAAAACAGTTGACAAAGAAAATTGCAGTCGGCAAAGAGCCAGTTTCCTGTAGTGCAAGCGCATGTCATCGATTTTGAGAAAGCACTAGCGTGCTGGTAAGAGAAAACAGTGGATAGTTTGATGTTTTTGAATTTTTTTTCCTCCACTCCAGGTGCTCTATATATAGCCGTGGGCTAGCATTTTCGTTGGAGAATTTTAAAAAGTTTCTATATTAGTGGTATGATTTTTTCAAGAACTTAATAATATTCTAATTAACTATACGTACTTACATCGTTATTTATTGGTATGTTTTTAGAATCCAAATTGAGCAATCATGAACAGTTTACTGACTCTCGCTGCAAGCTACTTACAACGAGTATTCAGTACAGGCTTGCGATCTGCGGGTTGCAGAAGACGAGCACCTCCGCGAGCTGGGCCCTGCCCTCGTCGCCGAACAGGCTCTCCTTCCCGTCCGGCCGCCTGGCGTACGACAGCCCGAGCCGCGAGCGCGCGCTGCGGAGGTCGCCGACGCCGGCGCTGGAGTCGGGTCCAGTGAACACGCCCATCACGGCGGTGAGCGGCGGGCCGATGAGCAGGCCGTCGGCGCCGAACTGTGGCCCGCCGCGGGAGTAGTCGAACAGCGCCGCGCCGCTCCCGCCCACCTTCGGCAGCACCACGGGCAGCGGCGGTGAGGCCTCGGTGGCTTCCGCTGGCGCAGCAAGAGCAAGCTCGTCGTCGGGCCAGTAGAAGAGGAACGCGTCCAGCGTGTCGTAGTAGTCGTCCGTGCTGCGGTACCCCTCCGGGCTGAACCCGCCGAACCGGAAGCCGCCGTCCGTGTAGCCGACGACGACGCAGGGGCCCTTGAAGTCGCACCGCCGGTGGAAGTCCGTCGCGCTGAAGCCGTCCACGGTGGCCTTGTAGCAGCACTTGAGCTCACGGTCTGCACCATTATCATCATGCACAGAAAACAAAGAACATTAGGCACTGCGCTAACTGCAAAAATAGAATCTATGACAATTAAGTGATTAACAATCACATCGCAACCACAGCGAGCCAATTAAACGTCCTCTTAACCAGTTAATTCAAAAGCATATACTACCTCTGAGGTGTGTTTTGGCCACGAGCGACATGGGGAACGACGGCTCGACGTCGTGGTACCGGAACTGCAGCTGTGGCGGCGGCGGCTCGGCTTCTCTCGCGCCTTTGCCCCAGTTAAAGAAGCTTCGAGGGGTGACGAAGCTTGGCCTGCTCGACGCCATGGCCCTGCCGCTAGCCATGAACGCCGCCATGCCGCTCAGTGTGCTCAGGCGTGGATACGACGAAGCAGATTGATGAGAGAGGGCGGAGCTCAAACCGGGCGAATCATCAATTTCTATATGGGCAATGGTTGCCTGGTTGGGCGAACCGCCAGCATGGCTTGGTCGGTTCGACGCTTCGAACTTCGATCATGGTCATGGGCACAGGGGAGTAGGAGACCTTATCCGTTGCATAGCTGCAGGACGCGAGGAAATCACACGTGTGGCAACCCGGTTGGTCGTGCCCTCTCTGGGCCACAGAAAGTAGAAACTGAAGGTGGAACCGCGATTGCATATACCGATATCTTTTAAAGACCCAGTACACGGATGTACGCACGCACACCTTACTTGAAGAGCTGAATTAGACCGGCAAATCTCAAAATCGATTTAGTCATCATAAACATCTCACTGTTGTCACTTACCACTAAAAGAATAACGTCATTAATCCTGAAATAAATCTAGAAAAATACGAGCACTTGTGTTCTACCGCAAGAAATCCAATCAACTATGTTCAATTCGCTTGCATATACAAAATTAATACAAAGTATTTGCTTAGGTAATACAAGTAGTGTGTTTGGCCGCCACCAAATGTTGAGTTTAACATTTTATTAGGGTATAGGTAGCGTGCCCGTGCGTTGCTACGGGACAACGAAACTTTTATGCTAAAAACACACAGATCGCACGGTAAGATAACAATACTGTAAAATTAAAAACTGACATTAAAGTGACATTTAATCTAAAATGACAAAGTTCGTGAAATTAAAGTCACGGAGACACAGCATCGCAGGCTCACTGTCACGCACGTCTCTATCCAACATATTTTTTTCTATAGCGGATTAATAACGAAAAAGAATGTGAAATCAGTTCCTATACGCGGTAGCGAAAAATTCAACCATCCAAAGACATGTTAAAGCATTGCAGTCAACAAATAAGCTGGTACTCCGGATCCTCCTCAAAGATGGACCTTGATTATAGAACTATAGAAGTCAGTGCCTTTCTGAAGTGGATCTTCAACTTTCTGCAAACAAACAATGAAGAGGGAAAAATTTTATAGTGAAACCAGGAAACCCATTAAAAATTAGCTCACAGGATAGCCTTCATTTTCTTTTTTACCTTTAATCCACAACCAGTATCCTTAGAAGTCAGGCCTTCAGCACCACCGCCGCACGAATTTAAGTGTTCTGAAAGAGTTCATGGCTTCATGCTAAATTCAAGTGTTCTGAAAGAAGTCGTAACCAGTACTAAGCTAGTCACCCGACCTTGTAGCAATCATACAGCCTAACCAATGAGGTCATCTGATCCTTTTATACAGACAAATGGCTAATGATGACCTCGTAGTCGAAGCTCTCGATGGCGGCACTGGATAAGTTCGTCGTCTGCGGCACATTTGCCGACATCCATTGTGGATCAAATCCTATCTGTACTATAAAAGTGTAAAATTGCCCATTGTCAGCTAGAACAAAAGGGATCGAGAAAACAATGCCATCAGTGGCTCATCATTAGAAAAATAAAAAGAGCAACATTGATATAGACAAAAAGAACAGTTCGATATGCAAGCAATGGACTTCTCATGGTACTTTTACATATCGGTTGTCTTTGTTTTGTTCTTTTCAGGTTAGTGTGTTGTCGTACAGCTGCAGAGTACAAACTGTTTTCAGTTATCTGGCACGGGCGAGTCCTGTTGATTCTCTTCTAATTTTTATATTTCGTTTTGTTAGTGTGTCTGCATACCAATTGCCGGATGAATGGAGTCATTGATTAACCAGATAGATTGTGTTAAAGAAAAAGAAGCACAACAAAATAAAAAAAAATTGACAGGAGAGGACTGCTCAAAAACAATAAATCCATGTATTTAGATGGCATCACAACATAAAATCAAAATCCATGTATTTATACCTGATCCATAAGTCATCATACATATTTAGTTGAACTCTAAATTTTGGACCACTCTGATTTCTTAGATATTTCATTATGATGAAAAGTTTACTTTGATGAACAGTCTGTCTGTTAAGCTATAGTTTGGTTCACAAAGATCTAAATGTTCACTATCCCACGTCTTCACAGTACCATCATGGGATGCAGTAAGGACATGTTCTCCTGAGAGCATCCGGGCAGAACTAACCTTTTTTCTTTTTGTGCATACGGACCGAACTAACCTATATCGATATTGAACAAAACATGTTTCGTAGTTAATAAAGGAGAGATAATAAAGACATTAAAATGTAGGTACAGCTAAATGTAAGAACCTCACCAGTGCTTCGTGGCCCTCTAGTTATTCCAAAAGGTTGAAAATTTGCTTATCCCAGACTATGACAGAGTACTGATCAACTGGGAACTGGTAGTTTGAATTCGCTGCAAAATTTTTCAATAAATTGACACAGAAAAAATCAGGGCCTGAACTGGTAGTAAAAGACTGAAACTATTTTACCACGTTGTGAATTGGTAGTCAAAGACTGAATCAGTTAAAGTTTCAACATGCTGAATGCTTTGGTGTCTGTCCATAGTGAAAGACGCAAGCTAGCTCAAGTTTTCATCTCTGTTAATGAAACAGCACAGGGAGCTTCATCAGAGGTGACACCAACTTGGCAACTTGCACGAACTCTGAACTCTGGATGGCTGCTATGCCTAAGCATCACATCATCCGCATCTGGCCCTGGGTTTAGGGTTTTGGCCGAACAACTTTCATAGAAGTCAGACAGGTTTCCAGCCTGAAGCATCAAAGATGTTGATGGGTAAAAAATAGCAGCTAAGCGTCTAAGCGCACATAATTGTTACATCCTGGTCTTCTTCAAGTTAAGATACATTGCGTGTAGGACAGTTACCTGCTTGCCAGCCCTCCTGTAAATGTGAAGTGCTTTTAGTGCTTCATGCTTTGGCATCCCAATGAACTGCACAGTTGTTTGACAGCCAATAGGAAACAGGAAGCATAAGTAGAAATAGCTCAGTGCAACATAGTCAAATCCCTACTTCTTTGAAGATTAATATATATTGTCAACAAGGTTGATAATTCCATCATTTATTGCACAATAAATTTTGAAGCTTTCTTTAAGAACCACGAAGCAGGATTCACTCAAATTGCGTAAGATGCCCCAGATCTAAAAATAAACAGTTACATAGAAGGAATTGAACTGCTCTATTATACATTGAATAGGTCATAAAGTGCAAGGCATAGCTAGACAGATTCACAAATGACCAGTTGGCTCGTTAAACTAAATATAAAGATCACCTTGTAGAAGTTGAAGCAAAAGAATGACAGAAAAAACAAAGCTTGAGCTAGAGCATATTGCATATTGTACCAGATAATTATTATTTGCAGCTCCTTCTGCCTGAATACAAAAGGAAAAAAAGCAGTGCCATGTTGGCTTAATTAAAAAAGAAAAATACAGACCAAAAACCTAAATATGTTTTAAAAATTGGTTTCTTTCACTAATCCAACTTATTTGTTGCAAGGATAAGAGAGAATCACCCAACAACCAATAAGTTGATATAACAATTACTACAGTGCTGGCAATTGCTCCAGCAAGTCCTGAGAATTCAATTCCCTAGTTCTACTGTGGTCTCCCTTAAAACAAAAAAGTTTAATTACATGCTGACGTATCATCAGAAAGTTATATAACTACAAATAATGGATAACACCACACAGCTTCGGTAAAGTAGTAATAAATAAAATGAAATCAAAATAGTGGATGAGCATGTCAGAGTCCAGACCTTTTCCGGTCCCTGACCTTGCTTTGATAAACGCTCAGCTTCAATGTCACACTTCAAGACCCTGAAGCATTCAGGTTTTTCCTCCAAAAATAAACCGTATGTGCGAACCCATGAAGAATAATCTCAAGCTGGATATAATTCCAAAATATAAAGACAATAGATAAGAAGGAAATATGAAAGAATATTAACGATCCAAATAAACATCAAGTTAAATTAAATTGAAGAAATACAAACCAATTGGGTTGGAATCATCCTTGAAGTTTGACAACTGCAAAATCCGCACTCTCTGAGTAAATGTTAGAAACTCTTCGCGGAATTCATGATCACCTTCCTGAAGAAGCCTATGGATCACTACAAGTGTCTTCAGAGCAACCTACATAACACAAGAACTCATTCATTGTTCAAATTAGAAATATTCAAGCGTTGGGTTGTGCCATCTCAACTGAACTCCATCATACAAGTCAGGCAAGACAAAAAATTAACCATTATAAAAAAAGAGTTTAATCCAAGGACATAACACTACAGGGTGTCAAATGGGCTTCAGACAATCAACAGAAAAGAAGGAACCCCACAATTTAAATCATCAATTCTCAGTTCAAATAAAGGCGACCACAAAAAGTGAAGAATTGTGTTAAATGTAGAATTTTCACCGTGCTTTTGTAAACAAGCTTATTATGCTAATGCAAAGAAATTTCAACTTGGATGTATAATATCTTGATTGCAGCATTAAATAACAAAATCCTCAGTTGTGTCTCTTTCAAAAGCACAGATTGTAAAGGTATAACTTGTTTTGTGATTCCAGACTCAACATGACCAAGGTTCAGGTTCCCAAATCAATAGCACTGCCTCCTCACTAACTGCGCATGAAACTTGGGCATTTGACGTTTGAGCATTTTTCTGCATTCAATTCTACAGTGTGATCACATTTTTTAACAAACAAAATTGCAATCGAGACTCATCGATCACCCAATACCATTACAAGTTCGGCACCAATTTAGCAGCTAAAGCAACCATCAGAGCATCGAACCGGAGTGCAGTAGTACTTACAATCCAGTTCTAGGTTTTGAAGAGTCGCCGGGCAAGCGCATGCCGCATGGATGCAATAGGTGACATCCGCCCGTGGCAGTGGCGAAGCTACGTACTGAGTTGTGTGTGCAGATGCACCCACACAAAAATAAGAAAACCAATGACAAGATCAATTTTTCACCATGGTTTTGGCTCAATCACACGCACTCACAAGGCAATTGCACCCCCCCTCAAATATGTTCTAGCTTCGCCACTGGCCCGTGGCCTCGTGATGGACATCGCTGCCACAATCTCTGCAACACCGGCGCTAACAAACCCATCAGACAGCAAACTCAAACTGAGAAAACCACAGCACTCAACGGTCCGGCTAGCAAATTAAGCAGATAAATGCTCAATCCTGAAATTCGGAATGCATAAGAAGGGAGAGGGAGCCAGGAGATGAACACGTACACAAATGTGGCGGCGCGTCCACGGGAGGGCAGCCAAGGCATCGATCAGACTAGCGATGGCATCGATCCGATCGCCACAAAGCTGATCCAGCTGTGGGAGACGAAGGGGGCGACGTGTCAACTGGAGGGCGACTGTGTCGATGTGGCTGGGGGCGGCGCCGATCATTCCACCCTAACATTGGTCAAGCAAGGGGAGATGAAGGGGGTGGCGCATCGACAGGAGGGTGCCCACGGCGTCAATCCGGTTGGAGACGGAGTCGATCTAACCTCCCCAACGTTGATCCAGCCGAGGGAGACGGAGTGAGAGAGCGGGGCGTAGGGGTTGGTCCTGTTGCCCCGGGCGGCGACGCTCACAACGGTGAGAAGGGTGGCGACGCCCGTCGACATTTGCTGCAGCTCCTGCAGCAGCAGTTCGACGATCGAGGGCGGGGGCAGTCCGACTTGGCGAGGTGCCCGTGCAAGCGGGAGTGGTCTCCGGCGGTGACCTCCACTTATCCCACGCGGCGGCGTCTCAGGCGATGACCTCCACATATCCCACGCGGCGGCGCGAGGGCAGGGAGGGAGAGGAGGTGTTAGGCGTGGGCGAGCGCGGAGATGAAGCGGAGGGCGGTTGCTGGAGCCACGGATTGGGGGAGATGATCGCGCACTGGCTGGAGGATCGGGCGGGATTGGGCGAGGTGAATGACTTTCCGTTTTTACCTCACGCACGGGCATCGTAGGGGCAGAGGCAAACCGACGGCGGTCGTGATCGCACGGCCGGATGGGGATGGTAACACCAAAATATTACCGCACCAAATAATTGTCTTCCTTTTATTCTTTTTAGTTGTGGGAGATAAAAGATGGCCACATGCCAGCACACTAGAACGCGCAGATCTCTGGAATTACAAGCGTCGGACAGTCTGGTGGTGACGCAAATGCACACATCGGACAATAGGCACTATAACGGTGGAACGCAGGAATCTAAAAGATCGAAAAAAGATACTGATTGGACCATCCCGCCCTACTGGAATCAAGCGCTTTGCCGAGTGTCTAGGGCACTCGGCAAAGCCCTAAATACACTCGGCAAAGGCTTTGTCGAGTGCCACACTCAGTAAAGAGCACACGGTAAAAAAAAACTATCAGCAAAACAGTCTTTGCCGAGTGCCTTTTATCGGGCAATCGGCAAGGCAGAACCGAAAAAATCTGAAAAAATACGAAAAATATTTTAATTTTTTTTAATTGGAGGAGGGACCCACCGACCAGTCATATGACAACCGCTCCTAGGTGACCAGCCAAAGCAATTTTTCGAAACTTCACGCCTAGCGGGAATCGAACCTGCGACCTCTCAAACACGCGCGAGCTCCTCTACCACTACATCTCTATTTCATTTGTGTCTATATTCTATTTCGGTTCCCCAAATATTATATCAAATCAAGTGTAAATTGATTGTTTCAGGCCCTAAACGAATTCAAATCAAAAAGTTGTCAACTATAAAGTTTCATAACTTTTCGAGATCTATAATTTTCATTTAGGAAATTTCTTCATCCGAGGTCGTTTAAAAATTTTGAATTTTAAAATTTTGAATTTCAAACGTAGTTTTGCATGACAAGATGATTTCAAATTAAAAAGTTGTTAACTACAAAGTTTCATAACTTTTTGAGATCTACAAAGTTTATTTTGGTTGTTTTTCCATCCGAGGTCTTTTGAAAAATTCGAATTTTAAATTTTTGAAATTCGGATGTAGTTTTGCATGACAACATGATTTCAAATTAAAATGTTGTCAACTACAATGTTTCATAACTTTTCGAGATCTATAATTTTTATTTAGGAAGTTTTTCCATCTAAGATCATGGTTCTAACTTTATTTACAAATCTTATATATCTCTCTTGTAGTTTCATGAAACTATACGAGAGACATGTAGATTTTGTGAATAATGTTACTATCGCTTTGTTGAATGAAGAAATGACCAAAATAAATTTTATAGATATTGAGAAGTTATGAAACTTTGTAGTTGAAAACTTTTTGATTTGAATTCGTTTAGGGCTTCAAAATGTGCTTTGAAAAATTGTTTTGCCTAGTAAAAAAAACGCTCGACAAAGCAGCCTCTTTGCCGAGTGTTTTTTTTGCACTCGGCAAAGAAGGCCTTTGCCGAGTATTTTTTTTTACACTCGGCAAAGCATCTTCTTTGCTGAGTGTTTTTTTTGCCGAGTGTTTTTTATTTGGCACTTGGCAAAGAGCTTCTTTGCCGAGTGCCCGAAAAAAAACACTCGGCAAACCACGTGGCACTCGGCAAAGAACCGGATTCCGGTAGTGCGGTGCTATACTTTACATCGAGAAGATCTTCGAGCACCAATGTGGGAGGGATAACTGATTCCTACGTAATAAAGAACTGCTAGGTTTACGTGCAAACCCTCGTAGAATAGCTATCCCGCTTATGTGATGAAAAATAAAGTTTTCAGGCAAACAAGTAAAGTAACTGTCAAACCTCTCGCCCAAGAGGGACCTTCTCAAGGTGACAACTTCAGCGGGTTGCCATAGGTCGGTCAACAAGCCTATGACTCTGCCCTTGATTATTGGATCAATAGACGAGCAGCAACACAGGGTTCGAAAAGTAGGGCAAAGGAGAAGTCATGTAAAAAAATAAAGTTATAAATCGATTGGTTCAATTCGATTTCTATCGATTAGTTGTAGCCCTTTATGTCTATAGGGTGGAAGGTCTATCCCGTTTTAATACATCAAGAAAAACCTCAAAACAGACTAAAATCAAACATATTGAATCAATCCACCTAGGACTCGTCCTGGAATACACACACTCGACTATCGATGCAACACACGGTACCGTCCTATACGTGTATTCGACAACAATCAATTTTGGCTGTGAACATATGATCCCAATTTGTTAGTAAAGTTTTATTTTGAGAAAGACACTCAAGAGAGTGCCTCATATCTGATATATATATCAATGAAAACAATAGCTTGTACAAAATGACAACTTGACACAAAATGACCTCTAAAAAATAAGAGTACATTGAAGTTCAAAATGGTCATCTTCCTCCTTTGATCATCCATTGCCTGTCGAAGATTAAAGAACACATTGAGAAGGTAGGAAAGGAAAGGGACACCTACAAACATCCTCGCCATACAAGGCTTTTTTTTGAAGGGCTACCGTACAATGCTTTGAAGACCGCAAAATACACTCGTTGCTGCTGACAAGATCTAGTACCCACTGAAAGAACATCGGTAGGAGGAACCCTCCAAGTAACATAGTCTTACAATCCTTCACCATCAGGACAGAGTATTGGAGATGCCAGACCATGCAATAGAACAAACCACAAGAAGAGGTCGAAATCGCAGTAAAGAAAGCCATTTGACTGCTTCCCTTGATAAAAACACAACCACCACAACTGCCACCAAGATCTGAAGAGAACCAACAGATCTGATAGACCAAACACTAACTTGCCCTTCGTCAATGCCAGATCAAACGCCAACAAGATAGGGAGAGGCTAGAGAGACCTTATTCTAATGCATCATCGTCACCACCACCTCATCGATGATGCCAGAAAACAAACCTAGAAGAACAAGGATCAAACAAAAACTAAAAGCTACAGAAGGATCGAGTCCCCAGTCCTCTGGCCCCCAGCGAGGTCACCAGATGGGAGAGAGGAGGGGGACTAAGAGGATCGCACAGGGAAGGGCGGCGGCTGCAATGGTTGTTTTTTGGGCTGATAGAGAGACAACACGTCGCTTTGTCTATTGGTTTCACTGACATGTTACCTTTTTGTTAGTAAAGTTTTGTATACTAAAAACATCTTATTACAAAATTGAGTTAGCATCGTGATTAGCCTGAATAGAAAACTTCTTATTCGGTTTTGGCATTGACGTAAAATCACTCCAATCAACAATAGGGCACAAAACAACTCCATCATGGCAAAAAAAATCAACACTACTATGTTGAACATATTTGCATGCCGGTTCATCATATTTTCACTTTCATAAGGCGAATTTGTTCATTATATATGCATGTATCATGCCCTCGGGCCTTGAAGCCATTGATGTGAATTGCATGGGGGATGGCATGATGATTGTAAGCATTAATCGACTATATTTTACACTAAGAGGATAGCAAAGTATCGACCGTATGAATTTATCTACAAAAGCATGTGTAAGCCAAATAAAAGTATTTCAGCCCTGAAACCAATGACCATTGGGCAATAAGCAAAATAATTTGGCAACCCTCTATCATATGAACATCCATACCAAGGATCAAAATAAGTAATTGAGGGATAACCAAACATACCAAGGGATGAATTCCATGACATAGGCATACATGGAGAATATGAATGATGCAAGGACCAATAATATTGATGATTGGTGCAAACCTTCGGCTTAACAATTGTTTCTTAACTCTTCTCCTTCCCTTCACCTTCATTGCACCATCATCCTTGTTTTGAGTTAGGACACTCCCTTTAGGCACCCAAACTAAGCTCCTTTCTTTTAGCTTTTTCTATGCTAAGTTTCCATAAATTCTTCTTCTGCCACATTGAAAACCATGTGAGTTTCTTGGCTTTGTCTCTGTTTGGACAACAACAATTCTTTTTTTGATTTTGGGCATCTCCACCTTCTTTTGTTTAGGTTCAACATTTAAAATGTTCACTTGTAGAAAAACAATGAAGAATTCATTACTTGTTTCAACTATTCACTTGTATCAAACCATATCTCAACAGATTGGCATAATTTTTCTAGAGCATGTACAACCACATGATTACAGTGCCTCTCTAATAGAAAACTCTATTGTTCCTTGTCTTGTACTACTAACCATCCTTTAGAGAGAGGGTTTTGTTAAAAAGCCTTTACTAAAGAAATCAATGTAGTAGTGGCTTGATGCAAGTCCATATTCTTTATTTGATCCAATATTGGGACCCAACATAGCAGCTTGCTAGTACCATTAATACTAGATTTGATCCACCGAACACCCACTTAATCTCAATTCTTTTGCGAGGCCACTTAATCTCAATTTGACACAACAACACTTTCAACATTGCTTGTTAGTAGGGGGGCACCTAATGTCCCAAGGGCTTAATGTTCTTTCATTATCTATGGTGCTGATTATGTGCCATTAGGTATATCAGTGTATCCCTAGCAATGGGGACGGGTTTCACGATCTTCCGTCTTGAAGAGATAACTATCTTTTTGGTGGAGCACGACACACTGATCCGGCTTCAGATCAAAAGACCCGAACCTTGCAATCTTCAACCATGTCACTAATCTGGTTGATCTCACCAAGAAGGCTAATCCTTGCACGAGAAACAAAGAACACAAGCAAGAACTCGAAAGTACGCAGCTCAATTGAAAGTGATAAACTGCAGATCTACGATTAAGATCATGAAAGTGGGGTTTCACAACCGAAGACAGCGACTGTTCGAAGATAGATTAATCTAAAGCAAAACCCAAACCCTAACATGGGCAGTCGCTACTTATTATAAGGTCTAAGGATCATCACACCCCCTGGACGCCCCCTAATGGGCTCTACAACAATACACGGCCCAACAAACCAAAAGATGATGACGCAACACCGTAACAGATTCTAGATGTTAACTTGTTTTGACAATTTCTGTTGACTCTTATGGAATTTGGACCTCAAACCAAAGCCATTAGTTAGCTTATGAAATTAGCTTTACATCCATATGTGGATAATAAAAAAACCGAGTCCGGATGTGTGCTAGGCATCTATTTTACTGCATGCTGATCTTGAAGGTCGAGACAGACTCGAAATCGAGTTTGACTGGGCCTCCAGCTTGTCTTGGGCATCCTTGCTAGTCTTCTCCACCTCCACCCCTTTCTCCAAGTTTTTCGTGACCCTCTCTAATGTTTCTAAGAAGATAACATCATAAGGTAGCAATCTATTCTCAAAACTATGAAAATGATCGCTTAAGACCGAGCTCACCTCTAAATGTAATTGTCACAGTCGAGCTTGGATCATTGGACCTTGCATAACGGTTGGAGGATCAGCGGGTGCATCTGGAGGATTGATGTCCTCATCACCTAGTGGCCCTAGTTACAAGCCGACGTTGTTATCGTTGCATGACCAAAAAAAGTAGAAATCGTTTTTTTGATAATTACACAGTGCAATGTAGACGCTCAATACGTACGCACACACACCCCTATGAATACACATCTGCAAACCCTACCCCTATGAGTATCTCTGAAGGACTAAGCCTACCACACAAGCCAGACATTCACATATAATTTATCATTTGCAGCACAAATATGCACAAGAAAGAGAACAAAATATCTTATTTAACACTTCATCTATATATACAAAAACAAAAAAACAATTTGCCTCAGTACCATGGTGGTCATCATCTCAAAAATGTATGAAGAGTTCCTCATCAAATGGTAGAACAGTGATCATTATGGGTGAAAACGGTACGGATATTTTCCAACTGTATTCGAGACCGAATTTGTTTAAAGCGGTTCAAATCCGTCCATATCCAAGTCCGGATATTCAATATCCGAAACCGCATCCGTATCTGAATACTCAAATCACATATTTATGATGTCGATATCCAATCGTATCCTATCTGGCATGGTTGACACTATCCGTATTTGAATCCGAATCCGAACAGAAATATAAAAATAAATGTAATATTGGTGATATCCGTATCCGATCCATTTTCATCCCTAGTGATCATGACAAACAAATCAAATGAGGAGCTATCTGAAGAGACCCCCTACAAATAATATAGTCAGAATTCAAAATGTAAGATGTGGGAGACAATAGCACATAGGACAGGAAACCATTGAGAACTAGCTTCTAGGACATTGTTACTAAAATTCTGCCATGATCTTTGGTTCTCATCATTGGCAATATAACTAAATTTTCCAAATTTGTATAAATTCATCCACACATTGGAAAATAACCTAAATAGGAGAGAAATAGATATGTGGCTGCAGCCTGTTTGTTCTGTCTTGGTAAACTGGTGTCCCCAGTTTGACCGTTCTAAACCACCATGTTATGCTTTCAATAAAGGCCAGGCCATTTTGGGGTGTATTACCTTAAAAAAATAGTGGCCAAACTTGGATCAAATAAAGTTCTACCTTTAGTCTAGAATCAAGTTCATGATTCAGAATTCAGGAGCGAATGTACAGGGCTTTTCACACTTGAAATCTGAAAACATACAAATTGTTCATAAAAGAATGCTTCTAAGTCCATGGTCTTATAGACAAATATGACATCGTGATAGCATCAATGTATAGGTACCAGCTGAAGTTTCCTTATTTTGATAAAAGAAACATGTAGAAATTTGCAAAACCCTAATTTTGATTCAATTGTCAAGTCATTCGACGGTGTGGAAACCACAGTAATTAGGTAGACAACACAATATGGGGAGAAAACATTGGAGAACTTGAAACCAAGGTGGTCAATGGAAAAAGAATATTGCTAGTGGGAAAAAGTCTACTTCACCCCCCCAACTATGGGGGTGAACTACTTAACCCCTCAACTATGAAACAGTCTATTTTACCCCTGAACTTTCCAAAACTGACCAAATTACCGCCAGGCGGTTTTAAACGACGGTATTTGCTACAGTAACCGCGGCTTGCTATACCGTCGTTCAAAACCGCCTGGGGGGTAATTTGGCCGGTTTTGGAAAGTTCAGGGGTAGAATAGACCGTTTCATAGTTGAGGGGGTTAAGTAGTTCACCCCCATAGTTGAGGGGGTGAAGTAGACTTTTTCCATTGCTAGTGCAAAGTGAAAAAAAACTACAGCCCATTAAGTTTTTCTTAGGATTGCTTTTCGTGGTCTACAATTAGGAATGTAAAAAGTCTACTTCACCCCCCTCCCCCCACTATGGGGGGTGGACTACTTAACCCCCAACTATGAAACGGTCTATTCTATACCCCCTTAAAGTTTCCAAAACCGGTTAAATTACCCCCAGGCGGGTTTGAAATGGTGGATTTAGTACAACAAAAATTGGAGCCCAAATTACAGAAAAAAAATAGATCAAAATCTACAGCAAAAACTTTATACTAAAGAATACCATATTATATGTTCACTGTGTAGATCTACTCATGTAGAGTCTAACAAAATTAGAATTTCTATTTTATGATTTTTCTGTGATTTACTATGATTTTTCAAAGATTTAGCCGAAATAAATAAAAAAGAAAAAGGCAAAAACACTGCTACTGTAGCAAAACCGCCTGGGGGTAATTTGTCCGGTTTTGAAAAGTTCAGGGGGTAGAATAGACCGTTCATAGTTGGGGGTTAAGTAGTTCACCCTCCATAGTTGGGGGGTGAAGTAGACTTTTTCCATTAGGAATTTAAGTATACTTGAATTCAACATGAGTCTGCTCGGCCACCTATGCAGCCAATTATTTATCAGGCAAACATGCAATTATTTGCATTCCAAAGAACATTTACCAGTCTCAAATGGAAATCAACTCAATGATCAGGCCACAGATTCATATCATAATTCAGTTCAGAGCAAGAGAGGGGCTGATTTAGCTGATACAACAAGTGCCAGAGATTGTAAACACAGAAAGATAAGCAAAAATATACTCCTGATGATAGAGTCAAGGTTACTTCTTTTGCAAATAACTTTTCATATCTCCAGATGAATAGCACAAACCATGATCCATTTGTTTATACATGCAGCTTAGAAAAAAATCTTCAAAATTTGAGAGTTTCTTAGTTTAACTTCAATTTAAAACGTTATAGCTCCAAGAAAATCAGAGCAATGGATTAATTTGTCAGCCAAAGTGCAGAAACCACTGTTTTCAAGTCTTCTATCACTTGTAGTAAAAGTGGGAATAAGACAGTTAAAAAAAAGGGCAGACCCAGTGCCAGAGGCTCCCACACAAGTGGGGTCTGGGGAAGGGAATAACCGAAGCAAAGTCTTACCCCCGCAGAAATTCTGCAGAGAGACGGCTTCGAACCCAGGACCTGGTGACTCGGTGAGCTAGCACTCACCATCTGCACCAGGCCTGCCCTTGAATAAGACAGTTAGAGAAACGGAAAAAATAGATTTTTTTCACAAGATTTTTGAGTTTTTTTTGCGGATTATTGTCAATGCAGTTATAAAGAAAATCAATATTTTACTGTCACTCTGATCAGAATTCAGAGTAGAATGAACCTATGCTTATATACATGCATGAGAATACTAAATAGATGAGTGGAACTAATCATGACCCCTCAGATTAGTTTTTGGCATTTGGAGAGAGATGGAGAAAATCATAAAAGATGAATTCATGAGTGGCTCATACTTCTCTATCATTTTTCCAGTTGCCTGCAATTCATGGTGTACAGCATCTTATCTAAAAATATTAATGTAGGTAGATGGTTTATAATGAAAAGGGAAAACTCAAATATGATTATGAAATGTACTACACCACAGAGGGTACTGAAGATCAGTAGTTTGTTGGACGAGCCAGTTTATGGAGAAAGCACCATGTAGACTACACCGACAACAGAGGCAGGTTGTGTAAGTGACAACTAGGAAGCACCATTAACTAACTTACTTTAAGGGAGAACTGAAAACATCATTGCCCAACGAGGATCGAGGACCAAAACATGCACCTGCGCAGGTCACATCCGTAGTGGCAGTTCCAATTCGCAAACATGTTATACTCAGACCCAACGTTGTGCAGCGGGAAAGTGGAGCAGATAACAAATATACTACTCCGTATTTGACTTTGAGAATCGTAATTCAGATTACATGTGAAGAAAAATCTCAACCAGACAATCTGAGATGACAAGCAGCATGCATGTGAGCACAATAAACTCTAGAAATCAGGAGGGGTTGGTGAAGTACTGATGAGCAAGAGGATTGGTCGGATTGGGCGGGGAAGTCCTGTCCTGTGCTAGATACAGCCGGTTCTCGCAGAGAGCTAGCTAGCGTCTTTTCCGGCCCGGGTCGTTGGGGAAGAGCGAGGTCAAGATCGTGGCTATCAGTATCAGGCAATGGTCAGGAGGAATCGGTCTAGAGCACCTACTAGTCTTTTGGCAAGAGATTGAGGAATCCAGGACGGCACGGATAGGGGCGGCGGATAGACGAGCTCGAGCTCCCTGCGATGTGGTCATGTGGAGTGGAGTGGCGGGCTCGGAGCTCCCGTCCCGTCACGAAAAAAAATAAAGAAACCGGCCCATATCGGCCCGCTTTAGACTATCTGTACTCCAGTCCGTTACTGTGACCGGTAAATGATTTAGCGGAGGAAAAGTCCCGCAGCAGGGTACGCTACCACCCGCGTGTGTCCGCGATCCTCGTCTTCGGCCGCCAAATCTAGAGCGCGTACCGGGCCTCTGCTAAAAGTCATGGACCCATGCAGCAGCAGCGACAGAGCATAGCAGCGGGAGGGAGAGGAGAGCGGTGAGGGAATCTTCTCACTATTTAACTTGTAAAAAAATGTTATAGCTCACCAACTAAAAACTCAAATTAAATTTCGATTACACCATTAAATTCGTTTTAATAAATCCTTCAAAACTAGATTTCACATGGATATATTTAGATAAAGTGACAAGTGGACCCCACAATAGATAGAGGATGATATAAAGGAAGGATGGGTGTGGGAGAATTAGATATAGATGAGAGAATCTTGATGACTAGAATGTATAGATGATGAATATAGAGATCTATGAGTGCGGATAGTGTTAGTGGATGGGGCAGGAACCCTTTCGGATCGGAAGAAGATCGGCCTGTTCGGTAGGCTGGGCTGGATTGGCTGGGCTGGATTTGGCTGGACTGATCAGCCCAGCCGTTCGGCAGCCCAGCACCAGCCGAACGGGTGATAGCCAGCAGCAGCGTCGCAGCGATTGATTTCGCTAAAAAATGCAGCAGCAGCGGAGGACCGGTCACGCCGTCCTCGGTCCTTTCCCGTCTTCATCCTCCGCTCCCTCAACGTTTCCAAATCGCGCACACTGCCTAGGGTTTCCGGTCACTCCCTACTCCTCCGCGTCTCCGCCGGCGACCCGCGGCGGCCGTCAGCGCGGCGTTGCCGGGACCTGTCGTGGCTCAGCAAATTGATCCCCGGCCTCCTCTCCTTGCCGTGCAGACCGGCCCTCGCCGTCAACAGCCTCCGCGGCGACCTCGAGCTCGGCAACGGCTCCTAGGTCCCGGCGCCAGCGACCCCAACCGCCGGCACCAAGGTACCCCCGGATCGCACGCTTCCCGTGTCTCAGCCGTCGCCAAGTACGGATAAGAGGGGTAAGATCTCAGTTCAGCAGATAGCGACCAAACTTCGAGTATGAAATTTCTTGAGAGAGAGAGATAGGGAGCTAGTTCTTTAGTAGGCTTGGGTGTATACGGAGAGTGCTTTCCTTTATAGTAGAGAATCCCAATAGGAGGAGGTATTAGCCGGGCTTTGGCTCTCCGCTCACAACTTCCCTGGAATGAGAGTCTTTCTATGACAGTGCTTGTGGACCTTTGCATGACTTGCAGTCTTTCGAATTAGCACATATTTTTTATATCACCCACTAGATGCTTTACTTCAAATAGCAGTATTGTCTATTTGAGCTTTTGTTTTCTATGTGATTTGGTTTTCTTTTCATTTGCCTTTGTCTCAAGGATGGTTCGTTCTGATGAAGATCTCAATTCTATTATGATTGATGCCTACTTCAGTGAGCACTACTCTCTAATAATGGATCGGAAGATATAAGTACAAAAGTGTTATATAATTTGGCCTAGTTCAAAAAGATAAAACAGCATTGTCAATATACTTTACTTCTCACGATTTGATGGTATTTTCATAGTAAAGCACCTATCTTCACAAGTAGAAGATAAAGCCGGATCTGAGTCCGACGTTCTCCTGTTACAGGTTCTGTTTCCGCTTGGTACCGGATGCGCTGCCGCTGAACATTGCCCACACTGGCATCGTCTTCCACGTCTTCGTGCTCTCCACTTGAAGCCAGACACTACAACCTCCGTTCAAAACGCCTCAATCGTCTCGGAAAGGCAAGTCCCCTTTTCCTTCCACAATATTTTTTCTGTACTGCTATTACCTTCTATTTTCCTATTTCCATTCCAACCATGTAAATAATTCCACGGAATTTCGTACATTGCATCAGATGCCCAAAAAAGCGTCTTGGGATGACCCAACCTGCGCCGTGTTTCTTGACCTAGTCCGCAAACAAAAAGAGCTTTGTTACTGGAACCATAAGATCCACACCCCATCCAGTCTCGGGTGGACCAATATCTGGCGTGAGTTCAATGAGGCCACACGCCGCGGGTACGACAAGAAGACTCTTCAGAACAAGTATAATGAACTCAAACGGCAATATTTCCTTTGGCGCGATGGTCACACCCAAACTGGCCTTGGCCGTGACCCGGTTACTGGTGAGGTTACTGCTGATCCCGCTTGGTTTGACCAACAACCCGGGGTACTAACTTTACCCTTTTCCGTAGCCTCTTCTGTAACCATTTAGGTTCTTACTAACTCATTACTAACAAGCCCAGCACTGTATCACGTGCAGGAAAGTAGCCAACCGCCTGATGAGAGGTTCAAACGTCCCCAATGCTGTGACATATTGTTCACGATTCTTGGCCACACCCCACGGGACAGAGGGGAGTTGTTTCCTGCCGGAGGCCACGAACCTGACCAGACATCCCCAAGTGCGAGCCCTCAGACTCCTGAACACTTGTCGGACCAGCCCCTACATCCCTCTAGTGCTGGTCAGTCCTCCAAAAGATCCACTCGGGAACATTCGGTCGTCAGTCCACGCAAGAAGAGTAGCAAGACTCATTCCATTGATGACACCATTGAAGGCCTGAACGACGTTATCAGGAGTGTTAGGAAGCGCCAAGGCCATGAAGACGCCCAGTACGCAGCGGAGATAGCCCAAGTAAAGGAAATTTTGGAGGCAGATGGTTACAAGGAGGAAGATGTAGTTTTCATGCAAGCCCTCAACCTTTGCCTAAACAAGCATCGCCGCCGTGCGTTTCTGGATCTCAAAACTAAGGAAGGCCGCCTAAACTGGGTGAAGGTGTCCTGGGACTTTGCTGCCCTCAACTCGAAGTGAAGCTGATCGTCATTCCACCTTATGCTGCTTTAGTTGTTTTACTTCGCAATCGTTATGTACTGTTTGTTTGTTGTAATAAGAACCTTTGTCTTGAACTATTTCTTTGTTCTATGTTCGCGGTTGTAACAAACTGAGTGTGCAATAATTTGAGATGTGTGCTTTCAGAAATAATTTTAGTTGACAACCATGTTTTATTACTGCAGACATAATTTTAGTTGGCAACCATGTTTCATGTTTTCTTTTGTTATGAATCCAGGTCTACGTTACAGACTGTGGCCTTCCTACAAAATAGAGGTATGCCTGCTTGAGTGTGGAGTTCCTACTGGTACATTCTTTTTAAAAATGTTGACCAGCTTTTATATTCAAATTGAGATTATAACATACACCTTGGCATTTGTACAGAACGTTGTGTGTGAACTGTGAAGATGAGCAGTTCTGAGGACTCTTCAAGTAGCGACAATTCTATTCAGGGAAAGGAGTTGCTGGGCTTGGTGTCCGCAGCGGCATTGCTGATAAAATTGAAGTACTTGCTGGAGAATCAAAGTGTCCTGGTAAATCCTCCTTGCCCCATACCGAAGCTTACAGGCGCGCAATGGATGCAACTGACTCTGAGTAACCCAACTTCATGTCATGACAACTTTCGCATGTCTCGTGATGCATTCATGGAGTTGCATGACATGTTGCGTCCATTTGGCCTGCCTAGTACAAATAAGTGTGATTCGATTGAAGCTTTAGGTATATATGTGTGGACTTGTGCCCACCATTCTGCAGCAAGGCAATGCAAATATAGATTTGAGCGATCTTTGGATACAGTTAGTCGAAAGGTAACTAAAATAGCAAATGTTATGTTTAAATGGGCACAAACAATTCTAGTTCCACCAGACAAGCACTATGGAGGAGTGAGCCTGAGACTGCAGAAATATGCCCCATGGTTTGATGGTTGCATTGGTGCTGTAGATGGAACTCACATAGAAGTTGAGGTTAACCACGGAGCAAAAGCTGACTTCTTTAATAGGAACAAGGAAACATCAATAAATGTTTGCGCCATTGTGAATATGGATGGCCACTTCACTTGGATCGGTGCGGGGAAGGCGGGGGCATGTCATGACCAGGCGGTACTAGAGGACTGTCAGAGCCATGAAAGGTTCCCACATCCACCACAAGGTTCGTGATGACTTTTAAATGAAATTCATGCTCATTTGTGTAGGAAGTTGGCTGACATTGTTGTCAGTAAATGTGTCATGGGCTAATGGCTTCAATTGATGCAGGTCGATATTACCTGGGAGACAGCGGATACACGTTCCAGGACGGATACATGACGCCATACCGGCACACAAGGTACCATGAAGATGAGTTTAGGGGAGTTGACTTGACGACGTTAACCCGTGAGGAGAAATTTAACTTAATTCATTCAAAACTGCGCAATATCATTGAACGTCGATTTGGGGTTTTGAAAGAAAGGTGGCAGATTCTAGAAAAGGTGCCATACTGTGCAAGGGAGAAGCAGGCCTGGATTATCGTCTCATGCTTTGCATTGGATAATTTTTTGTGGCGGCGTACACATGGACAACATCCACCGACGTATCCTATGTCGGACTGGGTGGAGGCGAATCGCGGAACAACGATTAATGTGTTGAGGGAGTGGATCTCAACGGTGATGTGGAGTGTAACATTAGCTGAGTAAAGGTGCAGTAATTTGCTAATGCATTAGCTCTGTAGGATTCTTTTGTTGTAAAGAGTGGAGACTGGACTGTCATGTGAGGTATGTATGTAGGGCGAATTGATGGTTGATCCCATGTTTGCTATGAACTACTGTAAGTTGTTGAATCACAACAACTAGTCAAGCTTGATGAACTGCTATGTAACTAAAGTATGGTGTTATTTCACGTTGATGGTAACTGTGGTATGAAGTAGCTAAGTACTGTTGTGGGTTGGCGCCATTTTGTGAATGCTGATTGCTGTTGGCGCCTTTTTTTTTTGTACTGAGATGGTCTTGCTGGGTGCTGGCAGCTGCTTGTTGGCGCCATTTTTTTTAATGGATGTTGGTGTTGGCGCCATATTTTGAAGAAGGAATGACATCTGTTATTTAAACAATTTGAAGTGGCTGTAAACTTGCTGGTTGTGGCTGGCTGGGTGCTGCCAGCAGCTGGTTGGCTGGCTGGTTCAGCACCAGCAGCAGCCAGCCAATCCAGCACCAGCCAGCCCAACCGAACAGGCTCGATATAGATACGGAAGCGGATTGACGTGGCGGCGTTTATAAAATGCCACCTATCTATGAATCTATCCTTCTCAATTAACCCTAAACTCTTGCACTTGCGGTTGCGCTCTCCGGCGGAAAGCAAAAAGGCCCACCGATCCTTGCTAGCAACCAACATCTTTGTCGACTTCAAGGTACGCGCGACCTGTTGTTTTTTTGCCCTATCGCGATCTACTAGTAGTAGTCTCAGTCATATTCCTTTGTGTCGGTGATCTCTGAACCTACAGTCAGTGTCAGCTAGGATTACTGGCCGGGACTATTGGCAGGAAAATTTTGTTCCAATCTCATATCGTCTGTTGGATCTTAGGATTGGTTAGTTTGATCTATCTTCTTTAATTTCTTCTACTACCTGCTGGATCTGCTGGATCTCTAAGCCTACAGCGGCAAATTTGTGACTGTAGATCTATATTCTTTCTTCTACTACCTGTGTTTGAGTGCAATTGAAATATCAGAACCTTTCCAGTAAAATCACATCATGAGAGCATCTCCAAGAGTTTGCCAAAATTCACTTGGCAAATATCGTGATTTGACAACTTGCTAAAATATATGGTAAGTAAAAAAATAGACTCTCTCTAAGAGTTTGCCATTTGGACTTGGTAAAATAAGAAGAGACCCGCTAAGCGAACGAAGAGCCCCGCTAAGAAACGAAGAGCCCCGCACGCGAAGCTGAATGCGCGCTCGCGCTCAGCGCGCAAATATGCGCGTGGAGGTGGGAGATTTGCCAAGTTGCTAAAATTTGCAAAGTTGGATGCCAAACTGTTGGAGCACAATTTTTTCTGTTTTGCCAAAAATAGATGGATGACAAGTTGATTTGGCAAACTCTTGGAGATGCTCTAATATTCTTTTTTCTAAAAAAGTGCTTTCTAGATAAAGAGACCTTAAGCAGAGTTGTTTGCATTAGAAATGTGCAAATGTGATAGCAAATTTCCTTTAGTAGTCAGCTATAGATAATTGACTTTGGTTAACTTCCAATTTGTCAATACTTTCCAAAATGCTTCTTAAAAATTATGCAGCTTAGCTGCAATAGAAGAGCTAAATGATATGTGGTTTGAGTTCTCTTAAAAAATCCAATTACATTATGCAGCAAAGGGTTACTTAAGCTTCTGAAATCTTCATGGACTACTTAAGGCTTGATATTTTACACATGTATCCTTTTGCAGAAGAAGCTTGTATCAACCCCACATTTCTCCCAGCCCAACACGATCAAGTATAACTTGGCATTCGACTGGATGCTTCTTGGGAAAAGGCAAGACAATCATTTCAGAATACATCACAAGGTTGGCACAATTCTATTGAAGATTTGTATCCATGCTATTGTATTGTGTCTCACATTCATGCATTAATTTGTGTGTCCAATCAATTTGTAGGAACACAAAGAAGCCAGGAAAGGTTTGCAAGTCTAGGTGGCAATAGTTCTAATCTAGAGATTCCAGGCTGGTTCTTTTGCCATATCAGATGGATTGCCGAGGTACAACTCTCACCAAAATGGAGGGGAAAAAGAGTGTTTAAGTAGGTAGATGAACTGTCGTGTGTGATATATTTTTTCCCTAAACAATATATTATCAAAGGTGTGTTAATACTAATTTAGTGGCCAAATTAGGAACTGAACTATTGAGAATACCCTGGTACTGTACAATTACATACTCTAGGTATATTATGCATAAACAAATTAACTTATAATTTTTAGTTTGTTTTTTATCTTACGATGAAATATTTTCCTTCTCTTTGATTATTTTGGTCATGCACTCATGCTGCATTTGTGCCAAACTCAAGAGCTTTCAGATATTGAGTGCTATTTTCTTTTCGATCTTACAGGGCCCAAAAATGGGCCTTTCACTAACTGTGCTTCAGATTCTATTGATTTTCCCAAAATAGGCCTCATTGCCTCATTGGGCTTGACATTGACAATGATGACCATAGCAGCATTCTCTTCGGTGGCGGTGGTGAGGCATAGTTGCGCTAAGCTCTCGGTGCCCATGGATGGCGCCAAGGCGGTGGCGGTGGCCGCTGGCACCGTCTTCGTCAAAACTACATGGTTGCCCTCCCACTTCTCCCTCGCCATGACTGATGGTGCTGATGCCGAGGTGCGCCTCCGTGGTGAGTAGTAGGACCAATCCATTGCCGAGCACCTCGGCCTTGCCTAGTGCTACCTAGCCTTCTACCAGACTGATTCCATGTACTCCCATGACACCGTCAAAACAAGCAGATATCTTAGAAATTTTTGGACAAAACAAACTGCAACCAAACCATTTTTGGATGGTGCAAGAAGGCGCAAGAAGGGTTGGCGATCACTCCTGCTGGTATGTTAACAGTATTCTGTGTTCTCCCAATAAACTCTGGTGCAGTATGAAGTTCATCAAACTCTCATATATCTTGACAGCTACCTCATCGTATCCCTGGTTCTGAATATAGGCTCGATAATGCTCCATTTTCTTGCGTCCAGTGGGTACTTCTAATTAGCTTAGCCAGTTTTTATAGCATAGTTAGGCATCAATGTTATCCTTGAAATCATCTAATTTTTTTTCGATATTGTGTGCATGCACAATGGATGCCATTGTTTTTTTTGTAGCATAGTTAGCCATTTGTCTGTACCAATCTCATTTCAAGTAGCTCGAGCCTTATTTATTTACTGATAGCCTCAATTTGTGAGCTTGGTGTACCAATGTTAGATACTTTACTGGTGAAATATATTAGATACTTTTCTCTTGTCAACTTTGTTTATGGCCACTGAATTTTTGGCTTGCTAAATTTTTTTATTACACTGGATGGTATTCAGATGTTTGGCATCAAGCCTTTGCACCTTCAGACCTCGCTCGCTGAATTGGTGTCCCCATAACAGCAACACCAAACCAGGTCACAAGGTTATCTCTACACTGCAAAATGTTTGTGGATTGATCTTTGTTTATTTTTGAACAATTTGGTGTAGGCAGGCAAGGAAAAGAATGATGATTTCTCACTGAAGTTAAATCTTGAAAAAGATGGAATTCATGAACTTTTCTGCAGGTAATAAACTGAACTTGCCCTGAATTGTTGCAATTTTATTCCCATGGGCTTACATTTGTAAACTCTACAGGATGAGTCAATGGTTGGCATTGATGCACTGATGCTTGATTCTTAGCAGCACAACCAGCTGCCATGTTATTGTGCTTAATATAATGATATTGTAACTAAGATAACTTTTTATGTCTTGCCATGGCCATGTTGAGTCCAGGTTATACATATGAAGCTTAGATAATTTTATTGGCAAAAAATAGGAAGATGACAAGCAGTTCAGTTTTCTGAGAATATACATATGTGATTAGATTGGTTTAGTGGGGGCTAGATAAAGATCTTGTAACACCCTAAATTTTTGAATATTTTTAAAATAGGGAATTTGATTTAGTTAAGCATTTATGTGTGCATGAAAACTTAGTGAAATAATATTTTTGTTTAAAATAAAATCGAATATAAGGTTAAAATGAGTGTTTGTGCATGCATGCTGTTGCATATCTTGTTTTGTATTGAATGTTGCTTGAGAATTTCAAAAGAGAATTCAAATTCTATTTAAATCTTTATTTGAAAATACATTTGGAAAATTAGAAAAAAAAAGAAGAAAATGGAAGTCTTCTTCATCTCTGTTTTGGCCCGAAGGCCTTCCCTCCTCTCTTCTTGGCCCAGCCCGTGCCTGCTTTTCTTGAGTTGGGCCGAAGCTAGCTAACCGGCCGCGTCGTGGGCCGGCCCAGCCAGCAGCTGCCGCAGGCCGCCTCGCCCCTTCCCCTCTCTCTCCTGTCTCTATGACGCGCCGGGCCCACTTGTAAGTAATCTCTTCCACCTCCCGCTCGTAACCGAGCCGGTCACTTGACCGTGGAGTCCGACGCTGCCCCGAGCCTCCTAATCCTTGCCCAGCACGTCGGTGAGCCCCTCATAAATAGCGGCTTGTCTCCACCGCCTCCCTCCATCGAATCTTAGCCGCAAGCCATCGCCCATGATTCAAGCACCGGCTGCCGCAATCCAAGCCGCCGCTGCCTAGTTCGATTCGACAAGTTCATCGGTTCTGTGGTTCCCGTAAGCTAATGATGGTCTTTGAGATCAATTTAGAAGTAGCCGATCACTTCTCTTCCCTTCTTTTCTAATTTGGTTCGCTGTTTTCATCTTGTCATCGTCTACAGAGGATTTCCGTCCGCCATTGATAGCCGCGGGACACTCTCAGCCGATTCCCGTCGCTCCAACCCATCTAGGTGAGTTCGCGAGTTTCCGCTCTTGCTTCCCGTGCTTTTGGATCGAAGAATAGTGCGGTAACTTTCTTGATTGGACAACGCCGACGAGCCTAGCTCGCCGCCGGCCAGTTTTTCCGCCGCCGGTCACTGTAGCCAGCCGGAATCCCCTTCTTCTCTCCCACCAATCAATCTCGGCCGTTCAAATCTAATCCAACAGTGTAGATCTCAGGATACCCCTTCGTCTGGTTATTTTGCTTAAGAGCCCCTGTGTTTCTTTATTTTTGAACCCACGGTCCATAGCGTAAAGCCCGAATGCGCTTTGTTCTTTTGAAAGCGTAAACTTCGTCGGTTTAGGTGAAAATACGTTTTCTAGTATTTACAGTTTTGCCACTAGGTTTATTTAGGTCATAAAATCTCCGTTTTAACTCTGATTTGACTCGTTCAAATTGCGTTAGGTTCATAATTTCATACTCTACATGTTAGTACTACTGTTTAGTAGGTTTTCTACTTTTAAATTTTGGGGTTAGATTTAATCTATTACTTTAATAAAGTAAATCTCGTTTAAATCATAATTTTTCTGTTTTAGCTCTGATTTTACGTGAAATTCGCGTCTATGTGATCCTAGTGCGATGTAGATTCGTTTTAAAAACTTTTCATCTTATTTTTTTACTGTTGGTGTACTGTTCTAATTGTAGCTTTGTTTGCTTTGCATGATTGCTCTTGGATGATTGCTGTTGATGTGTTAATCGAGAATAGACGGTGATCAGTTCGTTGGTGATCAAGAGTACTATTACGAATCGGATCAACAGGATCAGCTAGATCAAGACAAGTATAGCATGGGATTATCCTTGTTTCCTACTCACTTTAATTCACTTAATCCATGCTGCATGAGTCTCCTTGTTAAGGATGCCTTAGTATTGATCTTGTTCCTTGAATCCTATGGTTATGGCACTGGGTAGTGGCTAGTGTTCACATAAACAATGATCTTGTAATTTGACTAATGATATATGCAATAACACTAAAAGATAATTTTTAGCAACAGGGAATAAGAGGGCTAGAGTTTTCTCTAGATTCCTCTCCGTAAGGACTTATCTGTAAGTGAACATCCGAGACTTATAGTACAGCTGTGAGGGCTACGTGGCTCTGGCTTTAGTTATATAAGAAGACCTTTTCTAGCTTGTTAGTGGTTACCTTTATGGCGCAAAAGGGGTTGTGTTCCGGGTTGGGTGTAGTGCGGCTCCTGTCCCTATGAGTATAGGGTGCGTGTCATTGTGCTATACGGAAGGGGGCTCTACATTTGCAGGTCACAGAAACCTAGCGGCCCTAACTTGTTAGACGAACCTTGGAAAGACTTCATAGTGAAACTTAACTGTCCAATGGGGAGTCATGACCTCGGACTTTTGGGGATCGCGACTCACAGTGAAAGTGTACAACCTCTGTAGAGTGTAAAACTGGTATATCAGCCGTGCTCACGGACACGAGCGGTCTTGGACCCTTACGGAATATAGATCACTATTAATTTACTTGTTCTTGCTATTCATTATTCTCTTTACATGATCATGTGTTTGTTATGGGAACATCACCTATTTGATGCTACTCAATTGCTTAAAATATGATCAACTAAAAGCTACATGCAGTTGAACCCGTGTCATGCCTCTTGAGCCTCATGAACCCCATGATATGCTTGTTGAGTTCGACATGGACTCACCCTTGCTATTTCCCCCACATCTCAGGAAGGGTACCAGACTGCTAGGTTCTAGAATTGTTAGGCTTGTGATCAACCAGTCAGTTTGATCCTGGAGTGAAGGTTACCCTCAGTGTTCAGAGTTGTCTTGCTGCTGTGTTGCTCTCTAAGGTTATATCTTATACTATTGCGTTATGTTTATTAAGCATTTGTCTCTTGATATTACACCTATCTGCAGCTATATGTGAGATTGGACCTCTTTATTTCACATATAGTGTATATCTGGTTTTGTTCTTAAAACTGGGTGTAACAGAGTGGTATCAGAGCAATGCTGACTGTAGGACGCAAGCCTAGTTCGAACTAGACGTTTATCATGTTTCCCTCCTTGCCTAGTTCTTGCTTTCTCTTCAACCTTGTTATTTTCTAAAATTTATAGTCCATTTGGCCTTTGCTCTGTTGCAAAATTTTGTCTCCATTCTAACTCTTCTTTCTCTATCTAAATAGATGGTTCGCAACGAGAAAATCACTAGCGTCAGGTTTAAAAGGCCATGCCTCACTCAAGGGATGATGGGACCATGGGAAGCTCTGCCTGCTATATCAGAGTCTCGACACACGGGTTGGCGAAAGGAGTATCACACTACGACCTTTAGCGGCGAATCCTTCTTCCACCCTCGACTTATGCGTATATTGCATGACCACTACTTTGATCAACAACCCAAGGTGGAATACAAGTGCACTAGGTGGATTCATCCCAAGTATGAGTCATTGGAACACAGAAGTACACATCACAAGATGGAATTAGTTTACTGGTTCACGTGCGGTGGAATCCATTCACTCCTCTCCTGCTGATCGCTTTGATATGCACGCAAGTATATCTGATGCTGCCCATCAAGCTCTTTTGGCATATCATGGAAAACATTATGAAGAGATGAAGGATGACAAGCAAAAATATCTTCCTCGTCACCCACCAAGGAGTTGGCTGACCCTTCTTCAGAGCCAAGTGAACAACTAAGGGAGATGGCCTGGACTATTCAAGTATTGCATCAAAAGTTGGAAGACAATCAACTGGAGTTGGCAGAAGTATGACAATACTATGAGGAGGCCCTTGATGAGATTGATGATTGGAGAAGTCGTGCTGGACTATCTAAGATCAATGAAGTGGAAGACGTATCCCGTTCATCTCCACGTAAGAGATGCTACCCCGGATGCCGCTGCAGTCACACCATCCTTAAGAAATAGGAGTTGTGTTCCCTTGTGTAATAAAACGTTAGTGACGAAAGATGAGTCTTATCGAGTTTTGTGGTGTCGTGTGAACTCTTGTGTGACAAGTTGAGTTGTTATTATGCCTATGTGTGAGTTGGTTTTTCCATGTAATGAGTGCTGGAGCTGTGTGGGCTTGTCTACAAAAGTTCCTAATTAAAAATACTAAGTTTTAGTGTGATAAATAAATAGTTTAGTTGGGTTAACTTTTCTCTCTGTTCTGTCCTTTCTGGAGCGGTCTGTCTTTCCTTTTATGCTTGAAATTAACTGTTTAGCGAAAAATTCTGAAATTTTTATGAGAGAATCTAAACCCACGTACCTTTCCAATGCCTCTGGAATCACCTTTTTATCTGATCTGGTTCGAGAGATATAACTGTTACAAGTTAAAGTTACTGCACAGTCTGGAAATCTGGAACAGTTTCTGTTGCACACTGTTTTTCGACCAAGTTGACTACAGAATCTGGAGGAGTGTTCTATAATAAAGTTGTAGGGAATTTTATAAGCTTTCTAACGGTATAAATTACAACTTCATTGGATTTACAAAACGAGAGTTATAGCTGTTTTACTGCACTGCTGATTTTCTGCTCGCGAGAAATTTCAGATTTCTTGTTCTTACCCATACACAAGAGTATCATTGGGATGATAGAATGCCTTGAAGCTAGTTAGCTCATCTAGAATGAGGTGCAGGATACCCTTTTGGTATCCCCTAATTTAATTTTTTTAAGGGGGGTAGCAAAGTCATAGAAGTTGCAAGATGAAGGTTTCGTACAGTTAGTGCTTTGCAGGTTTCGTACAGTTAGTGCTTTGCTTGGAAGTATTGGTTAACCCTCATGATTGAGATGTCACTCTCAAGCACAAGTGTCCTCTGCTCGAGGTTGATAATTTGGATCATCTATGGAGAGCTTGGGTAATTATTAGGATTGGTCTTCACTTTGAGCTGTCATCAGTTGGGAGTTCAACCTTCAACATACCTAAGGTAAATTGGCATGGATAACGTAGGAGCTGACATTGGAAATTTATAGTTGGTTCTACAGAGATTTAGGAAACCTCACTGCTATACCAAGCATGGCTAGTAAGTTTTGGATAGGTTATCTATATCGGTGGAATTATGAAGAAGAACACAAGAATTGATGCGTTGAGTTAGAACCTCCAAGGATGCATGTGTGACTTAGAGTTACTTTGGGATAGTGTGGGTTTATTAGAGGATCATTGGAGGTATTACAATGATGGACAAACATCTCGTCAAGACTTGGGATGTGCTCTATGCAAGAAAAGAGGTAGCTTATGCATTAAGTCAACTAAGTGAGTTGGACCACCTGACACATGATATGGAGATATCCACCGTGGAACATGATATGCTCTCTTCTTGGACATAAGAGAGATATCTACATGGAACGTTAGAGTATAGAAGGTATTTACACTAAGTTGGGGTTGAGTTGGTGACGTTATCATTGGATTTGAGTTGATTAAGACATGGAAAGTGTTATCATTGGGAGAAGCAAAGTAAGAGTCATTGTCGATGCCCTTAGCAAGGGAGAGTTATGCTAAGAAGATTTGGACGACACCAAGGACTAAGCATTGTTCTTAAGTGTTTAACAACTTAACCTAGACATGAATGGACATATGTTTTCAAGATTGGTGATAGAACCTACTTTGGGCAAAGAAAGTAAGGAGACTATGTTGAAGATGAATGTATGAAGTAGGAGGTCTGATAGTATGGATTAAAAAGGGATATAGCCAATCATTGTGAAGAGTTATTGCATTGCAGTTTGGATTAATGGGGACAAGAGTTTATCATACAAAGTGATCACAAGGTTGTCTTTGTGAGAAGTGTAAAGAATGCTAAGTTTGTGTGATCTGATAAGTGTCAGGCTAATTTTGAGGAACTGAAGAAGAGATTAACTACATCCCCGGTGTTAGTTTTGCCAGATTTGAGTAAGAACTTCTCTATCTATTGGGATGCATCTCATTTGGGTCTTGGTTGTGTGCTTATGCAAGAAGGCAAAGTAGTGGCATACACATCTCGACAGTTGAGGAAGCATGAGTTAAATTATCCTACTCATGACTTGGAGTTAGCAGCAGTGGTGCATGCTTTGAAAATATGGAGGCATTATTTGATTGGACATAAAAGTGATATTTACACTGATCATAAGAGTTTGAAGTACATTTTCACTCAATCAGATTTGAACTTGAGACAACATCGCTGGTTAGAGTTGATTAAGGATTATGATTTGGAGGTACATTATCATCCGGGTAAGGCTAATGTGGTTGCAGATGCTCTTAGCAGAAAGAGCTATGCTAATGAGGTGCAAGTAATGCCTATGTCAAATGAATTATGTGCTGAGTTTGAGCATTTAAACTTGGGTATTGCTATTAATGCAGTGGAATTAGTAATAGAGCCTATGTTAGAGCAACAGATACGTAAGGGTTAGTTGATAGATGACAAAATAAAGGAGATAGTGAAGAATATACCGAAAGGTAAAGCACCTGGATTCCGGTTGGATGATAAAGAAACTCTATGGTTTAGGAAACGATCATGTGTGCCTGAGGACAAAGCTATAAGAGAAGCAATTTTACATGAAGCTCATGAGTCCGCTTACTCTATTTATCCCGAAAGTACTAAGATGTATATGGATTTGAGAGAGAGGTATTGGTGGCATGGCTTGAAAAGAGATATTGCAGAGTATGTTGCACTATGTGATACGTGTCAAAGGATTAAAGCTGAACATCAGAGACCTGCAGGATTGTTGCAACTGATGTAGATACCTGAGTGGAAGTGGGAAGAAGTTGGTATGGACTTCATAGTGGGGTTACCACGCACTCAGAGAGGTTTTGATTCAATATGGGTTATAGTGGATCGTTTGACTAAAGTTGCACATTTTATATTGGTTAAAACAACGTATTCTAGTGCAAAGTTGGCTGAACTATATTTGAAAAGAATAGTAAGTTTGCACGGAGTTCCAAAGAAGATCGTGTCAGATCGAGGTACTCAATTTACATCTTATTACTGGCAGAGAGTACAAGAGTCATTAGGGACTAAGCTGAACTTTAGCACCGCATATCATCCTCAGACGGATGGGCAAACCAAAAGTATTAATCAGATATTGGAAGATATGTTGAGAGCTTGTGCTTTGCAGTATGGTACAAGTTGGGATAAGAGTTTGTCATATGCAGAGTTTTTTTACAATAATAGTTATCAGAAAAGTTTACATATGGCACCGTTTGAAGCTTTGTATGGTAGGAAGTGCAGAACTCCGTTGTTTTGGAATCAGACGGGAGAAAGTCAAGTGTTTGGTCCCGATGTACTTAGGAATGCTGAGAAACAAGTAAGAATGATCTGAAATAATTTGAAAGCAGCTCAGTCACGATAGAAAAGTTATGCCGATACTCGACGGAGAGAGTTGACTTTTGAAGTGGGAGATTATGTCTACCTAAAGGTGTCACCTATGAGAGGTGTGAAAATGTTTAATCGGAAAGGAAAGTTAGCATCGAGGTATGTCGGTCCTTTTAAGATTTTAGAGAGACGTGGTGAAGTGGCATATCAGTTGGAATTGCCTGAGAGTTTAGCAAGTGTGCATGATGTGTTCCATGTGTCTCAGTTAAAGAAATATTTGCGTGTGCCAGAAGAACAAATACCGTTGGAAGAACTCACTGTTAAGAAAAATCTTACTTATGAGGAGTATCCAGTAAAAATCTTGGAGACAGCGGAAAGAGTTACCAGGAGCCGAGTTATAAAGATGTGTAAAGTTCAGTGGAGCCGATATTCGGAAGCAGAGGCTACGTGGGAAAGAGAGGAAGATTTAAGAAAAGCATACCCACAGTTGTTTGAGTAAGCATCGTCCGAATCTCGGGATGAGATTCATTTTAAGGGAGTAGAATTGTAACACCCTAAATTTTTGAATATTTTTAAAATAGGGAATTTGATTTAGTTAAGCATTTATGTGTGCATGAAAACTTAGTGAAATAATATTTTTTGTTTAAAATAAAATCAAATATAAGGTTAAAATGAGTGTTTGTGCATACATGCTGTTGCATATCTTGTTTTGTATTGAATGTTGCTTGAGAATTTCAAAAGAGAATTCAAATTCTATTTAAATCTTTATTTGAAAATGCATTTGGAAAATTAGAAAAAAAAAAGAAAATGGAAGTCTTCTTCATCTCTGTTTTGGCCCGAAGGCCTTCCCTCCTCTCTTCTTGGCCCAGCCCGTGCTTGCTTTTCTTGAGTTGGGCCGAAGCTAGCTAACCGGCCGCGTCGTGGGCCGGCCCAGCCAGCAGCTGCCGCAGGCCGCCTCGCCCCTTCCCCTCTCTCTCCTGTCTCTATGACGCGCCGGGCCCGCTTGTAAGTAATCTCTTCCACCTCCCGCTCGTAACCGAGCCGGTCACTTGACCGTGGAGTCCGACGCTGCCCCGAGCCTCCTAATCCTTGCCCAGCACGTCAGTGAGCCCCTCATAAATAGCGGCCCGTCTCCACCGCCTCCCTCCATCGAATCTTAGCCGCAAGCCATCGCCCATGATTCAAGCACCGGTTGCCGCAATCCAAGCCGCCGCTGCCTAGTTCGATTCGACAAGTTCATCGGTTCCGTGGTTCCCGTAAGCTAATGATGGTCTTTGAGATCAATTTAGAAGTAGCCGATCACTTCTCTTCCCTTCTTTTCGAATTTGGTTCGTTGTTTTCATCTTGTCATCGTCTACAGAGGATTTCCGTCCGCCATTGATAGCCGCGGGACGCTCTCGGCCGATTCCCGTCGCTCCAACCCATCTAGGTGAGTTCGCGAGTTTCCGCTCTTGCTTCCCGTGCTTTTGGATCGAAGAATAGTGCGGTAACTTTCTTGATTGGACAACGCCGACGAGCCTAGCTCGCCGCCGGCCAGTTTTTCCGCCGCCGGTCACTGTAGCCGGCCGGAATCCCCTTCTCTCCCACTAATCAATCTCGGCCGTTCAAATATAATCCAACGGTGTAGATCTCAGGATACCCCTTCGTCTGGTTATTTTGCTTAAGAGCCCCTGTGTTTCTTTATTTTTGAACCCACGGTCCATAGTGTAAAGCCCGAATGCGCTTTGTTCTTTTGAAAGCGTAAACTTCATCGGTTTAGGTGAAAATACGTTTTCTGGTATTTACAGTTTTGCCACTAGGTTTATTTAGGTCATAAAATCTCCGTTTTAACTCCGATTTGACTCGTTCAAATTGCGTTAGGTTCATAATTTCATACTCTACCTGTTAGTACTACTGTTTAGTAGGTTTCTACTTTTAAATTTTGAGGTTAGATTTAATCTATTACTTTAATAAAGTAAATCTCGTTTAAATCATAACTTTTCTGTTTTAGCTCCGATTTACGTGAAATTCACGTCTGTGTGATCCTAGTGCCATGTAGATTCGTTTTAAAAACTTTTCATCTTATTTTTCTACTGTTGGTGTACTGTTCTAATTGTAGCTTTGTTTGCTTTGCATGATTGCTCTTGGATGATTGTTGTTGATGTGTTAATCGAGAATAGACGGTGATCAGTTCGTTGGTGATCAAGAGTACTATTACGAATCGGATCAACAGGATCAGCTAGATCAAGGCAAGTATAGCATGGGATTATCCTTGTTACCTACTCACTTTAATTCACTTAATTCATGCTGCATGAGTCTCTTTGTTAAGGATGCCTTAGTATTGATCTGGTTTCTTGAATCCTATGGTTATGGCATTGGGTAGTGGCTAGTGCTCACATAAATAATGATCTTGTAATTTAACTAATGATATATGTAATAACACTAAAAGATGATTTTTAGCAACAGGGAACAAGAGGGCTAGAGTTTTCTCTAGATTCCTCTCCGTAAGGACTTATCTGTAAGCGAACATCTGGGACTTACAGTACAGCTGTGAGGGCTACATGGCTCTGGCTTTAGTCATATAAGAGGACCTTTTCTAGCTTGTTAGTGGTTACCTTTATGGCGCAAAAGGGGTTGTGTTCCGGGTTGGGTGTAGTGCGGCTCCTGTCCCTATGAGTATAGGCTGCGTGTCATTGTGTCATAAGGAAGGGGGGCTCTACATTTATAGGCCACGAAAACCTAGCGGCCCTAACTTGTTAGACGAACCTTGGAAAGACTTTATAGTGAAACTTAACTGTCCAATGGGGAGTCATGACCTCGGACTTTTGGGGATCGCGACTCACAGTGAAAGTGTACAACCTCTGCAGAGTGTAAAACTAGTATATCAGCCGTGCTCACGGACACAAGCGGCCTTGGACCCTTACGGAATAGAGATCACTATTAATTTACTTGTTCTTGCTATTCATTATTCTCTTTACATGATCATGTGTTTGTTATGGGAACATCACCTATTTGATGCTACCCGATTGCTTAAAATATGATCAACTAAAAGCTACATGCAGTTGAATCCGTGTCATGCCTCTTGAGCCTCATGAACCCCATGATATGCTTGTTGAGTTTGACATGGACTCACCCTTGCTATTTCCCCCATATTTCAGGAAGGGTACCAGACTGCTAGGTTCTGGAATTGTTAGGCTTGTGATCAACCAGTCAGTTTGATCCTGGAGTGAAGGTCACCCAGTGTTAAGAGTTGTCTTGCTGCTGTGTTGCTCTCTAAGGTTATATCTTATACTATTGCGTTATGTTTATTAAGCATTTGTCTCTTGATATTACATCTATCTGCAGCTATATGTGAGATTTGACCTCTTTATTTCACATATAGTGTATATCTGGTTTTGTCCTTAAAACTGGGTGTGACAGATCTCATCCTTTAAAAAAAAAATTCGTTCAGCAATCTTGACATATTTAGCAAACAAATGCTGACCGTCCTGTGTTATCACACTTAGAACAAGAATTGTCCCGCGAGATTGCCATGTATTGTGGTCGTCATTATACTACAGGAGTATGTTGTATCATTAAGCTACTTTTTCATGATCGTCTTATTGCAAATAAATTAATCAAAATTACTTGTCTTTATAAATATTATCTTGTTTTGTATTTTACCGTATGCAGCAAGTGATCGAAGCAGTTTTGACAGTAGTGGACCTGATATGTTAGCAGACTTGTGTTCAGAGAAAGTTGGCGGAGTCTGAATTTCATGAGATAGCAGAGGCACTGTACTACATTAGAGATGAGAAATAGGCAGATTTAGTGTAGGTGGTTCAAGTAGTGCAATTCAGTAGAGTCATAGAGTTTCCAGCTAAAGAAAAGAGTGTTGATGTGTCTAATTCCTTAGTAGTTGCAGTACAAATGTGTGAGTGAAGTTTTAATGGAATTGCCTATGTATCACGAAAAAGTCTATAAAGTAGAGTTTATGAGCTTACGACGTCGCGCTCTTCGTGATTATGTTAATTTCACAAACTTTGCCTTTTGAATTAAATGTCACTTTAATATTAGTATTTAATTTTTACAGTATTATTATTTTATCATGTGATCCATGTGTTTTTAATATAAAATGTTAGCTATACCGTAGCAACGTACGGGCACGCTAACTACTCTATATATATTTTGGACCACAGCGAGATGATGGACAGACCGGTGATGTACTTGGGATAGTCTGGAGTCCACTCTTTACGCTAAATGTTACTGGTCTTTTTGAGACACATATTGAATGCTATCACGTCATTTATTGTAGGACATAGGAAGCAGTCCTAATAAGTATGCTATGACGAACGAGTTTCTTTCCGAACCTCAAATCTGCAGTGGAAGCATCAACAAGTGATCTGCATCCGATCCAACCCCATGCATCTTGGACGCTCGGGCAAAACCATGCCAGTAAAAAAAACAATAGGAATGTTGCAAATACTTTGGAAGATGAACAAGTTTAGAACTAGTCGAATTGACATGAGGTTTCGTGCAGTTATGTGACAGATCTTACTCATCTAAAATAAAACGATATGGTTGTTACTTAATCCATGGAACAACCATCAACCCATTCATCTGACACGTTGAAAGAATATCAACCGCCAATACTAGCCATACTGGATCTGGAAGCCGCATACACGTTCGGCCATTGCGAGATGCCAGAGGCTGTTATAGATGCCCTAACAAAACTTCGTAAGAAGATAGCGCGAGAAATAATTGAGGATCGAACTCTATGTCAAAGTCAAAAGAAAAATAGATCTTTTACTACCTGTTACAAACTTTATGTTCGGCGTAGTACTCACATTGGAACTTACGAACAAGAATTGCTCTATCAATCACCATCTACTTTAGATATATCTTCTGAAACTTTTTTCAAATCCAAAAGTTCAGTATCTTCCTACAAATTAGTGAATTAGGAGGGGTTCTTTTGTGCAGAAAAAGAAAGAGCAGTGCAATCTTTCAAACTTGCATTTGAAATGTGAAATATTTATACACAGGGGAGAGATCAAGACAAAGATTTAAATCCATAACACAAAGACACAAACAAGAACTCGATCGTCCGTCCAATTCCATCGCCTTTGCAAAACAAAATCAACTAGAAAAACACTGGATTGGATGATTATAACACAAAAGCACACATTTATTTATTTATTTTTATTTTATTTTTGTCGTCATCAAGGCTCAAGTGTAAAGACGGTATTAATGAAAAATCTTTTTTATTTATTTTTCTCAAAAAAAAAGAGAAAGCTCCCGTCGGAGGCCAAGCAGCCGATTCCGACTCTTCTTCTTCCAGCTCAGAACAGGTTGGTGCGTGTACGCGACTCATCTTCCCAAAACCAAGTCGTCTTCCCGGGAAATAAAACCCTAGCGCATCGGCGTCGCCTCCCCCCGCCTCCCAGAGCAATCCATCCCCTGAAATTTTCGATTCCCGATCTCGATCTCGCGACCACAGCTCCACGCGCGCTTCGCGATCTCGACTCGGCGGCTCCCTCGATCCATTCCCCCAAGCCGCCGGTGCTCCCCTTCCTCGCCCGATGTCCGCAGGTGCTCCTCCCTCCTCGCCCGTTCACCGCTCCTGTCGAGTCGTCGCCCCTTGGGTTGCTGTTGCGATGCTAAGCCCACCTCCGGCCCCACTCGCGGCGGCGCAGGATGAGGCGCGTCCCTTGCCACCGATGAAGGTGAAGCTGCTTTTTCGGTACGCCGTGTCCAGCGTGTTCGGCGGCATAGGCCGCGCCTGGCGCAAGGCTTTGGTCAGGCTCCACGCTGTGCCCTGCATCATCAAGATCCTCTCCTTCACTGCAGATCCCGAGGTGTCCTGCTTCTGGATACCGATCTTCCACTTCTGGGTGTACCTCGGCTTGGACGCCATGGTGCTCATGACGGGCGTGGACATCGTCTACTACATGCTGAAGCTGCTTTTCCCGTACGCTGTGACCTGCGTGTTCAGTGGCATGGGCCGCCCCCGGGGAATGGCTATGATCGGGCTTCACATTGTGCTCTGCATCGTCAAGGTCCTCTTCTTCACTACAGGCCTCGAGGTGGTCCGCTTCTGGATACCTATCTTCCGCATCTGGGTGTACCTCGGCTTGGCCGCCATGACGCTCACGACGTGCGTGGACATCGGTTACTACTTGTATGGGTTGTACGCCTTGAAGTTTGATCTGCTACAGCAGCAGCTGGCAGCGGCAGCGGTGCAGCTCCCGCCTCCACCTCCGGAGATGGACATGTGCTAGGTTTGGTCGGTGCGTTCGGTATGTGTTTGGTTGCTGGCGCCAGGTGCGTTTTCTAACCCATTCTGCAAGTGTCTGTTTACTCGCTGATTACAGTTACAGGTGTTGCTGCTCTCCTTGGTCAAGGTACATGTCCTCCCCTTCCCGGCCCTATCAAAATTCAGCATCTTTAATGCCGTATTGCTTAATTGTGCAGCTATAAGTATCTTTAATGTCGTATTGCTTAATTGTGCAGCTATAAGTATCTGAAATCAGAAATATTAAGTTTTGAAATAGAAAATATCTGGATTTTAGGTTCCATATATAGTATAGTTGTCTGCCCATATGATTTGGTGCAGATTTCTTTGCTTGTGCCAGACCATCTGTTTTCAATTTGTTTAGGCACCACTAGAAATTTGGAAGATGCTTCTGGTGCTTCTGGTTAATTGGTATGTTTTTCAAGTCTATCCTCAATCTATCTTTTATAAAACAATGAATCCACAATGTGTTCGTACTTCAGTATTTGCATTGTGGGAGCACTTCAGTGGATGGAGATCTATTAGTTGTTCTAGTATGTTTTTTCCTTGTTTCTTACTTTCTGTATTTTGTGTTCATTTCATTTGTGATAAACAGGCTTTGTGATGAAGGGATCAATGGGAAGGACCAGCGTGCTGAAAAGATTTTGCTCTCTTGCCCCACCTGCCGAAGCAAAGATAGAGGACAGATGGTGGCATACATCAGTGAAAGCACATCACTTGACGGTCCGAGCTGAACGTGATCATCATGGAAAAGTGGAGGAAAAGAGCAACCTGTTGAGTGCCATGATAATAAAAATGCCAGCGCACTAAATCAGGACACAGAACACAAGAAGTAGAGCTGGAAAATACTGCAAGCCAAGTGGGAGAAGACCCAAGTTCAAAGTTTTTAACTGCAATAGTTATTACTTTTGTGCAGTTCGAAGTTTCTGATTTGCAGTAGCTACTTTTTGTTTCATAGTTTGTTCAGTATCTTTAGGAAAGATTGAAGAAGATATGGTATTTAATTCAAAAGAGTTGTTTTTAGACTGCATGTTTCAATTTTGTTGATTCAGGAGGTTCTTTTATGTCTATAAAAGATAAAAGAATTTCTAGTTGCCATTGTCTGTCCTGGAGTAGTGCTAGAAATATATTTGTTTGAGTTCTTAATAATTTATCACTTTGTCTCGTGCTAGTTGGGTTTCTTTTGTTTCCTGTGTTGCTTCTGCTGGGTTTTTGTCACTCCTGGTGACCCAAGTGTGACCTCTGTAGTATATGCACAAAAGTAGCAGCAGTGTTGAAAAAGGTCAGAAAAGTTTGTAAAAAATGCTAAAGAACAAAGATTTCTATAATAGTTTAGTTATGCTTTTTTAGTATCTGACTACAACAACAACAACATAGTCTTTTGTCCCAAGCAAGTTGGGGTAGGCTAGAGATGAAACCCAAAAGAGACGAGAAACAGGGAGACACATAAAGGGACATAAAGGGCACAAGACAAAAAGAGGTCACGGTTCAGGCACGTTGATTGCCAATCTCCAAGCGCTCCTGTCCATAGCTAAATCCTTGGAGATATTCCACTCCTTAAGATCTCTCTTAACGGACTCGTCCCAAGTTAGTTTACGACGACCTCTACCGCTCTTTACATTATCGGCCCGCTTTAGAACTCCACTACGCACCGGCGCCTCAGGAGGCCTCCGTTGGACATGTCCAAACCATCTCAACCGATGTTGAATCAATTTCTCCTCAATTGGTGCCACCCCAACCCTATCCCGAATATCGTCGTTCCGGACTCTATCCCTCCTTGTGTGCCCACAACACCAACGCAACATACGCATCTCTGTTACACTCAATTGCTGGACATGTCGAAAATGAGAAAATAGGCAACTAGCGTCTAGTACTTCCATTGCATGCTGATTGGGATGTCTAATTGAATTGTGGTGACTGTCTGGTCTTTGGTCTCACACAGAGGTGATTTATGACATGTGCCGATGGCTATGTGATCCCTTTCTGCAAAATGGAACAGCTAAGGATTTTATTTTCCCTTTTTGTGCGCATAAAAAAATGAAATGAATTGACTATAATACAATTGTACTGTGTGGCACTAATTCTGTTTTATGTTTTGGAATCAGTTAGTCACTTGATATATGTCAAAATTGTTAATCTGGTAGTATTTTCTTGTTAGTGATGTTGATAGCTAATCTAACATTTCATTTGTTTGACCTTTTGAATTATTATTGTGCAAACCTTCAGGCCTGGGGACAAAGATAATGCTAGATATTGTCTTGTTGGTGTCATTGAGCAATGCGGGAGGACTGTAACAGGGGGGCACTTTGTCGCTTATGTGACAGGAAGCAGGATTTTCAGTGAGCAGGAGATGAACAGTAGCTCTTCCTGTTGGTTTCGTGCAAATGATAAAAGCATCAGAGAAGTCTCTCTAGTCGAAGTTCTCAAGAGCGAGGCTTTCCTTTTCTATGAGAAGATAGAAGTTTGAGACATGTATCATATTATGCCCAAGTAATAACACGAGCAATCAAATGGCATTGGCAAGCTTGATTTGGTTTGCTAAGGATCCATTCAGTGCACTCAGTCCATTCCCGTACTGCTTTTGCTGAGGCATTGCAGGGCACCTGGTTAATGGCGGCTTGTAACCAGTTGGGAATTGTTAGCTAATCTGCCGAGTGTTTTTTCTTGCTCTTCTAGGAGCAGTGAGGGCATGCTGTATTGGCTGAAGAGAGTAGGAAATTGATCATAGATTCAAACTATGGCCTGGTTTGGTTGGATGATTCTCACATGCCAGGGATTCACATTTTGTGACCACCGGCTATGTAATACAGATGTAAGGCGTCGACGATTTTGTTTATGGAAGCATTTCCTTGTTTTATGAATGGTGGTTGCCAAGGATTTTTTTTTGGTGTCTAGGAGAATGAGAGTGGGTGCTCCTGGTTGATAAAGATGGCTTAATTCTGATTGTAGACTGCTAAAAAATCATTTTTTACAATGCTATTTGGTTAAGGATAAGATAATTTGATTGCGATTGATTTGAAAGAAGAGCTCGATGAAAATTCAAAGGGATATATGTATTGTGGTAAGCTGAGTGCGGATGTGTGATACTTGAAATTGAGGAGGCCAATGTGTGTTTCAATTTTTGCAGTGGAAGCATATGATATGAATCAAGTATGGAAAAACCATATGGTAAATATGTTGAATCGAAGCCGGTGGATACTATATATGCCCAAATGATGACCTGGGAGGTTTGACTTGATTGGAGACTGTTGCAGTACTGGAGTTGGACAATTGAGCCCCCTCTGAGACAAACTGTACCTTGGCTCTTGAACAGTTGTGGTACTTAGGTGGAGTAAAACTAACCATTGTTAATTCCTTGGCACTATTTTTTTCGCTTTACAGCTTCTGTCATGTAGGACAAAGTTAACATGAAATTCATCAGTTTGGTTTTTTGGTGGAAGGAGATGCCATGCCATTGGAAGGTGTGTTTGCTGAGACTAACAAGCTGCTGGATACTGGATTTTAGCATCGATGATAGGACAGGAATGGTGGCCCTAATGCATTAGCGGCGGCAGTGGTGGCGGTGGCAGCGCAGCAGCTCCACCTCTTCCGGAGATGGAGAGGTTAGTTTTAATCCCTGCGTGCAGTATGTTTTTTTCTGGCTGGCCTCATATGCATTTTCTAACCCATTCTTCAAGTCTCTGTTTAGTGTTTATTTGGTAGGTGTTGCTGCTCTCCTTGTTCAAGGTACATGCCCTCGCCTTTCCAACCCTATCTTTGATTTAGCATCTTTAATGTTGTAATTGCTTAATTGTGCAGCTATAAGTATTTGAAATCTGAAATATTAAGTTTTCAAACAGAAAAATACCTGGATGTTAGGTTCCATATATAGTTGTCTATGGCCCATATGGTTTGGCACAGATTTCTTTGCCTGTGCAAGACTTCTGTTTCAATTTGTTTAGGCACCACTGGAAACTGGAAGATGCTTCAGGTGTTTCTGGTTTAGCTATTAAATAGTATGTTTTTCAAGTCTATGTTCAATCTATCTTTTATAAAACAATGAATCCATAATTCTCTATGTTGTGGATGATTGACTTGCTTGTTAAAGATCCTCCTGGTGTAGATTGTCCTCTCCTCGGTGCTAGAATCTGTGAGCATTTTGATGTTGCTGCTCCCTGTGTTGTATTTCTGTCCTTGTTGCATTATGGTGACATTTTTATTAATGAGGTCACATGCATTTGCTATTGCAGGCTATAATGTGTTGTGTTTCATTCCTCAGTAGTTGCATTGTGGGAGCACTTCAGTCGATAGAAATTTTTGTTCTAGTATGTTTTTTCCTCGCTTCTTTCTTTCTGTACTGTGTCGTTTGTGATAAGCAGAGTTCGTGATAAATGGATCAATGGGAAGGACCAGCATGCTGAAAAGATTTCAAGTCTTTTCCCTGTGTGCCATTACAAAAGACTCAAAAGATTTTGCTTTCTCTTGTGGCCCCACAGTTCATCAAGGGTGTCAGTATATACTATTAGTTTTCTACTCCAAAAGTTGTACAATTTTCAGACCTCAGATTTAGTCGGTCCACAGCATGCTCACTATGGGTTATAATGTATAACAATTTCCTCTCTCCTCCAGATGTTATGTTTGTCTTGCAAAAATAAGCTAGCGTGGATTTTCCATTTGGACTATTGTAGCTATCTTCCAGTTAGCAAATGTTAACAAGTGTGCATAGTTCTGTTTACAATTCTTTGATTCTTCAAAATCTTTTTCTTTTGACCCAAAAAAATATAGCAGGGGAGACCCCCGCTGTTATTTTTCAAAATCTATCAGATTAGTAGGGTATATATTGCTTTCTTATTCTTAATTAATTTCTTTTGTTAGTACAGTCGTTGACTGGATGGATGCATTGTGTGATAATTTCACCTCACCGTATTTGACCAATTCTTGATTCACATGACTCATCTTTTAGCTGTGAAATTAAATGCAAATGTCTTGATATATTGGGGGATGTACCTCGTATATTTGACAACTTGATTTCATTACAAAAGTTCATGAGTCCATGTTGAATCAGCACTAAGCATCTGAACATTGTTAGAAGTGCAATCCTTTTCTAGAAATTATTTCACTTGAGAAGGATGCATTTACTTGGACCTGTCAACATATGTATGATATCTGACGTCATAATATTCCTGTGCAGGTTATGTTGACAAGGATGAATGACCCGGTTCAAGCAAGTCTTCACCGACTATAAGTGGAAGACAGACTACAAGTGGAAGACAGGCTCAATCATATATGTTGTGCACATCGCATTGATGAAATACAGAGGCTAGATTATTTGCTAAGACAGGTTGAATCCTAGGGTGCAGATTCATTTTCTTTATATAGAATAGATTATTCCCCTTCTATGGGAAAGTTGATGGTTTGAATGTCACTACGGGCATCAATTGCCAACCATTGTATAGGGCATAGGCATGCATATTTTCCATCACTATGATTTGAACCAGTTAATGGTCTCCTCGGTATGAGTATGACTTTATCCATGAATTTGCCAAGCTTTGCCCCGATGGCCATGTTTAGTTCCTGTAACTAAAGTTATACTAAGTCATTAAATTTTTTTTTTGATCAAACTTATAGAAAAAAGGTCAAAATTTACGACACTAAATTAGATGATAAGATACGCCACACAGTGGAATATATTTCTATAATGTAATCGTTTGGTGTCATAAATTTTAAATTTATTTTTTCGCGAGCGAGATTGGACCCGAATTTCATTAAGAAGGAGATTGTAAACAGATTGGACATGAATTTCATTAAGAAGGAAGGATATTGTAAATAATAAAGGCAGGAGAAACACGCTGAGAGCCTGACAATGCAACTTATACAGTACTATGGGCATAATGTTTTGTGACCAGTGTGTTCACTTCGCGAAAAGTAGGTGAAAAGTTACTGTAGCATCTTTCGTTGTTATTTGGCAAAATTTGTCCAATCATGGACTAACTAGGCTCAAAAGATTCGTCCCGACATTTACAGACAAACTATGCAATTAGTTATCTTTTTTACCTACATTTAATGCTCTATACATGCGTCGAAAGATTTGATGTGATGGGTGAAAGAAGAAATATTTTGGGTTGGGATGGAGAAGTGAACAGGCCCAAAGCTAGTTTGGCAGCGACAGGCTGGCGATGACTGCTTGTACCCAATCCGCCGCTTCCTCCATAAGGCTCCGAACGACAGCAACTGGATTCGAAGACATTCTCCTAAAGACTATTGTTCCTTTCCTTCCAAACGGTCCACAGTGAGCAACACCGAGGAATTGAAGGTAGGTCGCGTTGCCGAGTCGAGGCAAGCTCGCTGGCGAAGGCACCACTCCTCCAATTCGTCCTCATACTCTAGCATCAACGATAGGAGACCTAGCGGCGTGAGCATTAGCTGCCACACCTGTCCGGTGAAGATGCAACTCGATGTGCCATGGCCCACCGTCTCAACACTCTAATCATAGAGTGCGCACACATCATCCGCTTGCATATCGTGGCGCTTGCGATGATCAGAGATCCAAAACCGGTTCTTAAAAAGGTCATTAGTTACCTAGTATACTCTATAGACTAAATTGTAATGCTCTGAGCCAGGCGTCCGTCCGCTTGGACACTCCGTTGCTGGGCCGTGATAACAGCCAACAATCCACGCTCCTTCGTTTCTCAAGAAAACTACTCATCCACTCATTCCTATCAACTAGTTTCTCTTCCTATCACTCTTATCTGCTCGCCTACCGCCTCCGAGCGCAGGGGCACTGGCCCTGCCAGGCGCTGTGCGCAACAGCCTCCAAGGCGTAGCGCTCGACCGCTCGCCTTGCCAGGCACGGCGCCCGGCTGCCCTGCCAGGCGCGGCGCACGGCTGCCCTCTCCAAGTCACGCGGCCGTGGCCTCCCTGCCGCTCGTGCGGCCGATGCCTCCCTTCCGCTACGTGCAACCACTGCCGCCGGCCCGCTGTCTACAAGCACTGCCGGGCCGCTGCCTCCGGTGAACATCACACACCAACAAGCCACCATTCTGCTGAACAGCAAGGAGATGTTGCGTTGAAAGTGGATATTGCAAGAGTCACTACTACACATATTCTTTTGCGCAGAGTTTCCAAAATGGCCTCGGAGGCGGGCGGCCTGGTTGCCCGCCTTTGTTATTCGAGGCAGGATAGCCGGGCCAGCAACCGCTTTGGTTAATCCTTAACCGAGGCGGGCCCTGTAATATAACCGCCTTGGTTGATGCTTATTAACCAAGGCAGTTACCCTAACACAACCGTCTTAGTTAATACATTTACCTAGGTTGTCACATTACAAGGCCCACCACGATAAATAGTGGCCCAGACAGTCCATCTAGGCCTGGTAATGGGTTCCTAGTATATATACCGCGAGCACAACTAAACCCTAACTTCCATCCTCACCTTCCTCTCCCTCAGTTGCGCAGAGCGCAGCGCCCCTCCCCACACCAAACAGAGCGTGCGGACCGGCGCTTCTCTCTCTCTCTCTCGCGTGCCTCTCTCTCTCTTCCAACGCCTCTCTCCATCGCACTCTCTCTTGCACACGTGCCGAGCACGGGGACTGGCAGAGCGGCGCCTCCCTCTCCCTCTCTCTCACACGCGTTGCCTCCTCCACAATCCGGTGGCTACGGCTCCCCTCCTTCACAATCGGGCGGCACTCCTCCTTCGGTGACCGTGGTTGATGGATTCGTTGCTGGCGGGCGGATTTGTGACCATGGTGGTCGGATCCACGCCCGTGGTGGGTGGATCCGATGAAGGTGCGGTGGTGCGAGGTGGATCCATAGTGGCGCCACGGCCCTCTACGGGCTGGGGCGGCATGTGGCCTCACGGTCGTGGGTCCACGGCGGTGGCGCGGCCCTCTCCGGGCTAGGGCGGCGCGTGGCCTCGCGGTCCTAGGTCCACGGCGGTGGCGCGGCCCTCTTTGGGCTGGGGCGGCTTGGATCTCCTCCTCCTCGGTGAATCAGCTCTCCCACGCCCTCCCTCCCTTCTCTGTGGATCCGGCGAGCGCGGTGGATCCGGCGAGCGGTGATGCGGATCTGGTGAGCGCAGTGCAGATCCGGCGAGTGGAGCGGCGGATGGGCTCGCCGAGCTTATCCACGGGTTTTCCTTTTTTTGTTTTTTATTCGATTAACCGAGATAAGCAGGGCAAGCACCTCGGTTAAGGTCATGATGAACCGTGACCTTTCGACTGAGGCGGTTGCAGAAACTGTCTCGGTTAAGCCTTTTTGCCCATCACGGTTAAGATTTTTGTAGTAGTATGTTTCAATTGTTTTAGATATTTTAGAGGTTTGTTGCATATGTTTCATATGATGGTGCAAAAATAGCTCGGGATGTTGCACATGTTTCAATGGTTATACACGTATGTTGCAAGTGCCCGTTTCAAATGTTTCATCTTTTTTAAGACCTATGTTGCAAGTGTGTTTATTTGGATGTTGCATATGTTTCACACATATGTTACAAGTGTTATCTGGATGTTTTTATATGTTTTGCAATGGCTTTTTCAAGTGTTTTCGTGTATTTTTTGCAAGTGTTTCATACACATGTTTCAAGTGTTTCATCTGTCTTTAGAAGTATATTACAAATATTTCATCTGGATGTTTTAAGGATAGATTGGGTGTTGCTGCTGGGGACCCACCTGTCATAGCTGCTGAGCCGCCACCGAGCAGGCGCAGACGTCCGGGCGGGGAAGCGAAGGGTGCGCGAGCGGGGTCGAGCGGTGCAGGACCCATGTATGCGCACAAAACGGAGTACAAGCGTGAACGTCTGGACGCGTCTGTCCAAACGTCCGGGCGCCAGCACTGCCAAAGTCTAAAAGGCCATTTAACTTTTATGCATTGTTAAAATAATCCTAAAATATACTAGGCCATTTGTATGATGCTGCCGGCACAACTCTTACGAGCTTGGAATCAATATCATCAATATGCCATACAATGATTTATTTATGAGCTTGGAATTAATATCATCAATATGCAGTACTTTTTATTTATTTATTTATTTATTTATTTTTGTCAAAAAAAAGCTCAAGGGTAAAGACGGTAATCATCCTGTTTGTTTAAACTTATCAGTCAGAATCAGTCAGCCATTTAACAGTATTTTTCTCTTACAATAAATCAACACCAGAACAGGGTGAATGAAAAAAGCCCGCTCTTCTTCCGGTTCCAGCACACAACTGGTTCTAGGTTGGCACGTGAGGGATACGCGACGCCACAAAACCGACTCTGCGACTCATCTTCCTGACCAATAAAACCCGCGTGCGGCATCGCCTCGCCTCTACCCCCGCCTCCCAGAGCAATTGATCCCCAGAGTTTTCGATTCTCGCAATCCTGATCTCGATCTGCCGACCACAGGTCCACATCTCCGTGCGCTTCGCGATCTTGACCTGGCGGCTCCTTTGATCGATTCTGGCGAGTCCGTAGGTGCTCCTCCCTCCTCGCCCGATGTCCACAGGTGCTCCTCCCACCTCGCTCGATCCCCGCACCTCTCGAGTTGTTGCCCCTTTGGGTCCTGTTACGATGCTGTGCCCACCTCTAGCCCCACCCGCGGCGACGCAGGATGAGGTGCGTCCCTTGCTGCCGATGAAGATTAAGCTTTTTCCGTACGCAGTGTCCTGCGTGTTCGGCGGCATGGGCCGCACCTGAGGCATGGCTATGATCGGGCTCCACGTTATGATATGCATCATCAAGGTCCTCTCCTTCACTATAGATCCTGAGGTGGCCCGCTTCTGGATACCAATCTTCCGCGTTTGGATTTACCTTGGCATCGCCGCAATCGTGCTCATGACGTGCGTGAACATCGTCTACTACATGCCCGTGTATGGGGTGTACGCTCGGAAGTTCGATCCGCTGCAGCAGCAACCGACAGCGGCAGCAGCGGTGCAGCTCCCACCTCCCCCTCTAGAGATGGACATGTGCTAGGTTTGGTCCGTGTGTGCTGCACTACTACACGATTGAATTTGCACAGTGAAGGCATTTCGGTCTCCGTGGCGGGCACTGTGTTTGGCCGCCACGTTTATTTGGTGGCCGGCCACGGCCGGTTGGCCACCGCGGTGCCCACTGCGGGAAAACATTTACTGCAGCGGTCGGTTAATGTTGCCCGCCGCGGTAAATGGCCTGCCAATATAAAATAGCCCCCTCTTCTTCTTCCCCACGAGTCTTCCTCTTCCAAACCGTGGGGGGAGGCTTTGCCTTAAAATTTGACCAACCCATTGAATAGAGGTTTAGAGCTTTGATTTTGGGGAGGAGGACACCATAAGAGGTATGTAAAGGCTATCACATCATCCTTCCTCTCTCTTTCTTCACTTTTGAGTGGCTCTAGATCTAGATCTAGATCTCCATGTTCATGGAGGAGAGAGAAGACTTGTATTTTTTAGATCTAGATTCATAATGGATGCATAAAAGTTCTCTCCCATCGTCATTGCTATCTCTTTATCCACGATTTTGGATATAAATCATCAATTTTTCATGATTCTCTTCTTTATTCGCGCAGGCCTCATGGATAGGTCCGAATGGATGTACCAGATCAATAGAGTGAGTGATCCATGGTACCTCACCGAAGTAAGGAAGTTCATTGCTGCTGTGAAAACTCACCGTGAGAGACTAAAGCGGACGACGACCACATGCCTGTGTTCTCACTGCAAGAACATGAAAGCCTACAAAGACAGCACAGTGCAATCTCATTTGATTAGGTTTGGTTTTGTGAAGGATTACACGGTCTGGACTCTTTACGGCAAAAGAGTTGATGTCAGTGGCGGTGCATCGTCTGGAGTGAGCTCGTCGTCAACGACGGTAGCGTTACCGGTGAACCAAGATCCTGTGGGAGCACCCATCCCACCTTCAGCAGCAGCTGCACCAGCCAAAAATGACAATAGTGCTCGTGACTACATCACGATGGAGGATATACTCCAGGACATGCCAGACAGTGCCGATGGCGGTGGGGATGGTCAGGAGTTTACTGTGAAGGAACCCGAGGATGCGCAGCTGGTTGAGGATTTAGTCAACCACATCGACGAAGACGACGTTGTGTTTGGCAGCCCAAAGTGGTTGGAGAATTTTAGAGAGATGAAGCAAGCGACAGTTGATCCTCTCTATAAGGACGGCGGCAGTTGTCTGAAGGAGTGCACGATGCTCCGTTTTAACCTCCAGTTGTTGATGTTGAAGGCCTAGCACGGTTGGTCAGACACTAGCTTCAACGAGCTGTGAGTATCCTTGGTACCAGTACCCAATGCCTAACAATGTGCCCGCCAATACCTATCGGGCGAAGAAGTTGATCCGTCCAGTGGCGATGAAACTTAGAAAGTTTGATGCCTGCCCTAACCACTGCATCCTGTATCGGGGCAAGGAGTATGAGAATTTGATGAGTTGTCCACACTACGGCTTTAGTCGGTACAAGAGGAATGCTGGCTATCGCGTGGATGCAAACGAAGATGAGGCCTTGCGGGGTGGTCCGAAGAAGAAGAAGGGGGCCAAGAAGGCCAGTGCGGCCAAGCAGATCTTGGCTCAGTAGGACGAGGAAGAAGAGGGTTACACGCATAGGAAAAAGTCTGGCACTATTGGTGTGGTACCTGCCTATGATCGACCGCCTACGTGCACTATTTGGGAACCCAGAGGATGCCAAGCTCATGTCCTGGCATGCATCAGCTGACCGCAAGAAGGGCGATGGCATGCTGTGGCACCCATCCGATGGCCAACAGTGGAAGAATTTTGATAATGCCTACCCGGAGTTTGGTAATGAGCCCAGGAATGTTAGGTTCACGCTGAGTACCGACGGGATGAACCCTTTCGGTGAGCTTAGCAGCTCGCACAACACTTGGCCGGCCATCCTCACCCTCTACAACCTACCGCCATATCTATGTCAGAAGTGCAAGTACCTTATGCTGACCATGCTTATATCAGGGCCAAGGCAGCCCGACAATGATATAGATATGTTCCTAGAGCCGTTCATGGAGGAAATGCATATGCTATTTGATGTTGGGGTCCAAATGGTGGATGCGTCCCATAAGGAGAAGTTCACCCTAAAAGCCATCATCTTTATCACCATCACTAATTACCCAGGTCTCTTCTCACTGTCGGGGCAGATCAAAGGGAAGACTAGCTGTGTAATGTGCATCGACGGGACCTACTACACTTACCTTAAGGTATCCAACAAGATGGTGTACACGAGGCACAGATGGTTCCTTGTCAAAAAGCACAGGTATAGAAGAAGTGTTATGAATGAATACTTTGACAATCAGGAGGAGCCGTAGTGTGAACAACCAGAGCCGACTAGTTGGGGGCAAAGGTGTATGAGATGGTCAAGGACATGGATCAGGTCGAGTTCGGAAAGAAGAAGAAGAAGCCACCAGAAGAGGGGACACAACAGATAAGGAAGCGAAAGCGGGACAAGACGGAGGAAGCACCGCCTGTTGTCCCCACCGTTCCTTTCAAGAAGAAGTCAATTTTCTTCAAGTACCTATCTTACTGGAAAATACTGAATACACCCCATGCCATCGACTACATGCACCTCGAGAAGAATGTCTTCAAAAACACGATCGGTGTCATGCTAGACACCAAGGGCAAGACGAAGGATGGTCTCAAGTCACGGATGGATCTTGTCAACCAGGGCATCAGGCAGGACCTTCATCCGACACCGCCTTAGAACGGTAAAGTCGATATTCCGGGTGCGGCCTACAACCTAACGCATGATGAGATGACGACTATTTGCAAGCTGATGAGGGGGTATCAAGGTGCTGACCAGTTTATCTTCCAACATCAAGAGCCTGGTCTCCATGAAAGACCTCACAATGATCGGCTACAACTCACACAACTACCACGTCATGCTGATGGTGTTCCTTCCAATTGTGATCAGGGCTATCCGTCCAGTGTACGTGAAGATGGTGATCACAAGGATGTCATACTTCTTAAACTGCATCACCTAGAAGGTCATCAATAAGGCTAACCTACCTGCCCTGAAGGAGTTCATTGCGGAGACCCTTTGCCAGCTCGAGATGTGCTTTCCACCTTCTTACTTTGATATTATGCCACACCTGATGATGCACATGGTCGATCAGATCGAGCAACTGGCCCCATGTAACTGCACCAGATGTGGACGTATGAGCGGTTCATGTCCACCCTCAACAGATACGTCCATAACCGTGCTTACCCGGAGGGCTCTATGATCGAGGCATACACGACCGAGGAGGTCGTCAACTGGTGTATGAGGTACATAAGAGATGGGAGGGCAATTAGGCTGCCTATCCATCAGCATGAAGGCAAAACCGCCGAGAAGGAGTGCACAAGCCAGAAAGTACGCACCGATATACCAAACAAAGAGGTGGAACAAGCTCATTACAGCATCCTTCATTAGTTGGTTAGCATGGAGAAATACGTTGAAAAGCACCTGGAAGAGATCCGCGCCGCTCATGACGGGACACACACGAAGGCATGGGTCTAGAACCATCACAACAGCAGTTTCATAGACTGGCTCAAAGAGCAACACATACCCCTTGAAGGATGCCCTAATGAAGATACGGAGACTGTTAAGAAGCTTGCGATAGGCCTATCCAGCCAAATCACCAGATGGCAAGGGTATGACATAGCGGGGTATAGGTTCCACACAAAAGCGAAGGACAAGAAGAGCGCAGCACAGAACAACGGTGTTCGATACGAGGGCATCGACGAGTCCACGAACAAGAGGAGGCAATACTATAGGCAGGTCGAAGAAATATGAGAACTTGACTATGGCCAAAACGTACACATAACATCTTCCGGTGATAGTGGGTCAAGCCGAAAGCGGCTGCAGTGGACAGTTATGGGCTAACCACCGTGGACCTCAAAAGTATTGGCTATCCATGGGTACTAGCAACCAATGTCGCGCAAGTGGCCTACTATATCCATGGAGAAGACACAAAGAGGCATGTGGTTGTGTTAGGAAAGCAGCGGATCACAGGAGCTGATGGGGTCCAGAGTCCTGAACAATACAACAACTATGAAGAGCTCCAGCTTTTTACCGATCATCCAAAGAAGATCAAAGCCGTCGAGGAATGATTCAACAAGATCGGTACGAAGCCCTAGGCCCTCCCCGATGGTGAGAAGTAGTCCGTGAAAGCGCCTGCACCAAAATGATATGTAGTGGACTCCACTAAGGACAAGTGTTGTAACTTATCATGGAACCATATGTATGCATGCGACATTTTCTATTTTGTAACTTATTATTAGTGTTGTTCATTTTGTATAATGGAACCATATGATGCACTGCTCTCACTGCTTTGCACTACTCTCTACTACTCTACTCTACTACAACTACCCTGTACTGCAATTGGTTACTTTTTTTCTTATTGAATTTCACTCTTGCAGTGTGGCAAATGACTTAAAAGCAGGGAGATGTTTACCGCAGCGGGCAACGTAACGCGTCCGCTGCGATAGTAAATGGCGCCTGTATATAATACGAGAGCCCCACCCTCTTTGATCAAGTTCTTCACGTGATCATTTCGACCCCGAAGGGCTGCCAAATTTGAATGCCGTCGCCGCCGAGCTCTAGCGCTACCACCGATGCCGTGCACGTCTGTCCCCGCTCCCTGCCTCCTCCGCCGTCCCTGTCGCCGTCCCCACTCCTTGCCTCCTCCGCCTGCGTCACCTCATTGCTCTAGGGGGAGCCGTTGCTGGGGTCGGAACCCTAGCAGTGGCTGTCATCGCCACCGTCGTGCACCACCGTCCCCGCTCTCATCCTCCTTCGCCTTCCCCGTCCTCGTCTCCGTCTACGTGACACCTACATCACAATGCTCTAGGGGGAGCCGTGCTAGGGCCGGAACCCTAGCTCTGGCCACAGTGCCACCCGCACTGGTTCACTCTGCACCGGCCATCTTCTCCTCCTCCGCGCCGGCCATTTTCTCCTCCTCCACGCCGAACAACCCTACGCACCTCCTTTGGTCACCAGGTTTTGCCCACCCTATCTTGTTCTTGCCTGTTGATGCCAATTTTATGATGTTGCTTGAGGAAATGCCGGATTTTGAACTCTGTGATGCCAATTTTTTATATCCATTGCTGCATGTGTTGACAATTTTATGATAATGCTGAGCAAATGCCAAATTAAGGTCATTTTGCTCTGAATTGAGCACATTTTCCAAATTGAGCACTGCCTACTATGTGCCTGTGATGCATATGTCAATTTTCGGGCAATGCCAATGCTGCCAATGCCTATGATGCCAAATTTTAGCTCTGTGATGCTTGTGATGCTTATTTTAATGCTGCCTGTGATGCCAAATTTTAATGCTGAGCATATGCCACTGCCTGTGATGCCAATTTTATGATGTTGCTTGAGGAAATGCCGGATTTTGAACTCTGTGATGCCAATTTTCGATATCCACTGCTGCTTGTGTTGCCAATTTTATGATAATGCTGAGCAAATGCCAAATTGAGGTCATTTTCTCCGAATGGAGCATGACCTACTATGTGCCTGTGATGCATATGTCAATTTCTGAGCAATGCCAATACTGCCAATGCCTACTACTACCACTACTCTACTACCTACTACTACTCTCTACTACTACCTCTCTACCACTCTACTGGCTACTACTCTACTGCCTACTACTACTACTAATCTACTGCCTACTACTACTACTACTCTACTGCCTACTACTACTACTACTCTACTGCCTACTACTACATGCCCCCTACTTGTAAGCTGCTAGACTAGGATGGCTTGTATACCATATACAAGCAACAAGTTTAGAAGTGCATGATGACAACTATGTACATGGATTTTTCTTTGTATTCAGTAGCTTATTACTCATCTTCTATAATTGTGTCTATACAACTGAAATGTCTGTTCTTCGTAGCTTTCCAATGGCAGAGGAACCATTAAAAAGAATGGCGCGACCCTAACCCAGCGGCTCGTCCACCAGCCTCGAGAGCGAGGTGTCTGTGATCCCATAGCCAAAAAAGAAACCTCATACTGAGGAGGAAGATGATCCGAACTACGAACCGGGGGGAGGAAGCACACAGTGCGAGGACTATGACCCTACCGGTGGTGCCTCGAACCTTGGAATTCGAAGAAGAACAAGAGAAGGATGAAGAACCCCCTCTCCCTCCACGTCAACCACTTCAAACAAGTCTAGGGGTCAGAAGACAAAGCTGAGAAGGGGGGAACACAGGAGGCACAAGGTGGAGACGATGAAATACGTGCACATGATCCTCTCCGTGGGGCCAAAGGGAAACCCGTTGATGCCACCCAAGGTCCTTGCCAAGTTCAGCAACCAGTGCGCCTGTATAGTCAAGGACAAGGTGGAGATCACTTGGGAGGACTGGCACTCTATCCTGGAGGACTACAAGACACATATCTGGGGTGAGATGACGAGGCTCTTCCATTATCCCGAGGACGCCAATATGGATAAGTGCAGGGAATGGGTCATGCACGTGGCCTCCACAGCACTTCGCAACTTTAAGTCCATGCTGACCAGGAACTACCTGAACTTAGGGAAGTCACCCTGTGTCAAATACAATATGGTAAAGGAACATCACTAGGAAGCTTTCAAGCAAATGAGATTGACCCTCGAAGTGAAGGCAAAGAGCACCAAGTTCAGCGCGCTCGCGAAGAACCAGCACCTCCACCACTTGGGCATGACTAGGTTTGCCGGTAAGAGGCCCTAGTGGCGGGCGGAAGAAAGGGCTAGAGAAGCGGACGGGCTTCCCGATCCGTACGCCAGTCTCGATGTGAGGGGACGTGACTACATTTATGCCCGCAAGCCAAAGAAGCTCAAGGACGACACAACCAAGTTCAATGAGCCCAATTTTGAGGCGGTGGAGAAGGCTCTCATCGAGGCCGATGCTTCCAAGGATAGTAGGAGCTTTGAGGTTCGCAGGGGCCATGACTTGCTGACGGAGGTGCTGGAAAACCCCGAGCACTATGGTCGCATCCTTGGAGTGTGCTCAAAGATGAGCTAGAAGTCGGTGGAGTCATGGCAATCTGACGCTTCCATGTATAAGTCGAGACAGAGGTACAAGGAGGGCATCTAGCAAAAAGGCTATGACCAAGGCGTCTTAGAAATGATCAAGAGCTCGATAAAGGAGGCATTCACGAGCAATGACCCCAAGATGGTGGCAATGAGGTCAAAGATGTTTTGCCAGACTGGCTTGCCCGTGCCTCAAGTGCAACATAAGCAGACGGTGCCGATGATCGAGGATCGCCCAAGGCACTAGATCGATGACATCAAGGAAGGCTTGCACGTCCACCTCTTGGTCCCATTCGGCAGGTTCAAGAAGTTGGTTGTGGGCGAGGTAATTTTACATCCACCCCACGAAGTCCAAGATTTCAACCTCGAGCAGATCCCTGAGAACTATGTCATCATGACCGTTATCTGGAATGTGCCCGGACATGAAGAATATGAAATGGACCATCCCACTTTACAACACGTCAGGTTCCTTGGATATGCAATAAGTCATAAAGTCCTGTGGAATAAGGATGACATTGAGATCATTCCACCGATGCCGGCATCATAGCCCTCAGCTGTCGGATCTTGTCCCCCAGATGACGGCGGCGGCGGTGGCGATGGCGGGGTTGACAAGGGCAGGAACTCACCTCGATGCACAAGCCATCGCCCTCCTTCTCCAAAAAGTCCGCCTCAAGGCTCGACCAATGCATTAGGAAGTTCGGAGGCAGCACCCGGGGACAACACGACAGCTGCAAGCTAGCCGACCATAACTTGTCCACCTCCACCACTAGGGGACAACACGACGACTGCAAGCCAGCCGAGCCCAAGTGGTCCACCTCTCGGGAGTCCGCCTACGGGCACGAGCGAAGGACCGGGGGGCACGGAGGCGGCACCAGGGATGAAGACACCGCCTGCTGCAACAAGCCAACCAGGCACGAGCACAAGCCACTGTCCTCCCCCGCCAAAGAAGCCTTCATGCGATGGAGCCAAGGCCGTACCCGAAATCCCATACTCGATTGCATTCGAAAGGTACGGTACTTATTTTCACACCTCGTACACTCAACTATATAATATGTTATTAGTTGCTTGTTTGCACACACCAACATTTCTATCCATGTTTTTCTAGGCCGAAAACACCAATTAGTACATGGCCCGTCTCGGATGAATGCCCCGGCTACTTTGTGAATGGGAAGTTCATGCTATCTATGGCCCAGCTCGTCCATGAGGAAAGTTGGGAGGTGAGGAGGTTCCATCTGTGGTACATGGAAGCGTCAAAAGCTGGGCTCCATGGTTTCACTGTCAAGGTTTTGGCAGAGTACTTCCACTTGACCGTAGATGCTGTCCTCCCAGTGGACTTCCACGACATGTATAGACTATTGCGGGAAGACAACCTTGACATCGCCCAAGTCACCTTGTTTTCTCTGTAAGTGAATTGTCACTTCCACGTGTACATCCTCTGCATTCGTATAGGAACTTCATTCGTCATGACTACTGATATGCCACACTAATGACTTGTCCTTGCAGGTTGATGGCCTATGTAAGCAAGGAATGCTTCAGCACTAATGACTTGTCCTTGCAGGTTGATGGCCTATGTAAGCTTAAGGGGTATGTGGGTGCTGTGCATGTTGTATTTTACAACTCTTCTTCTTAATGCAATGATACGCAGCTCTCCTGCGTATTCGGAAAAAAAAGTGTGCTTCAAGGCGAACCCTTCTTCGACTCGAATAGCCCGTTAGGGGAGGAACCCAATTGCAAGTACGAGAAACTTAGGAATTGGCCGAGGATGTTAGGTCTCGAAGATTACGCCTATGACATGTCCTTTCTAATGGGAAAATAGCTAGCGGTCGTCGTCTTCATTAGTTCCCTTCAGCAAGACATGTGTTTGTAAGATTAATGAATTCGTCGGTTCTATGTATGGATGACAAGAAGAACAACTAAGTTAATGTATGAAGTATGATTATATATATATATATATATATATATATATATATATATATATATATATATATATATATATATATATATATATATATATATATATATATATATATATATATATATATATATATATATATATATATATATATATATATATGTGTGTGTGTGTGTGTGTGTGTGTGTGTGTGTGTGTGTGTGTGTGTTTGATTGATATATGAAATCTGGAACTGATTTGAATTCAAATTCGAATGAATGTTGCTGATGCATATTATTTTTTTTAAAAAAAAACATTAACCGCGGCGGGCAAATAATAACGCCCGCCACGGTTAATGGGCTTAACCGTGGCGGACAGGTTAAGGCGCCCGCTGCGGTTAATGTGTTTACCGCAGCGAGCGCCAAGGCCCGCCACGGTGAGGTCACGATTTACCGTGACCTCTGCACCATGGCGGAGCCGTTTGCCCGCTGCGGTAAACGGATTGTGCCCACCACGGTTAAAGTTCCTGCAGTAGTGCTGTATGTGTTTCCTTGCTGGCCCCAGGTGCGTTCTGTAAGTCTCTGTTTTAGTTGCTTACTTACAGGTGTTGCTTCTCTATTTGCTCAAGGTATATGCCCTCCCCTTCCCGGGCCTATCTTTGATTCAGCACTTTTAATGTCGTATTGCTTAATTATGAACTTATAAGAATCTGAAATCTGAAATATTAAGTTTCCAAACAAAAAATATCTGGATTTTAGATTCCATTTATATTTGTCTATGGCCCATATGGTTTGGTACATATTTCTTTGCTTCTGTTTCCAATTTATTTAGGCACCACTGAAACTGGAAGATGCTTTAGGTGTGTTTGGTTTAGATATTAAATGGTATGTTTTTCAAGTATTATGTTCAATCTACCTTTTATATAAAACAATGAATCTACAGTTCTCAATGCTGTGGATGATTGACTTGCTTGTTAAAGATCTTCCTGGTGTAGATTATCCTCTCCTTGCTAGAATCTGGGAGCATTTTGATGTTGCTGCTGCCTGCATTGTATTTCTTTGTCAATGTTGCATTGTGGTGACATTTTTATTAATGAAGTCACATGCATTAGCTATTGCTGGCATGTGTTGTGTTTTAATGCTTTAGCAGTTGCATTGTGGGGGCACTTTAATGCATAGAAATTTATTATTTGTTGTTCTAATATGCTTTTTCCTTGTTTCTTACTTTCTGTATTTTGTGTCATTTGTGGTGAACAGGTTGTGCTAAATGGATTAATGGGAAGGACCAGCATGCTGAAAGGATTTTGCTTTCTCCTGCCTGACCTGCGGAAGCAAAGATAGAGGACAGATGGTGGCAAACATCAGTGAAAGCACGTCACTTGACGGTCCGAGCTGAACGTGACCATCACATAAAAGTGGAGGAAAAGAGCAACCTGTTTAGTGCCATGATAACAAAAATGCTAGCGCACTAAATCAGGACAGAACAGAACACAAGTAAAGCTAGAAAATACTGCAAACCAAGTGGGAGATGACCCAAGTTCGAAGTTTTTAACTGCAATAGCTATTACTTTTGTGCAGTTCGAAGTTTCTCATTTGCAATAGCTACTTTTTTATTTCATCTTTTGTTCAGTATCTTTATGAAAGATTGAAGAAGATATGGTATTTAGTTCAAAAGAGTTATGTTTCAATTTTGATGATTCAGGAGGTGCTTTTATGTCTTTAAAAGATAAAAGAATTTCTAGTTGCCATTGTCTGTCCTGGAGTAGTGCTAGAAATAAATTTGTTTGAGTTCTTAATAATTCATCACTTTGTCTCGTGTTAGTGGGTTTCTTTTGTTTCCTGTGTTGTTTCTGCTGGGTTTTTGTCACTCCTGGTGACTCAAGTGTGACTGCTGTAGTATATAGCAGCAGTGTTGAAAAAGGAAGTTTGTAAAAAATGCTACAGAACAACAACAACAACATAGCCTTTTGTCCCAAGCAAGTTGGGGTAGGCTAGAGATAAAACCCAAAAGAGACGAGAAATAGGGATACACATGAAGGGACATAAAGGGCACAAGACAAAAAGAGGTCACGGTTCAGGCACGTTGATTGCCAATTTCTAAGCGCTCCTGTCCATAGCTAAATCCTTGGATATATTTCACTCCTTAAGATCTCTCTTAACGGACTCGTCCCAAGTTAGTTTAGGTCGACCTCTACCGCTCTTTACATTATCGGCCCGCTTTAGAACTCCACTACGCACCGGCGCCTCAGGAGGCCTCCGTTGGACATGTCAAAACCATCTCAACCGATGTTGAATCAATTTCTCCTCAATTGGTGTCACCCCAACCCTATCCCGAATATCGTCGTTTCGGACTCTATCCCTCCTTGTGTGCCCACAACACCAACGCAACATACGCATCTCTGCTACACTCAATTGTTGGACATGTCGCCTTTTTGTAGGCCAACACTCAGCACCGTATAACATCGCCGGACGAATCGCCGTCCTATAGAACTTACCTTTCAGCTTCTGAGGCACCCTTTTGTCACAGAGGACGCCAGAAGCTTGACGTCATTTCAACCAGCCGGCTGAAATTCTAAGTCTAACATCTTCATCAATGTCTCCATCCTTTTGTAGCATCGACCCTAAATACCGAAAAGTATCCTTCTTGGCCACCACTTGCCCATCGAGGCTAACGTCTCCCTCCTCATGCCTAATCGCGCTGAAATCGCACCTCATGTACTCGGTCTTAGTCCTACTAAGTCTGAACCCTTTCGACTCTAACGTGTGCCTCCATAGTTCTAACTTCCTATTAACCCCTGCCCTACTGTCGTCAACTAGCACCACATCATCAGCAAAGAGCATACACCAAAGGATATCACCTTGTATGTCCCTTGTGACCTTATCCATCACCAAAGAAAATAAATAAGGGCTCAAAGCTGACCCCTGATGCAGTCCTATTTTAATTGGAAAGTCACTGGTGTCGCCATCACATGTTCGGACAAACGTCACCACATCCCTGTACATATCCTTGATGAGGGTAACGTACTTAGTTGGGACTTTGTGCTTTTTCAAGGCCCACCACATGACATTTCTCGGTACAGAACAAAGATTTCAATAATAGTTTAGTTATGCTTTTTAGTATCTGACTGTACTATGAAAATGGGACAATAGGCAACTAGCATCTAGTACTTCCATTGCATGCTGATTGGGAAAGTCTGACTGAATTGTGGTGATTGCCTGGTCTTGGGTCTCGCTCAGAGGCGATATGCGACATGTGCCAATGGCTATGTGTTCCCTTTCTGCAAAATGGAACAGCTAAGGATTTTATTTTCCCCTTTTGTGCGCATAAAAAAAATGAAATGAACTGACTATTATTACAATTGTACTGTGTGGCACTAATTCTGTTTTATGTTTTGGAATCAGTTAGTCACTTGATATATGTCAAAACTGTTAATCTGGTAGTATTTTCTTGTGAGTGATGTTGATAGCTAATCTAACATTTCGTTTGTTTGACCTTTTGAATTATTATTGTGCAAACCTTCAGGTCTGGGGACAAAGATAATGCTAGATATTGTCTAGTTGGTGTCATTGAGCAATGTGGGAGCAGGAGAGGAGCACAATTTTCAGTGAGCAGGAGAGGAGCAGTAGCTCTTCCTGTTGGTTTTGTGCAAACGATAAAAGCATCAGAGAAGTCTCTCTAGTCGAAGTTCTCAAGAGCGAGGCTTTCCTTTTCTACAAGAAGATAGAAGCTTGAGACATGTATCATATTATGCCCAAGTAATAACACGAGCAATCAAATGGCATTGGCAAGCGTGATTTGGTTTGTTAAGGATCCATTCAGTGCACTCTGTCCATCCCGTACTGCTTTTGCTGAGGCATTGCAGGGCACCTGGTTAATGGCGGCTTGTAACCAGTTGGGAATTGTTAGCTAATCTGCCGAGTGTTTTTTCTTGCTCTTCTACGAGCAGTCAGGGCATGCTGTATTGGCTGAACAGAGTAGGAAGTTGATCATAGATTCAAACTATGGCCTGGTTTTGTTGGATGATACTAACATGCCAGGGATTCACTGATACTCACATGCCAGGGATTCACATTTTGTGACCACCGGCTACATAATACAGATGTAAGGTGTCGACGATTTTGTTTTTGGAAGCATTTCCTTGTTTTGTGAATGGTGGTTGCCAAGGATTTTTCATTTTGGTGCCTAGGAGAATGACAGTGTAGGGTGCTCCTGGTTGATAAAGATGGCTTAATTCTGATTGCAGGCTGCTAAAAAAATCATTTTTTACAATGCTATTTGGTTAAGGATAAGATAATTCGATTGCGATTAGTTTGAAAGAAGAGCTTGATGAAAATTCAAAGTGATGTAGGTAAGCTGAGTGTGGATGTGTGATATTGGGAATTGAGGAGGCCAATGTGTGTTTCAATTTTTGCAGTGGAAGCATTATGATATGAATCAAGTACGGAAAAACCATATGGTAAATATGTTGAATCGAAGCCTGTGGATACTATATATGCCCAAATGATGACCTGGGAGGTTTGACTTGATTGGAGATTGTTGCAGTACAGGAATTGGACAATTGAGCCCCCTCTGAGACAAACTGTACCTTGGCTCTTGAACAGTTGTGCTACTTAGGCGGAGTAAAACTAATCATTGTTAATTCCTTGGTTCTATTTTTTAGCTTTACAGCTTCTGTCATGTAGGACAAAGGTAACATGAAATTCATCAGTTTGGTTTTTTGGTGGAAGGAGATGCCAGCCATTGGAAGGTGTGTTTGCTGAGACTAACAAGCTGCTGGATACTGGATTTTAGCATCGACGATAGGACAGGAATGGTGGCCCCAATGCATTAGCGGCAGCGGCGGTGGTGGTGGCAGCGCAGCAGCTCCACCTCCTCAGGATGCATGTATTGTGTGATAATTTCACCATCTACCTCACCGTATTTGACCATTTCTTGATTCACATGACTCATCTTTTAGCTGTGAAATTAAATGCAAATGTCTTGATATATTGGGAGATGTACTTTATATATTTGACAACTTGATTTGATTACAAAAGTTCATTAGTCCATGTTGAATCAGCACTAAGCATCTGAACATTGTTAGAAGTGCAATCCTATTCTAGAAATTATTTCACTTGGGAAGGATGCATTTACTTGGACCTGTCAACGTATGTATGATATCTGACGTCATAATGTTCCTGTGCAGGTTATGTTGACAAGGATGAATGACCCGGTTCAGGCAAGTCTTCACCGACTATAAGTGGAAGACAGAGGCTCAATCATATATGTTGTGCACATTGCATTGATGAAATACAGAGGCTAGATTTTTGCTAAGACAATGCAGATTCATTTTCTTTATATATAGTAGACTATGCCCCTTCTCCGGGAAAGTTGATAGTTTGAATGTCACTACGGGCATCAGTTGCCAACCATTGTACTGTAGGGCATAGACCAGTTAATGGTCTCCTCAGTATGAGTATGACTTTATCCATGAATTTGCCATGGTTTGCCCCCCGACGGGCATGTTTAGGGGTTGTGAATTTGCTTATTAACTTTTATCTTCCTGTAATGTCTGTTTAAGCATTTACAGAATGCTTTTGACAAACCTGACCTGTTTATCAGTGATCAGTTCTGAATTTAAGTTTCCCTGAATTTTGCATCTATTTTTTTGCCACCCCCACCCCCCAATGTCAAAAAAAAAACTTCAGCAGCCGTGAAACATACTCCTTTCTTGAATGCACGGGATGTTGGTTTCATCATTATTTGCAAAATTACTATTGGTTTTCCAAGCTTTTGGGCCAGCAAATTGACGCTGTGTCTATATTTCACGTGACATGAGCTACAGCGGGAACCGGTACCAGTATGATATTTATTCGTATGTTCAAAAAATGGGATTTTTCAACTCGTAAAAAAGAAATACAGTCACCCACACATGCTTACATATTTCACATTATGCACTACACAGATCATCCAAGGACATATTAGATGATTCACAGGAAAGCCTTCCATTCCTGGAGCTGGAGCAAGACTTCAAGTCAACATATCCGATCCACCTCCTCCACAGTGCAATTGTAACTTTAGAGTGGAACTGCTCCACAATAGAGTAGAATTAGTTTAGTGGAGCAGAGCAGTCCAAAACAAACTCTAAATATTACAAGCAACTGAAGCCCTAAATATGACAAGCAACTGAATGAATAAATAAAAACAAACATGAGCCAATGAGTTTTCCTAACTTGTACTGTAGAAACAAGAAACATGATTCCCCATTAGGCCTTGTTCGGTTGTTCTAGAAGTAAAAGGGATTGAAGGGGATTGGGGAGGGTTGAGGGGGATTTTGACTTGTAGAGGATTTAAGCCCTGTCAATCCCTCCCAATCCCCATGGTTCTGGGATCAAAAGAGCCGGGCATAAGGGGGAGACGATGTTAAGCGCCACATCCTTGTAGCGTTATACACCAAACGAAATTACACAGGTTTGGAAATTAAGTCTCTCGTGGGTTCTTTTTTTTTTAGCTAGGAATTCAATAGCTCAAGGAAATCCTAGATTTATAACTAAAGATATATTCAGAGCATTTAGACCAGTTACGGAGCCACCGACAGGCCAACCCATGCTTTTGTATATATTCAGAGCATTTAGACCAGTTACCTCACTGTGTTTGACCATTTCTTGATTTTACAGCATGTAAATGCTTTTGTTGTCACATGACCCATCTTTTAGCTGTGAAATTATCAAATTAAATGCGAATGTCTTGATATATTGGGAGATGCACTTCATATATTTGACAACTTCATTTTTTGATTACAAAAGTGATGAATCAGCACTAAGCATCTGAACATTGTTGGAAGTGCAATCCTTTTCTAGAAATTATTTCACTTGAGAAGGATGCACTACTTGGACCTGTCAACATATGTATGATATCTGACGCCATAATGTTCCTGTGCAGGTTATGTTGACAAGGATGAATGACCCGGTTCAGGCAAGTCTTCACCGACTACAAGACAGAGACTACTAGTGGAAGACAGAGGCTCAATCATATATGTTGTGCACAGCGAATTGATGGAATACAGAGGCTAGATTATTTGCTAAGACAGGCTGAATCCTAGGATGCAGATTCATTTTCTTTATATATAGTAGACTATTCCCCTTCTATGGGAAAGTTCATGGTTTGAATGTCACTACGGGCATCAATTGCCAACCATTGTATAGGGCATAGGCATGCATATTTTCCATCACTATGATTTGAACCAGTTAACGGTCTCCTCGGTATGAGTATGACTTTATCCATGAATTTGCCATGCTTTGCCCCCCGATGGGCATGTTTATTAGGGATTCTGAGCAGGCATATGTATATGCAGAGTTTGAAAAGTGATGTGGTATTAAATAAGCAATGGATGAATGTAAGAGTACGATTGATAGCTGCACCTCGACCCCCTAGCATAGTTGGGACGCCTAGGCCAAAAACAGACTACGTAAGGCCAACGTTCATAACATACCGTATAATCCTTAAATACTAGTATGTGCAATAAAATTTAACCTCTTACAGAAAAATTAGAGACTGAGTTAGCTTATTAAATATGTGCTTATTTTGTGAATCTATTGTGAGGTTACGAAAGTTGGAAAACAAGTCACACAATACTCATGTGGGCGAAGCCATCTAGATGTGCAGGGGTTCGGTTCAGGTGAGTCCCTAAATCCTAATTAATGTCTTGAACCACTGACTTGGTCACCCACCCCCAGCTCCCCTAGGGCAACTCAAGGGGCGCTCGCCGGCGCCGCCACCTTACCTCCCCAGCACTACCCACTCGACTGCCGACACCACCACCCTCCAGCATGCGGTGGCGGCCCACAGGGGACCCCAAAAATGGGCCCCGTTCGCAGCAAATCTCTCCCTCCTGCTCCCCCACGACCCCACTCTACCTTCTCTCTTACTTCCCCTTTATCTCTGGCGTCTCTGGGCGGTCGGCAGTTGGATCCGGTCGTCCCAGGCCTAGATCTGTTGCACCCGCCTCTAGATCCGCCCCTCCTCCCGCATCTTTCCTCGGCCGAGGGCCAGCATCCTTTGCTAGCCAGGCGCATGGTCCCAGACCTACAGCCATGGCTGGGTCAGGCGCATGGCTGGCTGGGTCGAGCACGTGGCTGGCCGAGCCATGCCTGCCTAGGCCGTGGCCATCCGAGGCGGCGGCGGCCAAGCTGGGTCGCCTGTGTTGCTGCGGTTGCTAGTGCTATGGCCGGCCACGCCCATCCTCGCCCTGCACACGAAGGCCACATCTGCTTGGCTAGGGCTGGCGGCTGGCTGGCTAGCCAGCGGCGGGCTAGGTGGCTGGCTCTTAGCAGCCATGTTCCCATTTCCATCCCCGTTCCTAGAACGGGAACCAGAACTTAGGGTATCATTTATCACGTGAGAACGGGAACATTCGCGTTCCAGGAACGTAGACGTCATTGGCCCGCTCGGATCATGGAGACCGCGTCTGCTCCACCTCTGATCTGGTGGAGCTGCTCTGTGGTACGATGTTCTTCTTCTTCTTCTTCATGTACGTGTGCAGGGGAATAGGGTGCATAGTTTGGTCTCATGCCGACGGCGGGGCTATGTGCCAGTGGGCTTCCCCTTCACTAGATCCGACGACCGCACGACCAGATCTAGTGGAGCCGTTGTTGTCCACTCAGGCGCGTGGCATAGGTGGTGCCCTCGCAGCGGTGCGTCTTCTACACATGTGTGCGCGGTGCACATAGTTTGGCCGCAAGCGTGCCGGCGGTGGGGCTGCGTGTCCATGAGCGCCATCCTCCTATGCCGGTTGTCGGGGAGGGCAGAGCGCTGTTTCTTCAGAATGTCGGTGTCGCCCATGCTTGTGCTCGTGGTAGTAGTGACAACGTGGTGGCAGCGTCAAGGCGTCTGCAGCAGGAGCACTTGCGAGGGTTCTGGGCGAAAGCTCAGCCCAGCCCTAGGCTGGGCCAACGACGACGATTTCCTTCCTAAAGGCGTTGCTGAAGAATCACTCATTGCCTCCTCTCTTCGGTCAGTGCAGTTCTCCTCGGCATGGCACTCGGATGAAAGGCTTGCTAAGCTACTGCTTGGCTGACAATGATTACGTTCTAGCGTCATTCACCTCCTTGGAGGCATCGTCGAAGACCCCGTTTGCCATGGTGTTCTTGCTTTCTCCTTGTAGTGATGTATTTGTGGTTGTGTCACCTTTCGCACTTATGCGGGGGCGTGTTGTTGTAGTAGTTTTTTCACGCCGGATATGCCACGACCTCATCCTGTGCTGGGCCGTTGTACTGGTTTTAGTCTGGTTTTTCGAAATTAACTAGATGAAAGGGTTTTGCTTCATTTTTTCCTAAAAATGAAGTTGTTGATGATATATCAATATATATTCACATGGGGATTCAATCCCCCCGTGACAGTTCAAAAATATGTGTAAGTGTTCAGATTCAGCTGGCCAAACTAGGATATGAGTGTTGTAGCGCTCGTGAAAGTTTTGCAGCTCCAAAAGATGCACAAAGGGTCGAAGTGAAGGACAACCGTGAAAATGAAAAGAGTGGGATCAGAGTGAATGATGGAAGAAGAGAGGTTTGGGATGGGAAGGTATAGACGAAGGCTGTATGAGATTCGTAATGCCAGAGTTTAACCTTTTCTTATTGAAATTCTCTCTCCGTCTCTAAATAAATCAAATTCTAACTAAAGTTATATTAAGTCGATTTATAGAAAAAATTCAAAATTTATGACACCGAATTAGATTATATGACACACCAAAGATTATATTTGCATAATGTACCCGTTTGGTGCTATAAATATTTATGTTCTTTTATAAATTTGGTCAAATATAAAAAATGACTTAAAACACTTCAAAATCGATTTATTCAGGTTAGATAACAAATAATCTCCATGCCCGCTTCTAACTCATTAGAGCGGTGTAGGACGTACAAACATCGTTAGCACGGCAGCCTGGTAGAAGTGATTAGATAATTGACGTGCTTTATTCTGGAAGCAAATCGTCGGCCGCTTTAATTAATGGACGGACGGAGACGAGAGATTTGAACGTCGGGCGTGGGGGTTATAAAATGGCATCGTTCTCCAACCCCACACCTCTTCCACTTCAGATCTCCCTGGCCGATCCGGCGCGGCGGAAGCAAGAACGCCCACCGATCCTAGCGAGAAGCACATCTTCATCGACTTCGAGCAAGGTACACGAACTGGCTTTTGCCTATCTCTACTACTAGTAGTACTCTCATACACAAATTCCTTGTGCGGGTTGTCGGTGAAGCATATTGTCAGATGTCAGTATCAGGTAGGATTATTACAGGCTTCATCTAATTTGTTTTGTTGGATCTCTTAGGATTGATTAGATCGAGAATATTACAAATGCTCATCATTTTCTTTCCGGAAAACTTGATGATCTAGAGAACGATGGAATATATAGTACTATTAGATACGAATTCTTGTTATATGTCCTTGCCACAGAATGTAACAAATTGATTAAAATGCTTTATCTTAAAAAAATTATATTTTGCTTATACATAAATGAATAAACAAATATGGCCCAAAACGTGTCGAGCACCCAGACCCTGTACGTAACAGCATAAGGGCAAAAGAGTCATTTCAGGTCTTCAAATACATGTACACACCTTAAAAAAGAGATGAAATACACATAATGGCAATGAAATCAAATGTGCAACGTTTGGAGACCCATTTTTGCGAGTCGATGTTTGGAGTCCCAAATCTGCGAAGCGCATTGTTTGGAGTCCCAAATATGCAATTTTCTCACTACCTATATATTGGCCAAATTTTAATTTGTAACTTGTAGATTTATTTACATACATCTTGTTTCTTCAACTACCTATTTCAGTTGTAGACGCTTTTGCCTACTGTTCTACATATTGCCTAAACAATAACGAAGCAAAAGCATCTGCTGTTAATTTTAGTTAAATTGCTGGGGTAATTAAGGGCTGCATGTTCTGTTTTAGTTTGATTATTAGATATATGCAGCATAGCAATCCTGATGTGCGCTGGCTACAGTAATATTTGAGTCTTCTTGGCTGCTTTGGCCTTCGCCTAGCCTGTTGTCTCTGCTCTATTCCGCTAGAAAGTGTGTTCAGTTAGATGAGAACTGCATATTATTCACTTTTCTAAATCTTCAGTGCACATAGCAGAGTGAACCATGTCATTTAACGATTTGCTCAACTTATTTGTTTGCTACGATTAGATCCAACACCTTGTTAAATCACAAACAATGTATGTATGCAGTAGATTTCTGTCTGTCCTTGCCTCCGGTTTTTTCTAGATAATAATGGGTTCTTACTTGTGTGTTTTTGGTGTACAGCCTAAATAAAATCTACATGAATGCATTTTTGTCTAATTTTTTTGTGTGATGTTCGGTGTATTGTTACACTGAACATCACACAAAAAATTATACAAAATGCATTTTTGTCTAAAAATTATTTTGTGATGTTTGGTGTAATCATTCAGGATGCAGATCTTTGTGAAGAGCCCCACCGGTGGGACAATCTGCCTCAGGGTACAGCCATCAGATACCTTGCAAACTGTGAAGGCAAAGATTCAGGAAGGGGAATACCTTGCTTATGATGGAGTGCAGCTCGAGGACAATCTTACATTGGCTGACTATGGCATCCAACATAGATCTACGCTTGACCTCAAAGAAAAGATGCAAATCTATGTAGTGGAAACACTAGCAGGCACAACCATCACTCTTGAGGTTGACAGCTCAGAAACTATTGGCAACATCAAGGCAAAGATTCAGTATAGTGAGGGCTTTCCTAAGGGTCAGCAGTGCCTCATATTTGGCGACAAACAGCTGGAGGACAACAGCACCTTGGCGGACCACAACATTTCAAAGGAGTCCACCCTTCTTCTTGTCCTCCACCAGCTTCCAAGAGGCACCATGCATATCTCCGTAGATATTAGCGATGGAAGGAATGTCCCTCTGGAAGTTCTTAGGTCAGATACGATCGACAATGTCAGTTTAAAGATCTATGAGAAGGCCTTTGTTCGGCCCGTACAGCATGTGTTGACATCGTTTTTTAGCACGTGTCAAGATGGTCAGGAAGGGCTAATTAGCAGAGGAAAGATTATTGTGTAGATTGATAGCTGATGAAAATGAGTTTGCTTATGAGTGGTAGCGGCGTATGGGTTCAAATTGAAATGTTGCCAATAAGGTTAAGGGTATTATCGCCGATGCCGATGAAAGATGGTTTGAAGACTGCTGCCGATGAAACAGGGAATGTACCGATGGAAGGAACTTGAAGGCTGCTGCCGATGGAACAGGGATTGTGCCGATGGAACAGGGATTGTGCCGATAAAAAGGAGGTCGATGAGAATACCATCGTGACTAAGGCGGACTATGGAATAAGATAGGAGTTAATTTCCTTATATACGTTTATTAGATTCTGAGTTGTATCAAAGTTATGTGTTTCCATAGATTTGGATTTAGTGTCCTAGTCGTATTTGGTTACGTTTCTGTAGATCAGGATATAAATATAGGGTGAATGGCAATGTAAAAATCAATCAATCAATACATCAAAAATAACTTTTATTCTTATTTACATCTACTTTCGACGACTTCGTCAATTTGCATATTTTTCTTTTTTACGAGTTCTCATCGATTCGGCGAGTTGCATTGCTCCAGTGCAATCTTCGGCGATCCTCGGGTTCCGCGTGAGTACCTCTTGGCCGTGACTTCCGGGCGTATCGCTGTTGTCAGGACCAAAGTACTCGTATCTTTTTACGAGTTCTCATCGATTCGGCGAGTTGCATTGCTCCAGTGTAATCTTCGGCGATCCTCGAGTTCCGCGTGAGTACCTCTTGGCCGTGACTTCCGGGCGTATCGCTGTTGTCAGGACCAAAGTGCTCGTATCTTCATCCTTGTCGATTAACAGGTCAAATCGACTGGCACGCTTTGGATATCGATTTCAGGTATTAGCTCTTTGTGTTTGCAGATCTACTTTTGCATCAACACATCTTTTGGCACGCCCGGTGGGACAGATCTAGTCAATATGCTTAATCCTGAGATCGATGCGGGGAACATCATCGCGGTAACAGAAGAAGATCTTAAGGACGATCAGAAGCAGGCTATGGAGAGGGCTATAGAAGAATACAGACAGCTCTGCTTGAAGTCATTCAGTTTGAACAAAAGTGGACAAGTCATCCAGAAGCAAGACTTGCCGTTGCCTCGGCAAGTTACCTTTGATTCTAATCCGGGTAAACTTCAAGAGATGATTAATTCTGCAGTGAATCATGCTTTAATTAATCATTCCAATGTGCTGTCCAATACTGTTCATAATGCTGTGATTCGAACTTTCAAAGAAGGGCAAGCGTCACCTCGTTACGTTGGGCCTGCTTATCATCAACCAGAATCAGCATCTGCTATTGCTCCATCGGCTCCCCCGGCCGTTGCGGGTATAGAGATTTCTTCTCTTCCAGTATCAGCAGATTTATCTAACGTACAGTCTATACCGATGCGTCCGGATTCAGCATTATAAGGACGAGTTCAGCTTAATACAGATCTATCAGCATCGGCTTTATCAGGTCCTGTACCACAGAATAATCAGACTCCTGCTAATTGGTGGGGATATGGTATACCTCCAGAGCCATCTGTTTTAACCATGGATCACCTCAAGTGTTTGATGCAACGGGAAAAGCTCCTATGCTATCGGCCGGTTCACCGATAGCTCAAGGACCACAATATACTGCAGCAACTACTGTACAACCAACTCTAGGAGGTTTCCAGGTGTCTTTGGGTCAAACATCTAGTTCAAGTCCATCGGCAAATTTGTTACCGATGCAACAGAAGGCTCCAATCGTAAGTCAACCTGGAGTCCAGGTTTTACCTCAAGTTAGTTGTAATTATCCGGCAATGCCAACAAGTTACCAAGTATCGGCAAATTTTATACCGATGAACGCTAATAATTGGCCAGGGCAGTTTCCCACTCAACATTCAGTTCAGCCAAATCAGCAAGCCACAGGTGTTCATCAAGGTCACATGCATGCTGGTTTTCAGAATCAAGCATCGGCAGCTCAACCGATGAACCCTTTTCAGCAGGTTAATGGACTATAGATAGTGACAAATATGTCAATTGCTGGAGATCGTGGGCCACAAAGGTATACAGAAGGGTATCAGTAAGTACCTCCGGTGGAGATTCAACCATGTCGTCAACAAGATGTTGATGCTTTTTGGGCCGATAAAATAGCAGAAATTATGAAGGATCAGTTTGGGATCAAGCCCAAAGTTAATATCTATTCTTATCAGACTCCGTATCCTCCGGCATATGATTTAATTCCTCTCCCAAATCGTTACAAGGTGCCAGATTTCACTAAGTTTTCTGGGCAAGACGATACATCAACCATGGAGCATGTTAATCGTTTTATTATTCAATGTGGAGAGACAACTTGTAGAGATGAATTGAGAGTTCATTTCTTTTCATCATCTCTATCTGGATCAGCATTTACATGGTTTATCTCACTATCACCAAATTCTATTATTACTTGGGCTGATCTGGAAAAGCAATTTCATAAGTATTTCTTTGCTGGAGTTCATGAAAAGAAGCTTACCGATTTGGTAAAGATGAAACAGCGCAATGATGAATCAGTAGAAGGCTTTGTGCAAAGGCTACGAGATGTAAAGAACAAATGTTATAGCCTGGTGTTGGATGATCGGCAGCTTGCCGATTTGGCCTTTCAGGGATTGCTGCCACACCTTAAGGACAGATATGCTTCTCAGGAGTTCGAAAGCCTAAGTCATCTAGTGCAAAGAATTTCTGATCAAGACACTAGGGTTTTTGAACCTAAAAGGAATTGGAATAAGAAAGTTTCATTTGTCGAAGAAGTAGAAGATTCTGATTCGGATGAAGAACCAGTTATCGTTTTGGCTGAGTGGGTTAAGAATAAAAAGCCGATATCTTGTCCCTTTGGTCACAAAGAGCCAGAGAAGTTTACTTTCGACGTCACCAAAGCCGATAAGATATTTGATCTTTTGCTTCAGGAGGGCCAGATTAAGTTGTCACCTAATCATGTGATCCCATCGGCAGAAGAGTTGAAGCATATGCTGTATTGCAAATGGCATAATGCAACTTCACATAGTACAAATGAGTGCAAAGTATTTAGACAACAATTACAGTTAGCTATTGAGTCTGGGAGAATAAAATTTGGCAATTCCAAGATTCAGAAGCCGATGAAAATTGATCAACATCCTTTTCCAGCAAATATGTTGGATACTGAAGGTAAAATTAAGGTGTTGACATCGGAAGCTGCTAAAAAGAATGCATCAGTAGATCCCCAACATCGGATAACTACCGATGATGCAAAAGGCAAGGGGTTATTGACAGAAGGTGGCAGTTCTGGAAAGCCTCCTCGATCTGGCATCATGATTACTCAACAAAGACAACAGGAAGGCTGGCGTCAGCGAAGGGACCGATATCGACAACAGCAAGAGGAAAGACCTCAAGAAGAGTGGAATCGGCATAAGGATCATTGGAATTGTCTGTTTTTTATTCATTGTTGGGAGGAAGGTATTAAGTTACCTACTGTTGAAGATTGCCCAGAGTGCAATGGTTATTATGGAGTTAATCGTCCTATAAGAAGATTTTAATCTGGTAATCAAGGTTTGTCCATTAATGAGCCGATCAGAAGGAGAGCATCAGTATATGATCGGCTGGGGGGCAGGCTCAGTGTACATGAAAGGCTTGGTAAACACGTTGCATATTTTCTGAGAAACCAAGAGGAACTTGAAGAGATGGCAAATGCTAGAGTTCCTGATGAAGAAATATTTTACAGGGATCCTAATATACGTCGTGTGGAGACAACCAGGACCTATCAGCCAGTGTGGAAAACTAAACTTTCTCAATGGTGTCCAGAGGGTTTGACAAAGACATAGAAGAGGAAAATGCAGCGAGAGCGTCAAAAAGACTTTTACCAAGAAGGAAGTCCCTCCAATAAGAAATCTGGTAATCAGCAGTGGCAGATAAGGCACAAAATAAAGGCCCATCGGCAGGTGTCAATATGGTGTTTATGTTGCCGATGGAATTTTTGGCTTTATCTGATAGCGAAGAAGTTTTTTTCTCTGACCAAATAGCTCAATTAACACTAGATCCAATGATGGCTATTTTTGAGAAGCCTGCCGATGATGAGAGACAACACCTCAAGGCTTTGTTTGTAAAAGGCAGAGTTGATGGGCAGCCTGTATCTAAGATACTTATTAATGGAGGAGCTGCAATTAATATTATGCCTTATGTGATGTATCGGAAGCTTGGTAAGGGAGATCAAGACTTAACTAAGACTGATATGATGCTAAAGGACTTTGAAGGTAATGTATCACCAGCTAAAGGGGCAGTGTGTGTTGAATTGACCATCGGCAGTAAAACCTTACCGACAACTTTCTTTGTTATTAATGGCAAGGGTGCATATAATCTGCTTTTAGGAAAGGATTGGATTCATGCTAATTGTTGTGTTCCTTCTACAATGCATCAGTGTCTTATACAATGGGTTGGAGACAAAATTGAAGTCGTTCCTGGTGATTCTTCTTATATCATCGCATCGGCAGAATCAGACACTTATGAGCGAACTAGGTGCATATCAGGAGAAGCTTGGGAAAAAGAGTTCCTCAAGGCTGCCGATTATGAAATTCTACCGATCCAAGCAGTCGGTTCTGAAGAAGAGTTTTAATGGATAGATTTGCCGATGATGAAAAATTAGGTCAAGGATTTACATCGGCAGATGATTTAATAGAAGTAGATATTGGTGAAGGCGATGGGCCAAGGCCCACTTTTATTAGCGCTAAGTTAAATTCCAAGTGTAGACAGCAACTAGTTGATTTGTTAAAGGAATATAAAGATTGTTTTGCTTGGGATTATACTGAAATGCCTGGGTTAGACCGATCTATAGTTGAACATCGGTTGCCTATTAAATCTAGATTTCGGCCACATCAGCAGCCGGCACGCCGCTGCAATCCTAATATACTTCCTGATATTAAGGCCGAAATAACTAAATTAATTGAGGCAAAGTTTATTCGGCAGTGTCGATATGCAGAGTGGATTTCTAATATGGTTCCTGTATACAAGAAAAATGGGAAACTTCGTGTTTGTATTGATTTCAGGAATCTCAATAAGACCACACCGATGGATGGTTACCCAATGCCGATTGCTGATTTGTTGATTGATGCTGCAGCAGGGCATCAGATTATCAGTTTCATGGATGGTAATGCAGATTATAATCAAATATTCATGGCTGAAGAAGATATTTCTAAGACTGCTTTTAGATGTCCAGGACATGTGGGATTATTTGAGTGGATAGTTATGACATTTGATTTGAAAAATGCCGGTGCTACTTATCAAAGAGCTATGAACTTTATTTTCCATGAATATATCGGCACGTTGGTGGAAATCTACATTGATGACATAGTGATTAAGTGTCACAGAACCTCCTAATTATGATGGCCCACAAGTACCCGTCATTGCCATAATGACCTCTGATGGCCGTACTTATGTTCACCATAACTTAAAAGGCCTGCTTTCCTCCGAACAGGATCCAATCACAGGAGTATTGTAATATTACAACAGTTTATTCAAAATATTCAACAGAGTAACGTAGCGGAAGTCTTACAATAGTATAGGTTTACAAACCAGTTTTCAAACTTCAAACCTTATGTAACATTATTACAAACCAGTAGTAGAGAAGTATCGGTATTAACTTTATTACAACACACAAGCGAGATGCCTTGCCCAAAGGCCACACAGTCTACTCATCGTCGCTTTCTTCAACCATGACGGTCATGCAACAAGGCTCGAAACAGACTTGTTCATGAACCGCACCTGCAACAAGGGGTTAACAAACCCTGAGTACTTGAGGGTACTCAACAAGACTTACCCGACTAAGACAAAGACTCCAAGGGCATGCTAGCTTTAGGGAATCAATGTACGGGTATTCTAGAATCAAATTTTCTTTTGCAGAAAAGCTTACTAAATTAAGTCCTTACCTTCAATATTTTACTTTTACCATTGATGGTTCATTAACCAATTCTAAGTGATCCTAATCTAGATCAAAGTAATTATCATCAAAACCTTTCTCATTCTTTCTTTCAATTCCAGTTCTTAACTACGATGCAAGTCAGGTGATCAAGTCTCCATAACCGAGGAGCAACGACGATTCGAACCGATTATACCCAGCTGGGGATCCCTAACCTCACGACATATGTAGAACCGAATCTTGCATATATCAACCCTCATTTAGATCTCCCAAAACCAGAACGTGTCCATCGCCACCCGAGAGTACAGTACTCCTCGAACCCGACCAAATTCTAGCCCCGAGGGTACACGCTACTCTCGCCATCTCTCCACTCTCAGTGCGAGGTTAGACATTCTCGTAATGGAATCACCAACATTTTGGGCTTACCCAAGGCATGAAGCTAGTTGCAAAGTCTCGAACACAACAGGCTTACAACGAACGGACCTTAACTGACAAGGCGGAAACACTACATTGAGACTCCTTTCCCAATGCATGTTAGCAGTGGCCAAACCACCCGCCCGATCTTTCAAGTTCATTCTCATATTTCAATATTCATTCAATATGCCGTCATGGCTATATAAACATTGCATTTAAAAGCTTAACTTCTAAGCATAGCGAAGCATACTACGCATTTTCCATAAAACAGGTATCAAGGTTGATATAACAATAATCAAGGATGATAATGCAGCAATTGGGTTATCACTCAACTCCTAATTACTTAATGCAGTAAACCATATTATAAATAATAAAACATTTGTAAATTCAAGGTAGGGTTTAAATGCACCGGGGCTTGCCTTGCTCGGACACGATGACTGACTCAGACCCGAGAACTCCAACGTCACGTCCGAAACCCACCGACGATCGCTCTTCTCCGGAAACTGGCTCGACGGCTTCGACTTCTTCGAAAGCGGAGACTACACGAACACATAACATGCTTTAACATGATGCTCGATGATAAACATGATGCTTGATGATAACATGCTACGTGTTACGACTGGAGTACAACTTCCCTTCACGGTATAGTCGCAAACTGAAAACCTACTAACTAGTAGCGACGATTCCAGCGATACCAGCTTTAACCTAAACAAGTTACTAACGAGCTCAATCATGAAATTAAGGTGCCAGAGATCACCAAAGGGTAGTGACCTAAGGACATCACTCAATCAAAAAGGCACACAACTCTTAAAGTTCTCAAATTAACATTTATTGATTATTTAAATAATTAGGACATAATTAGAAGTTAATCAAATTTTACCTAATCAAGCTCAAACTTTTTCTATGGATTAAGAATGATTTATAACAGTGTCATAATAAATTTCATCATTTTTGGATTAATAAATTAATTATTAAGATTCATGGAAGTTGCATTTAATCTTTATTAGAACTAATTAATTCTACTGCACAAAATACTCAAATTCATGATTTAACATTTTTCCTAGATAGTTTATACATTGAGAAGCCTACACAAAAATTTTCATGAATTTTGGAACTTTACACAATTTTTAAAGAAATAAACAAATAACTAAACTATTCATTTATTTGAAAAAGAAAAACAAAAACGAAATCGGGCCGATTCTTCCTTTCTCCCGCGGTCCGGCCCAACTAGACGGCCCGCTCGCGCACGCCCGCGCCCGCACGCGCTCGGCCCAGCCGCGCGGCCCAGCAGGCGGCCTGCCTCACGCGCGCGCGTCTGCCTCTCCCTCTCTCTCTCTCCGACAGCGCGGTCCCACTTGTCATCGCCTTCCTCCCGCTCGCCCGCTCGCTCCCGCGTGCCTGCGCTCTCTCCCGTGGTGGCTGGCCGGTGACCGATGCCTCGGTCGACAAACCGACTCCACCATCACCATCTACACTACCCCACGGTTCCATTTTGCTACTAAACACCATGGCTCGAGCTCCGGCGACAGCTCACCGACGACGGTGGCGGCTCGACGGCCACGGTGACCGGTGACTCAACGGTACAACGCGGTAGCGATTAAAGCGAGTGGTCAGGGAGTATCAGGGGCGTACCACGATCATGAAGGAGTGATCGGTTGAAGCTGAGAGCCTCTGGAGGCGGCTGGCCACGGTGGCGGGGTTCAACCGGGACGGCGGCGACCCGAGGTGGAAGACGACGGTTCCCCGGCGATCCTGAGCGGTAGCATCTACACCAAGAGGCGCAATAGGTTCGCAAGGTGATGGCGGAATGATTGGCGAGATGGAGATGGATGCGGTGGAGCAGGAAGGGCGAATTTGGCCGGAGAAATGAGGACGGTGGCGGCGGCGATGGTGAAACCAGAAAACGTCACTGTGACCTCGACGTATTTATAGACGACGGTCGCGGCTACAGAGCTGCACTGCTCGCGTCGTCACGCTGGCATTCTCGACCGCGCGCGAAGGCCGTGGAAGTTGGCCGAAGCCGTCCGGCGTCTCGCCGGCGCCCATGCCGCGCGGTGGCCGGCGGTGATTCGTCGGTGCACTGTAGCTGCCCCCCCCAAATTTTGAATTTTCAAACTGTTTTCTAAAATTACTATCAAAATCATGTAACAACTTGAAAAACTTTCAATCTATGAAATCTTCAGAATTTCAAGCTCTACAAGTTTTGTATTGAACACTTTTTCAAATTCTCACTGGATTTTGAAATTTGAGTTTAAATTCAAAAGGGAACACATTTTTCAGATTTGGTAATTTAGAAATTACTTTTGATTTTATATTGAAACTTCAAAATCTCCAAACAACAAAGTTGTATATCTTGACCAGACCTACAACTTTGCTGTTCAAAACTTTTTCAAATTCTGCCTCCATTTTGAAATCTTAGTTTGGGGACAAAAAATAAGTTAAATCTAAAATTTGTTTATTTTCAAAATTGCTCCACATTTTACACTAAAACTTTGAAAACTCAAAACACCAAAGTTGTAGCCCTTGAAAAGTTCTACAAACTTGGTTTTGAACTTTTTCCCAAATTTTGCTTAGATTTTGAATTATTTCAAAAGGGGTAAAACAGGGTTTTGAAATTTAGGGTTTTCGGAGGAATTTTAAATTGGAATTTGTTGCTACTTTGATTTGTGATTACTTAGCGATCAAAACCTCACCCAAGGGCATCATTTGGACCAACATGACATGGTTGACCAAATGCCACTCTTGGTTGACCAATTAGCTTTAAAAATTCTTTTACATTTTTCCCTAATTTTGAATTCGAATTCGAATCGGAAAACTCGTGACAAGTTTTGGGACTCCAATTCAAACTCAAATTTGGAGTTTCATTTTAGAGGTTGTACTTGAGCTCATACCCTACACTTGACACTAGTGTGCAACACAGTCGCACACCTCAAATTACGCAGGGCATGGACTAAGCATTTGCGGTGGCATTAAAAATTAGGGTTTTCGGGTTCAGAGCACACCACTGAGAAACACATTCAACCTAGATAAGTAAACTTGTTTTAGTTGATGCATAACAAGGTTAACCTAACAGGGATGCTTTGCAATGCATTATGATGACATGGCAGATTAATTAGCACTATAACACCCGGGGTGTTACAGCCCTTCCCCCTTAAAGAAATCTCGTCCCGAGATTTAAAGCCTTGAGTTAAGTAATAGAAAAGGAAACGTGTCAAGCAAACACGTCCAAGACTTGTCTACAAAACAGGTAGTGGTTTTCTGCATTACAAAGATTTTAAAAGGATAGGTTACAGTTTAAAGAGGAAATTGCAACCTAGATAGAAGCAAAGAACTCCGGGAAATTCTCTAATAGATAATCCTCCGTTTCCCAGGTGGCTTCCTCTTCTGAATGTTGATTCCACTGTATTCTGTACCATTTAGTTGTTCTACTTCGGGTAACACGATCTTTTTGATCCAAAACTCTGATAGGATGTTCAGAATATGTCAAATCCGGTTCAAGTTCAACTCCCTCAACATCAACCACTTGATCATGTACTTGTAGACACTTCTTCATTTGTGATACATGAAATACATTGTGCACGGCTGACAGTTGTTCAGGCAGCTTTAACTTATATGCCACCTTTCCACATTGTTGAATGATTTGAAAAGGACCAATATAACGTGGTGCGAGTTTGCCTTTGACTCCAAATCTGCTAACTCCTTTCATGGGTGATACTTTTAGATAAACATAATCCCCTACTTGGAATACCAAAGGTCTACGCCTTTTATCAGCATAACTCTTTTGCCTGGACTGAGCCACTTTCAAATTATTCTGAATCTGCCTAACTTTTTCTTCTGTTTGTTTCACAAGATCAACACCGAAAAACCATCTTTCTCCCGGTTCTGACCAATTCAATGGAGTTCTGCACCTACGGCCATACAATGCCTCAAACGGTGCCATTTTGATACTTTCTTGATAACTATTATTATAGGAGAATTCTGCTAAAGGTAACCACTCGTCCCAAGTGTCTGAATAATTAAGTGCACATGACCTTAACATGTCTTCTAGAATTTGATTGACCCTTTCAGTCTGACCACTTGTTTGTGGATGATAAGCGGTACTATGCAAAAGTTTTGTACCCAGGGACTCATGTAGGTGTCTCCAAAATTTGTTAACAAACTGAGTACCTCTATCTGATACAATGGTCTTTGGTACCCCATGAAGACTAAGGATTCGTGCAATATAAATTCTTGCATAAGTTATAGCAGAATAGTCCACCTTAACTGGAATAAAATGAGATGACTTTGTCAGTCGGTCCACAATGACCCAAATTGAATCAAAGCCTCTTGAGGTCTTGGGTAACCCAGTAATGAAATCCATACTGATATCTTCCCATTTCCAGGATGGAATGGGCAAGGGTTGTAACATTCCTGCCGATTTCAGGTGTACTGCCTTCACCTTACAACAAGTGTCACATCTGGCCACATATTTGGCAATCTCAATTTTCATTTTGGTCCACCAGAATTTCTGTTTCAAATCTTGATACATCTTATTACTTCCTGGATGAATAGAAAACCTTATGCTATGTGCTTCATCAAGAATGAGCTGACGTAACTCTGGAACCTTTGGGACCACAAACCGGTTCTTAAACCACAACACATCTGCATCATCAATACTAAAATCTGTCTGTTGACTCGTTCTAACTTTTTCTTTGATGTGAGCTACTCCGGAATTCTTTCTCTGAGCAGACACAATCTGATCTTTGATTGTTGATTCTACTGTGACATTAGTCAACTGACCTTGTTGAACTATTTCAATATTCAGCTTTTCTAATTCATAACATAAACTGTAATCCATTGGTTTCACAGTAATGCAATTGCAATGATTCTTTCTACTGAGTGCATCAGCAACCACATTCGCTTTTCCAGGGTGATAGTGCACTTCTAAATCATAGTCCTTTATTAACTCAAGCCACCTTCTTTGCCTCATATTCAACTCTGACTGAGTAAAGATATACTTTAAGCTCTTGTGATCTGTATACATGTGGCAAGTATTACCTAACAAGTAATGACGCCAAATTTTCAATGCATGAACCACAGCTGCTAGTTCAAGATCATGTGTCGGATAATGTTCTTCATGACGCTTCAACTGTCTCGAGGCATAAGCAATGACTCTGCCTTCTTGCATCAATACACAACCAAGGCCAATACCCGAGGCATCACAGTAAACATCAAATGGCTTTTCTATATCTGGTTGTGCCAAAACTGGAGCAGTTGTCAATGACTTCTTAAAAATTCTAAAAGCTTTCTCATATTCTGGAGACCATATGAACTTAGTTTGATTCTTCAACAACTCTGTGATTGGCTTGGCTACCTTTGAAAAGTCAGGTATGAATCGACGGTAATAACCCGCCATTCCCAGAAAACTTCGGACTTCATGAACTGAGATTGGTGGTTTCCAATTCAGAATATCTTCCACCTTGCCAGGATCTACTGCTACTCCTTCGGCTGACAACACATGTCCTAAGAATTGCACTTCTCTTAACCAAAACTCACATTTACTAAACTTGGCATACAGTTGGTGATCTCTCAGACGAGTCAGAACAACTCTGAGATGCTCAACATGTTCTTCTTCACTTTTGGAGTATACCAGAATATCATCAATAAACACAACCATAAATTTGTCAAGCTCCGACATGAAAACTGAGTTCATCAGATACATGAAATGTGCTGGTGCATTGGTGAGACCAAAAGACATAACTAGGTACTCATACAGTCCATATCTGGTAGTGAATGCAGTCTTTGGGATATCTTCAGGTGGAATCTTGATTTGATGGTACCCTGACCAAAGATCGATCTTTGAAAATACCTTTGCCCCTGCAAGCTGATCAAAGAGTAGATCAATGCGAGGCAACGGATATTTATTCTTAATGGTTACTTCATTCAGCGGTCGATAGTCAACACACATCCTTAAAGTCTGATCTTTCTTCTTGACAAAAAGAGCTGGACATCCCCAAGGTGAGGAACTGGGTCTGATAAAACCTTTGTCACGTAACTCTTGTAATTGATCCTTAAGTTCTGCTAATTCATTGGGTGGCATTCTGTAAGCTCTCCGGGATATTGGGGCAGTACCCGGTTTTAACTCAATCACAAATTCTACATCTCTGTCTGGTGGCAGACCTGGTAGATCATCTGGAAACACATCTGCAAATTCACAGACTACCGGTATATCACAAATCTCCCATACTGAAGTTGTACATATCCTTTCAACTGTTCCCTTTGGGATAGGAAGTTGGATAAGAAGATGAGATTTATTATCTGGCAGGTTCAACCTTATAGTTCTATGCAATGCATCTATAAGGGCTCCTCTTTGGTACATCCAATTCATACCCAGGATTACGTCTATATCATGTTTCTGTAATATTATCATTGAGGTAGGAAATATATGCCCACCTAACTCTATAGGTACGTCACGTACCATCTCCTTAGTACACAGTCGTCCCCCGGGCGACTGGATAAAGAAATCTTCTTGTGTTCCCATAATTGGAATGTCATGCTTAACAACAAAGGTGCGATTTATGAATGTATGCGATGCACCTGAATCAAATAACAGTACTGCTGGATGATTAGCAATAGGGAACATACCCATCATAACAGGTTCTCCCTCTGGGATTACACTTGCTTGAGTGTAGAACACACGTCCGGTCTTCTTCTTCTCATCCTTACCCTTCTGAACATTCAGGTTATTATTCTTGCTCTGGGGTTGTTGCTGTTGCGGTACGGGAGCTCTGGGATAACTGGGATTGTACTGCCTTGGATACGGGCAGTCCTTGGAAAAGTGGCCTGGCTTTCCACAATTGTAACAGGGAAAGTTATGGGTTACTGGAGTCTGGTTTCGAATACCAGGGGCATTTGGCTGCTGTGGATACTGCAGAATTGCGGCAGGACGGAAAAACGTCTGCGGCTGAGCTTAGTATTGCGGTGGACGATAAGTTGGGCGGAAATGGTTCTACAGGTGATAAACAAACCTCTGGCGCTTTTTAATGCCACCAGACGGGCTAGAAAACACTGGCTTCTTTTTCTTCGACTCTTTATGCAGTCGGGACTTCTCTTCTGACGCAATAGCCACATTGACTATCTCATGGTAAGTGACATTATAGCAGGTGACCAATGCTTCTTGGATTCTGGTACTCAAACCTCTCATGAAACAACTCTTCTTCTTTGCATCGGTGTTCACATATTCCGCTGCATACTGGGACAGATGATTGAATTTGCCCACATACTGTAGAACTGTCTGGTTCCCTTGCTTCAGCGAGAGAAACTCTTCTAACTTCATGGCCATGACACCATCTGGGATATAATGTGCTCTGAAGGCTTCACGAAACTCCTGCCAAGTGATACGGTGGCCAGCAGGCCGTGCGGCGACCAGATTCGCCCACCACGCCCCTGCGGCACCTCTAAGCTGCTGTGCTGCAAACACGGGCTTCTGATGCTCCGTGCACTGTAAAAGTTCAAACTTCTGCTCCATGGTATGGAGCCAGTCATCCGCCTCTAGCGGCTCATTTGCCTTTGAGAACACTGGTGGACGGGTATCGGTGAAATCCACATAAGTGGTTTCCCCTCCATTGTTACGGCCTCGACGGCCCTGATTTCCATTCTGATTCTGATTCTGAGCCAACAAGGTAGTGGCATTAACCAGTGCGGCAATAGCTTCTGCCAAGGTGGGTGGAAACGGTGGGGGATTCGGAGGATTGTCCCTTTCTTGGGAAGTTCCAGTACCGTCCATCTGTTGTACACAAACTATATTTATTTACATCGCTTTATTGAATGAAAAAGCAGTTAGTACAGTACTTGTATACACACACAACTTATCTTACATTATTTCATTACAAACTTGCTCTCAAGCAACAAACTACCCACTAAGGTTCTTAGAAAGCAGGAAAGACTACTATATTACACAACCATCCATGTCGACACTTCACTCCTCATCATCATCGCTGATCACGATCACTCCATCCTCATTGTCCTCTCCATCAAGAACAATCACGGCACCGATATCATCTTCTACTGCCTGGGGCTAATGATTGGGATTCATCAGATCATTTAGCCTATGAACTTCCTCATGCAGAACTGTGTTGTACTGCTCTAGGTGTGTCACATAAAGCTCCAACTCACGAACACGAGCCCTGGCTTCTGTCTCCTTTTCCAAAGACTCCTTCTAGAACTGTTTTCAAAAACACATGTTGCGCTTCAGTCGCTCCACTTCTGATGTAAGCCTTGCAACCTCTGATTCCGAATCCAGGTTCAGATTACGGCTGCTGCTTGCTCCATCACCTCTGGCGGCCAACTGATGACGCGGCACTCCTTGCGGACCCGTTTTCTTGCGAGGAGTCGTCTTCACACGTGCCATCCTATAGCAAGATAGAATTAGGACGATAAGAACAGATAGGGGGATCTGAAGGTTAGCATGAATAGGATTTGAACCTTACTTAACCCAAACCACTTTAAAGGGAAGGTAGCTTAAGCAGGTTAATTAAGCATGATGCATGCATCACACTTACGATCTAACAGAAAGATTTAAGTAACACATGCAATCTTTATAACATAGGGCACTATACATGATACTTCACTACGAAGCTTTTAAATATGAGCTAAGGAAACTATAGAATAGATTAAGATAAGCAAAAGCAATTTGGACCAAAATATCAGTATTAAGTTTGTTTGACCCAAATCATTTTGAAGTTTTGCAAGGTAATATTACAATAACCCGAGTGATTATGCTCTGGTACCAGCTGTCACAGAACCTCCTAATTATGATGGCCCACAAGTACCCGTCATTGCCATAATGACCTCTGATGGCCGTACTTATGTTCACCATAACTTAAAAGGCCTACTTTCCTCCGAACATGATCCAATCACAGGAGTATTGCAATATTACAACAGTTTATTCAAAATATTCAGCAGAGTAACGTAGCGGAAGTCTTACAATAGTATAGGTTTACAAACCAGTTTTCAAACTTCAAACCTTATGTAACATTATTACAAACCAGTAGTAGAGAAGTATCGATATTAACTTTATTACAACACACAAGCGAGATGCCTTGCCCAAAGGCCACACAGTCTACTCGTTGTCGCTTTCTTCAACCACGACGGTCATGCAACAAGGCTCGAAGCAGACTTGTTCATGAACCGCACCTGCAACAAGGGGTTAACAAACCCTGAGTACTTGAGGGTACTCAACAAGACTTACCCGACTAAGACAAAGACTCCAAGGGCATGCTAGCTTTAGAGAATCAAGGTACGGGTATTCCAGAATCAAATTTTCTTTTGCAGAAAAGCTTACTAAATTAAGTCCTTACCTTCAATATTTTTACTTTTACCATTGATGGTTCATTAACCAATTCTAAGTGATCCTAATCTAGATCAAAGTAATTATCATCAAAACCTTTCTCATTCTTTCTTTCAATTCCAGTTCTTAACTACGATGCAAGTCAGGTGATCAAGTCGCCATAACCGAGGAGCAACGACGATTCAAACCGATTATACTCAGCTGGGGATCCCTAACCTCACGACATATGTAGAACCGAATCTTGCATATATCAACCCTCATTTAGATCTCCCAAAACCAGAACGTGTCCATCGCCACCCGAGAGTACAGTACTCCTCGAACCCGACCAAATTCTAGCCCCGAGGGTACACGCTACTCTCGCCATCTCTCCACTCCCAGTGCGAGGTTAGACATTCTTGTAATGGAATCACCAACATTTTGGGCTTACCCAAGGCATGAAGCTAGTTGCAAAGTCTCGAACACAACAGGCTTACAACGAACGGACCTTAACTGACAAGGCGGAAACACTACATTGAGACTCCTTTCCCAATGCATGTTAGCAGTGGCCAAACCACCCGCCCGATCTTTCAAGTTCATTCTCATATTTCAATATTCATTCAATATGCCGTCATGGCTATATAAACATTGCATTTAAAAGCTTAACTTCTAAGCATAGCGAAGCATACTACGCATTTTCCATAAAACAGGTATCAAGGTTGATATCACAATAATCAAGGATGATAATGTAGCAATTGGGTTATCACTCAACTCCTAATTACTTAATGCAGTAAACCATATTATAAATAATAAAACATTTGTAAAATTCAAGGTAGGGTTTAAATGCACCGGGGCTTGCCTTGCTCGAACACGACGACTGACTCAGACCCGAGAACTCCAACGTCAGGTCCGAAACCCACCGACGATCGCTCTTCTCCGGAAACTGGCTCGACGACTTCGACTTCTTCGAAAGCGGAGACTACATGAACACATAACATGCTTTAACATGATGCTCGATGATAAACATGATGCTTGATGATAACATGCTACGAGTTACGACTGGAGTACAACTTCCCTTCACGGTACAGTCGCAAACTGAAAACCTACTAACTAGTAGCGACGATTCCAGCGATACCAGCTTTAACCTAAACAAGTTACTAACGAGCTCAATCATGAAATTAAGGTGCCAGAGATCACCAAAGGGTAGTGACCTAAGGACATCACTCAATCAAAAAGGCACACAACTCTTAAAGTTCTCAAATTAACATTTATTGATTATTTAAATAATTAGGACATAATTAAAAGTTAATCAAATTTTACCTAATCAAGCTCAAACTTTTTCTATGGATTAAGAATGATTTATAACAGTGTCATAATAAATTTTATCATTTTTGGATTAATAAATTAATTATTAAGATTCATGGAAGTTGCATTTAATCTTTATTAGAACTAATTAATTCTACTGCATAAAGTACTCAAATTCATGATTTAACATTTTTCCTAGATAGTTTATACATTGAGAAGCCTACACAAAAATTTTCATGAATTTTGGAAATTTACACAATTTTTAAAGAAATAAACAAATAACTAAACTATTTATTTATTTGAAAAAGAAAAACAAAAACGAAATCGGGCCGATTCTTCCTTTCTCCCGCGGTCCGGCCCAACTAGACGGCCCGCTCGCGCACGCCCGCGCCCGCACGCGCTCGGCCCAGCCGCGCGGCCCAGCAGGCGGCCTGCCTCACGCGCGCGCGTCTGCCTCTCCCTCTCTCTCTCTGACAGCACGGTCCCACTTGTCATCGCCTTCCTCCCGCTCGCCCGCTCGCTCCCGCGTGCCCGCGCTCTCTCCCGCGGTGGCTGGCCGGTGACCGATGCCTCGGTCGACAAACCGACTCCACCATCACCATCTACACTACCCCACGGTTCCATTTTGCTACTAAACACCATGGCTCGAGCTCCGGCGACAGCTCACCGACGACGGTGGCGGCTCGACGGCCACGGTGACCGGTGACTCAATGGTACAACGCGGTAGCGATTAAAGCGAGTGGTCAGGGAGTATCAGGGGCGTACCACGATCACGAAGGAGTGATCGGTTGAAGCTGAGAGCCTCTGGAGGTGGCTGGCCACGGTGGCGGGGTTCAACCGGGACGGCGGCGACCCGAGGTGGAAGACGACGGTTCCCCGGCGATCCTGAGCGGTAGCATCTACACCAAGAGGCGCAATAGGTTCGCAAGGTGATGGCGGAATGATTGGCGAGATGGAGATGGATGCGGTGGAGCAGGAAGGGCGAATTTGGTCGGAGAAATGAGGACGGTGGCGGCGGCGATGGTGAAACCGGAAAACGTCACTGTGACCTCGACGTATTTATAGACGACGGTCGCGGCTACAGAGCTGCACTGCTCGCGTAGTCGCGCTGGCGTTCTCGACCGCGCGCGAAGAACGTGGAAGCTGGCCGAAGCCGTCCGGCGTCTCGCCGGCGCCCATGCCGCGCGGTGGCCGGCGGTGATTCGTCGGTGCACTGTAGCTGCCCCCCCCCCAAATTTTGAATTTTCAAACTGTTTTCTAAAATTACTCTCAAAATCATGTAACAACTTGAAAAACTTCCAATCTATGAAATCTTCAGAATTTCAAGCTCTACAAGTTTTGTATTGAACACTTTTTCAAATTCTCACTGGATTTTTAAATTTAAGTTTAAAATCTCCAAACATCAAAGTTGTATGTCTTGACCAGACCTACAACTTTGCTGTTCAAAACTTTTTCAAATTCTGCCTCCATTTTGAAATCTTAGTTTGGGGACAAAAAATAAGTTAAATCTAAAATTTGTTTATTTTCAAAATTGCTTCACATTTTACACTAAAACTTTGAAAACTCAAAACACCAAAGTTGTAGCCCTTGAAAAGTTCTACAAACTTGGTTTTAAACTTTTTCCCAAATTTTGCTTAGATTTTGAATTATTTCAAAAGGGGTAAAACAGGGTTTTGAAATTTAGGGTTTTCGGAGGAATTTTAAATTGAAATTTGTTGCTACTTTGATTTGTGATTACTTAGCGATCAAAACCTCACCCAAGGGCATCATTTGGACCAACATGACATGGTTGACCAAATGCCACTCTTGGTTGACCAATTAGCTTTAAAAATTCTTTTATATTTTTCCCCTATTTTGAATTCGAATTCGAATCGGAAAACTCGTGACAAGTTTTGGGACTCCAATTCAAACTCAAATTTGGAGTTTCATTTTAGAGGTTGTACTTGAGCTCATACCCTACACTTGACACTAGTGTGCAACACAGTCGCACACCTCAAATTACGCAGGGCATGGACTAAGCATTTGCGGTGGCATTAAAAATTAGGGTTTTCGGGTTCAGAGCACACCACTGAGAAACACATTCAACCTAGATAAGTAAACTTGTTTTAGTTCATGCATAACAAGGTTAACCTAACAGGGATGCTTTGCAATGCATTATGATGACATGGCAGATTAATTAGCACTATAACACCCGGGGTGTTACATTAAGTCTGGAGACATTACAAAGCATCTAACCGATCTACAGAAGATATTGGAGTGCACAAGAAAGCATGGATTAAAGATGAATCCTAATAAATATACATTTGGTGTATCGGCAGGACAATTCTTGGGTTTTATGGTGCATCAGCGGGGTATTGAAATTAGTAGAAAATCTATTGAGGCAATCAACAAGATTGTTGCTCCTGCCGATAAAACTGAATTACAATCCTTGATCGGTAAGATTAATTTCATCAGAAGATTCATATCTAATTTGTCGGGTAAGATCAAGGCTTTCAGTCCATTATTGAAATTGAAAGCGATCAGGAATTTAAATGGGGGGATGAACAACAGTTAGCCTTAGATGAAATTAAGAGTTATTTAACAAATCCTCCAGTGTTAGTTTCACCCCAACATGGAAAACCTTTCAGATTGTATTTATCAACTAAAGATACTGTTATCAGTTCAGCTCTTATTCATGAATTTGAAGGAAAGAAGCGTGTTATCTATTATTTGAGCAGACGATTAATAGATGCTGAAACCAGGTATTCGGCCATTGAGAAATTATGTCTATGTTTATACTTTTCTTGTATTAAGCTGAGACATTATTTACTATCGGCCGAATGTACTGTCATATGCAAAGATGATGTGGTCAAGTATATGCTATCAATGCCGATACTGAATGGTAGGATTGATAAATGGATTTTAGCATTATCAGAATTTGACCTATGTCATGAATCGGCTAAGGCAGTTAAAGGACAGGTTATGGCCGATTTCGTTACTCAACATTGCAACACGGTGGATTCTCTGGAAATTGCTCCGTGGACACTTTTCTTTGATGGGTCTACTTGTGGTGAAGGGGCAGACATTGGTATCGTATTAATTTCCCCTCAGGGGAAGAAGTATGAGTTCTCATTGCCGATTGTTGCTACATCGACAAACAATCAAGCTGAGTACCAAGCCCTGATAAAAGGGTTAGAATTACTCAAGGAAGTACATGCTGATGCTGTTGAGATCTTTGGTGATTCTATGTTAGTTATAAATCAGTTGACTGGGATTTATGAATGCCGAAGTGAAATTCTAATTTCATATCATGAAAAGTGTTTGAGATTATTAAAAGGGTTCAAGAGTTTTCATCTGGAACATATTTCTCGAATACATAATGAAGAGGCTAACCGATTGGCTCAGCATGCTTCAGGATATCAACCTGTTCAAGAAGTATTAATATCAGCAGCTGATACCGATGACTGGAGGAAGGAGATTATTGATTATTTAAAGAATCCATCTAAAAAGGTTGAAAGACGTATAAGGTTTCAAGCTACCAAGTATGTACTCCTCGATGATGAATTGTATTACCGTACCATAGATAGAGTTTTACTCAGGTGTGTTAGCATAGAGGAATCAAAAGACCTGATGGGTGAAATTCATGAAGGAGTATGTGGGGCTCATCAGTCAGCCTTCAAGATGAAATGGATGATCAGAAGAAATGGATATTATTGGCCGACTATTCTTGAAGATTGTTTTAAATATTTTAAAGGATGTCAGGAATGTCAGAAATTTGATAATATTCAAAGGGCACCCGCATCGGCTATGAACCCTATAATTAAGCCTTGGCCGTTCCGGGGTTGGGCTATTGATCTCATCGGTCAGATTTATCCACCATCGAGTAAAGGGCATAAGTTTATTCTAGTTGCTACCGATTATTTCACAAAGTGGGTTGAAGCAATTCCTTTAAAAAAGGTGACATCGGCTAATATGATTGATTTTGTGAAGGAGCATATTGTTTACCGATTTGGCATCCCTCAAACCATCACTACCGATCAGGGCACTATGTTTACATCGGGTGAATTTGATGAGTTTGCTATAGGAATGGGGATTAAAGTTTTGAATTCTTCACCGTATTATGCCCAGGCTAATGGTCAGGCTGAAGCATCTAATAAAGGAATTATCAAGCTCATTAAGCGCAAGATTAAAGAGTATCCTAAGAAGTGGCATACAATATTAAATGAAGCTTTGTGGTCATATCGGATGGCATGTCATGGTGCAACCAAGATAACACCTTATCAGTTGGTGTATGGACACGATGCAGTCTTACCTTGGGAGATTAAAATTGGTTCTAGGCGAATATGCTCTCAAGATCAATTAACAGCCGATGATTATGATATCCTTATGAAGGATGAGTTGGAAGATGTAGCAGGTCATCGGTTAAAAGCTTTAGTTAGCATCGAGGAGAATAAGGAAAGAGTAGCTAGATGGTATGACAAGAAGGTGAAGGTAAAGGAATTTATCGATGGAGAATTGGTTTGGAAGTTGATTTTATCGATTGAGACTAAAAGTTCTAAGTTTGGCAAATGGTCACCTAATTGGGAAGGTCCATATCGGATAAATCAATCTGTTCCTGGTAATGCATATATTCTTGAAACTCTCGAAGGAGTTGTATTTCGCAGAGCATTAAATGGAAAATATTTAAAGAAATATTACCCTAGTATCTGGATGGATGCATAAAAGAGTAATTGCCGATAACAATCCTATCGGCTAGAGTCAAAACAAAGTATCAATCATTGCCGATGCGCTAATTTAACAAAGCTTGGATAACCGATATCGTATGCAGGCGAATTTCATCGGTTTCTTTTAATTCCTTGGCATCTTCATCGGCACTTCCTTCCACAGGCTTGAGTTTCTTCTTGAGAACCAAGGCCTTGCGAGCTTGGACGTCTCGTTCTTGCTGAAGGGCCTTGATAGCGTCAGGAAGCTGGTCTTCTTCTTGCTTGGCTTGAGTCAGGGCTGTTTCAACCTTTTCTAGTTCGGCTAGCAGAGCTGCCCTTTTTGCTGATAGGTCTAAGATTTTCTGTTTAAGATCAGCACCGGAGGCTTGCAAGTTGCTGATGCTTTTGTGCTTCTCATCGGCAGTTTGCTTCAGCTGCAGCATTTCTTCCTTAAGTTGAGCCTGAGCTGCTCTGTCGGCAATACGATGAATAGCTTTTTGATATTGAAGTTGTCTGCTCTCCAGATGGACTGCTGGGAAGATGATTTCTTCAACATCGGCAGGGAGTTGGCCACGGATTGTTTTGAAGATGGTCCTTGCAGGGTCTGAATCGATCACCAGTTGAGCAGTATCTTGTTGCAGCAGATTCAGGAGAACTTCTAGTTTGCCATAGGTATCTGCCGATATTGTTCCCAATGCTAGGGAAGAACTCGCCTCTTCTCCATCATCATCGGAGACGTCGATAGCAAAAGAAAATAAGCTATCGGGAGAATCTTGTTCCTGTGAAATAAAGAGAGTTAGGAATTCTATTTGTGGTGTCTGGGGATATTATAAACCAAACAGTTAATCGGTTTACCTGCTTCAGGGCAATTTCTTGAGCCTGGCTTGAGGGAGCGGCTTGAAAAAGATCATGCGAAGGATCGACAGAGGATGCCGATGGAATGTCTTCTACGACCTCATCAGTAGTCGGCCCTTGGGGTATAATGGCTGATGGTGTATCTTGTACAGAAGAAGCAGCTTGTTCAATTATATCAGTGGGTCGATTGACAGGTGTTAGAGCGGATGAAGGGGCTGGTGTAGATTTCTGTCGCTTTTGTTGAGCTTCAGCATCGGTTAAAGCTTTGCGCTTTATTTAGGCCTCAGCAACAATTGGCTGGGGGGCATCGACATGTGTTGATTGGGGAGCTTGCATGCTTGGTGTGCTTGCCGATGTGTCCGTTTGTTGCTGCAAAAACGAGTATGAGATTGGATATTTAACAGAAAAAATGTAAAAATAAGAGTATACCTCTAAAGGAGGAGTAGAGGTCGTGGTGCTTGATATTGGAAGAGTTGCTGATGACGATCCAGCTGCAGCTCTCACATCCTGATAGTTATATGTTAATATAGTGTGCATCGACAGAAAAACAAAGTAAGCAAGGTTATTACCTTAAAAACCTTGATTAGGCTTGAAGCAGCAGCCATTGGAGTGGCCCTGGATGTTGCTAGTCTTGGTCTGGAGGTGATAGTTTTGGCGCGAGTCCTCTGGAAGGTTAAGGCCTCTAAGGTAGGGGCGTTGTAGCCAATTATTGAGACTGGAGAAATAGGGTGGAGATTGAAGGGTCTTCCACTTTTGCTTATAGATGAAACTGGATCATCGGCCTGTTTCAGGGAAGATTAGTTACCAATATACATATAAAAGGAAGGAGAGAGACGAAAGTTAAAAGGAACTTACTGCATCGTCAGGAACAGCATAGTCGGGATCGATCATGTGTCGATATGTATGAACGGATGTTGAAAACAACTGTTCTTTCCACTCTTGCCACCATTGCTTATATGACTCTGTGATGAAAGACACTGGTGACCAGGCGGAGAGATCAACATTTGAAATATCGGCATCAGGAGTAAGTCTTACTACTCTACTCCATTCAGTTCCAGCTGTAATAATTTCTCTGGGCTTAATCACATCGGCAAAGCATAGTTTAATTGGCAGTTGCCCAAAGGCTAATTGGCGAGACACTGCCGATGGATTGTAGAATTCATAAGTAATATGGGAATTCTTCCCGCTACCAAATGTGTTTACTAGGATTGCTCTGGGGGTAATAATAGCCATCATAAGATCATTATCTTGATTCAGATCACTATCGACAAAATTAAAAAGAAGAGGGAACTTGTTATCCTCATCGATATAGGGTACCCAAGCTCTGAGATCACGAGGGAGACCATGGTAGAAATTCTAAAAAAACCTACCAATTTGATCTTCATTGGACTCTGTTCCAGGAAGGACGATTATGGCTTCGCCGAAGTTGAGAGGAGGGCGTGTTGCCGATTCATCATCTCCAAGGACGTAATCTTCGGGGATCTCTCGTGGGAATTCTTGGGCAAAGAAATCCCATTATAGATGCTTATGCATGTGAGCGTTTAACCACATATTGATGAACCACCACGGGCCTCCCAGATTACCGATGGGTTCACCAAGTAGAAGCTTCTGAGACGCTTGGTGGAGAAGGTGGTAAGTTGAGCTCAGGAGGTATCGGCCAAGTGGGAATGTGACACCGTTGGCCAAGAGTTCCGCTGCTGGGAGGAAGGCGTTAGTTGGTCCTACCGATCGACCACAGAAGATAAGCTTCTCCAGCCACAAGTTCAGGAATATGGCGTGTTCCCTTTGATTGACAGTACCAGTTTTTTGGTACTCTTGGATGTATCCTGTCCAGCCACCGATGTTGCGTGTATTTACTCTATACTCAGCTTTTCTACCAAAAATGTGGCCTTCATCGACAGTTGAGATATCCAAGCCGGTGAGCATATATACATCGGCAAGAGTAGGGGCACATGGGCCATGACCGGACATGAAGGTATTCGTGGTATCTGACCAAAAATGAGCAGCAGCTATCATCATGGATTCATTCCTTTGCATATCAGCAATGGATAGCCTGATACATTGATCTATCTTCCGTTCTGCCCAGAACACTTGCATTGATCTGTTGACCCTCAAGTACCAGTTTTTCCACCCTTTGGTAGGTTTGGGCCAAGATCGAAATGTATCTTTCCATAGATTCAAAGAGAAATTTTGAGCTTTCAAGGGAATACGATTAGCCTCTGCATTGATCAGGTCGGTTGGATCTGGATCACCCATTGGACCTAGGCAATGAAGGAGAGGTTGATTGGTTGGAATAACCAGTGTGTTGCGTAGTTCCTGAGTTTGGAAGATCAAGAGAATAGAAGAAGTAAAAAAAATACCAATTGTAAGAATTCGCAAGGGGCCAGAAGGGTCGAAGTAAAAAAGAACGAACCGCAGGGACGTTAAAGTTGACCGCCATTGTTTCAAGAAGGATGAGGGCACGAGCTGGAGATTGGAAAATGATGATGGAAGGAGCTCTGGTGGGTTGAGGATGCGCAGTTAGGGTTGCCGCCGGAGAGAGAATGCCAAAGGTTGCAATTTGAAGGTAGAAGATGAGCAGTTCGGAGAAATCTATTTATAGGCCATTTGGGGTAGGGATATTCTTGACTTATCTCTATGCCGTACGCGGATGGATCGAGGTGCTTCAGATAGATATGGTAACTGTTCGCACGACAATCAAGGGATTGTACAGAAGATTTGATGGCATGGCAAGTAGTCATGACTTGAAGGATATTTTGATACAGGATCTTTCAGTTCTAAAATGGTGATGTTGCTGTAATAAGATCTTGCCGATGGATTGTTATTTTGGTATCTCAACTGTAATTGAGGCAAAAAAAACAGTTGGAAAATGTGCGATATTTACTGAGATACATGGATTAGATCTAGATTTGATTAAATCTGGTAACAGATCATATTATGCTTGGAGAATGGGTTGAAAAACAGGTAATAACAGACATTATCTGGAGTAAATTTCGGAGCATCAATATCTTATACTCCGAAATTGGGGGGCATGTGTTGACATCGTTTTTTAGCACGTGTCAATATGGTCAGGAAGGGCTAATTAGCAGAGGAAAGATTATTGTGTAGATTGATAGCTGATGAAAATGAGTTTGCTTATGAGTGGTAGCGGCGTATGGGTTCAAATTGAAATGTTGCCAATAAGGTTAAGGGTATTATTGCCGATGCCGATGAAAGATGGTTTGAAGACTGCTGCCGATGAAACAGGGAATGTCACTACTAGAAAACCCCCTATAGCTACGTTTTTTTGGACAGTAGACACACTTTATTTCATCTCTATAGGGATGTAGGCACGGTTTACGAAAACATGTTAGAAGCGTCTTCGTATGGACCGTGTCAGGCTCCGTAGAGACAATTTACGTAAGCGTATATATTAAATGAATGGACATTTCATAGACATGTTAGATGCATGTCTAAACACATTGATACGCTTTTATAGATGCATATATAACTTGTGTCTATTAGTATAGTTATGTTATATAGTAACGTTGCATTACGTGTGAAAAAAATTTAGAGACAATATTGTAGATACATTCACAATTCGTGTCTACTAATATAGTCACGTTTTGTAGTGACGCATTATTGCGCATTAAGGAGTGTAGAGACGATGTAGTAGGTGACGTGGAAAGGTGATGTGGCAGGTGATGTGGCAGCTGACATGGCATGTGACGTGGAAAGATGACATGGCAGGTGACACGTTTTATAGTAACGCCTAAACACATGTTAACAAAAGTAGAAACAATATTGTAGCCACGTTTTTATTACGTGTCTACGTAAATCAATACGTTGTATAGTAACATCATAGTTGTATTAAGACCTATAAAAATGATTTTGTACATACATCTATATCTTGTGTGTAGTAGTATAGACACGTTATATTGTAACGCTTTAATACGTCCCAACAAAAAATAGGCGTTATATATATATATATATATATATATATATATATATATATATATATATATATATATATATATATATATATATATATATATATATATATATATATATATATATATATATATATATATATATATATATATATATATATATCGAGATGAATGTAGAAATTGAAATCAGATTTTTTCTATTTTCTATGATTAATAATGGGAAGTAAACCATCAATTATATTCCATACAACTATGATAAAACATCAAGAATCTGTAATTCAATAGCCAACATGTCCATTACTCAAACAATTGTGTTCACTGAGAAGCATAAACAAACCAGCGATATCATACAAATATTACTTAAATATTTTTTTTTTGTAACAACTAAAACCTATCTTGTTCACTTTGAAATTTGTAATTTGCTTCCCATCTAGCTTTGTCCACGTGCTGCGGGTACCAACTTATTACGGGTTCGAGATGAACTTTTAGCTTTCTTCACCTACAATGATACATGTGTTAGATGAGTAACTCAATTTGAAGATGCTACAGACACATGTACTATTTCAAATAAAAAAAATCAAACTTACATGTGTAGTTGGCCAAGGAATAACATAGCCAATAGCATCAATTATTGTACGAATCTGATCAAATGGTCTAGGTATCTCCTCATCTCCCTTATTGCCCCATTCAACATTTTCAAGGCCTTCAACATAAACCCCCGAGTATTCTTTTCCAAGCTTTGTTCCTAAAATCTCTCTTCGACTATCAGTAGTCACTAACTTCCCTTTGGCCACAACCCTGTCTTTGTTTATCAGTGAAATAAGATAGACTTCCTCTTGTCTCTACAAATTACAAAACATGAACATATGATCTTTGAAATGGTGACTAACATGATTTAAAAACAAATAAGGCAAATAAAAGCACATACTGATTCTGGTATGTTCATGCTGGAGGCTTTAACCCTTCGAGTTCTCTATAATAGACATGTTTTAAAACATCAAAACATAGCACCACTTAATCAATTTGAGCCATTATATTTGAAATAAAACAATATTACAATATCAACTTGGACGTACCATGTTGTGCATTATGGGATCACATGATAAATCTGTGACTACATTGCCAATAGGTTGTGTCTCCTGCAAGCATAGTTTAGCTGAGTTAATAGGGAAAAAGAAAAATATAAAGATTAGAGAGAATAAAATATTGTGCATATGATCCTGACGCCTGGAACAGAGATACTGCATAGGTGCTTCCTTCGATCTTGGACAGATTACTTCACCGAGGTCTCCTTCCAGTCTGCTCTGCCATCCGAATCCCATCTACCTTATTGACGATGCCCTGGCATCTACCCCAAGCATGCTTTTTTCTACCCAGCACAACCATTATTTTCTCCATCTTCTCCGTTCTTTCCATGTGTATTTTGAATTTTATTTAGTGCATGAATCCTACCCCTAGATTTCTACTCCTAGATGCGTTTTTCTATCAGAGATGCAGAATGGCAAATATTCTTTCTTATTTGACTAACGATGCCAAGAAGTGTTTACTGTTATTTAGTACATCTAAATTTTAGTGTCAGAGAGACATCTATTTTAGTACATCTGAATTTATTTGTATTTGATTGATTAAGGATGCCAAGAAATGTTTACTATTACCTCCTTTCTTGTTTCCATTTTTATGATTATGATATGACATTACTGCAATTAACAATTGAGAAGCAGACCTGCGCCAACTGTAATGAATAGCAGACCTGTGCCAACTGTATGGAGTAGAAGATCTGTACTAAAGGGAAAATTTTCAGTAATTGTTCTTCTTTTGCCTTGATTAAATTAGAAATCGATATCTAGATTGGTGATATAAATCTAAGGCTATTTTGCTTGCAGTGTCATTTGCGCACCATGTAATGAAATTATCAAAACCTAAAATTTATAGACTGTTTTATCAGACTGGTCAATATGATTTCCTTTTGTTTTCTTTTACAGTAATACAACTTTGATCTTACATTGGTACTTCTTTGCATGACTTTTATGAGTTGCTTACCTGGTGCCCTTTCATGATTGAACAGGCATTTGCTTTTATCCTGATAGTCGAGAAGGAACAATTAATGACTGTATATGAAGGATATGAATATTTGTCTCACATGATTTTCTAGAAGGTATATAAATGCACACATGTCACTTGCAGAAACTCAGATGGATGGACAATTCCTGCAGCGCCCAGTGAACAACAGCGCTCAGATAGGAAAAGCTATGTAAGGGACCCAAAATAACTATAGCTTGATGTTGTTGGTAACAAATTAGCTATGTTTCTAGATTTTTGACATATGCATCGATATTGGAGTAGGCCTTTGTAACATACCTTTGAAGTTGTTTGCTCACGTGGTGTAGATGTATGGACTTCAGTTCTTCCAAGAATTCTATGTACAGATTGCTGATGCTGCTCGGCTTGAACCATGTTCTACAAGCCATTAGCAAGAACTTAAATACTATTATAGTAAGCTAATGATATTTAAAATTTAAGTATGTATACCCGCACCTCATTTGCTGGAGAGTTCACATCAGCATCTGAGTCTTCAGGGATGTCATCATCAGTACACTCATGGTCAGAACTGTCAGCTGCCTGAAAAATATGAACCAACACAAGGTTGAAAAAATAAGCTCTTATTTCAGAGAGAGATAGAGAAAGAGGATGGCATGGTTCAATGTAAGATTACATCTTCCTGTAAAGCTGCTTCCATTTCCTTTACAAGATTATCTTCTGGATACCTTTTTGACATAAAAGTAAGCATGTACTTCATGAAATCACTCATGCATTCCATCTTATTTTCCATTGCATTTACTTTCTCTTGGTACATTCTTTCTTCCTTAGTTTGAGTAACAAAAGGTAAACCTTGAGAAACTTGTACTTGACTCCGGTACTTATCATCATAGTACCCCCGTGTTTTGAAATCCTTGGCAACAATATCACTGAACACTTCATTGTAATCTTTAGATGAAAGACGATTACCATCATTGTTCCCTCTCTTTTTTTTAATTCCTCATAAGATGCAACCTATCCAAATGAGTATATAGGAAGGTTACAGAATTGTAAACTGATATATAGATCTAGCATAGTTCATTCGTTCTAGAAAATATACATACCATCATTGTCTCCACTTTTTCTGTAGTGAATCTGCCATTCTTTTTTTTATGAGCTGCCTCCCATAGTTCTATCCTATGAACCTTTCTTTTATTTCTAGATTCCTGCACAATAGAGTTATTTGGGTGTCATTTCAAATCTAAAATAGATGATAGTGGAATTTAACAAATATCAGCAGATGAATATTTATCACCATCTCCTTTTTGAGCCTAGCATGGCTTTTTCTCCCAGTTGTGTGTGCAGTCTTTGTTCTTTTGCACAACGAGAGTTTGTGGCACATAATTTCTGCAAATACAGGTAATGATTAAGCAATGTTACATTCCTTGATTCAAAATTGATATAAACGTTGAGAAAATAGATGGCACCTTATGTTGTTCTTGGCACCAAATTTCAACAAGAGATCTCCATTGATGTTCATTAGCCGTTAGTGGCTTCTCTCTTATGATTTCTTCTAGAGTTCTCTCGTCACGATTGAAGTATTGTTTCTTCAGCTTAGATTTGTAGGCTCGCCACCTATTATTAACTGTCCTTAGGATCCAGTCCCTTGTAAGATGTATAGTTTGCCTTGGAAAGAAAAAACTTTAGCTATAGAGAGGAAGGTAAATGTTAGTACTTAGATGAAACATGAAGGTACTTGCTTGCACTGATAATAAAAAAAATTACCTCGACATCCTTGATTATTTGTTCCTTGTGTGAATCAAACCTGCGATTGTCAAATCTTGGGATGTCTAAAGGAGCTAAGGTTGGGCTTTCTGCTACATAGCCAAGGTGCTGCCCAAGAATGGAGGCTGACCTTTCATTTGGGACACCGTTTTCATCTGTCCCTATAATTACCTTTCCTCCTTGTAATGCCAGTAAATTTGTAAGTGTGAAATCCCCTATAATCTGTCTAACCTCTCCATTTGGCCCTGCATATATGAAAAATGTAAGATTTCATATTGTATCTAGATATGCAAGCACAAAAACCTGAAACTTACATATTATCTTAATTGGACTTCAAGGTTGGTGTGGCAGGCGGGCTAATAAACCATCAATATCTGGAGGGGACTGCAAAGTGCAAACTTTCATTGTTCTCGTCATCTGCTATATTTTCATGCTCCTCCTGAACAGGTTCTGCACCATGTCCATCAATGTTCAAATTCCTCAATCTTCGAAGTCCTCTTGTCATGATTTATTCTGCTTATATATGTGAGATCAAGAAAATATAGGATGAACATGTTAGTTCCCTTGTCATATTGTATTCTCAGTTAAGAGCTAAGAAATTTAGGAATTTCATTCTACAAATTTCAGGCATGAAACAAATAGTTCATATTGCAATTTTCATACACAAAAATAGGCAAATGCATATCAGACTATGTACAGGTTCAATACAGTCTTTTAAAATAGGTAGACATCGCAGGTGGCAGTAGCAAATCACATGAACAGCCAAGCACATAGCAATCAGCAAATATTTCGAAATTCAGATAAGTGCAGTCTGTACACCACCGCACGACCTGAGCAGCTGGCGGCCTCGCACAGATGCGCAGGCGCCGGAGGAGTAGAGGCCGAGGGGCCGAGCCGCGAGGGGCGAAGGGCAGAGGCGGAGGCGGGAGCGTGATCGACGGCCCCAAACGCCGGACACGGGGCCGCGGAGCCCAGGGCGCAGGGCGGAGGCCGGTGTGGTGCTGCGACGTGAATGGAGGGGGCTGTCGCGAGCGCTCGCGAGTGCGGCTGGGCCAAGCCAGGAGAGGAAGATCGTGGATGGCAGCATACCTTGCGCAGACCGTGGATGGTGGATCGTCGACGGCGGCGTCCTGGCCCAGCACCCTCCCGCCCAGCAGCCGGCGTCAGGCGGTGGCGCGGCAGCCACGATTGCCCCAGCACCCCACTGACGGCGAGATGGATGAGGAGGGGAGAGTGGGGAGAGGTTATGCGGGCTTGGGAGGTTAAGGATGCAATTTGTTCGCTAATCGCAATAAGCGCGGGCCAGACTGGGCGGCAAATTTTCGGTGGCAAATGAAATTCTCTACGCGGCAAATTTCCTTTCTCCGCTTATTATTCTATATGGCAGTGTTGGCAGGAACTTTTTTTTAACTTTATATTATTTTCTAATAAAAATGATCAACTCATTTTAAGCTTGTAATGTAAAAATTCATAATAAGAAATCACATTGTAATGTAAAAATTCATAATAAGAAATCACATAAGTATTAAAAAGAGTGAAACTAATTTTGAAAGGTTTCTATAATCTACATCTACACGGTATTGGTAAAAAAAATACATGAAACCGCTTTTATATATTTTATTTTTATGTAATTATATTTATTGATTTTTTTCTAATATATGTTTGTCTATAAGTACTATGTTAGGTCAATCATATATTTTTTTATTGAAGGTTCCTGATGACAGTGACGAAGAAGACGATTCGGCTCGTATGATTTCTATACTGATGATAGTGATGAGCTTTCCATGGACTAAGTGAAATGGGGAATTGAGCTAGCTAAGGACGATGCCAAAGATTCAATCGATAAAGAGGTCTGCTAAGCTCTACAACCACATCAAGCAGGACAAGATGGCAGGGAAGAAGTACAAGCAGAAGAAAGGGCAGTCACCAGGTGATTGACACAAGACGGGGCAAACAACCACTAGCCCATCCTAATGTCCCTGTGAGACCTGCTTGCCTAGAGTGTGAGCAACTCGATTACAAAATCCAAGGTGTGCCTGCCATCACCCTTTCCATTTCCATGTTGTTACCAAGCTCCGCAACAAACATGTTGGCGGACTTCTCACCGATTGCCCAGAACTTAAGGTTGTAAGGGTTCCCCAGGCAGGTTTCATGGCCGAGCAAATAGGCGAACCATGTGAGAGCACAGATTAGATGCAGGTAGGCAACCAGCGTTAGTACTCGGATGCAGGCGGGAAGCAGTTGGGCAGGCAGTACCAGTGCAATTTTTTCCTTGCTCTATTCGTTATGGATATAGATCCTGTCATTTTTTTATTGGCCTTTGTTACGTTGTTGCTATCCTTAGAATAAGGCCATGACACCTTGGTGACTTTACTGTCTGCCCCCCTTTTTGCAAACCTGAAACTGTTAAGGCCAAGTGCTAATTTCCCTTGCTTTCTGCAATGAATGCAATTCTGGATACATTTGTCATTTGGTATTGCCGTATTGGTACTCATGCAGGTCGTTTTGTCATATACTGGACTGCTTAATTTAAAATTAGGGTGTGCATATGTGCGGTGTGCTGATTGTTGTGCCTCCATTCTATTGACTTTGTGGTGCCTAATTTAGGAATTAGGATGAGGGCATGTGGATGTTTATGCTTAAATTAATCAAATATTCAGTACATTGCAAAGTGGCTTTATGTGCCTGGTAGCAACTGGTCCTGTTGCTTTCTGCTTCTTAGTAATTCATCAATCTCTAATGGCTTAGGATTAAATTTCTGTTGATATTTGGATTGCACCTTCATTCAATATTCATCCTCTGTGTATCACAAAAAAAAACTTACTGGTTTTATTCAACTTTAATAGGCCATCACATAAAGATTGATGGATCGAAGTTGGATGAAAGAATCAAGATTAGAGACAGCATATAAAAATGGTGTTGAGCAGTTTTTAGCTTTTGCTTACCGGGACCTTCCACAAGACAGCGAGATACTTTGTCCATGCATAAACTGCAAAAATAGATACAATCACAGTTGTGATGAGGTCAGGACACATCTAAGATGTGATGGTATTATTAAAGGTTATACTACCTGGGTTCATCATGGTGAAAAATATGACAGGCCATCAATTGCACTTGCTGATGTACCTAATATCGCTGCAAATTTGACTACTTCGGGTCCAATACGAGACGGCCAAGATGGAGGATCGGATGGCATGCAAGAACTCTTGCATGCTGCATTTGGAAGGGCTGCAAGTATGTGTGGTGTCGAAGCAGATGATATTCAGTCTAGATCTGTAGATGTGGAACATAATGCCACTGAGGATAATGTGAATCCAACAGATTGTGATGCTTTAGGGAGGCAACAGAATATATATGCAAGCTTGTTGAAGGATGCAAATGCAGGTTTATTTTCTGGGTGTAAATATTCTAGGCTGTCATTTTTGGTCCACTTATATCACCTGAAGTGCTTATATGGTTGGCCACAAGAATCATTTACAACACTACTGGAAATATTATCTTCTCTTCCTGGAGTTAATCTACCCAAGACATACTATGAAGCAAAGAAAATCATTTGTGACTTAGGTCTTGATTATGTGAAAATCCATGCTTGCCCCAAAGATTTTTGTCATGTGTGTCAGAGCTCTCGTTGGAAAGTTGATAAGAAGGATACAAATGCTTCTGTAGGTAAACCTAAGGGGAAAAGGAAACCAGCCAAAATGTTGCGTTACTTTCAATTGATTCCTAGGATCCAAAGGTTATTTTCAACTACCAAAACTTCAAATGACATGCGTTGGCATGATGAGGGTCGTACAAAGGATGGAAAACTACGTCACCCAGCAGATGGTGATGCTTGGAAAGACTTTAATGATAGAAATCCTGATTTTGCAGAAGATCCTCGTAATATACGCCTTGGTCTGGCTAGTGATGGATTTAACCCTTTCGGGAATAAGAATTTAAAGCACAGTACATGGCCAGTAATGCTCATTCCTTACAACCTTCCACCTTGGATCTACATGAAGCAAACATCTTTAATCATGTCAATGATCATCCCTGGACCAAATTCTCCAGGTAATGATGTAGATGTATATTTGCAACCCCTTATCGACGAACTCTTACTTTTGTGGGGGGAGTACATGAAACACCTGATGCCTCTTCGAAGAAGAAATTTACTCTTCGAGCTGCATTATTGTGGACTATAAATGATTTTCCTGCATTAGCTTACCTATATGGTTGGAGCACAGGCGGTCGATATGCATGTCCTTCTTGTGGTCCAGCTACAAAATCATTTCACCTAAAGGAAGGTAAAAAGATGTGCTATATGGGTCATCGTCGATGGCTGCCGATAAATCACAAATACCGAAGGCAAAGGATGCAGTTTGATGGCTCGGTAGCGACTGGACTTGCACCTGAAAAAATGAGTGGAACTACTGTTTTGAAAATGTTGGAAGGCAAAGAGTTTGTGTTAGGGAAAAAGGGGAGCACATCAAAGACGGTCAACAAGAATGGCAAGAACAAGAAAGTGGAAGTTGAAAGTGATCAGAAACGCAAGCGTACAAGCCGGGGACAAAAGAAGGAATCAGATGGGGGCGGTGGTAAGGTGGAGAAGAAGCCAGAAGATTGGCTAAAAAAGAGGTCAATTTTCTTTGAACTGCCATATTGGGAAAAGAACAAACTAAGACACAATATAGATGTAATGCACTTAGAGAAAAATGTGTGTGACAACTTTATCGCCACTTTATTGGATATTTGTCATAAAACAAAGGGTGACCTTAATGCACGACTAGATTTAGTTAAACTTGGGATTCGAGAGGATCTTCATCCTATTGTAGATGATCAAGGAAAGCAAACAACTCCTGATGCACCTTTTACCATGTCTAAAGATCAAAAAGATATTCTTTGCTCAGTAATTCAAAACCTTAGGACCCCAGATGGGTATGCATCAAACATATCTAGGTGTGTGAACATGAAAGATTGTACATTGAGTGGACTAAAGAGTCATGACAATCATGTTTTACTACATGACATTCTTCCAGTGGCGCTGCAATCTTGTTACCCTAGCAAGGATGTCATGAAAATAGGTGTTCAGTTATCTAACTTCTTCAAGAAGTTGTGCTCCAAGGTCATAGATGTGGCTGAGCTGGAGCAACTTCAAGAGAGTATTGTGATGACACTTTGTGATATGAAGAAAATTTTCCTGCCATCATTCTTTACTGTAAGTGTGCATTTGATGGTGCACTTGGTAGAAGAAGTTAAACTAGGTGGTCCTGTTCAGTACCGATGGATGTACCCCATGGAGAGGTATGCAATCAACTTTAATTTGCACTATGATCATCAATAATTTAGTTTTAACTTACATGTGTCAATTATTCTATTTAGATATTTTGTTAAGCTAAAAGCACTTGTGAAGAATAGAGCTCACCCAGAAGGATCAATTGCTGAAGGATATCGCATGGATGAGTGCTTGACCTTTTGTTCCAGATTTATAGAAGGAACTACTCATTTTACAAGGCCATCCAGAAATCCTGGACCATATGATGAAATAGCAGACATGTACTTGTTTGCTACTGCTGGTGAACCTATTGGAAAGTGTACTGGTGTCAACCTTGATAAGCAGCTTCTTGTTCAAGCTCATCGATATGTGTTGCGGCATTGTGATGAACTTGAAGATTTCCGCAGGTGCGTTTATAAATTTGGTTGACTATATAGGGTTAGTGGTAGTACATCATAAGTGTTTTATGGAATCATGACAACTTTATGGGATAAGCTGAAATTCATTAGACAAATTGTACATAAATATTAATAATGATAGCATATTGCAAAAGACAAGCATTCATATGGAGGGATAATATTATCAGTGTCATAATAAAGACAAAGTAAACCATTTGCAATAGTGGTAACCTCTTATAATTTCAGTCTATTCATATTCTAAAAAGTGAACTATGACATCATCATTTGGGATTGCATCACAAAATTCTTGATTCGCCACTGGTTGCCTATCAAATTTGTCACCACAATTAAACACTAAAGTAGATATATTGAATAATGTGCAAGCAACTATGATTAAATTTCTACTCCTCATTCCTCATTCGCTAGTAGGACAAAAAAATCTTTTCTACATTCTGCTTGTTAATTTAATTATATTAACAAACTGAAAATAAACAAATATCAAAATCTGAGTTCCAAGTTCCAACGTTTGCTAGTACTAGAAGGGGCATCTCTGCAAATGGAGATTGGACATTTTGGCATACCTATAGGTTCAAACAGTGTAGGAGTGCCGGAGTGAAGAGGCCTGAACATGATGCCAGTGAGGTAGTGAATGATCACCTGTAGGTTGGAGATCCATGACACTAGGCCATGAGGCAGTGAGCTGAGTGGCCAAGCAGGAGTGAAATGCTGAGTGCTGAGCGGCCATGTAGGAGGGGAACGCCGTGATGGTGAATCCGGAAGTTGGATTGGAAGATGAAGGGCGCCGTGTCGTTAGTGAGTCTACAGGGAGAGCCGGAGGGCAATGGATCCACAAGTAGATGACTTCTGTGTTTCTGGGCTTGGCGGCATGCGTAGTTGAAGTGCATGCGCATGGATGCAGTGGGCTTTGCATATTCCTTGCAATGGGCTGGGCTGTAGTTACTGGGGTCCAGTGGCGGAGCTCATAGTAAAATATAGGGGGGGGCGGTTTGCAACGTTGAATCTCTTTCTAGGAATTCAACTCCCCTGAACACAAAAGATTATTCTGTTGTTGTTCTTTGTCTTGTCTTTGTTCCACTCCAGTTAAGAGAGTAAGAGCCAGAGATGTATGTAAAATGAAATACATACAAAGCAAAGCATTGCAGCCTGCTACCCTGCTGCAGTTGTTGTTCAGAGACAAGCAAAGCATTACATCCTACTACCCCTGCTGCAGTTGTTGTTTAGAGACAAGCAAAGCATTGCAGCCTGCAGGCTCCTCTAGTAACGCAGTTGGCCTAGACTATTGATTGAACCATTGAAATATTTTCTAGACCAGGGGGGTGCCGCTGCCCAGGTTGGTCCAGCCATAGCTCTGCTAGTGCTGGGGTCTAAGCTGGTGAGTAAACGGAGATCACTAGGAATTATTGAGAGGCAATCGGGGTCGGCGAACCTCGACAGATTACTGTAGATCCACCCCTATTACCACTCACACCACTGTAAACCTGTTACACATAGGCTCTTCAAAGAACAAAAGTTTTTCTACTTCTTGCTCACATATATTATTAAGACAGTTGAAAACATGAATAATTCGAGATGATCTATGTGCATTACTTGATGACATGACATTGATGCTATTGTTGTAGAGAATTCTTGGATGAGGAGAAAAGCAAATTGGGTCCCTCAACTAATCTGACACCTTCCTGCATTCAGAAATTGATGGATCAACACTTTCCTAACTGGTTGGAGCAAAAGGTTTGTACATCTAAAAGTGCTGCAATGGCATGGAATCAACGGAAGAAATGTACATAAGTTTTTTTTCCTTATATACATGTTATCTTGGGCGATGGAACAGGCATCACGACAAAGATCCGAGCTTTGGCTGCAAAACCGAACAGATGTGGTGTGACATACAGTGGTTACATTATTAATGGTTTTAGGTTCCATACTTTGAGTCGTGAGGCTGCACGGTTGACAGAAAACAGTGGTGTGGTCAACATTGCTGATGATGGGGTTAATTATTTTGGAAGATTATCAGATATCGTTGAATTGTCATATGCAAACTACAAGGTAGTGCTTTTCAAATGTGAATGGTATGATGTTCATCATAAAGCTAGGTTGCGACAAGATGAGTTTGGATATAGTCATGTGAATTTTTCACGGAAAATACACACCGGTGATAAATTAGAGGATGATCCTTTTGTATTTTCATCACAAGTTCAACAAGTGTTTTATGTCCAGGACCCAAAAGCTGTACCATGGAACACTGTGGTGAGAGTTAGCCCACGAGATAATTTTGACATGGGTGTAGAGCTCTCAACAGATGATGAAAGTTAGACAAAGCTTGGTTTTCCGGTCATCTGATGCTATAGATGAACATTGTAGGTTTTTTTCTTGCTTTGAATGAAAATAAACTAATCTGTTACTTTAGGTAGGAGGTGCCAACTTGTTGGGTTACTGCTGTTTAGTGTACAATTATACTATTTGATTAAATATTGTAATCCATGAGACCTGTATTATGTCTTATTTAATTGTTCCTTGCTCTGATGTTTTCTGGTTATAAGTTAATGGTAGTGACAATTCATTGTTGAATTTCATATAGTTAGTAATGACAATTCAATGTTGAATTTCAGATAGTTCAGTGCAACGACTAGGCTTAACCTTGTGTAATCATTGCTTACATGCGTGCCTAATTATTTTAACTTAATTATTAGCTTCAGTTGCTTGCTTGTGTTGGCCAATGAGCAGCAGTAGTATATAAGGAGCAGCAGTAGTATATAAGGAGCTTCAGTTGCTCTACAGCTCGACTATGTTTCCACTTTTCAGGTTGACAAAGTGTGTTGAGCAGCTGCTACCTTTCGTTAGGATGCATGTCTAACACTCTCGGTTCTTATAGCAGCAGGAACTTCACTCAGTAGCTTTCTAGTGTCATGTTCTGTGCACTTCAGTCATATTTGTTGCGTGCAACTGTTAGTGACCATTGAAGTAGCAATATCAAACCCTTATGATAGAATTAGATGAATCCAAACATTCTATTTTGGAAAATCACATCTACTTCATGTCGCCTCTTATCTTTTTCTTACACGGCTCCTATGAAACTCGTCATGCTATTGTGGAAAAGATACACGTACAATAAACAAATAAAAAAATTATCCCCATCGCTACACAACTAAACAATTGGCACAATGGTAAAGCACGTTGGTCTTAGCACTTCAGTGCTAGGTTCTAGTCCAGACTTTGGCATTTTTTCCTACTATATACTATATACATTTGTTATTATTATTTTTCTAACTATTTGTAATTTTTTTATTTTTAATTAAAAGAATATATGCCACGACTACAACACATCAAGTCTAATGTGTTGTATGTCATGTCAGCTTTGGCATGTTTTCCTACTATATATATTTTTATTGTTATTTTTTCAACTATTTGTTATTTTATATTTTTATTTTTAATTAAAATAATATATGCCATGTTTACACCACATCAAGTCTGATGAATAATATGCCACGTCAGCTTATAGCCCCCTCAGTAGGTTACACGTTTTCAATTCTGCATCAAAAAAACGCCCCTATATGGTTAAGGACAAATTTCTAATACACATTAAAATGTCTCTACCAGCTAGTAATGTTAAAAGCATATCTAATTTCATGTCAACTAGAGATATTCCGGTTTCGCATATAAAAACATCTCTATGCACATAAGGACGATTATTTGAGACGCTTTAGAACGTGTATTCATGCTACTCATGGTTGAAAGCATGTCTAATTATGTGTCAACTTTATACATATTTAGTTGCATGTCAAAAAGCATATTTAGGTGCCTATTGATAATTTTGAGATGCGCTTTACAACGTGTGTAGAGGTTATTGATGGTTGAAAGTGTGGCTAATTTCGTGTCATTTTAGTATGATTTCAAAAGCGTGTTAAAAACTGTGTCTAGATATCTCTTGACATTGAAAGCATGTTAAATATCGTGACACTTGGATATGTTCTTGAAATTGTGCCAAATAACGTCTTTATGGTCCAACGTAGAGACGCTTCTGATGGCGTTATAAATACAACGTTGCTACAGGGGGGTTTTCTAGTAGTGTGTACCGATGGAAGGAACTTGAAGGCTGCTGCCGATGGAACAGGGATTGTGCCGATGGAACAGGGATTGTGCCGATAAAAAGGAGGTCGATGAGAATACCATCGTGACTAAGGCGGACTATGGAATAAGATAGGAGTTAATTTCCTTATATACGTTTATTAGAGTCTGAGTTGTATCAAAGTTATGTGTTTCCATAGATTTGGATTTAGTGTCCTAGTCGTATTTGGTTACGTTTCTGTAGATCAGAATATAAATATAGGGTGAAGGGCAATGTAAAAATCAATCAATCAATACATCAAAAACAGCTTTTATTCTTATTTACATCTACTTTCGACGACTTCGTCAATTTGCATATTTTTCTTTTTTACGAGTTCTCATCGATTCGGCGAGTTGCATTGTTCCAGTGCAATCTTCGGCGATCCTCGGGTTCCGCGTGAGTACCTCTTGGCCGTGACTTCCGGGCGTATCGCTGTTGTCAGGACCAAAGTACTCGTATCTTTTTACGAGTTCTCATCGATTCGGCGAGTTGCATTGCTCTAGTGCAATCTTCGACGATCCTCGAGTTCCACGTGAGTACCTCTTGGTCGTGACTTCCGGGCGTATCGCTGTTGTCAGGACCAAAGTGCTCGTATCTTCATCCTTGTCGATTAACAGGTCAAATCGACTGGCACGCTTTGGATATCGATTTCGGGTATTAGCCCTTTGTGTTTGCGGATCTACTTTTGCATCAACAGCATGCAATCATTTTTTACGGTAGGAGGCTGAAGGGTTGCAGGACCCTGGCAGACTATGACATTGAGAATGGGGATACCCTCTATTTGATGATCTGCCAGTGTGGCTGTTGAGGGAGATGTCCATGCTTGTTCATCAGTCTTGTTTCTTTCGAGCATAGGTGTGTTATCAGTAAAAGCATCATTGTATTGCTGCAATCTTTCTGTCCATTGTGCTATGAGTAATGCTTTATAAAAGCAGAGTTAATTCTCTTAAAAAAAATGTGCTATGAGTAAAACTATCTTGAGATTTCTCCTGGGTTTGCAGTTCCGATTACACACCACTTTCTTTTCCTTTTCAAATAGCCCTTTTTTCTAAAAAGTTCTCCACATATTTCGTTTCAGACAAATGCTCAAGTAACGATAATCCTAACACAGTGCTTAAATTTATTTTAGATTTAGACATGATTAAATATTGCATCTCGTGAACAATATATTTACAACTGTAGTTATAGACCAATTTCAATTTTATAGTTGAAAGTTGAATCAGGTCTCGAGCTCCTAAAATCCTCTCTTCTCTTATTTATTTTTTGTCTCGTGATATTAGAAGTCCGCCTCTTCGGCAATTAGGCTTCCTCGCTCGATGAAACCGGTCCTGTAAATAGAGTGAAACCACCTACCGTCTCCGGCTGTCATCGCCTCCTAATGGGCCGAGCAGTCGGTCCTGCGGCAGCGCTGTGGCCTGGCATGGGTGCTCGGCCACTGGCTAGCCGGTTAAGCTAATTGGCGAACTTCATCGGAAAGGAATCTAGCGAATGATTTTCAGACAGCACCTATTGCCTAAACAACAAAACATTTATTCCACCTAACATCTTTTTAGGATAATCTAATACTATTTCACTTCACTTCTCTTTCTCTTTTTGGCGGCGCAGACATTCTATTCTCTTCACTTCACTTGCTGGATCGCACGCACTGCAACATTTTTTTATTTTTTTAGAACCATACGCACATGACTTAGATAACTGAATTATACAACATAACTTCGACGAATAACTTAACAGTGCTAAGTTATACAATATTATCTTTTCTTTTAGCACAAAATTTACATTTCGAAAATACATACGAGAATAACATTCTCTTTAGGTTTCAGCGCATGTATTTCCTTTTCAGAAACTAATCATTTGGGAACATGGAAAAAGGGTTTAAAAAAGGGTGGGGGAAGAAAAATAAAAGTAACTTTTACAACCTATAGTACACAATAAATTCCATAATACGATGCAAACTTCTAAAGCTAGATAAATAATAACTTTCATAACTTTTGCAGCGATAGTCTCAGCATCTCTATAACTATGACATTGAACATACCTGTTTCTTCAATTCGAAGATCTGCAAAATATTTTAATATTTAAAATAACAAATACAAAACAAAAGTTGATAACAAAAGTTAAAAGACATAACTCTTAACAGTAAGTTAATCAAATAAATTGGGTAGCATACACAAGAAAAGAAAAGTTACACATAACTTTGTACTAACTTAGTCAAAAAAGTTAGGTAGCATTCATATGAAAACACAAAATACATACATAACACTGTAGAGTAAGTTAATTGACTAAGTTAGGTAGGATAGACATGAAAGCACAAGTTAGATACATAACAGTGTAGACTAAGTTAGGTAGCATAGACATGAAAACAAAAAATAGATATATAAATAATAACTCTACTAGTTAACATAGCAGCAAAAAAATACTATATAGAACAAATGAATAGAGCAAATACTATATAGCAACCTCAATATTTCATATAAGATCAAACACTTATGCCATAAACTACACTCAGAGGCATTGTGATATAGAATGTAGTATATGTGACGTGTTGTTCTGGTAATGTATCAAGTGTAAAAACAGAAAGGTAGATGACAAAAAACATGAGAAGTGTCTTGGTCATCTACCAAGTGTCAAACAGACTGGTATATGACCCCAAAAACCTGAGAATGACGGTATGCAACTAATATTCAGAAAAAGGAACATTTCTGTGTGGGGACTTATGCTTTGGTAGAAACCACACCAAGTTTCTAAATTCTCACCAAGTTGCAGACATCTTCCTAAGTTGATAGAGTTAGATGATACAACTAGACAATAACTACATAGGAAAAATGCAAAAATACATTGGATATTACTTTGCCACATGAAAATACTGCTAATAATACAACTGGCCACTGCATCACACCAGTCATAAGACTTGATTTTTTTCACTTAACGGATTCCATCATAGTAATGACAACTGGCTCTGGTCGAACTAGACGGGCACAAAAATATAGATAGGACTACTAACATGAAGATCCTAACAAATATGTCGACCACAAGGTCAGGAGTAATCATGGCAATTAGATCTAGAATCTTTGGAGCTAATGGTCCCGGAGTTGTATCATTAGCAATAACATAAAGTTATGTCCAGAAAGTACATAAAACGAATGTGTAGAAAGTTAGATTTAAAAGTTAGACAGAAAGTTAATAAAAATAAGTTATGTGCAAAAACTTAGACATAAAAGTTATTAGCTACAAGTTATGTCCAAAAATTTAGATATAAAAGTTACGTGCAGAAAGTTAGACATATATCAGGAAACCATGTATGTCAATATTAGGAACATTGTCTAACACTGTTATCCATCCCACAAAAAATTGTCTTACATAAGGATTCAACACATTCATGCGCTCTCTCAAGAGCAGTATGAATTCTTCTATGCTAAAGAGCAAAAGCAACATAAGGGGCTAATCAGAAATCGACACTGACGTAAAACAAGCAAGGCACTAATAAGAAAAAGGCAATCATACGTAGCATACCTGAACCGATCACTCTCAGTTATGATATCCTGAAGGATAAATAATTATCTTATCAGGGATAATTAAGAAGAGACACAAGGGACAAGTTGTAGATATATGAGTACAGTCCAGACGATTATACCTTGACAAGCCTATCAAGAAGCTGAACTGCACTTTGAATATTAGCATCAGAATATGCAGAAAGCTTGCATACAGCATCCAAAATTTTGTTGAAGTAGATGATGAAATCCCCTCTGACAACCTAAAGGTAGATATTCAATTAGTCTAAAGCAAACAGACAATTTATGTTCCATTACTGAACTAAATGCTTACCTTTGCTATGTTGTGCAGTGCTTCACAAGCACAATAAGCACTCTACTATCTTGGTCCAGGAAAGAATTAAGCACATGAGGCACAATTTGCTGGAAGCACAAAGTAACAGAGTTTATTGTACAGTTAAATTGGCAAGATAGAATAATAGCACAGACAATATAATGCAGGCATTAAACATAATTCATGTTAATAGAGCTTCTCTGTTGGGTAGACATATAAGTGGCACAAATAACAATTTATTTGCATGTGTAAAAGAAGCTTTGTATTAAACTAATAACTATATGAATTGAATATATGAACGCACAATGCCATCTAATAAATTTATCTCCATTCCCAAGATCTAATCATATCAATAAAAAATATTTTGTAGAACCCTGCAATCTCTCTCATTGATCTTTCTTCCAGATACCCAATATCCATTTCAACTGATGGCAAATCATACTTGAGCTCCAATTCAATAAATACAAATGGAAATCTAAAGTACTTGAGACCACAAGAAATGAAATCATTTGGAAGCATTGACTAATATATACATTCAGGACGTAGACACATAGTACACCAATAGAGGAATGCATGATCCAATGGTGAAGCTCAATAAGGCAACTTGCCGTTGGCAGTTTCAGCCCCGTAGTTGCCAACTTCCCGTTTACAGATTATAAATGCAGGTTTGAAAGCAAATAGCTATATGATTTCTAAGAGCCATAAGGATTCACCACATATAGGATGACACTGCATAGAGTTGAATATGAATACACCAAACAGAAGTTAAGAGTTAACGCTTGCACTCGCAAACCTCGAGATGCTGAGCTGCCTCACTGGTGAGTCCAACAGTAACTGCTGCAAGGCCAATCAACCCACCCTGCTAACATCAAAGTGCCACGGAACTCAACAAATCTAACCTCATAAGAACAGAGACATGAACTACGGCGGTCTAAGCAAACCTTCCGATGGTTCGCTTGTGGCAAGTATGTGAAATTGTTGGTGAGCAGCGAGATATCCCCAGCCGTTGCAAGCTGCTTCACAATTCCCTCAATCTATACAAAGGCCACAACAACAAAAATTCCATCTCAAATCCCTGGCGATTGCTCTAAGACCAAAGCCCGCGAGGAATCGAATCCCTCACCTCAAGCACGGCATTCTTCCGCTATTGTCAGATAGGTTCCGAAGCACGGCGCCCAGGATGATGGATAGTGCGCCTGCGGCCATCACCGGAGAATCAACCCATGAGATCCCTTGCCCCGCCGCCGCTACAGCCTCCTGATCGCCGCATCGGCCGCACCCCCCGACCCACGGCCCCCGCAGCCGCGACCCAACCCTAACCCGACAGGCCAAGGTCCAAGGCGATGGGTGCCAGGAGCGTGGAGGCGAAACCATAGAGGCATGAACCCCAACCGAGCTCGCTCGCAGCAATAGCTCGAGTCTAGGAATGGATTTGCAGGCGGAGGCGACGGTGGTGCGATCTGGAGGAAGGAGAGGGGATAGAAGAGGAGAGCGATGAGGAAGAAGATGAAATGAAATGGCACTGGACGGAAACGGAAAGGGAACGGGACGGGAAAGGAAAGGAAAGGAGACGTGGACGGGTGGTCAGATCGTTCGCTCAAATAGGAAGCGGTGAACGACCGTCAAAGTGGAATTGGGTCCGCGGCAGCGGACAACACCTTTGCTGGGCAAACTTGCATGGATACGCTGCCCTGTTTGGATGATTGTGTTAAGCTTGAACGTAAATGAACAAGGATTTGAGAGAACTATCATTTCATTAATATGTTGAAAGGATTATATACATATAAGGGGTGTGTCCAAAGGACAGAACCGTTCATGAAACTCCAAAGGACATGTCCCATCGGTGACATGATTAACAACTAATCACTAACATAATCCTAACTGCTCATATGGAAGGATGAGATCATCTGTAGAGAGACGTCTGTTGGTCATGGATAGATGCCTGTTGGTGTACAGGTGTCGTTTCACAGACTCTCCTTGATCGAATCTTCATTGAGATCAATGTAGTTGTAAGCTAATATTCCTCAAAAAAAACCCTGTGGAAAAAATCTGACTATATATTCCATGTATATGTCCTGGGCTGGGCTGGGCCGCCTCGGCACCAACTTCGCCAGGTGGGCCTCTTGTGGATTCTAGAGCGTAGCCATGTGGGTTTTGGGCCCGAGTTTGATAGGTCGGTGGGCTACTTCCTTGATCCTTTGCACCATTCTATCTTTACACTTCCCTAAATGCACCTTTTGATGCATTTTCCTTTATATTCCATGTATGTGTCCTAAAAATAATTAATTCACCAAAACTTGTGGAAATATGTTAGATTTAAACCCTATCACTAAGTTTGGTGTTTGTTCGGTTGGATTTTATGTAAAATTAGCAGCTGAAAATCTGAGTTAAGGACTGCCACTACTCCCCCACACTTAGCCCTTTGCTCGTCTTTGATTAAAGTTTAGGACTAAGATGGGTCATCTCCTTGATATGACATCTGCATACAAGTTATTCCAAGCTTCACCTGCACTTGTGAACTTGAAATGTCTACCACATTATCTTGGGTAATTGAATAATGGAACAGCATGGATTCAAATCCCCTTGAATCAATGAGTTCAAAAACTTGGGTTTTCATTTGATTTTTGAAAAATGTAAACATAGCTTAGCTCCTCAATTGATTCTCTCAAATTGCTCATATATGTGTTTGGTTCCTTACCAAGGCATATCATAGTGTTGCTTTCTTTCTTTCCTACTTCTAAAAAGCTTATATGGATCTTTAGATAGGGAAAGATATGAAGGCATACTTACTCTGCATATTTTATTGAGTCAAACCTTGGATCCAAGGAGAAAAAGATGTCATACCCTTTGATCAAGAAGTGCAGGTGCCTGGATAAAACAATTCCATATCTATGCTATGCTCCTTTTGTAGATATGATCTCTCTCTAGCTTTTTATTTTGAAACCCGGCTTTCATTCATTTTTTCCTTCTTTTTTACATGGGCCTTCATATGCTCATCATTTTTTATTTTTTTCTTTTGTACTTGGACCTTCATGTGTCCACTTTTTTTCAATACCTTGGGAACTTCATGTGTCCTATTTTGTTCAATATTTTTGCATAGCACATGTCTCTTAAACCACAAATTGAGAGAGATCACTATTTTATAGAACATGGAGTATTTACCTAACAAATATTTTTTTTGTCTACTCCTACTGTAGGAGCAGAGTTTTGGGTGGATGGAGGCATGTTTTAGCGTATTCCTAGTGTAGAAATAACTTATGTATGTGGGTGTATGTGTTCTTGATCTTGGGGACATGATAACTTTCTCAACAAGAGTCAATAAGTGACAAAACTCAATGCAGGGATAAGTAGCATACTTTTGGAGATTTTAAACTCAAAGCACTAGATATGGCTCTGGTAGGAGTTTGCATATCATTGAGGAGCATGCTATTCGAATTATGATTTTTGCAAAATAAATCCCAAGTTCTTTGCATAAGAGAGCAAGGTTCATTTTCATCCTACTATATCACATATTCCAATTACTTAGATAACATGGAGTCCCTATGATGAATTTTCCACAAGTTTAGGAATATTATCGAGGAATAAAGAGTATGCAAATTTTATCAAAGGATAGCATGGAGATGAAGCAGTATTGTTTTAAAATTGTTTAGTTTTAAATTTCAAAACTCAGGAGAGTTGAGGGTAGAGTTGTACAAACCAACGTTATATAGAAAGGAGTTAAGGGGAATCAGAGGTGGTTTGGCTAACCAAAAGGTTCAGCCAATCCTCTCTGAGCTATCTGTCCCGTCCTTCCGCATGATGTACTGGTCACTGTTGTGCAACATGTTGGTGGGAAATCTAGAATGTGCGTTTGTTGTGCTTGAGAGATCTCCTCTACACTTATTTTTCTGTACCTGCTTTATTTCCAACAAACAAAAACAAAAGAAACAGAAACAAGCAAGGGTTCTACCGGTTTGAACACCGAGGAGCCTAAATTTATTTATTTTGATTATTATTTTATTTTATTTTCTTTGTTCACTCAACTTTTTATCATTCGGCATCAAAGAAGGCTAAGATAAAGTTTGCAAAAATAAACATAGCCTTGATTTATCTCTATAGTAGATTACTTTTATTGTTTATGAAAGTAATACCCAAAGTTCATTAATCAAAATTAAACACCATGTCTAAATTTGATTAAAGTAGGCCATTTTAACCTAAGCACCATGTTTAATTTAAAGGGCCTATGGGTATACCACATGTGCACATGTGAAAACACTCAAACTAGAGCATGACGACATAAACAGAGGAAGCATGAAATTGTATAAGCATGTTTTATTCTTATGGAGATAACTATGGGTAGGAGGGGTTGGTGAGCATTTATTTACCTTTGTACCTGAGTGTTTTACCAGCAACATCTGTGTATAGAGCTTCGAAGTTGTGCTGCATCGGTGGCTTGATCGTGTGTGGTCCACTCAGGTTATCACCAATCCTAGGTCATACACACAACTAGTGTGTAAGGGCCATGGGCCTTGGTGGTAAGCAGCAAAGGTATTACAGAGGAGAATCTCCTCTCTCTTCTTCTTTCTCTTTTTTTCATATATATATTTTTTCCTCTTTTTTCAACTCTCTTTTTTAACTTTCTCTTTTTTCTTTTTTAGCAAGACAGAGCTGACATCATTTTTTAACCAAGATGGTCTTTGGTGTGAATAGAACATGTGGAGAGGTTTGCACCATCCTGTAACGCCCCAGAGTCCAAACGGCTCAGATCCACTCTGCACGCTGAATGAACCACACCTACCACCATCTCACTTACGCTTTCGTCCTCGCTTCGCGTAAAAGGATTAACCCGGGGATGGTGAGATGGACTCTAGAAGCCTTATATGTTGGTCTATCCCACTCTAAACAATCAAGGTGGGACTAAACTCTCTACAATATCTCATAACATTCACATGGGCCACTATGGGCCAAATTCCAAATTGGGCCGGGTGTGACATACACCCCCCTCAAAGAACCCGACGTCCTCGTCGGGCCCAACATACCCACAATCAGGCAAACAATAACCAGGAACGTTCCCTCTTAGCACACGCGACCGTGCGCCCAGTGACGGCACATGTGCCACGCCGTGCACTCTGCAGAGCCTACACGCGCAATGAACCCCAATGTCCAGCCCCTGGCCCGCACGCGTCCGTGGCTACGAAGGTCGGCTCTGATACCATTTGTAACGCCCCAGAGTCCAAACGGCTCAGATCCACTCTGCACGCTGAATGAACCACACCTACCACCATCTCACTTACGCTTTCGTCCTCGCTTCGCGTAAAAGGATTAACCCGGGGATGGTGAGATGGACTCTAGAAGCCTTATATGTTGGTCTATCCCACTCTAAACAATCAAGGTGGGACTAAACTCTCTACAATATCTCATAACATTCACATGGGCCACTATGGGCCAAATTCCAAATTGGGCCGGGTGTGACACATCCTCCCCCACACTTGGACTTTTGTGCAAAAGTCAAGTGTGTAGTGTCAGAGTCTCCTCTTGAGTGTGTTCCATCACAAGTTTAGTTGATGTAGCTCCCATGTTTTCTTAGCATCGTATGCCCCTTGTTCTTCTTAGTCTTAACCTAAAAGGGTTAGTAACCAAGAATACCCGAAGGGCATACTAACTTGAAAACATGTTCTTGCTCTTATTGAGAAGAAAAGGTTTTTTTATTATTACTATTATTTTTTTTCATGATAATCTGTGATATCTCCTGGCAGTGCTTAATTTATGGTCTTAAGCTTGACCACGCAAACTTCATCTTTGCAACTACATTGGTGGTGTAGTTCCCAACTTTATCACCAAGCATAAAACGTTATCGCTCAAGCTGCAAGGTTAGCGCCATAGTGCAACAATAGGATTTGCAGTATTTGTGGTAAAAAAGCATCGACAACCATTCTCTCAAAAACTTTTGAGATGAGGATCAAGAGATGGTTGCGATCCTCATAGAAGCATTTGGTGATAAGCGAAACGAACTCTTGTGATTTCGACAGTGAGCATGAAACATGAGGGGTCTCAAAAGTGAAACTTTGATGCTCAATGGTGGAATGATTCCCCTCAGTTTCTAGAGTTGGTGTTTTAGAAATGTCCATGGCATAAGAGTTTCTTTTCTTGAAGGATATATCATGCAGGATTAACATTGAATCTCGACCACTATCGGGAACAATGTTTTGATGGCTAAGAGAGACAGGGTTTAGGTCCGAGTGAGGGTGATGGTGGAGGTTCCATTTCACAAGAAAGCTCATGTGAAACGAATGGGGATATAAACTTCACCTCCTCGAATGGGTTATGGTTGGGTTGCTGCTCCGCCTTTGGACTTTCGGGACAAGGGATAGGAGTGGCAGAAGCAATTATTCCCAACTTTTCATCAAGGCCCCATGGAAAGGTTTTTCTTGAAAAAGCTTTTCAAAGGGTAGCCTATAAAAAGTTTAAATTCAAGGATGACAAAGATGTGAAAATCTATGAAAACCTCGATTTTGTCTATGATGACTGGCATGGCCCTGGTAATCCCACATCATTCAAAGATGAGTCTCGAGGGACTTTTGAAAAGTTTGTTGGTTGAGACTAGCTGTATTTTACCCAAAAGGGCTTCTTCAAGGAATTCTGACATGATGTTAGTCTCGGCCGTCAGGTTGTGCAAGGCTTGTACAACCGTTCCCCTTAATGAGCAAGGTATGGTTGTGGAAGGTGAAAGAATCCGAATTGCTTCAGAAGAATGTTTCACTTTCATTAACCATTCCATCGGTGGTATTTTGGGGGAAACTTCCTCGGGAGGATGTGTAAGCTTTTCATGCCTTAAGAGTTTTGAGTTATCACCATAATCGTTGAATTTGATAGGGAACTCCGAAGGATGAAGCATTGTTTTCTTTGATGTTTGTGGTTCGGGTGAGGGCTCATAAGTCGAACCTAGGGATATGAGTTTGGATTTGACTAATGAGGACCCCTCAACACTCAACATGACTTTCGCTTGGAGGGGTTTGGTTTTTATGACATAAGAAGTGTGTTTGGCTATGAAATGCTCAAGAAATTCTACTTGTTCCATCATAGTTTTGTTTGTGAACCATCCTCTGGCAGTCATGTCTAGGCATAGGTCAGCATGTATGTCAAGACCCGTACAAAAGAGATGCAAAATCACACCATCGGGTAATGACAAGTCTGGGCCGGCATGTATTAATGTTGAAAACCAGGCCTAGGATGCACCTATGGTCTCCTCATTCTCCTCGAATTCAAGGATCACCCTTGGTTGAGAGCCGATATGGGACATGGTGAAAAATGCAAGACAAAATTTGTCTTTAAGTTCATCCCAGTTCCCATTCGTACTTTCTACGGCAAACGTGTACCATTGCTTCGCCTTTCCCTTGAGAGAGAAGGGAAACAATTTCTACCTTAAAGTTTCTTATGTCATGCCTGAGATGCTCAGGCACGAACACATTTCCTCGAAGTCTTGTAGGGTCGAACCATGGCTATTAAGCCAGGGTGGAGTTCATAGCCAAATGAATGGTTTGGTTTTGGAGAAAGTGGTGGCTCATGGAACTCCCCCTTTGAAGCAGGAAGGTTGTGAATAGGAGTTGGATTCATGATAAAAGTGTTGTGTATTTTTTATATTAAAAGAAAAGATAAAAGATACAAATATGAGGACAAGCTAGGTTCGAAGAAAATAGCAACCATTCCCCGACAATGGTGCTAGAAAGCTTATTGGTATTTCTTAACGTTTACAGAAAGAATCCACAAGCGTACATAATTACCATTATAGCTTTCACCCAGAAGTATTCATGGTATCATATTTCCACAGGGAACGAAGGTATTTCTTCTAGCTAATTCATCCAAGGGCAACACAAAGATCGCTGGTGAGGGTAGAGAAGAATTCCTATAGCTTATGGTCTAAGGATAGATAAACTTTACTCCTACTTACTTTGGCCATTGGCTTACACCTGGTTTGCCAAGTGATACCGGCCTCCAACTCTATGTCGTACCTGAACATGGGGATTACAAGGGATGGATAGGGCTATCACCACCTACCACCTACCCCTCAACTGAAGGATACAAGGCAAATGAAGGTAGCCTCTAGCCTATACACCACATCTACGCTATCGACTACTACTCTAGTGTTGATCAGGGTGATCCGTCTTTATCAGGAGCTGACCAGAGTATCCGCCATGGGAATGGATGACAAACCCACAAACAAGTAAGAGTAAAGCTCAACTACACAAAAGACTTTTATAACCAGAGAAACCACAAATACTTACTAAGATACCCATTGAGGTACAAAGCTTGTATCTGTCAAGGTACAAGCTTGTACCGAGGGAAGGTTACCGACAAGCCCAACACTTCTTTCCTGAACTCTTCCTCACATCTCTCCCTAATACTTTTCTAGAGCTAGCTAGGGCCTAAGCCCATGAGTGGTGTTGCTCTTCTCTTGCTCTTGTGCCCTTCTCTGTGTGGGTTGTTCCTGTGTAGGGGGAGAGGTCCTCCTTTTATAGGTGGAGCGGAGGGCCTCCTTGGAAAACTCCCTATTCCCATATGGAAAGAGAAAACCGCCCTTTAGGTGCAATGATCCTGGATGACCCCTGTGAACCGCCCTTGGAACATCGGTTGGAGGCAGCCCAAGCGAAATGAGGCCATTTGGGCCAGCTAGGGGGTGCGACCGCACCTGGGCTGGGCTGCCTCGGCACCACCTTTGCTAGGTGGGTCTCTTGTGGGTTCTGGAGCATAGCCATGTGGGTTTTAGGCTAGAGTTTGATAGGTAGGTGGGCCACTTTCTTGATCCTTTGTGCCATTTTGTCTTTACGCTTCCCTAAATGCACCTTTTGATGTGTTTTCCTTTATATTCCATGTATATGTCCTAAAAATAATTAATTCACTAAAACTCATGGAAAGATGTTAGATTTAAACCCTATCACTAAGTTTGGTGTGTGTTCGGTTGGATTTTATGTAAAGATTAGCGGTTGAAAATATAAGTTGAGGACCACCAACAAAAGGCAAGGTGTAAAGATTCTAGCATAGACATGAACAAGATTACATGCTTGTATAGTGAACCAAAGTGTATGACATGGGTAAAAATGGTATATTCAGGATAGGGGACACACACTTGGGTCAACCTCAAGCATAAAAGAGAAACAAAGAATAAAAGAATGTTCCTAAGTGGAGCAGGCTTGTTCTAATATAGCCATGCAAAGAACAGTTGATAATCATACAAATTATATGGTTAGAACTAAACCTAAGTGTAAGATGGATGGGGAGATCTCCGAGCACTGGTCTGCTAGCAAGCGCGAGAGACTTTAGCACTCCTACACAATACCCAAACATGGGGGAATACAAGGGACGGATAGGGCTGTCACCACCTTACCGCCTACCCCTCAACCGTGGAGTACCATCATATCCGAAGGTTCTAGTGCACCTGGGCACCACGCCCGTGTACAAAGAAACTATCCATATCCCACCGGGACTCTGACCCTATGGATCAACAAGCATAAGACTTGGGCAAACCCAAAGGAATGACGAACTGCCACCTCAACTTAGCTCTACTTCTAATCATACAAGTTATATGAATGATTAAGCATAATGGTTTACATTATAAGCTCATGGCATAGAAACTATATGCTAGTTCATATGTCAAGATTATAACATGAAAACTATACTCTAGTTCATAAGCACAACTATATTGAAGATATGAGAGCAAGATTTTGGAAGAACTCTTCATATTATTCATACCAAAGATCCTTTCTTCAAAGAGCCAAGCTCTCCTTGATAGCTCTTGATAGCTCCAAAATACTACTAAAGTAAAAGAGTACAAGAATGTGGTGTGAGGTGTAGAGCCCAAATGAGGTGTGTTGAAGGAGAGCTCCACCCATCTACTTATACTAGAGTGAGGTCGGTTTGGCACCAATAAAATAGGAAACTAGCCAAACCCACCTCAGCATGCCGCCATGCAACCGTCAAAGGGGGCTAGGCCTAGGCCGCACCGCCTAGGGTGCGGGCACACCTAGGGTGTAGTCGCACCTTGGCTGGCTCGCCTGGCCACCGCCTTTGCTAGGTGGGCTGGTGGCTGGGTCTGGGCTCCTCCCACGTCGGTGCTCGGCCCAGGTTTATTGAGTAGGTGGGCTTTCTCCTTTTTATTCCTTTGCGCATTTCTGCTTTACGCTTTTTGAGTGATGCCTTTTTATCTTGTTTTCCACTTGTATTCAAATATGTGTCTTGCAAAACATGATTCTTCCAATACAAGTGGAACTATGTCAATAATAAATGCATGTGTCATAAGTTTGTTTATTTCTCCTACTTTAGATATTAATTGGTGATCGGATTTGGTCATTAAGGACTGCCAACAGATATCTAAGAATATGCTTCGCTCCCATCTAATGACAGCGAGTTGGATCTACACTATGTATAGCTAGTATGTTCACTACAAATGCGATATCTGGCCTTGTGCAATTTGCAACATATACATAAGTGCTCCAATGACACTAAGATATGAAACCTCCGGTCCTAGTTTCTTTTCTCCAATATCTTGTGGTCTAAATGGGCCTTCTCTATTTCTAAAGAACAAACAACCATCGGGGTTTTGTTAGGGTACGATTTATCCATATTGAACTTCTCCAATATTTTCTAGATATAGGCTGGCTGATGTACTAAAATCCATGAGGGAAGGTGCTCAAGCTGTAAGCCTAAGAAAAATTTGGTCTTACCTAAATCCTTCATCTCGAACTCCCTCTTTAGGTGATTGTGTGTCTATATCCTTTGGGCTACCAATGATATATAAATCATTAGCATATATGGATATAATACAAAATCCCATTTGAGATTTCTTAGTGATACCACATGGGCAATCATCATTGTTAGTGTATCATTTCATTAGAAGTAACTCACTCAGTCGGCTGTACCACATTCGTCCCAACTGCTTTAAGCCATATAATGACTTTTAAAGCTTTACACAATACATGTTGTGGTTTGTATTTGGATTTAGAATTTGGATTCCATCAAGAACCTTCATGTATATGTCCGAATCAAGTGACCCATATAGATATGCTGTCACCACATCAATCAACTGCATAGATAGATGATTTTAAATTGCCAATGATATTAAATTTTGGAAAGTAATTTCACTCTTTATTGAGGAATAGGTTTCATTGTAATCAATGTCGGGTCTCTGCATGAACCCTTGTGCTACCAGCTTCACTTTTATATCTCACCACCTCATTGTTCTCATTCCGTTTCTAGACGAAAACCCATTTAAATCCTACAAGAAAGATTTTGGGAGGTGTAGGCATTGCAGATGTGAATACTGAAAGTCCTATGTTTGGTGTTGGTAATTAGTGATAATGCCTAAGTATTAATCCTATGCCTAAGTTGTATGTAGCATATGAGGATTAGTACATTCCAAGGTCGGTGGCAAGATGGACATGGTGATCATGATGGCCACACTTGGATTTGGACGCAACCCTACGTGATCAAGGCAAAGGTATATGCTTAAGGGTTGTGTTTTAGTAACCAAGACACCTAGTGGGTGTGGTTACATTGTAGGATAGATAGCCGTACTATAAAGAGGGGAATGACGCGGCTTTTGAACTCCTAAGTGCCTCTAGATGTGCATTTCATGATCATATGCATTTGGATAGAACTAATAATGCCTCGAAAAATGATTGTGAAAATGCTAACACACTCACACATGACGAGATCACTTTGGTTGTGTTAGCACGTTTGCGACGGCGGTGGAGTTTGAGCGGTAGAGAGGGTTTGGGTTCCTCTCTCCCTCCCGCCGAGCTTGCGAGGCGGGATTCAGGTGTTTTTGAGGAATTGAAACGACTATTTTCCACTACGCCGGAAGTTCAGAAAAGTAACGGAGGCAAACGGAGGTCACAGAGGTGACCGGACGCTGAACCGGACGCGGTCTTTGCATGACCGGACGCGTCCGGTCAGTGTTCAGTGTCTGCGCGTATTTCAGTTCGATGATCGGATGCGAGGCGCGTCCGGTCACTGATGATCGGACGCGTCCGGTCGTTCAGGGAGCTTACTGGACTCTAACCGGACGCTGACACTGTCACGTCCGGTCATTTACTTCAGCGTGTCCGGTCACTGCTTCGTTGAGCGCTGCTCAGGCGACCAGCGCGTCCGGTCCTTCACGGGACCAGCGCGTCCGGTCGTTCCCGGCGCGTCCGGTCAGTTGGACCAGCGCGTCCGGTCAGTGCTTCGCAGTTAGCCGTTGTGCGACCAGCGCGTCCGGTCGTTTGGACCAGCACGTCCGGTCAGTACTTCACGTGTTAGCCGTTGGGCGACCGGCACGTCCGGTCAGTTGGACCAGCGCGTCCGGTCAGCCCGATTGCGGCTGTTTAAGTTTCTAACGGCTCTATTCGAAGGGGTACGTCTATAAATACTCGTTGGCCGGCTCAAGGCTCTCTCTCTCGAACATTTGACATACTTGTGAGCACTTTGAGCTAAGCAACTCCCCTCCCACTCATCTCTCTTGCTCCTTTGCATATTCGAAGTGAGATTGAGTGATCCAAGTGCATTTGCATTGTGAGATAGCATCTAGTTGGCACTTGGTGGTTGATTTGCTGCGGGATTCTTGTTTCTCTTGGTGGTTGCCGCCACCTAGACGGCTTGGAGCAGCTTGGAGGCATTGGCAAGAGTTGATGATTGTTCTTGGCCACCTCCGGTGATTGTGAGGGGTTTGTGCCTACCTCGGCGAAGCGCCAAAGGCAACATTAGTAAATTGCTTCGTGTCACTGCAACCTTTTGCCATTTGGTAGGTTCTTGTGGTGCCTTTTGAGAGGCTCGGTGTGAGACCGATTAGCCACCGAACCACGTGGTGAAGAGGGACACAACGGGGACTAGCGTGCCGGCAAGCACGTGAACCTCGGGATAAATCTTCGTGTCATCACTTTCATATTGTGATTGATTGATCCCGGTGTTTGGTTATCTTGGTATTCATTGTTGATCATATTGGTTGGCTCAATACTTCGCCCCTCGGTGATACCCTCCTATCTCTCTCTTGTATTAATTTCATAGTTATCTTTGCTAGCTAGTTAGCTTTGCTAGAGTAGTTCTTTTGTGTAGCTTACTAGTTGTAGTTGTAATTACCTTCTCGGTTTGTCTTATGCGGTTGAGTGCAAATACTAGAATTGTGAATTGGATAGGTGGCTTGCAAACACCCCATAGGCTAAGCAAAACTCGCATCTCGCTATTTGTTTTATTGATAAACTTGTTTAGCTTGTCTTTGTAGAAAATTTTAATAGGCTATTCACCCCCCCTCTAGCCATCTAGACCTTTCAAATACCCCTCTTGTAGTGAGCAAGGCTATCTCAACTTGAGTTGCTTCTTTCCATTGAGTCCAGTCCGAGTGCTTTTTTGTACTCTGCCATGGTCTTCGGATCTAGATCATTGAGGAAGATTTTTGCAATTGCTGCGGAGAAGTACATGTTGACAATAATAGTCTTATGATCATACGATTCTCCAGAATCAATGTAGTTGATGGAAATTTCTTTCACCCATTATTTGACTCGTTATTCCCAAAGCTATGGAGTCAGGGTGTTCTGATGTCCTAGGATCAGAATTTAGGTGCACCATTGATCCGAGATGTGGATTTTGTCCGAGGTTTGGATTTTTATCCACTATTGGGTGTCTACCAACTTGAGGTTGGCTTGGATTTACTGATTTGGAGGATTTAGTCCTTGATATCCTCGGACGCTTACTTAGAGCATTATCCTTAGGAGCACCCGTACTTCTCCCCCTCTTCTTTGGAAGTGGGAGTTGAATGGTTTTTATTGGTACCTCCACTCTTTTGGGCGCATAACGAGCAGCATAACAAGATTTAGTGACGCCCTTATAATCAGTAAATGCTTTTGGCAGGTTATTTGCAATGTGTTGCAAGTTTATGATTTTCTAAACTTGAAGTTCAGTCTCTTGAGTATGTGGATCTGAGGAGGAAATGTCTTAGGCATTCCAATTGATTTCTTGGCATTCACTTTGGTACTTGAAGTTTCCCCCTAATGCAGGGAAATGGTCCTCATTGAATATGCAGTCTGCATACGGGGCCATGAATAAGTCCCTATAAGGGGTTTGAGGTATTTGATAATCGAAGGAGATTGATATCCCACATAGATCCCTAGTTTCCTATGTGGGCCCATAGATGTACGCTTAGGTAGTACGATCGATATATATAGCGCAACTGATTTTTCGCAGATGGGAAATATTTGGTACATACCCACATACTAATTGCAATGGGGAGACTACGTGATATGCAATTGGTCGCAATTGAATTAAGTCAGTAGCGTGTAAGACTGCATGACCCCAAATGAAGTTGGTAGGTTGCAATTTTGTAACAAGGGTCTTGCAAAGAGTTTAATTCTCTTAATAAGAGATTCGCTACACCATTTTGTGTATGGACATATGGGATAGAGTGCTGAACTTGAATTCCTAAAGCCATGCAATGATCATTGAAAGCCCTTGAGTAAAATTCAGTAGCATTGTCCATTCATATGAATTGAATTTGATGTTCAGGATTATGTGCTCTAAGTTTAATAACTTGAGCAATATTTTTTGCAAATGCATGGTAACATGTGGACAATAGACACACATGAGACCATTTAGTAGATGCATCTATTAGAACCATAAAATACCTGAACGGTCCAGACATTGGTTGTATGGGGCCGCAAATATCTTCTTGAATGCGTTCAAGAAATTTGAGTGGCTCATTTTGGATTTTAATGTGTGATGGACGTAAAATCAATTTCCCTGTAGCGCATGAAGTGAACATAAAATCTGAAGATTTTAGAAATTTAGCAGTATTTAACTCATGACCATTAGAATTGCTGACAATTTTTTGCATCATCCCTACACCAGGATAACGTGTTAAGTGTGAATATAAATGAACAAGGATTTGAGAGAACTATCATTTCATTGATCTGTTGAAAAGGATTTTATACATTTGGAGGGGTGTGTCCAAAGGACACAACCATTCATGAAACTCCAAAGGACATGTCCATTCAGTAACATGATTAACTAGTAATCACTAACACTAACCCTAACTGCTCGTACGGACGTTGTATGGATGTCGTATGGACAGATGAGATCACCTGTGGAGAGACCCCTGTTGGTCATGGATAGATGCCTGTTGGTGTACAAGTGTCATTTCAGAACAGATTGTACTCTTTAAGAACACCTATAACTGTAAATGGTTTCCCGGTGTACTTTCTTATGCATGGGAAAACACTTGGCGACACATGACCCATAGAGGAGGGTTGCTGTTGTAACCATGATGACATAGCGATAGGTTTGCAGGAGGGTGGCAGCATGTTGCCGAGACCCTGGAGCAGTGGGTGTTGGTGGTATTAGGGATGAGCTCCCGTAGTCATGCCCTGGCGACGTTGGCTTCAGCTGAACCTCGTTAACAAATATCATGCCTTTGGTGTCGTCTGTGACCTTGCATGATCATCTTGATAGATTCAATCGATGCTTCCACACGTGGAGATTAGCAGACAACTTGTTGTAGGGGCTAATTTCTAACAAACTCTAGTATGGGACTATAGAGCTATAACCAAGCCAAGAAATAACAAGTTAGGATTCGATAACACTTTAGGGTATGGTCCAAACACCAATAGAAAGCGGTGAGAAGGGTTGATGGAGATATACTACAATTGAACCCTAAGTTTTAAGAAGTAGCACGAACGTCATGGATACATAGGCTAGATAGAATCACCACCTGATAGCGACCACAACTCTATGTGGGAAGCTGCAGGCCAAGGTACCTAATAGTACAAGCACCATGCTTACACTATGATATTAATCTAATCCCACGAGACGATCAAATTGGAGCATCCACTAAGGACTTAGAACTCATGCTATGAGGTAATAACCAATTATGCTAAACAAGGCTAAGATCATAACATTATGGTCTAAACTAGAGCTCAAGATTACTGCACAAAGTAAGTAATACTAAATATATGTGATATATAAATATGCATTAATAATATCAAATATAAACTATTAGACAATAACCTCTAATTAATGTAATAATAAAATCACTATTATTGAGAAGGATTTCGTAGATGAGCATTTCAGGTTCACGGTGGTGGGCAGGGCATCCATGTCTGTCTGGACACCCGCATTAATGACCCCTTACGGAGGCAGGTGCCTTGGGCACCTTAACACGTCCGTCTGTGTTAATACCACCCAAAAACCAAAAAAATGGGCACATTAACACATCCATCTCTGTTAATGCCATCCAAAAACCAAAAAATTGCAACTTTGGGGAATCAAACCCGCAACCAAATATTCAACACTACCACCTCTCCACCATTCCAACACACACTCATTTCTAGCAATATATAATATGCTGTCATTTTATATCAACATTTCGTAATCTTATATTGAATATTTTGGCTACTAAATGAACTCAAATGACAAAGATTGCAAGTACAAAGTTTTAAAACTTGTTAAGCACAAAAACTTTGGGATAGGATGTATCTCCATCCAAAATTGTTTAAAAAATTCAAAAAATTGAATGTCAGAATATGTGAATTTAAAAGAAATATTAGAGACTCTAAACGACTTCAAAAACCTTATCAACAACAAACATATAGCTCAGATCGGCCACTGCAATTTTGGTATTAACTATGTGAACATTCAAGGTCGATAAGAAATTCTAAAATTTGAATTTCAAAATATGTAAACTTAGAACACATATTTGGGACTCTACACGACTTCAAATAAAAAACTTTTTTACTGTTGACAGTCACTAACTACTATTATAAACTATCAACGAAACATGAATAAGGATATAAATCAATCTTCAACATAGAATTAGGGGTTAAACTGACAGAATTCCATAGGTTTTGGTGAATCTATGTTTCAATAAGGGTTACTCAGGAAAAGAGCCAAAGAGGACCCACATGTCAGGCTAAAAAGCATATCCTACACGGGAACTAAGTTGAGAAGGATCAAGAAGACACGAGAAGGTGACCCGCCGAAGGGGGGCCACTTGGCATTAAGCCAGGTTAGCCGACCCGACCCCCAGGTCGACCGACCTGGGGGCCCACCTGTCAGCCTCAATATTCTACGTCAGTTCCTCCACCGTCTTAGGGATTGCATCTTCACCGTTGATCAAGGTCGGTTTCAGCCAAGGGCTCTGGTTCATCCCACCGGCCTATATAAGCAAGACCCTACCCCATGGGTTCAGGGGATTAAAGTCATTTGATCAAGTTATGAGGGCTAGAAACCCTAATCTCCATAGAGCTCCACCATATTCTAGGGCATAGCTAACTAGGCTAGAAGTAGAGGGAGGCAAGCTTCGCTTGGATTCCGGATCATGTCAAGAGCGCGACTTGGTAAAGTCTTCTGTAACCTCTCTCTTGTATCTTTCTGTATTTATTTACTAGCTACAATGGATTTGACATTACTCTATATATTGTTTATGTTCTCAGTTATATTGTTCATCGTATACTTTGATTATATGCTTAGTATAGTTAGATTATATTTATATTCAAGCATAAGATCGTATAGTGCTCACCTAGAAGTACAATGGGTGAGTGGTCAATATTGTGTAAGCGTGGTGCTTATATGTTGTTTACATGCGAATGCACCCTATATTTTGGGCCATGTGGTTGATCGCGGGTGTGGTACTCCCGTTGAGTCCTTTGTAATCCAAGGACAAGTAGGACCCGGTTATGAAGGATGACTTGCTTTGTTCTTGATCTTCCTTAGTAATGTCCCTTATGTGTAGATATGAAGTTATCTTGCGATGATTGCTAGGTGTAATTGCACTAATCATAGTATACTTTGGCATGTGATTAAGAATGACTTAGGAATACTCCTTTACTCTACCTAAACCATGCTAATGCTATAGAAGGGAGTGCTCTAAGTGAATTATATTATTTATGACTTGACATTTATCATTCGTTATCATTTACCTTATGACTTGTCCCTATTATGAGTAGATGGATGAGACATGGTTAACTCTCCATTGCATGAACAAGTGATCATTATATTTTCTTTAGCCATTCCTTCCCAGTGGTAAAAATATAAATAACGATCTCTGGAATACTCCTAGGTAAAATGTTGCAATGGTATAGTTATTTGTGCGCTTACGAAAACCTTTCCATTCTTATCTTCATATTCTTTCTAGTCACATGAAATAATAAGAAAACTACTTAGTAGTAAGGCTTGGTAGTGCCTACAATCACTTTTAGCTTCAACACTAGGGATGAGAACCTAGTACAAGTAAGCTAGTGGTGCAGGTAATTAATAGGTGGCTATTAAAACAAGTGTCAAGTTAATAAATGCCAACAAGCATTTCTGGCGCCGTTGCCGGGGACGGTTGTAAGGCTATTCAAAAAGGAATATTGATATCACTTGTACCACACTGATGTGATTGAGGAAACAATTTATCTCTACTCAAACAAGCTTACCCTTGGTTTGTCTACTTGTGTATCTTATGCATGATGATGTATGACCAGTTTTGATCTTCCGACAAACTACTTAGACAATCCAGAAGTACTATTTAGGAAAGCTAAAGCTAGTCTCAAGAAGGTTCTCACTCTAGAGTCAGAGGACAACCGAATAAGAAGAAGTTTGACACCATAATTTGAAGCTATGGCTAACAAGACACTTCGCAAATTCTCAGCTCCAACAATGGCCAACATCTGTACTGGACCACCAACCGATGTTGGAGAGAATGGATTCGAGTTCAAGCCTGCTCTCATTAACATGGTGCAAGTGAGTCAGTTTTGTGAAAAGGCACATGAGGATGCGAGTGCGCATCTCCAACACTTTCTGGAGATCTGCAGTACTTTCACCATCAAGGGGGTAACCAGAGATGCTATTCTACTCCGCCTTTTCCTATTTTCACCATTGGGAAAGGCAAAGTAATGGTTCTACGCCAACAAGGATAAGAACACTACAAGGGATATCTGCTCTACTGCCTTTCAAGCAAAGTTCTTCCCCATGGGCAAGACAAATGCTCTGTGTGGAAAAATTTGAGTATTCAGCAACAACACAATGAATCTGTCCCTAAGGCTTGGAAACGCTTTCAAGACTACATCTCAGAGTGTCCTCATCATGGGATGTAGAATTGGCTACTCATGCAAACCTTCTACCACAAGTTGACCACTAGCACCCGTGAGATAATGGATGCTGCTGCTGGAGGCACTTTTCTGTCACTCACTATCAGAGATGCAACCACTCTTGTTGAGAAGATGGCTTCCAACCAAGGTTGGAATGAAGAATGAACTCAGACTCACAAGAGAGGTGGTATGCACTAGTTCAAGGAGGTAGACATGTTGTCTGCCTAGATGGACCTGCTAATGAAGAGGCTCGATGACCGAGCTAGTGAGAGGAAAGAGGTCATGCACATTCATGATTCCCGCATGACATGTGAAGAGTGTGGAGGCTCTGGGCACTCAGGCCACAACTGCTCAGAGATCCAAGAGGATCTGAACTACATCAACAACAACACCAACTACCGTCCTTAGAATCAAGGTTGGAATCAGCAACAGAGGCCTAATTACTCAGGTAATTACCAAGGTAACTATCAAGGTAATAACTTCAATAATTTTAATACACCTTTGAGAGATTTAGTCACTAGACAATCTAGATTATTGGATCAAATGTCTAAGAAGATAGCTTCTAATGATAAATTGCTAGAAACCATTAATAATATAATGGATAGCTTTGCTTCTGTCATTAAGAACCAGCATAGCTTTAATAAAATGATAGAATCACAAATAGCTCAGCTAGCATCTTCTGTTCCTCCAGCTGATAAAGGTTGGATTCTGGGGCAACCGGAAGAATTAGAAACTGCAAAACTTATCGACATATTCAATGCAGGATGGTACTATAGAGATCAACCATCAGGAGGATGGAAAGATGAGTCCTTGCCAGAAAAGAAGGGTGATCCAGGAAGACCTGTCATCCCAATAGCCATCGGGCCAAATACTTTTGAAGAAGTGTCTATGACTTCAGTGCAAGCATCAATTTCATGCCTAAGGTAATTCATGGAGATCCATTGTTGTACACAACTATGTGTTTGCAGCTTACAGATCAGTCACTCTGCTACCCGAAGGGCATCCTTAAAGACGTCTGTGTGCAAGTTGGACACTCATATGTACCTGCAGAGTTTGTGGTAGTTGAGATAGATGGTGATGAGAAGGCACCCATCATTTTGGGTTGACCATTCTTAAGTACTGCAAAAGCCACATCTACACTGATAGTGCCAAGATATGTTTCACTATTAAGGATAGAAAGGAGAGATTCACTTTCAAGAATGGGACACTACAATCTCTTGCTCATCCACAAAGGGCGTACATATATGAGGACAAGACAATAGAGAAGAAGACAAGTAAGAGGAGGAATAAGACTAAGCAGTCACTAGCAAAAGCAGTGAAGATGATCAACATAGTTCACACGGAATACAATCACCTCCTTGTATCGCCGTACCTCCTTAAACATGATGATCTAGGCGTACCAATGATCAAGTGCACGATCAATTAGAGAATCTTCCACAAGACCTTCTGTGACACTGGGTCGGGAGTCAACATATGGCCAAGGTAACTTATGAGTACTTATTTGGTAAGGAACCCTTGTACCTCACCTATGTACAGCTGCGGATGGTGGACCAAACATTGTGATTCCCAGAGGGGATAACAAAGGATGTCATTATGTGAATCCGAGATCACTACGTCCCCACTGACTTCATGGTCCTGGATATGGGAGAAGAAGAATACGATCCACCAATTGACTAGGAAGATCGTTCCTGAACACTACTCGAGCAATCATCTACATGAGATAGGGGGAGTCCACTTCCAGTTTCCTGCCGAGAAAGTACGCTGCTATTTCAATAGTTATACAACTTATGAATAGCCAAAGAAGAACAGATCGAGGAGGAGGCGCTGTTCAGCCCAACGTCGTAAGACTCAGCTCCCAAAGAACAAAGAAAAAAGAATGATTAAGAAGAAGAACCTGCGAAGGACAAGTCCCCAACATCAAAGTTAACTTCACCAACTAAACAGGTATGGAAGGAGAAGGGATCATTGTCCAGTTCACCATCACAAGTGGTGCAACCAGGGTCACCATTCAGACCTAGTGATGCACCTTGAGAAGAATGAATAAGACAAGAAGTCCTGTTCGGAGGACTTAAATCACCGAACCCTCACCGGGAGGTAAACTCGTATTTCCCTTTTTAGCAATGCATAATTTTATTTTTAGCATATTTATTTTCCTATATTAGTATAATTAATTTATGTTGCATATTTACTTCACTACATCTGCATTAGAAAAAAGAGAATAAAAATATTTGCTTGTTAATAAAAATATTTGCTTGTTGCATTGCACTAATAATCCTAAGCCCCATGTGAACAATTTTGTGGCATAAAACCTACATGAATATTCACCATGGTGGCATAAAAATAAAAATAAATATTCATTCACCTTGTTACATTTTCTATTGCATCATATAAAATATAAAATCCAAAAATAATATTGAGAATAAGATCCTGTTGCAATTATACTTAAAAGAAACATAATCAAACATGGAAGAGCTCTAGGTAACTGAGGCTTAGGTGGTTAACCACTAATGCTTAATATGTTCCACAAGTTTTGTTGTCTATTTGAGCTTTGCAGGATTTTAAGGATCAAGAATAACCAAAAAGCGAGTGGATATTCTATCCACTATTAGAGCACTGCTTCAACCATCGTCGTCATCAATCAATACTCCGATAGAGGAGTGAGTATAATTCCACTGCCGATTTGCTACACAATAAGAATGAACAACTACATCATCATCTAGCTTGGGGGAAAAATATCCCCCATATATCTAGCTAAGTGTTTCTTTCCTCTTTTTACTTTACTACTTTTAAGTGTGCTATTCATTAAAAACAATAAACAGATGCATAACCATAAAACAAAATAAAGATTTTCTTTTTAGCTCTATATACATAGTAGAGTAGTGTGATCATTAAGTTTGAAATAAAATAAAAAGGGAGTGTGTACAGGAGTTTGCTTTTCTGCTTAAATAAAATAGACTCTAAGATAATCTCTTTATGGACATGATGAATAGTTGCTCTGCCATAATTCCTTTCAAGTACCTAGTTTTAGCATTGAATTCTCCCAAGTTTTAGATACAATTGTTTTGACCTAAAGATTTACTCTGAGTCTAAAACTTGTGGGTAGCAAATGCTTGATCTAAGTCTAGGTAATTGACGGATATGATATGAGAAGGTCTGAGCAACTGTTTATCTTGTTCATAGTGATACTTGAGTTTCCGAGATTTATCTTTTGAAAATTTTAAATGCTACATGATGAGTTTCTTGTATGACAGATCTTGAACTCCTACCACAACCATACATGCTATTTAGACTAGGAAAACTTCCACATATGCTACTTGCTTTCCATTGAGTACTGTCGAGCTTTGTTGACCCTTAGAGACCTATCATGCTTTTAAAATCAAGATTACGCACACTCCACCCAAATATGTTGCTTCTACACTGGGAGTGAACACCAAAAATGTTCTACTCTTACACTGGGAGTGAACACCAAAAATATGTTTTTAATCCATTTACCTAATCACCCCAAATGCTACCAAATAAAGCTCCAATGTTCTTGTTTTTATCTCTTGAAATTCTGTTGCAGAAAAGAAGCATGTGGCTATACAAAAGTTATTCATAAAAAAAGAAGAAAAGTATTAGAAAAAAATAGACAAGTGTCCGAAATATTAAAATAATGGGTACTCTGATGCCCGCTTGAAAAAAATAGAAGAAATGAATAAGATAGCCCATGTTTTCTTGCAAGGTTGTTTCCAAATTTCAAAAGAGAGGTATGTTTTCAAGGAGCAAAAGTAGAATTAGGTTTTCACCATTACCACCATTGACACCATTCATAACCACTCCCACCATATATTCATTCCACTCCTCATATCCACACATATGCACATCTTGATTTGATTGTGTGACTCGTTTCTCTGGATCTATTATTTGACTTTACAATATATGCTTTGCAAGTATATATGAGCTGTCTCCATACCTATGAGCTACACATAAGCCTTAGTTGTAGGGTGAGAGAGAAGGCATAACATCACTATTGCTTTGGTGAGGATCCACAAATACCACATATATGAGAGACTTGAGAGGGTCATACAAAGGAATCTCTGAGCTTTATTTTGAAAACTTATAAAAACTCTGGAATGATGGTTGAATGAAGAGCTTGAGACATAGTGCTTGACTTGACCATTTTGTCTTTCAATTACTCAAGACCCGAGTGAAGACTAAGAAGCCCATGGTTAAAGGTAATATAGGTAAGTTTGAAAGTCAGAACAAGTTTATTCTAATGCAAAGGAGAATTTCTGTTTGAACGCATGTGTACTTTTGAGACGTGAAAGTATTGAAGCAACTCCTAATCCATTGCTGAGTTTAGCTTTGCTAAGGGACTAGCAAAGGTTAAGCTTGGGAGAGTTGTTGACGGTCACTAACTACTATTATAAACCATCAACGAAATTTGAATAAGGATATAAATCAACCTCTAACATAGAATTAGGGGTTAAACTGACTGAATTCCACATGTTTTGGTGAATATGTGTTTCTGTAGGGGTTACTCAGGAAAAGAGCCAAAGAGGACCCACATGTCGGGCTAAAAAGCATATCCTATACGGGAACTAAGTTGAGAAGGATCTAGAAGACATGAGAAGGCGACCCGCCGAATGGGGGGCCACCTAGCATTGAGCTAGCTTGGCCGACTCCACCCCTAGGTCGGCCGACTTGGGGGCCCACCGGTCAGCCTTGGTCTTCTACGTTGGTTCCTCCACCGCCTTAGGGATTGTATCTTCACCGTTGATCACGGTCGGTTTGATCCAAGGGCTCTGGTTCATCCCACCAGCCTATATAAGCAAGACCCTACCCCCTAGGTTTAAGGGATTGAAGTCATTTGATCAAGTTATTAGGGCTAGAAACCCTAATCTCTTTAGAGCTCCACCATATTCTAGGACATAGCTAACTAGGCTAAAAGTAGAGAGAGGCAAGCTTCGCTTGGATTCTGGATGGTGTCAAGAGCGTGGCTTGGTAAAGCCTTCTGTAACCTCTCTCTTGTATCTTTCTGTATTTATTTGCTAGCTACAATGGATTTGACATTACTCTATATATTGTTTATATTCTCAGTTATATTGTTCATCATCTACTTTGATTATATGCTTAGTATAGTTAGATTATCTTTATATTCAACCATAAGATCGTATAGTGCTCATCCAGAAGTACAATGGGTGAGTGGTTACATTGTGTAAGCGTGGTGCTTATATGTTGTTTACCTGCGAATACACCCTATATTCTGGGCCATGTGGAAGATCACAGATGTGATACTCTCGTTGAGTCCTTTGCAGTCCACTCCCGAATATAGGACAAGTAGGACCCAGTTACGAAGGAAGACTTGCTTTGTTCTTGATCTTCCTCAGTAATGTCCCTTATGTGTAGATATAAAGTTATCTTGCGATGATTGCTAGGTGTAATTGCACTAATTATAGTATACTTTGACATGTGATTAAGAATGACTTAGAAATATTCCTTTACTCTACCTAAACCATGCTAATGCTATAGAAGGGAGTGCTCTAAGTGAATTATATTATTTATGACTTGACATTTATCATTCATTATCATTTATCTTACGACTTATCCTTGCTATGAGTAGATGAATGAGACATGGTTAACTCTTCATTGCATGTACAAGTGATCATCACATTTCCTTTAGCCATCCCTTCCTAGTGGTAAAAATATAAACAACGATCCCTGGAATACTTCTGGGTAAAATGCTATAATGGTATAATTATCTATGTGCTTGCGGATACCTTGCCATTCTTATCTTCATATTCTTTCTAGTTAAATGAAAAAATAAGATAACTACTTAGTAGTAATGCTAGGTAGTGCCTACAATCACTTTTAGCTCTAACACTACGGATGACAACCTAGTACAAGTAAGCTAGAGGTGCTAGTAATTAATAGGTGGCTACTAAAATAAGTGTCAAGTTAATAAATACCAACATTAACTACATAATTGTAAACTGTATTAAGAACTATAACTTTCTTATAGACCATGTCAACGTACGAGATTGTTTGATAATTTTGAATTTAAAATTTCAAAATCAATGAACTTACAACAATATTTGAACCCTAAATAGTTCCAACTCAAAAAAATTCAACTACAAAGATGTAGATCGCATCGAGGGTTATAATTTTATTTTAATATAAACTTTATCTTCATCTAAGTTCATATAGATGTCATGATTTATTTTTGGTTGCAACTAGTTATAGAGACGGACATATTAGGATGTCCACCTCCGTAAATCGATTTATAGAGACAATCACTTAGAATGTCTGTCTCTGTTAATTGTGAGTTTTGGAGATGGACATCTTAGAACCCGCCTCCAAAAAATCTTTACGGAGGCAGAGTCCAAAGATGACTACCTCTGTTAATCGATGATTTACGGAGGCGGTTACCATAGAACACCTGCCTTCGTAAATAATTTTTAAAGGCAGGAATTTTCGTGGAGCCTTCCTAACCATTTAGGGAGGTGGTCACTAGGTGTGCTCGCATCTGATAATGTTTAGCTCCTGTCTCACAAAATTATTTTTTAGTCCTGAAAACATAACAAAAAAAAAAGGAAATGATGGTCAATGCCATGTTCAAGCCACAACCAAGTAGTGAGTATTGTACTCTCACCTCACTGTCGGGTAGAGATTTGACGGGGCAAATGGCCCATCTATCATTATTGGTTCTAGCCTTGACCCATCAGTGAATTTCCTATCAATGTTGGGTTTGGAAATTGGCAATGATCGAGAAACCCATGGCTGCGCATTATTCTTTATCGAGTCTATTTCCGGCCGCGATGTCGAATTTAGACCCTGCATTAATCTATGGCTTTGAAGTAGTGAGCGACTGGTTTCTTGGGCTCTAACCGATGGCTCTTTACTTTTACGATTGGATTTCAATTAAATGGCTTCATAAGTTGGGCGAGACTAAATTTTATGGTGAAACCATTCAATAAGTTTTGTCCGCTTGCCTCTTGGAGGGCCAGATGGTACTTTCTACATTATTAAAAACAATATCTTTTTTATAGCTGATGGGCTGGCCAGCAGGCACGTCATTATCCTGTCGGCAATCAACTCACCGGCGTATCAGGCCTGCCGAACGGATCTCCGAAGATAAGGCCACAATGATTCGAAGTACCATGCCCAATTATTCCCAAATAAAATAGTCGTCATTGTCAGAGTGATGCATTATTCATCCAAGGGCCTGTTTAGTTGGTGAAATTTTTTGAGTTCGGCTACTGTAGCACTTTTCGTTTTATTTGGTAATTTATGTCCAATCATGGACTAATTAGGCTCAAAAGATTTGTCTCGTGATTTACAACTGAATTGTGTAATTAGTTTTTTCTTTCGTCTACATTTAATACTCCATGCATGTGCCGCAAGATTTGATGTGACAGGTACTGTAGCACTTTTTAGGTTCACTTTTTTGGGAACTAAACAGGCTCCGAGGACTGCACAGCTCTATAAATAGGTCTCAACAGCTTACTACTATACTTAGGCAGTACGCTGTACGCACAATTGCTGTACAAAGTGATCAGATCAGATGGAGAGCAAGCAGAGCGCTGAAGGGAAATGGTCGCACGGCAAAACCATTCCGGTGAAGAACGTCCAAGCACTCGCTGAGAACGCGGCGGAGCTGACTCCGGAGGCCATCCAGCGGTACATCAGGCCGGAGCGCCCCGACGATATGGTTGTTCACCATGGTGAGAGGATTCCTGTGGTTGACCTTGGCAGGCTTCGTGATTCCCAGACCTCGCAGCAGGAGGCTGCCGTGCTCAAGTCTGCGTGTGAGGAGTGGGGGTTCTTCCAGGTATTAAGATTTCATTTCTCAATTTTATTTTGGTTTGAAAACTTTTGTTGAAACACACCTTGCCCTACTAGCATCCACACGAGTCAATACATTAACTGCGAATACTACATATCAATAACGTTAATTATATTAGTCTTGTCTTGTCTTTGTTCATTATACTCCAAATCAGTATTCAGTACAATAAAAAACAATACATAATACTCCAATAAGAGAGTTCACAATCACATGTGCGCCAACTAAATCATTTAAGTCCATTAGTTCACAACCAGTAGGCCCAACATGCATTTTAAGCCGGTTCACATCATGTAAACCTAATAGCCATTTAGAGAGCAGCCCTAAACAAAATGCATTAAGTCTTTAGTCCTTACATTGAGGTTTGCTTCAGCAATCTGTTCAATTTGGGATGCTTTCTCTTTTGCATCAGCGGCAGCCAGTTCAGCTTTTGCTAGCTCTTGAGCCTTCTCAATTTGTTGGCTATTTGAGTTTTTTTACATAGTTAATAGTACCAATTGATGTTATATTTTCCTTGAGAAGCTGAATGAGTTGCTGAGTTGGACCACATACATATATCCCGTACCTGCCTCATCCCCGTTACAGCATCTTAAAGAGTTTTACTAAAACTCATTGTCATCATCACTTGGAGAATCATTTGTATAAAAATCGCTTTATGTATATTTTCACCGTCGAACAACTTTTCTATATCTTGTGCGCACTCTAGAGAGTTATTTTCGCTTTCTATCTTTGCTAACGAGAAATCTAAAATAGAGGATAGCTATACTTGGATAACTAATTAAAGAATCTGTTAGAGGGTTTTTTTTTATCAAGATCTCTATCCCTAATAAATTTTCAGTTTTTTTGCAGTAGGTGCTCCTTCCTTTTGGGACTGAATGGAGCTAATAATTAACAAGGATATAGACAGTCTCTTGAGCTGCTTTTATGGCCTTGAAAAATTTATCAGATGATACTATACTCGTAACAACTCCCTAATAAATTAGCATAAAAAATGTGTACAATTATTGGCGATGCGTTTGACATAGATTATAATAGTTTTGTTTTGTTTCAACCAGTGTCTCGTTTGTCTCCTCGCAAAAAAAAAACAAAACTAGTGTCGTTTGTCTATTTTATTTTAATGTTTGCTGGCCCACTTTACCTTATCTTACAATAATTAATTTGGCAATGCATTTGACATCGACTTTGGTAATTTTTATTTTTTAAACTAGTTTCATTTAATTTGTTAATGTTTGGCTGGCTGGCTCATACCTTATTTTAAAATAAATAATTCACACTATAATAAACTATGAAATGACTCGGGACAACATATTCTGCAAACTAATTAAGCCTTATCCCAATTAAATCCCACCCTTATGTCTGCTTTCAGGAAAATGATAATATTGAAGTTCCCTCTCCAAGGAGTCAGTACAACATATAATACAAACTACAATTATATTTACAGGTGAAAAACCATGGAATTCCGGAGACAGTTCTTGAAAACATGAGGAACAACCTGGAGTACTTCTTTAGACTTCCCCTGGACGAGAAGAACAAATTTGCTCAGCTGCCTGGAGACCTCCAAGGCTACGGCCAAGCGTTCGTCGAGTCGGAGCATCAGACGCTGGACTGGTGTGACAGGCTTTACCTGGTGACCCAGCCACCTCACCATCGTGACATGAGACCATGGCCAACGACTCCTGTCAACTTCAGGTAAGTATCATAGTCAATTATATATGTGTATGGCCTTGATGTTATACTAATCAATCAATTAATGTAGTTAGGGCCATCAATTAATTAATATCTGCACGAGCAGCATCACCAATTATTCTGAATTGTTTCGATTAACGCAACAGGGAATCCATTGAATCCTACTCCTCTGCGGTGATGAGGGTAACTCGATCGCTCGTGCAGATGATCGCCAAAAACTTAGGTGTCAATCTGGACAAAATTAGAGATACTTACGTCAGTCAGGCATTAAGGATGACCTACTACCCTGCATGTCCCGTTGCTCATGACAAGGTTTTAGGTATTTCACCCCATTCCGACATTTCTCTTTTAACACTGGTATGGGAGCTGAATCAGGTGGAAGGGCTCCAGATCAAGAGACAAGGTGCATGGGTGCCAATAAAACCCCAATCCAAAGCACTGGTCGTGAATGTTGGTGACTTTCTTGAGGTACGCAACTATAACTATTATTGATGAGCTAGCCACATCAAGTGTGTGCTATCTTTTCTTACTTGTATGTTGTTCATACTGAATAATATCAGATTAGTTTTTGCGAGATCGTGAAAACCAAAAGGACTTATCCCCACACTCTAATTATATGAGACCTTCAACTATTGAAAACAGCACTTCTTATTTGTAGATATTGACAAATGGAAAGTACCAGAGCATTGAGCATAGGGTGACTGTTAATCCTCACAAGGAGAGGATGTCCATTTCTGCATTTCACCTCCCAAAGTTTGATATGAGTGTGGGTCCACTATCTGAAATAGTTGGAGGAGAGCTCAAGAAATACAAGACCCTGAGGGTGGACGAGATTGCTAAGGTTGTTTTCTCCAGCAAACTTGATGGGAAGAAAACCAGAGAGTATGCCATGTTCAGCATCTGAGTGTACAAAGATCAGAAGATTGTCATATGAGCTACAAGAGCAGAAACTTCAACTTCCAGCTGCAATCGCTTGAAACCTTTGCATTACCACACTTTGGCCTTGGTGCTGTCACTTATACAACAATAAAAGAATAAATAAATGGATCGATGTATGCAACTGTTTGTTCTATAAATGAGAGTGTGTACGTCTAGTCGATATAGACGTACAGATATGCTAGTATGACTGTAAAATAGAAAGGAACTGATGTGAATGCAACTTGCGAAAAAATGATATGGTCCCCTTTTTTTAGGATGGATCCCTGCACATAAAGGATTTTAGGACAGGCCCCCTGACCATTATGTGATGATGCTCGCTTTTGTTAATCATTTTTAGAGTAGGACGACATTCTAAGGTGACCGTCTCTATTAATGAGACAGATATCCTAAGCTAAAGAATCAACCATTGTTAATCGATGAACAAAGACGTCTAGCTCAGAAAATGACTATTAACAGTCCCCCTCTATAAATCGATTAGAAGAGGTGGTCGTTCTAAGGGCCCGCCTCTAGAAATAGTTGTCTACCGTAACTTTTTTATATGAACTCAGATGAAGACAAACCTTACAACAAAACTATAGGTCTTGACGCAATCTACAATTTTTTATTTGAAACTTTTAGAGTCCAAAAAATTAGTTTTAAGCTCTAATAAGATATTGAAATTTAAAATTTAGAATTTCCAAATAACCTCAGATGTTGACATGATGTACGGGAAAGTTGGTTGTTCTCAACACATGGTCTACAACTTTTTAGTTAACAAGTTTTTGAAATTTCAAATGACATTGGATGTTGATATATGATCTATGCTAAAGTTGTAGGTGTCATTGCAATCTACAACTTTGTAGTTGCTAAGTTTTTATTTTGAAATTATTTAGAGTCTCAAATATTCATTTCAAAATTCTTAGAATTTGATATTCATGTTTTTGAATTTTGAAACTATCTCAGGTCGATAAGATATAAAACTTTGTAGTTAAAACTTTTTTATTTGAAATCATTTGGGTCTTGAAATATTTATTACAAGATTACAAAATATTGATAAAAAATATCATCATATATAGACACAAATGAATGTGTAGTGTAGTGGCAGAGAGGTGTGCATAGGCACGGTGGACAAGAAGAGAGCATCGGAGAACTTTTGTAGGTTTCGATCCATAGGTAGTTTTTGAGCCTTAGTTTTTATGTGATCTAATTCAACCCCTCTCCTCTTAGGCATCACGGTGCCTACACCTCCATATTTTGTACATGACACAAGAAACCATGATATGGATGTTGTTTGTATTCTCCCTTATAGGGAGAGCGAAACGATGACACACTCACAAACCATAGGAAGCGTAAAGGGAGATTGGGGTGAAATACGAGATAAATTCACCTTGCCTTCTTCCCCATTTTTCAGATCCTTGCTCTATGAGTAGACGTATTATTACTTTTCAATAGAAAGAGCCTTAGGAGCAACTTGGGAAAGATTCACAAGCTTACTCTACATCCGGACCATACTTAACTAACCTTGACCCAATACTTTTGTAACACTTCAGCCATGTCCTTAGTTAAGAAGCTTCTCTAAATGTGTACATCTCTTTAGGAGGTTTGTTCTTCCATAAGACCTCTAGTGAAGGGAGAGTCATCCTTGACAAAATCGTTGAGAATATCCCCTTACACTGGCGCTATGATGAGTTCATTGAGAAAGAAGTTGAGTAAGCCCTAACTAAGAACAGGAAGCACCAATAGCCGAATCCAAAACTTTGGCAGGTCCCTCTCAATATTTGGTTGATGAGGACCCTCCTAAACCTCCATTTTATCCATCCATTACTTTGATGACGATCCAATATCCCCGAACTATGGAGGTGCCTCTAACTTGCTAGTAGAGGACAAATGAGGTCATAAATTGTCTGAGCAAAGAACCCTGTGATCCAAAGGAGGTTGAGGACAAAAAATATCTATAAAAAGCCATAAACAAGCGGTGATGGAGGAAGACGTATGGTCTATGAACATTATTGAGGATCAAATCTAGTTCCTAAAAAAGAAGGTTTTGGACTGCCTCTGACCCCCGAGCGCTCCCTAATGGGTGACTCAGGGGGCCCTTGCTGGCGCCGATGGGTAGCACCCCTCCTGCCTATTCTCCGGCCGCCGCCGCTGCCACTCTCTACGTGTGGCCAGCGGCGGTGCCCAAAAAATGAACCTCCCACCGCAGTTTCTTTCCACTCTCCTCTCCTCCTCCCACCACACCTCCTCTTCCCCGTGAGAGCTCAGTTTTTCTGCCAACAATGGTGGTCGGCGGTGTGCTGCAAATGCCAGACCGAGTCCGCTGGGCTCGAATCCGGTGACCCCCACACCGGATCTAGCGGATGGCAGGAGATCATGTGCTGCAGGCGGCGGGCTTGCTAGCACGGCAACCAGCAGGTGCGCAGCCCACGTAGCCGGGTGGCCATGCCCTGCACTAGCCCATGACGGCCTAGATTCGGTGCGCGGCGACCGCACAAACACGGCAGCCGGCTGCGGCTCTAACGGCAAGTGGCCAGGCGACGGAGTGGCCAAGCCCTGCGCCCCTGGTGACGAGCAGAGGCCGGCGAGGAGGTAGATCCATGCCTCCTGGGACCTGGGCTCGGATCCGGCGCTCCCTGTATTGGATCTGGCTGCTCGATGGCTAGATCTGGCACCTGTGACCCATAGGCTCGGCAACCGAAGGCAGATGGCCGGGCGGCCATGCGCCCTCAACTGTGTAGGCCCAAATCTAGCCGGTTGCAAGCAGCTCCCGGAGGCGTGGTGTGCCGAGTCACCGGAGGCCTCACTGGCTGTGGCGAGGTGCACCCAGCAGGGGCGCGTGTAGGCCCCTAGGGGCGGCTTCCAACTGTTGGGCCTCTGCATCCCAGGGCCGCAGGCGGAGGCATCCGCATCCTTGAGGCGGCTACTAGCCATTGGGCGCTGGCTGCAGGTGGCTGCTGCTGGCAGCAGGACCGCCGGTGCGTGGGTCCCTAGCCGCTGCTGCTCTGGCACTGCGCTAGGACAGGCGGCAACGACGCGGCAGGCAATTGGGCGGGCACATGGCTAGCGTCGTAACAGGCGGCGCCAGCAGCATGTCACGTTTGGGCGCGTTCTTGACACCGGTGACGGACGCTGCTGTCGTGGCCGGGGCCCATGGGTGTGCGGGTAGCATATTTTGGGATGAAAATCCTTCTTGAGTGCTCTTACAATGACGATGACATCTGTGGATCTCAGTCCCCTTCCTGAAGGCGTCAATGGAGTGCTCAAGCTGCCCTGCCCTACCCCAAAAGCTCTGACTCAGCTGGTCAACTCTGGCTTTGACTCGTCGTCTGCAAGTCTCGAGGCGAAAGCCCTTGCGAGCCTGGTGCTTCAGTCATCGATGATGGTGTCCGTGGACGTCATTTTCCTTCTGGAAGGCATCAACACAAGCACGCCTACCCGATGCTAAGCTCGGCATGACCATGTGCGCTCTCTCTGGTTGCTCTCCCACCCTTTGTGCCTCCTTGCTCCTTGCTCTTTGCTCCCCTCTTGGGTGAGACTGGCCCTGGCTGTCACTCGTTGCTGATGTTTTGATGAGTGTCCTCTTCTGGCGTCTCTACTCCATCGGCGCCATTCCCCTCCAAGGTTTCCTCCCCATGGACGGCGTTGAATGGTGATACGTGGGCCCGAAAGTGCTGTAGGTATCACCATTAGCTTCAAGGGAGGTCGCCGTGTTCGGTGATCTTGGGCTTGTGTGTCCGTCACCACTTTTAGTCCCCATTCCACTTGTTGGTCCTTAGATGGAGGGCAGCAGTGGAGCGGTGTAGCTAAGAGGAGTGGTGTAGGGCACAATGGCCACAACGAAACCGGTGAGTATGCTGTTCGGCGGTGGCGCAAATCGACGATCGATTGGCGTCTTTCGGCTTATCTTTGAGTCCTCATGTTTGTGTTAAGTGTTGTTGGTGATGGTGTGCTGTTGTAATCTCTCTCTCCCCTCCCAAGTGTCAGTCGTCACCTCCAAGGTTGTGTTTGTATTAGGTGCTTTGCACCCTTCCACCCACTGGTTTGCTGGGATCTGTGGAATGAAATTAGGTGGGGATCGTTTTGATCCCCCCGTAGTTGATAAAAAAGTTTCATTGTACTAGAGCCATAAGATCGATCCATGCTCAATCTAGGCCTTACCCAATTTTTTCAACTAGGTCGGGTAGTTCAGGTAATTTGAAATTCGGGTGGTGAAAACTGCTACCCCGAAAAAACACTAGCCGCAATTTTGGGTACTTGATAATTCAGGTTCGAGTTCGGGTATACACAATATATCCGAATTCATAGAACAAATTCTACAAAATTTTTAGCAGCAATTTATACATAGAATAATATATCACAGGCACTTGTTCACATAAAGAGAATCATATACTAATAAAGTTATAAGTTCAAGTGTTTAACTGACAACACATCAGAAACACAAAGACACATCTTCATGTAGTTTGGGTACTGAGGGATATTACCTGAACTACCAAAACTAATTTATGGTAATCAGAACTGCTATCCGAATTTAGGATCATGTACATTGGGTTTGGGTATTTCGGGTCCGAGTTTCGGGTAATTCGGGTACAGATAATGGGTAGCAGGTATTTTGCCCGGGCATTGCTCGCACAAGAGGTCTCCCGAGTCAATAATTTACTGTGATAATGGCGCATATGAGGACTACAACCACCTCACGCTCCCTAATAAAAGAACTTCAAAAGGATGATTTAGATGCTTTTTTTTATCATAAGTATTGCAAATCTTGTAGTTATTTTGGCACAAGTCTTCCATCTAGAACTACAAAGATTTTCAAAAGAAAATGATGATGAAGGAAGGAACCACATCACAATATTTGGTGTAATATGAAGGCAGAGCGCAAGAAGCACTACCAGAATCCGGTTCTTTGCCGAGTGCCATGTGGTTTGCCAGGTATTTTTTTCGGACACTCGGCAAAGAAGCTATTTGCCGAGTGCAAAATAAAAAACACTCGGCAAAAAAAAACACTCGGCAAAGAAGCTGCTTTGCCGAGTGCAAAAAAAACACTCGGCAAAGACATTCTTTGCCGAGTGCCAAAAAAAACACTCGGCAAAGAAGCTGCTTTGCCGAGTGTCAAAAAAACACTCGGCAAAGCAGTTTTTCAAAACACATTTTGAATCCATAAATGAATTCAAATTAAAAAGTTTTTAATTACAAAGTTTCATAACTTCTTAAGATCTATAAAGTTTATTTTGGTCATTTCTTCATTCGACAAAGCGATAGTAACGTTGTTCACAAAATCTACACGTCTCTCATATAGTTTTATAAAACTACAAGAGAGATATATAAGATTTATGAATAATGTTAGAACCACGATCTCAGATGGAAAAACTTCCTAAATGAAAATTGTAGATCTCAAAAAGTTATGAAACATTGTAGTTGACAACTTTTTAATTTGAAATCATGTTGTCATGCAAAACTGCATCCGAATTTCAAAAATTTAAAATTCAAATTTTTCAAAAGACCTCGGATGGAAAAACAACCAAAATAAACTTTGTAGATCTCGAAAAGTTATGAAACTTTGTAGTTGACAACTTTTTAATTTGAAATCATCTTGTCATGCAAAACTACGTTTGAAATTTAAAATTTTAAAATTCGAATATTTCAAACGACCTCGGATGGAGAAACTTCCTAAATGAAAATTGTAGATCTAGAAAAGTTATGAAACTTTGTAGTTGACAACTTTTTAATTTGAAATCATCTTGTCATGCAAAACTACGTTTGAAATTCAAAATTTTAAAATTTGAATTTTTCAAACGACCTCGGATGGAGAAACTTGCTAAATGAAAATTATAGATCTCGAAAAGTTATGAAACTTTGTAGTTGACAACTTTTTAATTTGAATTCATTTAGGGCCTCAAACAATCAATTTACACTTGATTTGGTATAATATTTGGGGAACCGAAATGAAATATAGACACAAATGAAAGAGAGGTGTAGTGGTAGAGGAGCTCGCGTGTGTGTGAGAGGTCGCAGGTTCGATTCTCGCTGGACGCAAAGTTTTAAAAAATTGCTTTGGCTGGTCACTTGACAGCACCTGCCATATGACTGGCCGGTGGGTCCCTCCTCTAATTAAAAAAACATTTTAAAATTTTTTTCTATTTTTTTCAGAATTTTTCGGTTTGGCCTTTGCTGAGTGTCGAGCACTCGGCAAAGCCTTTGCCGAGTGCCCGATAAAAGACACTCGGCAAAGGTGTGCTCTTTGCCGAGTGTGGCACTCGGCAAAGCCTTTGCCGAGTGTATTTAGGGCTTTGCCGAGTGCCCTGAACACTTGGCAAAGCGGCTGATTCCAGTAGTGAAGGGCCCGCAATGGGGAACCAAGTGCAAGAAAGAGGCTACACGCATGAGAAAAAGTTATTATGGGGAAGAATCCGCATGGGGGAACATTAAGTGGCCTGAGCGAATTGGCGGGGGTGAGCTAGCGTGATGGCGAGCGGCTCCTGCCCATTTTCTCTAGCGAGCTAAATCGACAAGATGAATAACTGTATATTTTGGAATATCAGATAAAATATCTGTTAGAGCGTATCTTATGCCGCAAAAAGTCTAAACTGGACTCAATGGCTAGTCACAACTTTCTTGGAGTTGCTCTTATCCAGCCAAGCAGGGTATCTGGGTTTCTAATGTGAGAAGCTACAACAGTGATGTGGACAGACTCCTGAACGGACTTGAAATCGTACGGTATAGTAAGGCCTAATTTGGAAAGGAGGAGGCAATCCCAGAGATAAAAAAGGCTCCTACGAAGAACTAAGTGGCTAATCGGATCTCAGGTGAATTGAAGTTTCCAAGCTAGCTCTAATGGGCCCTGCAAGTTGGAGGGCTTGCGCGTTGGAAGGGTAAGGAAGGAGGCCGGCCTTTTTCTCGGTCGTCCGAGAAACTATAAAATGCCATCTATGCGGACGCTAATTCTTCCACTTCCGATTTTCCGGGGCGCCGGCGGAACGAAAGCAAGAACGGCCACCGACCTAATCCTAGCAGAAACAAACATCTTCGTCAAGTTCAAGGCACACAACCTTTTTTCCCTATGTCTACTGGTAGTGTTATTATATCTGTGATCTCTCTAGGACAGCTCTAAGTATATTATTTCATATTTTAATACAAGAGAAAGAAAAACTAGCTTTTGATCAAGAGCTAGACTCACACACATTATAAGATCAAATGAGAGTGTCATGCGAAGCTATCTGTATTATGAGTTATGTGCTAAAGGTTAACATTATTGGAAAAGTTGTTTTAGAGCTAGTAATTAACTCATACTATTGAAGGTGCCCTTAAGCGTTGGAGTATTAGTTCAGTAGCATTACGGGAGTATTGGTTAAAATTTGTGGCTCATCTCTAGTGATTTGTTGGATCGAACATTGTTCAATAGTTTTTCTTGAGGGAAAAAATTGTTCATGTAGGGAAATATGGAGTATAGTTCGTAACTTCTTATTAGATAGGAATTCTTGTTATATGTCGTCAGCACATACTATAACTAATTAGATGCTGTATTTTTAGAATGGGAGTCGCTAAAGTTTAGTGGCAACAATCTTACACAATCCACTAGTATAATAAAAGAGATTGCTTACAAGAGATAATTTACAAAAAAAAATTTATAGCTAAACAATGACAAAATTGCATGTTGTCTAAACAAAAATAGAAAACCAAGCACCTAAAATATTGGATAGGTGTTTTAGAATAATTATATTTTGTATATATACATAAGGGAATAACATGATAAATAATGGTAAGTCCAAATTTATATATCCCTTGGTCAACCTTTGTGACTGTAGATTTATCTTCTTTCTTCCACTAGCTATTTGAGTTGTTGACGTTTTTTTGCCTACTGTTCTATAGCCTAAATAAAAGCCAGACAAAAGCATATGCCGTTGATTTTTGGTGTTGAGAAAATTCAGAGCTGCATTTTCGTTTTTCCAATTAGACTGACGCATTGTCGCAATTCTAAAATGCGCGCTAGCTTCTGCCACTATAGTCTTCTTGGTTGGCTTATTAGGAACTGCATATTCCCGTAGGAAGTGTTCAGAGAAATGAGAACTGCATATTCGATTCACTTTCTCTCTTCAATGTACACAACTGAGTGAACCATATAATGTTTTATGATTGCTCATCAAGACATAATTTTGTATGCACGCTAGGCTTGACGCAACACCTTGTTCTTGATAAACAATCTAGCAGTATACTTCTGTTCCTTCTGCTGATTTTCAGTTAACGAGTTGTTGGAATTGTTGGTGTTTTGTCTAAAAATCAGTGACATTTGTGTGCTTATTATTCAGAATGCATATTGCCGTGAAGAGTCCAGACGACAAGAGAATTCACCTCGAGGTCAACCCATCGGATACCTTGTCTATTGTTAAGACAAAGATTCAGGAGCAATACCGCCTTGTCTTCAATGGTGTAACAACCGAGGTAGCTACAGTGTATTGTATAGAACTTAACAGTATGAGTGGTTGGATACAAGAGATCGGCGGTAATGGAGGTCGCCGGCGTTCTCGAGCCACAGCTCGCCGCCTATGTCCGACGCCAACCAAGACAAATCGAATCCGTCCTCCCTCTCCCTTTTTAACTACTCGTTTACAGCTGTTCTGGAAACAGCGGGTTCACCCGGTGCAACGGGCCTGCCAGTCACCCATTCTAGGCCGGCATACCTTGTAGTGGGCCTCCTCTTCCTCTTCAGCTTTAGGCTCTTTAAGTTTGGCAGCTTGTCGACGGATCGGACTGTGACATCACTTCGTCCATCAGCAATGGCTTGTCCCCAAGCCGTGAACTCCGGGAACTGGCGAAGCAAGTCATCTTCATCTTCCCAGGTGGCCAGCTCATCCGAGGACTCAACCCACTTGATCAACAGTTGATGGTAGACGCGGTTGTTTCTGGTGATAGCTCGTCGATCCAAGACCATCTGGGGAGTCTGCATAGAGGGAATATCTGCAGGTAATGGTGAAAAAGTGACAGCACCAGTACCTTTGACAAGCTTCAGGAGTGAAACATGGAAGACATTGTGAATTGATGAGCCTGGGGGAAGCTTCAACTTGTAAGCAACTGCACCAACTTTGGACTCCACTTCATAAGGCCCGAAGTAACGATATGAAAGCTTTGGGCTGACCCAAGAAGCAACTGATCCTTGAGCATATGGTTGAAGTTTTAGCCATACACGGTCTCCAACTTGAAACTCACGTTCAGTGCGGTGTTTATCCGCCTGATGCTTCATTCGCTGCTGGGCACGCAGCAGTTGTTGCTGGAGCAAAGAGTTAACAGATTGCCTCTGTTGAAGCCACTGATCGAGGTCTGGAATCACACAATCCTGCTTAGGGTCAATGCCAAAGTGGTTGGGATGACGGCCATACAGGACCTCAAATGGTGAATGTTGCAGAGAAGAATGATGGCATGTGTTGTACCAAAATTCTGCCAAATGTAACCACTATGGCCACTTTTGAGGGCAGGCACGAATAAAGCATCTGAGGTATGTTTCAATACATTGGTTGACCCTCTCAGTTTGTCCATCACTTTGTGGGTGGTAAGCTGAACTCATGCACAATTGAGTACCAGTGAGTTTGAATAGTTCCTTCCATAGGACTGGTGAAAACTTTATCTCTATCAGAGACAATAGTTGTTGGCATGCCATGTAGTTTGTAGATGTGTTCCATATACTGCTGAGCCACAGTTAGAGCAGAGAAAGGATGTTTGAGCTTCACAAAGTGGGAGTACTTTGAAAACTTGTCCACAACCACTAAAATGCAGTTATAGCCTGAGATGGGACAGGCAAAGGTCGGAGCAATCTTGGGTAAGGAACTCATTCTGACTTAGCTTGTTGACAAACAGAGCATTCAGATACAAAAACCTTGATGGTGGTCTTCATATGGGGCCAATAGAACAGTTTGCGCACCCTGTGATAAGTGACCAAAAACCCAGAGTGGCCACCAATTGGTGTGGCATGCAACTGTTCAGTAACTTTTGTTTGGAGTTCTGTAGAGTGACCCAACCAGATGGCACCCTTATATTTGATGATGCCCTGGTAGACTGAAATGGCCCGATGAGTTCTGTAATGCCAGTGAGCTGAGCATTTGTTGTGCCACTGCATTTGACTCATAACTGAGTTGTAAAGTTTGAAGCCACAGAGGTTGAGCAACTGAGACAGCGTTGAGATGAACATCAGGATGGGGAGCTTGTGACAAAGCATCTGCAGCATTGTTAGTTGTGCCCTTCTTATAACTGATTTTGTATTGATAACTCATGAGTTTGGTCAAAACTTTTTGTTGCCAATAGGTGTGGAGTCTTTGGTTAGTAAGATGAGTAAGGCTCTTATGATCAGTATGAATAATAAACTCAGCTGGTTGCATATAGGCTTTCCATTGATCTATGGCCAATAAGATTGCCAGGCTTTCCTTCTCATAGGTAGACAACCCTTGTGTCTTGGGTCCCAAGGCCTTGCTGACATAGTCAATGGGGTGACCATCTTGTTGCAAGATTGCTCCAATGCCTATCTCGGAGGCATCAGTTTCAATGACAAATGGCTTTGCAAAGTTTGGAAGTGATAGAACTGGAGCAGACATTAGAGACTTCTTCAACAATTGAAATGCCTCTTCACAGATATTAGTCCAGAGAAACAATGTGCCCTTTTTAAGGAGATCAGTAAGTGGCCTGGCTATCATGCCAAAATTTTTAACAAACCTCCTATAATAGCCTGCTAATCCCAGAAAACTCCTGACATCTTTGACAGACTGTGGTGAGGGCCAAAGCTTCAACATCTCTAATTTTGCTAGGATCAGTGGAAACTCCATTTGGACTAAGTATATGACCCAAATAAGAGAGTTGTTGTTGGGCAAATGAGCATTTAGACAACCTGATTTTGAATTGATGTTCTTGGAGCAACTGAAAGACTAACTGCACATGTTGGATATGCTCCTCATATGTCTTGCTATATATCAATATGTCATCAATAAATACTACCACACACTTTCTCATGAGTGGAGCCAAGACATGGTTCATAATAGACTGAAAGGTAGTAGGGGAACCTGTTAGTCCATAGGGCATGACCAAATATTCATAATGCCCATGATGAGTTTGGAAAGTTGTCTTATACTGATCTTCAGGCTTAACTAGTATTTGGTGGAACCTAGACCTTAAGTCAAGTGTTGTGAACCATTGAGCCCCATAAAGCTCCTCAAACAATTCCTCAACAATGGGCATAGGGAACTTGTTTTTGACTGTATAAGCATTAAGTCTCCTGTAATCAACACAGTCTCCACTCACCAGATTTCTTTTTGACCAAGAGAGCAAGAGAAGCAAAAGGGCTAGTACTCTCCTGGATCATATTGGATTTAAGCAGATGGGCAACTTTCCTTCAATCTCATCTTTTTGAGAAGGTGTATATCTGTATGGCTTGAGCTTGAAAGGTTGAATACCAGGAACCAAAGGAATGGAGTGAGAAAGTGTTTTGTTGAGAGGGGTCCTAGAAGGCTCTTCAAACAAATCAGCAAATAGGGCAATCAATTTCTGGAATTCAGGTTGTAAGGCTGGTGTAGCTGAATCAGCATCATATGTAACTGAATATAATTCCACAATTCTCCAAACTGAATCTTGTTTCTCCATTGCTATCAATTGATTCAGAGTGATCTCATTAATAGTAGCATCCGCATCCTGAACACCATGGAGCCGAATAGTAGAGTTTTGGTGGTTGAAACTGAGCCATTTCTCCTTCCACTGAATTTGCATAGGACTGAATGTTTCAAGCTATTCCATGCCCAAAATGGCATCATAACACTGCAGAGGTAATATTTTGAAGTTGGTAGTGAACATCACTCCTTGTGCAGTCCAGGAGCAATTGACCACTTTATGAGAGCAGGTCAGTGTAGCACCATCGGCCACTTTGACTGACATAGAGTGTTTGAGTGGAGTCCATGGGTGTAGGTCAGCAGCCATGTGACTAATGAAGTTGTGGGAACTTCCAAAGTCCACTAGAATTATAGCAGGTTTCTGATGAATATGAGCATGTAACTTGAGTGTATGAGCTACAGTGGTTCCTTTTATGGCCTGATCAGAGAGAGCCATCAATTCATCAGGGTCAGAATCAGAATTGCACTCTCCAGAACAGTCAACTGAATCTCCCGAGAATTGCCAGACTTCTTCAATCACATTGAGAGGAACAGTAGCTGGACACTTGTGCTGAGGGCCCCACTTGCCACCACACATGAAACAGACTCCTCTGGCTTTCCTGTAAGACATCAGGGTAGAGAACTTCTCATCTGGTTTGACAATTGCTTCAGTAGAATGTGGTTTGACAAATGTAGACTTAGCTGGTGGTAGTCCTGAGGCTGAGTTGTTCTTGACTGCAACCTTATGAGGAGAATAACTGTCCAGCATCTTGAAATCCCTGACAACAGGTCCAGCAAGCACTTCTTCCTACAAAATGGCAAGGGAACTCGCAGTATCGAGGTCTTTTGGTCGATGTAATAATACAGCTGCTCTAATTTCAGGTTTCAGCCCCATCAATGAACTTGCCAGCGAGAATAGCAAGATTGACAAGCAGGTCATGAGCGAGCAATTGATGCATGAGATCATCAAACAAAGTGATATACTCAATGACAGACCCAGGCTGATTAACATGGAAAAACTGACGAATGAAGTGGTTAAACTGATCCCTGTCAAATTGGTCCACTACCAACCGATAGATATGCTCCCAGGTACATTTCTTAAGGTCTAGCTCTATGGTTTGCATCCAAAAGGCAGCGGTACTAGTGAAATTTATGGTGGCTAACTTGACCCAATTTTCAGGAGGAATGGAATACAGATGAAAATAGGAATTGCATTGCTTAATCCAGAATTTGGAACTGGTACCGCTAAACTTAGGGAAGTCTAATTGAGGCATAGCAGGACTCATGAGAACACGAGCCACATGAAGCATGATGATAGAAGTCGACCTTAGCGGCGGTGAGCTCCACCACTGAGTCGTGGACCTCATGGAGGCGGCGATTGGATTCGGAGATCCCCTTCGATTGCTCGTCCAACTTGGTGAGGATCAACGCCAACTGATCTTCAACCTTCATCGTCACTTGCAGACGAGTACGGAGTTCGTGAGCCAGAGCGTCGAACTAGGATTCAACTGCCGACCCAACCAACCTCAGATCGGACCTATGAATCTCGTGCAATCGACACCGAAGTGGATCACGGAGCTCTGCCGACGGGGATTATGGTTGCGATCGAGGCAGCGAACAGGGTGTTCGAGACGAACGGAGGCAGGATTTGGTGGGAAACTGGGGTGGATTGAAACGAATCTGATACCAGATGTAACAACCGAGGTAGCTACTAGTGTATTGTATAGAACTTAACAGTATGAGTGGCTGGATACAAGAGATCGGCGGTAATGGAGGTCGCCGGCGTTCTCGAGCCGCAGCTCGCCGCCTATGTCCGACGCCAACCAAGACAAATCGAATCCGTCCTCCGTCTCCCTTTTTAACTACTCGTTTACAGCTGTTCTGGAAACAGCAGGTTCACCCGGTGCAACGGACCTGCCGGTCACCCATTCTGGGCCGGCATATCTTGTAGTGGGACTCCTCTTCCTCTTCAGCTTTGGGCTCTTTAAGTTTGGCAGCTTGTCGACGGATTGGACTGTGACAAATGGAGTGCATGTAGACGACGACAACCTTACATTGGCTGATTATGACATCCAACATATGTCCACGCTTGAACTCCAAGAAAAAAGGAGGCTAATCCAAGTAGTGGAGACGCTAGGAGGTAGGGTTATGCTTGTTGCTGTTGACGGATTGGATACTATTGGCAACGTGAAGGCCAAGATTGAAGGTAACGAGGGCTTTCCCAAGAATCGACAGACCCTCATCTTTGCCGGTAAACAGCTGGAGGACAACCGCACCTTGTTAGGCCTTAGTATTTGGAAGGAGTCGTTCGCCCTTCTCCTTGTCCTTCACCCATTTCCAAGAGGTACAATGCAGATCTTCGCGAAGATGCTAGATGGAAGGACCCTCACTCTGGAAGCTGATAGCTTAGATACCATCGGCGATGTTAAGGTGAATATCTATCAGAAGGATGGCACTTGTTTGCCTAGACGACAACGCCTCATTTTTGCTGGCAAGCAGCTGCAGGACAACCTCACGCTGGCAGACTATGACATTCAGAATGAGTGTACCATCCATTTGGTGCTTCTGCTTGTGTGGATGTTGAGATGGATGCCATGCATGGTTATTGAGCAATATTATTTTACTGCAGTCCCAGTCTTCTGTCTTTCCAGGAGCAGTGTGTTATATTACCTATCATTATAGTAGTACATTAGTATTGCTGCAGTCTTGTTTCTTTCTTTTCATGGGGTATGTTATCAGTAAAACTAAATTATATATATAATAGTTTGGTAATGTACGACAGTGCGAGATTCTATCACAAGAACCGGAGATTGGTTGCATTGACAACTTTATTTATTGCTTTATTTACTCAAAGGGAAATAATACTTTTGCTAGCCTCGTTGTCAACTGTTGCATCCGAGCTGTAGTAGCAACTTGACCTCCACCAGCGGCCGGAGGGGGCAAATTGTTATTCGATGCCGGCGAATCCAAAGAGAGAGGGGGCGGGCGGTGGACAGGATGGCCAGTGCCGAGGTCGCAATGGGCTAGGGTGGTGGTGGAGGAGGCGGCGGCAGTGGTTAGGGTTTTAATATTCAGGGGAGACCTCTATGGCCTGCAGGCTACTTAGAAAGGGAAGGCCAGGCGGCAGCAGCCAGCGGCGAGGTCACAACGGGCTATGGCGGTGGATGAGGCTGCGGTGACGGTGGCTAGGGTTTTTAATTTTCAAGGGAGACCTCTATGGCCTGCAGGCTGCTTAGAAAGGGACGGCCAGGCAGCAGCGGCCAGCCCGGAGGTTGCAACGGGTTGAGGGATGGCGAGTGAGGTGGCGGCGCCGCCACTGAACGGGCAGTGGGAGACAGCCAGATGGGCGGTGCCGGTGGCAGCTAGGAGTCACCGGCGAACTCTTCGATTAGGATTAGGGAAGGACGGGATGGTCCGGTGGAGTGGGCAGCGGGGAGGTCGCCGGCAGCATCAGCGGTGGTCGAGGTGGCGGGAGGGCGAGAAAAGAGGAAGACGCATGTGCTACTATTGCTCCCACCACGTGTATGTCTATTAAGGGAGTTGGGGTGCGGGGTACCCTTCCAAGACCCAAACATCAGCGGGAGGGTGACACCATGCCTGCTATAACACTTTCCCCAAGCCTATATTTTAAAAATAAGCTCATCCATTTTTTTTATTTTTGTCCCTAATCCTTGGTCACACCAGGCCGTGCAGCATAATACAATTACTTTTTTTTAGAACAGCATAATACAATTACTCTGCATCACCATATGTATCTAAAAACAAGAAAGCGGCAGGCGCTGACGCGGCCTCAGCATGGCCACGTTAGTGAATCGAATGAGGGTCGTTGGATTTGGAGATCGACGGTCCTACTATCTCCTCCCATGCCAAATATATACCAGCTTCAACCCTAGCTCACTCTCGTGCATCCACATCCTCTCCTCCTTCTCCCTCCTCTCTCAGCGGCGGTGCTGTAGCCCACCGGTGAGGGAGGCCCCCAGGCGCTGTGGCACAGGACGAGCGCCCCTCCCCCCGGTGCAGGGCTGGTGCGGTGGCGCTGAGACGAGCACACTCCCTGGCAACGGCATTGGGCGAGACCCCTCCCTCCCCCGACACGGCGGCACCCCAGGGGGTGCGCTCCTGCTCGATGATGCGACCTCTCTCCCTTGCTTCTCCTCTCCTTAGCTCCTGCTCGATGATGCGACCTCTCTCCCTTGCTTCTCCTTTCTTCTCCTCTTCTTCTACTATAATGGAACAATCAAAACTATCCTAGGTACACTAAAAATATGTCCCCCCCCCTTGACAAGCCTAACCATTATGCACCAAGAAAATTGCACCTAGAAAATCATCTTCATTAAAATCAAGGGCTAACGACCCTCGTTCAGAGGTTTCGACTCAATCAAAGGGCCACAGTTGTTTGTATCAACGCCAGGCTTCAATGCTCCTACTCCGAGGACGAGCGTTAGCTCAGTTGGTCCGCTCGCCAGGTGCGCGAGCGGCCGGGCGCGAGTTCGATTCCTGAGAACCGCAACTTGCATGCCGCACCCGGTAACTGTGCAGTTTCGCACAGTAACCTAATAAATTCCAATTGCCTCGCACGGATGAGCCATCACTGTCATATATTTCAGCCGTGTACTGTTAGCCCTAGATATAAGTTGTAGATCTAGCTTACGTACTAGATAGTGTGAGTGTGTCGGGGTGTGTACGTTGTGGTGATGTGCGTTGGTGCGTGAGTTTAACCTGTACTCGAAGTTGAGGCAATAAAAAAATGCTCCTGCTCCCCGCATCCGCGCACAACACCTCAGGTCGCCCAGGGTTCGATTCCCTGCTCCGCTCCCCGGCGTCCTTTTATTTTCTTCTGAAAACAGAAATGAACGTGCGGCTTCTTGGAGCGCGCGGGAGAAACTTGCGGCGGCGGCGGGCACGCGGGGGAAGAGACAGCGGGAGAGTTGGGCCTACAAGGTTGGCGTTGCACCCGAGGGCCCGAGGAGACAACTACGACTGCAGGCATGCGGGGGTAGAGATAGCGGGAGAGTTGGGCCTACGAGGTTGGCGAAGCCGCTGATGACGTCGAGTCGCAGGCGAGCTCAGCATGTCCGGCAAGCTTGGGCATGGGCATGCGATGCAAGCTCGGGCCGGAGAGCCGGAGAGGAGTGGCCCCGCTCGAGCAGGCGGCCGGCGAGCAGCAGCCACGACCAAGCACGCTGCCAAGTAGCCGCGCGTCTCGGTCGAGCAGCTGCTGCGGGCCTGCGGCAAGAACGGTCGAGCAATGCAAGCAGCATCCCAGGAGAGTGCGTCGGCGGCCGAGCAGACGAGGTAAATATGTGCGGGCACCTTGCTTTCTTGCATTGCTTTGCTTTCACGACGGCCGGGCGGCGAGCGCACGGCATGGGGCGTAGTGATGCCGCGTTCGCAAGTGCTTACAACCTGCTCGACGAAATGACCGAGGTGAAAGAGCAAATACCTTTTTGTCTGAATAGTTACTTAAAATATTACTGTATTTAATATAGAGGGTTAAAAAAATTCCATGCGTGGCGTATAATGCTAAGTATATTTCTGGTGGGTTCGTGAAAAATTATGCAGATGGTGGAAACATTTTAGAAAGCGTCGTCTTGGATGACAGTGTTTTTTTTCTTTTTGAAAGACCTGGTTAACCTGTGGGCTGCAGTCAGCGAAAATGTTGTCCTGTTTTGTTTTGAGAACCTTGGCCTTTCGGGCTCGGTTTCCAGGACTCTGTGTGCTGCCTGCTCTCCAGACCACTCCTCTCCTACTCCTTGGCCTTCTATAGCTTTATGCTCGGCAGAGGAGTGGAGACGACAGAGGAGACCGTGAAGGAAGCGAAGGGAACCGGGGTGGCGTAGCCTCGCAGGTGCGAGCTCCGCCGTGGACTTACCCTCTCCTTCACGGCAGGCGGCGAGGCCCAGTGGATAAGAAGAAGAAGGATGCCTTGAGGCTGACGAGCAGGGTCCGCTGATAAGTGAGAAAGACTAACAACAACTGCTCAACCAAATGCACCCGAAAGCAGGGTCAGGGTGCTGTGAAATTTGTACTAGCCAAAACTAATTTTGGATATACAATATAAAGAAACAGAGAATAGAAGAATAGTAGATTTTTTCTCACCACCCAGAGAGGCTATACATGTTTTCCTAGCCTTGTAGAACTGACAATTTCTCATATGCAACTCTCTAGAATGTATGAGCTATGAAGGCACTGGATTTTTTTAATCAGAGGTGAGACATTGCTTCTTATAGATGCCAGCGACGAAGCCAGGAATGGATGAAGAGGGGTTGCTTCCCTCTTCTTCTTCCTCCAGACCCTCCTTTCCTTCTTCTTTCTCCTCATGGCAGTAGCCCGGGCTAAGCGGGGGTGTTGATTTGCCATGGCCGGTAGGGGGGGCTGGAGCACGGGTTGCCCCCCGCTGGCTTCGTCCCTGATAGATGCATATACTCTTTTATGCCACTTTTTGCGGTGAAGATAGCAACATAGTGCTTGTTTGGGGCTAATGGCAAAAAAAGTTTCATGCAATGTCTTGTCGTCATAGCGAAACACTGAACTTCCGGTGCTAAAAAACAGCTTTGACAGAACACTATTAGCTAAGTACTTCAAATTTAATAAATTAACTCTGAATTTAATGGGATCCGTAGCGTTAGCACGGCCAATATGCTAGTATAGTGAGTTTATCAGAGCATGCATCGCTGTGATGAACCCTAACAGCAACAAAAATAAAAGAAAACGCAAGAACTTAAGCCAAGCCAAATTCGGACAAAAAAGGCTATTGGGGACGTGTCGTATCCGGCGGGGGCATCAGAATTGCAGATTTTGGCAGCATTGCTAAAAAAGTCAATTGGCCCCACGAAACATGGTGAGTTTTAGTTGCGTTTTTTAGATAGTGTTTAGATGGTGTAAAAGTTGGTGTAAAATTCCTGTAGCACTTTTCGTTGTTATTTGGTAAAATTTATCCAATCATGGACTAACTAGGCTCAAAAGATTCGTCTCGACATTTACAGACAAACTGTGTAATTAGTTATTTTTTTACCTATATTTAATACTCCATGCATACGTCTAAAGATTCGATGTGACGGAGAATCTTGTAAAATTTTTGGAAGTTTGAAGAGATCTAAACACTTTCATCACATTGTAGGCAGCCAGAAAGCCGCTCACACCTTTTGAGATAGAAATTATATAAAAATCATTGTCAAACAAATGGACGAAAGAAACGAAAGAGGATGACTACGAGTCGAGCGAGCTTTGTCGTCACACGAATATGAAAATTCACAGCAGCAATGAATTATAGGCCCTGTTTAGTTCCCAAAAAACACCCAAAAAATTTTGCACCATATCCGTCACATCGAATCTTTGACGCATGCATGGAGCATTAAATGTAGGTAAAAAAATAACTAATTGCACAGTTTATCTGTAAATATCGAGACAAATCTTTTGAGCCTAGTTAGTCCATAGTTGGACAATTTTTGCCAATTAACAATGAAAGTGCTACAGGAATTTTTCCTCAAAAATTTTTGGATCTAAACAAGGCCTGGTGTATCTGATCACATTGGCCAGCGTGGCAGGCGGCAGCATTATTGTTTTTAGGATGTTTGCTATTTTATAGTTTCATCGAAGCCAGCATTACTGTTTTGTCCCTCCTGAATGCAAAGTAGTGGGAAGCCATTCAGCTATTGAATGCGGAAATGTTTAGATATAAATCATTTGCCTAGATGTAGAAATCCAATTGTTTTAACTAGTCCCTCATCTCGTGTTACCGCACTGGCTAATAATTTGAAGGCATATAAGCATTAAAATTTATATAAAAATTTGGGGTGCACATCATTGCTTTCTTCTATTTGCTCATATTCTACAATACTTATATAGATACATTTTTATATGAATCCAGTTGTGTGCTCAATTGTTGTATTTAATATTCCATCTCAATTTATATATTGGTGTCCACTTTTGCAGCTTACTTCGACATGCGTTCAACGTAAGTTGTGTTTATATTAGACATAAAACCGATATATTTTTATTTTCATTATCCCATTGTAGGCTTTTGTTGACACTCAAATTTGTCTTGGGTCCACTGCTTAGCGAAATTTGATATACTAAATTATTTGTTTAATCTGTGTAATATTCAGTGGCCGATTATTTGAGTGCACAAGCTTTATCGGCTCATTAAGTTGGACACGTATGCAATGGTATAATAGAAATTTGCTTGAAGTCCGACTTGGTGCATCTGCGCTAGTTGCAGTCACGTGAGCTGTTGAGACAGGAGGCCATGCCGAGCGCCTATCCACTTGGACTTGAGTCCGATGGTGATACGCAATGCCGCGACTTGAAGCCTAGTCCGATTGATCTATGAAGGAGAGTCAAGGTGCGTGTACACGATCTTGCATGCACATATTAGGACAGCCTGCGTCTGGACTGGAGTCCATTGGTGAGACGCCAGCAAGAGCATAATTGGTTAAAGGACTCAGGAGAAGGAAATTAAATAGATGGATTCTGATTGGGGGAAAAGGCAACGTGCGACTCAGGCAACAATGCGAATCCGTGACTGTGCTGCTATATTCGTTGTTTGCCCATTATTTCTTAGGGTACACAGGGAAGACCAGCCAACCTATCTATATCTATATCTATATATATCTATACCTACCTTATATATATATTATTATATATAATAATAAAGAGGCAAAATTTCAGGTTCTTTTCTTTCGTTCAGCCCATTCAATCTGGCCTAACCATCAGCCCACTAGCTAGCTTTCGGCCCAATTGTGGCCCATTCGCTCGCATGAACTCACTACGCTCTGCTCCCAGTTGCTCCCGTCCCGCTGTTCCTCTTCGTTCGTCGATAAAAAAAATCGCCCAGGAGCCAGCGCCGCGGAAGAAAGGGAGGGAGCGGCAGCCGGCGATGCTCCCTCGGCGTCTCGGCGAGCCTCGCGAGCACTAAGGTATGGCCCCCTCGACCCTCGGCCTTGCGCGTTCGCGGCTGTGGCGCTGCGCCTAGCCCAGCACCCGCGCCCAGCGGCGACGCTGCGACGGCCAGGGTTTGGCCCTCCCCCTCCGCTGTCGGCCCCCTTCGGCCCTCCCTGTCCCATGCTCTCCGGCCCTCCCTGTCCCCAGATCCCAGCTTGAGTCCCTAGGCCATCGCAAGGTGAGCACAGCAGGGCCAGATCCATTATTTCAGAGTAAAAATTGAAGATTTGGTTTTCTAATTTCCTTCTATTGAGATTGAGAGCAATCTGCAACTAGCGCTTTTGGAAGCACGTGACGCGGGCGGCGGCAACGGCCGCTCAGCGGCACTGGACGCTGATGCGGATGCCCCGTCCCTCATTGACATTTGCGTCTTGCCACTCGAGTCTGCTCCTTCTCCGTTTCTGCTTCGCCACCAGAGACCATGCGCCATACGCCGCTGCCACTCTTTTGCATGCACGTGATGGACTGCTACGCAGCCGATCCAATGTAGGAACCAGAGCCCTCGGCCTCGTGCTTGGCCCTATTGAGGCTGACCGCTTCAATCCGTGCAGCACCGCCGCACAACAGCACAAGTCGCCATAGTAGTCCGCTGCCTTCGCAGCTTCTCCACTGTGAGCGCACTGTGGGCGCGGTAACCTTGGCCCGGCACACCTTAGTGAGCTCAAGGCGAGGGAGAGCACCCGGCCTTGCATCCTTCAAGCCCGGTACAGTTTAAAAGGACTACTCTTCTGGGTTTCCTTGCGAGCATCATCTTGGTGTGTTTTGTTCTTGAAGGAATTTCATATCGGAGGTTTTTTCACCTTTTTTATTCATCCAGTTTCATGGGGTCCATTAAGAAAATCCCACAAATAATCGGAAGCCTTGTCCTTCTACTGTACTGCACGAGTGGAGATGATTATGTATTGTTTACTGATGATCTGGAAACTGGAAGGTAAAAGCACAACTTTTCTTGAGGTTGTTTTGTACTTTGAGAGACATGGAAGCAATGATAGGACCTAACTTGTTCTATTGCCTTTCAGGTATGCACTCACACTGATGGATGTCAAGTCCCACAAGAGTTAGTAGAAAAAGATTAGGAAGCTGTTTGAGACCATACTCCCTCCTTCCAGTTATGTTTCTGTTCCTTTTTTTTGGTAACTTGAAGCTTTGATTCCTCTACCGGAGAGATGAACATGAAGGCGAGGTACAGATTAAACCCTGATAAGGAGATATTGGAGATCCTGCAAGCTGCATCCAAGTCCAAGCAGGTAATATCTCTACAGCAGCTACTGACTTGTTGGCAGAATTTTCTGTTATATGCGATCAAGGCATCACGCAACTTCTTCACTCTTTTTCAAGGGTTGTGCTAGATGATTAAGCTAGAGGATGGAAACTGTATTGTTGCATAAAACAGAATGTATAGTTTGCACCTGATACAATCCAAAGTATTTTTGTATTTAAAAAGGGCAGCACAATAGCAAGGGCTATGGCCTAAATTTCAAACCTAAAGCTACAGAACTGAGTAATATAGTTAGGAACCCCATCAGAATTGTATCCAATAAGAAAAAAAGAGATACACTCAAATTCTCATATAAATTTGTGTTGTCGGAAGTCAGATCAATCATCATGAAGCCATAATCTCAAATTTAATCAAGTTTATGGTAGCTGGCTAGCTGCTATATGTGATTTTATATCATAGCTTCCCTAAACATCAAACTAAAGATGTATCTTCTTCAGACATGAGTACCTCCTGTGTTATGTGTTATGCTCTAACAGTGTGAATACATATGCAAACCAGTCAGGAACAAAACAATGGGCCGAACACTTCCCAACTATTAAACAACCTGCAGAATTAGTAAGGGTACTAAGCCGCTGACATATGAAAACATACAGCCAATAACTCTCCATGGCATCCCCTTGAGATTATATACACGGCTTTTTCAATGGCTGCTTTTTTATATTTTGGTAAGACCAAGGCAACAGCAACATTGTAAAAAGCACTTTTGAAGGTTACCTATCGCCTGCCTTTCATGGCTCTAATACCAAGATCATCACACAAATCTTTAATTCTTGTGTTCTTGAACTCACTACTATTGTCACTTCTAATCTTCTTGATGGTAGTCTCAAACTTATTTTACACCCTTTTGATAAAAGATTTGAATAGATCATGTACAATACTCTTGTCATAGAGAAAGAACACCCAAGTGTATCTAGTGTAGTCATCAACAATCACAAAACCATATTTGTTGTCATTAATGCTAGTGTATGTTGTTGGCCCAAACAAGTCCATGTGCAATAGCTCAAATGCCTTTGATGTGCTCATTTCACTCTTACTAGGATGTGCATTTCCAACTTTTTGGCGGCTTGACAAGCACTATAAGGTTTATCCTTCTCAAAGGTGACATCCTTCAAGCCTCTAACTAAGTCATGCCTCAAAAGTTTGTTCAATTGTTTCATTTCAACATGACCGAGCCTTCTATGCCATAACCAACCCATACTAGATTTGCTAAGCAAGCATGAAGTCAATTTTGTCTCACTATCATTAAAGTCAACCAAGTATAAACTACCATATCTAAATCCTTTGAATATCAAATTTGATCCATCAACACTAATAACTTCAACTTCATCACTACCAAATATGCACTTGAAGCCAAGGTCACAAAGTTGTGCCACCGACAAAAGATTGAAATCCAAGCTCTCAACTAGCAATACATTAGATATGCTCATGTCATTTGAGATAGCAATTTTACCAAGCCCCTTAACCTTGCCTTTCTTGTTGTTGCCAAAAGTGATAGCATTAAAACCATCATTTTGACTTGTATCAATTGATTTGAACATACAAGAATCCCCGGTCATATGTTGAGTACAATCTTCTAGCATAGTGATTAGTTCATCTTTAGTTAGATCATCATCATCACTATCACTAGCACTAGCACTATCATGATCACTCTCATCTTCGGATGATACCTTAGCGGCCTTAACTATGAAGCATGATGGAGTGTCAAATATGGATCTCTTCTCTTGAATAGCAATGCTAGCATGCCCCTTCTTTTTGTAGTCCTCATCATCACTTGAGGAATCATCACTATCCCATATAGCAACATGAGAACCATTCTTCTTCTTATGAGAGCTCTCCTTTTCTTGCTTCTTCTTTTGCTCCTTTCGCTCCTTCTTGATAGCATCTTCATCATCACTATCATAAGGACATTTGGCGATGAGATGGTCCTTGCTATGACATCTAAAGCATCTCATAGTTTGCTCATTCTTCTTAGATGAGTTCTTCCTCCTCCTTGCACGATAGCCCTTCTTCTTCATGAATTTGCCAAATTACTTGACAAAGAGAGACATCTTCTCATCAATGTCATCACTATCACAAGAGCTAGAGTCTTTATCACTTTATAATTCAATCTTGGACTTGCCCTTGGATGTGGTGGCTTTGAATGACACACTCTTCTTCTCATCATCCTTCTTCTCACTTTACTTCTTCTTTTTGACCAACTCCTCTTTCTCATCATCTTCTCTATATGAATCATCGGTCATCACTTCTTGGAATACTTGTTGAGGAGTTAAATCTTTCAATGTTGTCCTCACAAGTACGGTGATCAACATGTCAAACCTCTTGGGTAAGCTTCTCAAGAACTTCATGGAGAATTGATTGTCCTTGACCTCCTCACCAAGTGTCTTGAGTTCATTCACAATGACTTGTAATCTATGAAACATCTCTGGTACACTCTTATCTTCTTGCATCTTAAAGCTAGAGAACTTTTCTTGTAAAATTTATGCTTTGGCGGTCTTGGTGCCTTCGGTGCCCTCATAAGTCTCTTCAAGCTTTGCCCAAGCATCATGAGCAATTTCAATGTTCTTCACTTGCTCAAATGTCTTTGTCATCTAGTGTCTTATGAAGAGCACTAATGGCAATGTCATTGCATTGGAGCTTCTTTTCTTCCACCGGAGTTGGTGCTTCCGGATTTGCAACCTCAAATTTGGTTTCGGTGACCTTCCACACTTCTCTATTGATTGACTTGAGGTGTGCGGTCATTTTAACCTTCCAATATACATAATTTGTACCATCAAAGTGAGGTGCCTTCTTGGTGTTGTTGATATGCAAACTCAATTGAGCCATTTCTTCATCGGAGGTTGTTAAGCCTTAATCAAACAGTGCCTCAGCTTTGATACCACTTGTAAGGTCCAAAAAGGCTAAGGGGGGTGAATAGCCTAATTAAAACTTTGACAAGATTTACTTATTCACAAGTGTTAGTACAAAAGGTGGTGAAGCAAAATGCACTAGCTCTAACTAATTAAGCAAGTCACCTACACAAGTCTAGTACAAGGCTATCCACTAAACACAACAACAACTACAAGCTAGAAACAAGGAGTAACGCGAGAGAAGAGCTTTGAGTGATTATACCGCCGTGTAGAGATAAGAAGAACCAATCAATCAATCACACAAGAGAAATCCTCGGGAAAAGAACGACACAATAAATTATCCCGAGGTTCACTTGCTTTCCGGCAAGTTACTCCCTGTTATGGTGATACACCCACTTGTAGGTTCGCGAGCTAATTGACTATCAAGAGTTGAGCCCTCGGTGGGCGCCACATAACTGCACACAAGATGGGGATCCTCCAAGCCACGAGCTCTACTAGAGTATCCAATTCATGAACTCCCACGGGGAAGGATCAAGAACCCCTTACAACACTTGGTGAGGGCTCCAACAATCTCCAATTGTGAGCTCAATTACCTCCACTGCTCCAAGCCATCTACCGTGTCGGGAAACACGGAAGAGTAACAAGAAATTCGCAGCAAGTCGAAGATCAAATGCCTCTACAATGCAACTCTCAAGTAATGCACTTGAATCTCACCCAATCTCACTCAAGAAGTGCAACCAAGCAAATAGATGAGTGGAGGGGTTATTCTCTAGATCAAAGGATATCTCAATATCTCAAATGTGCAAGAGAGAACCCCAAACCCGGTCACCATCTATTTATAGCCCCCACGAACGAATATGGCCGTTACCCCTTCACTGGGCGAATTTTTGGATCGACCGGACGCGCCGGTCGAACTGACCGGACGCGCAGGTCACTAGCGAGCTCCAACAGCTAATTTTCATGCATATAAACTTGTATTGACCGGACGTGTCGGTCACTAACGGGACCGGACGCGCAGGTCACAGCGAAACAGCGAACAGAGAGGTTCTAGTAAGCTCCCGACGTGACCGGACGTGTCCGGTCATCACTGATCGGACTCGTAGCAGCGTCCGGTCACTTTCGCACGTGAAAAACACTGACCGGACGTGCTGACTGGACACGTCCGGTCACAAGTCCGGTCACAGACCACTCTTCAGTAAAACGGCGATAATTCTTAGCTCCGAACTCTGATTTTGATGATCTTGGACATTTTGGAAAGCTTACTCAAAGGGATACACACCCATATGGACACTTTATCCAAGTCACAATGTATCAAAGCAGTATTCCACTCTAAGAGCCATCCTAGTGTTCGGAGAACACCAAAAAACCTTTCTCCCTTCACCAAGTTGATCAAAATCAACTCCAACACCTTCTCCTTTGCAAATGTGCCAACACCATCAAGTGTACACCACGATGTGCATGTGTGTTAGCATTTCATAAACATTTTCAAAGGGTTATGTTTGCTCTCAACTAGATCCTAATGCATATGCTCAAGACATTGATCTAGTGGCACTTGATTCCAGACCTAATCGTGATTGCCCCTCTTGATAGTCAGCTATGTATCCTAAACCCGGTCAATCACTTCTCTACTCATCTTAGACTGGCAAAAGGAAAACTCTATGGTTATACCTTTGCCTTGCGCTCTTAGATCCTTCTTCTCCACTTGATCATCATGTCCATCATTTTATGTGCATTCCTTCATGATCTTGCTCATCATTTCATGCACCAAATCATGTGGTCTTGTGGCCATCTCTCCATGCCATTTCAACCTCCATCACATGTTGCTTATGCCTAGCTTAATCACACTTGATCACATGACATTAGCAACTTTGATGTCACTCAATTTCCAAAACCAAACTTGGGCTTTCACCCATGCAAAAGAACTGAAACATCAATTCTAGGAAAAAGATATATTTTCCAACTGAATCGAATCTATAAATGTATGTGCCCACGCAAAGAGGATCGGGAGAGCTTGCTTCCTTTGCCTGCCGGTCGGTGCAGAGATTTTACAATTTGGCATGCATGACTCAAAGGGGGAAGCAGATGCGAGAGCCCTCACGTGTGCCCGCAACTATCGTGCCCTTTTGCTGATTTTGGAACATGGAACTTCTCACACAAGAGTGAGCATGCGGCTTGAGAGAGCATACCTAGAGTGACCATTGCGCTGGTCTTCATGTCCACTGCAGCAATACTGGACTGCCACCACAGCCTAGTCAATCTTCATGGCCACCTCATCGTCGCCCCGCCCGCCACCAATCGGCCCCCTGCACGCCTCGCCATTGCCCAGCCGTAGCCAATCGCCCCGCCACCGTCACAAATGGCCTCGCCGTCGCCCCACCGCCGCGCAACCGGTGAAGGAGGCACCCAGCTGCAGCGAATCGCCCTATCATCGCCCCGCCACCGGCAATCGCACCGCAACGCTGCCGATGAAGGAGCCGCCGTCGAGTTCTAGGGTTAGCGATTTGGTTTGGGGAAGGGAGTGGGAACGTGACGACCGAAGACAGAAGACGCATCGGGCACGACCAAAATGCGTCGAGGCCTTTTCCTTCGGCTGGAAGGGGCAGAACAGGCAATACGGAAATACGTATGCCTCACATTGGGTCCACGACGTTGTTAGGCGTAGAGAGTGGTGTATCTCAAAGATCTGGGAAATTGTAATGGTGTTGGTACATTTAAGCGAATAGTAGTGGTGTGGTTCAAAAACGCAAAAATTACAATGGCGTGTATCCAATTAACCCAATTTTATATGTCCACATTTATAGAGTATTTGGTCTAACCCAAATAAGGAAAAAGTTCACATTACCTTCCTCAACTTTCACAAAAATCCGTTTTCTCTCTCTAAACTTCAAAACCGGGCAAAACAATTCCCTTAATTTTTAAAACCGTTCATCTTACCTCCCTGACCCTGTTATAAGCAGTTTTAAAGGCGATTTTATCTTTTTTATTTATTTTGGTTAAATCTTTGAAAAATCATATTAAATCACTGAAAAATTAAAAAAATAGAAAATCTAATTTTTTAGACTCTACATGAGTAGATCTATACAATGAACATATAATATCGTATGCTTTAATACAATTTTTTGCTATGACTTTAGATCTATCCTTTCTGTAATTAATTGGAATAGTTCATAAATACAATTTCTATGGTTCAATTGTGATAAAATTTTTATGATGAGCTAATTAGTGTATGATTGAACTATAGTAAAAACTTCATACTCATTGGATTATGTATAGCTTAGTTATAGATTTATTTATATTTAACAAGCATAAACCTTAATAAAATCTATAACTAAGTTATATATGATCCAATGAGTATGAAATTTTTAGTACAGTTTAAGCATATAATAATTAGCTCATCATAAAAAATTCACCACAATTGGACCATTAAAACCGTAGCTATGAATTATTCCATTTAATTACAGAAAAGTATAATCTAAAGCTACAACAAAAACTTTATACTAAAATATACCATATTATATGTTCATTGTGTAGATCTACTTATGTGGAGTCCAACAAAATTGGATTTTTTATTTTATGATTTTTCTATGATTTTTTCAAAGATTCAGCCGATATAAATAAAAAAGTAAAAGACAAAACCGCCTTCAAAACCGCTTATAACAGGGCTCAGGAGGTAAGATGAATGGTTTTAAAAATTGAGGGAGATGTTTTACCCGGTTTTGAAGTTCAGGGAGGAAAAGTGGACTTTCACGAAAATTGAGAGAAGTAAGGTGGACTTTTTCCGCAAAACAATCAAACGACCTGACCGTGTCTTAAGCACCGATGGGATTTTGGAGGATTCGAAGCCCATCTAAAGGGCCCGTTCATTTCGGCCCAAGGGCCGAACCGGACTCGCCGCGTCCTCCCTCCTCCCTCCTGTCCAGGCCTCCAGGGTTTTAGGCTCGCGGCTCGCCGCCGTGCCGCCCCTCCCCGCCCCGTCCAGCCCCCGCGCGCCGCGATGCCTCCTTCCAAGGGCAAGAAGAAAAACCCGTCGGCGTCGCCGCGGCCGTCCCCACGCACGCCTCCATCTCGCTCCTCCGCCGCTGACTCCCGAACTGGCGACGGCGAGAGAAGCGTCGACCTCCCATCCATCGCCGCCGCCGCCGCGGCGCAGTTCCCGGCACTCGTGCCACGCGGCGGCGATGGCTGCTTCGCTGGCACCGTCGCCGAACTGGCCCCCAGGGACGGCAGCCGCGGCGGCCGCTTGGGGAGGCTCTGGCTCTCCGAGGTCGCTATGGTCGGCGCCGGGATGCGGCCCGGGTGCCTCGTCTCCGTAAGCTCCCGCTTGCTCCTCTTTTTGGTGCTTCGGCCTTGTTCCTTCTACTTAGGACTGTTTGTTTCTGCAAATTGTTAGTGTGGACTAGCTTCGTTACAGCTAGAAGCAAATTGTTAGTGTGGACCAGCTTCGTTACAGCTAGAATCGTTGCTTACTCAAATTTGTACTATTTCTTTTGTGCGAGAGAGGTTGAATTCATCATCACACAAGGGCACTAATGGTCAATCCAGTCTTATGAGGTCCAATTTGAGTGATTGAGTAATCGGTAGAGAGTCAGGGTGGCTTGAGCCCATCAGCGTGTGCATGCAGAGTTGATGTTCTGAGCCGAAATGTGCACATTTTATTTTTCTTTTCAATCAGGAGGGAGGGGAGCGCTGCCCACCTTAATATATTTTTCGGGCCACAAGAGGTGTAGATAGTTCAGGGAGTTAAGTTACTGGAAACGAAGAAGACTACAACTTTCGTTTTCAACACCCCTATCTGTGACAGGGAATCGGTGCTTCTAGATATGAGCTGTTTCCTTGCAAGCAGAACTAAGACGGAGGCTGTCCCATTAAACAAAACCTCATTTCTATGCTTCAGATCACCCAGAAAAGCCAGCAAAGTAGCTGAAGAAAAGCATCAGAGTGCAATGTGGGTCCTCAGGCCTAGGCAGCAGCCATAGTTCAACCATCTTGAACCGGCACTGCTTCAAATGCCAACGGTGAAGGGCAGCTCAAGATCAGGTCACAGTGGTCTTCTGAGCTGCTGCACAGACAGGCATATGTCATCTTGATGGACTCCTTTCTTCTTGAGATTGTACCTTCCTTTCTTCTTGAGATTGTACCAGCATTTGATTCTCTTTTATAGTTTTGAACCATCAGCCACCATAAGAATTGGACTTTAGGTTATGCTATTCTGATTGTGAAACCAACTTCAAAGTTCCACCAAAGCACAAACTTACCAAGTTACTTCCATGTATGTTTTCTTTTCAATAACTAGGAGGTGTGTTTCCTTGTTCGTAGGTCTCACTAATTTCGTCAAGCAGTGATCAGTTAGATGCTTTCCCACTAGTTAATTTGTTTGAGGAGTGCAGCAGATTCTTTGATCTTGATCTGGACAATGATCTCCTGTATGGTGAAGCTGGCAAAAACTTTGTGGTTGCTACAGTTCTCTCCTCGCGTGAGGTATGTCTTTTCTAATTGTTTTCCTCCTGATGTCTAAGTGGCAATCATAACAAATTGTTGAAGTTTTTGACTGGGTTATCTTACTAGGTTCCAAAGAATGGTATCAAGCTCTCTTGGGATCTTGCTTGTGTTTTGGGACAGCCTTTGGTAGGTCGATCGTTGTTTATTGGCCCCTTGTGTACACTTCAGTCCCCGAAGCGTAGTGATGATATTCATATTTTACGGGTAATGAAATGTAAGAATCTTTATCTTAGCCTAGTTCCACCTAATGTTGGATCTTCCAATGGCATTGAATCAGAGTCTGACTACCATCACGAAAGAAGCGCAATGGTTATGGAGACACCTAAGAGGGGTCCTTCAACTCCACTGCATAAGAAGGAATCCCATCACTTTGCTTCCAACAGTGGCTCTTCAATGTGCTTGGATCCAACAACTGCGAGATCAGCACTAGCAGATGAGAAGGTTAATGAGTTGTTGCATACTTCAGCAGTACGGTGGCTTAATGGTAGACACTTGCTTAAAGGAAACTTTGTTCCTCTCTCAATATGTGGAAAACTGTCTTTGTTTGTGGTCATGGGAGCAGAACCAGATAGTTCTTCTCAAGATGTTTTGTGTGAGAAAGGGAATACACTGTCTAATGCAGAGGATTCAACTAAATCCGGGGAAACCCCAGTTTTCTTCCTTGTTGACGGAACCACAAAAGTTCATTTATCTGATTCTGTCTGCCCAAAGCAGCTTGGCTCAGATAAGCCAGGTTTACCATCAGAACTTTACGAGTATGATGACAAAAGAAATGAAAATTCCAATCATGCTCCCACACTTGGTGGGTTATCTAAAGAGTCAGCAACCATAAAAGGAATAATTTCATTTTCACTAGCTGATCAAATTGGTCTGCCAAGGTATTGCGTGAACAGATATACACTTCTCACTATATTCAGCCATAAAAATTAATGGTTTTAATTTTGCAATATGTTGATTGTTTGCAGATACAAAGGTATTCTTCTTTATGGTCCACCTGGAACAGGGAAAACCTCTCTTGCTTCTTCCTGTGCCTATGATGCAGGGGTCAACCTATTTACAATCAATGGACCAGAGATCATTAGTCATTATTACGGAGAAAGCGAGCAATCTCTGTACGATGTTTTCAGTTCAGCCAAGCAAGCGGCACCTGCTGTGGTTAGAATTTCTTTGAATAATCGACTGCAATTACCTTTACCATTATGTCAACTGCAAAAAGAATCCTGGGCTCCTTGTAGTAGTAGAGTTACCTCTTAAAGTGCTAATGCCATAATTCATAACATCGAAACTCCCCTTTTATTAGGACTAAAAAAAAATCTTTATTTACTGACTTGGTTTTGTAATGATACCTACTCCGGGTATTCAACATGAAGTGTGTTCACTAGCAACTTATTTCTGGAGGGTAACACTATGATATTGATCCCAAGCTGCTCTAATATGTTGATGGGTTGCAACTCTGAAGCCTTAAAAACTATCTTCTATTTTTTCACATCCAGCAGGCAAACAACTATGCTTGACTATATCTCTCCTTTTCCTCTGTTCTTAATGCAAATGCTCCCAATGATTTAGGGATGCTGAATTGTATGTTCTATGATGCATACAAGCAACAGATTCAGTTGAAGCCTGTTTCTAATGCTATGCTCATTAAGCATCAATAGTTGAGCACTGAAGTGTCTTACCAAAGCAGCTAACTTGCCTACATAATATTGTATTGCTCCTATTTAGGAGCATCTCCTCCTTTCTCTTCATAATTGAAACTCTGATTTTTAATTAAAAAAACTTGGTTTCTGACTTTCTGTTACCAAATTGTCTGATTCATTCTCTCTGAAACATTGCATATGAGTCAGGTCAAATACTGAAATGTTTGCACACTGATTATCCAAGGTGATAGTTTGAACTATTTTGTTAGCAAGGAGCAATGCCATATATTTGAAGTATTGGTATCCTAATTAGGATCCTAATTGGTATCCCATCATGTTAGCATTGATAACAGTATCATGTATCTTTGTGCTATTAGATATTTATTGATGAATTGGATGCAATTGCTCCATCAAGGAAGGATGGGAGTGAGGAGTTATCTATTAGAATGGTAGCCACTCTGTTAAAACTGATGGATGAGATTGGCCCTAGTGATCGTGTTCTCTTGATTGCTGCTACAAATCGGCCTGATAGTATTGACCCTGCATTGCGACGTCCTGGAAGATTGGATAAAGAAATTGAAATAGGTAGAATGCTCTGATGCTATCCATATATTTTCAATGTGAATGGCTGTGGATGTAGTCTACTCCACATACACATCATGCTTTCTAAATTAATGCCTGCAACTAAAATGAGGCGCTTATGGATGTGTAATGAAGTAGCATAATGCATTTAGGACTGGCCAGTATTTTAAACTTATAAGCAATGGATTGCTTTGTACTGTAAGTTTTGTCATCTGTAGTAATTGATTATTTGTGTGTTTTTAGTTGCCATTTAAGGATTTTTTTGGACACTAAGGTTGGCCATGCATTTATAGATGGCACCAAATTTAATGACTTCAATTCAACATCATTGTCCAGTGATATGTTGCTGAGTTAAAACCAAGTTAACCATGTTTTGTTGTCTTCAAACTGGGTTGCAGGAGTGCCATCCCCGGGACAGAGGATGGACATACTTCGTCGCCTTCTAATTGGAGTTCATCACTCTCTGAGCAATGAAGAACTTGAGTCTGTTGCTCTAGTGACCCATGGATTTGTGGGTGCTGATCTAGCGGCACTGTGCAATGAGGCTGCATTGAGTGCTTTGCGGCGTTACATCAGCCTAAAAGAAAATTCAACTCAACAACTTGGTCATCCTGGATGTAGTTTTGATAACTGTAGTCAATATACTGAAGATCCAAGCTCATTATCATCATCTTTCTCACGGTTGACCATGTCATCAGATGATGTTGCCTGCATGAAGGGTGGCAATATAAAAGGTAGCGAGTCTTATGATGGTACAGATGAAATACCACTATTAGTAACCATTAAGGATTTTGACAAGGCTAAAACAAAAGTTAGACCAAGTGCGATGCGCGAGGTATCACTTCTATCCACCTGCAAGGCTATAGTCATAGGCCTCTTTTATGACAGTTCCTATCTATATATGTGGTCTGTGTGAAAAAATGACAATTGCTGAATCATGTTGTGTACAGGTTGTCCTTGAGCTTCCGAAGGTACGTTGGGGAGATGTTGGTGGTCAGTCCAGTGTCAAGGAGCAGCTAATTGAAGCTATCCAATTACCACAAAAATGCCCAGAAGCATTTGAACGTTTAGGGATCAGACCCCCTAGAGGATTGCTAATGATAGGACCGCCAGGTTGCAGCAAGACTTTGATGGCTCGTGCTGCAGCTTCTGAAGCAAAATTGAACTTCCTTGCTGTTAAGGGTCCTGAACTTTTCAGCAAATGGGTTGGTGACTCAGAAAAGGCAGTGAGATCGCTATTTGCAAAGGCGAGGGCTAATGCACCAGCAATATTATTTTTTGATGAAATAGATGGGCTTGCAGTAACTCGTGGGCAAGAAAATGATGGCACATCTGTTGCTGATAGGGTCCTCAGTCAGTTGCTTGTGGAAATGGATGGTGAGTTTTAACACTTAATTAGGAAATACTTCTTTCAAATCTCCATATTTTTTCATACACTCATTTCAAATCTCCATATTTTTTCTTATCTGTTTATTTTTTCACTAGACGCTAAAATGTTTTGAAGCATGTGATTAGAGGTTCCCAAATAACAATAATGTTTTCTGTTGACTGTACATAAACCAAGCATCAAATATCTGATTATGATGTTTCCAGTCAATGTTATTCAGTTGGAGTACTAGCCATTTGCTTGTGCTTACGCACGGTTGGACTGTGTTGATAACCTTTTTATCTTATTTTGTTTTTTACAAGCTTCTATTGATCTCTACTGAAAGCGTAGAGATATGCGCGAATAATAGATTGATTATACTGGTGGCAGGGTACAGTCATATATAGGCTGAGGGCAGCTACCCTTAGCCCTATACACAGGCAAGAGGCGCGCCCAGTGTTGGCCTGCACCTGGCCCATAGGCCTACAGGAGAAAACACTCAGGACACTAGGCCCATAAGCTAACCTTCTAACATCTACACTGTTATGATGCATAATTTACTATCATGTTTTATTCTAATCAGCTTATTTCTTCACTACACTCTAAAGTGTGTTAATTAAGCATGTGATTAGAGGTTGCGAAATATCAATAATGTATTTTGTTGTTTGGACATAAACCAAGCATCAAAAGTTATAAAAAAAACAAGCATCAAAAATCCGATTATGATATTTCCAGTAAATGTTGTTCAGTTCTAGCCATGTGCAGTTGCAATGTGCTGATGACCTTCTGTCACTTTTGTTATTTACAAGCACCTATTGGTCCCTAAATTTTGATGATGCATAATTGACTATTTGGTGGCAACAGGTTTGGACCAGAGAGTTGGTGTTACTGTTATTGCAGCTACAAATCGTCCTGACAAAATTGATCCTGCACTTCTAAGGCCAGGTTATTGGTTCAATTGTTATTTAGTTGATGTATACTTGTATCAGTGCTTAAATTTATTTTCTCGGGTTACACAAACAATGCTCGATACACTCCTTTGATCTGACTTTGAGAGTGATATATGTCCTAGGTCGTTTTGATAGGGTGCTGGATGTGCAACCACCAAACGAAGCTGATCGTGCAGATATTTTCCGGATTCATACACACAGCATGCCATGCAGTGCTGACATGAATCTAAACGAACTTGCTAGACTCACAGAAGGCTACACTGGCGCCGACATAAAGCTCATCTGCAGGGAAGCTGCTGTTGCTGCACTTGATGTATGCTACTCATTCTTCCCAATCTAGTGGCATGAGCATATGCATTTTTCACTAGGTGGTGCCAGAGGTTTACTGACAGAATACTCTTTTTTCAACAGGAGAGCTTTGACATCCAAGAAGTAGCAATGAGACATTTCAAGTCTGCGGTCGGCAGAACAAAACCATCAGATGTCAAGTTTTTCCAAGAACTTGCAAAGCAATTCCGCAGATCATTGACTTCACTGAGGAAGCAGTAATTCTGAGAAAGCTAGGTGGTTTGAGGAATGGGTGAACTATCACCTTCTCACTCCTTGCATTTTTTTGCTTGGTCTAGAGAATGGAGTGGGTTAATCCATACAAGCACATGGCTAGCTTAATCATGAGGAATGAGTTCATCCCATGCAATTCATGGGTGACCTCATTCTAGGTATTATGTGATTCCTCAAACCAAGCACCTCATCTGTGAACCTGGCATGATTGTACTGTAGTCAACTGTAATTATGGAAATGTTGTTGTAACTTGTAAACTGTATGTGATTCTTAGCTCATCACCTTGCCCCTTAGTTACATAGGTAGTATGCCTTTTGTTAGGCGCCAATGTCTTGCTGCAACAATGCGGTTGGTCGGATTTTGCTGTGCCAAATATCTGCTGGAACTTGTACACCTTTTGTTTCTGGTTGCTGTACGGCTGTGCTATGGTCGATGAACCCTGGGTTGGTACCCGTTGGGTTCATCCTTGCATTACATTTTAAATTTTTATGGCGCTGAGAATCCTGGTTCGCGTTGCTATCTCTGTATCTTCGAATTCCGAGCGCAGTTCCTCTGACCTCAAGTACTAGGATACTGTAGCTACTGCTTTAGGCTCTGTTCATCTGGCTTATAATCCGTCTTATTCAGCTTGTTTTTTCAGTCGGAACAGTATTTTTCTCTCACAAAAAATCAGCCAACAGTGTTTTTCAGCCGACTTATAATTCCAGCCGAACGGCTCCTTAAGTTGATTCAAGCGATGCTATCGTCTTGCTACAGGAGCGCCTCGTCGTGGAAGGACTGCTCTGCTCTAGTTTTGTCTCGCTGAACACCTCTGGCGTCTAGGACCTTGCTCTACGAAAAATAGAGTTGGAGGTTAGCTTCACGTTTTTTTTTAGCACTTCAAGAAATACTCTAGGATTTAAACTTTTGTATTCACCCATGGAGTTATGGCCAAATTACCCACTCTTGCCACTCATTAATGAGAACACAGTTCGACTACCAGCGCACGCCCCCACGCGTTTCTTCTTCCCTGGCCCTGTTCTCCGCCACTGACCGTGGCCAGGCCCAGCTGGCTAGCGCTCAGGCCCCACCCTTCCTTTGATGAGTTGCAACATTTTTCTTTCCATTTCTCCTATATTTCATGTACCTAATTTTAAGAAATTATATAAAAATAATACTAATACTAATGAAACAAAATAAGTATCATTAGATTAGTTATAAAATATATTTTCATAGTAAATTTATTTGGAAACATAAATGTTAATACTATTTACTATAAACTTGGTCAAACTTGAACTAGTTTGACTAACATGTTTCTCACAATTGCATTCTTTTGAGGACAGAGGGAGTACCACCAACTAGTACAAGTAAACTCTTATTTTTGTGATTATTATTTGTCTTTGTGTCATAACATATTAAACTTTTGTCCTTGTCTCCCTATAAATAATTGTAAATTGCTTATTGTCTTTGTATTAACACAAATCAAATTTTATCGGGTTTGTGGTTTTGTGTAACAGATTTTTTTTTTGTTCTCGATACCGAAAATTGCAGATAACACCTACAGACATTGCAATGAACAAAATTTGAAATTTTAGTATAAAACATATGCAATAACAATCGTCTGAAAGGAAACTAAAACTCAGGTACCTGAATTTTAGCAAGTCCCCTTTCTTTCTATCTATGATGAGCTGCATTATTTTTTTCTTTTCTACTCCGTATCTATGAGGAGCTTCACTATTTTTTCTTTTCTATGTACACTAACTATTTTTTCTTTTCTAGGTATGCTGATTTGTAATGTTGAGCTGCAATATTTTCATACATTACAATATTTTACCTCATATTTCAATTGGCAACAAAAAATATTTTATGTTATGCTCCACAGACAACAAAACATACACCAAATACCATCTAGAGACATATTAGACTTTTCTCAAGGGAACCTCACAAAACTAGAGCTAAAGCTAAGCTGCATGACAACCAACTCAAAGCTTGAAAAACTAGAGCAGAACAGTCCCACATAGACTCTTACACCAAAAAGTACGCATGAAAGAAAGCTTAGTTTAATTATTGATGATAGATCTTAACCTTTGTCAAAGAAAAATACCACTACTACAGAAATGATCTTTAGCAACGATAGCTTTTTTTGACAGAGGCGGCTCAATCTACATCCGGCTCCACAAATTAGTCCGATCCAGCTGTCTCTAGAAATGTATTTGTAGAGTACAAATGCCCCTATTTTCGTCATGCATGGTTGCTATAGCTACTATTCGCCATCAGGCCTGATTTCTTATTACAGCAGCAGCAGAACAAATTGTCATTTTTTGTCGACAGTAGGTAACTCGTGGGCGTTGACATTTAATATTGCACCTATTAGTGTAGTAGCGCATGGGTTTAGTATACAGGCCTCAATCGTATCTGCACAATGAAAATGAAATTAGTCACCCGTTTTTTCACACAGTGGAATGGATATGGAACACAATGGCAAATAAGGGGGGCCAGCAGGGGCCATGGCCCCCCTAATTATGACAACATTTTTTATTAGTATAATCTTGTAACAAAATTATAAGATTATACTAATAAAAAATGTTGTCATACATTGGGGGAGGGGTGCCTGGCTCCGCTACTAGCTGGGTCAAGCTCCAGCGCTCAGACTGCCTGCACCGCGTTCGACACCCGCGTCCGGTAAAGGGCCACATCGGCATATAGCGTCGAAATACTGCTGCTGCGGGAGCCTCCAAATGATACGCAATCGAGTTTCATCTCTCAAATATGGCGCAGCACAGTACTTTTACATGTCCTCCTCTATCTGACGTTGCTAGGGCCGCAGCCCCACCATGCGCCCACGAGCGAGCGCATGCACGGAAGCAGGAAGTGCATGCACGGAAGCATCAGACGCGGGCCCCACTTTTTCAATATCAAAAAATATTATAACTCACAAACCATAAAATCAAATTAAATTTCGATTGCACCATTAAATTCGTTTCAATAAATTCTTCAAAACAAGATGTCACATGGATATATTTAGATAAAGTGACAAGTGGGATCCACGATGACTAGGATGGATAGACGATGATATCGATGATGGATGAGTGCAGGAGAATTAAATATAGAGGAGAAAATCTTGATGACTAGGATATATAGAGGATGAATATAGAGGTGATGTGGATAGTCTCACGCGGCATATCTGTGGGTAGCGTGTCCTACGGTGATGTGGCAGCGGCTATCAATGCATTCAATGCGGCTGAGGGTGAGCCCATGCACGAATCTCGTTTCCTTCCGCGGCTTACGTCGTTCGCTGTGCTCACCTCATATGAATAAATTTAGATATGGCAGTGCAAGTTGGTTGGATAATTTGAATCCTATTGCTGTTCTGCAATCGAAATTCAGTAAACATGTATCATACCTATGATTTTCTGAAACATACTATTGGATTGCTTTGTAGCTGCAGGCAGTATTAGTACAATACTATGATTCGTCATAGTCAGCATGCACTTTTGGGTTGTATCACATGAGAGTAAAATATGTGTCTTTGTACTAAATTATTTGCATTTATAGTATTTTTACATAATATTTCAATTAGTAAAAGCAAACAGACACTCACATATGCTTACAAAATCAAAACATGAACCAAACGTCATCCAGGGGCATATTAGACTTTTTCCACGAAAACATTCTATTCCTGGAGGTGGAGTCAAGTTGCATGACAAACAGGTCCATTTGCAACAACAACTCTAGAGTGAAGCTGCTTTTTGGTGGAGTTAGTGGAGCAGAACTAGAAAAGCTGGAGTAGAGCAGTCTCAAAAAGGTCTAAATTTGGATTGGCTTTGCATGGTTGATCCTGTGTGCTGCAACAAACCAGCAGCACGTCAGTATAGAGCAACTCCATTAGATATCCTATCTTGCATCTCCTATATGTTAGTTTAGAGTCTCCTATAACCATTTTAGCATATAAGAGAACACTGCTGCAACAGACTCCTTAAAACTTGTCTCCTACTCCCTCCATCCAAAATTATAAGTTATTCAAACTTTCTTGGAGATTCAAAGCATTTCAAGTTTGACCAAATTTGTATAATAAAACAATAACATTTATGATATCAACTATGTATCATTGGATTCTTCATTAATTATATTTTTATAGTATACCTTTTTGATGTCATAAATCTTTGTAATTCTCTCTATAATTTTGGTCAAACTTGAGATGCTTTGACTCTCTAAGAAAATTAGAATGACTTATAATTTAGAACAGAGGGAGTATATTTTATTTTCTTCTATTTCTCTTACCTTTTACATGCACACTTCATTATAAACTCCATTCCCACTCCAGAAAATTCAAGATTTTATCATTCTACCACACAATTATCCAACATATTTTTAATCCATAATTTAAAATATCATATCAAATTTGAAGCTAGCATAAGTCCAACATTGCGATGAAAGCGCTCTCCAATTCGCTTCCAATAGGTGCTACTATTTTGATCAATTCCTGTGACAGCATCAAGACTCACTCTCTCCCATGCTAAAACCAAGGCCTCATCTTCTTTTGCTGAGTATATAGTTGGCTATCGTTGTCCCTTTCTTCTTTGATGGAGTGACCGCCATGACTTCTTCATCCAAACTTGGAAATAGGTGCCCAAGATGCGTCTGACCGCGCGGAGAGCAGAGGCAGGGGTCTTTCCTTTATTTAGGAGAGAGGTTTGGTTTTAAGAGACCTCCTAGAAATTATAGGGAAAATCTCTTATATCACAAGATTTAAGGATAGAAGACCCTATCGGATATCTCCTACAGTCATACTACTACCTAGCTACTCCTACTCTGCTATCTTTGATTTTTGGCCAAATGCTCTGCATTGATCACTTCATTATATATACTGCGATGAATCGAATGATCCTCACCGCCGGCCAGCGCAATCATGCACGTGTAGTCTGACTGCCCAGTGGCCACAGGCCACCGGGCCGGGTGGACAGTACGTGGTATACAACTAGTTGCTGCGCTTAACCATGTTAAACATTTCCTAAAACCAAATTACTTTTTCCCATCACAGATAAGTGGCGTTTTAACATCAGCAATTGATTATTTTAAATTTAGCTACAATTACTTTCTCTGCAATAATTTTTAAATAGTTAAAAATGACATAGTAGATTTGCATCGAAATAGTTAGATAAAAGTACGGTGTGCTAGCCTATGTTTAATAAAAACTTTTGTAACAGAAGTCGCTAGTTAAAAAATTGTACTTGCATACCACTAACGATGTCCGAAACACTAATTTATAGAGATCTTCTAAAAAGTAGCATCATCTCTTCTAAATAAAGGAGACAACCCTTCTCTCATAAAAAAAGGAGACAACCCCCTCTCCCCTTTCCCTAAAAAAATATTTTTTTTTTTTTTTTTTGCGACGAAAGAAGAATTATATTATATGATAGCTGGGTACATCAACACATTACAAGCACTCTGGATTACAAAATAGTACCCACGCTGTGAAAAGCACAACTCAAAACCTAACCTGTTAAAAGCTTTGCAGTATGGATGACCGCACAGGCAAACACTCGGCAAATGGCCTGAGAACAAATGCCCAACGAACAACGGCCAACATTCCTGTAGGCGGAATTGAGGAACTTCTTCTTTCTGGTGTCTTCCTTCTTCTTCTTTCTGCCACCGAAGAGTGAGGAAGACTGATCTGAAAATTATTCTCCCTAGTCCTTCATCGTGGCCAGATCTAACCACAACAAAACGGAGAAAAGACCGGAGAAAATTATTCCATGACGGCGACATCATCTCCGCCTTGATGCCGTCGTCCGGAAACCAAAGTCTCCATGTCGTCATGTCGATGAAGATGCTGACGCCGATGTCGTCGCCCTCATCTTCAACGGAGCCGCCATGGAGAAGACGATTCCACCCTTCTCCTTCACCGTCGACAGAGATGAGGAGAAGGAGGAGATAAAACTCCAGTACCAAGTAATTTGGCATGGAGAGACGCTAACCCTAATGACTCGATTTACTGAGAAAAACTTATTAAAAACAATGGATCCCCACTCCCTTCAGCCCCCGGCGAGATGCCGGAGGAGAAGGGAGGGGGACCAGCGGTGGTGGACGACGGGGGCGGCTGCTGCTACGGCGGCGGCGGCGGCGGCGGCGCTAGGGCGCTAGGGCGCTTTTCCCTAAAAAAATATAGGAGATAAGTTTTTAGCTAATCTGCTACGGTAGTACTCTCTTGTATTCTAAATTAATTTTAGGATACTCTCTTAAAAGCAACTTACTGGAGATGCAATACGAGAGATCTGACGACTCTAAGACAATATTCTACTAATTTTACCAACGTAGAGCTGTCCTTATTACATGATGAGAAAATGATCCAACAAGCATATATATGGAAAAACTTCGCCCACGGTGCCTTGGAACATGTGGTGCTAAAAACGAATAAGCAACAGCTGCCGCCGCCGGCGGCAGAGGAGAGGCCGACGAGACGACCCACGGTGCCGCGTGGGAGGCAGCATCATGGCATATAATAAGATCATGAAGCTGGCGACAAGCGTGAGGTAGAAGAAAAGCGTCTCAACTGTTATTATTCTCGATCTCAATTGTATCCTGCAGCGGTAAGCCGGTAATGCGGTATAGAGGTCAGGTGACGTGCAGGTCTAAAACACACTAGTGAAAATATCAAAAATAAGATACTATAAACAGAAAGAACACCTGTTAGCTGGCGTGCGTTGTGGGAACGTTCATTGGTGCACATCTTATTCTATATCTCGGCCAGTCTCCAGGTGTCATGCACCTTCAAATAAAGGCAGCCCTAGTGCAGGTCGGATGACGATGACGATGACGAGCTCTGCATGTATAAGATAAGGATATGATGGACAGCAACCTACCAGGATGTATAGACAGAGCTGGTACTGAATTTGGAGACCATCCAAAATTCAATTGGATATTTGTTGTTTTGGATATACTTAGATAAGATCTGTGTAGATTTGGATATCTGTCCATGGGATCTGATGATGTTCAAATTAAAATTCATTGGATAGCAATTCAAAAAGTGTCCAATGTCCATTCGGCATCTTTGGACCTTGAGGACGTGGTCTCCAATGTCTAGCTTAGGTTTCAATGTGGAACTCATATGTTGATTTTGCCGCACTAATATATGTACACATAGTAGACGGTTGTTATAGTGAGTCCGTTCAAACGAATTTTTATCAGTTTTATTAAAAAAAATTAGATGTGGATGCAATATTTGTATTCCTAGGGTTCGGCTTTTGACATGGAGTTCGCTGCTATATATAACCAAACCAATATACATATATTGGCCTGCTGTCATGTATATAAAATCATCATCGTCTCCAAAAAAATCAATTAGTTTTGTCAAAAGTTTAAAGTGTGAACGCCAGAGATTTTCATTTTGAGATCCAGCTTTAGACATGAACTCAAAACGTGGACATATTACTTCCGCTATTGTTGGATCGTCGTGGATGGATTTGGATTTTAAAGTAAATGGATTGGATTAGATACATTAGTCATTTGGAATTGGATTATGTCAAATGTTGGACTTTTTTTCCTTAGATTTTAATTGGACTTCTCCACTTGGATTTGGATTCTAATCCATTACCACCTCTAATCATCTTTAACCATATATATACTCCTTCTATCTCAAAAAAATAATGCCATTCACGTTTTCTGCCGAGTGCACAATTTTATTAAATTAAGGAAAAAGTCTAAACAACCCCCTGAACTATGGACCCTGGAACACATAACCCTCTGAACTATGAAACGGTCTAATTTACCCCTGAACTATCCAAAACCGTCTATTTTACCCTCTGGGCGGTTTTTGACGGCGGTTTTGCTACAGTAACAGCAGGTTTGCTACAGTAATGGTGGTTTTGTCTTTTTAATTTATTTTCGCTGAATATTTGAAAAATCATAGTAAATCACAGAAAAATCATAAAATAGAAAATCTAATTTTGTTAGACTCCACGTGAGTAGATCTACACAGTAAACATATAATATGGTACGCTTTAGTACAAAGTTTTTGCTGTAACTTTAGTCTAAATTGGATTTTCCAATTAATCTAAAGCTACAGCAAAAACTTTGTACTAAAGCGTACCGTGTTATATATTCACTGTGTAGATCTATTTATGTGGAGTCCAACAAAATTAGATTTTCTATTTTATGATTTTTCTGTAATTTACTATGATTTTTCAAATATTCAGCGAAAATAAATAAAAAAGACAAAACCGCTATCACTGTAGCAAACCTGCTGTTACTGTAGCAAAACCGCCGTCGAAAACCGCCCAGAGGGTAAAATAGACGGTTTTGGATAGTTCAGGGGGTAAATTAGACCGTTTCATAGTTCAGAGGGTTATGTGTTCCAGGGTCCATAGCTCAGGGGGTTGTTTAGACTTTTTCCTTAAATTAATGAAAATAACATCTACGACGTAGAATAAGTATACTTAGATTAATTATATAGTGTGTATATATATCTGTAGTATTTTTTTGGAGATATAAATGTAGAATTGTAGATAAATAAAATTGATCAAATTTAAGAAAAAAAATTATTTGTCCTAAATGTAGAGCTACTTTTTCCTAGACGGAACGGGAAACGAGTACCATGCATCCGTAAATACCGTACGTTATAAAGTTTCCCTCTCTTTTTTTTTGTGAATAAAAGTTTCCCTCTTTCCCGTGCTTGAATGAAAACTGAAAAGTCAAGCCCCCGCGTACCGCGCGTTACACCCTGTTTTCCATGCGCACTCCGGCCACGGCAGGCACACACGAACAAGAGAAACGACTGCCTACCTGCTGCGGTTGTAATCTCTCTACCAAAGTACCAAGTGCAATATATAGACATCACATCAAGCTCCGATCCATCATACCTTCGCACATCGTCACATCTAGCTAGGCGCCATGGCGTCCCGAAGGTGTCCACGACAAGTGGGTGTGGCGCTCCTCGCCGTCGCATTCGTGCTCCTCGCCTGCCTCGCCGCCGGCCCGGCCACGGCGAAGCAGACGAATCAGGTGACCGTCTTCTGGGGCCGGAACAAGGACGAGGGGTCGCTGCGCGAGGCCTGCAACACGGGGCTCTACACCACCGTCATCATCTCCTTCTACAGCGTGTTCGGCCACGGGCGCTACTGGCGCGGCGACCTGTCGGGCCACCAGCTGAGCGGCGTCGAAGCCGACATCAAGCACTGCCAGTCCAGGGGCATCCTCGTGCTCCTCTCCATCGGCGGCGGCGGCCACGACTACTCGCTCCCGTCCTCCCGGTCCGCGGCGGACGTCGCCGACAACCTGTGGAACGCGCACCTCGGTGGGCGGCGCCGCGGCGTGTACCGCCCTTTCGGCGACGCCGCCGTGGACGGCATCGACTTCTACATCGACAACGGCGGGGCCGCCGACCACTACGATGAGCTGGCGCGCCGCCTTGCCCGGAAGGGGGTGCGGCTCACGGCGTCGCCGCGGTGCGGGTGCCCCGACCGGCGCGTCGACCGGGCGCTGCAGACGGGGCTGTTCGAGCGCATCCACGTCAGGTTCTACGGCGACGACAAGTGCTCCTTCAAGAACGGCAGCACCTGGGGCGTCGTCGAGGAGTGGAACAAGTGGACGGTGAGGTACCCCAAGACGGAGGTGTACCTCGGCCTCGCTGCGGCGGAGAGCGGCGTGCCGGATGGGGCGCAGGGCACCATCGCGGTCTATCTCAAGTATCTCTACTACCTCCTGCTGCCCGAGGTGCAGAAGGCGCGCAACTATGGCGGGGTCATGGTCTGGGACAGGTACGAGGACAAGAAGACCGGCTACAGCGGCGTCGTCAAGGGCTGGGCGTGATGTTACTTAGCTTGTTGTTGGTTTACAGCTATTAATCAGTATGCGTGTGTACGTATGTACTACTAATAATAAACAGAAATTCTATACAGCACTCGAGTGTTTTAGAGCAATCCAACACTCGATTCGATCTCTTCTCTTTCTCTTCCTCTCTTCTTCTCTAAATCCGGTGGCTTTTGAAGAAATTTTACGGGGGTGCCCATCGCCATGGTGGCAGTGGGAGAGGGGGCGGGGAAGACGGATGACGCCGCGGGTGCGGTAGGGTCTCGATCGCTGGAGCTCCACGACCTCGGTCGCGGCGGTGGAACTTCAGCAAGACCCTACCGGGCCGCGGCGGAGCGGTGGGCAGTGCGCGGTGATGGGATGTCGGGAGGAGGAAGAAGATGTGAAGGAAAGAAATCATGTGTTTGGGCGGCTTAGAACACTCGAGTGAGGCATAGACAGATTCATAATAAAATGATCGAGATCCATATATAACAATGATATATGGATCCAATGTCGTTTATTATATGTTCTGCTAGTTGTTCAATGATTTTTTTGGTAAAGGTCAATGATTCTATTTTGAAATGGCAGGTCAATAAATTAGTCTAATGTTGTTTGTTATTCTACTCAATGGAATAAGGAGTATGCATGAACAAAAATGTTCTATACCGATGTCTCTCTGTCACTGCTATTCCTGGCCCCATTTACTTCCTGCCGCCGTGTCACTGGCAGGAGCAGCTTTCAGCCATCCAACGATACCTCACTCTCAGTGATATAGGGCCCGATTAGGACCTGTTTGGTTTCATTTTGTTAAAGTTTATCTCCCATCACATCAATGTTCTCTCAAATGTATAGAGTACTAAATGTAGACTAATTGCATGCATGTCGGTACAGATTAGGAGTAATTTACGAGACGAATCTATTAAGCCTAATTAGTCCAAGATTGAAAACTTTTTATCAAATAAGACGAAAGTGCTACAGTGTTTGTTAAACTTTAACTCCTCAAACCAAACACCCCCTTAGATGAGTTTCGGATTCTTAAAACCAGCTTTTTATCTAAAGTTTCTAAATTTTGGATTTTGAGCAAAAACTGGTGGTGGTGTTTGGATCCCTAGTTTTTAAAAATCTGACTTCATTTATTGCTTTATGAATCACAAGAAACTGTGAAAAGCTGGTATCAACAGCTTCATAGGTTTTTTTTTTAGAATCCGGCAAAAATCAATAGCAAAACTGGCCTATTTGGATCGGACCCAGTTTCCAAAATTCAAATTCTTAAAAACTAGCAAATTTTGGAGAGATCCAAACAGGGCTATAGATCAGCAACAACTGAAATGGCTACTATAACATGCAGCCGAACAGTGTAAAACCGCCGGCTGGCTTGCCAGGATTTAAATAAGAAATGTCCAAATTATACGGTAGCACAATGCTACATTTGCAAAATCAGAACCTAAGAATATAAAATAAAGGAAAAAATCATTTTACTTCCCACAACTATCACGGTAATCTGATTATCCTCTATAATAAACAACATGAACCAATTTTTTAACCCATCTTCAATTTTAATTAAGTCCGTTTTTTTCACCTTGGACAGTTTTGCTGTGATTTTGCTGACGTCTGGATTGGGGTGGGGGGGGGGTGGGGGTGGGGGTATAAATCAAACTAAGTTGAAAGTTGAGAGAGGTAAATCGGACTAGATTTTTTAAAAATATATATCCAATGTTCATAAAAATAAATTTTTAAAAATTTATCTGAAATTTTTGACATGGAAAAATAATGCAATTAAGAAACCTAAAAATTGGTTTAATCTTAGAAATTTCATAGAGAATTGTTTTACCTCGGAAAATTATGAAACTAGTTCAATATTTTTTTTTTCTGAAATCATGCTCTATCTTATGGTGCCTAGCATGAAATTGTTTGAATATTTATAGACTTATTTTGGTGCTTATTTGCTAGTAGAAGCTCTCATTATCTATTATAATTAGTTGACGTTGATCATGTGCAGCAGGATGCATGCATCCACGTTGGCTAACATAATTACTTTGAAAATTTATCTAGAAAAGGGGACAAATGCCTACCCTACCACACATACGTAGTCTAGATGACGCTCCACTAATGCTTCTACATTGGTTGACGATAACATTGACTAACTACAATAGATAATGAGAGCTTCTACTATAAAAAAAATTCACCACTCATTAAGATTTAAACAATTTCAAGGTAGGTGCTATAAGATAGAGCATATTAAAAAAACAATCTAAAACTAGTTTCATAATTTTTCGAGGTAAGACAAATTTTCTATGAATTTTCTAAGGTTAATACAAATTTGGGGGTCTTTCATTGTATTAATTTTTCATGTAAAATAATTAGATTTTTTTTGAAAATTTATTTTATGATTTTTGGATATTTTTAGAAATATCTCGTTTGATTTACCCCTTCGACGTAGCACCACATTAGCAAAGTCATCATCAAAACTATCCAAGGTACAAAACAACGGTTTTAAAAGTTGAGAAAGTTAAAAAAATTAGTTTTGTAGTAAATCGGACCATCACGATAGTTGATGGAGATAAATTAGTTTTCCCCCCTGAATCCTAAAATAATAAAAAAAAAAATCTCCAGTCAGCCCCGATCGGAGCCCATCTAAGGATCCGTTCTTGGCCCAAGGCCCAAGGGATGAACCGGACCCCACTTGATCCTCTCGACTGGCCGCTTCCTCCTCAGTCCTCACTCCTCCCAGAGTTTAGGCTCGCCGTCGCACGCGCCACTCCCACGGCGCCGTCGCCAGCGCGCGCATCTTTTGTTTCCGCCGCGATGCCTCCTTCCAAGGGCAAGAATAAGCACCCGTCGGCGTGGCCACGGACATCCCCGCACACCCCTTCCTCTCGCTCCTCCCGAGATTCCGGAAGCATCGACGGCGAGAGAAGCGTCGAGCCGTCGACCTCCCATCCATTGCGGCCGCCGCCGCAGCGGAGTTCCCGGCGCTCGTGCCACGCGGCGGCGATAGATGCTTTGCTGGCGCCGTCGCTGAAGTGGCCCCCAGGGACGGGAGCCGGGGCGGCGGCCGCTTGGGGAGGCTCTGGCTCTCCGAGGTTGCCATGGTCGGCGCATGGATGCGGCCCGGGTGCCTCGTCTCTGTAAGCTCCTGCTTTCTCACCTTTTGTCCCTTCGATTTAGGACTGTTTGTTTCTGCAAATTGTTTGTGCGTACCAGCTTCGTTACACCCAGAATCAGTTCAAGAGAGTGCAGTTTGTTGCTCAAATTTATATTTGCGTTGTGACTGGGAGGTTGAATTTATCACAAGGGAACTGAAGACCATTTCAGTCTTATAAGCTCCAATTTGACAGACATTTAGCAATTGGTAGTAATTCCTATCGGCATGGGTCCACCCACCCACGTGTATGTGTTTTTAATGTGCCGAACTGAAATGCACATGGACTTATGCCACCGTGATCGTGAAACAGACTTTAGAGTTTCAGTGAAGCACAAAATTACTGGTTGCTTACCACTGAACTGACTGATTGCACATTGATACCATTGAAAAAAAAGATAGATCCTTTTAGAAATAAACCAATCGTACCTTTCGTGTCAATCCTGAAAGAAATGGAATGGTTATGGAGACATCTAAGAAGATACCTTCTGCTCCACTGCATAGGAAGAAGTCCTTGTACTTTTCATTCAACAGTGGCTCTTCAATGTGCTTGGATCAAACCACTGCAAGACCAGCATTAGCAGATGAAGAAGTTAACGAGTTGTTGCAGACTTCAGCTCAACGGTGGCTTAATGGTAGACAGTTATTACAAGGGAATTTTGTTCCTCTCTCAATTTCTGGAAAATTGTCTTTGTTTGTGGTGATGGGAGCAGAAGTTGATGGCTCTGCCCAAGGTGATTTGTGCAAGAAAGGGAATACACTGTCTAATGCAGAAGACTCAGCTAACTTGGGGGAAACCCTAGTTTCGTTCCTTGTTAATAGAACCACAAAAGTGCATCTGTCTGATTCTGTTTGCACAGATAAGCTTCGCCCAGATAAGCTATATTTACCATCTGAACTTTATGAATATGATAATAAAAGAAATGAAGTTTCCAATCATGCTCCAATGCTTGGTGGGTTATCTAAAGAGTCAGCCATCATAAAAGGAATAATTTCATTTTCACTGGCTGATCATTTTGCTTTGCCAAGGTATTGCGTAACACAGATACACACTTCCCATGTATTCTTCCATAAAAAACATTCTTTCAATTTTGTAACATTTTGATTAATTTCATACAGAAAGATGTTTTTCTTTATGGTCCACCTGGAACAGGGAAAACTTCTCTTGCCTCTTCCTGTGCCTATGATGCAGGAGCCAACCTTTTTACAGTCAACAGACCAGAGATCATTAGTAATTATTACGGTGAAAGTGAGCAATCTCTGTATGATGTTTTCGGTTCAGCTAAGATAACTGCACCTGCTGTGGTTAGATTTTCTTCAAATGCTTAGCTGCACTATCTTTACTGTCATGTCAAATGCAAAGAAAAATTCTTACCTCCTTAAGAGATAATATTGTAATTTATAAATTCTAACGCTGAATCTCCCCTTTGTATTAGAAAAATAACAACATTTTTTTGCTGACTTTTGTGACTAGTGTTTTTTTAATGATACAAGCAACTTATTTTTTTGTATAGTAGCACTGTATTATTGAGCCCAAGCTGGCCTAGTGTCTTGATGAGCTCTGCAACTCTGAAGTCTTAAAGTTACATCTTCTAATTAAATTCATGAGCCAAACTTGTTACTCTTTTCACACCCAAGGGGCAACTGATTATATAAGGTTTGAAGTATTTAGTTAGCAAGGAGCAATACTATGTATTTGACATATTGGTATCCAATAATTAGGATTCTTATCCCATCATGTTGCCATTTGTAACACTATCATGCATCTATCGTACGTACCTTTGTTGCTTTTAGTTATTTATTGATGAATTGGATGCAATTGCTCCATCAAGGACGGAGGGGGTTGAGGAGTTATGTATTAGAATGGTGGCTACTCTGTTAACACTGATGGACGAGATAGGCCCTAGTGATCGTGTTCTCTTAATTGCGGCTACTAATCGGCCTGATAGTATCGATCCTGCACTGTGGTGTTCTCGAAGACTGGATAAAGAAATTGAAATAGGTATAATCCTACTATCCTGTCCATATATTTTTAAAGTAGAAAGGCCGTTGATGTAGTCTCCTCGACATACACATGATGCTTTTAAAGCCAATGCCTGTAGCTAAAACTAATACTGATGGATATGCAGATTGTATTAGAAATGGAATGAATTGTAACATGCCTTTTGGTAATTATTATATGAAATGTAGCATCATGCCTTTAGGATTGGTCAATATTTTGACTTATAAGGAATGGAATGAATTGTATTGTGTCTACAACTTGGTCATCCTGACTATAGTGTACATAAGTGTATTCGAGATACTAGTCATCCTTTAGGCTATCAAGAAAGCTCATTATCATTGTCTTTCTCAACCATGTCATTGGATGATGCTCCCTCTGAAAATAGAAATGACACAAAAAACAGCAAGTCTTATGATGAAAAAGATTAAAAAAATTGTTGTTAGTAAACAATGGGGACTTTCAGAAGGGCTCAAATGAAAATTAGACCAAGTGCAATGCGTGAGGTATCACTTCTATCCACCTGCAAGGCTTAACTCCGTAACTGTTGGCTTCTTTTATTACAGTTCCTTTATATATGCATTTGACCTGTGTAAAAACGATGCCAATTCTTAATCATACTCTGCACAGGTAATGCTTGAGGTTCTGAAAGTACGTTGGGAAGATGTTGGTGATCAAGCCAGTGTCAAGAAGTAGCTTATTGAAGCCATTCAATTGCTGCAGAAATGCCCAGAAACATTTGAGCGTTTAGGGATCAAACCCCCCAGTGGATTGCTAATGATAGGGCCACCAGGTTGCAGCAAGACACTGATGGCACGTGCTACAGCTTCTGAAGCGAAATTGAACTTCCTTGCAGTTAAGGGTACTGAATTTTCAGCAAATGGGTTGGTGATTCTGAAAAGGCAGTGAGGTCGCAATTTGCAAAGGCTAGGGCTAATGCACCAGCAATATTATTTTTCGATGAAATAGATAGGTTTGCAGTAACTCGTGGGCTTGAAAATGATGGCACGTCTGTTGCTGACAGAGTCCTCTGTCAGTTGCTTGTGGAACTGGATATGGTGAGCTTTTGTCACCCCATAAACAAAATTATCTTATGTTGCTTCATGGCTGTTCTTGTGGTCTTGTCAATAATTGCCTTAGGCTATAATCTGATCGCCTTAATTACTCACTAACGTTAGTCACTAAACTTTTTCGTTGACTAAGCATCAAATGATGTTTCCATTCAATTATTGATCACTTGGAGTCTTAGCCACTTGCTTGTGCTCACCCACAGTTGGAATGTTGGTGACTTGCTGTCTGACACATTTTGTTATTTACAAGCACCTATTGGTCTCTAAATTTTGATGTTGCATAATTGACTATTTGGTGGCAACAGGTTTGGACCAGAGAGTTGGTGTAACTGTTGTTGCAGCTACTAATCGTCCTGACAAAATTGATCCTGCACTTCTGAGGACAGGTTGTTCATTAGCTCTATACAGTGCATTGTTTGGTTTCACATATAATGCTTCCTACAATCCTTTGGTCTGACTTTTGATTACGATGTCATGACCTCGGTCGTTTTGATAGGGTGCTTGATGTGCAACCGCCAAACAAAGCTGACCGGGCAGATATTTTCCTGATTCATACACGCAACATGCCATGTAGTCCTGACGTTAATCTGAAGGAACTTGCTAGACTCACTGCAGGCTACACCGGCGCTGACATAAAGCTTGTCTGCAGGGAAGCTGCTGTTGCGGCACTTGATGTATGCTACTCATTCTTTGCCACTCTGGTAACATGGCCATATCAGAAATTTGCTGATAAACTACATTTCTCTGAACAGGAGAGCTTTGACTTGGAAGAAGTAGCAACGAGGCATTTCAAGCCTGCAATCAGCAGTGTAAAGCCGTCTGATGTCGAGTTTTACCAGAAACTCGCAAAGGATTTCCACAGATACGTGGATGGCGGCGCACCCACGAGAAAGCAATACTCTCGAAGGTGGTTAGGTTTAAAACGTAGTTGCAGAAATTTGTTGTAACTTGTATCCTAAAAGTGATTCCTTTTCTCATCTCTGCCACATCACCTTTGGTTCTTCGAAATGTAAATACAGAATCTTGTTGTATCTAGAATCACCTTTTCTGTACTTGTTTTCTTGTGCGGTGCCCGTGTCCGTTTGTCATCAACAACTGAGAAACCAAACCACAAGATTGTAGAGAAGTCATTTGAAGTTTACATTGACAGTGCTTTTGGTCCCCTCTGCTTTTGTTCGCGAAGGCTTTTTTGTTGCGTTTCTCTAATCCTCACATGGTTCACGCCGTGCCTTATAAGCATATATGCGCGCGTGTTGGCCATCGCTGGAACTGAGCCGAGTTCACGATGAGATTTACTGCGTTTTTTGCGCCGCGCACCCAGCACGCTCTGTGTAAAAAAGTGTACCACCTGCTAAAAGCAGCCCACCAAAAAGTAATAAACTCCTGTAAAAAATAAAAATGCGCACCTTAAAGTATAGACTACAGTGTAATACGGAAGGTTCATCCAAAAAGATTCTAGAAAAGGAAAAGGAATAGTAAAGAAGGTACCCAAATGATTTGCATATGATGCGCACATGATGTCAAGGATCTGGAGATATATTATCGAGCCTTCATTGAACGCTTTTACTCACTCTGTCCCATTTTATCTATCGTTCTCACTTCTGAAAAAGTCAAACGAGTTCAACCTTGAAAAATTATATGTAAGAAAATATTAATGTTTATGATACATAATTAGTATCATCAAATAGATCATTGAGTCTTTTTTTATAATAAACTTATTTAGAGGTACAAATGTTACTAATATTTTGTATAATCCTAGTTAAAGTTGAGAAAATTTGACCCGTATGTTTCCCATAGCGACAAATATAAAGGGACAAGGCTCATAGTTAGGCATTCCCATTCCGTTACTCGCTTCAGTCACATATTAGTGAAGTTTTATCATTTTTTGAAATTAATTATTCCAAACTTTGATTATTTTAGACTTTTCAAGTATCAAGTATGTATGTTTTTTTTTGAACTGAAACCGTGGGGTAAAAAAAAACCGGCGGCTTTGGATTGAAAAGAGAGAGTACAACAAACTTACAAACTTACAAAGAAGGAAAAGAGAAGAGGCCTAACCAGAAGTTAGGCACCAAAGACTAGCTAAAACTGTAAACTGAAAACTGAGGAAAACTGAAGAAAACAGGCCTAAAACTATAATAGAAGAAGCAACTAACTAACTGAAAACAGAAAAGGTTACAAGGCCTCAAGCCACAGCTTAATACAGGGGTGAAGCTTTTGCTTTATCCTGAAGAGATGCTCATAAACTTCTTTCTTGAAAACAGCCTTCCAAGAGTCCAGTCTTGGAATCTTTCCATAAAAAATGAAAGCATTTCATTCGTTCCAAATGCACCAAGCACCTATCATGAAGATTTCCCTGAAGAAAGGATAGGGGAAGCTTCCTTTGGCAATGACCAGTTTCTCATGAATATTAACACCCTCCTCCCAGGTGAGACCCAGCATAAACCATCTGGAAGTGGCAGAAGGACAATCGAAGAAAAGATGTTCAATGGTCTCTTCCATATGATCCTGACAGAGCACACAACAGTACCCCTCCTCTAAGAATTTATTTCTCCTTCTCAGCATATTTCTAGTGTTAAGCCTATCATTGAGCAGCAGCCAAGCAAAGAATTTGATCTTTGGGACACACTTAGCCTTCCAAATCCAAGTGACAGTTCTGGGAGGAATTATGGAGGCAAAGTGGTAATGATAAAACTTGCTGGAGGAATACTTTTGGTGACCCCAAATGAAACTCCAACAATCTTTAGCCTCAAATTGAACAGGATGCATTGATAGAAGCTCCTCTTGCAATTCTAGGAATTCATTATGAGCCTGTCTAGACATAGGAATTCTGAAATGATTAATAAGAGAATCAGCAGTCCTGATCTTCCGAAGAGATATAGCTGGGTCCATGGCAAAATGAAACAAGTTGGGGAACTTTTCTGAGTGGATGACATCCAGAATCAGATCATCCCAAGAGCTCACAGTGTCACCTTTATTTGGGGTACAGATAGCAATACCTCTGTACTTAATGTGAAGCCTGAGTATGTCCTTCCACCAAAATGACCCCTTTTCTCTTCTAAGGTGGGGAACACCATCAGGGTAATACTTCTCCCAAATAAGATTAACCCACTGTATGTTAGCCTTATTATAAAACTTATCCAATTGCTTCAGCAGGAGAGCATCATTCTAAAGAGTAAGATTTATAATACCAAGTCCTCCTTTGTCTTTGGGCTTCATGACCAGATTCCAAGCAGCAAGATTGTATCCTATCCTTCTGAAATCACTTCCTCTCCAAAGGCAATTCTTTCTATGCTTATCAATGATGTCCACGACTGCTACTGAAAGCGCCAAAGAGCACATATAATAGGTCGGGAGGGATGAAAGGACAGAATTGAACTGGCTGAAAGTCTTCTTTCAATTCCTCTCCAAAGGCAATTCTTTCTCCCAGCATAAGACAACATTTGTGAACTGGCTGAAAGTCTTCTTTCAATTCTACATATGAGAGGAGCATAGTCCTTGACCTGTGGTTTGGTGAGACCCATGGGAAGCCCCAAGTAGGTGAATGGGAAAGACCCAACCATGCAACCAAAAACCTGAGCAAGAGTTTTAGCCTTTCCATGATCAGTGTTAATTGGAATTAGACAGGACTTATGATAGTTGACTTATGCATCCAAGTTCTGGGGAAAAGGAGGCAAGAGGTTACCCATCTGGTACACAGCATTGATGGCACATTGCAAGAGATCAGCAGCCAGAACAAATAAAAGGGGGGAGACGGGGTCCCCTTGCCTAACCCCCCTTTTACATCTGAACTCCTTTCCAGCAACACCATTTAGAAGGACTGATGAAGTGGCTGAGGAAAGAATGTCACTAGTCCATCTTAACCACTTAGCAGGGAAACCCTTTGCTCCAAGCACATCAATGATGACAAAATGCTCAACCTAGTCAAATGCCTTCTCAAAATCCAATTTCAAGATAATGATCTCTCTTCTTGATTGATGGCACCGATACAAATATTTAAAAGCCCAGCCCAAACAATCTTGGATTGTTCTACCTTTTATAAAGCCATACTGATTTTCATTGACTACTTGTAGAGCTTTGGTCTGAAGCTTGTTAGTAGCAGCTTGGTCAGGACCTTCATTGATGAGTTCAGCAAGGAAATTGGCCTAAAGTCATTAACACATTCTGGGTTATCTTTCTTTGGAACCAATGTGATATAAGAGGAGTTAATGCTTTTGATATCAGCCTGATGAGAGTGAAAATCCTTGCATAGCTTATAGATATCTTCCTTGATGACATGCTGAAAGTCCCTAGTTTGGTTTTGGCTAATTGATGAAACCTAGGACTAACCTTTGTATCTAAGTGGATGATTTAGATAAAGGTGGTCATTGAATATGAGACATGACATTGACTCATGTGACTAAGATGGTGAAGACCAAGACGAGGCTTGGCTCGATGGACCGGTTGTGAAGGTGAAGGGCAAGTCGAGGCTTCGAAGCGAAGGACCATGCGATGGTGAAGCTTGAGCAAGACTTGGCGCCGACGGACCGATGCAACGGTGAAGAGCAAGTGAAGTCAAGGTCGATGGATCGAGACGGTCATGTGATGATATGAAGTGGATCATATCATTTGGAGAAACAAAATGCGCTCAAGGCAAAGGTATAACCATATGGTCATTTTGTTTTGCACTCAAGACACCATAGAGGGTGTGAGTGGTTTAAGATCGATAGCTGAACTATTAAGAGGGAAAGTCTGATCGGTTATTCGACGCACGGGTGCTACTAGGTGAATTCATAAAGTGCATTGCTGTAAGGTCCTAGATGGCTAGAGGGGGGTGAATAGCCTATAAAAAATCCTACACAAGCCACTAAGCAAACTTGTTAGAATAACAAACGGCGTAAAGCGAGTTTTGCTTAGCCTACGGTTGTGATGCAAGCCTCTTATCCACAAGTCTAGTAGATTATGATCTCTAGTTCACACAAGGGCTATGTCACTAAACTTACACTAGTGAGCAAGCTAACAACTACTAGCAAAGGCTACCACTAGAGCTACACAAGATAACTAGTAAATGTAAATGCGAGAGAGAGGATTGTGAATCTTATACCTCCGGTGGAGTGAAGATGTTGCCAATCACCAAGATGATATACAATCAATCAATATTGATAACAATACAATATGAAGACCAATCACCGGGAGATAAGAGACACAATATTTTTGTTCACCCGGTGTTCACTTGTGCACCGACAAGTTACGTCACCGGTTGTGTCGACCAACACTTAGATGGTTCCTTGGTGTGACCCTCAAGTCACTTGCCCATCAAGGCACGCCCCGCAAGGCACCACAAGACACCACTCTCAAGTGAGGTAACTCAATGACACGCGCAATCCACTAGAGTTGCTTTTGGCGCTCCGCCGAGAAAAGCACAAGAACCTCTTACAATCAACCGGAGGTGGCCAAGAACAATCTCCTTCTCTTGCCAACGCCTCCAACAATCTCCAAGCCGGCTAGGAGCGGTACTCTCCAAGAGTAACAAGAAATCCACCGGCTAAACCACCCACAAGTGCCACTAGATGCCCTCAAGCTATGCAATGCACTTTGGGATCACTCAATCTCACTTTTGATTTGCAATCAAGCAAGAGAGATGAGTAGGAGGGAGAAGCTCTAGCTCAAAGGATGCACAAGAGTGTTAGAAATCACGAGAGACCTCCCAAGGGCCGGTCAACAAGTATTTATAAGCATCCCAAATGAATAGAGCCGTTGTACCCCTTCACTGGACGTTTTTCGGGACGACCGGACGCGTTGGTCGAAACTGACCGGACGCGCTCAACTGCGTCCGATCCTCCAACGGTCACTGAGCGCCAACGGTCAAATACAATGACCGGACGCGCCGCTCAACCGAATGGACGCGCCGATCACACAGTACCACGCGCCCGCGAAGCATCGACCGAACGCGCTCCAGACAATGACCGGATGCGATAGTGCCAGCGTCCGGTTGGAGTCCAGTAAGCTCCCTCAACGACCGGACGCGTCCGATCACGTGTGACCGGACGCGCCATGCGTCCGATCAGCTTTACGCCACGCGCTACACATCTAGGTGCCCGACCGAACGCGCCGGTCCCGTGAGTGATTGGACGCGCCGGTGCGAAACCCTAACACCCGCGCTCCTGACTACTGCGTTCAACTGACCGGACGCGTCCGGTCAAACCGTGACCGCATCCGATGCAGCGTCCGGTCACCTCTGTGACCTCCATTCGCCTCCGTTTCTTTTCCGACTTTCGGCGTAGTGGAAAATAGGCATTTCAAGTCCTCAAAAACGCCTGAATCCCACGCTCGCAAGCTCGGCGGGAGGGAGAGAGAGACCCAAACCCTCTCTACCGCTCAAACTTCATCGCCTTCGTAAATGTGCCAACACCAATAAGTGATCACCACCTTGTGCACGTGTGTTAGCATTTTCATAATCATTTTCGAAGGTTTTCCAGTTAGCTCACTAGGCCCTACATGCAATGCACTTCATGAATTCACCTAGTGGCAGCTGTGCGTCGAATAACCGATAAGTCTTCCTCTCTTAATAGTTCGGCTATCGATCCTAAACCACTCACACCCTCTATGGTGTCTTGAGTGCAAAACAAAATGGCCCTATGGTTATACCTTTTCCTTGAGCCCATTTCGTTTTTCCAAAAGATATGATCCACTTCATATCATCACATGACCGTCTCGATCCATCGACCTTGACTTCACTTGCTCTTCACCATTGCATCGGTCCATCGGTGCCAAGTCTTGCTCAAGCTTCACCATCGCATGGTCCTTCGCTTCGAAGCCTCGACTTGCCCTTCACCTTCACAACCGGTCCATCGAGCCAAGCATCATCTTGGTCTTCATCATCTTGGTCACATGAGTCAATGTCATGTCTCATATTCAATGACCACATTTATCTAAATCATCCACTTAGATACAAAGGTTAGTCCTAGGTTTCATCAATTAGCCAAAACTAAACTAGGGACTTTCAATCTCCCCCTTTTTGGTAATTTATGACAACCCTCATAAAGATGATTTTGATAATAAAAGTTTTGAACTTGTCATACTTGTCCAATCATTTTGCTCATAAGTAAAGTTTGGACAATTATCACAAGCTCGGTTTTGGTAGCATTAGCTCTCCCTACATATGTGCATAGAGTTTGGATTGAAAGCTTTGCACATATGCATGGATAGAAGTGTTGAGAGAGTAATTCTGCCAAAATGATGCTAAGGTGTAAGAAATGGACCTTTGAAGCGTGATACCAATCGGAGTTGCCTTTTACACCATCCTTAGCATCATGAAGTAACTAGACATCCATCACAACTCAAGAACCCCATGAGATCAATATTATATGTAAAGGTTCTTGGACCACTTGTAAAGCTTTAAGCATGTCTAGATACCACATGTAAACTATTCCTATGCATGCTAGTAGATCATTTCATCATTCAAGTTCTATACTAGCATTGCACCACACAAGCATGTATATTGAATTTAAATACATGTGCAATGAGCAAGTCATATGAGAATGCACAAACAAATGTAACAACTTTGTTTATGAGCTTGCTCCCCCTACTTGTGTGCATCAAAATTTTATTTACCCCTTTATCATGTTGAATCATCTTTTTCTCTCCCCCTTTGTCAACAACTTACCCAAAAATGAGATCAAATTGTGGAGAGAAAAATAATGTTTGATGGAGTAGGTTAGAATTTATCAAATTTAGTTCAACCTAGAACACTTGCCAACGATATTTAATTCAATTTGAACCAAAGACAAGCTTCTTCACACCTCATAATAAGGGTTATCTTGCCTATGTTGAATTAAACACGTATAGCAAATCTTCTAGATTCAATACTAGGTTTACAAGCTCACAAACATGTCATATGCCACCACCAGATCAAAATAAGCATAGAAGCAATAGTGGTAATATATATCCATCAAATTCATTTGATTTATCATGAATGCTCATGCGTACCACTTATTATGTCTACATGCTCTAGCAAGTCCTTAGCATAGGATGAATGACATGTCAATCAACTTTACCTTGCAATGTCGAAGGAGAGGCATGTCAATAAGTGGGTGGGGTGCATTCAACTCATGTTTGAGAAATCAAGAATGTTCAATTCATTCCTTAGCTTACAAAACCTCTTTTCATCAAGTGGCTTGGTGAGAATATCGGCAAGTTGATCATCGGTGCCAACACTTTCAATGGCAATATCTCCATTTTGTTGATGATCTCTAATGAAATGATGCCTTATGTCAATATGCTTTGTTCTTCCATGTTGAACCGGGTTTTGTGTCATCTTGATTGCACTTTCATTATCACATAGCAATGGCACATTCTTGAAGTTGAGGCCATAATCCTTCAAAGTTGATTTCATCCATAGCAATTGTGCACAACAACTCCCCGCACTCACATATTCGGCTTCGGCGGTAGAGATTGCCACACTATTTTGTTTCTTTGAGGACCATGACACAAGTGATCTTCCAAGTAATTGACATGTGCCACTTGTGCTCTTTCTATTGATCTTGCAACCCCCATAGTTGGAGTCCGAATATCCAATCAATTCAAACTTTGACCCCTTGGGATACCATAGTCCAACATCTCTTGTTTGCTTCAAGTACCTCAATATTCTCTTTGCGGCCGTGAGATGACTCTCTCTAGGTGAGGCTTGATATCTAGCACACATACAACACTAAACATGACATCCGCCCTTGATGCGGTGACATAGAATAGACTTCCAATCAAAGACCGATATTCCTTTTGATTCACCATTTTGCCATCAAAATCACTATCTAAATTGCCATTTGTACTCATTGGAGTTGAAATTGGCTTTGCATCTTGCATTCCAAACTTCTTCAACATGTCCCTTATGTATTTCCCTTGACTCACAAATGTCCCATTCTTCAATTGCTTGACTTGGAGACCAAGGAAGTAGCTAAGTTCACCAATCATAGACATTTCAAACTCTTTGGTCATCATAGCACCAAATTCTTCACAATAAGCTTAATCGGTTGATCCAAAGATGATGTCATCAACATATATTTGCACTATGAATAGATCATTCCCAATCTTCTTGGTGAATAGAGTTGTATCAACCTTGCCCATCTTGAATCCCTTAGAGAGAAGGAAATCCCTTAGCCTCTCATACCATGCTCTAGGTGCTTGCTTTATGCCATATAAAGCCTTCTTCAACTTGTATACATGGTTGGGTTTCTTGTCATCTTCAAATCCGGGAGGTTTGTCAATAAAGACTAACTCATTGATGATTCCATTGAGAAATGCACTATTAACATCCATTTGATATAGTTTGATATTGTGTGCACAAGCATAAGCCAATAGAATCCTTATTGCCTCCAATCTTGCCACGGGAGCATATGTCTCATCATAGTCAAGACCTTCTACTTGAGTGTAACCTTGAGCAACTAGTCTTGCTTTGTTTCTCACCACAATGCCATCGTGATCTTGCTTATTTTTGAACACCCACTTAGTTCCAATCACATTGTAGTCATTTGGCCTTTCTACCGATTCCCAAACATCATTTCTTATGAAATTGCTAAGTTCTTCTTGCATAGTCATAATCCAATCAGCATCCCTCAAAGCTTCTTCTATTTTCTTTGGTTCTATGGTTGACACAAATGATGCATGCTCACAAAACATGGCTAATCTTGATCTTGTTTGCACACCACTTCTAATATCACCAATAACACTATCAATGGGGTGATTTCTTGCAATATGTTGTAGTTGGAGTACTTGCACTTGATTGCTTGAGCTTGGTTGATCACTTGATGTATCTCGATGAGATGAACTAGCACCATGATCTTGCAGTTGAGAGTCACTAGCTCGCTTGAATGGAGAATTGAGCACTTGATCTTTATCATCATCTTGAATATCAATTACTTGCTTTGCTCTAATGTCCCCAATGTCCATGTTCTTCATTGCTTCCACCAATTGAGTTCCACCAACATCATCTAGATTCTCTTCTTCATCTTGTGACCCATTGGTTTCATCGAATTGCACATCATGGACTTCTTCTAGAATGCCACTTGAATTGTTCCAAACTCTATAAGCTTTGCTTGTAGTTGAATAACCAAGTAGGAACCCCTCATCACATCTCTTGTCAAACTTTTTCAATCTAGTGCCCTTCTTCAAGATATAACATTTGCAACCAAACACCCTAAAGTAAGAAATATTGGGCTTTCTTCCATGAAGTAGCTCATATGGGGTCTTCTCTAGCAATGGATGACAATATAGTCTATTGATGTAGTAGCAAGCGGTATTGATTGCTTCATCCCAAAATGATTGACTCACATTGTACTCATAAAGCATTGATCTAACCATATCAAGTAATGTTCTATTCTTTCTCTCAACTAGGCCATTTGATTGTGGAGTGTACTTGGCCGAGAATTGATGTCCAATGCCATAGTGATCACAAAGTTCTTCAATTCTTGTATTCTTGAACTCACTTCCATTGTCACTTCTCACTTTCTTGATTCTAATCTCAAACTCATTGTGAACTCTAGTGAGAAAGGTCTTGAAGATGTCAAACACTTCACTTTTGTCACTAAGAAAGAATACCCATGTGAATCTTGTGAAGTCATCCACTATGACAAAGCCATACTTGTTACCGCCTATGCTTGTGTATGTTGTTGGGCCAAATAGATCCATGTGCATCAAATCAAATGCTTTGCATGTGCTCATTGTACTCTTCTTTGGATGTGAGCTTCCAACTTGCTTCCCGGCTTGACATGCACTACAAAGCTTATTCTTCTCAAATTCAACATCTTTCAAACCATTGACAAGATTGTGAGTTGTAAGCTTCTTCAATTGTTTCATGCCAACATGACCAAGCCTTCTATGCCAAAGCCAACCCATGCTTGATTTGGAGATTAAGCAAGTTGTCAAAGAAGTTTCTCTAGCATTGAAGTCAACTAGGTAGAGATTCTCATATCTAAAGTCTTTGAATGCCACATTTGAACCATCCATACTAATGACTTCCACATCATAAACCCCAAAGATACATTTGTAACCAAGATCACATATTTGTGCCACGGATAGAAGATTGAAATCCAAGCTTTCAACTAGCAACACATTGGAGATACTCAAGTCATTTGATATTGCAATCTTGCTCAAGCCAATAACCTTGCCTTTCTTGTTATTGCCAAAAGTGATAGAATCAACACCACTATCATTGTCATTGATTGAGTCAAACATTCTTGATATACCGGTCATGTGTTGAGTGCACCCACTATCAATAATCCAATGCCTTCCTCTGGCTTTGTAATTGACCTACAAGCAAATCAATGAAGCTTAGGTACCTATTTTTGCTTGGGTCCTTGTAGGTTAGTAACTAAGCTCTTTGGTACCCAAATAGCCTTCTTCTTTGGGCCAACAATGGGTGTACCAATAAACTGAGCTTTCACACCCTTCACACCCTCGATAAGCACATAGCAAGAATCAAAAGGTATAGCATTAACAAGTTTCTTGCTTTGGTTCTTTTTATTGCAATTATGCTCTAGATGCCCAACTTGCTTGCATCTATTGCAAAACCGACCATTGCCCTTCACAAAGCTAGGCTTTGGAGTTGCAAAGGCCAACTTGCCTTTCTTGGAGGTGTAGCCCAATCCCTCTTTGTTAAGAGAGAACCTTTGGCTACCCAAGCACTTAAGCAAGCGGGCCTCACCACCATAGGCCTTGCCTAGGGCGTGAGTGAGCTCATCCACCTCTCTCTTGAGAGTCTCATTCTCAACCATTAGTGAGGCATCACAAGTAAAACCATCACTAGTAGAGGAGGTAGAGTCGGTGGTGGTGGATGAAGAGCTACAAGAAGGGTTAGCATTTGACGTGATGATAGGTTCATAAGAGGATTCATCAATTATACCACATGTAACACCTATATCACATGATACAACAACCTCCTTCTTTGCTTGTTGCTCAAGTAGTAATGAGTGAGCTTTTTCAAGCTTGGAATGAGCCTTACCAAGATCCTCATGGTCTTCCACTAGACTCTCATGAGTGGTCTTAAGCTCACTAAGAACTTTTTCAAGTATTGCTACTTTCATTGAAAGCTTCTTACACTTCTTGTCCTTGGCAATAGCTATATCTCTAGTTTGTTGCATCAAGTCATATAGTTGTTCTTTAGTTGGTTCATCTTTATCATTTTCATTTTCATTATCATTATAATTATTATTATCACTATCATGAACATATTCCATTTCACTTTCATCATCACTCTCATCATATAATACCTTAGTTTCTTTGGCTATGAAGCATGAAGAGGATGAACCAAATAGTGATGGCTTCTGTTGACAGCAATGGAAGCAAAAGCCTTGTGGATGATTCTTCTTCTTCTTCTTCTTCATCACTTTCCTAAGTGACCACATAGGCTCCATTCTTGCCCTTCTTGAAAGTCATCTTGACTTCTCTCTTTTTCTTCTCAAACTTGCCCCTCTTGTTGTTCTTCTTCTTGTCATAGGGACATTCGGCTTGAAGATGTTCGGTGCTATCACAATTGAAGCACTTCCTTTGTTGCTCATTGCTCTTGAAATTGTCATTTCTCTTTTTGAAGCCTCTTCTCTTAATGAACATGTGACCCATTTTCTTGACTACAAGAGCAAATGCCTCATCATCAATTTCAAAATCTTCATCTTCATTATTGTCTTCTTCTTCAATGATGGTAGCTTTGCCCTTGGAGGAGATGGCGTTGAATGCCACGGTCTTCTTCTTCTTTTCTTCCTCCTTCTTCTCCTTCTCATCGGCATCTTGATCATACTTGTCATATGTCAATACCTCTCTAAGCAAATCATTGGGCTTCATTGTTTCAAGCCCATCTCTTTGTAGCATCATGATCAATATTTTGAATCTTCTTGGTAACCTCAACAAGAACTTGTGGCAAAAATCTTGGTCTTGTGTCTTGTGCCCTAGGCTCTTGAGATCATTCACAATGACTTATAATCTATGGAACATCTCCAAGATTGTTTCTTCTTCTTTCATCTTGAAGTTCTCAAACTCACTCTTGAGCCCATATAGCTTAGCACTCTTCACAACCTTAGTGCCCTCATATGTTTCACTCAATCTTGTCCATACTTCACTAGCAAATTCCAAATCCTTGATGCCCTCAAACACCTTTGAGTCAATGCCATTGTAGATGGTATTGAGAGCCATCCGGTTGCAAGTGCGGTTGTCTCTATCATTAAGAGTGAGGTTGTTGGGATCAAGGATTGCATAGTCCTTCTCGGTGACTTCCCACACCTTCTCATGAATTGAGCCAAGGTACATAGTCATCTTCCTTTTCCAATAGTCAAAGGAAGAAACTCCATCAAAGAATGGTGGCTTGCCCCAAACATGATTGAACATAATTTGAGCCATCTTTTCACACCGAAGGATGTTAAGCCTTGATTAAAACGGTGACCACGGCTCTGATACCACTTGTAAGGTCCTAGATGGCTAGAGGGGGGGTGAATAGCCTATAAAAAAATCCTAAACAAGCCACTAAGCAAACTTGTTAGAATAACAAACGGCGTAAAGCGAGTTTTGCTTAGCCTACGGTTGTGATCCAAGCCTCTTATCCACAAGTCTAGTAGATTATGATCTCTAGTTCGCACAAGGGCTATGTCACTAAACTTACACTAGTGAGCAAGCTAACAACTACTAGCAAAGGCTACCACCAGAGCTACACAAGATAACTAGTAAATGTAAATGCGAGAGAGAGGATTGTGAATCTTATACCTCCGATGGAGTGAAGATGTTGCCAATCACCAAGATGATATACAATCAATCAATATTGACAACAACACAATATGAAGACCAATCACCGGGAGATAAGAGACACAATATTTTTGTTCACCCGGTGTTCACTTGTGCACCGACAAGCTACGTCACCGGTTGTGTCGACCAACACTTAGATGGTTCCTCGGTGTGACCCTCAAGTCACTTGCCCATCAAGGCATGCCCCGCAAGGCACCACAAGACACCACTCTCAAGTGAGATAACTCAATGACACGCGCAATCCACTAGAGTTGCTTTTGGTGCTCCACCGAGAAAAGCACAAGAACCTCTTACAATCAACCAGAGGTGGCCAAGAACAATCTCCTTCTCTTGCCAACACCTCCAACAATCTCCAAGCCAGCTAGGAGCAGTACTCTCCAAGAGTAACAAGAAATCCACTGGCTAAACCACCCACAAGTGCCACTAGATGCCCTCAAGCTATGCAATGCACTTTGGGATCACTCAATCTCACTTTTGATTTGCAATCAAGCAAGAGAGATGAGTAGGAGGGAGAAGCTCTAGCTCAAAGGATGCACAAGAGTGTTAGAAATCATGAGAGACCTCCCAAGGGCCGGTCAACAAGTATTTATAAGCATCCCAAATGAATAGAGCCGTTGTACCCATTCACTGGACGTTTTTCGGGACGACCGGACGTGCTGGTCAAAACTGACCGGACGCGCTCAACTACATCCGATCCTCCAACGGTCACTGAGCGCCAACGGTCAAATGCAACGACCGGACGCGCCGCTCAACCGATTGGACGCGCCGATCACACAGTACCGCGCACCCGCGAAGCATCGACCGGACGCGCTCTAGGCAATGACCGGACGCGACAGTGCCAGCGTCCGGTTGGAGTCCAGTAAGCTCCCTCAACGACCGGACACGTCCGATCACGTGTGACCGGACGCGCCATGCGTCCGATCAGCTTTACGCCACGCGCTACACATCTAGGTGCCCGACCGGACGCGCCGGTGTGAAACCCTAACATCCGCGCTCCTGACTGCTGCGTTGAACTGACCGGACGCGTCCGGTCAAACCGTGACCGCATCCGATGCAGCGTCCGGTCACCTCTGTGACCTCCATTCGCCTCCGTTTCTTTTCCGACTTCCGGCGTAGTGGAAAATAGGCATTTCAAGTCCTCAAAAATGCCTGAATCTCGCGCTCGCAAGCTCGGCGGGAGGGAGAGAGGGACCCAAACCCTCTCTACCGCTCAAACTTCATCGCCTTCGTAAATGTGCCAACACCAACAAGTGATCACCACCTTGTGCACGTGTGTTAGCATTTTCATAATCATTTTCGAAGGTTTTCCAGTTAGCTCACTAGGCCCTACATGCAATGCACTTCATGAATTCACCTAGTGGCAGCTGTGCGTCGAATAACCGATAAGTCTTCCTCTCTTAATAGTTCGGCTATCGATCCTAAACCACTCACACCCTCTATGGTGTCTTGAGTGCAAAATAAAATGGCCCTATGGTTATACCTTTGCCTTGAGCTTATTTTGTTTTTCCAAAAGATATGATCCACTTCATATCATCACATGACCGTCTCGATCCATCGACCTTGACTTCACTTGCTCTTCACCGTTGCATCAGTCCGTCAGCACCAAGTCTTGCTCAAGCTTCACCATCGCATGGTCCTTCGCTTTGAAGCCTCGACTTGCCCTTCACCTTCATAACCGGTCCATCGAGCCAAGCATCATCTTGGTCTTCATCATCTTGGTCACATGAGTCAATGTCATGTCTCATATTCAATGACCACCTTTATCTAAATCATCCACTTAGATACAAAGGTTAGTACTAGGTTTCATCAATTAGCCAAAACCAAACTAGGGACTTTCAATTGCATGTAGGGCCTAGTGAGCTAACTGGAAAACCTTTGAAAATGATTATGAAAATGCTAACACACGTGCACAAGGTGGTGATCACTTGTTGGTGTTGGCACATTTGTGAAGGCGATGGAGTTTGAGGGGTAGAGAGGGGTTTGGGGTCCTCTCTCCCTCCCGCCGAGCTTGCGAGGCGGGATTCAGGCATTTTTGAGGAGATGAAATGCCTATTTTTCCTTTACGCCATTGTCAAGATTTGGAGATGATGTCACGTGGTGTTTCATGAGCTAAAATATATGCTAAAGTCGTACACATACTTAGTCTAGCTCATATGTGAAAGGGCGAATCAAGTGGAATGAGAAAACGACAAAAATTCGCTAAGTTATGAGCGACAGACGCTGGCGCCGCATGCGACAGACACTGGCCAGCGCGTCTGTCGACAAACCATAGCTGAGGGTTTCTGCGCGAGCGCGTCAGACACGGTGATGAGGCCACGACAGACGCTGGCAAAGTCAGTGTTCCCACGTCTGTCGCGTGGACGTTTTCATCGCTGAATTGAGCAAGCGTCAGACGCGTCAGTCGATCGACCACCGGACGCGTCCGTTGGCATATAACGAAGTTTTAGACCTTACTAGAGTGCGTCTATCGACCGACAGATGCTAAGTGGCACAAGCGACAGATGCGTCCGACGGAATGAAATCTACCGTTGAAGCTTGACTACGTAGGACATGTGGCACACGTACGTGCGACAGACGCTGGGCAGCGCGTCTATCAGGTGAGCGATAGACACGTCTATCGCATTCGCGAGGAGGCGTCAGACGCCAGGGTGAACGTCTATTGGGTGGTCGACAGATGCGTCTGTCGCCCCCGTTTCTATTGTGTGGAGAAGCTAACGACCAGTTTCGAGGATGGGGGCTATAAATACTTGTTGGCCAGCCCTTGGGGAGCCCTCTTGACATTTCTAACACTCTTGTGCATCCTTTGAGCAAAAGCTTCTCCCTCCCACTCATCTCTTGCTTGATTGCAAATCAAAAGTGAGATTGAGTGATCCCAAAGTGCATTGCATAGCTTGAGGGCATCTAGTGGCACTTGTGGGTGGTTTAGCTGGTAGATTTCTTGTTACTCTTAGAGAGTACCGCTCCTAGCCGGCTTGGAGATTGTTGGAGGCGTTGGCAAGAGAAGGAGATTGTTCTTGGCCACCTCCGGTTGATTGTAAGAGGTTCTTGTGCTTTCCTCGGCGGAGTGCCAAAAGCAACTCTAATACATTGCGCGTGTCATTGAGTTACCTCACTTGAGAGTGGTGTCTTGCGGTGCCTTGCGGGGCATGCCTTGAGGGGCAAGTGACTTGAGGGTCACACCGAGAAACCATCTAAGTGTTGGTCGACACAACCGGTGACGTAGCTTGTCAGTGCACAAGTGAACACCGGGTGAACAAAAATATTGTGTCTCTTGTCTCCCGGTGATTGGTCTTCATATTGTGTTGTTGTCAATATTGATTGATTGTATATCATCTTGGTGATTGACAACATCTTCACTCCACCGTCGGTATAAGAATCACAATCCTCTCTCTTGCATTTACATTTATTAGTTTATCTTGTGTAGCTCTAGTGGTAGATTTGCTAGTAGTGTTGTTAGCTTGCTCACTAGTGTAAAATTAGTGACATAGCCCTTGTGTGAATTAGAGATCATAATCTACCAGACTTATGGATAGGAGGCTTGCATCACAACCGTAGGCTAAGCAAAACTCGCTTTACACCGTTTGTTATTCTAACAAGTTTGCTTAGTGGTTCGTGTAGGATTTTTTTATAGGCTATTCACCCCCCTCTAGCCATCTAGGACCTTTCAAGTGGTATCGGAGCCATGGTTACCATTTTAATCAAGGCTTAACATCCTTCGGTGTGAGCTCAAATTATGTTTAATCATGTCAGAGGCAAGCCACCGTTCTTTGATGGTGTTAGTTCTTTTGCTCATTGGAAGAGAAAAATGACAATGTACCTTGGTTCTATTCATGAGAGAGTATTGCAAGTCACTAAGAATGATTTTGCTATCATTGATCCTAATCATCTCACCGATGAAGATAGAGCAAATAGAACATGCAATAGAATGGCTCTCAATACACTTTACATTGGTATTGACACAAAAGTATTTGAGGGCATCAAGGATTTAGAATTGACAAATGAAGTGTGGATAAGGTTGAGTGAAACATATGAGGGCACTAAGGTTGTGAAGAGTGCCAAGCTATATGGGCTCATGAGTGAGTTTGAGAACTTCAAGATGAAAGAAGAAGAAACAATCTTAGAGATGTTTCATAGATTGCAAGTCATTGTGAATGATCTCAAGAGCTTAGGGCACAAGACACAAGACAAAGACTTTTGCCACAAGTTCTTGTTGAGCTTACCAAGAAGATTTAAAATATTAATCATGATGCTACAAAGAGATGGGCTTGATGCAATGAAGCCCAATGATTTACTTGGTGAGGTCTTGACATATGATAAGTATGATCAAGATGTCGATGAGAAGGAGAAGAAGGAGGAAGAAAAGAAGAAGACTGTGGCATTCAAGGCCACCTCCTCTAAGGGAAAAGCTACCATTATTGAAGAAGAAGAAGACAATAATGAAGATGAACATTTTGAAATTGATGATGAGGCACTTGCCCTTGTAGTCAAGAAGATGGGTCACATGTTCATTAATAAAAGAGGCTTCAAAAAGAAAAATGATAATTTCAAGAGCAATGAGCAATAAAGGAAGTGCTTCAATTGTGATAGCACCGAACATCTTCAAGCCGAATGTCCCTATGACAAGAAGAACAACAAGAGGAGCAAGTTTGAGAAGAAAAAGAGAGAAGCCAAGATGACTTTCAAGAAGGGCAAGAATGGAGCCTATGTGGTCACTTGGGAAAGTGATGATGATGATGAAGAAGAAGAATCATCATCAAACAAGGCTTTTGCTTCCATTGCTATCAATAAGAAGCCCTCACTATTTGGTTCATCCTCTTCATGCTTCATGGCCAAAGAAACTAAGGTATTATATGATAAGAGTGATGATGAAAGTGAAATGGAATATGTTCATGATAGTGATACTGATAATGAAAATGATGATGATGAACCAACTAAAGAACAACTATATGACTTGATACAACAAACTAGAGATATAGCTATTGCCAAGGACAAGAAGTGTAAGAAGCTTTCAATGAAAGTAGCAATACTTGAAAAAGTTCTTAGTGAGCTTAAGACCACTCATGAGAGTCTAGTGGAAGACCATGAGGATCTTGGTAAGGCTCATTCCAAGCTTGAAAAAGCTCACTCATTCCTACTTGAGCAACAAGCAAAGAAGGAGGTTGTTGTATCATGTGATATAGGTGTTACATGTGGTATAATTGATGAATCCTCTTATGAACCTATCATCACGTCAAATGCTAACCCTTCTTGTAGCTCTTCATCCACCACCACCGACTCTACCTCCTCTACTAGTGATGGTTTTACTTGTGATGCCTCACTAATGGTTGAGAATGAGACTCTCAAGAGAGAGGTGGATGAGCTCACTCACGCCCTAGGCAAGGCCTATGGTGGTGAGGCCCGCTTGCTTAAGTGCTTGGGTAGCCAAAGGTTCTCTCTTAACAAAGAGGGATTGGGCTACAACCCCAAGAAAGGCAAGTCAGCCTTTGCAACTCCAAAGCCTAGCTTTGTGAAGGGCAATGGTCGGTTTTGCAATAGATACAAGCAAGTTGGGCACCTAGAGCATAATTGCACCAAAAGAAACAATGGTAAGAAACTTGTTAATGCTATACCTTTTGATTCTTGCTATGTGCTTACTAAGAGTGTGAAGGGTGTGCAAGCTAAGTTTATTGGTACACCAATTGTTGGCCCAAAGAAGAAGGCTATTTGGGTATCAAAGAGCTTAGTTACTAACCTACAAGGACCCAAGCAAAAATAGGTACCTAAGCTTCATTGATTTGCTTGTAGGTCAATTACAAAGCCGAAGAAAAGCATTGGATTATTGATAGCGGGTGCACTCAACACATGACCAGTATATTAAGAATGTTTAACTCAATCAATGACAATGATAGTGGTGTTGATTCTATCACATTTGGCAATAACAAGAAAGGCAAGGTTATTGGCTTGGGCAAGATTGCAATATCAAATGACATGAGTATCTCCAATGTGTTGCTAGTTGAAAGCTTGGATTTCAATCTTCTATCCGTGGCACAAATATGTGATCTTGGTTACAAATGTATCTTTGGGGTTGATGATGTGGAAGTCATTAGTATGGATGGTTCAAATGTGGCATTCAAGGGCTTTAGATATGAGAATCTCTACCTAGTTGACTTCGATGCTAGAGAAACGTCTTTGACAACTTGCTTAATCTCCAAATCAAGCATGGGTTGGCTTTGGTATAGAAGGCTTGGTCATGTTGGCATGAAACAATTGAAGAAGCTTATAACTCACAATCTTATCAATGGTTTGAAAGATGTTGAATTTGAGAGGAATAAGCTTTGTAGTGCATGTCAAGCCGGGAAGCAAGTTGGAAGCTCACATCCAAAGAAGAGTACAATGAGCACATGCAAAGCATTTGATTTGATGCACATGGATCTATTTGGCCCAACAACATACACAAGCATAGGCGGTAACAAGTATGGCTTTGTCATAGTGGATGACTTCACAAGATTCACATGGGTATTCTTTCTTAGTGACAAAAGTGAAGTGTTTGACATCTTCAAGACCTTTCTCACTAGAGTTCACAATGAGTTTGAGATTAGAATCAATAAAGTGAGAAGTGACCATGGAAGTGAGTTCAAGAATACAAGAATTGAAGAACTTTGTGATCACTATGGCATTGGACATCAATTCTCGGCCAAGTACACTCCACAATCAAATGACCTAGTTGAGAGAAAGAATAGAACATTACTTGATATGGCTAGATCAATGCTTCATGAGTACTATGTGAGTCAATCATTTTGGGATGAAGCAATCAATACCGCTTGCTACTACATCAATAGACTATATTGTCACCCATTGCTAGAGAAGACCCCATATGAGCTACTTCATGGAAGAAAGCCCAATATTTCTTACTTTAGCGTGTTTGGTTGCAAATGCTATATCTTGAAGAAGGGCACTAGATTAGGGAAGTTTGATAAGAGATGTGATGAAGGGTTCCTACATGGTTATTCAACTACATGCAAAACTTATAGAGTTTGGAACAACTCAAGTGGCATTCTAGAAGAAGTCCATGATGTGTAATTTGATAAAACCAATGGGTCACAAGATGAAGAAGAGAATCTAGATGATGTTGGTGGAACTCAATTGGTGGAAGCAATGAAGAACATGGACATTGGGGACATTAGAGCAAAGCAAGTAATTGATATTCAAGATGATGATAAAGATCAAGTGCTCAATTCTCCATTCAAGCTAGCTAGTGACTCTCAAGTGCAAGATCATGGTGCTAGTTCATCTCATCAAGATACATCAAGTGATCAACTAAGCTCAAGCAATTAAGTGCAAGTACTCCAACCACAACATATTGCAAGAGATCACCCCATTGATAGTGTTATTGGTGATATTAGAAGTGGTGTGCAAACAAGATTAAGATTGGCTATGTTTTGTGAGCATGCATCATTTGTGTCAACCATAGAACCAAAGAAGATAGAAGAAGTTTTGAGGGATGCCAATTGGATCATGGCTATGCAAAAAGAGCTTAACAATTTCACAAAAAATGATGTTTGGAAGTTGGTAGAAAGGCCAAATGACTACAATATGATTGGAACCAAGTGGGTGTTTAAAAACAAGCAAGATCAAGATGGCATTGTAGTGAGAAACAAAGCAAGACTAGTTGCTCAAGGTTACACTCAAGCAGAAGGTCTTAACTATGATGAGACATATGCTCCCGTGGCAAGATTGGAGGCAATAAGGATTCTATTGGCTTATGCTTGTGCACATAACATCAAACTATATCAAATGGATGTCAAAAGTGCATTTCTCAATGGGATCATCAATGAGTTAGTCTTCGTTGAGCAACATCCCGGATTTGAAGATGACAAGAAACCCACCCATGTGTACAAGTTGAAGAAGGCTTTATATGGCTTAAAGCAAGCACCTAGAGTATGGTATGAGAGGCTAAGGGATTTCCTTCTCTCTAAGGGATTCAAGATGGGCAAGGTTGATACAACTCTATTCACCAAGAAGATTGGGAATGATCTATTCATAGTGCAAATATATGTTGATGACATCATCTTTGGATCAACCAATCAAGCTTATTGTGAACAATTTGGTGCTATGATGGCCAAAGAGTTTGAAATGTCTATGATTGGTGAACTTAGCTACTTCCTTGGTCTCCAAGTCAAGCAATTGAAGAATGGGACATTTGTGAGTCAAGGGAAATACATAAGGGACATGTTGAAGAAGTTTAGAATGCAAGATGCAAAGCCAATTTTAACTCCAATGGGTACAAATGGCAATTTAGATAGAGATCTTGATGGCAAAATGGTGAATCAAAAGGAATATCGGTCTTTGATTGGAAGTCTACTCTATGTCACCACATTGTTACTTGATCACCTATCTATATAAATGCCTACACCGTGTCTTCGCGCCAGTCTATCTATCTATCTATCTATCTATCTATCTATCTATCTATCTATCTATCTATCTATCTATCAATCTATCTCTATCTCTTATGCTATGTTGTCTATCTTGCGCTATGGAATTGTGCTACTCTAGTCGTTGTTTGTGTTGGTTCTTGTGTGTTTGTTTGCCGTCGTCTGTGGACCGTGCCTTCAAGACGGTCGAGGGAGTCATAGTCCGCTTGTCCATTTTGGTCGAGGGTTCGTCCCTCCGTGGTCGTAGTGCCGAGCATAACTCGTTCCCCCCGTGTTTAGTTGTCTCCGTGGTGCCATGATCGAGAACTCTTATCTACGTCCCTAGGATGTGGTCACCATGGGCTTGATGTTGCTATCAACGTGGTTCTCACCCACACCATTCAAGTCCTATATGACCTAGTCTAGTGGGATATGAGTTAGGGGGTGACAATCGTGGTACTAGCGGGAGCCAAATTGTGTAGGTATAGCTTGTGGCCGCGTGTTCACCTCGCCATGGCCACCGGGCTCTACCTCTTTTGTTCGCTTGTTTATCCTAGCCATCTCATATGCTCGTACCACATTGTCCATAGCGTTCCTTTGGATCAAGCGATGACAACCGCATCACTATGAGCCATAGGAATAGCCTTGTGTCGTTTGGTGCACGGTCATGGTGCCCTATGAGTTGGTTTGGATCATGGGACCATGCCTCTTCTCTTCCAACCTTCGCCCGTTCCATGACGAGTTGGTCGAAACAGTGCGGATTCTATTTTTCTCTCTCCCCTCTTGTTCTCAATCCTCAATGATCCAGTAACATGCTTGTTTGGCGTTTATTGCTCATTTGATTCCACTTCCTTGATTCCTGTCGTTGCTATGGCGAGTGGATCAAAGGAAGGTGAATCCTGTGTCTCTTCCTATCCTTTGGTTGTCGTGCTGAACCCTTGTATGCTTGTACCTTCTAGATCGTAGCATCTCTTTGGTTCTTGCGATGACAACCGCACCGCAAAGAACCCTGAGAGATGTCTAGTGCATTTAGTGCACTTAGGTTGTGGTACCCTACAAAGAGCTTGAGCACTCATGTTCTTTTGTGTGTCGTTCCTCTCTGATGCCTCGCCTTTCGCCATGGCATGTGTATCGGAAGAATTAGACCGCCTCTCTTCTCCCTTCTCTTTGATCCATGTTCCACCCTCTCTTGGTTTCCGTCAATTTCAATGGTGTGGGGATTGAGAGAGAACGAAACTTCCTGCTTGTAGTCTTTTGATTCTCATCAGTCTCCATGACGCTCGGATCGAAAGCCGCAAGCCATGGTGTTTGCTTAGGATGAGCTAGAGCTTATGCCATTTCTATTTAAGCCGTATAGGTCGACTCGATCGACTCGAGAAGTACCGGCTAGGCAAAGACTTAAGCTCATGCTTAGCGAACCACCATTTGTGTTCTCTTTTGGCCTAGGGATCGGACATCTGCCGAGAGGGCTAAGTCGTTCTCTCTTTTGTGCACTTCCAGTGTAGTTACTCTTTCAGTGCCTTGTTGCCTCTCTTTCCACAGTCTTTCTAGGTTTAGTGGTCTGATTGCACTTTTACCTGTCGCTGTACCGAGGAAGCTGCATCGAGGTTAGCGCGGATCGGACCAGGACCCGTTGGAGGAAGGACGCGCGGATGGAGGGACCTTGGAGGAGAGCAACTACAAGTACGCTGAGGATCTCAGATATGACATTCAACATGTGTTCCACGTCCCACCCAACCTCGTAGATCCTATTACGCATGCAATCACTAGAACTGCTAGCGCTTTACTTTTATGCAATAAAATGATAATAGGTTGCATGGTAGTTCTAGCTTTGAGTCATTACCTTGTCGCAACCTATTCCCCTGCACACCCGCTATTAGGCTAGACGCTTGCATACTACTTACTGCTTTACTTTCACTATGCATTATATCTATGATGTGATGCTTGGTGAAGGGATAACGTGAGTGGATAAGGCACATGGTGCCGATAACTTGGTAAAACTGCATAATGAACTTGGGGAGATCTTGGCGTGCGTTTTGGGTGTGTGGTGAGGGTTGAGTCGATCGGACAGGATCCTATGATGAGTCTTTAGGGCAAGTCACGCCGAAGGGGTGCGACCTGGGCATCCCTCGTGAGAGGTACCTGTGGTGGGTGCACGTGTGAGCAGACGGGGTGTTGGTTATCCCCGGTGGAGGTGCTATCGAGGCATGGGGTGTTGGTTATCCCCTTGAGAAGATATCATGTCCAGTCCCCCCTAAGGACTGGTATGTCTTGAGAACCGGAACCATGGGACCTTCGTGCACACCACTCGCTCCTGATGGGTGGGAGACGATTACTTAACTGACTAGGGCGGTGCCACTACTACTAGGTTGGAAGGTGATAGTGTAGGGAGGTACGGGCATGGAGGCCCACACCCTCCTAAGACAGTGTAGTGACCTTGGGGGCCTGGTACTACGTCTCATAGTCTCAGCGTTTCGGTGGACTCCGGGGTGGCCCAGGGCTGAGTGGTAGGGTGGTACCGTGCCAGTTGGAAGGCAGTCGGCATCAGCCTAGGCGGGGCACCATCGATGATGGCGATCTTGTGGATTTCCAGGTGTACACGCTCTGCAGAGTTGATCGATCTATATGTATAGCCACGTCCATGGATATGGACATTCCCATGACCTACGTTTCACTTGATTAGAGATAGGAGTCCTTTCTACCTTCCCCCTGGTTTTGGTGTTGGATCCAGCTTTGGCCGTTGAGGCAAGGTACGAGCGGGAGTCGACCTTGCCACCTAGAGAGAGTGCGGTGAGATGTGTGTGATGGGATGGGAGAACGTGTGGATGAGATGGATTAAAACTTGATGAACTTTTATTATAAAATATTGATTAACTTGCATAGGAAACCTACAACCATATATAGGCCTTTTGATTTACCCTTGCATTCCACTTACCACAAAGCATACGCAAAAGCATAGGGTGGGAGACAATGGCCAGTACAAATCGTACTGATAGATTTTAGATAGGTTTGGACGAAATCTATGACGACCACGAGGACTTGGATTAGGAGTAGATGGTCTCATGCCTATGCTCAAGTGTGGTTGAGAAGATGGAGTCTACGCCCGCTGACATTCTACGCCAACTCTGATGACTGCCGTGAAGGAGGAGCCTTCACCTGTCGATGCGCTACAACGACTCTGATGAAGATGTGTGTGCGTTTCCGCTAGATTAATCTATGTAATAGGTGTGTTAACCAGTGATGTAAAGCCTTGTAACTTGTAATTCTACGATGTATGATTATGATATCAGCTGATAATTGATAATGTGATGGATTGCTCTCGTGATCTACAACATTATAAATCATATCTGTGGATTTTCCCTTCGAGGAAAATCGAGATCGTTTCATTATATTTATGCCCTTTCTCATGTTTATTTAATGGTTTATAATGGTTGTTAACTACCATCAACAACTGTAGTGGAACCTTGGCTATTGGGAACTTCCGGAGGGCTAGCAACTAATGCCAGTTCTCTTGACAGAGCCTTTACTATCTGTGGCTCTATAGACAACCCTCGCTCCTCTAGCGCCTTCGCAACTAGAGCCTTAACTTGGACCTCAAGACTAGCCTCCTGATCTCTGCCATGTTTCTTGTACATTTGTTTGTCCTCTTTGAATCCAAACTTCCACATCATTCTTTTCCCGAACCCCTGACACGGCCTGTGTGCTTTAGGGTTTCCCTAGGCAAGGCTAAGCTCATCTCTCTCTGAAGCCTTGAATTAGCCCTTCTCTTTCTCTTCACCATATTTCAATACTGCATGTTTGATCTCCGGGTTATCAAACTTTAACGCGTCGGATCCTTCTAGACTCTTTCCTAGGATCTAGTTACTTGCACGCCTTGAAACCCCCTTCAAGTTGTATGCCCTAAATTTGGTGGCTTCTTCATCTTTCTAAACACCACCTCCTTGCCATGGTAGCCATCGAGACCTAGGTGATGGCGGTACACATTCTTCTTCGCTAGCTTAGTGTTACAGGCACTAAGGGCCAATGCCTCAAGTGTGGTATTCTAAGCCACGAGGTCCTCCCATTGACTAGGAGTTATGTGGCCAAACTCATGGAAGGGGGTTAACCCCTTTTGGATAAACCTCTTATTAAGGTCTGGCTTCTAACGTCGGAATGACTCTCCTATTTGCTTTAGAACTGCATGTTTTACCCATGTAAGGGATTAGGGATCCCTCCAGAAATCTAAAATTGACGAATAGCTCCCATAGGGTTCTGTTTGTCTCCTCTGGTACCTCTTTCTAGGTTGGGACTACGGGATTCAACTCATCTCTTACTGCTACCCTGATCGCGTTACAAAATCGTCCTAAGCATTCTACCGACTCAATTATCTCCCCTGCTGGCCCGACCTCTGTTATTACATACAATGCCTTATCTGGATATTAGTTTTTTCTATCCTCCCGTTTTCTCTTTGGCTTTTCACTTGATTTTGTGGCTTTGGGTTGTGGAGCAGAGGCGCTATTATCTAGCTCTATGGTTTTTTCGCCCCTCGCCCTTCCTTTGTTATGCCTTGTCCGGCGAGATATCGCCGACATCGTCGTCTCTTTTGATCTTTAGGAGGACTCGGGCCTATTCAAAAGGTCAAAATGTCAGTAATTGTAAAATGATCAAAGCATTACCAAAATTTACAAAATAAGGCTTCATCTGTACCTCCTCATTTGGGTCAAAAATCCTTATCTAAGTCCTCCATTGGCCTCCATCTGACTTTAGGTGGGAAAGGATCCTCTAGACTTTCATATGCCTCGTCATCATCATCGTCATCGTCGTCATCGTCATCATCATCATCATCATCATCATCATCTTCTTCTTCTTCTTTTTCTTCTTCTTCTTCTTCTTCTTCTCCAGCAGCCGCTTGTGCTCTTCCCTCTTCACATCCTGCCTCTCTTCCAATCTCATCAGCCCCGTCGAACGGGTCTGACTAATCATCACTGTCAAATCGTTTTGTACGACCTTATTGAAATGCTCCTCAGTAAGTGCCTCTTGTTCTACCTCAGGGCTTCGAGCTGCATCGTTTGTTGTTCGCATCATCTTGTGTTTTGTTCTAATACATGTAAGAAGATTGACTTTAGAGACGCGACAAAGGGTACGAAAGCATATAAGTATGTGTTGGCGTTCCTTAACTCAAATATTTTGACCACAAAAATGCATTAAAATACCAACATTCCATGCTACACACAGTAAAATATTATTTTATTTAACAAGTTCCACGAGTTTTGGTGCTCTCGACTCGTTTTGCAGAAAATACTCAAAATACGTGTTAAAGGGATATTAAATAGTAAACATACAACTTGGAAAAAATCAGGCACAAAATAAATTCGAAATTTGTGCCATAGCAAAACAATCTCAAACAAGAACTTGCAGCACACTACTGTGAAGAGTATGTCGAGACGATTAAAATGGACATGTCGTTCAAATATTTTGGAGATTGGATGAGAAAATATATTTTTTTACGATCACCGGGGGAGGGTTTCCCCACCTGAATTTATATATAAATTATAGAGAATTGAAAGGGAACGTCATTGGGCATTCAAAAGTAGAACAATGCAAGGCCATGGGCCCCAGTGAAACGGACGAGATGAATTTTGATGCAACCTGATCGTCGCAACGCATGGGAGACAATGTGGGCCATGTAGGTCCCACTCACCTAGCAGAGGCAACGCAACAGCCTCAAGATGGCAACGGGTACGTATCCGACGGGTAGTGCCCATCCGTACCCGTACCCGCACCCGTAAAATTTAAACCGTCAGGTTACCCGTATCCGCATGCGGGTAAAAAAATAGTTATATACCCGTATCCGCCGGGTAATTCTCACCCGACAGGTAACCCGTATCCGATAACATACCCGAAAATTACCTAAAAATATCAAATAGTCACATGCAAAAATAAATCATTCTAAGCTTCCAACAAGTTACAAACATGCTAACAAACATTATTAGCATCATTACAACAAAGGCAATCTACTAGAAATATAGTGGATGTCTCAATGGGCAAAATTCATGACTTATATGCGCTAAAATAATTGAGGTTGACTAGTTATTTTTGCGGGTATGTCTTACCCGCGGGTATGCGGGTATTGGTAATATACACCCGCACCCGTACCCGCCATACCCGATGGGTATAGGATTTTGCCCAATAACGTACCCACGGGTAAAAAATTCATCCCATACCCGCCTCTTTATCGGGTAATACCCGTCGGGTACTCGGGTTTCGGGTACCCGTTGCCATCTCTACAACAGCCCAGGCGGCTCGCTCAAGGGCAGCAGGGACGCGCATTGTCGGTAGCTGGCTGGCTGCGGACATCGACCGCACATGCCCGAGCGTACGGCCACCCAGGCGGGCCCTGCATGTCACAGCTGCTGCCGGCTTGGTGGGTGCCATCGACAGGCCCGGCCCATCAGGCACCTCAGAAGTCCGGTTTTGCTCCAGTTTTCGCTACATGTCGGTGGGGGATTAGTTTGCCATGATCTTAGGCCCCAGCACCGACTACAGCAGGTCGGCAACTTCCCAGGTTTCCTAAAATTCGAGGAGGGACCTAGGAGTATTTCATGAATTATTCTCTCATTTCCACCTATAAAAGGGAGGCCACCTCTCTTTCATTTGACACACCTACACTTATGCTCCACTTTTCATATATATTTAGTAGTAGTGTCCCTCTAGGTGCTTCACACCTAGTTGTAATAAAGCAAAGAGGAAGAGAGGAGAGGAGTAGAGCGGAGGAGGAGTCGGGTCTGTCAGATCCTCCTCGACTTTGTATCTCTACGGAGCCGACTCATCCGTGAGTAATATCCGGGTTCTTTCTTTGAAAATTTCAAGTTCTCTATTTAATTAAATTTCAGTTCTTATTTTGCTTATGGGAACTCCGTTCGACCGAGTACTCTAGTCTTAAGATCTGGACTAGAGTAGTAACCGTTAGCATAGACGTGGTTTCTAGGCTAGTGTTTACCTGAGTTTGCGCCTAATCCTATGAATAGTTGTGGTAGCCCCGGAGGTGACAGCTCTGATCAGGCCTTTGTAATCCACCACGTTTGGGTTGGTGTCTTCATAGGGCTTTTTGGCAGCCTTCCCCCGACAACCCCTTCCCAGTCTTTTCGAGGATCGAAAAGGTACTGTTGCTCCCAAGTAAGTGAGTACTATAAACCTGAACCTTGGTTATCTAGTGATTTTGAGAAAACCTTAGAAAACCCCTCTCTACCAAAAAAACACTTTTCTACCTTTATTCTTGGGTGACCTTAATCTTTTCTAGTTCACTTCTCGTTCCCTGTGGAAATCGATACCTAGGAATACTCCGGGTGAAAGCTACAACAGTATCCGTGCGCTTGCGGATTTATCTGTTTGCGTTAACAAATACCAACAGTATGAGGGAGTATAGCTCTCAAATTAGAGGGTTGCTGCACTATATAGCCATTCACCGCCCGTTGATGTGATCATAGATCATAAACTAACATGATAGTCATAGTAATAGGAGAGGAGGAAATAAAAGTAAACCAAATGGCACTACCAGGCCAAAAACTTCTAGAGGAGACTAGTATGCAATGGCACTCCATTCGAGATGAGTTTCCTCCAGAAACTTTTGGCCTAGGAGAAGCATAAGGCCAACTTCAAATTTCATAAAATACTTGACTAACATGCTATCTCACTACACCCTTTTCATCATCAAGACATACAAAGATCACAAAAAGAGTAGAAGTGGAGGCCTTAGAATCATGTCAATCATCATTTGATCATGAACTTGGAGCATCAAGGCATCATAAAAAGAGAAGTGCATAAAGGTAATGTAGGAGCGGCGGGTAATGATGCCAAGTTCCTCACAAGTTTTGATCATCAGCTCATATTCCATATAATGTATGGAGTTGGACAATTTCATCATAAGCAAAAGAAAGGAGAGGAGAGTTGGCCGAAAAAGCAATTGGTGGTTGCCAAAAAATTAGAGCAGCTACTACCAAAAAAAGTGGAAGTGAAAAAAAGCCAAAAAATATAGTAGTTGTAGTAGTAGTACATGTAGTAGTAGTACATGTAGTAGTAGTACTAGTTAGTAGTAGTATTAGTTTGTAGTAGTAGTAGCAGTAGGAGTAGCAGGAGTAGTACATGTAGTAGGACAGCAGCAGAATAGTAGTAGTAGTAGTAGTACGAATAGGGAAGAGAAGAGAGCAATAGAAGTGGTAGAGCAGGTAGTATAAATAGTAGAAGAGAGAAGAGAGTAGGGAGCAATAGAACACAGAAAAGAAAAGAAAAGAAAAGAAAAGAAAAGAAAAGAGAACAAGTGCATTTGAATTCTAGATGGAGTTGCATTACAACCAAAATTTAGATGGAGTTGCATTAGGACCAACATACAAGTAGTGTTATCCAAACTAATAGGCCTAAATATTATAGTTGCATTTGCAGTTCATGGAAAGCCTCATCCAAAGTCCAAACACCATCACCTACAGACTGATAATCACCACATTCTTTCAAGAACCACTCTTACCACCTAAGGGGGATGCTCTCACAACAATCAGCTGGGACAAGTTTATGGGAGCTAGTTGTTGCTCCAACATAGGCATTGAAATCTCTAAGTGCATGGTCATAGTTGTTGTACTTGTTGTGTATAGCATTTCTGACCCCAAGTACATGTTCACTAGCCTCACGCCAAGACATGTAAATCTAGGTTTCTTCCCATTGAAAAACAACATAGCAAGGGCCCATTTCCTAGTGAAAGTTAAGAAAATAGCCATCAATCAGGTTCAAACTAACTCACAAAACGAGTAGTAAGAGTAGTAGTAGAGGTAGAGGCCTCAAAAAATATCAATCATCATTTGATCAAAAACTTGGAGCATAAAGGCATCATAAACACAGCGAGGAGAGGAAAACATGGCCAAAAAAGCAGCTGCTGCTTCCCAAACATAGAGGAGAGGAAAAGGTGCACCAAGCTCTGCTACATATTGATCTAGGTAACCTAGGGTTCCAGAGTCATCTTCTTCTAGATCAACGTCGTCAACAAACATTTCACCATAATCAATCCACATTGTGTAGTCCTTAACAAATCCTTACATAATCAAGTGTGATATGATGATCATCACATCTCTGAATGTTTTATGATTCTTGCAATCTCTACATGAAAAAATAATAGAATCTTTATTCTCTTTCAACATCTTTGCATGGTTCTCCACGGCTTCAATAAATTTATCCACTTCACCACGGAAACCTAGCTTGTACCTTAATGCACCATACATCCAAAAATACCTGTACTCCATCTTATACGACAGCTATCAAAGAAAAAAATAAAGGACCAATTACTCACAGATATATAACTAGCAGTTTCCTAAAAACCCATTCTAGAGAACAATTAATGAGCTAATTTAAAAAATATATTAATTCTCCACTTTAGATTTTGTGTTACAATAACAAACAATTTCAAAGATAATAATTAGCAATAATTAATATTTTACACACTATCCTTCATGAAAAAATGTAATTAATAATAAAAAACCAAACCCTATCTCTAGATCTAGATCTACATGACACATCCATTAAACTAACTAATAAACCACTAAAATCAAGCAAGACCCACTAAATAAGGGTGTAATATTATTCCACTAATCAATTTACCCTTAAACCTTTAAAACTTTAGTTTAATTTGCTTCATAAATAGCTAAAGCAACATAGAAGTGAGAGAAAAGCAAAACCCTAATTATTCACTAACCAACCATTAAAACTTTCAAAAAAAATATTTAAAATAGCATTTTCTTACCTTCTACACCCTCTCCACCAAAAGAAATGAGAGCAAAACCTACCCCCTTGAAAGAGCAATTTTTCAGAGGTGTTCAAGGCCCCCTTCCTTCCTCTCTTGGGCTGCAGTAACTAGCCCGAGGAAGAAGAGGGGTGTCGGACTTTGTAGTGGCGGCTTTGGTAGGGATGACTGGTGATTGAGCCATTCCTATAAATCAAACAATAGGGGCGGTTGGTGAATGAGTTGCCCCTACAAATTGACCCATATAGGGGCAGCTACTGATGGAGCCGTCCTAGCCGCCCCTAAAAAAAAAGAGCACGATGGTACAAATCGATTACGTAGTGTCTGGCGACACACGTGAGGTAGAAGAAACGTGTCCCCCAGCTGTTATTATTCTTGATCTCAATCCTGCAGCGGTAATGCGGTATAGAGTTCAGGTGACGAGCAGATCTAGAACACACTAGTGAAAATATCAAAAAGTAAGATACTAGAAATAGAAAGAACGACACCCGTTAGCTGGCGTGGTGCGTTGTGGGAACGTTCCTCTCGGTGCACATCTTATTCTATCTCTCGGCCAGTCTCCAGGTGTCATGCATCTTCAAAGAAAGTCAACCTTTGTGCGGGTCGTCGATGGAAATGGGTTGGGTGCCGATGACGAGCTCTGCACGGATAAGATAAGGTTGGACAGCAGCCTACATACCACCATGTATAGACAGAGCAGGTACTGAATTTGGATCATCCAAAATTCAATTAGATATTTGTATTTTGAATATACTTAGATAAGATCTATTTAGATTTGGATATCTATCGTCATGGTATCCGACGATGTTCAAATTAAAATTTATTGGAGATCAATTCAAAAAGTCCAATATCCATTCGATATCTTTGGACCTAAGGGCCCAGTCTCTCATGTCTAGCTTAGGTTTTCGAACTCATATGTTGATTTTGCGGCACTAATATACACATAGTAGACGGTTATTAGAGCGAGTCCTTTCAAACAAATTTTGATCGGTTTTATTGAAAAAAATTAGACGTGAATGCATATTTGTATTCCTAGGGTTCGCCTTTTGACATGGATTAGCCTGTTGTCATATATATATATATAATCATCGTCGTCTCCAACAAAATTCAATTAATTTCATTAAAAGTTTAAAGTGTGAATGCGAGAGATTTTCATTTTGAGATCTAGCTTTATTTAGACATGATGAAGTCAAAACGTATACATATTACTTTCGCCATTGTTGATCGTCGTGGATGGATTTGGATTGGATTGGATTAGATAAGACATTGGTCATTTGGAATTCGATTTATGTTAAATGTTGGCCTTTTTCCTTAGATTTTAATTGGACTTCTCCATTTGGATTTGGATTCTAACCCATTACCACCTCATCTCTAACAATATATATACTCCTTCTATCTCCAAAAATAATGTCATTCTCACTTTCCAAAGAGTGCACAACTTGACTAAATAAATTAATTAAAATAACATCTACGACGTCGATTAAGTATATATTTATAGTAAATTTATTTGAAGATATAAAGGTAGATTAAATAAAATTGATAAATTTAAGAAAAGAATGATCTGTCCTAAATGTAGAACTACTTTTTCTGTAGCTACTACCGACGTTATAAAGCTTCCCTGTTTCCGGTAGTTGAATGAAAAGTGGAGCCCCCGCGTACCGCGCGCTGCACACAAGAAGAATAGAAACGACTCGCTACCTACTGCAGTTGTAAGCCTATCCGCACTCGTGGTACTCTAAATTCATTCTCTATAAATCCTAGTCATCAAGATTCTCTCCTCTATACCTAATTCTTCCGCACTCATCCATCCTCTATATCATACTCTATCCAATGTATGGCTCATTTATCACTTTATTTAAATATATCTATGTGAAATCTTGTTTTGAAGAATTTATTGAAACGAATTTAATGGTGCGATCAGAATTTAATTTCATGTTTTATTTTGTGAGTTATAATATTTTTTAGTTACTTAAATTTATTGACCCCGCTGCATGCTGTCCTTTCTCTCCTCTCTCTCACACGCGCTCGTCCGCTATCGATCTCCTGTCGCGCCAAATTTAGCGGAGGAGAGCTCGTAGCGGATGGGCGTAGCGTATGCGCTACGGGGGCATTTGTCCGCTATCCGGCTCCTGTAAACTTACAGGGTGTGAGTGCAGACGGCCTAAGCTTTACCAAAGTACCGAGCGCAATCTATATATTATATAGACATCCCCAAGTTCTTCCAACCTTCACAACATCACAGCAAGCTCATCCGATCCATCAATAACTTAATTTTGCACATCGTCACATCGAGTAGTACGTAGCTGCTAGGCGGGCGCCATGGCGTCACGAAGGTGTCCACGCCAAGTGAATGTGGCGCTCCTCGCCGTCGCATTCGTGCTCGCCTCCTGCCTCACCGCCGGCCCGGGCCCGGCCACGGCAAAGCAGACGAACAAGGTGACCGTCTTCTGGGGCCGGAACAAGGATGAAGGGTCCCTGCGCGAGGCCTGCGACACGGGGCTCTACACCACCGTCATCATCTCCTTCTACAACGTGTTCGGCCACGGGCGCTACTGGGACGGCGACATGTCGGGCCACCAGCTGAGCGGCGTTGGCGCCGACATCAAGCACTGCCAGTCCAGGGGCATCCTCGTGCTCCTCTCGATAGGCGGCGGCGGCCACGACTACTCGCTCCCGTCCTCGCAGTCCGCGGCCGACGTCGCCGACAACCTGTGGAACGCGCACCTCGGCGGGCGGCGCCGCGGCGTGTACCGCCCGTTCGGCGACGCCGCCGTGGACGGCATCGACTTCTACATCGACAACGGCGGGGCCGCCGACCACTACGACGAGCTGGCGCGCTGCCTTGCCCGGAATAAGGAGGTGCGGCTCACGGCGTCGCCGCGGTGCGGGTGCCCCGACCGGCGCGTCGACCGGGCGCTGCAGACGGGGCTGTTCGAGCGCATCCACGTCAGGTTCTACGGCGACGACAAGTGCTCCTTCAAGAACGGCAGCACCTGGGGCGTCGTGGAGGAGTGGAACAAGTGGACGGCGAGGTACCCCAAGACGGAGGTGTACCTCGGCCTCGCCGCGGCGGAGAGCGGCGTGCCGGATGGGGCGCAGGGCACCATCGCGGTCTACCTCAAGTATCTCTACTACCTTCTGCTGCCCGAGGTGCAGAAGGCGCGCAACTATGGCGGGGTCATGGTCTGGGACAGGTACGAGGACAAGAAGACCGGCTACAGCGGCGTCGTCAAGGGCTGGGCGTGATGTTACTTAGCTTGTTGGTTTACTACTATTAGTAGTATGTATGTGCGCGTACTAATAATAAAATGAGACCCGTATGTAACGATGAGATTATGTCCAAACGGGCCAAGCCCGCTGGGCCGACATGGGCCCAGACCGAAAAAGCACGGCCTATGCCCGGTGTAGCACGACCTGCCTTGTGCACGCGTGCCTGGCTTGGCCTGCCACTATGCCCATGTCTAGGCCACGGATCTAGCCCGTGGTGCCGGCACAAGCACGGCACGGAAATTGGGGCGACACGATAATAGGCCCGATATTTTCCCATCGTTGGATTTCCTCAGGTTGAACCCCAAACGTTAGATCAACAAGCGACATCTTTTCTTAAGGAAACTCATCGTAAAACCCTAACCTATCTACTCACTCCTGCTTCCTTTCCTCTTACTCCCAAGTCCTGTATTCCCGAGGCGGCGAGGCGTGGTGAGGAGTGGCCCCACCTCCCTCTCGACTCGCGTTGGGCGCTATGAAATACTTATCTACTAAAGCTGTTTTAAGATAAAGAAGTTAGGCCATAATATGCCCTTTGGTTAGTTTTTGGCTTTTGGGAAGCAACTCCAAAAACCCAACCAAAGATGGACATCGACAGCTCGCATGGCATCTTCATATTATAGGGCAGTTCAATTAAGTGCTAGTTCCTTGTGCTTAGGTGTTCATGTGTTAGACTCATTAATCTAACGGCTGTGAAATGTAGATGATGTGGAGTCTCGTGGTTCAAGCTTTATAGCAATTAATGACTTCTAGTGGTCTCCATCTATAAAGGTACTCCCTCTCTTACAAAATACTTAATTTTATAGGATTTAAATTTTGTCAGTATCTTTCTCTTGTCTTAATACATTTTTTTCTTTTTCCCAACACATCATCTCTATTTTTCTCTATCTCTATCCTTGTTTTCTTTGCATTGTATTTTTTCCACTCGTTAATTCTCGTGTCAAAACTTTATTTTGGGACAGAGAGAGTATACGGAAACGCTTCTTATAGGACGTTCGTCCGTCCGGACGGACCCTACACTCGCCCACGCCACCCCCACCCACGTCACCCGCTTGCTCTACTCACGGGATGGATCCCGTCCTCGTCTGCGCTGCCCCCGCTCTCGCCCCCCGCCTGCCTGCGCTGCGCATGGTGAGTCTGATGTGCTAGGCGCTCGCTAGCTCGCTCTTGGACTTGTGCCTCCCATCGCGGCCGTACTCCATCCACTTGCCCCTGCTCTTGCCGAGGTCCGTGTCGCTGATGAGCTTCACACCGGCGATCTCCGCACCACTCCGCAGCTTCGAGCTTCATGCCGGCATCGAGCTCCGCGTCGATGAGCCTATCCAAGCAGCAAACAAGATGCTACGCTGAAAGCGCATGTTGTAGTAGTATGTTTAAAGTGTTTCAAATGTTTTTGAGATATGTTGCAAGTGTTATGTATCGATGTTGCAAAAGTAGATTGCGATGTTGCACATGTTGTAACAGATATACACGTATGTTTCAAGTGTATGTTTCAAATGTTTTATCTGTTCTAGATGAATGTTGCAAGTGTTTTGTCTGGATGTTGTATATACATGCATGTTGCAAGCATATGTTTCAAGTGTTTTCAGGTGTTTTATACGTTGTTTGCAAGTGTTTCATCTGGATGTTGCATATGTTTGCAATGATTTTCAAATGTTTTCAGGTGTTTTCGCAAGTGTTTTAGATGGTTGTTTCAAGTGTCTTATCTGTCTTTTTTTATGTTGCAACTGTTGCATCTGTATGTTTCAAAACTAGATCCAGTGTTGTACATGGGATGAGCGTGGAAAGTGACCGTCGGCGCGGATGACGTCCGGGGTGGCGGGGCAGCGCAGGACCACTATCGGTGCGCTCCCTCGCGAGCCCGACTCGCTAAGCGCTCGTTAGCTCTCACACACAGTGTCCGGATCAGACGTTCGGACGCTTGAAGTTTATAGTATATAGGATAGGTTGGGCCTTGTATTCGTCAAAACGTATTAGTAATCTTTCTTTTTTTTAAGTAAACTGGCAGGAGGGGAAACACTTCCGCAGATTAATTATTTTTTGTTTCATTCGTTGGTTTGGTTCCCTAAATCGTATGACAAATCGAAAGCAAAGAAAAACAAAAATAAGGTCTTCCAGGTAGATTTGCGCGCCAGGACTTTTTGCCAGCCCGCGAAAACGAAAATCACACCGTGTGATTTTAAGGCCGGAGGCGAACCATTTCGGCGCGTATCCGTCTCCGTCCCCAAACTGCACACACCACTCCGTCCAGATCCAGACCATCCAGCCAAGAGCCCCCAAGAGGCGGCAACCATGAGCGCCGCAGGCAGGGACAGCCGCGTCTCCCGCAAGCGCCCGCTTCGCCCTACCCACGCCTCGCCGGCGGCGCGGTCCGGCGGCGGAGGAGTTGGGGGATCTGGCAGCCCCAAGGCGAAGCGTCGCCTCTTTGCTGCGGGCTCCGGCAGCCGCTCCACCGTTGTCTCCTCCTCCTTCTCTTCCTCCTCCGCCGCCGAGGTGCGTTTTTGCTCGGCCAAAATCCAACAGTTCCGGAGTTTCGCTGAGTTCAGAGGACGTTGGGGGCATTGGTGGATTCAGGTTGACTCTGATCCAGAGCCTGTGGTGTGCTGGAATCGGGGCATTTTGTTGGTTCAGATTGGTTGTGCGCGCATTACTATTTACTAGTCCCTGGCTGTTCACTTGAAATCCAGAAAAAATGAATGTTCGCATAAGCGGGTTCGATGCAATGCCATAGTTGTACATGTGTAGATATGCCGAAATGTCATGTATAGAGTATAGATCGATGTTCTGTCATGTAAAGTTCAGAGCTTGATTCCATGATACTCATTGCGATTCGGGCATGTGCTACCTAGCATATTGGCATTTGGGATTTTGGGGGTTCCATTGAAAGAGTGTATGCTCCATTACTCTAACATTCCTCTCTGACGGGATTTTGTGGTCACCGTAAAGAGGCATGCCAATTCCTTCTGGCGTACAATTTGAGCCACTTGTTTTGGACTATTTGCGTCTTCCTGATGCAGTTTTGGGACACCCCTTGTAGGTGGACTGGCTATGTCATCGACGGCGGCTGATCCTTCTTGCTGCTGCGGCAGCAGCAGCAGTGTCCTACATTGTGGTGACGAGGCGGCGCCGGAAGTACAGCGCCCAGCAGTTTGCTCGACTCCATGACGCCATTGTTGGTCTTGCATCTGCTGTTCGTGCTGCCATTGCTACAGTCGAACCACACCCTGATCTGGATTGAGCAGGTCCTGTCCAAGCAGGAGCTCTGAGCTAGGCAGCTAGCACTAGCAGGTGGGTTTAGATGGTTAGGAAGTAGCAGGTGACAATGGCGGCTACCAGCCTACCACTCCCTTTTGGTGATGCAGTTGAGATGGGTTTGGTGCGACAGTAGTTGCAGTTGATGATGGATGGCAGCATGACAGTGTATGTCGTGATTGTAGCAGCAATATTTTGTGAATCTAGCTGCTTTGACACTTTGACAATGTCCAGTTCTCAATTCCTTACTATTGTTGTTGCGCTGTTGATCTCTGCATAAGATGGATGGAAGGTTGAGTTGAGTTTTTTGCTTATCTGCCATAGAGCGAGTAATGATGAATGAGCAGAGTACCTGTGATTGTGATACCTTTACGTTTTTGCACATGCTTATTACAGTGGAGACAGCACAAAGTCGGTTGCACTTGCACCGCTGATTGTAGCCTAGCAACTTTATTGGCCTGAAATCTCACGACTTTAACCAAACCTCATAAAACAAACAGCAGAACTGCTTCATCCTCGTGACTTTGAGCAAATCTCATAAATCTTGAACCGTGAACAGGTTTCATTATCCCAAAATCTGAAGTCTTTCTTGTTTCTTTCTCTTGGTAATATTTCACAGAACTTGGGGCACAAACAAAATTGAAGTACACATTCATATGGATGAGGAAGGACGAGGGGCTAAGAAATTGCCATACCATGGCAGCAAATTTTGTATTTCCTATACTCCAGCTAAAACGACGAAGCAAATGAAAGTGCAGGAGGAACTTGAGTGAACGAAGCAAAGGCTTCCAAAGAGGAGAGGAGAAGAAATGTCTGGTCAACAGGTAACATGGGCCATAATACTACTCAGTCCAGTTTCACCGTGATATGCCATACCAGATAACAAAAATTCCGATCCATCAGTCTGTCTGATGTGGCTCAACTACGATTCTACAAATAGTTCACCATACCACTCGCCTTCACCACACAAGTTCCAAGAAACAAAACATAAAGAAACAAATCCATTCGCTTGACTCAAACATCCAGCTGTTTGTGTACCTGGCATTTTGTCGTTGCAACTAAGGATGGCAGCGGATCGGGTTCGGGGCGGGTATCCGCGGGTTTCGGGTCCCGCGGGTTCGGGTTTGGGGATGATTTTTCGCCCACGGTTTTCGGGTTCGGGTTCGGGTTTGGTTTCGGGTTCGGTTTCGGGTTTGGTTTTTCACCCGTGGATATCCAATGGATATCCGAAATAAATCATTTAGAATTAAAACTCATGTTTTATAATATGCTAATAATAACTTGTTTACTTAGATTATTAAATCTATTCAAAATTGACTCATGAAAATATTTATTATTTGTTGCCTCTTATTTATACATGTGAATATGTGTATATTTATCCGCGGGTTTCGGGTATCCGTTCGGGTTTCGGGTATCCGTTCGGGTTTCGGGTATCCGCGGGTTTGGTTTTAGTGATGGATTTCCACCCGAAACGGTTTTCGGTTCGGGTTCGGGTTTCGATTTCGGGTTTCGGTTTTGGGTGCACGGAGACTCCACCCGATCCGAACCCGACCCGTTGCCATCCCTAGTTGCAACTCAAACGATCTATAGTAATAACAAATGCCATTTCATGTTCATGGCATTATCTGCATTCATCCTTTGCTCACAATTGAGAGTTCATGGAAATTAATCTCCATCATTGTACTCCCTAGTCATGAATTTCAGATGGGCCAGAAGGAAAAAAGTATGTTTCATCAAAATTAAAGAAAATGAGCGAAGATTAACAAAGTTTTAGTGAGAAAACAATTTATATTCAACAAAATACATGGATTAACCTACTTAAGATGTATTCAACTACTTCATGTATGCTGTTGGATATCCTTAGTGTCCTGTACCAACTAGATTCATAGTGTCCGCTTACATGAACCATTATAAAAATAAATGGAGGAATATAAGAATTTTTCTTATATAATTAGAGGATAATATATGATGTCATGGCGTATAATTTATAAAGCAAATATGAAAAGGTATTTACTGTTCCAGTGAATATAGACTATAGCCATCTGATAGTTAGAATGTAAATGATGTGTACTTTATAAGCCATGATGTTCATTATTCATCCAAAGTAGTTCATTATTTACTATTCATTGGAAGTAGCATTGTTCTACACTTGTAAAGTATCTGAGGAACAGCAACTTTTGAATTACCTTTGCAGCTCCTCTATATATCCAACATCAGAAACTGCTCCAAGATTAAGAGCAATAATATTCTCGAGCCTGTAAGGTAAGAAGCTTTTATATTGTTAACTTCTTTGGTGATCAGGAACTGTATTTGAGCCAAATTTGATACCAATCCATCAACTATGCGCACTGTATTTGTCAATGATAATTTTGATAATAACCATTTGTAACATTTGTTCTATTTTCACTAGTTCTTACTTGAACCTTAATAATGCCCATATATATGTCGAAGGGATACCTGTAAGCCATGAAATTGTGATAGAGCTAGCATATGTTATCTCCACTTCAATTTTTGAGGCACTGAATTAGTGTGGACCAGCTTCGTTACAGCTAGAATCGTTGCTCACTCAAATTTGTACTATTTCTTTTGTGCGAGAGAGGTTGAATTCATCATCACACAAGGGCACTAATGGTCAATCCAGTCTTACGAGGTCCAGTTTGACTGATTGAGTAATCGGTAGAGAGTCAGGGTGGCTTGAGCCCATCAGCGTGTGCATGCAGAGTTGATGTTCTGAGCCGAAATGTGCACATTTTATTTTTCTTTTCAATCAGGAGTGAGGGGAGCGCTGCCCACCTTAATATATTGCTCGGGCCATAAGAGGTGTACATAGTTCAGGGAGTTAAGTTACTGGAAACGAAGACTACAACTTTCGTTTTCAACACTCCTATCTGCGACAGGGAATCGGTGCTTCCAGATATGAGCTGTTTCCTTGCAAGCAGAACTAAGACGGAGGCTGTCCCATTAAACAAAACCTCATTTCTATGCTTCAGATCATCCAGAAAAGCCAGCAAAGTAGCTGAACAAAAGCATCAGAGTGCAACGTGGGTCCTCAGGCCTAGGCAGCAGCCATAGTTCAACCATCTTGAACCGGCACTGCTTCAAATGCCAATGGTGAAGGGCAGCTCAAGATCAGGTCACAGTGGTCTTCTGAGCTGCTGCACAGACAGGGCATATGTCATCTTGATGGACTCCTTTCTTCTTGAGATTGTACCATCCTTTCTTCTTGAGATTGTACCAGCATTTGATTCTCTTTTGTAGTTTTGTATCATCAGCCACCATAAGAATTGGACTTTAGGTTATGCTATTCTGATTGTGAAACCAACTTCAAAGTTCCACCAAAGCACAAACTTACCAATTTACTTCCATGTATGTTTTCTTTTCAATAACTAGGAGATGTGTTTCCTTGTTCGTAGGTCTCACTAATTTCGTCAAGCAGTGATCAGTTAGATGCTTTCCCACTAGTTAATTTGTTTGAGGAGTGCAGCAGATTCTTTGATCTTGATCTGGACAATGATCTCCTGTATGGCGAAGCTGGCAAAAACTTTGTGGTTGCTACAGTTCTCTCCTCGCGTGAGGTATGTCTTTTCTAATTGTTTTCCTCCTGATGTCTAAGTGGCAATCATAACAAATTGTTGAAGTTTTTGACTGGGTTATCTTACTAGGTTCCAAAGAATGTATCAAGCTCTCTTGGGATCTTGCTTGTGTTTTGGGACAGCCTTTGGTAGGTCGATCGTTGTTTATTAGCCCCTTGTGTACACTTCAGGCCCCGAAGCGTAGTGATGATATTCATATTTTACGGGTAATGAAATGTAAGAATCTTTATTTTAGCCTAGTTCCACCTAATGTTGGATCTTGCAATGGCATTGAATCAGAGTCTGACTACCATAATGAAATAAGCGCAATGGTTATGGAGACACCTAAGAGGGGTCCTTCAACTCCACTGCATAAGAAGGAATCCCATCACTTTGCTTCCAACAGTGGCTCTTCAATGTGCTTGGATCCAACCACTGCGAGATCATCACTAGCAGATGAGAAGGTTATGTTGGAGTTGTTCCAAATTCACTGCAAGATATAGGCCGGGCTTCTGACGGAGCGAAGCGGAGGCCCGTAAAAGCTGAAGGCTGGGCCGGAGCGTAGCGGATGATGATGCAAGATATAAGCCGAAGCCGTCGTTCATAATAATGATGTTGTTGATGATGATGCTCATGATGATGTTCAGCAAACTCCTTCTAGTTTGCAGCTACAGGAGGAATTACCTATTGCTCAACGCAAGTCAACAAGGACAGTTGTACCTCCTAAACGTCTTATCGAAGAATGTAATTTGCCTTACTATGCTTTGAGTTGTGCTGAACAGGTAGAGAATGTTCATGAGCCAGCAACCTATAAAGAAGCTGTTCGTTGCGCTGATAGTGAGAATTGGATTTCTGCTATGCATGAGGAGATGCAGTCTCTTGAGAAGAACAGTACATGGGAGGTTGTTCCTTTGCCTAAGAACAAGAAGACCATAAATTGCAAGTGGATCTTCAAGAGAAAAGAGGGTTTATCTCCAAGCGAGCCTCCAAAGTATAAGACAAGGTTAGTTGCAAAAGGCTACAGTCAAATTCCGGGTGTTGACTATAATGATGTGTTCTCTCCAGTGGTAAAACACAGTTCAATTCGTACTTTCTTAAGTATTGTTGCTTAACATGATCTTGAGCTTGAGCAGTTAGATGTGAATACTGCGTTTTTGCATGGAGAGCTAGAGGAGGACATATACATGGACCAACCGGAAGGGTTCATAGTGCCTGGCAAGGAAAAATATGTGTGTAAGTTGAAGCGCTCCTTGTATGGTTTGAAACAGTCCCCTCGTCAGTGGAACAAGAGATTTGATTCATTTATGTTGTCACACAGTTTCAAAAGATCTAGATATGATAGCTGTGTTTACATCAAGCATGTTAATGGATCACTTATATATTTGCTGTTATATGTTGATGATATGCTGATTGCTGCCAAGAGCAAGATTGAAATCACTAAGTTAAAGAAGTTGTTAAGTAGTGAGTTTGATATGAAAGATCTTGGTAGTGCTAAGAAAATTCTTGGTATGGAAATTAGTAGAGACAGAAAATCTGGTTTGCTATTTCTTAGTCAACAAAATTATATCAAGAAAGTTCTTCAGCGTTTCAACATGCAAAATGCTAAGGCTGTTAGTACCCCTATTGCACCTCACTTTAAGTTGTCAGCTGCTCAGTGTCCTAGTATAGATGCAGAGAAAGAGTACATGTCAAGGGTTCCTTATTCTAGTGCTGTTGGGTTTTTGATGTATGCCATAGTTTGCTCTCGTCCAGATTTGTCATATGCTATGAGTCTTGTTAGTAGATATATGTCTAATCCTGGCAAAGAACATTGGAGGGCAGTTCAGTGGATTTTCAGGTACCTCAGAGGCACAGCAGATTCATGTTTGAAGTTTGGAAGAACTGATAAGGGTCTCATTGGTTATATGGATTCTGATTATGCTGCTGATCTAGACAGACGAAGATCAATTACTGGTTATGTGTTTACTGTTGGCAGTTGTGCTGTGAGTTGGAGGGCTACGTTACAGTCTGTTGTTGCTTTATATACTACTGAAGCAGAATATATGGCTATTTGTGAAGCGTGCAAAGAATTGATATGGTTGAAAGGTTTGTACGCTGAACTCAGTGGAATTGAATCTTGCATAAGTTTGCACTGTGACAGTCAAAGTGCAATTTACCTCACTAAAGATCAGATGTTCCATGAGAGAACTAAGCACATAGATATCAAGTATCATTTTGTGCGAGATGTGATTGAAGCAGGTAAGCTGAAGGTATGCAAGATTAGTACTCATGATAATCCTGCTGATATGATGACAAAGCCTGTTCCTGTTGCTAAGTTTGAGTTATGCTCAAGCTTAGTTGGTTTAATTGAATAGTCCAAGAGACTATTGTTGGCACCAGTGATTTTCTATCTTTGTTGTTCAGGATCATGGGTTGATTTTATGATACAAGATGAATTTGTCTCAAGGTGGAGTTTGTTGGAGTTGTTCTAAATTCACTACAAGATATAGGCCGGGCTTCTGACGGAGCGAAGCGGAGGCCCGTAAAAGCCGAAGGCTGGGCTGGAGCGTAGCGGTACATATATACCCTTGTTAGGGTTTCTTGGAGACTTGATTCTCTTGAAAGCCACCATAGGCGTGTAACCCAAAACTCTTGAGATAGTGAGATTGTTGCTGGCTGGTGCCCGTGGTTTTTCCCTTTCGCATTAGAGGGGTTTTCCACGTTAAATCGTGTGTCTCCGCTGTGATTGATTTTGTTTTACTTCATATTCCATATGTCGTTCATAACAAGTGGTACCGGAGCTTCGGTTGCTGTATGGTTCATGACGACGCCGATGAAGTTCGATCTTCCTCTGCTGAACTACGACACGCGGTTCTCGCTATGGCAAGTCAAGATGCGGGGAATTCTGGCGCAGACTCATGACTACGATGAGGCGCTGGATAACTTCGGCAAGAGAAAGGCCGATTGGACTCCTGAGGAGATCCGCAAGGATCAAAAGGCTCTCGCCCTAATTTAGTTACATCTTAATAATGATATTTTGCAGGAGTGTCTGAAAGAGAAAACTGCTGCAGAACTATGGCTGAAACTAGAATCGATCTGTATGTGCAAGGATCTAACCAGTAAGATGCAAATGAAGATGAAGTTGTTCACTCTGAGGATGAAGGAGGAGGATTCGGTGATGACCCACATCGCTGAATTCAAGAAGATCGTGGCCGACCTATTGTCGATGGAGGTGAAGTATGATGATGAGGACTTAGGTCTTCTACTGTTATGTTCTTTGCCAAATTCGTATGCAAATTTTCGTGACACCATACTTTTGAGCCATGATGAACTAACCCTAAAGGAAGTTTATGAGGCTCTCCAGTCTAAGGAGAAGATGAAAGTTATGGTGCAGCATGACGGAACGTCGTCCTCAAAGGGTGAAGCTTTGCATGTGAGAGGCAGAACTGATAACAGATCCTCATATGATAGCAATGATGGTAGAAAGAACTACGAGAGGAGACGCCGTTCAAAGTCCAAGCCGCATGGTAATAAAAAGTTCTGTGTTTATTGCAAGCTGACAAATCATAATGTTGAGGATTACAGAAAAGTACAGAATAAGGAGAAGAGAAAAAACAAGTCGGCTGGTAAGGTCTCTGTTGCTGCTGCTGCGTCTGATGATGATTCTGGAGATTGTCTGATAGTGCTTGCTAGTTGTGTTGCTGGTCATGATGAATGGATTCTAGATTCCGCATGTTCATTTCATATTTGCACTAACAGAAATTGGTTTAGTTCATATAAGTCTGTGCAGAAAGGGAATATTGTGCGGATGGGAGATGATAACCCATGTTGAAAGCATCTAGGCCCCGAGGTTTGGTTTCGGCAATTGATGACAACGCTTTATTACCATGACTAACGTGTGTTTTGCAGAAACTTTGGTAAGTTAGGTCATGGAGGTTTTAACTGCTTTGGGCACCATGGTATTCATGCCCCTTGATGGAAATCGTTTCGGTTTTCAAAAGAGTGACGTCAAGATTAAGGACGGTTAGTTCCGGATGTCGAGGTGTTGAGAGACATTTGGAATAGTCGTTAGGATCTTCGTTTTTCTCTTTTGGCCGTACTATAAAGGGGGGCATGAGCGGGTAGCTTGACCTAGGCGAGTCCTATGTTTAGGTGTGGTGCACACTTGTTAAACTTGGCGCTAGGCAGCTCTAGAATAGCTCAAAGTTCAGTTGGAAGCAACTTGGTTCAAGTTGTAACGCTTTTCGGAGAGTTTCGGGTCGTTTTCACGTGACCGGACGCGGTCCTCGGCATGACCGGACGCGTCCGGTCAGTTCAGTTCCGCGGTTGGAGTTTCAGCTCTGAGCACCGGACGCGGTCCTCGCGAGGACCGGACGCGGTGGTCAGAAGTCAACACGTGTCACTTAAGGGAAACACCCGATCGGACGCGACCTGGGTGTGATCGGCGCGTCCGGTCATAGTCCAGTAAGGTCCTGAGACGACCGGACGCGTCCGGTCATCACCGATCGGACGCGGTCGCGCGTCCGGTGCGAGTACAGTAAGCTCCACGCACGATCGGACGCGTCCGGTCACCCCTGACCGGTGCGTCCGGTCATTTAGGTGTTTTTCGGTTTTTGACCGTTACGAGCGACCGGCGCGTCCGGTCAGTACGACCGGCGCGTCCGGTCAGCTCGAGTTTTGCTGAGTCAGCAGGTAACGGTTCGTTTCGTCTGTGGGGTGTATAAATACATCCCCACCACCTCTTTTAGAGGTCTCTTGCTCATTTGATCAGCTGATAAACACCTTTGAAGTGCAAGGTAGTGCAAGAGCACTAGTGAGGATAGAGATTTGAGAATCAAAGCTTGAGAGTTCCTCACTAGCGATTAGAGAGTAACAAGTGTGCATCCACTTTCTCATTTAGGCTCGTAGAGGTCAAGTGAGAGTTCTAGCTTGTTACTCTTGGTGATCGCCATCACCTAGACGGCTTGGTGGTGATTGGGAGTTTGGTGTTCATCCGGCGGAGCTTGTGGATGACCCAACTCATCTTGTGAGCGGTTGTGGGTGATTCACCGCGACGGAGTGTCGAAGAATCAACCCGTAGAGAGCACTTGATCCTTGCGCGGATCAAGGGGGAGCGACACCCTTGCGCGGGTGCTCCAACGAGGACTAGTGGGGAGTGGCGACTCTCCGATACCTCGGAAAAACATCGCCGTGTTCCTTGCCCCTTTACATTCAAGCATTTACTTTCTCGTTTTTACTTACATTGCTTGTTTACATTCCTAGACTTGCCATGCTAGACTAGGTTTGGAAACTAGGGTGCAAAACTTTGTATCGGTAGACTCTCTAGGAACACAAGTAGACACTAGGGGTGAATTCCAGCTTGTAGGATTTATTCCTTGCATTTATTTTTAGAAAAGCCCAATTCACCCCCTCTCTTGGGCATCTTGATCCTTTCAATTGGTATCGGAGCCGTGTTGCTCTACTTTTAGGCTTTACCGCCTAGAGCAAGATGTCTAATGGGGAAGGACCACCTCCCACTTTTGAGGGAGACGATTTTCCATATTGGAAAATTCGTATGGAGGCGTACCTCGAAGCCATAGATGTTGGGTGCCTTAGAGCCGCAACCGAAGGGCTTCCCCCCATAAGGGATCCCGCTAACCCAAGTGGAGACGAGGAGAAATACGACCGGTGGAATGCAAAGGCCAAAAATGCACTCTACCGGGGCTTAGGCAAAGATATCTTCAATCGCGTGCGTAATGCAAAGAACGCTCATGAATTGTGGGAAAATCTTTGTGCTCTCCATGAGGGAACTAAGAGTGAGCGTGAGGAACGCTATCACATAGCCTTAAAGAAGATTAATTCTTTTGAGATGCTTCCCAAAGAAAGTGCTAATGACATGTACACTCGCTTGAATGTTCTTGTAGAGGACCTCAATGCTCTTGGGCTCACCAAAATGAGCCAATCGGATGTTGCAAGGAAGATCTTGAGTGTGCTTCCCGTTGAGAAGTATGGACATATTGTCACCGTGCTTCACCAAAGTGATCTTTCCACCGCAACACCAATGCAAGTTTTGGGGAAAATCAATGCTCATGAGATGTACATGCATATCACTCCGGAAGAGGGCTCATCATCTTCCAAGAAGAAAGACTTGGCCTTCAAAGCTAGTCATGACAAGAAGAAGATGAAAGGCCAAGCCATGATGGTGCAAGAAAGCTCAAGTGATAGTGATGTTGATGATGAATCACTTGCACTCATGGTGAGAAAGACCACCAAGATGTTAAAGAAGCTTAACAAGAGTGGCATCAAGTTCGATGGCAAGAAGAAGAAATTCTTCACAAGTAGCAAGAGAAAGCCAATCTCGGAAATGGATTGCTACAATTGTGGTGAACTTGGTCATCTAGCTCATCAATGCCCTAGACCACCAAAAGACAAGTACAAGAACAAAAACAAGGGCAAGAAAAATGATTCAAGTGATGAAGAAGAAGAGAAGAAGAGGAACAAGCCATACAAGAAGAAGGATGGCAAAAAGAAGGAGTTCCACAAGAAAAAGAAGGGAGGAAAGGCATACATTGTTGGTGATTGGCTCACCGACATTGAATCATCATGTGAGTCCTCCGAAGATGAGAGCAATGATGAGAAAGAGAAGGTTGCCGCATTTGTGATGGGGCCATCATCTTCACCAACATCTTCATCACCACCTTCACCGCCTCCTTCACCATCATCGTCCACTACTCACCTATGCCTTATGGCCAAGGGTGAACGAAAGGTACAAAACCATGATAGTGATGATGATGACGATAGTGATAGTGATGATGAATATGACTCACCTTCTTATGATGAACTTGTAAAATTGTTAAACAAATACACTAAAATCATAAGAAGAACTAGAAGTGAAAATGATGATCTTCAAAATGAAAATGAATCACTCTCATCAAAGCTTGAAAATATTCAAAAAACTAGTGGTGAGCTTAGAGTTCAAAATGAAGTGATGTCATCCACTCTCAAGGAACTCAAAACCTCCTATAAAGAGCTTAAAGATCAACATGATAAACTTGGGAAGAAGCATGATGAGCTCATCACTAGATACAATTCTCTAAAGGACAAATACACCACATTAAAAATTGATTATGATAGTCTTGTGGTTGCTAATGAACTTGCTCTTGAGACACATGATGCTACTAACCATGTTGTTAAGTGTGATATAGCTACATCATGTGATGACTTGATCTTTGAAAGCATTGAGCTAGGTTCTAGTAGCAAAGGCAAGAGTGTGGTTGAGTCAAGCAATCATCATGATTATGCCAACATTAAGAGTGAGAATGAGAAGCTTGCAAGTGAGAACAAGAAGCTAAAAGGTTTGATGGCTCTTGAGAAGCAACCAACTAATGAGTCACTCATAGAAGAAAACAAAAAGCTCAAGCAAGAAAAAGAGCATCTCAAGACCGGCCTAAGCAAGTTCACAAGAGGCCAACATTTGCAAAGTGAGCTCCTCATGAACACCGTAATGAAGATGGATAGAAGTGGTATTGGGTACTTGGCAAATCAAGAGAAGAAAGCAAAAGCTCAACAACAACAAAGCAAGTCAAAGCCCAAGCCAAAGAGATGTGTTGAGTGTGGTCAAGAAGGTCATTTTGCTCATGAATGCAAAACTCCACCACCACAACCTTTGCCCAAGCATGCTAGACCTTTCGCTTTCAATGCTCATTATATGCTAAGAAAAGATTCAAATGGAAAGATGAAAGTCATGTTTTTGGGTCCCCCAAACAAGAATAGGCCAAAGAAAATATGAGTTGCCAAGTCACTAGTGGATAAAGTCAAGGGCCCCTCTCAAGTTTGGGTCCCTAAACAAAAAGCTTGATCTCTTGTGTGTAGGTGAACTACAAGACCGGTGGAACTCATTGGGTTATTGATAGTGGTTGCACTCAACATATGACCGGTGATCCTCGTATGTTCACCACCATTGAAGAGAATGGAATATGTCAAGAGAAGATCACATTTGGGGATAATTCAAGAAGCAAAGTCAAGGGTATAGGCAAGATTGCAATATCACATGATCACTCACTCTCAAATGTGCTCTATGTTGCTTCATTGAGTTTCAACTTGTTGTCCGTTGGGCAACTTTGTGACCTTGGCTTCCAATGCTTGTTCACACCAAATGAAGTGGAAGTTTCAAAGATAGATGACAAGCAAGTGATATTCAAAGGCTTTAGATACAATAATCTTTATCTTGTTGACTTCACCTCCGAAGATGCAAATTTGATGACATGTTTGTTCACCAAGACCTCACTTGGTTGGCTTTGGCATAGGAGGCTTGCTCATGTTGGAATGAACACTCTCAACAAGCTATTGAAGAAAGAACTAGTGAGAGGATTGAAGGATGTGAAGTTTGAAAAGGACAAACCTTGTAGTGCATGTCAAGCGGGCAAACAAGTTGCAAACACTCATCCAACCAAAGCTTTCATGTCAACTTCAAGAGTGCTAGAACTTCTACACATGGATTTGTTTGGGCCTACAACATACAAGAGCTTGGGTGGTAATCTCTATTGTCTTGTGATAGTGGATGACTACTCAAGGTATACATGGACTTTCTTCCTTCATGACAAATCCGAAGTGGCAAATTGCTTCAAGAAGTTTGCAAAGAGAGCTCAAAATGAATTTGAAGTCAAGATAAAGAAGATTAGAAGTGACAATGGGAAAGAATTTGACAACACCAACATTGAAGCTTATTGTGATGAAATTGGAATCAAGCATGAGGTGTCTTCAACCTACACTCCTCAACAAAATGGTGTAGTTGAGAGAAAGAACCGAACTTTGATCACTCTTGCAAGAACAATGCTAGATGAGTACAACACTCCGGAGAAGTTGTGGGCCGAGGCAATCAACACCGCATGCTATGCTTCAAATCGCCTCTTCCTACAAAAGTTTCTTGGCAAGACCCCCTATGAGTTGCTTAATGGCAAGAAGCCGGACGTCTCTTTCTTCCGGGTGTTTGGTTGCAAATGTTACATCTACAAGAAGCGTCAACACCTAGGGAAGTTTCAAAGACGTTGTGATATTGGTTTTCTTGTTGGTTACTCATCAAAGTCCAAAGCATATAGAGTATTTAACCATGCCACCGGTTTGGTTGAAGAAACATATGATGTGGAATTTGATGAATCTAATGGCTCCCAAGGAGCAATTGAGAATTGTGATGATGTAGGTGATGAACCCTTGAGGGAGGCCATGAAGAACATGCCGGTGGGAGACATCAAGCCAAAAAATGATGATGACGATGTACAAATTGTTGATCCACCATCTTCATCACGTGTGCCTCAAGATGATGACAAGAATGAGAGAGTTGAAAATGAAGACACTTATGTCTCTCATGAACAATCCAAGGCACAAGCTCAAGATGTTGATGCTCCTCATCCACCTCCTCAAGTGGTTGATAAAAGAAATTCACCACTACTTCAAGCACATCCACAAGATCTCATCATAGGGAGTCCTACAAAGGGAGTAATGACTCGATCCCAAAAGCTAGCTTCTTTTGTTGAACATCACTCTTTTGTCTCTTGTGTTGAACCTAAGAATGTAGAAGAAGCTCTTCAAGATCCGGATTGGGTGATTGCAATGCATGAAGAATTGAACAATTTCACCCGCAATCAAGTATGGACACTTGAAGAGCATCCCAAAGGTGCAAGAGTCATTGGAACCAAGTGGGTGTTCCGAAACAAGCAAGATGACCAAGGCATAGTGGTGAGGAACAAGGCAAGACTAGTTGCAAAGGGGTTCTCTCAAGTTGAAGGTCTTGATTTTGGAGAAACCTTTGCACCCGTTGCAAGACTTGAAGCCATTCGTATCCTCCTTGCTTATGCATCACATCATGATATGAAACTATATCAAATGGATGTGAAAAGTGCATTTTTAAATGGCTTTATAAATGAACTAGTCTATGTTAATCAACCTCCCGGGTTTGAAGACCCTAGATATCCTAATCATGTTTATAGGTTGTCCAAGGCGTTGTATGGGCTCAAGCAAGCCCCTAGAGCGTGGTATGAACGCCTCCGGGACTTCCTCATTGAGAAGGGCTTCACCATTGGGAAGGTCGACACCACATTATTCACCAAGAAGTTTAATGGGGAGATCTTCATTTGTCAAGTATATGTTGATGATATCATCTTCGGATCAACAAATGAAGATTATTGCAAGGAATTTGGTGAATTGATGTCAAAAGAATTCGAGATGTCAATGATTGGTGAGCTCACATTCTTCCTTGGCTTTCAAGTAAAGCAAATGAGAGAAGGGATTTTCATCTCTCAAGAAAAGTATACCAAGGATCTTCTCAAAAGATTCAAGATGGAAGAATGCAAACCAATCAAGACCCCAATGCCGTCAAATGGACATCTCGACCTAGATGAGGGAGGTAAACCGATTGATCAAACTCTCTACCGTTCTATGATTGGTAGCTTGTTATACCTTACCGCATCTAGGCCCGATATCATGTTTAGTGTGTGCATGTGTGCTCGCTTTCAAGCGTGCCCTAAAGAACCTCACCTAAGTGCCGTAAAAAGAATCCTAAGATATCTTAAGCTCACCCCAAGCATTGGTCTTTGGTATCCCAAAGGAGCTAGATTCCAACTAGTTGGCTATTCCGATTCGGACTATGCCGGTTGCAAGATTGATAGAAAAAGCACATCCGGAGGGTGCCACTTGCTTGGAAGATCTTTAGTATCTTGGTCATCTAAAAAGCAAAATAGTGTGGCTTTGTCCACCGCCGAGGCGGAATACATTGCCGCGGGGGCTTGTTGTGCACAAATCCTATATATGAAACAAACCCTCCTAGACTATGGAATTGTTCTTGAAAATGTGCCACTTTTATGTGACAACGAAAGTGCAGTTAAAATTGCTAACAATCCGGTACAACACTCTCGCACTAAGCACATTGATATCCGCCATCACTTTCTAAGAGATCACGTTGCTAAAAATGACATATCACTAGAAGGTGTAAGAAGTGAAAATCAATTAGCGGATATCTTCACCAAACCTTTGGATGAGGCAACCTTTTGTAGGTTAAGAAGTGAACTCAATGTGCTTGATTCTAGTAATTTTAAAAAATGAGCGTGTGTTGTCCCTTGCATTGCATTGTTTTATATGCATTTTTTTTATCGCATTGTTTTTAGGGCTTGGCTAACACGGTTACGATAACCCTTCCTTGGAGGAGTGAAAAAGCCTAACCGTGGATCAAACTTGTCAAGCATTCTAGTTTTACCTTCTTGTATTGCATTGCATATGCATGGTTGTTGTTCTTGTCGTTTCTCTTCGGTTAAGTTTTGAGCAACCTCTGTGTTCGTCCATGGATAGAGAGAGCATTTTGACGCTCCTAATGGTTCAAAAACTCTATTGCGTGGCCATACGTTGCTCCTTGGGTGTTTATTGCCTATTTTCTTAAAAATAATACTAGCCTAAGGCAATCTATTTTAAAATTTTTGAGGGTTTGAGTGAGGTCTCTCATTTCGTGTTCCAATTGGTGTTTATTTGTGTCTCTTTGAATTGGAACCTGATTGGGAGAAGTCGCGTCGTAGTTGGAACAAAGAAGGGCGAAGAACAGTCACCGGACGCTACACCGGACGCTGCACCGGACGCAGTAGTGCTTCACCACCGCGTCCGGTCCCGGCGTCCAGCAGCGCGTCCGGTCATCCAGAAGACCAACTCCAGATCTAGTGATCGGACGCTGCACCGGACGCGCCTCTGTTGACCACCGCGTCCGGTCCCGGTTACCACCACCGCGTCCGGTCATTCGCGATGTATTCCCAAACTTCCAACGACCGGACTCAGACCGCGTCCGGTCAGTCCGCACCGGACGCGTCAGGTCACTCCAGGAGCTTACTGGAGTATGACCGGACGCTGCACCACCGCGTCCGGTCATATCGACCACCGCGTCCGGTCATCGCGCGTCGAGCGGATCTAACCCCTTCATAAAACGGTTCGTCCTCGACCGTACCTTCTCATCCGCCCGAGCTTCTTTGCGCCACCGCCGCCTTTGCGCCACCGCCGCACTTCGCGCCACCGCCGCACCCCTTGCCGCCGGTGAGCCGCACTTGCGTCATCTTCCTCGCCCGGCCCTCGCCCACGCGCGCGCCAGCCGCCCGCACGCGCCACAGTCGCTCGCAGCCGCGCCACCATCGCTAGTCGCGCCACCGCCGCGCCATCGCCGCCTGCACGCGCCACCGCCGCCCTAACGCGCCACCACCGCCGGTGAGCCGCGCTCCTGCAAGCCAACTTCTCCTCCGGCAGTGGAACGCCTCGTGCTCGCCTTCGATCGTTCTTCGTCGATTTGCCCTAACCCTAACCCTAGGGCTCGCGTAACTTCGGACGATCGTTCGTCGACGAGATTTGTCGTGCATCATCTTCTTCGCGAGAGCTCGTTCGGCGATTTCCGGGAATCTCGCGATCTAGGTCACCTCACCTTGTCAGTCGTCTCGTCGATCCGAGCGAGTTTTGTCGGTGTGTCAGGGTGATATCTGTGTGCTGAATCCGAGGCCAAGCCTGCGGATACGGATTGAGGCCAAGCCTCTCAAGTGACAGTTCACCATCTTTCAGAGGTCTTTGGTCAGTTTCTCAGCATGGTGCGTTGCAAGAACGCCGGTGGTGCTCCTGGTGACGGGGACGACAGTCCTCCTCGTCGATCTGAGATTGCGCGGGGGAAGCGCATCAAGGTTATGGCCAGAAAGAAGAAGAAGACACTCACAGATGCAGAGATTGCTCAGGCCATAGCAGATGCAGCAGAGCAGGCAGAGAGAGGTGGCAGGAGCAGTGGCATACGCATAGGCGAGCGTCGCTTTCATCTTGAAGGTCGACAGCTCGCCACAGAGGCCACTGAGGGCACTGAGGATACTAGAGCTGCAGAGGATATGTCAGTTGATCCACCCACAGAGACCACAGAGGCTCCAGAGGCTACAGCAGACACAGAGGAGCAGCCAGCTCAGTCTCCACCACGTCGCCGCTCCACACGCGCACGTACTCAGGTGACTCCTAGGCCAGAGGGCCAGCGTCGTGGAGCACGTCCTCCTCCCAGAGCTAGAGGTTCACCCCCGGTTGAGCACTTTGACTTGAGGGGTGCTACAGCACGTCAGGTGCACGGGTTGAGGTTCGTGGAGGTCAGTCGTTGGTTTCCACCTGTGAGGGATCCCAGAGCTTCAGAAGGGTTCTATACCCCACTTCAGGAGGATTTCTACAGGGCTCTAGTTGACAGCGGTATTGCTTTTCGACCACAGAGGGTCTGTCGACTTGAGACACTAGTTGAGGTTGTGGGAGAGCAGCTTCGTCCGCACCTGTCCTTTCTGCCAGGCTTGTCGGATCTTCTTGGACGGACAGGTGCATACTGCGGCACATGGGTCAGAGAGTTTTATGCTTCACTATGGATTGATCCTGCCCATGATTTCATTCACTTTGCATTCCGAGGCCGCGATCACCGCCTATACAGCAGCAGAGTGAGGGAGATTCTCAGACTCCCAGCTTTTGACACAAAGATACATCAGCTATGTTATGGTCAGACTCCTCCTCCGAGACGCCCTCACGGCGGGACAGTGCCACCTACCGACATGGTTCGACCCTGCTTCCGTGAGCCTTTTGGCGAAGGGTCTCGACGCACGCCCGCCAGTTTGACACCACTGGCCAGAGTTTTGGACGCTATAGTCAGACGCACTCTACTTCCTAGACTTGGCTACAGAGAGGGACTGACTCGGATGCAGCTATGGGTTGTTCACCACCTCCTCTCACAGACACAGTTTGATATATGGGATCTCATACTTAGTGAGATGGAGGACACCATAGCTGAGGGCTTCAAGGGTAATCGTCAGCTGCCCTATGCACACTGGATCTGCTTCATTATTAGATCATCCATTCAGTTACCAGCAGAGATCCGAGCTGAGATATCAGATACTACCACTGCTTTTCCTGAGTATGATATCCGTCAGCTTTGGGCTTCAGTCACTAGAGATCAGGCCCCAGTGCCAGGACAGCGTGAGCGACCTGAGGTTCCTGAGACAGCAGCTGAGCAGGACGCCACAGTTGATGAGCTTGCAGAGGCAGAGCTTGCCGATCTTGACGCTCAGCCTGCTGATCTTCCTGAGGATGTGACATCTGACAGCACTGATGAGGACTACCAGCCCATCCCCAGGTACCGGTCTCCTCGGTCCCACGACCACGAGGCCGGTGGCTCTGGTTCAGCCTCCCGCACAGACCCAGCCATGGTGGCTATCCTTGAGAGGTTGACCCAGGCACAGGAGCAGCAACAACAGCAGATACAGCGACAGGCTCAGGACACAGCTGCAGCACTTGCACAGATTCAGGCTCGTCAGGACGAGTTTCAGCGTCAGCAGCTTGAGATCCAGAGGCAGCAGGTTGAAATGCAGCAACAACAATATGAGATTCAGCGACAGACTGCAGCTAGTCAGCAGCAATACTTGGACCTCCTGCGCCACCTAGTCACGGTTGGGGTTCCTCCGCCTACTTCCGTCCTGACTTCTACTTTACCATCTTCTGATCCATCGAGTCAGGGACAGCCGGGTTTCCAGTTCACATCTCCACAGCAGCAGGTTCCCCAGTCTTTCCAGTCCCCAAGCTTCACTCCTATTCACACGGGGTTTACACCATCAGACCAGCCTCGCCCTCACCTCCTGACAGGCACATCTTTCGGTGATTTCAGTGCTACCTACAGCGAGTTGACTGGTCAGCCGACGCCCTCGCATACTACAGTTGCTACTTTTTCAGGGTTGTTAGCTTCAGAGGCAGCTATTCCTCCAGTGACAGGGACAGATACTATTCCTTCGTCAGTTGCCTCGACAGATCCTCCTGCTACTGGCTCGCTACAGGCTCAGGTCACTCAGACGGATCCTATCATTACTACTACGACAGTACCTGTTCCTGCCGTTCAGACCCAGACAGTTACACAGCCACATGCTTCATCAGAGGGTCAGCCAGATAGCTCAGATTCCGAGGGCGATTCTCTACACTTCATGATTACTCCGCGCACCTCGGCACCCGACACGACTCCGTCTGTCCCCCCGTCCGATCCTTAGATTAGTTTTTGGCGCTTGATGCCAAAGGGGGAGAGAGAGTAGTTTCAGGGAGAGTTTTGAGAGAGGTTTTTCGTTTTTTTTTGTGTGCTACATTCATGCATCATGTTTACTTTTCAGTCATTGCATTCGTGTGACATGTCGTTGTGAGATAAACCTTGAGTCTTAATGTTTTATCCTGTTAGTGTTATCTCTTGTCACCGTTGTTATTTATAGCTCTAAGGTTGTGCTTCCGTGCCTTACTCCGATAAATTATGAGCTATATCCGTTTGTGTACTAACGCTTTTTGTCTTATCTTATGAGTACACTCTTTTGGCTTGGGACACATAAGCAATTCCTTTCTCTACTCTGCTTATTGCTTGTTGCTTATGTGAACCATGCATGCTCAAAAACCTCAACTCCAATCTTTCATATCTGAGTGTTGTCATCAATCACCAAAAAGGGGGAGATTGAAAGCATCTAGGCCCCGAGGTTTGGTTTTGGCAATTGATGACAACGCTTTATTACCATGACTAACGTGTGTTTTGCAGAAACTTTGGTAAGTTAGGTCATGGAGGTTTTAACTGCTTTGGACACCATGGTATTCATGCCCCTTGATGGAAATCGTTTCGGTTTTCAAAAGAGTGATGTCAAGATTAAGGACGGTTAGTTCCGGATGTCGAGGTGTTGAGAGACATTTGGAATAGTCGTTAGGATCTTCGTTTTTCTCTTTTGGCCGTACTATAAAGGGGGGCATGAGCGGGTAGCTTGACCTAGGCGAGTCCTATGTTTAGGTGTGGTGCACACTTGTTAAACTTGGCGCTAGGCAGCTCTAGAATAGCTCAAAGTTCAATTGGAAGCAACTTGGTTCAAGTTGTAACGCTTTTCGGAGAGTTTCGGGTCGTTTTCACGTGACCGGACGCGGTCCTCGGCATGATCGGACACGTCCGGTCAGTTCAGTTCCGCGGTTGGAGTTTCAGCTCTGAGCACCGGACGCGGTCCTCGCGAGGACCGGACGCGGTGGTCAGAAGTCAACACGTGCCACTTAAGGGAAACACCCGATCGGACGCGACCTGGGTGTGATCGGCGCGTCCGGTCATAGTCCAGTAAGGTCCTGAGACGACCGGACGCGTCCGGTCATCACCGATCGGACGCGGTCGCGCGTCCGGTGCGAGTACAGTAAGCTCCACGCACGATCGGACGCGTCCGGTCACCCCTGACCGGTGCGTCCGGTCATTTAGGTGTTTTTCGGTTTTTGACCGTTACGAGCGACCGGCGCGTCCGGTCAGTACGACCGGCGCGTCCGGTCAGCTCGAGTTTTGCTGAGTCAGCAGGTAACGGTTCGTTTCGTCTGTGGGGTGTATAAATACATCCCCACCACCTCTTTTAGAGGTCTCTTGCTCATTTGATCAGCTGATAAACACCTTTGAAGTGCAAGGTAGTGCAAGAGCACTAGTGAGGATAGAGATTTGAGAATCAAAGCTTGAGAGTTCCTCACTAGCGATTAGAGAGTAACAAGTGTGCATCCACTTTCTCATTTAGGCTCGTAGAGGTCAAGTGAGAGTTCTAGCTTGTTACTCTTGGTGATCGCCATCACCTAGACGGCTTGGTGGTGATTGGGAGTTTGGTGTTCATCCGGCGGAGCTTGTGGATGACCCAACTCATCTTGTGAGCGGTTGTGGGTGATTCACCGCGACGGAGTGTCGAAGAATCAACCCGTAGAGAGCACTTGATCCTTGCGCGGATCAAGGGGGAGCGACACCCTTGCGCGGGTGCTCCAACGAGGACTAGTGGGGAGTGGCGACTCTCCGATACCTCGGAAAAACATCGCCGTGTTCCTTGCCCCTTTACATTCAAGCATTTACTTTCTCGTTTTTACTTACATTGCTTGTTTACATTCCTAGACTTGCCATGCTAGACTAGGTTTGGAAACTAGGGTGCAAAACTTTGTATCGGTAGACTCTCTAGGAACACAAGTAGACACTAGGGGTGAATTCCAGCTTGTAGGATTTATTCCTTGCATTTATTTTTAGAAAAGCCCAATTCACCCCCCCTCTTGGGCATCTTGATCCTTTCACATGTGACGTCGTGGGGATTGGATCAGTTTAGATCAAGACTGATGATGGCATGACACGCACACTGAAAAACGTCAGGTATATACCAGGGATGTGCAGGAATCTTATCTCATTGAGCACGCTTGATGCAGAAGGTTACAAATATTCCGGTTCAGATGGCATTCTGAAGGTATCAAAAGGTTCTCTTGTCTGTTTGAAAGGTGATCTTAATTCTATAAAGTTATATGTCCTTAGAGGGTGTACTTTACATAGTTCCGATTCCGCTGCTGCTGCTGTTACTAATGATGAACCTAGTAAAACTAACCTTTGGCATATGCGTTTGGGACATATGAGTCACCATGATATGGCAGATTTGATGAAGAGAAACCTGCTGAAAGGCTGCACTTCGAGTAAGATAAATTTTTGTGAGCATTGCATTTTCGGCAAGCATAAGAGAGTACAGTTCAACACTTCTATTCACACCACCAAAGGTACTCTTGATTATGTTCATGCTGATTTATGGGGTCCTTCTAAGAAGCCCTCACTAGGTGGTGCTCGTTACATGCTTACAATTATTGATGATTACTCTAGAAGGGTTTGGCCTTATTTTCTAAAACAGAAAGATGATACTTTTGCTGTTTTTAAAGACTGGAAGGTAATGATAGAAAGACAAACTGAAAGGAAGGTAAAATTGCTTCGTACTGATAATGGTGGATAATTTTATTCGCATGCCTTTAATGATTATTGTAGACAGGAAGGCATTATTAGGCATCACACCATACCCCATACTCCACAATAGAATGGTGTGGCAGAACGGATGAACAGAACCATTATCTCCAAGGCCCGTTGCATGCTGTCTCATGCAAGGATGAGCAAGCGTTTTTGGGCTGAAGCTGCTAATACTGCCTATTACTTGATAAACAGGTCACCTTCTATTCCACTAAATAAGAAAACTCCTATTGAGGTATGGTTTGGTACACCTGCTGATTATTCACAGTTAAAAGTTTTTGGATGCACTGCTTATGCTCATGTTGACAATGGAAAATTAGAGCCTAGAGCTGTTAAGTGTCTTTTCCTTGGTTATGCTTCGGGAATCAAAGACTATAAATTGTGGAATCCTGAAACAGGAAAGACTTTTATGAGCAGGAGTGTTGTATTCAATGAATCTGTGATGTTTACTGACAGTTTGCCCTTAGATCATGTTCTAGAAAAAGAGCTGCAGAGTATGCGCATACAGGTGGAGCATGTTGATGATGATATAGGTGTGCAGGTGGAGCCTGCTGATGAGCAGGATGACCATAATAATGATGTTGCTGATGATGATGCTCATGATGATGTTCAGCAAACTCCTCCTAGTTTGCAGCTACAAAAGGAATTACCTATTGCTCAACGCAAGTCAACAAGGACAGTTGTACCTCCTAAACGTCTTATCGAAGAATGTAATTTGTCTTACTATGTTTTGAGTTGTGCTGAACAGGTGGAGAATGTTCATGAGCCAGCAACCTATAAAGAAGCTGTTCGTTATGCTGATAGTGAGAATTGAATTTCTGCTATGCATGAGGAGATGCAGTCTCTTGAGAAGAACAGTACATGGGAGGTTGTTCCTTTGCCTAAGAATAAGAAGACCATAAATTGCAAGTGGATCTTCAAGAGAAAGGAGGGTTTATCTCCAAGCGAGCCTCCAAAGTATAAGGCAAGGTTAGTTGCAAAAGGCTACAGTCAAATTCCGGGTGTTGACTATAATGATGTGTTCTCTCCAGTGGTAAAACACAGTTCAATTCGTACTTTCTTGAGTATTGTTGCTTCACATGATCTTGAGCTTGAACAGTTAGATGTGAAGACTGCGTTTTTGCATGGAGAGCTAGAGGAGGACATATACATGGACCAACCGGAAGGTTCATAGTGCCTGGCAAGGAAAAATATGTGTGCAAGTTGAAGCGCTCCTTGTATGGTTTGAAACAGTCCCCTCATCAGTGGAACAAGAGATTTGATTCATTTATGTTGTCACACAGTTTCAAAAGATCTAGATATGATAGCTGTGTTTACATCAAGCATGTTAATGGATCACTTATATATTTGCTGTTATATGTTGATGATATGCTGATTGCTGCCAAGAGCAAGATTGAAATCACTAAGTTAAAGAAGTTGTTAAGTAGTGAGTTTGATATGAAAGATCTTGGTAGTGCTAAGAAAATTCTTGGTATAGAAATTAATAGAGACAGAAAATCTGATTTGCTATTTCTTAGTCAACAAAATTATATCAAGAAAGTTCTTCAGCGTTTCAACATGCAAAATGCTAAGGCTGTTAGTACCCCTATTGCACCTCACTTTAAGTTGTCAGCTGCTCAGTGTCCTAGTACAGATGCAGAGAAAGAGTATATGTCAAGGGTTCCTTATTCTAGTGTTGTTGGGTTTTTGATGTATGCCATGGTTTGCTCTCGTCCAGATTTGTCATATGCTATGAGTCTTGTTAGAAGATATATGTCTAATCCTGGCAAAGAATATTGGAGGGCAGTTCAGTGGATTTTCAGGTACCTCAGATGCACAGCAGATTCATGTTTGAAGTTTGAAAGAACTGATAAGGGTCTAATTAGTTATGTGGATTCTGATTATGCTGCTGATCTAGACAGGCGAAGATCAATTAATGGTTATGTGTTTACTGTTGGCAGTTGTGCTGTGAGTTGGAGGGCTACGTTATAGTCTGTTGTTGCTTTGTCTACTACTGAAGCAGAATATATGGCTATTTGTGAAGCGTGGAAAGAATTGATATGGTTGAAAGGTTTGTACGCTGAACTCAGTGGAATTGAATCTTGCATAAGTTTGCACTGTGACAGTCAAAGTGCAATTTACCTCACTAAAGATCAGATGTTCCATGAGAGAACTAAGCACATAGATATCAAGTATCATTTTGTGCGAGATGTGATTGAAGCAGGTAAGCTGAAGGTATGCAAGATTAGTACTCATGATAATCCTGCTGATATGATGACAAAGCATGTTCCTGTTGCTAAGTTTGAGTTATGCTCAAGCTTAGTTGGTTTAATTGAATAGTCCAAGAGACTATTGTTGGCACCAGTGGTTTTCTATCTTTGTTGTTCAGGATCATGGGTTGATTTTATGATACAAGATGAATTTGTCTCAAGGTGGAGTTTGTTGGAGTTGTTCCAAATTCACTGCAAGATATAGGCCGGGCTTCTAACGGAGCGAAGCGGAGGCCCGTAAAAGCCGAAGGCTGGGCCGGAGCGTAGCGGTACATATATACCCTTATTAGGGTTTCTTGGAGACTTGATTCTCTGGTAAGCCGCCATAGGCGTGTAACCCAAAACTCTTGAGATAGTGAGATTGTTGCTGGCTGGTGCCCGTGGTTTTTCCTTTTCGAATTGGAGGAGTTTTCCACATTAAATCGTGTGTCTCCGCTGTGATTGATTTTGTTTTACTTCATATTCCATACGTCGTTCATAACAGGTTAATGAGTTGTTGCATACTTCAACAGTACGGTGGCTTAATGGTAGACACTTGCTTAAAGGAAACTTTGTTCCTCTCTCAATATGCGGAAAACTGTCTTTGTTTGTGGTCATGGGAGCGGAACCAGATAGTTCTTCTCAAGATGTTTTGTGTGAGAAAGGGAATACACTGTCTAATGCAGAGGATTCAACTAAATCCGGGGAAACCCCAGTTTTCTTCCTTGTTGACGGAACCACAAAAGTTCATTAACTGATTCTGTCTGCCCAAAGCAGCTTGGCTCAGATAAGCCAGGTCTACCGTCAGAACTTTACCAGTATGATGACAAAAGAAATGAAGATTCCAATCATGCTCCAACACTTGGTGGGTTATCTAAAGAGTCAGCAACCATAAAAGGAATAATTTCATTTTCACTAGCTGATCAAATTGGTCTGCCAAGGTATTGCGTGAACAGATATACACTTCTCACTATATTCAGCCATAAAAATTAATGGTTTTAATTTTGCAATATGTTGATTGTTTGCAGATACAAAGGTATTCTTCTTTATGGTCCACCTGGAACAGGGAAAACCTCTCTTGCTTCTTCCTGTGCCTATGATGCAGGGGTCAACCTATTCAGTGGCGGAGCTCGTCAGTTTTCACGCCTAGGGCCACTAGGAAAGCATGTATACTACCATACCTGGGTCAAAATGCCGCTCATTCGTGATCTAATATTGATAGATAACAAAACTAGCTCATAAATGCATAAGTTAGATAAATTTAGATGATATATCTCTATATTATGCTTCAATCCGTAACATAATTGATGGAAACGTAAAATTAATTAAAGAAACATTTAAAGCAAGAGAGAAACAAAGGATTTTATGGCTCAGAAGTCAGACCGCACGATGTGTAGCCTGCGCTTGCGCTCCTGCGGCTGTGCACTAGCCACGCACAAACATGCTCCTGCATCCCTGGCGGCCAGACGGCCACTGGCCAATGCGGCTGCAGTATGAGACGCGGCGTGGGGATCGCAGTTGCGTAGGCGGACTCATGGAGTCGATGCTCGGGATTGCTCCTTCATTTCTGTGCCGGGACCGGTTGAATTTGGCCCAACGTCGAGGGCCACATTGAATTGGGCCAGAAATTTACATGTACTATAAGAAGTATTTTGGGCCACGCCTAGGGCCGTGGCCCTAGTGGCCCAAGGCCCATATTCGCCCCTGAACCTATTTACAATCAATGGACCAGAGATCTAGTCATTATTACGGAGAAAGCGAGCAATCTCTGTACGATGTTTTCAGTTCAGCCAAGCAAGCGGCACCTGCTGTGGTTAGAATTTCTTTGAATAATCGACTGCAACTACCTTTACCGTTATGTCAACTGCAAAAAGAATCCTGGGCTCCTTGTAGTAGTAGAGTTACCTCTTAAAGTGCTAATGCTATAATTCATAACATCGAAACTCCCCTTTTATTAGGACTAAAAAAAAATCTTTATACTGACTTGGTTTTGTAATGATACCTACTCCAGATATTCAACATGAAGTGTGTTCACTAGCAACATATTTCTGGAGGGTAACACTATGATATTGAGCCCAAGCTGCTCTAATATGTTGATGGGTTGTGCAACTCTGAAGCCTTAAAAACTATCTTCTATTTTTTCACTTCCAGCAGGCAAACAACTATGCTTGACTATATATCTCCTTTTCCTCTGTTCTTAACGCAAATGCACCCAATGATTTAGGGATGCTGAATTCTTCACTGTATGTTCTATGATGCATACAAGCAACAGATTCAGTTGAAGCCTGTTTCTAATGCTATGCTCATTAAGCATCAATAGTTGAGCACTGAAGTGTCTTACCAAAGCAGCTAACTTGCCTACATAATATTGTATTGCTCCTATTTAGGAGCATCTCCACCTTTCTCTTCATAATTGAAACTCTGATTTTTAATTAAAAAACTTTTTTTTCCAGTTATGGTTCAGGTTTCTGACTTTCTGTTACCAAATTGTCTGATTCATCCTCTCTGAAACATTGCATATGAGTCAGGTCAAATACTGAAATGTTTGCGCACTGATTATCCAAGGTGATAGTTTGAACTATTTTGTTAGCAAGGAGCAATGCCATATATTTGAAGTATCGGTATCCTAATTAGGATCCTAATTGGTATCCCATCATGTTAGCATTCATAACAGTATCATGTATCTTTGTTGCTATTAGATATTGATTGATGAATTGGATGCAATTGCTCCATCAAGGAAGGATGGGAGTGAGGAGTTATCTATTAGAATGGTAGCCACTCTGTTAAAACTGATGGATGAGATTGGCCCTAGTGACCATGTTCTCTTGATTGCTGCTACAAATCGGCCTGATAGTATTGACCCTGCATTGCGACGTCCTGGAAGATTGGATAAAGAAATTGAAATAGATAGAATGCCCTGATGCTATCCGTATATTTTCAATGTGAATGGCTGTGGATGTAGTCTACTCCACATACACATCATGCTTTCTAAATTAATGCCTGCAACTAAAATGAGGTGCTTATGAATGTGTAATGAAGTAGAATAATGCATTTAGGACTGGGCAGTATTTTAAACTTATAAGCAATGGATTGCTTTGTACTGTAAGTTTTGTCATCTGTAGTAATTGATTATTTGTGTGTTTTTAGTAGCCATTTAAGGATTTTTTTTGGACTATAAGGTTGGCCATGCACTTATAGATGGCACCAAATTTAATGACTTCAATTCAACATCATTGTCCAGTGATATGTTGTTGAGTTAAAACCAAGTTAATCATGTTTTGTTGTCTTCAAACTGGGTTGCAGGAGTGCCATCCCCGGGACAGAGGATGGACATACTTCGTCGCCTTCTAATTGGAGTTCATCACTCTCTGAGCAATGAAGAACTTGAGTCTGCTGCTCTAGTGACCCATGGATCTGTGGGTGCTGATCTAGCGGCACTGTGCAATGAGGCTGCATTGAGTGCTCTGCGGCGTTACATCAGCCTAAATGAAAATTCAACTCAACAACTTGGTCATCCTGGCTGTAGTTTTGATAACTGTAGTCAAGATACTGAAGATCCAAGCTCATTATCGTCATCTTTCTCATGGTTTACCATGTCATCAGATGATGTTGTCTGCATGAAGGGTGGCAATATAAAAGGTAGCGAGTCTTATGATGGTACAGATGAAATACCACTATTAGTAACCATTAAGGATTTTGACAAGGCTAAAACAAAAGTTAGACCAAGTGCGATGCGCGAGGTATCACTTCTATCCACCTGCAAGGCTTTAGCCATAGGCCTCTTTTATGACAGTTCCTATCTATATATGTGGTCTGTGTGAAAAAAATGCCAATTGCTGAATCATGTTGTGTACAGGTTGTTCTTGAGCTTCCGAAGGTACGTTGGGGAGATGTTGGTGGTCAGTCCAGTGTCAGGGAGCAGCTAATTGAAGCTATCCAATTACCACAAAAATGCCCAGAAGCATTTGAACGTTTAGGGATCAGACCCCTTAGAGGATTGCTAATGATAGGACCGCCAGGTTGCAGCAAGACTTTGATGGCTCGTGCTGCAGCTTCTGAAGCAAAATTGAACTTCCTTGCTGTTAAGGGTCCTGAGCTTTTCAGCAAATGGGTCGGTGACTCAGAAAAGGCAGTGAGATCGCTATTTGCAAAGGCGAGGGCTAATGCACCAGCAATATTATTTTTTGATGAAATAGATGGGCTTGCAGTAACTCGTGGGCAAGAAAATGATGGCACATCTGTTGCTGATAGGGTCCTCAGTCAGTTGCTTGTGGAAATGGATGGTGAGTTTTAACACTTAATTAGGAAATACTTCTTTCAAATCTCCATATTTTTTCATAAACTCATTAATAATTGCCTTAGGATTTATTCTAATCTGTTTATTTTTTCACTAGACACTAAAATGTTTTGAAGCATGTGATTAGAGGTTCCCAAATAAGAATAATGTTTTCTGTTGACTGTACATAAACCAAGCATCAAATATCTGACTATGATGTTTCCAGTCAATGTTATTCAGTTGAAGTACTAGCCATTTGCTTGTGCTTACTGTTAGACTGCCTATGTTTAGTGTGTTAGACTGCCTATGTTTAGTGTGTGAGTACTCGGTCTTGGTGCATGTGTCTAGTGTGTGAGCACCTGGTCTTGGTGCATGGGAGCCTCCCATATCATGCACAACATATGGAGATATACAACAGAGACTCATTCACTCTCACAGTGTTCTCCTGGCTCTCTCTCGCTACTGGCCGATCCATCAGCTTGATGTGAAAAACGTCTTTCTTCATGGCAACCTGACAGAGACAATGTATTGCCAGCAGCCGTCTGGATTCGAAGATTCTGCTCATCCAGATTTTGTCTACCTCCTGAAGAAGTCGCTCTATGGCCTTAAGCAGGCGCCCCGTGCTTGGTACAGTCAGATGGCCTCGTACTTGCTGTCTATTGGGTTTGTTGAAGTCAAGTCAGACACCTCACTGTTCATTTACCGGCGCGGATCTGACATAACATATTTGTTGCTCTATGTTGATGACATTGTCCTCACCGCTTCCTCACCTGGTCTCCTTCGGCGGATCATTTCAGCCCTTCAGCGAGAGTTCGCCATGAAAGATCTTGGTGAATTGCATCACTTCCTTGGCATGCATGTTCAGCGCAGTGGTGATGGTCTTTTCCTTTCTCATTGACAGTACATGCTGGACATTTTGAACCGTGCAGGAATGATAGAGTGCAAGCCGTGCTCCACTCTAGTTGACACCAATCCGAAGGTTGCTGCAGCTGATGGGGCCCCTGTGTCTGATTCTACAGACTTCCGCAGCCTTGCAGGAGCTCTCCAGTACCTGACGTTCACTCGCCCAGACATTGCATATGCAGTTCAGCAGGTCTGCCTTCACATGCATGACCCTCGAGAGCCTCACCTTGCTGCCTTGAAGCGGATCCTTCGCTATGTTCGAGGTACCCTTCACCTTGGTCTCCTGCTGCAACCGTCCACTTCGATTGATCTTGTCGTCTACACTGATGCTGATTGGGCTGGCTATCCAGACACTCGCAAGTCCACCTCGGACTATGCGGTGTTCCTTGACGACAACCTTGTTTCCTAGTCCTCCAAGCACCAGAACACGGTGTCAAGATCGAGTACTGAAGCCGAGTATCGCGCGGTGGCCAATGGAGTTGCAGAGGCCACCTGGCTGTGCCGGCTTCTCCTAGAGCTGCATTCCCCCCCTGTGGCGCGCCACACTGGTGTATTGTGACAACATCAGTGCCGTCTACATGACCTCCAACCCAGTCCAGCATCAGCGAACTAAGCACATTGAGATTGATCTTCACTTCGTCCGGGAGCGAGTTGCTATTAGCGATCTTCGTATTCTACATGTTCCCACTTCTTCACAATATGTGGATATCTTCACCAAAGGGCCGCCTACTTCAGTGTTCACGAAGTTTAGGTCCAGTCTAAACATGCAAAGTGGCTGACGTTTCGACTGAGGGGGTGTGTTACACTGCCTATGTTTAGTGTGTTAGACTGCCTATGTTTAGTGTGTGAGCACCCGGTCTTGGTGCATGTGTGTGTGAGCACCCGGTCTTGGTGCATGAGAGTCTCCCATTAATTGTAGGCATGGTGACCAGGCACCAATGGCCAGCAGTGCCTCAGCACCTCTATTTGTATCACGCACAGCATATGGAGATATACAACAGAGACTCATTCACTCTTACTTACGCACGGTTGGACTGTGTTGATAACCTTTTTATCTTATTTTGTTTCTTACAAGCTTCTATTGATCTCTACTGAAAGCGTAGAGATATGCGCGAATAATAGATTGATTATACTGGTGGCTGGGTACAGTCATATGTAGGCTGAGGGCAGCTACCCTTAGCCGTATACACAGGCAAGAGGCGCGCCCAGTGTTGGCCTGCACCTGGCCCATAGGCCTACAGGAGAAAACACTCAGGACGCTAGGCCCATAAGCTAACCTTCTAACATCTACACTGTTATGATGCATAATTTACTATCATGTTTTATTCTAATCAGCTTATCTCTTCACTACATTCTAAAGTGTGTTAATTAAGCATGTGATTAGAGGTTGCGAAATATCAATAATGTATTTTGTTGTTTGGACATAAACCAAGCATCAAAAGTTATAAAAAAACCAAGCATCAAACATCTGATTATGATATTTCTAGTAAATGTTGTCAGTTCTAGCCATATGCGGTTGCAATGTGTTGATGATCTTCTGTCACTTATTTTGTTATTTACATGCTTCTATTGGTCTGTAAACCTTTATGGTGCATAATTTACTATTGTGGCAACAGCTTATCTGCAGGGAAGCTGCTGTTGCCGCACTTGATGTTTGCTACTCATTCTTCCCAATCTAGTGGCATGAGCATATGCATTTTTCACTAGGTGGTGCCAGAAGTTTACTGACAGAATACTCTTTTTTCAACAGGAGAACTTTGACATCCAAGAAGTAGCAATGAGACATTTCAAGTCTGCGGTCGGCAGAACAAAACCATCAGATGTCAAGTTTTTCCAAGAACTTGCAAAGCAATTCCGCAGATCGTTGACTTCACTGAGGAAGCAGTAATTCTGAGAAAGCTAGGTGGTTTGAGGAATGGGTGAACTATCACCTTCTCACTCCTTACATTTTTTGCTTGGTCTAGAGAATGGAGTGGGTTAATCCATACAAGCACATGGCTAGCTTAATCATGAGGAATGAGTTCATCCCAAACAATTCATGGGTGATCTCATTCTAGGTATTATGTGATTCCTCAAACCAAGCACCTCATCTGTGAACCTGGCATGATTGTACTGTAGTCAACTGTAATTACGGAAATATTGTTGTAACTTGTAAACTGTATGTGATTCGTAGCTCATCACCTTGCCCCTTTGTTACATAGGTGGTATGCTTTTTGTTAGGCGCCACTGTCTTGCAGCAACAATGCGGTTGTGTCAGATTTTGCTGTGCCAAATATCTGCTGGAACTTGTACACCTTTTGTTTCTGCTTGGTGTGCGGCTGTGCTATGGTCGATGAACCTAGGTTGGTACCCATCTATTCCTTGGCGCACGTGCGCTCCGATCGATCCCAGCGCGCGTGCCTGTAACAGTACGGTTTCCTCAACGCGTGGGAGGCGGGCTGACCCCTATAATATCTGGGCTGATTCTCTTTTTTAATGTCTAGTATATTTTTGGCTTGGCCTATTAACATTTCTCTTGCCTAGATTCTGGACCAATGAGCTGATTTGGATTCTACAAGCTATTTCTCTCTTTCAGGATAGCAGGTTTATGGGAGATGAAAAGGGCGGGGGAATGGTTTGACATTCTTATAGATGTAGAAGTACTAATTTAAAAATTCATATATCTTATGTTCCATAATACTTTATATGAAACTAATAATTCAACCGATACAGAAAAAATAAAAAAAGTTATGAAGTTTAAAAAAAATAGAAAAATGAGTACATATTTGTAAGAGACAAGGTAAACAAATTAAAAATACACGAAATTACGTTGAACTTTAAATTTGTATATGTAAAAAAAAATATAAATACTACGAAATTGTAACATTGATTTCAGAATCTATAAACTTTGAACTATCATATTTCAAACTTTGTACTGTTAGGTTCAAAACTCTGAACTATCACATTATAAACTTTATAATGCAAGGTTCAAAACTTTATACTCAGAATTTATAAACTTTGAACTATGATATTACAAACTTTATTCTGCTAGGTTCAAACTTTGAATCATCACATTATAAACTTTGCATTGTTATGTTCAACACCTTACACTGAAAATTTATAAACTCTGAACTACAACATCACAAACTTTGTACCACTAGGTTCAAAAACTTTGAACTATCATATTATAAACTTTGTACTAGTTGGTAAATTTTACAGTCAGAATTTATAAACTTTGAAGTATCATATTACAAACTTTGTACTGCTAGGTTCAAAACTTTAAACTATCAAATTATAAACTTTATACTGCTAGATTCAAAATTTTATACTCAGAATTTATAAACTTTGAATCATGACATTACAAACTTTATACTCTAGGTTCAAAACTTTGAACTATTGCCTTATAAATTTTGTACTGCTAGGATCAAAACTTAACACTCACAATTTATAAACTTTGAACTACAACATTATAAACTTTGTACTACTAGGTTCAAAACTTTGAACTATCACATTATAAATTTTACAATGGTAGGCTCAAAACTTTAACTTAGAATTTATAAACTTTGAACTAAGACACTACAAACTTTGTACTACTAGGTTTATAACTTTGAAGTTTGAACTATTATATTATAAACTTTGCACTACTAGATTCAAAACTTTACACTCAGAATTTATAAACTTTAAACTATCATATTACAAACTCTCTGTACTTCAAGATTCAAAACTTTGAACTATCACATTATAAACTTTACACTACTAGGTTCAAAACTTTACACTCAGAATTTATAAACTTTGAACTATGACATTATAAATTTTGTATTGCTAGGTTTAAAACTTTAAACTATCATATTATAAACTTTGCACTGCTAGGTTCAAAATTTTACACTCAAAATTTATAAACTTTGAACTATATATCATATTACAAACTCTGTAGTGTTATGTTCAAAACTTTGAACTATCATATTATAAACTTTGTACTGCTAGATACAAAACTTTATTATCATATATTAAAAAACTTTGTACTGCTATCACATTATAAACTTTAAAACTTTGGACTATCACATAAAAAACTTGACACTCTAAGTTCTTAAAAGCATATTTCAAAAACTTTGCCCTTCTAGATCCAAAACTTTATAATCATATGTTAAAAACTTTCTACTTGATATATACACAGCAGATTTAATTAAAAAATAAAAAATTGATTAGCGAATTAGACGCACGCACAAAATCAGTTGGTCCCCTAGACTAGCTACTAGTGCTAGTGCATGAATCAATAACTTCATTAATTTTGGTGGACCCCACATGTAGCCTGGCCAAGAATCCACGAAACCTTGACACCTGCCTTTTAGCACTTAGGGTCTAGGTGAATTAGATGTAATATGCAAATCATAGGTTCCTAGCTAATTCACACAACAGATGCAAATCTACATCAATTGCCACAGGTCAACAGAAATCTGAAGATGAAATTAGTATAATTAAAGGGCTCCTTCATTTGAGTCTCACCAATATAGTATTTGCCATAGTAACTGCAGTTATCCTAAGAAGAGCCATGGAAACAACATGAAGAACACCTCCAAATGCAGCTGCAGAAGTTGACAATCTTTTCATAGTACAAACATATACGAAGAAGGGCATCATTTGCAAAATAATAATGTCCTAATCACTAAATCACATAGAAAATACAAAAGAATGAAGAATATAAAATTGCAACTTCTTAGAGAGTACACTACCCAGGATGAAGCAAAACAGGGCCACCAAAATAGTGGAACCAAGATGAGATAAAACATAGATGTAGCACAGAAATCATAGCAATCCATACTTGCATACAAACTCTCAAAACAAATATTCAGAACTCCTACATCTGATGCTCTGGACCTTTATAATGAGATTCAAAAACTTTCAAAAACACGTACTTAAGCTTCCTACTTTATTTTCCCTGGAGCCACCTATTTGGAGAATTTTATAACCACATGTATATATCGGGTATGCTCATTTTAGTTGAGAAAACCTAAATGGTAAAGACATTAACATTGTAGTGGATATCTGTTAACTTTGAACTCACATATCTAGAAACTCTGTCTTGTAGTTACAAAAACTCGAATCTACATGGCATAGGAACATATAGATTGATTACACAAATCGACAATGCTAAACAATTTCTTCGACCTCCAAGCTCAAAGGCTTTAGAGAAAATAATAAGCATAGATAAAATGTATGCCATTAGGAAAGCAGATTCACATCTTGCTTGTAGCAATATTAGCAGGTTGGTGCATTGCTCCCTTTGAAAACTCTTATGCCCAAAATGTTCTGCACAGTTAAAAAGAACCAATCAGCATTAGCATTTAGCAAGTAAGAATGTATATAGCCCATACAAAAGTATGCGGGGCTATGAATATGATTCAACCATCCGATATGACATTCTTATGTTTCTATTCCATTGGAAGTAATAGCAAAAATATACTTGGAACAAATGCATTACATGGATAACATTTGGAGGCACAGATGTTCATGTTAAAATCATAGGACCTCTAATACATTACATATAAATTGGGTAAGAGAGTACCATCAACTAGAGAAGCACATATCTATACTCAAACAAGGATTTGCATAGCATCGAACTTGCAGACATCGCGATAATGGATTGTGACGCAACATATTTAAGGTGCTCATCCCTTGGTCGATCCCATCAACAGAACAAGCTACATCCCTAAAAAATCATGGGAGAGGAAATTGACTCACGTAATTTTTGCTGCAAGTAGAGATAAATCACATTGACTTGAACACACACGCCTGCAAAACACACAGTAAACACCCTTATGAACGGACACAATACGCCTTGAATCAACACAGAGAAGAAATTAACCCAGAGAAAAATGAATAGCCCGATGAGCATATCAAATCGATCCAAAACAAAAAAAAAATCTAGACAAAACACAAGTAGGATGTTATCTACATCAGATTGATTTGCCTCCCCACCCACAAGCAAGGGTTAGGACGAACCCTAACAACCAGTGGATGATGAGTACAAGGAGCACTCGATCCCCTTTCACCTAGCCCACAAATCCAAGTGAATCAGCGGACGAAGGGTAGGCGTACGGGGCGGCGTGGCGCCTACCTGGAGGAGCTGGAGTCATTTGAGGCGTTCCCCAGTGACGACGTCGACATCCTTGTAGCAAGCACAGCCGACAGTCGTGTCGCGGTAAGGTTTGGATCCTTCCTCGGTCCTCACTGCAACTGCCGGATCTCGACGGGCGGCAGTCTTGGTGGAGCCCCTCGCTCCTCAGCCCTTGGCTCACTCGAATCCACCTCCACCTCGACGGGAAAACTAGTTGGTGCCGCCCCAAATCGAGGGCACGCCGGCGACGAGGGAGCTTCCGCCTCCATGTCGACGGGGGTCGCACTGTCGTCAACGAGGCTTCTGCCTCCACATAGATGGGGAGATCTGTTGGTGCATCGCAAATCGATGGGGAGCTTCCACCTCTGCCTCAAGGAAGACGAACAAGCAGAAAGAAAGGGGAAAACAAGATGAAACAGCTGATTCAGATGTAAGCGTGAAAAAAGCTAGAAATGAAAAGTGCTGGTTATAAAGAGAGACGGAACCCGAAAATAGTAAGTGCGCGTTGCTAGCAATGGTGTCACACGCGCGCTGTATAATAATTCGGCGAGAAAAATTTATGGCCAGTTCCTGTAGAGGTGCCATCTAGGTCTCTCTACTTTAAAAATGTCATTTTCGGGTCCCTGAACTTGGCTTCGGGTGTCATCCAGATTCCTCTACTTTCAAAATATCATTTCTGGATCCCTGAACTTGACCTCGGGTGTTATCTAGGTCCCTGAACTTAGCTCCGGGTGTCATCCAGGACCTAACGGATCCAAACCCGCTCTGGATGCTAACGTGGCATGGTCCTACATGTGGAGCCCACATGGTAGCTGGTTATATTTCTATTTATTTTTATTTTTATTTTTATTTTGGGTACTGTAGCTACAATCTCTAGAATATTCCAAAAATTGTATCTTTTTCATACGACTTTGGATGAAGATAAATTTTATACAAAAATTGTAGCTCTCGACGAGATCTACGACTTTCTAGTTTTGAGTTTTTTTAATTTGAGATTGTTAAGATGCTAAAAAAAATTAAATAAATTTTCAGCAGTATATTAATCGCGTACAATCGCTTGTCGCCTTGGAAAAACCATATCTTTCTTATATGCTGTCAAACAGAGATACTTTCTATATGAAAGTTGTAGCTCTTAATGGGATCTACAACTTTCTAGTTTTGAGTTCTTTAATTTGAGGTCATTAAGACCCTCAAAACAATTAAACAAATTTTTAGGAATTAATATACTGCTGAAAATTTGTTTAATTTTTTTGAGCATCTTAACTATCTCAAATAAAAAAAAACTCAAAACTAGAAAGTCGTAGATCTCATCGAGAGCTACAATTTTATATAAAAATCATCTCCATTTGATAGCATATAAGAAATATATGATTTTTCCAAGGCGACAAGCGCTTGTACATGATTAATATACTGTGAAAATTTTGTTTAATTTTTTTGAGCATTTTAACGACCTCAAATTAAAAAACTCAAAACTAGAAAGTCGTAGATCTCGTCAAGAGCTATAATTTTTATATAAAAATAATCTTCATCGAAGATCGTATGGAAAAGATATAATTTTTAGAATATTCTAAAGATTTGTAGCTACAGTACCCAAAATAAAAATAAAAATAAAACCAACTGACATGTGGGCCCCACATGTAGGACCGTGCCACATCAGTATCCAGAGCGGGTTTAGACCCGTTAGGACTTAGATGATAACCGAAGCCAAGTTTAGAGACTCAGATGACACCCGAAGCTAAGTTCAGGAACTTAAAAATGGTACGTTAAAAGTAGAGGGACCGATATGACACCCTAGCCAACTTAAGATACCGGCCATGAATTCTTTCTCTAATTTGGCTGTATCTTCGAATTCCAACCACAGTTTCTCTGACCTCAATTACTAGGTACTGTAGCTACTGCTTTAAGTTGATTCTAGCGACGCTATTGTCTTGCTCGTCAGCACGTAAAGCAGCGCCTTGTGGTGGAAGGACACTACGCGGTGTTTGGACTGCTCTGCTTAGCTTTGTCTCGCCGAATATGGCTTCTAAAACTCCGCTCCACAATTAAAATAGAGTTGAAGACTAACTTCACGTTTTTTTAGCACCTCAAGAAAGACTCTAGGATTTGAACTTTTGTATTCAACCATGAAGTCATGGAAAAATTATCTACTCTTGCCACTCGTTAACGAGAACACAATTCGATTATCAGCGCCTGTACGCCTACCCCCACGCGTTTCTTCTTCCCCGGCCCTGTTCTCCGCCGCTGGCCGTGGCCAGGCCCAGCTGGCTAGCGCTCAGGCCCCACCCTTACTTTTGATGAGCTGCAACATTTTTCTTTTCACTTCTCCTATATTTCATATGCCTGAATTTTAAGAAATTATATGAAAGTAATACTAATACTCAAAAACAAAATAAGTATCATTAGATTAGTTATAAAATATATTTTTATAATAAATTTATTTGGAGACATAAATGTTGATACTATTTACTATAAACTTTGTTAAAGTTGAACTAGTTTGACTAGCACGTTTCTCATAATTGCATTCTTTTAGGGACACGAACTAGTACAAGTAAACTGTTATTTTTATGATTTATTATTTGTCTTTGTGTCATAACATATTAAATTTTTGTCCATTTCTGCATATAGAAATAACTGTAAATTGTTAATTATCTATGTACCAACACCAATCAAATTTTGTTGGGTTTGTGGTTTTGTGTAACAGTTTTTTTTGTTCTCGGTACCGAAAATTGAAGATAACACCTATCGACATTGCAATGAACAAAATCTGAAATTTTAGTATAAAATATATGCAATAACCATCGTCTGAAAAAAACTAAAATTTTCTTTCTATCTATGATGAGCTGCATTATTTTTTCTTTTCTACTTCGTATCTATGATGATCTTCACTATTTTTTCTTTTCTATGTACATTAACTATTTTTTCTTTTCTATGTATGCTGATTTGTAATGTTGAGCTGCAATATTTTTTGCAGTACAATATTTTACATCATATTTCATTTGGCAACAAAAAATATTTTACATTATGCTCCATAGACAACAAAACATACACCAAATACCATCTAGGGACATATTAGACTTTTCTCAATGGAAGCTCACAAAACTGGAGCTGGAGCTAGGTTGCGTGCCAATCAACTGCTCCATGATGGAGTTGGTGAAGCAGAGTTTGAAAAACTAGAGCAGAGCGGACCCTTAGTTACACCCAAAAGTCATCGTGAAAGAAATCTTAGTTTAATTATTGATGCCAGACCTTAATCTTTGTCAAAGAAAAATACCACTACTACACAAATGATCTTTAGCAACGATAGCTTTTTTTTTTGACAAAGGCGGCTCAATCTACATTTGGCTCCACAAATTAGTCCGATCCAGGCATCTCTAGAAATGTATTTGTAGAGTACAAATGCCCCTATTTTCATCATGCATGGTTGCTATAGCTACTATGTAACACCCTGAAATTTTTGCCATGTTTGGAAAATCACTAAAAATTTGAACTTTTAATTTTTCTCTATAAATCAATTAATTAACCACGTAGGATTACTTTGACGCGAATACGATTCACTAAGTTGCACATGTCATGTGTTGTGTGTTGCTTGTTGAACTTATGGTGGTACAATTCCTTGAGAAATCATTTCTGAATTAAGTTTGAAAAGCATTCAAATACCTTTGCATGGAATTCTGGGAAAAGAGAAAGGAATAGCAATTCATAATTGGAAAACCATCTCGGGCTCATTCTCTTCTCCTCTTCCCTTCTGGCCTGCGGGCGTGGCCCACCATCTCCCCCCTTCTCTTCCCCGCATGGGCCGGTGTCACGCCCTCGGTCCAATTGGTGCAGCGGCAGGTTCCCCTTCTGTAACACCTCTGGTGTTACTAGCGTACTTAGCATGCGATTAAGGTCTAAAAGAAATTAACAAAACAAATTCCGTGGGTTTTAAAATTTCAAACGCACATAAAATGATAAGCGAATTTCTATAAATAAAAATAAAACATCAATTGAATGTAGTACTTAATAAAATTTGAAGCGCAAGTCTAGTAGATGAAAACGCAACTTTTGTTCCGATAAATAAGTGATCAATAGCATAACTGGTAGCTCAAGAATTGATTTGGAAATGGGTTCCAGCTCCTAGAACTATAATGACCAAGTCTGAAAACCTAATGGTAATGTCGCTTTGGCATTTAAATTTTGATTAAAATTCGTAAACACTAGATCTATGTTTTTGCACCGATAATTGCACCTTTGCGAGTACTTTAGCACGGTGTAGTTCGTAGGGTGGAGTGATGTTGAGTGGTTACTCCAAAAATGGCCGGAAGTTCCTTAGAACGAGCTGTAACCTTGTGGTCGATGCTCTGTTCGTGAGCCAGCGTCAGCACGACGAACCCGTTTTGGCATCACTCCATCTCCCTCTCTGGTTGTCCTTTTGACGTGCTATTTGTTTCTTTGGGAAGCTGTTAGGGCCATCTTGAGGGCAGAGGAGTTGGTTTAACCTCAACCAAGACGGGTAAGTGTTGGTACACGCTTTAAAATCCGTGCATAGCACGTTGTCGGTCGTTCGGCCGAGGTGTGCGCGGTCACCACGTCATTTTACTCGGCGTTGCCTGGCCGAGCCGCACCCCGTGCACGCGCACCACCGTGCGTTGGCCGGCCGAGGCCGTCTTGGTCTGACCGTGGCGTGGTCGCGCCTTGGCCACTCTGGCCGCGGCACCTGCTGCCAGCCACGCGGAGCCGCTGCTGCTCGCGCGCGCGTTGAGTGGCCACCGCTGGCCCCGCTGCCCTCCCCTGTGCTCACATGGCTGCCTCGTCTTGACGTGGCTCTACCCAGCGGTCACGCCACGCTATCCCTTTACCACGTTCCGCCAGGGCGAAGACTGACCGAGCCGTCCTCACCTTTCCGTCTTGGTTTTTCTTCCCTGTCACCGTGGCCGACGGGCCGCACCATCGCTTACGGCAAGGAGACCAATTCAAGGCAAGTTTTCACCTCCACGCCTTCGCCATTAAGTGTGTTAGACAACCAACCCCACTCCGCCTAGAACCGTGCCCGGACAAGCCGCAATTTTGGAGCTCTTCACTCTCAGTGTCGATAAAGCCGAGCCATGCCATTACCAAGGGCAGCGCTTCCTTCGACCATCTCGAGTCGAATTGGATGCACCAGTAGACTCGCCTTGAACCCCTCTTCCTCCCGCGCACCTTAGTCGAGCTCCTGCCGCTACCCTGCCGCCGGTGACACGACCGTGTCATCACAGAGCGCCGCCGCATGGTGCGGGCGCGCGTGGTCAGGTCACCTCGGCAGTTCTCCACCTCGACCATCGGCACTGCTGGCATCCGGGTAAGTCATGGATACTCGTGCGCCATCCCTACCGCTCTCGGGCCGCCTAGACTCGCCGGAACGGCCTCGCCACCATGGTGAATGGCCGCTCGCCGCTACAGCTCGCGTGCGTGCGTAGCTCAGTCCCCTGTGGTCACCTAGCGTCACCGTTTGGGTTGTAGGTGGTGGTCGACCGTTTAGCAGGGGCATAGTGGGCCCCAGATGGCCGGCGGGACCGTCCGATGCCGGCCGGAGCCGCGCCGGCGGGCACGGGGGCGTCGGGGACCGGCTCAGGGAGAAGAAAAGATTGTTGGGGGCGCTTCGTGCATAAAGTGTCTCTGGTGCAATAGGGACCTGAGGCTCCGCGTAATAGCCCTTTTGTTCAGGGGCTCTTCTGCAAAAAGAGCGACCTCGCGCGCGCTGTGGGCCAGTTGGGCCGGCCTGCTGTCGCCTGACCCGTCCCGCGTGGGCCGCATCCGGGTGCTAGGCCAAATAGTGGGCGCCGGCCCGTTGCTTTAAAAGTATATCTTTCAATTGTTTTTCCTTTTTCTTTGTTGCTAGGAACTTGTAAATTTAATATCTAAATGTATAGGAGTCCAAAAATGGTGAAACCAATTTTGTTAGTTTCCTAAAATCATGATCTAGATAAAGGTGTAATTGGTTCATGTAGATTTCTACTATTTTTAGGCTTGCTCTAATTAATTCGAGGCGTTTAATATTATCAAACATGAACTTGTAAGAATTGTTATGAATAATCAGTGATAGTATTAACGCTGAAAATTTTATAGTAAGCTAACCATAATGTTAGTTGTCCACTGTAATTTTTGTAGCTCCAAAATAATTAGTTTTGTTAGGTAGCTAATAAACCCTAGTTTGTATATATATTAAATCGACGAAACGAAAAGAGCAACACCCTGGGTTGTTGGGAAATAACGCTTAAGTCGATAACATAGATACGAAACCTAGTTCGTTAGCCATAAGGTTAGCTCGTTAGCTTGAGAGACGAAATCGTATGATACGAGGTTGCGATTGCCGTCGATTATTTACATTTCTATGTCGCATCTCCGAATATTATAATAGGAACAATGACGGAGCGTGAAGTCTTTTGGAGCAGCGGAAAAGATGGTGTCCTGATGACCGTGTCGCCGTGATGGAATGCTAACTTTTGGTTATATCTTAATTCCCATCCAGGCAAGCCCCGGTGCATAACCCTTATTTTACAAATTATTATATATATATATATATAGGTTGTGCATTTACGTTGCAGGAGTTTTATGATATCCACATGCATATATATATATCTACCCATGAGTCTTACTAGTACAGGATCGTGTAGCTGTTTTGCTTAGGTTTATCGGTAGCGTGAGTAACCTGTCGTTACTCACAATAGGTGGTTATTATTATTATTATTACCCTAATGATGAAATGATGGAAAAGGAAATGGTGACCGGGCAGGGATATGGTATGGGTATTGGTGGGTGTAACAGGTTATGTCCCGCGGCCACGGGGCATAGCTTGGTTGCACTTTTTCCCTGTCCGTGTCGATTAAGGACCGTTCGTTGCACTGGATCCCCGGTCAAGTCACAGATTTATTATCCCGAGCATATACTAGCGGATGGGGGCTAGGAAGACTTGTTACTCTCTTGTCATGGGCTCCGGCTCTTTCCGGACCGACTGATTGGAGGCGGGGATAGGTGGAGGTCTTAGCACCGTATTGAGGCCGGGCCTCAAGTACGGGAGCTAGGAGTCCAAGTTTGGACGGGGACCTGGAAACCTGTGACAGGAGGGGAACGGGTTGGTCTTGCTTGTGCCTGGGGTACAAGCGAGGCGTGTGTTTTTCGGGGTACCCAGCTGGGCACATTGATTCGCGAATCGCCGTTTCTACGTGACGGTACGACTTGACTGCACTCTAGCACCGTAGTAAGAAATGAAAGATGAAAGACGAAAGATGGAAAAATTGGTTCTGATGGCTCAACCTTTGCTTGAAAGTAGAACAGGTGCTTACCTAGAATGGTTGGTTAATACACTACTGATAACTGCTAATAAAAAGTAAATATAAGGATGCACCTTTAGTAATGCTTCCTGCAGTTGCAATAACCCACAAGCCAGATAGCCTTGCATACCCTTGGAGTCTTTTCTTCTGACGGGTAAGTCTTGCGGAGTACAATTGAGTACTCAGGGTTTGTTCTACCCTGTTGCAGGTAACAGGTGTTTGAAGCTGACAGTTGTGTGTGGAAACCTCCTGGTGGGCTCAGTGGGGATTTCCTTTACGTTGCGGATGTAGGGTTGATTTATAACTCTCACCAAAAATGTTTCACAAGGGAAAGATTTACCACCTGTTATCATTTGCTGTATATAAATGTTCATCATGATAATTTTAACTCATCATCAAATGGTTTCATTTCCGCTGAACTTTGATAATATTTTATATTCCGCTATTATAATCAAATAATGAATTACTCTGATGTTGTACTAAAAGTGATATATGAAATGGTAAAGTTGTTATAAGCTTTATCTCTCATTTATGATCCTGAGGTAAAATGTGGACTTTCGAGTTCTCCCGTTGGGTGTGCTCGACGGAATCGCAGAGTTTAGTGCTCTCTCTTGGGTACTTAGTGTCTAATGGAAGATAAGTACTCTTGGGATGACATTAAATTAGGCGGTTCTGCCACAGGTGGTATCAGAGCATAAATGGGGAAATAAAGCTTCAAAACCCTTTTCTAAATTAAAATTTGACAACACCTTTTTGCAAAAAGTTAGGACGTTTGCATACGAAGTTATATAAGTAGCCCTATTACTATAGTTAAGTCTCCGGAATAAGTTTAAGTAGGCTTTCGTCCGGTAAGCTAACTGGTGTGTAGCATGCGGTCCTAAAGTCAGACGTGCTGTTTTGCTATAGTCATCGTGCGAGTCCTACTTGCAGGTGCCCTGTTTCTAGGTACCACGCGTCCCTGTCCCGGAGTTACTGTTGTACAGTGGCTTCATGTTTCGCGTTCACTCGTGCTTCACGGCTGTCGGGGCTTACGTTTTCGGCACTCCTTCTGCGCCCTTGTCGGACCTCTGCCCTGCAACCATGCTAGTCTTTATGGCCTCGAACACCGCTCGCCTCGTGTGCGTAAAAATCCTGCTATTTTACTTTACTGATCCTCGTGCAGGGCTCGAGGGTGGCCTGCGCCAGGACCACTGGCTGCTCTGCCTTTTTAAGGGGGCAAGCCCAGCCACTTGGTGTCACCACCCAGTGCATTCCAGCTCGCTTAGCCCTTTTCTCTTGAGCAAGCTTCTCCTCAAGCCTTCCTTGCAACCACCACCCACCTAGGATGGCAGGAGTCTGGGTTAGCAGCTACTGCTTGAACACCGAGGGTTTTCCCAAAATCCTGTATGCCACCCTGCAAAAACTCGGCGTTCGGGAGCGTCCCGAGTATGAGGGCCGTGAGTACATGAAGCGTGGCACTGAGCGGTGTAAGGTCACCGTCTACATTGGCAAGAGTGAGGAGTTCCCCGACCTCACGGAAGCCTGGAATGTGACTGCAACCGGGTTTCGCTTCGGCGACACCTACCAGGTTGTGGCCCGCAAAGCCTTGCAACATCTCTGTCAGATCTTTGAAGGGCCCATTGCTCGTACCCCCATGCGGTTCTTTCCCCCTTGGGATAAGAATCGGCGGGTATGGAGGGCTTGCATGGAGGCTTTGCATGGTCTAGACGTGCAAGAGGACAACCCGACCTTGGTGCACCTGACCTCGTACTTGCTTGCCCTGGATGAGCAGTATGACCGGCAGGCCTCGGAGCTAAGGGAGTGCCTCCACCGAGCTGAGGAAGCCGAGATCTTCTCTAGGATGCTCGAAGTGCAGCTTGCTGAAGCTCATGCCAATCTAGCAGCCGCTGAGAGTCGAGAGGCTGCCATGGCGGAGGCCGTCAAGGTGGACCAAGACCGTCATGCCCAGGAGCTGGAGGACGCCTATCTTGCCACAAGGGCCAAGCGTAGGACGCTCGCCACGGAAAGGCAGGAACCCTTAATCCTGGAGGGGATCCCTGTCCATCCGCTGGAGCGAAGGAGAACTGGTTTTGCAGCACCTCCACCCACGGAAGCCTCGGAAGTAGAGTCATTGTTTCCCCTCACCCAGCCACCACCACAAGAAGGAGCAGATCCACAACCTAGTGCAGCAGAAGAACCCCAGGAGCCCAGGAAGGAAGCCGTTTGGGCCGACGAAGTAGATTAGTTGTCCTAGGGGAGATGTAATCGTTGCTAGTAGTGCTTTTCATCGTTGTTCCCTAGTGTTGTAATCTTTCCGTTGTACCGCATCCGTAGTTGTTAAGGCCGCCTGGTTGTACGTTCGAGCGCTGTGTCGAGTGTGGGAGAGTGAATGTCTGTATGTTGCACCCGTGTAAGGCCGTTGGTAATGAGTGTTTGCTTTATCGGTTGTGTTTGTTACGTCGTTTTTCCTTAGACCTCGTTCGATTTGCTTAGGGTTCTTGAGACGACAATAAGCAGGTTACAAGGGGAACAACTGTTCTGATGCAACAGATCGGCCGTGATTGGAAAACAGAGGACACTGTATCACTAATTGTGGATGTCCCAGTAGAACACTTGAATTCCCTTGATTTAAATCCGCCTTGGGATTTACTTACTTGTTCCTTATTTTGAAAGGAACCCGTGTTGCCTGAATTTTTCCCTTACTCCTCTGATTCTGTGGTCTATGACCCCGTTGTTTTTACTGCGAGTAAGTTGGTAATAGTTACTTAGTTAATAGCTTATGGTGCCGCGACGGAACCGAGGGCCACCTGTGGAACAGCTGCCACCTGGTGACGCTGCTCGGCGCGCGCTGGTATCGAGGTTGTTGACCAAGTGCTTTTACCGAGTTACACCGCGGTATCGCTCTTGCTATAAAAATTCTCTTGGTAAAAATATTCTTGTGTTCAAACGGGAAATCCACAACGGGTTGATGGAATTGTGCTCTGTCAAAGTAACAAGGTTTTTGAAGAAAGGAAAAGAAGAAAGAGAAAAACAACAGGAAGGTTAGCCGCACGTAGGTCAGAGAAGTTGAATTGCCCGACTCGACGTCGTTCCTGTGACCGGTTTGACAATGCTACGCATGCCGGGTCGCTGTCACTGTGTGCCCTGCGGACGCCGTCGGTGGTGGGACCGCGTGTGTCGCTCCCGTGCGACCGCGGCGTTGTGCCGCACTCGCCTCGTCTTGTCGCACAGTACGCCCCTCTGATCCCGGCACCCGTGTCGGCTCTCGGTTTTCGCTCTTGTTCCCGTACCGGACCCCCCTCTCTTTCTTTTCCTTTGGGGCCCCGTTGCTCGCACGCCGCCTGGTCGAGCGAACCCCATCCCCTCCTTTCTCCTTTGCCCCACTCAAGCTCGCACAGGGAGCGCACTATGGCCGACGCTCTCCCCACCTTGTGACCCCCCCAGTGATTCCCATCTCCTCCGCTTCCGGTGCACTGCATCACCACCTCCGTCCACCAAGCTTTTATAATGCCACCTTGCTTGCTCCTCCTCCATTCAACCCCCAGATCTAGAGTAGAGCTCATAGTATCAACTTCCTCCGTCAGCGCTCAGGTAGAAGAAGCTCAGGAAGCCGTCGGGAAGAAGTGGTTGGAGGCTGAGCTACGAGATCCAGCCGTTGCTCGCAGATCTAGGGTTCCTAGTCAGAGGCAATGGTGTAACTGGAGAAGAAAGGATCTAGTTTCTGTTGGAGAAGTTCAAGTTCATCCCTGGTTAGTTTAGGTTTAGAGTTAACGATGATCTTTGTACCAATCTCCAATTTCTGGCTTTGTTGGGCATACGCCATGTTCTGGATAATCGTTTTCCTATTGCTCTTCCACTGTCCCCGTCTTCGTCGGTTTCTAGAGAGGTTGTGAGTTGTATTAGAGTTGTTCTTAGCCGTGCTATCTCTAGATTCCAGAGTGGTTTAGCGTTTGAAGTCGTGTAACCTCTCATGTAAGCTCAGATCTGTGAAATGTAATCGTGCTTCCCTCTTTTGTTTCTTGTTCCGGATCTCGGGACGAGATCCTTTTTAAGGGGGGAAGGATGTAACACCTCTGGTGTTACTAGCGTACTTAGCATGCGATTAAGGTCTAAAAGAAATTAACAAAACAAATTCCGTGGGTTTTAAAATTTCAAACGCACATAAAATGATAAGCGAATTTCTATAAATAAAAATAAAACATCAATTGAATGTAGTACTTAATAAAATTTGAAGCGCAAGTCTAGTAGATGAAAACGCAACTTTTGTTCCGATAAATAAGTGATCAATAGCATAACTGGTAGCTCAAGAATTGATTTGGAAATGGGTTCCAGCTCCTAGAACTATAATGACCAAGTCTGAAAACCTAATGGTAATGTCGCTTTGGCATTTAAATTTTGATTAAAATTCGTAAACACTAGATCTATGTTTTTGCACCGATAATTGCACCTTTGCGAGTACTTTAGCACGGTGTAGTTCGTAGGGTGGAGTGATGTTGAGTGGTTACTCCAAAAATGGCCGGAAGTTCCTTAGAACGAGCTGTAACCTTGTGGTCGATGCTCTGTTCGTGAGCCAGCGTCAGCACGACGAACCCGTTTTGGCATCACTCCATCTCCCTCTCTGGTTGTCCTTTTGACGTGCTATTTGTTTCTTTGGGAAGCTGTTAGGGCCATCTTGAGGGCAGAGGAGTTGGTTTAACCTCAACCAAGACGGGTAAGTGTTGGTACACGCTTTAAAATCCGTGCATAGCACGTTGTCGGTCGTTCGGCCGAGGTGTGCGCGGTCACCACGTCATTTTACTCGGCGTTGCCTGGCCGAGCCGCACCCCGTGCACGCGCACCACCGTGCGTTGGCCGGCCGAGGCCGTCTTGGTCTGACCGTGGCGTGGTCGCGCCTTGGCCACTCTGGCCGCGGCACCTGCTGCCAGCCACGCGGAGCCGCTGCTGCTCGCGCGCGCGTTGAGTGGCCACCGCTGGCCCCGCTGCCCTCCCCTGTGCTCACATGGCTGCCTCGTCTTGACGTGGCTCTACCCAGCGGTCACGCCACGCTATCCCTTTACCACGTTCCGCCAGGGCGAAGACTGACCGAGCCGTCCTCACCTTTCCGTCTTGGTTTTTCTTCCCTGTCACCGTGGCCGACGGGCCGCACCATCGCTTACGGCAAGGAGACCAATTCAAGGCAAGTTTTCACCTCCACGCCTTCGCCATTAAGTGTGTTAGACAACCAACCCCACTCCGCCTAGAACCGTGCCCGGACAAGCCGCAATTTTGGAGCTCTTCACTCTCAGTGTCGATAAAGCCGAGCCATGCCATTACCAAGGGCAGCGCTTCCTTCGACCATCTCGAGTCGAATTGGATGCACCAGTAGACTCGCCTTGAACCCCTCTTCCTCCCGCGCACCTTAGTCGAGCTCCTGCCGCTACCCTGCCGCCGGTGACACGACCGTGTCATCACAGAGCGCCGCCGCATGGTGCGGGCGCGCGTGGTCAGGTCACCTCGGCAGTTCTCCACCTCGACCATCGGCACTGCTGGCATCCGGGTAAGTCATGGATACTCGTGCGCCATCCCTACCGCTCTCGGGCCGCCTAGACTCGCCGGAACGGCCTCGCCACCATGGTGAATGGCCGCTCGCCGCTACAGCTCGCGTGCGTGCGTAGCTCAGTCCCCTGTGGTCACCTAGCGTCACCGTTTGGGTTGTAGGTGGTGGTCGACCGTTTAGCAGGGGCATAGTGGGCCCCAGATGGCCGGCGGGACCGTCCGATGCCGGCCGGAGCCGCGCCGGCGGGCACGGGGGCGTCGGGGACCGGCTCAGGGAGAAGAAAAGATTGTTGGGGGCGCTTCGTGCATAAAGTGTCTCTGGTGCAATAGGGACCTGAGGCTCCGCGTAATAGCCCTTTTGTTCAGGGGCTCTTCTGCAAAAAGAGCGACCTCGCGCGCGCTGTGGGCCAGTTGGGCCGGCCTGCTGTCGCCTGACCCGTCCCGCGTGGGCCGCATCCGGGTGCTAGGCCAAATAGTGGGCGCCGGCCCGTTGCTTTAAAAGTATATCTTTCAATTGTTTTTCCTTTTTCTTTGTTGCTAGGAACTTGTAAATTTAATATCTAAATGTATAGGAGTCCAAAAATGGTGAAACCAATTTTGTTAGTTTCCTAAAATCATGATCTAGATAAAGGTGTAATTGGTTCATGTAGATTTCTACTATTTTTAGGCTTGCTCTAATTAATTCGAGGCGTTTAATATTATCAAACATGAACTTGTAAGAATTGTTATGAATAATCAGTGATAGTATTAACGCTGAAAATTTTATAGTAAGCTAACCATAATGTTAGTTGTCCACTGTAATTTTTGTAGCTCCAAAATAATTAGTTTTGTTAGGTAGCTAATAAACCCTAGTTTGTATATATATTAAATCGACGAAACGAAAAGAGCAACACCCTGGGTTGTTGGGAAATAACGCTTAAGTCGATAACATAGATACGAAACCTAGTTCGTTAGCCATAAGGTTAGCTCGTTAGCTTGAGAGACGAAATCGTATGATACGAGGTTGCGATTGCCGTCGATTATTTACATTTCTATGTCGCATCTCCGAATATTATAATAGGAACAATGACGGAGCGTGAAGTCTTTTGGAGCAGCGGAAAAGATGGTGTCCTGATGACCGTGTCGCCGTGATGGAATGCTAACTTTTGGTTATATCTTAATTCCCATCCAGGCAAGCCCCGGTGCATAACCCTTATTTTACAAATTATTATATATATATATATATAGGTTGTGCATTTACGTTGCAGGAGTTTTATGATATCCACATGCATATATATATATCTACCCATGAGTCTTACTAGTACAGGATCGTGTAGCTGTTTTGCTTAGGTTTATCGGTAGCGTGAGTAACCTGTCGTTACTCACAATAGGTGGTTATTATTATTATTATTACCCTAATGATGAAATGATGGAAAAGGAAATGGTGACCGGGCAGGGATATGGTATGGGTATTGGTGGGTGTAACAGGTTATGTCCCGCGGCCACGGGGCATAGCTTGGTTGCACTTTTTCCCTGTCCGTGTCGATTAAGGACCGTTCGTTGCACTGGATCCCCGGTCAAGTCACAGATTTATTATCCCGAGCATATACTAGCGGATGGGGGCTAGGAAGACTTGTTACTCTCTTGTCATGGGCTCCGGCTCTTTCCGGACCGACTGATTGGAGGCGGGGATAGGTGGAGGTCTTAGCACCGTATTGAGGCCGGGCCTCAAGTACGGGAGCTAGGAGTCCAAGTTTGGACGGGGACCTGGAAACCTGTGACAGGAGGGGAACGGGTTGGTCTTGCTTGTGCCTGGGGTACAAGCGAGGCGTGTGTTTTTCGGGGTACCCAGCTGGGCACATTGATTCGCGAATCGCCGTTTCTACGTGACGGTACGACTTGACTGCACTCTAGCACCGTAGTAAGAAATGAAAGATGAAAGACGAAAGATGGAAAAATTGGTTCTGATGGCTCAACCTTTGCTTGAAAGTAGAACAGGTGCTTACCTAGAATGGTTGGTTAATACACTACTGATAACTGCTAATAAAAAGTAAATATAAGGATGCACCTTTAGTAATGCTTCCTGCAGTTGCAATAACCCACAAGCCAGATAGCCTTGCATACCCTTGGAGTCTTTTCTTCTGACGGGTAAGTCTTGCGGAGTACAATTGAGTACTCAGGGTTTGTTCTACCCTGTTGCAGGTAACAGGTGTTTGAAGCTGACAGTTGTGTGTGGAAACCTCCTGGTGGGCTCAGTGGGGATTTCCTTTACGTTGCGGATGTAGGGTTGATTTATAACTCTCACCAAAAATGTTTCACAAGGGAAAGATTTACCACCTGTTATCATTTGCTGTATATAAATGTTCATCATGATAATTTTAACTCATCATCAAATGGTTTCATTTCCGCTGAACTTTGATAATATTTTATATTCCGCTATTATAATCAAATAATGAATTACTCTGATGTTGTACTAAAAGTGATATATGAAATGGTAAAGTTGTTATAAGCTTTATCTCTCATTTATGATCCTGAGGTAAAATGTGGACTTTCGAGTTCTCCCGTTGGGTGTGCTCGACGGAATCGCAGAGTTTAGTGCTCTCTCTTGGGTACTTAGTGTCTAATGGAAGATAAGTACTCTTGGGATGACATTAAATTAGGCGGTTCTGCCACACCTTCCCTCTTCCCTTCTTCCACTGACGAGCGGGACCCAGTTGTCAGCTTCAACCCACTTGAAGGGTCGAGATGACGAACTAGAGGGGGGTGAATAGTCCTTTCTAAAACTTAAACGCACTGGCTAACCAAAACAAATGCAGAATTAAACTTATCGGTCTAGCCGAGACCACACCCCTCTATCTATAATTCTAACACCTTACAAAAGATCCTAATCAAGCAACTAAGGTGCCAAGCTTAACCAGAGCTCACATAATCAATTCTAGAGCAAGATCACATAAACATATGCATTAGTACTTTTCACACCGGGGAGCTCCTACACAATTCTAGTAAGCAAAAGCACAAAGCCACCTATGCTCGCTAGCAATGCTCAATAGCAAGGCAACTAATGCCAAACTAGAGAGCGCAAATTACTTAGCTACACAAACTAAGCAATGTGACTAACAAGGTTACACAAACTAAATTAGCCACGCAACGGGTGCTACTTCTATGCTACACAAGTAAGAAGGTAACTAGCAAACTACACAAGCCAACTAGTTATAAGAGCAACTACACAAGCATAAGTATATGAATGTAAATACAAGCTTGTGAATCAAAAGCAAACCACCGAGAATATGTACACAAGGTTGACACGACGGTTTTTCACCGAGGTTCACTTGGTTGCCACCAAGCTAGTCCCCGTTGTGGCGATATACCCACTTAATGGATCACGAGCTAATTGACTATCAAGAGTTAAACCCTCAGCGGGTGCCGCACATCCACTCTCAAGATGGGGATCCTCCAAGCCACGAGCTTTACTAGAGTTGCTCTTCACGATCCCCGCGGGGCGAGCACAATGCCCCTCACAATGCTTCTTCGGAGCCTCGCACAATCTTCTTGCGAGCTTCGACGGAGCCTCAAGCCATCAAGCCGTCTAGGAGGTGGCAACCTCCAAGAGTAACAAGCACCATCGGCTTGCAACTCGAACACCTAGTGCCACTCGATGCAATCCTCACGATGTAACGCACTAGAATCGCTCACTCACTCGATTGGATGATCACTATCAAGCTCAAGTGAGTTAGAGGCTCTCCAAGCACTCCACAAGCATGGACACTAAGTCCCAAGGGTGCTAAGCACCAGCCAAGGCCGGCCACCACTTGTATTTATAGCCCCACAACCAAATATAGCCGTTGGAAACCTCACTAAGCGGATTTCGAAGGCAACAAACGTGTCTGTCGCCTACCCGATAGACGCTGCCCCAGCGTCCGTTGCTCCGTGCGACGCCACGTGTCCCTAATCTTCAAACGCCAATGGTCAAACTCACATTCGATAGATGCGTCAGTCGCTGCGAGGGGGCGCGTCCGTTGCTCGACGAACGCAGTCCAGTAAGCTCCCAAACCGCGCATCAGGCCGTCAGACGCATCTGACGGGAGGCCGACAGACGCCATCCTGCGTCTGATGCTACGCAAGCTGATCGCCTCCCTTAGCGTGAAGCTGATAGACACTGACGTCAGCGTCTGTCGCGTGAACTCCCGCGCTTCCGTCGCCTCCTCTGCTGACCGCGCCTGGGGCAGACCGACAGATGCTAGGGTCACGTCTGTCGCCTCCCATGCCAGCGTCTGTCGCCTATATATCATGTGAAACTCTACCTTTGCTTGCTCCACTTATTCCACCCTTTCACATATGAGCTATCCCAAGTATGTGTATCACTAAAGCACATGTTTTAGCTCATGAACACCTCCGTGATTTCGCCTCCAATTCTCGACATCAGCATAAAGAAAAATAGTCATTTCAACTCCTCGAAAACGCCTGAATCCAAGGGAGAGAGGATCCCAAACCCCTCTCAACCGCTCAAACACCATTGCCTTCGCAAATGTGCCAACACTAATAAGTGTTCACCACCTTATGTATGTGTGTTAGCATTTTCACAATTATTTTCTCGAAGGAGTTAGGCACTCAACTTGCCTCGCCACTTGATCCTAACACGTATGCAAAGTTAGATCGCTCAAGTGACACTAGATGACCGATATGCAAACAAATTTGCCCCTCTTGATAGTACGACCATCTATCCTAAACCCGGTCATCAACTTCTCTACACACCTATGACCGGTGAAATAAAATGCCCTAGGATTATACCTTTGCCTTGCGCATTCCATTCCAACTCCTTCGATGTTGATGCAACACATACACCAACCATATCACAAATGATATGATCCATTTCATATCATCATGTGACCTTGTTGGTCCATCGATCTTGACCTCACTTGCTCTTCACCGTTGCGTCGGTCCATCAGCGCCAAGTCTTGCTCAAGCTTCACCGCCTCATGGTCCATCGCTCCAAAGCCTCTAACTTGCCCTTCACACTCGCAACCGGTCCGTCGAGCCAAGCCTCATCTTGATCTTCGCCACCTTGGTCACATGACTTCATGTCATGTCTCATATGCAATGAGCTCCTCCATGACACCATCACCTATGGACTAATCTCCTGTGTATCTCACATTAAACACAATTAGTCCACCTAAGGTTGTCACTCAATTACTAAAACCAAATAAGGACCTTTCACCACTGCAGCAACGCAAGCCTTGTGTCCCTGCTGTGGCCCCATCCTAGTGTTGGAGAAGACGAGTGCACAGGCGCTAGCTGACCGACCCCGAACCATCACATCGCGCCCTCTCCTTCTCCCCTGTGCTCCACAGTGCGTCAACGCCATTGGAGAGTCCGGCATGGGAAACCCCACTGGCGCCATCGACGAGACCTCACAAGGCACCAACCTCACCGGAGCAATGAGAGGACGTAGAGGAGTCCAGCTCAGTGTCTAGAACCCTCCCCGAGCTCGAGCACATGCGCGGAGAAGAAAATATCCGCTGGCGAGCTGAAAAGATCTTGCTGTCGCCACCGACCTCCCCAGCCTATAAAAGAGGCCGACTGGTGAACCTCCGCTATCACCACCACCACCACTACGAGCTCCGCATTGAGTTGGTACGCACATCTCCTCCACGCCTCACCTCTTCCCCTCCTCTTTCGAGCTCTGTTATGATTTCCCCAAATCCGTCGCTGCCATCGCCATGGAGTCCGAGACCTGAACCTACCCTCTATGGAGCGTATCTGGCCAAATTAGGGATGCAGGTGAGCTCCTAGACCCCCCTCAATCCCTTCCACTGAATCTTGTCCCTATTCCGCTCTATGTTACCCTGCCACCGGGAGAGGCGCAGCGCCGAGCCACCATTGCCACCACTCACCGTCGGCAAAGCACGCCCAAGCGTGACTGCTCCCTTAGAGTATACACATCACCACTGCACACACGTACACATGAAACACGGGCCTTAGGAAGCCTCGTACATGCACACACACAGCGCAGTGCCACCGAGTTCGCTCCGGCTGACCGCCTCTATCGCTCCAAGACCTCACGACCACCAAGACCTCCACCAGCAGCCGCGGGATAGCCCTCGGAGCATCGGCCATCGTGAACCATCGAGCTTCTGGCGTATATGTTGCCGGCGAGGCCAACTCCGGCGAACCCGTGCCCCTCCCATGTTTTCACCATCGCGCCGGAGGCAGCCGTCCAAGTGTCGTTCCCCTCCGTTCCCCCTCACTACCTCTAACCCGGGGGCACGACACCAAAACGGTGTCCACGCCAACTGAGCGAGAAGGCTGGAGCGGACTCACATGTCAGCGATGCATGCCATCGCCACGGTGACCCCACCTGTCATGCACTCATCGCACATGCACAACGCACATCACACTAAAAAGGCTAATGACCACCCATGCAGTGTACACAGAGTGATGCAAAACCACTTTTCCTCGCAAGGAAAAATTCCTAAATAAACTAGAGATACCCAAGAACCTACCCATACCCTTGGCATGACTTCCCCATTCATCCAAATATCCCCAAAATTGCACAAAATTCTCCGACCCTATTTTTAAATTCCTAAAAATCATAACTTTCCCATTCTAGTTCCGTTTTCTGTAAAATCGCCACCAAAATTCCTCTAAAATCTAGCTCTACTATTTTATCTAGTACCACCATATAGTTCTATGTTTTTATGTTACTTTTGAGTTTACTTTTATGCCGAGCGGTAGTCTCATTTATTAGCAACGATTGGCAGAGGACGATGACTACTAGGAAGGCGAGAACCCGGACTACGTCGGATCGGAAGGAGAGTTCAACGAAGGCAAGTCCTAACTCCCCCTCTTTCCACCACCATCATGTTATACCATTCCCATTATAAACTTGAATTTATGATAATGTGTGAGTACTGTAATATATGAATTAATAATAATTGGTTATGTTTAAGGAACCGAACTATGTGAATATGGTGATAAATGAAACTTAACTTGTTGACGGGAGTGACTAAGAGTAATTTATATGGGATAGATTACCTTGTCAGGTTCGCCTGTGTGGGTTCCTGTGGGAGATACTCGCTTCGGTCGTATAAGGACCGGTTCATAGGCTATCTCACCTAGTCCGATATACGTACAGCCACATGTCTATATGGGTAGACCTGATCTCACACCCCGTTAGGTTGAAGTATAATTTTCACTAGGAGACCGGCGTGGCAACGGACTATCAGGAGAGGACACGGTTGCTAAGTGATCTTCCGTGGTCTGGTCGGCATGGTTGCTACGTGGTCTTCCATGTAAAATTTACTGTTGTGCTGTGTGCGAGCACCTTTTATTGAAATTGGATGCTATGTAATCATCCAAATGGATCACATCCAACCACTAGATATTCTGGGGTGCTATGTGATCATCCTGATGTTGTGTGGGTTCCAATCCCTGAGTAGACCGTAGTGGAATTATATGAAGCCGAAGGTCGCGTCATCCGGGTGCGGGATCTTGTTAGGCCTATCCTACCACTGATCATGGTCGGACTGTGTCTATCATGTAGGGAAAAGTGTACCCCTCTACAGAGTGTAATAATCCTATTCGAATAGCCACGTCCTTAGAATGGGCAACCACTAGGATGAAGTCTCCTTTGATAAGTTTTTCATATGATAACTATGCTAATAATATTAATTAATTATTGTTGCAACTCGGGAACCGGCGGGAACCATAATGCTCTCCCGGGGCCCAAAACCCTTGCTTTTAAATAATACTGCCGCCTCCGCCATCTACATCACCACATCCCTTGTTAGGGCTTGCTGAGTACTTTATGTACTCACCCGTTGTTGACTCACAGATATCAACCCCGAGGAGGACTACGACATCGACGAGGAGGTGAACCACGAGGATTAGGAGTCACACAAGGACCTATGGATACGCTGAAAGGAGTTTTTAGGACATAGGGCTTCGACCGCGCTCAAGCATGCCTGTGGAATAAAGTATCGCTTTGCTATAGTATTCGTTGTAGTAGCCACCACCCATTGTAATAAATTGCCGCTTCGCGGTAAAAGAACATCGCTAGTTATGTAATGCCTATGACTATGCCATTTAAACCTTGACTATTGTAAAACCTTATTATTTCTGTTATTAATAAAGCTCGGTGTTTTATATTAAATCAATCTGTGTGCTATTTCTGTTATTTTGTGCGTTTTTGCGATTGATCCTGGCGCAAATTAAAATGCACTTGGACCTCCAAAATGAGGGTCCGACAGAGTGGTACCAGAGTCGAGCTTGACCGTAGGACGAAGCCCTAGGACTGGACCGCATTAGTAAATAATTATAATCATCATCATAGTAGTAGTAATAATAATAAGGATAATAAAATTTTGTGATCGTTGTTTCTCATTTGTAGTGCAAAAATCTTCTAACGATCGTTTCAAATTTTTGCAACAAATGGAGGACAACTGGATCCGTTCGGACTGTGTGACCGTTGAAGGCTTCTCACAACTCCTTTGGGAGACTCTCCAGCGCTTGGTTATACCGAGCCTCCCATGTACTACGGTCGCGAGTACGAGGAGGACGATATGCTCAAATGTGAGGTTCACTTAAATGTTCCGCAGCACCCGTCATGCCCAGGAATAAGTCACAGTGTGTTCCAGCCTTTGGAAGAGAGCTAAGTGACACTTGTTAGATCGCAGCACGACAGGCCCTCATGGACTACTGCCAGATATTTGAGGAAGATGTTGAACATACCCCTGCAAGGTTTTTTCCCATAGCGGATCAGACTACTCCAACATGGAGCGAAAAGATTCAAGCCTGGGAGGATGTTGAACGACAACTGCCTGACTCCATCCTGCCATTTACAGTTAAGTATCTACATGCCCTGGACTCACTTTATGAAGACCAACACCGGGAACTAAAGAGATGGATTAAAAAGGCCAAAAAAGCTGAAGCCGAGACACGAAAGCTGAGACTGGAGACATTGGTACTGAACTCACGAGTGGCAACCATGAGGAAGGAAAGGCAACAGTACATGCAAAAGCTGCACGAGGTCCTGGATCACCCACGGTACAAGAAGAATGCTAAGGAGATTAACAACAGGAAGAGGACCTTCGCCTTGCCACCTGAGCAGGGAATAAGGATTCCTGGAATATATCTGCGAGGAAAGGCACAGGCTGTTCCTGCATATGATCTAGAAAACCCAATACTTAACCATGTTGAGAGCGAGGAGTCTGTTGCCGACAACTTTGACAACATGAAGGCCACCAAGGATGCTATGACCACCGGACCTTCACAAATTTCCCCAGGGCAAGGTGCTGACGATGGATATGTCAACGACCTCTATGCACTGTGAGAAGATCAGCTAGCCACAGCTGAGGCAAAGCTGTGTGTCGAACCTTCAGGAGATGCAGTTCGTGTAAAATAAATAATCCGAACTGTAGCGTCTAGCTGTAAAATATGTACGCCTAGCACTACAGGAAACTGGCTCTTTGCCGACTGCAATTTCTTTGCCAACTGTTTTTTCTCGACACTCGGCAAAGAGGTCCCTTTGCCAACTGGAATTTCCTGCAGTCGGCAAAACAGGATTTGCCGACTGCCTAGCTTTGCCGACTGCCAGGCAGTTGGCAAAGAATTGCAGTCGGCAAAGGCAGGCCATGGTTGACGCCATCCACACCGTCACCTTTGCCGACTGCCACTCCGTCAATAGTCGGCAAAGGCGCAGGCTTTGCCAACTACCACTGATGGCAGTCGGCAAAGAATTTTTATTTTTTTCGATTTTCGATCCCAGTTTTTTGTTGCCTTGCTACAGTAATTACATGACATATTCCAAGTTTGGGATCATTTTGATTTATTTTGCTATATTCCGTAGATTTTTTCTGTTTCTTTGATTCTTTCCGGCAGCTCCAGATTTCAACTGCAGGTACATGAAATAATAGAATCCGGCGATTCAGAAAATGATATTCATGATGTTTGGAGCATGTTGAGGCCGTGTGCGGGGCCTCGCGTGAAATTTCGACCGTGTTGGTGTCGGAACACGCCGAGCCACGCGCGTGAAAAGTGTTTTAAAATTTTATAAAATTGAAACGGAGTCCGAAAATGACGAAACTTGACGACGTGTCTTGTCATCGCATGCGGAGGCTGTGGTAAAAATTTGAGAAAGTTTCAAGCAAGTGGCGACGTCGGGTGGCTAAAACCTCGACATCTCCACATGAGCAGAGCAGTCGGCAAAGTATTTTAAAAAAAATTAAAAAAAAAATAATTTTTTGAAAAAAAAAAAATAGACCTTTACCGACTGCTCTGCTCCCTGGCAGTCGACAAAGGGAAAAAAAATAAAAAAAATAAAAACGGCGCCTTATCCGTTCGGCCGGCTCTCCCCCTCCCCAAAATCCCGCTCGGCCGGCCCTCCCCCTCCCCCGGCCGCGCGCTCCTCCTCCCCCGCCCTCCCCGGTGGCCGCGCCCCCTCCCCCGCGCCCTCCCACTCCCCCGCGCCCTCCCGCTCCCCCGCGCCCCTCCCCTCCCTCTCTCCCTATCCGGCGGCCGCGCGCCCCCTCCCCGGCGGCCGCGTGCGCCAGGCCGCCGGCCATCCCCCCCACGCCCTCCCCCTCCCCCGCGCCCCTCTCCTCCCTCTCTCCCTCCCCGGCGGCCGCGCCCCGCGCCCTCCCCCTCCCCCACGCCCCTCCCCTCCCTCTCTCCCTCCCCGGCGGCCGCGCGCCTCCTCCCCGGCGGCCGCACGCGCCAGGCCGCCGACCATCCCCCCCGCGCCCTCCCCCTCCCCCGCGCCCCTCCCCTCCCTCTCTCCCTTCCCGACGGCCGCGCCCCGCGCCCTCCCCCTCCCCCGCGCCCCTCCCCTCCCTCTCTCCCTCCCCGGCGGCCGCGCGCCCCCTCCACGGCGGCCGCGCGCGCCAGGCCGCCGACCATCCCCCCCGCGCCCTCCCCCTCCCCCGCGCCCCTCCCCTCCCTCTCTCCCTCCCCGGCGGCCGCGCCCCGCGCCCTCCCCCTCCCCCGCGCCCCTCCCCTCCCTCTCTTCCTCCCCGGCGGCCGCGCGCGCCCTCCTCGGCGGCCGCGCGCGCCCTCCCCCGCGCGGCGTGGCCCTCCCCGGCTGCCCCCCCGCGCTGGTCCCTCCCCAGCGGCGCGGCCTTCCTCGGCATCGCCCCCTCCCCTGCTCTCCCCCCGCGCTGGGACACCCCCGCGGCACGTCCCCCCGCGCGGGCCCCCAGCGCTGGGCCCTCCCGGCGCCGACCGCCCCGCCCAGGCCCCTCACCGGCGCTACCCCCGCCCCGATCCAGCCCCGGCCAGGCGTGCCGCCACGTGCAGCTTCGGCGTCGGCCCCGCAGCGGCCGCGGCCTCGCCCCAACCCGCCCCGGCGCCGTCGCTGCCCCCGCCCCGATCCGGCGTGCCCTGCTCCGTCCGCGCGCCATCCGCCGTTCGCGCGCCATTCGCCGTCCGCTGGCCCTGCGTCGCCGTCCTCGCCGCGTCGTCCTCGCCTCACCGCGCCATTCTCGCCTCGCCTCGCCGTCCTCGCGCGCGCCTCTGCTCCACGTGCCGGTGACACCATCAGTGACGACGAGGTAGTAGTACTACTACTACTAGTAGTTTACTTTGTTAATACCTGCTTATATTCTTCTGCATGAATTGGAAATACATTTGTGGTTGTCGGCCATCGTGCCTGACATGTATATGTGTTTGTCGGCCATCGTGCCGTCTTTTCTTGCAGGTTTGGTAACCTTCCCGTACAGGGGAGGTGCTGCCGAAATTTTTCATTCTCACTAATTGTTTTTCTTTTTTAAGAGGTCTCCCATTGGAGGCTAGCCGGAGGAGCACGACTCGGCACTGCCCCGCTAGCCTTTCTTCACCGGCACCTACGGTATGACCCCTCTTTCCGCCACATGTAGTCGTAGGTCGCGTTACCCAGTTAGGCGTCTCCCGTCCGAAACAGATACGGTTGGAAGTATGCGTTCTTCGCATATGTTTAACCGTATCCGTTTCGGATTGTCAACGTTATTTGGACAGCTCGAGGATGCACAGACGAGGTTAGCTCTCATGTTCCGCTCCCGTCCGAGTCGGAGTTTCGGCAGGACCTCCCCGTTGTTCTCTGGATACACACTCTCCCCGCCGGGACGTGTATCGGGAGAACAGCGGGGAGGTGCTGCCGAAATTCCATCTCGGACGGGAGCGGAGCATGGAAGCTAACCTCGTCTGCGCATGCTCGGGTGGGATTAGGACCTATCCTTCACCTATTAGATGGTAGGAGCGCGTTGTAGATGCACTTGCTGGTTTTATCACATGTTAACATTGCCGCATGACAGAGCATGGGTGACCGTGAGTGGATGTACTCGGGCTTCGCAAGTAAGAGCAACGAATGGATCAGGGGGACGACTGAGTTCCTAGAGCATGCATTTGGCCCAGCTGCTAAAGGGTCGATTCGGATGCTGTGTCCCTGCAGCGAGTGCAGGAACAAGAAGAAGAAAGTAAAGGCTCAGGTGTTAAGAGATCTGTTCAAGCACGAGTTCGTTCCAAACTATACCCGTTGGCGCCACCATGGTGAATACCATCCTATTTGGGACGAGGTGGTGCGACCCGTCCTCGAAGAGTATGATGGCGATGCTAGGATGGCAGACATGATGGCAGACTTCCACGAAGCATGGTTTGGCGAAGGAATGGATGTGGAGGAAGATCCAGAGGAAACCGCGAAGGCCTTCTACGACATGATGGAGTCGGCACAGAAGCCCCTTCACGAGAAGACAAAGCTAACGCAACTGGATGCCGTCTCACGCCTGATAGGGTTGAAGTTATAGCTAGGCATTAGTCGAGACGGCTTCGATCTCGTGTTGAGCATTGTTGGGGGACTGCTTCTGGCAAATCATGTCCTACCGACGAACACCTACGCTACACAGAAGCTCCTTCATGCACTTAAGATGCCGTATGAGGGGATCCATGCTTGTCCGAAGGGGTGCGTCCTATTCAGGGGAGACCTCGAGGAAGCAAAAACCTATCCGAAGTGCGATGCCTCTAGGTTCGTGTTGGTAGAAGGCTCTGATGGCAGCATGAAACAGTCTAAGGTCCCCGAGAAGGTCGTACGGCACCTTCCTTTCCTACCGAGGCTACAACGGCTGTATATGACGGAGGTGTCCGCGAAACAGATGACGTGGCATAAGAATGGCAAAAGATACCATCCTGACAAGATGGTACACCCGGCGGACGGTGATGCATGGAAGCACTTTGATAACATGAATCCTATCAATGCTATGGAGGCTCAGAATGTACGCGTAGCGCTAGCAACAGATGGGTTCAACCCGTTTGGAATGATGGCGGCCCCGCACACTTGCTGGCCCGTGTTTGTGATCCCCCTCAATCTCCCCCCGGCGTCATGTTTGAACCTAAGAACGTGCTCTTGACGCTGATAATACCTGGACATCCGGGCGACAATATGGGTGTGTTCATGCAGGCGGTGTGGGATGAATTGGAACTTGCTTGGGAAGAGGGGGTACTCACATACGACCGGGCTACGAAGAGGAATTTCAGAATGCATGTGTGGTACCAGTATTCAATGCATGACTTCCTGGCGTATGGCTTATTCAGCGGGTGGTGTGTTCACGGGAAGTTCCCTTGCCCGACATGCAAGGCAGATGTGATGTTCACCTGGCTAGCCAAGGGCGGCAAGTTTTCTTCTTTTGACAAGCATTGCCAATTCCTGCTTGAGAACCATGAATTCAGGCTAGATGTAAAGCACTTCACGAAAGGCGTTCAAGTCACCGGCCCCATTCCGCAGGTTAAGAGCCCTGCCGCCGTCCTTGCCGACATACAGGCTCTCGAACCTGAGGAAACAGGTGGGTTTAAGGGATATGCTCGAGACCACATGTGGACTCATATATCGGGCTTGACTAGGCTCCCCTACTTCAAGGACCTTCTTCTTCCACACAACATCGATGTAATGCACACAGAAAAGAATGTGGCCGAGGCACTCTGGGCAACACTCATGGACGTTGGCAAAAAGTCGAAGGACAACGTCAAGGCTAGACTGGACCTGGAGATGATCTATGATAGACCAAACCAGGTGATGAAGACCCCTGCGCCTGGCAGGAAATGGAAAAGGGGGCCAACCGATTACATCCTGAAAAGGGAAGATAGGAAGGAAGTTCTGCAGTGGATCAAGATGTTAAAGTTCCCCGATGGGTATGCGGCGAATCTGAGCAGGGGTGTGAACTTGCAGACTATGAAAGTCTTAGGGATGAAGAGCCATGACTTCCACATATGGATTGAGCGGATCCTTCCTGCGATGACCCGGGGATACCTCCCAGAGCATGTGTGGCGCGTCCTGGCAGAGTTGAGCTTCTTCTTCCGCCAGCTTTGTGCCAAGGAGTTATCTCAGGATGTTTGTGTTGAACTGGAGAAGGCTGCACCTCTGTTGCTCTGCAAGTTGGAGATGATATTTCCACCCGGTTTCTTTCTGTCCATGCAACATCTGATCTTGCACCTACCGCGCGAGGCACGGTTGGGGGGTCCCGTGCAGGCCCGTTGGTGCTATCCAATCGAGAGGTGTCTAAAGCTTGTTCAGAAAAATTGTAGAAATAAAGCCAAGATTGAGGCTTCCGTGGGAGAGGCCTCTGTTCTAGAGGAGGTGTTGACCTTCACACAGGCGTATTATACTGAGAAGCTTCCCAGCATGCACAATCCAACCCCTCGTTACAACGCTGACGAGAACTCATCGATACTCAGCCTTTTCCAAGGGGATCTCGGGAGTGGAAGCGCAGGTACCAACAAGCAGTTGAACCATCAGGAGTGGCAGACTATCATGTTCACATTGTTGATCAACCTTGATGAAGTGATTCCTTATCAGAAGTAAGTTCTCAATGAGCTTGTTACCTACGCCGTCACTATCCTCCATCTATCATGGTCTGACCCTCTAGTTTCTTCCTTCTTTCAGGGAATTTATTAGTCAATACTGGAGAGGCAATAGGGCTCCTACCGAGCAAGAAGAAGACAATCTTCTTAGACACGGTGTGCCCGATTTCATCTCCTGGTTCTGTACAAAGGTACCAACCAACTAACCTCTTTCCGACATGGTGTGCTTGATTTCATCTCCTACCCTTGCAGGCCCGAACGGATGCAGAAATGAGCGATGAATTGAAACAGGTGGGTCGTGGCTTCTCCCGTAGGGTGAAGTCATTCACCGTTTATGATGTGAATGGCTATCGCTTTCGCACGAGAAGCTACGAGGAGAGTCGACCCAACCTAAAAACCATGTGCTACGGAGTTCGTACGCCCGGCACGGATGGGAAGGACTACTACGACATAGTCGAAGAGATATACGAGCTCAACTTTAAGGGTGCCGGGACTTTAGCGCCGGTGGTATTCAAATGTCATTGGTTCGATCCTGATATCACGAGGAAAGACCTTACGATAGGTCAAGTCGAGATTCGACAGGACTGCAGCTATAAAGGAGACGATGTCTACATTGTGGCCAACAGAGATGCCACGCAAGTTTATTACCTCCCATGGGCATGCCAAAAAGACGAGAAGCTTGCGGGGTGGAGCCTTGTGCATTTGGTGTCGCCGCGCGGCAAAGCACCTCTCCCAAACGACGACGATTACAACTTTGACCCAAGCACCGATGAGTTCTATCAACCTGAGGGGCTAGAAGGTACCTTGGAGATCGACATTGGTTCGTTCATGGGCATGGAAGTAGACAACGAAATCGATGAGGACGAGGGTGAGGAGGTGCAGGATGCTAGGGACTTAAGAATGCTTGAGCGATGGCAGATGCAGCGCGATGGAGTTGTCCAGGAGGAGGTACATGATGATGACTATGGTGACGATGATGATGATGATGACAATGATGACTTAAGGGAGCTCGACAATATTGATAGCGATGACGACGATAGTGATAGAGATGACGACTCCACGCCTGAGATATTGCCATTCGCGGAGATAATTATGAGGCCATGTAATACTATATTGTTATTATTATGTTCCTTTACAAGTACTTGTCATTTATTTATGCTAACAGTTTTGTTCTTTGTCATTGCAGGCACTCGGCAAAATGCTAGGCGGACAGCGGCAGCGGCCGCATCGAGCAGTACGCTCGGCGTACCAGGCCCCCTCCGCAGGAGACCGCCGACGATGACGACAAGGAGGAGGTGTTGGTGCGCGGGTCATCTAGTAGGGGGTCCTAGCCCCCCAGCGGACGTCGCCAGGCGACTAGGAGGCTGCCGTTCTCGTCCTCGCAAGGGGGTGACGATGAGCGCGGCGGCGGCGACGACGACGACGATGACGACGACGATGGCGACGACGTGCCTACACCAGGCGAGACGGCTTCGACTTCGTCAGGCGTGGCCAAGGTGTACTCACGTGGGCCCACGCAGCTTCCTAGGGTGCGGCCGCAATTCCACCAGCGCCCGGTGATCACACCCGTGGGCCAGACGTAAGTAACCATTATTGATTTCACTACTTGTTCATATGACATGTCAAAAATCGAACTGAAGACTAACAATTGTTCTTAATGACTCGTGCAATTCCTAGAAGATTGTGAGTGGAGCAGGTCAAGCACGCCATATCAATGGCATCCAGGGCCTCCTGATTAAGGAGTACTACCCTAGCCTTGTCAACGTCAACGGCGAGATGAAGGTGCCCACCAAGTGGTCCCACTTCTACCTCGTCGAGGAGGGTGGTGAGACCATCGCGGCAAAGATAAAGAGGGAGTTTTGGGTGAGTCTTTCATCACACCGCATTGCTAAATAGTATGCATTCGTCGGACTTCTTGCAAAAAGGAAATGCTACATGATGTGTCTGTGTGCAGGACTTCTTCACGTGCGAGGAGGGTAAAGCAGCCCAGGCGGCGCGAGTGCAGGAGGCGGTCTGCAAAGATCGTCTCAAGGACCTGTACCATGAGGCGCGCATACAGGCCATCCGTGACTTCCACGCCAACGTTCTTGGAGAGAACATCAAGAAGCCCCAAATCCGCCAGAGAATGAACTCGAGGGAGGCCGACCTCACCCAAGCGCAATACGAGCAGGTAATTAAGTATGACAACATTCATTCAGATTCCTTCAGTGAAACATTACACTAATCTTCTCGCATGTCAAATACTTGATGTCATGCAGGTGTGTCCGTCGTGGTGCGACAACCACAGGGAATGCTGGACGGAGATTGTGCGCATGTGGCACACGGATGAGGCGTACGCGAGGCGCGCCGACCGTCAGGGCCGCCGCGCGCAGATGCGAGGGGTGTCACACCACCAAGGGAATCAACCCCTCCCCCAGTTCGTGACAAGATGGGTATGCGTCCGTTCATGTCTTAATCCTTGCGCTCAATTGTCAATACTTGTAACCATGTTTGTGTTTTCAATACAGACGCAGACGCACGGTGGGCAGGAAATAAACGAGTACACCGCGTACCTCCTCTCTCACAAGGCAAGGCGACGGATCTAAACAACGTCTACAACCCGGAGGACGGACCCGATGCGTACACCAACCCCATCGCCTACGAGAAGGCCACCGAGTACACCGTCGCGGCTCGCCAGCGCTACGGGGAGACGTTCGACCCCACCGCCGAGCCCCTAGACACAGACCTCCTACAGAGGTTGGGACCAGGGAAGCAGCACGACCGCTACTACATGGCCCACAGCGCCCTCGACCTGTCCCAGGTTCCTACGCTGACCCAGGTTCGATCCACGCCCACGAGCTCCAGCGACATCCCCGTAGCGCCCCGGCGGCAGTCAGCGTCATAGGTAAGTGCCGTTTCGTTCGTCGTTCACTCGTTTCGCACCTGTACATACAATCAACACTACGGATGTAATATTGCAGGCCCAGATGGAGGCCAAGATGGAGGAGAGGATCGCCATGTTGCACGCGCAGATGATGGCGCAACAGATGGCTTACCAGCAAAGCCTGCAGCAGCACTACAACACTCAGATGCAGAACATGGCCAGCTTCTTCCAGTCCATGTAGACGTCCGGGGCGTCTACACCGCCTCCTCTTCCAATGTTTGCTCCACCGCCTCCTCCTCTAGAGTTTTTTCCTGTGCCTGCTCCTGTCGCTCCTAGAGGGACCCCGGTGAGTATATTGACTCTTGCTTTAACTTGTGCGTCCATGCTGCAGATACTAATGACATCACTTGGCGTTTAACTTGTGCAGGTACAGTCGGTGGGTTCGAACCCGTCTCCTGGAGGTCCCGGCCATCAGATGATGTCGTATCCACCACCTGCACCTTATCCACCGTATCCACCTCCGCGTGACCCTCCTCCGACGTACTCATGGCCGCCGGTGCGCGGAGGGTGGCAGTACGCGTAGGCGCCTCAGTTTGGTCCAAGGGGGTTTCCGTGAGCAAACCCTAGGGGCTCTGGGGGCGGAGCGGACGACGAGACCGGGGACGGCGTGACGAGCTAGGTACTTGTCGATTCTATTATCATGTATCCACCGTATTGTCGTAGTTGTTGTCATGTATTTCTTTTCTTCGTTATGGACCTAGACTTGTTATGTTGAACTTCGTGTGATGGACGTCGACTTGTGGTGTTCGACGTGTTGGACTTCATGTGATGGTTGTAATGCACTTATGTGGTTGTTATTGAGACATATATGTGAGATATATGTGATGTTGTGCGTTATTGTGATATATGTGGTGATGTTGGCGACAAATGTGATGAAATTGTGATATAAATGGTGCTACCGGTGCTTCTGGTGAAATTGGATTATAATTTATGATTTTGCAGGGTTTTGATGCGAGAAAACAGAAAACAAAAGCAAGAAAAAAAATTCCAGCTTTGCCGACTGTTTACAGTCGGCAAAGCTGGGCAAAAAAACCCAAGATAGATTCTTTGCCGACTGCAATGGGAGGCAGTCGGCAAAGAGGTCAAATCTTTGCCGACTGCAACTCCGAAAGCAGTCGGCAAAGAACATTTCAAAAAAAATATATTTTCTTTCTTTGCCGACTGCCGAGGAACCAGCAGTCGGCAAAGCCTGCCGTCAAGGTTGACGGCGCCACGTGGCTATGCCGACTGCTGGCGTGGCAGTTGGCAAAGGATTTGCCGACTGTGTGCCACGTGGCAGTCGACAAATCCGCCTTTGCCGACCCAGGCTTTGCCGACTGCCACGTGGCTTTGCGGTCGGCAAAGCCTTTGCCGACTGGGTTTATGCCTTTGCCGACCGGGGCAAGCAGTCGGCAAAGAGGCGTTTTGCTGTAGTGTAGAATTACTAGTGTCGAGTTACCGTGCGCTTGTATCACGTATTATCGTATAGTGATCGTAGTAGCAGCCTATATACGCGTATACGATGCAACCCTGTAACGTATATATGTAACTATCGGAGTGGCTGTACCATGCTATGGGTTGAGTTTGTTAGTGCGTACGTGTGCTTTGAATCAATGAATTAAATAAATAAATAAACCAACTAGATAGAAAACCATGCGTGCTTGCTTGTGTGTATAGTGTTTTCTTTCTTCCCTTCCTTTCTCTGCTTAGACGCCAACGGGATGTCTTCTCATTCCTGCGATTTAATAGCAACAGATGGAAAGGAGATCGGCACTGTGAAATACTTATCTACTACGTGAAACCTGTTTTTGACAAAGAAGTTGGGCCAAGACATGCCCTTTGGTTGGTTTTTGGCTTTTGGAAAGGAACTCCAAAAGCCCAACCAAAGATGGAAATTGGCAGCTCGCATGACATCTTCATGTTATAGGGCAGTTCTGCTAGTTCCTTGTGCTTAGGTATTCATGTGTTAGACTCATTAATCTAACAGCTGTGAAATGTATGGTGTGGTGTCTGGTTCAAGTTTTATAGCAGTTAATGACTTCGATCTAGGGGCCTCCGTCTATAAAAGGTACTCCTCTGTCCCAAAATACTTAATTTTATAGGATTTAAATTTTATCAGCATCTTTCTCTTGTCTTAATACATATTTTTCTTTTTCCCAATATATCATCTCTATTTCTCTCCATCTCTCTCCTTGTTTTCTTTGCATTATATTTTCCACTCCTTAATTCTCGTGCCAAGACTTTATTTTGGGACAGAGAGAATATACACAGAAACGCTCGTACGTCAGTTCGGACGGACCGCGCACTCGCCTACGCCGCCTGCTCTGCTCGCGGGACGGACCCAGTCCTCGTCCGCGCCGCCCCTCCCTCCCTTCCCCCCCCCGCTGCGCACGGTGAGCCTGACATGCTAGGCGCTCTTTGGCTCGCTTTCGGACTCGTGCTCCCGTCACGGTCGTGCTCCATCCGCCTACCCTTGTCCCTATCGAGGTCCATGCCGCTGACGAGCACCACACTAGTGATCTCCACGCCACTCCGCGGCTTCGAGCTCCTTGTCAGTGTTGAGCTCCACGTCGATGAGCCTGTCCAAGCAGCAAGCAGATGCTACGCTGAAAGCGCATATTGCAACAGTATGTTTAAAGTATTTCAAATGTTACCAAAGGTAGGTTGCAAGTGTTGTATATCGCTGTTGCAAAGTAGATTATGATGTTGCACATGTTATAACAGATTTATGCGTATGTTTCAAATGTTTCATTTATTCTAGACGAATGTTGCAAGTATTTTGTCTGGATGTTACAAAAAAAGATCTAGATGTTGCATATACATGCATGTTGCAAGCAAATATTTCAAGTGTTTTTAGGTGTTTCATATGTATTTTTGCAAGTGTTTTATCTGCATGTTGCATATGCTTACAATGATTTTCAAATGTTTTCAGGCGTTTTTGCAAGTGTTTCAGATACTTGTTTCAAGTGTTTCATCCGTCTTCTGCTGTATGTTGCAACTGTTGCATTTGGATGTTTTAAAAGTAAATCAGGTGTTGCACATGGGATGCGCGTGGAAAGCGTTCGGCGGCGCGAACAACGTCGGGGCGGCATGGGCGACGTCGGGACAGTGTGGGACCACTACTGGTGCGCTCTCTCATAAGTCCGGCGCGTTAGGCGCTCGTTCGCTCCTAGATGCTAGCGTCTGGATCGGACATTCGGACGCTAGCAAGTCCGTAGTATATAGGATAGGATGAGATAGGAGATACTTATAGTAATTTTTTAAAGTAAACTGACAGGAGGAGAAACACTTCCGCAAATTTATCCATCTTATCTGGACTCACACATGCCACTCCACCACCCCCCTCCCCGCCACCCTCCCCAAAAAAAGAACCCTCCGCCACTGTGTCAACACTCCACCGAGGAACAACGTCACGCCACGAGACTTGCCACACCACGCCTCCTTCGGTGCTCCACTTCGATCGTCACTCCGTCGCCAGAGGAGCCCGTGCTGCTGCTGCGGCTGCACTTTGTCTGCGCCAGCGCCATGGTGAAAGAAGACAGTGGTAAGGAGCTCAGGGGTGTTTGGTCCTCTTGTTTTTTTAACACCTATTTAACACCTATCACATCTAATGTTTGAACACATGCATAGAGTGTTAAACATAGACTAATTACGAAACTAATTACACAGATTAAGATTAATTTACGAGATAAATCTATTAAGCCTAATTAGTCCATTATTAGTATCCGAACACCCTATAGTCAACCATATGATCAACACCTGTTAAAGTTTAACAGGGCGAATCAAACATGCCCTTAATTGGCTGTGTTCGCCTAAAGGAAAAGCTGCAGCAACGACACTTTACTTAATGGCTGCGCACCATCACCTGTGGGACCACATTTTTCTAGAGCTTCACGAGCAGAGCTTGATATAGGGGCTGTTTGCATCTAGGTCATGGAAAATCAGACCTAAAGTGCGGCGATTTGTGGCAGTGGTGTAGTTTTTGGCCGTCACAGTATGTGACGAGATTTGTACTGTGAAAATGAGTGGTGGCCTTATTTAAAGAACCAACCAAACAGATGCCTAGATTCCCATGGCGAGCCACAGTTATGGCGTGGCTACTGGTGGCCACCAACCAAACACCCTATAGATGGCCAAACGAGTAGCCGCCCGACACGACATGGGCCTAGAGAAAGCATGACTTATTGATGCGTCAATGTCTATTGGGTTGGGTTTGAGAGCCTTGATTTGGGGACTTCGAGTATATAACAAAAAAAACCAAGTCCTTAGAATATAGAGGGCTCTCAAATAAGAAATAAGGACTTTAATTTAAGGGCTTATGCTAAAGTTGCTCATAGATAATGTTTTGATACCATAGGCTAATTATTAGTTAGCTAATTTTTAGTTCGAATTAGCTGTAGTGCTTTCAAATGGGAGAACTAATAGGTGAGCTAACCTTTTATTATTACTGGCTATTAGCCAACTAGCTAACTAACCACAAGTAATTTACACTGATCTTTAGCCTCGACTAGTACCGGGTCATGTATATCAATCAGAACCTAAATTCTAAACCCTAAACCCTAAATGATTAGGGTCTTTTTGGCATAGCTCAAGAGGACTTCTGAAGCCGTTTGCACCAAAATGAACTAGATAGGTGCTGAAGCCAGTAGGGGACTTACAGTAGCAAAGAGTGGCTTATAGTAGCTACAGTACATTCGAAGGCCGAAGCTGGGCAAACGCAAAACCCTACCAAAGGCAAAGAGTGGTGGCGCGGTCGTACACACGCCTTTGAGGGCCCGTTTGGAACAAAGGAATGCAAATGGAGAAATGAGAGAAAACACACGAATAGGGTAGAGCAAAAAGTAAAAAACTACATGATTCCAAAACACATGGGCCTCGTTCAACTGTGCTGATAAGTCGGCTGAAAAATACTGTTGGCTGATTTGTTGTGAGAGAAAAATATTGTTTTGACTAAAAAAATAAGTTGAAAAAAACAGATTATAAGCCGGATGAACAGGACCATGAATTGTGTCTTTGAACTGTTTGGATCGCAGGAATATGAAAAGATCATCACATTAGTTACCGTCACTGCTATATGCTAAAGTGATTTAGGAGCTTCGAGGTGGCTTGACATATTATATATATTATTTAATTCATTAACTACCTCTTTCACTTTACTAAGGCTGTGTTTAGATGCACTGAAAAGTGCACTATGCAAAATAAGATTCCCCGTCACATCAAACTTGCGATACATATATGGAGTACTTAATGTGGATAAAATCAAAAACTAATTGCACAGTTTGGTTGTACTTTACGAGACGAACATTTTGAGCCTAATTAGTCAATGATTGGACAATTATTACCAAATACAAACGAAATGCTACAGTGTATTTTGGCTATCCAAATTTTGGATCTAAACACAGCCTAACTGTAGTGCTCTACCGTGCATGATACGGAATGGAGAGAGGAAAGAGGGACAGGCAAGCGAGAGCAGCCACGTGATGCAAGAGCACAGATTCTGGGTGGATGCTTTTTTTCCCCCGAAATGCACACAGCTCACTCCCTTTCCTCCGGAAGGGAATTTGGCTTTCCCTTGTTCCAAACGCTCTCATTCAAAGTAAAGATAGACTCCAAAATTCTTCCGAAGTTCCTAGTTCCACTTTTTCCCTCTGAAACTGTGAGAGTGGGGGATGGCGGCCGCCTTGAAGGGCGACGGTCCGGCGGTCGGTATCGATCTAGGGACGACGTATTCGTGCGTGGCCGTGTGGCGGCGCGACCGCGGCGAGGTCATCGCGAACGACCAGGGCAACCGCCTCACGCCGTCCTGCGTCGCGTTCACCGGTTCCGAGAGGCTCGTCGGCGAGGGGGCTGAGAACCAGGCCGGCCTGAATCCCGCCAACACCGTCTTCGGTGAGTACCACGCACCCATTTCCCTCACTAGTACGGAGTAGCTCTCAGTAGCTGTTGACTTGGGGGATGGGGAGTAAGAGATTGATTAGGCACTAATCAATTATCTCGGGGAGCAATTATCCTTTTGGGGTTTCGGCGAGATTTTGATAGCTGTTCAATCAAAGCATTTTTTTCTCTCTCGTCACACTGTATTCAGCTATTCAGGACTAGATCCATAGTCTTTCAATGTAAAGTGTAAACAACGCCCAACCAAACAAACCTGGCTATCAAATTCGTGCCGTTGCTACTGAATTTGGATTCTGAAGGCTACCTCCCTTTGATCCCTATCTATAGTTGGCTACCGCTTAGTTCAGCCGCAATCCAAATTTCTACCTTGAGTTTTCAGAAGAAGAAAAAACTCCGTTTCTTGCCCTACGTACTCGCAGGTTTTAAGTGTCGTCTACACGATTTGTTTAGTTTCCTAAGCATGAATGTATATTATATATGTACTCCTGCCATGCGAGCCCTTTCTTAAACTCATCTCACTGAATCTTCAATGCAAATGGAGCAACTACCAAAATTGCATGGCTTATTTTTTCAGGGGTAAAAGTTGACAAAACTGAGGTCCCCTTCAAAATTCAAATAAATAAATAAATAAAACAAACTAAGAGCAGGTGGAGTCGATTGGAACTAGTTTGCATTTTGCAGTAGCTGATCATTCATAGCACAACTTGCAACCATTCAATGGATGCAGCATTGAGTTTTCTTAGTCTGTTTACTGATTCCAAATTTACAGTATCTTAAGGTGTTACTCTCCCAGCATATCCAAATGAAGGCAGTATCACGTCAGTTCCTCTTTTTTTGGCTAACAGAAATATTTTAAACTGAAGTGACAAGAGATGCAGATCAAATACTAAAGCTAAGCTATACATGGTTCACTTGATTGACTACATAACTGATTTTCTTACAGATGTGAAGCGACTGATCGGCCGCCGATTTAGTGACAAGTCTGTACAAGAAGATATCAAGATGTGGCCTTTCAAAGTCGTCGCAGGTCGTGAGGACAGGCCGATGATCTTGGTGCAATATGAAGGTGAGGAAAGGCAATTCGCACCCCAGGAGATCTCTGCCATGGTGCTCGCCAAGATGAAGGAGACGGCTGAGGTCTACCTTGGCACAGCAATCAGGAATGCTGTCATCACTGTCCCTGTCTACTTCAGCAACTCCCAGCGTCAGGCCACCATCGATGCTGGTGCCATCGCTGGCCTCAATGTCATGCAAATCATCAACGAGCCCACTGCCGCTGCCATAGCCTACGGTCTTGACAAGATGCCTGTCAGCAACAAAGGGAGGACGGTGCTTGTCTTTGATCTTGGTGGAGGTACATTGGACATCTCCCTGCTTAATATTGATCCGGGCCTTGACATAGATATGGGTCTCTTCGAGGTGAAGGCTGTCGCTGGTGACACTCACCTTGGTGGCGCAGATTTTGACAATGAAATGGTGAAATTCTTTCTACGTGAGTTCATAAGGAAACACAGGAAGATAGACATCAGAAACAACCAGAGGGCGCTTCAGCGGTTGAGGACTGCATGCGAGAGGGCAAAAAGGATGCTGTCTTCTACAGCACAGACCACCATTGAGGTCGACTCACTGCATGATAGCATTGACTTCTCTTCCACTATCACTCGCTCCCGCTTTGAGGAGCTTAACAAAGACCTTTTCAACAGCTGTATTGAGGCCTTGGAGAAGTGCCTCCGTGATGCCAAGGTGGACAAGAGCAGCGTCCATGATGTGGTCCTTGTGGGTGGCTCCACCCGCATCCCCAAGGTGCAAAGCATGCTCCGGGACTTCTTTGATGGGAAGGAGCTCTGTCGTGGCATCAATCCTGACGAGGCAGTTGCATTTGGCGCTGCTATCCAGGCCTCTGTCCTTAGTGGTGAAACTGGGGATGGGAAGTTGGGTGATATGGTTCTGCTTGATGTTACGCCACTCTCTCTTGGGATTGAGGTAACGGCAATTGAGACTGAGATGGTGATAAATGGTCTGATGGATGTGGTGATCCCGCGAAACACAGCCATTCCCACCAAAAAGGTGAAGGAATTTTCCACTGCCCATGACAATGAGACCAGTGTCCTCATCAAGGTGTACGAGGGCGAAAGCAAGCTTACCAAGGACAACAACCTGCTCGGTAAGTTCAAGCTCTCCGGCATTGACCCGGCACCTCGTGGTGTACCCCGTATCTATGTTACCTTTGAAATTGACGTGAACGGCGTCATGGGCGTTTCGGCGGTGGACAAAACCACTGGGCGGAAGAACAACATCACCATCACCAACCACAGTGGGCGGCTGTGCATGGAGGAAATAGAGTTCATGACGCTGGAGGCCGAGAGGTACAAGGGGAAGGGGCTCAAATCAAGGAAGGGGAAGGGGAACAGATCAAGGCGTGGAAAGTGATGCTGGTACCCTACCATCGCCAAATTGCATCAGCAGGATGTACTGCATGAGGTGGAATGGATACAGGGCGTGCAAAGGTATGAACATAGCGACTGATGTCCATGAAGTCGCCCCTGTTATTGCTGCTGATGTTTAGTGCGAGTTTCTGGCTTGGACTACGTATGGACATAGCTTAAGTTACGCTTTCTTAGCTTTTGGAAACGTGGTTTAACCGATGATATTGAAGTATTAATCGTATCTGCTAATCATTGGATGCCCACGCATCCGCAGAACTAATTTTGTGTTGGACTGTTGGGCATATTTTCAGCTCTCTATGCACATATAAATCTCTCGTGTCAAAATATATATGGTGCATCTTAAATGATTGCTACATCCTTTAGAAAAGGAAAATGCTCATGGACTCAAAACCAAATTCATAAGCAGCAATGCCACTGAAACAACAGTCCAAAACAAGAGAACTAAAATGGATGTATCCTGCAATGATTGAAGCAGCAATGATTGAGGCGCTCGGTTGCTGTGATGTGAGAGATTGTTGATGATCGGAAATGACTGTTGAGGTTTAAACATACAGATCAGCCGTTACCTCCACGAAGGTAGCCATTTTCTTCTGGTTGTAGGGACCCCTAAGGTTACCCCATCGGAAATTAAGACAACGAGAAGATGAAAACCTGCTATTGTCATACCACAAAATCCCTACTGCGAAAGGAACTACAAAAACAAAAAATAAAACAAATGATTTTAATATTTTACAAGAAAATCAAGCCTAATTTAATTGTTGCTAATTTAGAAATGAAATGTGGTTTTATAGAACTTTTACAAGTCATATGTTTGTTTGCATTACTGTCTTTGCATTAGTTTTATTGTGTGCAAAATAAATTTCAAAACAATTTTGTTAAGACATGAATAAGTTTTATTTATAATTTTGAAAATAAACCATCAAATTTAGGGGGTTTTCTAAAAAGAACTTGTCCTAAACTTAAGTTCAAGATTGAGTTCGAATTTTTTTAAAAAACTTGTATGTTTTAAAATATGTGTAGGAAAGGGTTATCAGAACAAAGTTTAACATTCTTTTTGAAACATGATCCAAAGAATCAAATATTTAAAATAGCATTTGAAGTCCAGTTTTTAAGATGTCAAGTTACAAAAATTCCAGAGAATTAAACTTGAATTAATTTAAAAGTAATTTTGTTAAAAAAATAAAGTGTTTAAACCTTATCTGAAAAAAACTCCCCCTTTTCTCCTTTTTTTTGGCTTGCCTCTGCTATAGGGATGAAAACGGATCGGATACGAACGGATATGACTGATATTACATTTGTTTTCATATTTCTGGTCGGACTCGGATTCGAATACGGATAGTGTCAGTCATGCCGGATATGATACAATTAGTAGATGTCGACATCATAAATATGTGATTTAAGTGTTCGGATACGGATACGATATCGGATGTTGAATATCCGAACTCGGATACGAACAGATCAAACCCCTCTAAACGGATTCGGTCTCAAATACGGTCGGAAAATATCCATATCATTTTCATCCATACTCTGCTGTATGGCCCGCCGCGGCTCTCAGCATTCAAAATGAGGGTGGTTCAACCATGGTTCAAACTGCAGCCGATCCGCCGACCCATTTAATTAGCACAGGAGCACCGGTTGCTCCATTCGCATTGACTACTAACCCTCGGAGCTCCAATGGGTTTTACGGTTCGCTCCACGTGCAGTGACTCTATCCAAAAGCTTCGCCGCTGCATGCGCAGTGACACCAGGTCAAAGGCCAAGGCCCGCTATATGTAAACACCAAAGTGTACGTACAGGCCATGGCTGGAGCTTGTTCACTCGTCCTGTACAGACCAAGCAAGTGAACTCGTACATATAATAAAGACTGACGAATGAAATTCTGCTAGCGGTCATTATTTCTATGCAATGTGGCACATCAACTGCAAATGTATATATAATAAAGACTTGTACATGAACCATTGGCACAAGACAGACTCCAAGCTGTGCTCAGATCATTGGCCGGATCAGTAATCAAATGACATAATGATTAAACTCAAAACTCTGCTTCAAAAATGCTAGTATCGATGGCACGGCTCTATATAGGTGTATTCACAGGCTTTCATCTCCCAGACACGAATTCAGATAAAAACCAGATAAGAAAGACTTCACAACACTCTGATTAGTCTGGCGGTAGACACAAAGAGAGTTCTGTGTGCGTCTTATGACTTGGACCCTGAAGAACTGTTGCGTATGAAGCTTGGAACTTTGCGTACTCCTTTAGAGAGACCTGGAGGACATCAGATTACAGTAAGTTTCGTGAACTCATTCCACGAGCCATGCAAATGACCTGAGTAAACATAGAGTTCCAACAAGTTGGGATAGTGTTTATGGAGCAGGAAGGATGAAGGATACACGAATTTCTCATGAATTAAGCATCACGACAACAACAACAAAAATTGCAAATGGGTGTGATCACCTTGGAAGACATTGCATGGAAAATACCAATGTCAACACAACATCTAGGTAAATATTACACTAGCAGGTTTATCAATCTCTAGTGAAGCATTTGGTCAAAAAGATGCCTTAATTGGCTGTGCAGAAATTTGATACTAAAATCAAACTAACACAGGAAGTAGCAGTAAGCCAGTAATTAGCAGCTCCAATAACGATGGCATTAAGAGCAACACTGAATATATGCAGTGTTAAAAGACTAGTAAACAGCTCCAATAAGGATGGCATTAAGAGAAACACTGAATATTTCAGTGCTACTATACTATGCAGCAAGACACATGAGAACAATTATGTGTGATGCACTGATGCTGCTCCCTCTTATTTTTTTTGTTACATATGACTCGAGTACAGGGATTAAACTAGAGTTTCTTAAGCAGTAGCAGTAGTAGTCAACAGAAGTAAAAGAAACTAATGGACTGAAGCAGTCTCGACTATTCATAATAGAGATACATATGGTTTCAGGTATTGAGTCTCACCTCCTTCTCTTTCTTCTTCACTAATATTCATTGCTTTCATCAAGAAGACAACGATCAATCGACTCCATACAGAATTTGGTTGAACTAGAAGCATGAAACAAATCCTGTAAGCACATTAACTCTTCCATGGTTTTTGGACTTAAGCAGCTTCGAAAATCTGAGATAAATCTCCTCGCAAGGCTGAATACTGATTCGAAAGGAACTGATGAAGCAGGGGCCACCAAAATATCTCGAGCCATTGGGGAAAGGGTTGGATACTCTAGGGCATTGCTCCTTCACCAACCAAGAATATCAAAGTCATCACTTCGAGGTATCACTTGCTTTGATAGGTACGCTTCAAGCTCTGAAGGTACCTCATTTGTAGGTTGGGGTATTGGGATTCATGTGGTTATCCCAATCCACGTATCTTCCGCTTGCATTTGTTTGTACCCCTAGCACAAGTAGCTTGTGTTGTTTCTTGACCAACTGAGTAATCATTGAATAGCTCCAGTAAGGTCTTCTTCACAATTTCAATTTTTGATTCAGCCTCATTCCCAAAGGCTTGTTTCAAACGGAAGTCAACGAATCCAAGTTTAAACCGTGGATCAACGATGACATGAAATGAGATTTGCAGCCATGTCAACTTCCAGTACCTTCTAAACTTTCTTTGCATATGATGAATTGTCTCAGTAAGGTCTCCATCTACCTCAGGAACTTGGTTCTCCAAAACCAACCTGATCTCCCAAATCTCATGAAAATGCAAATTTGCTGTTGGATAGAGTGATCCTGCGACAACTACAGTTGCATCAAAGAAGACCTTCAACAATCCACATACTTTTCTTGCTTTTTTCCACTCTTCAGATGTGGGTGCAAAGGTATATTCTTGATCTTGTTGTGTTAATGGCTCAAAAGCTCTCTTCAACTCAAAAGAAGTCTTCAACATAAGGTACGTTGAATTCCAACGTGTACATATATCAACCTTTGGGAGCTTTGGTGAAAGATCTGCTGTTGGATAGAGCTGTTGAATGATTTCTTCAAATTTTTGTTTCCGTGAAGTGGACCCTTGAATATACTTCACACTTTCCCTTACCTTGTGCACAATTGAATTGATAATTTGAAATCCTGCTTTGCATATCAAGTTCAACACATGTGCTGCACATCGCTGATGAAGCAACTTTCCTTTTCCCAATAACATTTTCTTCTCCAACAAATTAGCCTTCAAGAGCTTCATCATCGCATTGTTGTTGCTTGCATTATCCAAAGTGATTGCAAATAACTTATCTTCAATGTTCCATTGCTGGAGAAACTTAAGAACAGCATTGAACATTGCAACACCCGTGTGTGGGGTCTTCATGAAAGAGAACTTCAAAATCCGCTTGTGCATCTTCCAATCATCATCGGTGAAGTGGCATGTGATGCACATGTATCCTAAGGTCTGGTTGGATGTCCACATATCCATTGTCAATCAAACTCTGCCCTTGACATTCTTGAAAACATCTAGCAAAACTTGTCTTTCCTCTAGATATTTCTTTGAGCAATCATCAGTGATCGTCCTTCTTGAGACCATCTTGAGCATAGGGTTTAAGCTGGACACAAACCTTCTAAAACCATCATAATCTACAATAGACAGAGGAAATCCATGAACAGATATCATTCGAGCCAGCTCTTTCCTAGAGACATCTTGGTTAAATCTCCAATCCTTCAAAGCGATTCCCTCTAGAGACATGACGGTAGATTTTAGTTCATTCACAACTTGTGTCACACTCAACCTTGCTTTACACTGCTTCAAGTGTGTAGACATAGCACTTGTTCCTGCTCCATGCTTAGCACTAATCTCTGTATTGCAGTGCACACATTGCCCTTTGGTAACTACACCACGAACACAGATTTTGGTGAACTCTTCCCAAACCTTTGATCTAAATTGTTTATTTTCTTCACCATGTAGGAAGCCATCAATCATATGTGGCTCGATTCACCCCTCAACAGTGTAACCTCTGTCAAATTCATCTGAATCTTCACCTCCATAACCCTGTTCTGACCAACCATCACCCATTTCACCATCCAAACCAGCACTTAGATCTTTATTGACATGACGATTGCCCACATCCTCCACAGCCTCATCATGAGCAAACACTTGTTCTGCTCTTTCAGCTTCAGGCATGCTAGTTGGACGAGGCGTTCTCTTTCTCTTCGATCCACTGCTGGAATCAATGGCAAACAATGGTATATTAGAATCAAGATAGATTTATTTCTAGTCTGCAGATATTAACATATATTATCCTAGTTCATCCTATTATGTTCAGTCCAAACTAAACATATTAGAATTTAGAAAATGACAGTAATAATTATGAATCCAAAAGAACAATAATAACACAGAATACTAACATATATTCCGGAATAACAGTAATAATAGGCCCTGGATAGAAAATGGCTACAAGCATGATATATACAGAGGATCTCTCACTTTGCAATAAGTTATCACCTAGATAGGAACTGTGACAACGTGGGTGTTGAAGTGACATCAGGGTGTTGGATGTCAGGTGGTAGAGTCTCACCCCCAGAGGTAGGGCATCACTCCTGCCCCACTTCAGTCCTGCTTCGCTTTAGTCTTGCCTGCTCTCCTGTCGGTGGCTCCATAGATATATGCAACTGCAGAGGCATACAAATTTTAAGCATTTAGTTGAATACGGGCTCATATGTCGAACCAGTGGCGGAGGAAGTCCAAATGGGATGCAAAACATAGCGGTTCAGTCATATGGAGCAGAATACCAAACATGAGAGTATTGCATAGCATCAGACATCCATGGGTATTTGCGGCAGAATCAGAAACAATGCCCTTCTTTCTAAATGGTTCAGAACAACCATGAGAAACCTCACTTTGCCGAAATAATACACACCCTATTTCCAGCTAAACAACCTCAGATTTGGCTATCCTGAAATATGGCAAGACATATGAACTAAGTAACTGAAATCAACCAGCAGAATAGAAGACAAAATCGAGCAAGGATTCCTTTTCTTAATAACAGACAGAGAGTGACATGCACAGGAAAATAAACTACATAGCCATTAAGATCCATCATTAGGGATGAGCTATTTTAACATGTCAAGTGGAATCTGAAGTAGTTTACTTGATCTTCTTTTGAATGAATCTCAAGAGCAGAAGTTGATTCATAGCAAGACACAGAAAAAAGATTAATGCCAAAAGGATGGGGCAACAAGGACCGCTCTGCTCCTCTTACTGGTAGCAGCAGGTAGCAGTAGCGAACTTGGCAGGAATGGCCACAAATGTATGGCATCCTAATGTGACCAATCATTCCATGTAACGATTCCCTGTAATCCCACAAGACTATTTTGACACTAAAAGAAATAAGAGAACCCATCCCTGAATTAATTCAATGTATGTTCATTCGGGAAGACATGTTTCCCTGATTCAATTCAAATAATTTTCCATAGAAGAGCCCCTGGAGCAATGAGATCAAATGAGCAAAAAATACAGCTCGATGAGCAAAGATACTGGTATTTCATATGTACTATGTTGCATATTAGCAAACAATGTCTCAGTATATAAGCAAATATTTTGATATTCTCAAATGTCATAGGTCAGAATGTTGGCCCATGGTGCAAGTTCCATGTGAAAAAACTTCAATACTTCTCGAAAGATGGTTTTACTCTACAGAACCAGAGTCATCGTTGGCATATAAAGGAGCTAACGTTTTAGGCAATAATTCTTCATCAGGATAGATACATGAGAACTGCAAGAACCATAAAGCGAATTTATTAGGACTGAAAAGAGCATATGTATTGCTTTCCGGCAGAGATATCAGTGAAAGGAGTAGATATATATGCCATAAACCTCCTAATGAAATTAGCTTGTGAGGTACATTACTTGCCTACATTTGATATGGCATTTCTGAACATAATGGTTCTTGGGGATAGATATTAATATCATAGCAAGTAATGCGAAAACAACAATAGATGCATGATATGATGATGGTGTAAATAATGCTAGATTGCTGCTTGACTGAAGAAGCCGAACAGCAGCAACCTGCTGCTCTTCTAGTGCTAAATCAAGAGTGTAAATTGGGCCAACAAAGAGAAACAGCATGCCAGCTCTAGGCACAAGCTAGCTGGACCTGTAACTATATGCACAAGCTGCTAAAACTAATACAATATGACTTTGCTTCCTTTTTTAACACAAAAAATAGATTGGAAAGGTTAATGGTGGTCATGTGCTTATGCAAAAAATACATGTAGATTACCATATAGAATATCACATAAGAGAAGTATATGATGGAAAAGAAGCATTATAGAGTTGCTCAAAACTTTCAGCATTCAAACTTGGTAACACGCTACAACCATTTGGCTAAGTTGCAAAACAGAGCGAGATGAAAAAATGTTTTCTTCTGCTTTCTTGTGTATACATATCCATATGGTCGGTCTCGGTAGTGTACATGACGGGTATTCTGAAAACCGTGGGCGCACATTGTAAAAAACACTTTCGTGACCAGATTCAGATAATAATAAAGTAAGCTTAAATAAAATCCAGTGCAAGCTACAATCCCCTGGAAATTACGAGCAGCAGTATCAAGAAAATTCATTTGACTTGAATTGGGAAAAAACAAGAGCAGCAGTATCAAGGAAGGATTTAACAGCACAAGCTCTCAAGCCTGGCAGGGCGAAAGCTCTTAGGCGGCTACTGCTGAATGCTGAGAAACAAGCCTTATCTTTTTCATCATTGCCATATGCATAAAGTGGACAGAACAAAATAAGCTAAAAGCAAAGCATTAACAATAATCATTGCCATCCAACGTTCCTCCTCATGAACGAAATCTGCGATTACTTTTTCTCCGTAGTTGGATGCAGGGCACAAGGATGGGAAGCGCTAGGGTCTCAGAAAGAGGGGAAGGTGGGGGATGGTACCTTGGGAGGAGGAGGAAGGAGAGTAGCGGATGGCGCCGGTCGTCCTGTGCTCGTGTCCACGGTGGCCTTCTTCTTGGCTGCTGGTGCGGATGGCGCCGGCGAGCGGGAGCAGCGGACGGGAGTAGCGGAAGTTGCGGATGGGAGCGGGATGTCGCCGGCAGGAGGGAGCTGCAGACGTGGTTCAGATGCCGCCGCCGCCGCCGCCAGCGGCGGACGGACAGGAAGCATGGAGCGGGTCGCGCGCCGGAGGAGCAGAGGATCCAGGTGACGTCGAGGAGGCCACCCACAGCAGCGCGTTGGTCCCGCGCCGCGCGTAGTACAGGAGGAAGGCGCGGCCGCCGCCGCCGGCGGACAGACGGGAGAGCAGCACGACGGGATCCGCGCGCCAGTAATACACCTCCCCGGACCACGCTGAGGTGCGTTTCTGCTCGGCCAAAATTTAGCCGTTCCGTACTTTCGCCGTGAGTCTGGGTGACGTTGGGGGCATTTCGTGGATTCAGGTTGGCTGTGATCCAGAGACTGTGGTGCGCAATCGGGGCATTTGTTGGTTCAGAACTTCAGATCGGTTGTGCGCGCATTACTAGTTCGTGGCTGTTCACTTGAAATCAACAAGAATTGAATGTTCACTTGGCCCTGCGTTTGCATAGACAGGTTCGATGCAATGCCATAGTTGTACATGTGTCGATATGCCGGAATGTCAGGTATATAGTGCAGTGTAGATTGATGTTCTGTTATATAAAGTTCAGAGCTTGATTCCATGGTACTCATTGCAATGTGGGCTTGCGCTACCAAGCACATTGGCATTTGGGATTTTGGGGGTTCATGGTGCTTGTCAGAACAGGGCCAGTGTATGTTCCATTACTAACATTCCTCTCTGACGGGATTTTGTGGTCACCGTAAACTGGCACACCAATCCATTTTGGTGTACAATTTGATCTACTTATTTCGGACTATTTTCGTCTTCCTGATGCAGTTTTGGGGCACCCCTTGTAGGTGGACTGCCTACGTCGTCGACAGCAGATGATCCTTCTTGCTGGTGCTATGGCATCAGTTGCTGTGATGAGGAGGCGCAGGAGGCACAGTGCCCAGCAGTTTGCTCGACTCCATGACGCCATTGTTGGCCTCGCATCTGCTGTTCGTTCTGCCACTACTCCAGTCGAACCACACCCTGACCTGTACCCCACTGTGATGGGCGTCCCTGGCTTCACTGAGGAGCAGCTTCTGGCTGTCCTCTTCTACCTCAACGAGGGGAGACAATGGCAGCTACCACTCACTTTTGGTGATGCAGTCGAGATGAGATTGGTGCGACAGTAGTTGCGTTGATGATGGATGGTAGCATGGCACTGCATGCTGTGATTGCAGCAGCTGACATTTTGTGAATCTAGCTGCTTTATGCTATAGGTGATTGTAACGCTTTGGCAATCTTCAGTTCTCAATTCGTACAATTGTTGTTGCGCTGTGGATCTCTGCATAATATGGATGGAAGGATGAGTTGAGTTTTTGCTTTTCTGCCATAGAGCGAGTAATGACTAATGAGTGGAGTACCTGTGACTGTGATAGTACCTTTACCTTTATGTTGTTGTACATGCTTATGGTGGAGAGCAGAAGATTGGTCGCAGGAACCACTATGATTGTAAGAATCAGATTTGATTAGCCCAAAATCTCACAATCTTAGCCAAACCTCATAAAACTCAATGCAAAAAACAGAACTGCATCATCGTACTCTGTAGCCCCATGACTTTGATCAAATCTCATAAATCTTGAAGTGTGAACAGGTTTCATTATCCCAATATCTAAAGTGCTTCAGGTTTCTTTCTGTTGGTAATATTTTACAGAACTTGGGACGCAAAAAAATTGAATTACACATTCATATGGATGAGGAAGGACGAGGAGCCAAGAAATTACCATGGCAGCATTTTTTTGTATTTCCTATACTGCAGCTAAAACGACGAAGCAAATGAAAATGCAGGAGGAACATGAGTGAACGCAGCAAAGGCTTTCAATGAGGTGAGGAGAAGAAATATCTGGTCATGAGGTGTTGTGTTCCTTAGTATTACTATAAGTCCAGTTTGTCTGATGTGCCATAACAGTTAACAGAAATTCCGATCCATCAGTCTGTCTGATGTGGCTCAACTACGGTTCTACGAATAGCTCACCATACACACTCTCCTTCACCACACAAGTTCCAAGAAACGAAATAGAAAGAAACAAATCCATTCGCTTGGCTCAAACATCCAGTTGTTTGTGTACAGGCATTTTGTCATTGCAACTCAAAACGATTTGTAGTAATAACAAATGCCATTTCATGTTCATGGCATTATCTGCATTCGTCCTTTGCTTGCAATTGAGACTTCATGGAAATTGATCTCCATCATTGCTATTCCTTGGTAGCACCCGACAACAATCCTACACAAATTAGTGTACTCCCTAGTCACAAATTTCAGATGGGCCAGAAGAAATAAAAGTATGTTTGATCAAATTGAAGAAAATGAGCGAAGATTAACAAGTTTTAGTGAGCATACAATTTATATTCAACAAAACACATGTCTTAACCTACTTAAAATGTATTCAACTACATGTATGTTATTGGATATCCTTAGTGTCCTGTACCAACTAGATTCATAATGTCCGCTTACATGAACCATTATGAAAATAAATGGAGGAATATAAGAATTTGCCATGGCCTATAATTTGTAAAGCAAATATGAAAAGGTGTCAGCTGTTCCAGTCAATAGGGACTACAGCCATTGGATAATTTAGAAAGTAAATAGATCTGTACTTTATAAGCCATGAGTGATGTTCATTATTTATCCAAAGTAGCTCATTATTCACTATTCATCGGAAGTAGCCGAGGAACAGCAACTTTTGAATTACCTTCCTAACTCCTCTATATATCCAACATCAGAAACTTCTCCTAGGTTAAGAGCAATAATATTCTCAAGCCTGTAAGGAAAGAAGCTTATATATTGTTAACTTTTTTGGTAATAAAAATCTCATATGTATTATTTCAGCCAAATTTGATACCAATCCATCAACTATCTCCCCCACCAAATTGCTTTGCCTCTGATTTTCCTGGACACTTTGTTGTTCTTAAATGCAATGAAGAGGGGACCTTATTTTCTAAAATTTCTGTACCTGATATACAGAGAATAGCTACAGAAAGGTGTCGCATTCACCCCTCAGAGGTGACGGCGGAACTGCTTTTGGCTACCAGAACTGATGATGTTGCACCAGATAGGAGCAGCACAAGGGGGACCCAACTAGTTATCAATGGATAGTCTGCTTATCTACTTTTATTTTGTCAGGGATTGCCCTGCAACATCCTGCGGTAATGGAATGTTGGATTGGTTTTATGGTCAGAATACCTTGAGAAGTGCTATCTTCTCTATTGTTGTCTTCGGATTTTGTTTGATTAAGACTTGTGGTAAAAAACCAGTTTCTCTGTGGACATCTTTGCTTCCCTTCTGTTGCTTGTGGTGCTGGTTTGGCTTGATCTGCTTTGGGCTGTTGGGGTTTTGCACCCCTTGGAGAGCAACTGTTTGGGTGCTGGTTTTGGATTTTCTTGCTTATGGATACAAGGCCCAACAGTAACAATAGTGGTTCCAGCAGAAATTGGAACATCTTGAACTGGAACATCAGAGGAATAAACTCTGAAGATAAATGCAATGCCATCAGAGAAAAGATAGATGAGAGTGATTGTGCCATTTTCTGCATCTAAGAAACAAAAAAAGAATAGTTTGATCATTCCTTCGTTAGAAAACTAGCTCCAAAGCGCTTCAACAAATTTGCTTTTCCCCCTTCTAAGGGTGCTTCTGGGGGAATTTTGATGGGAGGGAATAGTGCTATTTTCAAAGGAGAGGTAATCCAAATAAACAAATTCACAGTAACAGTCAAATTCACCTCTTCTCACAATAGACAAACCTGGACATTATCGTCCATATACGGCCCATGTGTAGGGTCGAGATGGAGGACTAGGGGGGTGAATAGTCCTTTGTAAAATAAATCACGCCGGCTAATCGAAACAAATATGGAATTAAAAATATCGGTCTAGCCAAGACTACACCCCTCTATCTAAGTTCACAAGCACCTTATAAAGATCCTAATTAGGCAACAAAGGTGCCGGGCTAGCTAGAGCTCACCTAATCAATTCTAATAGCAAGGTCACACAAACCTATACAACTAGTACTTCAAGCAACGGAGAAGCTCCTACACAATCTAGTAAGCAAAAAGCAAAAAGCTCCTAAGCTCACTAGCAATGCTCAATAACAAGGCTACACGGGACAAATTAGAGAGCTCAAATCACTTAGCTACACAAACTAAGCAATGTGACTAACAATGTTACTCAAACCAAATTAGTCACGCAAGACAACTACTTCTATGCTACACAAGTAAGAAGGTAACTAGCAAACTATACAAGTCAACTAATTATAAGAGCAACTACACAAGCACAATGTATATGAAAGTAAATACAAGCTTGTGTAAAGGGGACACAAACCAACGAGAAGACAAGGATGACACAGTGATTTTTATCCCGAGGTTCATGTGCTTGCCAACACGCTAGTCCCGTTGAGGCAAGCTCTAAGGTTGCCACCGATCCCCTTACTAGTGGTGACCCGCAAGTCACACTCTCCCATGTGGAGTGCTTACCACAAGCTCTAGCACTTGACCTGGCTGGACCACTTGTCGCCCTTCACGTCTCGCTCTACTAGAGTTGCTCTTCGCGGCTCCCGCGATGTGAGCACAACACCCCTCACAATCACTTCTTTGGAGCACCGCACAATCTTCTTTGCGTGCTTCGATGGAGACCACCACCAAGCCATCCTGGAGGTGACAACCTCCAAGAGTAACAAGCACTATCGTCTTGCAACTCGAATACCTAGTGCCACTTGATGCAATCTCACAAAGCAACGCACTAGAATCACTCACTCGTAATGGATTCATACTTCTCGTAAGTATAAGTGAGTTAGAGGCTTCTCAAACCAAGCACACACACAAGGGCAACACATTCCCAAGGTGCTCAACCTCAGCCAAGCTGAGCTCCACCTCTATTTATAGCCCCCAAGCCAAATAGAGCCGTTGGAGCCAAGTAGCACATTTCTGCGTGGTCACCGGACAGCAACGTGCGGGCACCGGACAAGGGGTGGCGGTGCCCAATGGTCAAATTGCAATGGCTATTTCAAACTAGCCGTTGGGACCCTAGCACTAGACATAGGGGGGCGGTGCACCGCCCAAGGGGTGGCAATGCCCCCCGACGAGTTTCCCCCCTCTCTGGAAAAAAGTGGCGGTGCCACACCACCATGGTCACCGGATAGTCTGGTGACCCTAACTTGCTCCAAATTCAAATCCATCACTTCAAGACTGTAGATCTATTCATTAGCTTTCCAAAAAGTTCTAGATCATCAAAATCGGAGTACAAAGCTAGGAGTTATGCCCGAAATTCGAAAGGGTGCTGCTGCTATTTTTGGGCACCGCCCCTGGCACCGCTCGGGGGTGGCAGTGCCCTGTCCGGTGCTCACTGGAAAGGGCGGTGCCACCCTCTACAATGGCTGCAAGTTGGCTACGAGTTAGGTTGCAACTTCCGACCCCAAACAACCAAAACCTTGCCTTTTCTTCTCCTTTTCGACTCCAAATTGATCCATATCAACTCCAACAACTTCTCCTTTGCAATTGTGCCAACATCACCAAGTGTCCACCATCTTGTGCATGTGTGTTAGCTTTTCACAAACATTTTCCAAAGGATTAGCACTCAATTCACCACGCCACTCGATCCTAGCAATGATTCAAAGTTAGATCACTCGAGTGGCACTAGATGCCCGATATGCAAACAAGTTTGCCCCTCTTGATAGTACAGCCATCTATCCTAAACCCGGTCATACACTTCTCTACACAACATTTGACCGGTGAAATAAAATGCCCTATGGTTATACCTTTGCCCTGCGCATTCCATTCCATCTCCTCTGATATTGATGCAACACATGCACCAACCATATCACAAATGATATGATCCACTTCATATCATCATGTGACCTTGTTGGTTCATCGATCTTGACCTCACTTGCTTTTCACCGTTGCCTTCATGCATTGGCGCCAAGTCTTGTTCAAGCTTCACCGCCACATGGTCCATGGCTCCATAGCCTCCAACTTGCCCTTCACGCTTGCAACCGGTCTATCAAGCCAAGTGTTGTCTTGATCTTCTCCACCTTAGTCACATGACTCAATGTCATGTCTCATATGCAATGAGCTCCTTCATCACATGTGTGAGCCTTGCAACAAATCCAAGCCATCTTCACCGCCATGGCATGAGTTGCTCACACAAGTGTACATGTGGACTAATCACCTGTGTATCTCACATTTAAACACATTAGTCCACCTAGGTTGTCACTCAATTACCAAAACCAAACAAGGACCTTTCAATCTCCCCCTTTTTGGTAATTGATGACAACTCTACAAAGATATGAAAATGAAGCTCATTTCAAGCTAGCACTTCACAACAGTGTAAATTGCTAACTTGATTTGGATTTTATGCTACTTATCCAACATTTAAGCTCTATGTCAAGATTTGGATAAGCACCATAAAACCTGACTTGGCAGTGATAACTCCCCCTACATGTGTGCTCAAATGGTTTGGTTTCAGGTTTGCACACATGCATAAATATGAAATTTGTGGGAGTGTTACCACTACTAAGTGATCCTAAGGTGTATAGAATAACTTTTGAAGCGTGATACCAATCAGAGTTGCACTTTGAACACCATCCTTAGCATCATGAGTAGCTAGACAACAAAAACACTAGAAACCCTGTGAGGTCAACATTATAAGCAAGATTCTAGTACCACTTGTAAAAACACAAGTCTAGTTACTATCCTATGCATGCTAGTTATCATATCATCATTCAAGTTCTATAACTAGCATACAACACACAAGCATGCATATCAAATTTAAAAACATGCAATGCAAGTAAGCACATGAATATGCACATATCAAATGCAACCAATCAAAGTTCATGAGCTTGCTCCCCCTACTTGTGTGTTTCTCTTGTCCAAGAATTTTGATCCTTCTTCATTCTTCAATGTTGCTCCTTCTTTGTTCATGTCCAACTTCTACTTCTCCCTATGATGCATTTCATATCTTTGTTCCAACTTCTCCCCCTTTGTCATCAATTTTCATAGGTGTGCTTCTTATTGATACAAAGGATTGCATTGGGGTAGATGGTTGACACTTGAATCTTACATTTTTATGGACACTTCTAAATATTGGAATGACACCACTTGTAATACCTTATGTAGGATCTTTTGACCTTGATACCAATTGGTGGGGCACCTCCCCCTATGTCATAGCATGGGTCATCCACTTGATAATCTTGAGCGCTTGTATGTGAGGGAACTTGTTTCACTTGATGATCACTTAAAGTTGAGGATCACTTGTGGAACCACCATTTGATGTGCTAGATACCACTTGTATGAATACTACTTGTAACAAAGTGGTAATCTAGATATACCACGTGTAAGAACAATCATGGGACCACTTGTAAGATTTGTCGATTATATCCATTTCTTGAACACTTGTCATCTTCATGAGCTTCTATGTTTGACTTGAACTAGATTGATTTGCCTAAGCTTCCAAGTCTGGTTTGAACCCTCTCTAAGCTTCTTCACACATATTAAGTGGTTATCTTATCGAAGTTGTACTTGTCACTTGTTGGCAATCCAAATTAGATCAAGTACTTGGGTTCACTAGCTCATGAACAAACTCATACACTACCACTAGATCAATTTAAACATTCAAGCAATAGTGGTAGGCTATGAATTTTAAACTTTCATTTGTTATGCATGATCCTATAGGCATGTACTATATGCACTAACCGCATACTAGTATGGGATGAAATGATCATGCACATTACAATGATACCTTTGCTATATTGGAGAAGAGGATAGTCACATAGATTCTAATTCATTCCTCCAATAGCAATGTGAAGTCCAATTTATAGCTTGGTGAAGACCAATATTAGCATTTGAATTCCATTCTTCACCCATATGAAATGAGAATCACCAATGATCAAGTGCACTATCTTATTGTGGTTGGCTTCCTTCATCCTTTGATCAATGCGTGCATGAAAATACCACTTGAATTTGCATGACTAGCTCTCTTTTGGGTGTTGCTTTCTAGATCAATCCTTTAGATTGCTTCAACTAAGCATATCAAATGTCCTTTAGATTACCACTTCCATGTTAGCCTTCTAAGTACCATACTTGGTTTACCTACCAAAGGCGGCAAACCCCTACATATAGGGAGAAGTGATCTCTTTTCAAAGAACCATCCTTGACACTCACTTGAAATGTGACTTGATTGTTGATCCATATGATGGACTTAACTAGATGTGTAACCTTGAATCCTTCTTTAATTCTTTTTCTTTCTACTTATTTAAATTCTTTTCTTTCTACCAAATGGTCTCCAAATGTCACTAGAACTTAAACTTTAACTTCATCTTGAGTTTGATCTTGATCTTTAAGTTTAGTACTAAATGTGTGCCAAGTGCACTCTACAATCAAATGGCCTTGTACTCTTTATTTATCATGCTTCTAGATCATTCTAAACCCAAACTTAGGTGCCTCATTTACTTATAAGCATGTTTCCAAATTGAGGACCTTTCAATCAAAGTGACTTTAGATCAATCCAATATTTGTCATTTTTCTGGCAGATTCTGTACCCTTTAATGATAAATCTATAACTCCCAATGTAGAGATCCAAATACCATGAAATTTGGTGGAGATGTGCCTCCCTAAGTCAACTAGAAGCTATAAAAATTTGAGCTTTATTTGACTTCATATGAACTTCCAGCAATTAAATCTTCCACCACTGCTCCAGGCTGAAAACTGCTGCACTATAGTTACAAGATCCACTCCAAAACCAAAGCATTTCTTATCCAATTCTCATGAAATTTTTACAGAATCTAATATCATAGGTCTAGAGTATGTATGACAAATTTTAAACCAATCCAAATAGATTTGATCACTCAAACATGGCTAAGATCACAGCTCACTCAGATTTTGTAATTTTGAACAGATTTCATTACGTGAGCTATATTTCACCAAATGTGAATCAAACTTGAACTCAACTTGTTTGAATACTTTCACAAGACATATATCCATTCAATCCACTTATTAAATGTCATCTTATGAATTTATCCAAACAAACCAACTCAAATTTGATTTCTAAGCATTTAATCCATTCAATCATCATCTTATAGCAAGCAACGTATGTATATTTATCCAATTCAATCAACTCATATGCACCCAAATTGAATGAGATCATCTAGAGATATACCTTGGTTAGCTCATGATCTTCCAATTAGCAAGCTTCAACTTATATATATGCAAGCCATCAAATATTTCAAATAAATCATCACAACTTGAATTATAGCACTTGTATGTTGTAGCACATTTGGACTTCACTCAATTTTGACTTGGCATTGGGATGAGATTTGCACTAAGCTTCAATACTTGACTCAACATATGATGAACAATAAGAATTCAATTGAATCAAGCCTCTAATGCCATGGTACCTACAAATAATTCATCAACTTTTTGATGGTACCCAAACTAGTTTGGGTCCTCTCAAGTTAGGAGCAACATACTTAGGTGTAGCCTTAGTATGAATAGTGGGATATTTTGCAAATGCAACCAATAAGGTACCATTGTCATTCTTCCTAAGCATAGAATCATCATCAATTGAAATAGGCTTAGGAGTATTACCTAGGGGACATGAATTAGCTGTGTGTCCCCTTTCCTAGCATGAGTAGCACTTTCTCTTTAATTGAGCCTTCTCTTCCTTGCTCAAGTGGTGCTTCTCATTGCCTTGCTTCTTCTTGTTTGCCGAGCCTTCTTCTCAAGCTTGTTTGGACAACCCGAAGCTAGGTGGCCCAAATCATCACAACTATGGCACTTGATGTGAGCAATCATCTTCATCTTTTCTTCTTTGTTCTTGCTCACTTCCTTTGCATCTTGATTGATCCTTGGATGCATTGCTCTTTCTCTTGCCTTTCCACCTCTTCTTGTCTTCTTCTTCTTTATCCCTGAATCACCACCATCTTCATGGTTGGTCTTTTCTTGCACTTGGGCTTCTTTTCTTGCTCAACTTATGGCTTCAGTTGAGGCTCTTCTTGTTGCTTCACCAATTGCTTGGTTGGGCACATAGAGGTAAGATGACCCATGTGCGACACTTGAAGCACTTGACATGCTTGAGCCTCTCTTCTTCCTTCTTCAACTTGAGCTTTTCTTCATTGGAGCAACCATTTGCAAGATGTCCCACTTTATGGCATTTGAAGCACATGAAATGAGAGAGTCTCTTGTTATTGCTTCTTCATTTCTCTTTCAAATCTTCTCTTGCCCCATCTCTTGCCCTTGATATTGCTCTTGTTGAAGCCAATACCACTCATGTCACCAAAGTTTCTTTGAATCTTCAACATATGCTCAAAGGTGACTTGAGAGTTGTAGCACCTCTCTAATTTGTTGCTCAAATTCTTCACTTGTTCATTGAGCTCATTGTTCTCCTTCAAAAGGTTAGTTTCACAAGACAAAGAAGTAGAACAAGCATCTATATGTGAAGAACATGGCATAGCTAATAAATCATCACAAGAGGTGGATACATGCTTCTTGCCTACATCACAAGGGTTAGCAGCAATAATATGTGATTGATCAATTGACCCATGTGATGAACTCTCTCAAGTTTTAGATTTTTCATTTGAAAGCTCTTTAGTGAGAAAAGCATGGTCTTGTGCCAAGTTATCATGAGCAACACTAAGTTCCTCATGAGCCAATTTTAGCTCCTCATGTGAACAAGTAGTGACATAAGGTAGATGCTTTTGTTGTTCACATGTGGTTTTTAGAAAAGAGTTTTCATTTTTCGATTTCTCGGTTTTAGCCATATCTTTTTCTAAAGCTTTGATCATGCTACCAAATCTATCTTGAAGCTCCTCATATGAATCAAGATCAATCACATTAGCATTAGATACCTTGGCATCACCTTGTGACATGAAGCAATGTGATGTAGTGGATGAGCTTGTAGATACATCACTCTCAGAAAGTCCTATGTTTGGTGTTGGTAATTAGTGACAATACCCAAGTGCTAATCATGTGCTTAAGATTGTATGTAGCAAAGGATGATTAGCACAAAGCATGGTGAAGCATGATGATCAAGTGTGGATGATGAAGTGCTTACCATGATGTGGAGTTTGAACAAGGTGCAACAAGTGATGCTCAAGGCAAAGGTATCATGTAGGGATTTTTATTTTACATCCAAGACACCATAGAGGGTGTGGATGGCTTAGGATCGATAGCCGTACTATAAAGAGGGGAATTTCCGGGGCTATTGATCACTTAAGTGCCACTAGATAAAGATTCATTTGCATATGCATTTAGATCTAGTGGAGAGCTAACTTAACGCCTCAAAAATGATTGTGAAAATGCTAACACACATGCACATAGTGTTGTACACTTGGTGATGTTAGCACATTTGTGAAGGCGGTGGAGTTTGAGCGGTAGAGAGGGGTTTGGGTTCCTCTCTTCCTCCCACCGAGCTTGCGAGGTGGGATTCAGCGCTTTTTGGGAAATGAAACGCCTATTTTCCACTGCGCCGGACGCGAAGAAACAGAGGCGAACGGAGGTCACACAGGTGACCGGACGCTAAACCAGATGCGGTCTCAGCGTAACCGGACGTGTCCGGTCAGTGCCAGCGAGCAGCGCAAGGGGCAGCTAGGGTTTCTAACCGGAGCGTCCGACGCCTCACGGGACCGGCGCGTCGGGTCAACATGGGGTAGAGCAGCATCAGTGAAGAGCTAACCGGACGTGGTGGCGAGTCTAGTCGCGATCGATCAAACGCGTCCGATCATGGTGGGTGCTTACTAGACTCAAACTAGACGCTGGGTGTAACGCGTCCGGTCAATTCTGCAGCGCGTCCGGTCGATGCTTCGCGAGCGCAGGCGCTGTGCGATCAGCGCGTCCGGTCAATTCAAGATGCGCGTCCGGTCACTCTAGTGCGTGAATGAGTACTTTTAAGTGACCGTTACGATCGAATGAACAAAATTCAAAGTGAGACATGTGGCATTCATCGGGGAGGTCGTGGTGGAGCAACCGGACACTGTGCGCGTTTGGTCAGGCTGGACCAGCACGTCCGGTCACCCCGAGTGTGGCTATTTTGTGAGCCAACGGCTCTATTCTTTCGGGGGCTCCTATATATACTTGTTGGCCGGCTCTTTGGAGTGGTGCTTGGACATTTTGACTCTCTAACATCCTCTTGAGCTGAGCACATCCCCTCCCACTCATCTCCCTTGCTTGTTTGCCTAATCAAAGTGAGATTGAGTGATCTCAAGTGCATTTGCTTGTGAGTTTGTATCTAGTTGGCTTTTGGGTGTTCATTTGCTATGGGATTCTTGTTTCTCTTAGTGGTTGCCGCCACCTAGACGGCTTGGAGCAGCCGTGGAGGTCCGGCACGTGTTGGTGATTATTCATGGCCGGCTCCGGTGAGCTTGTTGTGAGGGGTTGTTGTGGTTCCCCGGCGGAGCGCCAAATTCCAACTCTAGTGGATTGCTCGTGTCGGAACTTCTCACCATTTGGTAGGTTCTTGTGGCGCCTTTTGAGAGGCTCGGTGTGATACCGATTAGCCACCGAACCACGTGGTGTAGGGGGACACAATGGGGGACTAGCGTGCCAGCAAGCATGTGAACCTCGGGATAAATCATCGTGTCTTCACTTCATTGATTGTGATTGATTTGTCTCGGTGGTTTGGTTATCTTGGATATTATCTTTTGGATATTGATTGGTTGGCTCAATTCATCGCCCCTCGGTGAAATCTCTCGTATCTCTAACTTGCATTACATTTCAAGTAATTACTTGTTTGCTCTTGCTAGCTTGTTTAGTTGTCGCTCTTGCTCTTTTGACTTGTGCGGTTGAGTGAATTTTTTTTAGAATTGTCATTTGGATAGGTGGCTTGCAACACCCCATAGGCTAGGCAAAACTCGCTTCTCGTTATTTGTTATATTGATAAACTTGTTTAGCATACTTTGTAGGAATTTTTATTAGGCTATTCACCCCTCCTCTAGCCATCAAGACCTTTCACTCTCATAGCCCGAGCATGATCCACCATCATCACCATCAAGTGTGCATGGAGTAACATCATCATTGGCATCACTTGTGGCATCATCATCAATCTTGTCAAGTGATCTTGTGGTGTGATCATCATCATCATCTCTTGACTATGAGGTGGAGCAATCTTCCATAATCACCGAATTGTGGTCATGCTCAACACTCTCATGTACCTCCTCCTTGGGCTCATCATCATCATCATCACCACCACCATCATTGGAGACTGTCCTATATTTCTCATTGAGATAACTCCAAATCTCATGGGCGGTTTTCATGTTCATGATCTATCCAAAGATGTTATCATCCAAAGATTTATAAATGATGTCAGTAGCTTGGGTGTCGAGATCTAGGCATTTCTCTTATGCTTGAGTTAGATTCTCTTCATCCAACACATGAGAAAAGCCTACATCTACCATCCACCACATTTGAGGGCAAAAAAACTTAAAATTACATATCATCCAATTTTTCCGACGTGTAAAGTGTGTGCCATAAAAAATGTGTGGACACTCAACATCTAGCCCATAAGTCGCCATCCTCTCGGGTCAGGGAAGACACAAAAAAGAGACCTAGCTCCGATACCACGTGTAGGGTCGAGATGGCGGACTAGAGGGGGTGAATAGTCTTTTCTAAAATAAATCATGCCAGCTAACCGAAACAAATGTGGAATTAAAACTATCAGTCTAGCCAAGACTACACCTCTCTATCTAAGTTCACAAGCACCTCATAAAGATCTTAATTAGGCAACAAAGGCGGCAGGCTAGCTAGAGCTCACCTAATCAATTCTAGTAGCAAGATCACACAAATCTATGCAACTAGTACTTCAAGCAATGGAGAAGCTCCTACACAATCTAGTAAGCAAAAGTACAAAGCTCCTAAGCTCAATAACAAGGCTACACAAGCCAAATTAGAGAGCTCAAATCACTTAGCTACACAAACTATGCAATGTGACTAACAAGGTTACTCAAACCAAATTAGTCAAGCAAGACAGCTACTTCTATGCTACACAAGCAAGAAGGTAACTAGCAAACTACACAAGTCAACTAATTACAAGAGCAACTACACAAGCACAATGTATATGAAAGTAAATACAAGATTCTGTAAAGGGGATGCAAACTAATGGGAAGACAAGGATGACACGGTGATTTTTATCCCGAGGTTCACGTGCTTGCCAACACGCTAGTCCCCATTGAGACAAGCTCTAAGGTTGCCACCGGTCCTCTTGCTAGTGGTGACCCACAAGTCACACTCTCCCATGTGGAGTGCTTACCACAAGCTCTAGCACTTGACCTGGCTGGACCACTTGTCGCCCTTCATGTCTCACTCTACTAGAGTTGCTCTTCACGGCTCCCGCGGGGTGAGCACAACACCCCTCACAATCACTTCTCCGGAGCACCGCATAATCTTCTTTGTGTGCTTCGATGGAGACCACCACCAAGCCATCCTAGAGGTGACATCCTCCAAGAGTAACAAGTACCACTATCTTGCAACTCGAACACCTAGTGCCACTCGATGCAATCTCACAAAGCAACGCACTAGAATCACTCACTCGCAATGGATTCATACTTCTCGTAAGCATAAGTGAGTTAGAGGCTTCTCAAACCAAGCACACACAAGGGCAACACATTCCCAAGGTGCTCAACCTCAGCCAAGCCCACATTATTAGTTCGCCATCTCTATGTCTATGACTTGTGAAACATAGTCATCAACTAATACATGTGCTGATCTAATATTCATGTGTGTCCTCACACGAACTCCGATCAGGGACAACTTTAGAATAACCATACAAGTAAAAGAGTTTTACAAATAATTCACATAATTACCAATCAATACAAGTTGTCTTTAATGGATATTCAATGAACACATAATATATCATGGATACAACTGCAATATCATCATCACTATGATTACCATATTCCCAACAACACTGCCATGGTTACCAGACAGTATGGTTACCCTAACTTGCTCCAAATTGAAATCCATCACTTCAAGGCTGTAGAGCTATTCGTTAGCTTTCTGAAAAGTCCTAGATTATCAAAATCGGAGTTCCGAGCTAGGAGTTATGCCCGAAATACGAAAGGGTGCTGCTGCTGTTTTTGGGCACCACCCCTAGCACCACCCGGGGGTGGCGGTGCTCTATCTGATCCTCACCGGAAAGGGCGGTGCCACCCTCTACAATGGCAACAAGTTGGCTACAAGTTAGGTTGCAACTTTTGACCCCCGGACAACGAAAACCTTGCCCTTCCTTTTCTTCTCCTTTTTAACTCCAAATTGATCCAAATCAACTCCAACAACTCCTCCTTTGCAAATGTGCCAACACCACCAAGTGTCTACCATCTTATGCATGTGTGTTAGCTTTTCACAAATAGTTTCCAAAGGATTAGCACTTAATTCACCATGCCACTTGATCCTAGCAACGATGCACAGTTAGATCACTCGAGTGGCACTAGATGACCGATATGCAAACAAGTTTGCCCCTCTTGATAGTACGACCATCTATCCTAAACCTGGTCATGCACTTCTCTACACAACCTTTGACCAGTGAAATGTAATGCCCTATGGTTATACCTTTGCCTTTCACATTCCATTCCATCTCCTCTGATGTTGATGCAACACAAGCACCAACCATATCACAAGTGATATAATCCACTTCATATCATCATTTGACCTTGTTGGTTCCTCGATCTTGACCTCACTTGCTTTTCACCGTCGCCTTCATCCATCGGTGCCAAGTCTTGCTCAAGCTTCACCACCACATAGTCCATCGCTCCAAAGCCTCCAACTTGCCCTTCACGCTTGCAACTGGTCTATCAAGCCAAGTCTTGTCTTGATCTTCTCCACCTTAGTCACATGACTTAATGTCATATCTCATATGCAATGAGCTCCTTCACATGTGTGAGCCTTACAATAAATCCAAGCCATCTTCACCATCATGGCATGAGTTGCTCACACATGTGTACCTGTGGACTAATCACCTGTGTATCTCACATTTAAACACATTAGTCCACCTAGGTTGTCACTCAATTACCAAAACCAAACAAGGACCTTTCACCTTGACAAGGCCCAGAAAGGGATAATTTTGTGCATTGGCTCAACAATCTTGACATCAATGCAGAGGAGAATTGGATGTTCGCTGGGGATTTTAACTTCTACAGATCTATATCTAATAGAAATAGAGATGGTGCTATACGAATGACATGATGATCTTCAATGAAATCACAAGTAACTTGGGTCTGCTTGAGATCCCCCTCAAAGTTAGAAACTTTACTTGGAGCAATATGCAAAGTGCTCCCCTCCTTGAGCAAATAGACTGGGTGTTCACAACCTCCAACTGGACAAGTGACTTTTCTAACACTTTGCTTCTTCGAATGGCTAGACCCACCTCTGACCACATTCCTTGCAAGATTCAAATTGGGACTTCTATTCCCAAAGCTCATGTCTTTAGGTTTGAAAATTTTTGGGTAGAGCATCCTGGCTTCTTTGATCTGGTAAATTCGGTCTAGAATTCCAATGTCTTAGCAACTAATAGTGCTACTAGAATCACTGCCAAATTTAAACTTTTAAGGGCTGCCCTAAAAAAGTGGAGCAAAGGTCTTTCTAACCTCAGTTGCTTGATAAAAGCTTGCAATTCTACATAGGAGATCCTAGATACACTAGAAGAACAAAGGCCTCTTTTTCTTCAAGAATTCAATTTTAGGAAGATTCTGAAGAACCACATCCTCAAGCTCCTTAAACACCAAAAAGATTATTGGAAGAAAAGATACACTATTAGATGGACTAAATTTGGAGATGAAATTATAAAATTCTTTCATGTTGCTACAACCAAAAGATATAGGATAAATACCATCACTTCACTTGAAACTAAAGATGGAAGATCTATGTGTGATCACAGTGAAAAAGCTGCTCTGCTTCTTGAGGAATACAAACAAAGAATGGGGTGCACTACTAGCCCTGACATGCTATACAACTTAAGTCAACTGGTCCAGTCCAACAGCAACCTAAGGCAGCTGTCCAGACCCTTCACAATTGAGGAGATTAATAATATAGTCAACCAAATGCCTGCTGATAAAGCGCTAGGCCCAGAAGGTTTTAATGGATACTTCATCAAAAGTTGCTGGGAAATAATTAAAGGATATTTCTATAGCCTCTGCTTTGACTTCTTCAATGGAACCCTGGATTTGCAATCTATAAACAATTCCTTCATCACTCTGATTCCCAAGACAAACAACCCTGTCTCAGTAAATGATTTCAGGCCCATCTCACTTCTAAACTGTGTCCTCAAAATTGTCACAAAGCACCTAGCCAACATGCTCCAAGGCAAGATCACATCACTCATTCACACCAACCAGTATGGCTTCATCAAATCTATGACAATCTAGGACTGCTTGGCATGGATCTATGAGTATATTCATCAGTGTCAACATCCAAGAATGAAATCATTATTCTCAGGCTTGATTTCACAAAATCTTTTGATACTATTGAACATAATGTGATCATTCAAATGATGAAACATCTAGGCTTTCATGATACTTGGTGTGATTGGATCTAATGAATTCTTGATTCTGGAACCTCTCTCATCCTTCTTAATGGAGTGCCTGGAAAACACTTCCAATGCAGACATGGAGTGAGACAGGGAGATCCTCTTTCTCCCCTTCTCTTTATTTTGGCTGCTAATCTCCTTCAGTGCATTATTAACAGAGGTCACAGTGAAGGACTATTTGATCTCCCTATCCCCTCCTAGGAAACAGCTCAGTATCCTATTATCTAGTATGTGGACGACACCATTCTCATCATAAAAGCTTCCCACATGGAACTTTTCACTCTAAAAGGATTATTGGAATCTTTCTCACAGTCAACTGGACTTTGGGTTAACTATAAAAAGTCTTGTTTGGTGCCTCTAAATCTCTCTACTGAGTTGCTCATCATACCTTGAATTGGCAATGGGCACTACCAAGCCGAGAGTGAAGCACTTTGGATTCATCATGAACAAAGTTGAAAGAAGACTTACAACCACTTCAAATTTTCTCTCTCATGCTGGAAGACTAGAGCTAGTGAACTCAGTCCTGTTCTCTCTTCCTACCTATGCCATGTGCACTCTTTAGCTGCCTATTTTAGTTATAGAGTACATTGACAGCAAGAAGACACTGTCTTTGGAGAGGCTCTGACAGCAATGCCAAAATGAAACCTCTGGTGGCCTAGAAAAAATGTAGCAAGCCAAAAAGAAAGGGAGGGCTTGGTATCATCAATCTTAGAACCCAAAACTCTGCTCTACTCCTTAAACACCTAGACAAATTCTACAACAGGAAAGTGATTCCTTGGGTCAAGATTGTTTGGCATGCTCACTACTCCAATGGTGACATCCGACATGCAACTATGGATAAACGGTCTTTTTGGTGGAAGGACATCCTAAAACTTTGTGATCCCTTCAGAGGAATCACTAATTGCAAACTCAGGGATGGATCTACTATTCTTTTCTGGTCAGACATTTGGAATGACAATGTCATGCAGAGCAAGTTTCCAAGACTTTTCTCTTTTGCCAAAAACAAGAAGATTTCTATGTTGCAGTTCCTTTCAAACAACAACCTCCAATCACAATTCCACCTTCCTCTGTCTAAACAAGCTTATAAAAAATATCAAAGAATGCAAGATTACATTCAATCTATACGGGTTCAACAAGATACAAAAAACTCTTCGCACTATATTTGGGGAAGTAGAAACTATACATCTTCTAAATTCTACAATTTCCCCTATAGAAATGTTCAGCCCCATGCTCCTTTTCTGTGGATCTAGGATTCAAAATGCATTAACAAACTTAAAGTCTTCTCCTAGCTCCTGATTATGGACAGGCTTAACACAAGGAACCTTCTTAAAAGGAAAAAGCACAAGTTGGAGGGCAATAACTATAACTTCATTCTCTATAATTAGAATGTTGAGGAAACTGCTTTCCACCTCTTCTTCAACTGTCCATTCAGTTGGGCCTGCTGGCAACACTTGAATATGCACTAGAACTTTTAAAGTGATTTCTTCCAAGTGATGATGCAGTCAAAACAGCAATATCAAAATTCCTTCTTTATGGAGATCTTCATCATTGCTGCCTGGCACATATGGAAGCAGCGAAATAACTTTATATTTGACAGAGGATGACCCTCTTTCTCCTCCTGAAAATGCTCCTTTTTGGATGAGGCTAGACTTCAAGCTCTTAGAATGTTTGAAGACTAGCACTATGTTTTCCTCCTTTGTATAGACTCCTTTTGTTAGTTCTTGGCTGACCAGTGGCTCCCTCAGCCTCTTGGGTGGTTTTTGTTTTTGTTGTTCTTTCTCCTCTATATAGTTTCTAGCTCCACCTTGTTGGACCGCTGACTCCAAGCACTCCAAAAAGATGTTCCATGAAGTGATATTCCCATAGTTTGGTACACCCCGAATGGTCATAAGTGACGGAGGGTCACACTTCATCGACAAGACCTTTTGGCAGTTCCTAGTAAAATATGGAGTCAAGCACAACATAGCAACTCCATACCATCCCCAAATAAGCAGTCAAGCTGAATCATCAAATAAGCAAATCAAGAACATTTTGCAAAAGATTATGGATGAGATGGGGAAGAAATGGAAGTACAAGCTGCATAATGCACTATGGGCATACCGAACAGCATATAAGACACCTATAGGCATGTCACCATATCAGCTTGTATATGAAAAAATGTGCCATCTGCCTATGGAGTTGGAGTATAGGGCCCATTGGGCAATTAAGAAATGGAATATGGATCTCCACCTAGCCGGCAAGAATAGACAAATGCAACTATCTAAGCTAGAGGAATGGAGAGAAAAAGCTTACCACAACTCTAAGATTTACAAAGAAAGAACAAGAAGATGGCATGACAAGAGAATCAGACACAAAGAGTTCACACCTGGAGATAAGGTTCTAATGTTCAATTCAAGGGTAAAATTCTTTGGTCTGAAAAACTTCAGAGCAAATGGGAAGGGCCATTCAAGGTGATTGAGACCTCATCACATGGTGTCGTCATGCTCCAAGATGATGGTAATTTATTTAAGTCAGATATAGCTCCAAAGAGGTGTGGGGTTGTGCAACACCCCCATTGAAAAATAAAAAGCACCAAACCACATCATGGACTGGTACACAACTCGGCTTGATTCCTTCCCACCTGCTCATATGCTTACTCCTGATTCTACACTCAAATTAAAAAGAACCAAGTTTCACACTTAGACTCAAATTTTGAAAGTGAAACATGAATATAGTTCTTTGAGAATGGCATGCATAATCTTTATTCCTTACATACACTTAATGCTTGTGGGAAAAATATCATATAGGAAAACATATTGACTAAGTTGTTGTGAAGTGAGATATGGCTTTGACATGGAAATCCAACCTTTTCTATTCAAAGTACTTGGAGAATTTTCTTTTTGATAAAATGTCAAAATCCATAGCTTCACATATACTCCTCAATGGTAATGAAATTCCTACCAAGGCCAAATATCATGATAAAACCTTCAACATATGCTACATGTTTCTGTGTTGAGCTTTGTCAAACTTTGTTCACCCATGTTGAGAAAGTTATCATGCTTTTATAACCAGGATCACATACACGCCACCAAATATAAGCACTACTCCTACACTGGGAGTAGGTGCAAAAACATGACTTTCACCTAGATCCATCCAAAAATGTTCTACTCCTACACTGGGAGTGAACAAAAATATGTTTGTTAGGTTCCATCAAAATAAATGCTCCAAATCCTTATATCTCTCTCAAAAGTTTTGCAAAAAGAGGCATGAGGCTATCATCAAAAAGAAAGAAAGAAAGTAAAAAGAGAAAGAAAGAGAAAGAAAGAAAAAGAAAAAGATATGATAAAAAAAAAGAAAAGAAAGAGGAGAATAAAGATAGCCCATGTTCTCACAAATTTTTCTCCAATGTCCCAATAAAGAAGAGAGATTGTTTTAAAGAGCATAGTAGAATTAGGATAGCCATCATATATCCACCAAATGTTCCACACACATGCACATCTTGATTTGATTGTATGACATCTTTCTCCTTGGATCCATTGTTTGACTTAGCAAAATATGCAAATGCAAGTATGCGTTCATATTTTCCTACCCGAACTCCACATAAGCTTTTTAGAAGTAGGAAGAAAAAAGGCAATGTTATGATATGGCCTTGGTGAGGAACCAAACACCACTGAGCGATTCGAGAGTACCATTCGAGGAGTACATGTGAACTATGCTTTATTTCAGAAAGTTTACAAAAACCTCCAAGTTACTAAGATAAGAAAATGGGATGAGATGACTTTGTTTCGGAGCCCTTCCACTTTTCAACCACTCAAGAAGATATGTTAGCCACTCCACATATCCCACAGGTATGAGGTAAAGTTTTGAAATAAATCTTATGCTAGCCCATATCTTGAATAGTTATGTTTATGTTTACTTTATCCTAACCCTTTGCTTGGGACGAGCAAAGAACTAAGTGTGGGGGAGCTTTTGACGGTCCTTAATGCCTATTTTTAACCGCCAAATATCACATAAAATGATCTCAGATGAGCACCAAACTTAGTAATAGGGATTATAACTAACAAATTCCATGAGTTTTGGTGTTTATGTGTTTTGTAGAACACAAGTTTGAATAAAAAGGAAAACACACCCAAAATGCACAATCAGAGAAAGCACAAATAAGCAGTTGAAGGAGAAGCCCACCTACCTGAAGATTCTAGGCCCAAACCCACCTAGACGCAGCCCAGGACCAACAACAAACTGCCATGCAGAAGGCGGTCATGGGGAGGCCACACCTAGGTGCGGCCGCACCCAGGGTGGGCTTGCACCCCTAGCTGCACCAACCGCCTCCATCTTCCATGTGGCATCTCCTGGTGATCCCCCACGTCGGTTGCATGCGGACATGCAAGGAATATTCCTCCAAACCGACCATTCCACTCCTATAAATAGATGGGGATGCCTCCCTCATTCAACACACCTACACTTGAGCTCCATTCTTCATCTATATTTAGTAGTAGTGTCCCTCTAGGTGCTCCCACCTAATTGTAGTAAAGAAAATAGGGAGAGAGGATAGGAGGAGCCGGGTCTATTGGATCCTCCTCAACTTTGTATCTCTAAGGAGCCGACTCAATTCTTGAGTAATATCCAAGTTATACTTTGGTAATTCCAAGCTTTCTATTCGATTAGGTTCAAGTCTTACTTCACTTTACTTATGGGAACTCCGCTCGACTGAGTGCTCTAGTTATCACGTGAGACTTAGATGTGGTGTCTAGGCCAGTGTTTACCTAAGTTTACGCTCAATCCCACAGATAGTTGTGGTAGCCCCAGAGGTACAGCTTTGACAGGCCTTTGTAGTCCACCATGTTCGGATTGGTGTTTCCGTAGAGCTTTTAGCAGCCTTCTCCCGACCACGTTTTCTCACTCCCCTCGAGGGTCGGAAAGATACTGCTGCTCTGAAGTAAGTGAGTTTAGTAAGCCTAAACCTTGGTTATCTAGTTATCTTGGGAAAACCTTAGAAAACCCCTCTCTACCCACAAAAACACATCTTCCTTAGACGATCTTGACATTTTATAGTTCACTTCCTGTTCCCCGTGGAAATCGATACCTAGGAAAACTCCAGGTGAAAGCTACAACGGTATCCATGTGCTTGCGGATTTATCTGTTTGTGTTAACAAATACCAACAACGCATAATCACTTTCATCTATTAACCATTTGGGAAATCTCACAGCACAGGGGAGCGGTCGGACGGAAGGCAGAGCGATGGTGGCCCATGTAATGGCATAAATGGGTAAGCTTCGCGCCTCCCCACTTTCCATATTTTTTTATTTACACGCCCGCATTACGCATTGCATGATTACTCATGAGTGTTCGCCATTAAGGCACGATGTGACTGGAGAGACCAACCGCCCCCAAATCCATGCATAGGGCGACCCACCGCATCCATAGCCCCACGTCGTGTTTAGAAAACCTCCTCTTAGGCCGGCCCTTAGATGGGCTCGAGGTCACAAAGGGATAGGGGTAGACTGCATACAAGCGAGCAAACCCTCATGGGTTTCACTCAACTTCTGGCCATTCGACACAGCCAGCTCCTCAGCCACCTTACGAGCCTATTCAACCCTCACAAACTCATCGTCCCGCTTCTTCAATTCAGCCTTAAGGTCAAGATGGCAGCCCAACAATTCTTGTGCCTCATCCACTGCATCCTTATCCTTGGCAACCTTCGCCTCTAGCACCTCCACCCGTTGCTTCAAATCCCTATTTTTAGAACGTAGCTCCTTCACGGCTTCCTTCTTCGACTTCTCAAGCTCTGCGATACACTCTCCCATGATGCAGATGAGCAGCCCAAGCAAGCAGGTAGACCTCACAACGTAACCTCGAAATTCTCAATTAGATGATCAACCGACTCATTGCTCAGCATCAGCTCCGCCTTCAGCATACAAATGCGGTGGTGCACTCCTACGTTCCTCCTCGGTCCCTACCAAGTGACACGCAGACCTGGGCTGGTAAACAACTCAATATCAACCTCATCAGCACCACATGTGCTAGCAAAATGCCTCAAATTGCCACAGCTGGCTTCGCCCAGTGCGTGCTTCCCAGTTAGACCTTCGTCCTCATCTGTGTTAATTTCTCGGCCTTCGCACATAATATGAACGTGCATGTGGCACTGTTGGTATTTATTAATGCACATAGAAAATTCCACAAGCACACAGATACCGTTATAGCTTTTACCCAGGAGTATTCTAGAGTATCGTATTTATCCATAGGGAAGCAATGGTTAAAGAAACTGATAATTCACCATCATGTATCTACTAACTTAATACACCAACTAGACTAAAGTGGGGTAAGTGATAAATGATAGGAGTTATGCATAATGACACACACATAGGAGAATTCCATGATAAAAGAATAGTTTAGCTAAATTGAGAGGACAGTAGGAGAGTTCAAGGTTCCTATATACTTCTCTATTACCTTGGTTCTATAATAACTGTAGCATAGATAGATATAGCGATCACACAATAACACTTTGGAGCAGCAACACCTTTCCAACTCTCGAAGGGGGTGAGAAAGCATAGTTGGGGGAAGGCTGCCTAAAGCTCTACGAACACCGATCCTAACATGGTGGATTACAATGGCCTGACAGAGCTGTCATCCCTGGGGCTACCACAACTATTCGTGGGATTGGGCACAATCTCAGGTAACCGTAGCCTAGACACCATGTCTACACTATTGATTACTACTCTAATCACATATGATAACTAGAGCACTCAATACGAGTGGAGATCCCATGCAAAAGTATAACAACTATTCTAACCACACACATGAAGGCATAAAAGTAAATAGAGAAGGTAAATATATTAAAGCATAAGTCTTGCAAAGGTAAGATACAAAGATATACCAGACCTCCGAAGAATTCTCCAGAACCTGAGCGTAGCTCGACTCTCCCTAACTCTCAACTAGAACTAATCTACTATATTGGAGAGTCTAACCCTAATCCTCCTTGAGTTGCCTTGATCCCAAGAGATGAATATGAATTAGGGTTTCAGGGATAGCTCTAGGGAGGGGGTACAGGGCTGCTTATATAGGCCGTGGGGTGCTATGTGAGCCCTTGGATCAAACCGACTTGAAGAACGGCGTAGATGCATCCTAGGAGGTGATGGGGAACCAATATACGAAGGAGAGGCTGACCCATGGGTCCCACATGCCGGCAGCTTGGGGGTGGGGCCGCCTGGCCCCACATGAAAGCCCCTCGGGCTCCGCTTCGGTGATTCGCCTTCCGGAGTCTTCTAGAGTCTTCCCACGTTGGTTTCGTCGTGGATTTAATATCTTTTTATTCTAGGCTCCAAATATAGCAAATAATATATCCTTTCGATCGTCTCGATGAGCTCTTCACAATGGTGCACTTCAATTCATCATTTTGGGATACTTTTATTTGGTGAAAAATTAAATATTCCTTCAAGACAAGTGAGAGCACCAAAACTCATGAAACTTGTTAGAGCCAAACCCTATAACTATAGTTTGTGATTCATTTCATATCAATTTATGCAATAGTTGATGGTTATATTTGGTGTTTAATGTCAACAAGTTTCCCCACACTTAACCTTTGTTAGTCCCTGAGCAAAGCTAAACTCAGCAATGGATTAGGAGTTGCTATAATGTTTTCACGCCTCAAAAGTACAATGCGTTCAATCAAGAATTCTTCTCTGCACTAGAATAAACTGATCCGACTTTCAAACTTACCCATATTACCCTCAACTATGGGGCTTCTTAGCCTTTACTTGGGTCTTGAGCAATTGAAAGATAGAACGATCAAGTCAAGCACTATATCTCAAGTTCTTTGGTCAACCATTGTTTCGAAGTTTTCATAAATTTTTGAAATAAAACTCAAAGATTCCATTGTATGATACTCTCAAATCTCTCAATATATGTGGTATTTGTGGATCCTCACCAAGGTAATTAAGATGTTATGCCTTTTCTCTTCCTACCACTAAGGAGGTTAGAAAAATCCCCAAAAAATCCTGGAGATAGATTGAAAGATAAGGAACTCAAATAAAGGAGTTTGAGCTCATGAAAAGATGGTTGAGATGATCAAGGAAAAAGATTAAGGTCAAGGAAAAATGAATTTAATTCTAGAAAAGTTGGAAAATTTTCCTGGAGAGAAAGTGTCGGTTTTTAACTAGAATCGTAAATTTATACGATTGTCGCGCTGCTCTAGGAAGATGATGGTAGCATCCAATAGACACGAGGATTTATACTGGTTCAGGCCGGAGCCCTACGTCCAGTCTCAGAGAAGATCGAGTGCGTGTTCCTCACTTGAATGCTCTGAAGTTCTTACAATGGGGGGGGGTGCAATGTAACACCCTAGGTGTTTGGCTCACATAATTGCACCTGCATTTCATAAGCATGAGCATCATTCATCTCATTTATGCAATTGTTTTGCTTGCAACATGAGTATGCAACATACTCCATTAAGTTTGTTTCATAATTGTTAGCTTATGAAATGTGAGTGGTGTAACATGTAGATGCAACATGGGTGTCTCACACTTTGAAACATGGCAATGTTGGTAGTATAATATGATAAGATTAATTGTTGCAACAAGAGCTTGAAACATGCAACATGGTAGAGCAACATTTTGTTGAAATGTTTGTTTTGCTTGTTTCAACTTATGTGACATTTGGAATTGTGTGTAACCAATGTGTACAGTGGTTAATTATGTCCTATAATACCTTAATCACACTTAGGATCATTAGTGGAATAATGTTCATGTTGACCAAAATGACCAAATTGCCCTCCTAAGTGCTGTTGACCAAGTCTTGACTACTAGAATGCTCTAGTTTGACTGTTTAGAAAATCCAGCTTAGAGATCTTGCATAGAGGTGCACCTTTAATCAAAGTTGTAGATAATTTTATAGGGAACAAAAGTCTCAATATGGCCATCTCATGAAAATGGCTAGAATATGCTCAAAAGTGGCCCACAAGTCAGTATTGAGGACTGTTTTGTGACTTAGCATTTTGGCTAAGTCTTAACTGAAATCTCATTTCATTGTACCCTACTTTGGAGCCATGTAACTCGTAAACCATGCCGAACCAGATCAAGCTCCAATTGACAAAGTTGTAGTACTTCTGTAGCTCTAGAAATCTTCTGTTATCACCTACCACTAATTTGAGCCAGATTAGGAGATATGGAGGCTCAAACTACGGCTGTCAGTCACCTTGTTGACACCCCTTTCAGAAGCTTGCAGGCCTTCAGTGGCCGACCGGCCACAGGGTAGTGCTGCCGCGTGGGCGTGCCGTGGCATCCGTACACCAGCCACGGCCCCACCGGTCAGTCCTTGACGCCTCAAGGTCACCACGCCATCCCGGCTTCCCTCTCCCTTCACTTCCCCTTCTCCCTCCCTCTGTGTCCGTTGAGGTGGAAACAAAACCGCTGCCATTGCCACGAGCTCCGCCGCCGCCGTGCGCACTCACCGCCGCACCACCGTCCCCCAAACCGCATACCCGGCTTCATCACTACCCCCTCTACCTCGCCCTTCCTTCTGTGTGCTTATTTGGCCTCAGGTGAGGCCACATTCTCGAATTCGCCGCGGTCGCCATGTGTGGGACCTCGCCGGAGTCCAAGCCCGCTGTGGTCAAAGTAGTTAAAAAGTCGTTCATCCCTCCTTTTCTTCATGGTTAGCTCCATGTTGGACTGGTGAAGCTCATACCGAGCTCAGACGAGGCAGTGCGGCCTCACCGTCGCCGGCGCCCCGTCACCAAGCGCCACCGTCCGCCTTAGTCGACGGCGAGCATGTTCTGGTGAGGTTGAGTGGGGAAAAGTAGCATGCCTAGGTGCGCTTGGGGTTGGGGAGCACGGTAGGGTGCTTGGCGCAGCCGCAGGAGTCACCGGCGGTGAGCTATCGCTCGCCGGAGCTCTCCTCTACTCCGGCGTGTGGATGACGAGCGGGCCCTTCCTGTCAGGCGTGCGCGCGCGGGCGAGACAGGCGTCGCGGGCTGCGCGAGTTGTGGGCCACGTCGCTCGGGCGTGCTGTGCACGATCGTGGGCCGCGCGTAGGCGGGCCGGCCCAGTAGGCTATTAGAGTTTTTGATTTTTTTTTCTTGTGATTATTTCACAGATTTGAATGCTGTTTTGTAAATTTCATATCTCCCATTTGGTAGATCCAATTGAGGTAATTTCAAGTTTGCTAGGATCTGTGTGAAGTGTAGTATTTAGGAAAAATATAAAATGTATATGTGTGATTTCAATTCTGGAAGAATTAAATGGACCTTTGAAATATGTTTTAAAATAGATGCAAACTTGTTAAATTGATAACTTGAGTTCTAGTGCTCCAAAAATTATGAAATTTGGTGGGTGTTCTATTTCATGTCTATGCTAGCTCTGGTAAAAATTTAGATGCTATCGCTTGAGTAGTTTTCAAGTTATGTTTTTGTTATTTTATATTAGGAGATACTTGAATGGATTTTCATAATTTTTCTATATGTACAATGCTCATGAAATTTTATGGAGAGTGTCCTGGTCCCCTAAGATTGCTAAGAAAAATATTGTTTATGTTGTTTGATACTTTTCAATATCATTTCTTAATTATGCAAAAATCAGCCTTGTTGGCTTGTGAATTTTGTGTAGGGAGTTTCCTTAGATAACTTTGGCTTAAATTTTTACAGTAGCCTCCTGGTAGGCATAGAGTCCCCTGTAATTTTTATAGAATTTTTTAAGTAGTTTGTATATAGGTTTATTTTCTCACTTAATTAATCAATTAAATGAAGAAAAGGATTAAAATAAATGAATTGATTTGGTGTACTTTACTTTCTGGTGGTTTTAGTTCATGGGGGGAACTAGTAGTGCCTTTGGTTTGGTCAAAAAGTTCATGGGGGCACATAAGTAAATAATTAATTCTCACATTTCTAGGTTCTCTGGACAGCTGGTAGCATTTTTGGGTTTAGACCTTGATAAAGGTGTTTGCTGGGAATCTTGTGAATATCAAAGTGGTAGTAAACTTGTTAAACTTGCTTGTGTCAAAATTTGGTGGCAATTGACCCAGTAGTTTAGGAGTTATGACTGTTTAAAGTGGCTGTCCAGAAATGGCTGCTCTCTGTTTGGAGAGGACAGATTTCTGAAACTTTAAGATTTCGACTAAGTTAACTTGGGAATCAAGTCTTGAGGTCTGAAAATGAATTGTAGAGCATTTTATAAGCTTTCCATATTGTCTTGTATCATATCATTTGGATTTATGGATCTCCAGTTATGGTTAAAATACTTAGCTGCTGTCCAGATTGGTGTTGTGCTATATTGTGCTTGGGTTTGTGTGAGCCTAAGTGATGTTATTCTTGTTGATTGTTTAGGTGTTAGGTCCTTAACAGAGGAAGAGCAATTGTACATTAGGTTGTGTAGACTTGGTAAGTACTTCTCTACCGGAGAAGAAATTTGCGCATGTTGTAAAGTGATTTGAATAGAGCATTAGTGTTGCTGTAGTTCACATTGCATTCACTGAGCATGTTGCATTTATTCTTATGCATCCATAAGATTCATTTGTGCATGCATGCAATAGGTGTTTCGGAGGGGGTGACACTCCTGGAATTTGAGGAAACACTTTCGGAGGAGGATCAGGAGCAGCCGAGGGAGACCGAAGAGCCAGCCAGCGAAGGAGTTCCCAGAGATGAGCTACCTGAGTGCCGAGACCACCGCCCTTCTTCCTTCCTGAAAGGCAAGCCCCGGTGCATGCTGACCTAACTTTTCTATATATATGTATCTTTGAGTACTTTTACTTGTTTACTGCATTAAGTTGTAGGAGTTGGGTGAAAATACTTGTTGCATTATATCTATTCTTGTCCAGATATAGAACTTGAATCCCAATTAAAGTTTAGGCACGTGTTAATGCTTAGCCCTACCTAGTGTGGTAGAAGTCGGGTGATTTCCGGTCATCCGCGAGCTTTAGGTAAAGTGGGTCACGGTTGGCTATATTTGCTATCGTGAGAAAAGAACCATGCTTAAAAATGAATTTGAGACCGGGCGGGAGTTCGATAGTGCAGCCGCAAGACACTTCACGTATTGGGTGCGAAGCTATGCCCGTCTGAGTCGTTTAAGGACCGATCGTTGTACGTCCTTGAGTCATGTTGAACGCAGTCTAACACTTAGTTGGCCGGATAAGTCGTTCCGACCACCAAGCCGAGTAATACAGTTCAGGCCAGGAATCGGGGGGTCAAGTGCGCATCTTGGAGGAAGTAAGGATATGCTTGGGGACATTGCGTAAGACCAAGGGGGTTAGAGTCCCTATCACCTGGCAGAGTGTTGCCCTTGGGATGCGGCATCAGTCGAACCCGCGCTTTCCTGAACTGTACCAAAGGTGACTTGTGCGACCCTAGCACGGGCCTGCGCGGTTTGTGTTAGAAATACCCCTCCAGCTGAATAGGATTCGATTCGAATCGCCGTCGCTCCCGATTAGTGAGCACTTGACTTGAGCAGCGGCAACGTAGATTCCATTAATTGAACAGATGGTTAATTGGATGATGAAGTACATGTTGCCTCAAATTTATACCTGCTATGGTTATTATTATTTGCTTAATCATCAGATGAATGCTTAGTATAGGTGCTAAGATAGCTGACAGGTTAACGCTAAAAAAATAACTGCTAGTATAGGTTAAAAGAGTTACTACTACTTATGCTTTTCCGCAAAACATGGTGTCAGCCAGCTCCACTTATAAAAACCTTGCATGATCCTTGGTGTTCTTTATTTCCATTTCAACGGGTAAGTCTAGCTGAGTACATTCTCGTACTCAGGGTTTATTTCCCTCCTGTTGCAGATGACATGCTATATCAGGGCTTCTGCAAGAATTGCCTCCACCCGGCGGGTGACGAGAACTAGATCACTCGGGTGTGATCGTCTTTTAGTTACTCCCCTTAATGCTTTTGTGGGATGTTGATCTGTAAGACTGCCAATTGTACTTGAACTAAGTTTGTATGTTTATGCTTCCACTACTTTATAAACTTGGTTTGTAATAATTGCGACTCCGTGGTGTTGTAAGTTTACTTCTGAACTATTGTGAAATGTAACGTGTGATGTGTTATATTGAATGATGCAATCTTGGTTGTAAGCGAGTTGGATTGAAATCCTTCGTGGTTTCAATTGACTACCGGGATTATATGGGCTCAAGTTCGAAAATTTAAGCGTTCGGACGCTTGTTTTTGTACTTGTGCACTTATAATTTGGTCGGTTCTGTTACATGCAAGAATGGTGAAAGATGTGGTAGACCCTATGCTAGATGAGGGGCAGCCCGAAGAGAAGCTCTAGGAGCCCTACTGCTATGGCGGAAAGATGGAATGGTAGAGGATGAAGAATGAGAAGGTGTCCCGAGATGGGTGCCCTGGCTGCCCTTATATAGAGTTCGGAGCCAGGGCTTGATACAAAGAGGAGGTTCCCCGGATCGAAGGGTCGTGAGCCTAAGGGAGGTCCTAACTAACTTGGCTTGCAAGCTATATTGTCTTCTACTGTTCGTCCGGGCGTGGCCATCGTCATGGTCTTGAGGCCACGTTGCGACAGAGCGAGACATGGTGCTACTGTGCCGGCCGTGGCAGGCACTGTAGGCACAACGGGTTCGTCAGCTGTCCTATGCAATGTGGTGTCCATCATGGTCTTGGTCATTGTCTCCAAGTTCCCTGAGACATCGTACCCATAGTAGGTAGCCGCCCCGGGTCGTCGTTCGTCTGGTCGCTTCACGGGGCTGAGGGCCATGACTCCGATCATTGGGGTCGGGGCACTTCACCAGCTGGGAAGGTCTCTAGGTCGAGACCCTTGTCGTGGATCCCATCCCATAGTGGGTGGGATTGTATGCGCAACTTGTCGGTCCATATTCGGACGGTGGGTTTCGTACCCATTCCCACCGCTGTGTGGTGTTGTCTCGTTGGTGTGGCGTGGCACAGGGATGGCGTCTGACCGGACCGAGGTGGCCGCCATCACATCGGTCTTTGTGAGGTCAGTGTGGCGCGCTTGCTCTTGTCAGAGCAAGCATATTGAGCGTTGCTCGACCTCTCCCTGTCCTACCCAGGGGTCATGACGGGGGAGAGGTTGCACGTCTTTCATGCGACTAAGGTAGGAGAAGGGATCGTGGCTAACCCCTGCCTAGGTGTTGGTCTGGTGTGCTTGTCCTAGCTAGGCCTCGGTCGTTCAGGCCATTGTTAATCTAACGAGTTATGGGTCGCGTGACCTGCTAACTAGTCAGGGCCTTGAGACACCTCGGGGTCATAACCAAGATAGTAGCCCCCGAGTGTTTTTGCAATCACGAAGTGATCACGAAAGTGCTTATATGTGTGCTTGTACGGAACATGGGCTCATGGTCGTGGCCCACTCAAGTTTCATTGCTCGAACCCTTGCGGGCTGACGCATTCAATGCAGCAGGTGGCCGTTATGATTTGTCCTATCAGGACATCCTATCGTCGTGGTACATGACCATCGTCCCTTGTCGTGTCAATGGGCTACGTATTGGGGTTTGTGATCTAGGCGGGGCTGAGCGTTCTCATCGACGCTGCGTCGTTCCTGCCTTTGAGAAGATCTTGATTTTTCCTGACCTTGCGCAGGTGTTTGAAGCTGGCTATGATTCCCCACGGTTCATCACGCGGCGCAAGGGTTTTAAGGCCGCTGGGTCCATGTTGGTATCTTTAACGCACACAGATAAATCCGCAAGCACACGGATACCACTGTAGCTTTCACCCAGAAGTATTCCAAGTATCATATCCACAGGGAAATGTCTGAGACTAACTACGATCTAACTTAACTAGGGGCAAAAGATTTAGGATAAACAAGAGCGTAGAGAGGAAAACTAAGGTTCTCTACTATTCAACTGAAGACATAACTTAAGGAAAGACACCAGCAGAGGATGCTTTCTGTAGTAATCGCTCCTACTTGCCCTACAAATGGGAGGTGGACTACAAAGGATTCAACGAGGCTATAAGAGTCACCCTCGCGAGCTACCACCGATCCAGAATGCAAGATGCATCCACAAGTAACCATAGTCTAAGCACCACGCTTACACTACAATTACTACTTTACTCTTCCCGGATAAAGAATAAAGCACTCAAACGAGTTGTGAACCTGATGAACAATATAAATAAGAAGCTTACTTGAATCAGAAGTTGATTACTAGAGAAATCTCAGAGGCAAGCTCAGATAGAACTTGGATCCACCAAGGTACAAGCCGTAGAGAGAGCACATAGACAGGCAGGCATCTCCTCCAAACTCTTCCCTTACTCTCCATCTCAGTATTATTTACAAGACTAGATCCTATGGAGGACTAATCTCCTCTTGATAGCTGGCTCTGATCCTAACGAGGAGAATATGAATTAGGGTTTCAAGATGGCCTCCAGAGAGAGGGGTAGGGGCTGCTATATATAGGCCGAGGTGGAGTAGGGGGCAAGGAATCGAGGTGGAGTATGGGGCAAGGAATCGCCACATCATAAATCCACGTCAACTCCCTCGACCACCGTGAGCCACGGGGCCCAGATTTCCAAGGTGGAGGTTTGGACTCTGGCTGAAGGCGGACACAGGCGCTGGACCTTTGGCACCAATGAACCCATAGTTTTCATGGTGGATATGACCGCCACGGGCCGTTCCACCAACGAGTCCACCGGCGGTGCGAGGAGCCATCGCTTCCTTCCTCAATAATCGAGAGTGTGCGACTGTCCCCTACCTGGGGCACCAACTATCGATGTTTTATAAACCGGACTTGTAAATTTATACGATTGCCACGTTGCTCTTGAAAGACGATGGTAGCATCCAACAGACATGAGGATTTATACTGGTTTAGGCCGGAGCCTTACGTTTAGTCTCAGAGAAGATCGAGTGCGTGTTTCTCTCTGGAATACTCTGAAGTTCTTACAATGGGGGGGTGCAAGAATAGTGAAAGAGGTGGTAGACCCTATGCTAGATGAGGGGCAGCCCGAAGAGAAGCTCCAGGAGCCCTACTGCTATGGCGAAAAGATGGAATGGTAGAGGTGAAGAATGAGAAGATGTCCCGAGATGGGACCCTGGCTGCCCTTATATAGAGCTCGGAGCCAGGGCTTGATACAAAAGAGGAGGTTCCCCCAACCAAAGGGTCGTGAGCTTGAGGGAGGTCCTAACTATCTTGGCTTGCATGCTATGTCATCTTCTAGTGTTCGTCCAGGCGTGGCCATCGTCATGGTCTTGAGGCCATGTTGCGATAGAGCGAGACGTGGTGCTACTGTGCCAGCCGTGACAGGCACTATAGGCATATCGAGTTCGTCAGCTATCCTGTGCAACGTGGTGTCCGTCACGGTCTTGGTCATCATCTCCAGGTTCCCCGGGACGTCGTACCCGTAGTAGGTAGCCGCCCCGGGTCGTCGTTCGTCTGGTCGCTTCACGGGGCTGAGGGTCACGACCCTGATCGTTGGGGTCGGGGCACTCCGCCAGCCGGGAAGGTCTCTAGGTCGAGACCCTTGTCGTGGATCACATCCCATAGTAGGTGGGATTGTACGCGCGTCTTATCGGTCTGTATTCAGACGGTGGGTTTTGTACCCATCGCCACCGCTGTGCGGTGTTGTCTCGTTGGTGCAGCGTGGCACAGGGATGGCGTCTAACCGGACCGAGGTGACCATCGTCACATCGGTCTTTGTGAGGTCAGTGTGGCGCGCCTGCTCTTGTCAGAGCAAGCATACTGAACTTCGCTCGACCTCTCCCTGTCCTGCCCAGGGGTCGTGACGGGGAGATGTCGCGCATCTTTCGTGCGACTAAGGTAGGAGAATGGGTCATGGCCGACCCTGGCCTAGGTGTTGGTCTGGCGCGCTTGTCCTAGCTGGGCCTCGGTCGTTCGGGCCATTGTTAATTCGACGAGTTACGGGCCGCGTAGCCTGCTAACTAGTCGGTGCCTTGAGACACCCGAGGTTGTGACCCCGACAGAAAGAGATGTCGTCGTACCGTATTTTAAAACCATTTGCACCCATAAACACTAGATGCAACCAGCATGAACGCAACACCCTGTCCTATTATATTATAAAAGTTATTTAAAATTCATATTTTGTATTGTTTAAATTGCTAAAAGCCTAATTACGTTTTGGAAATTTTAGAAAAACTATAAAATCATTAATTTTCTTTAGTGTAAACTATTCACAGTTCAAAATAGAAATTTTGGGGTGTGACAATTTCTCACCTCCCCTATAGGACACCTTCGCTCCATATTACTTGTTTTCACTATGTTCCCTATGGAAAACCATCGGCCTCTCCCCGCGTAATCCCTAGCGAGGGTGAGAGGCAAGGAGTGACCCCACAAACTCACAAGGCACATTTGCTAATCTCTACTGCTAAAAATTACATAAGAGATGGCTCACCCGGCGAGCTAAAACTACCGCGGCTCCTTCGCTCGTCCGGCCTCGACGCGCCGGCAAAAAAAGGAAGCTCCGTCTCCACAATCTTTGCTCCATCTCGTCTCCTGTAAAAAAAGGAAGCCCCGTCTTCGCAGAATCTCCGTCTCCACACAAACTACCGCACAATCTCGTCTCTTGCTCGCGTCGTCGTGCCTCACCGGTCAATCTCCCCACGCCGGTCGCCTGCCGAACACCTACAGAAGCCATCGGAGGCGGCCTCCAAAAGAGAGGCACCGTTCTCCGCCCTCACCCGCGCCACAACGCCGTGCCGAGAAGGAGAAGGCCCGAAGACGGAGCGCCGAGATCTGCGACCCGCCCCAAGACCGACCGAAGAAGACCTTGCGCATGCTCTGTTGTCCTGGCCCTGCCCCGATCCACGACCGACGGGAGCAGCGCGGCAGGCGGAGGTAGCAGCAGCGCGGGCAGGCGGCGGCGGCGGCGGCGACCACGCAAGGTCGGATCACGCTTCGAACCGTAGTGGAGTGCTGCATCGGCCCCTTCGCACACAACAGCTTTCCCTGCTCATCTACGTAAGTCTGCTTGACACCTACTAATTGCTCAATAGAATGTCTTAACACGTCCTCAAGCATCTATACCAAACTTATTTAATGTCTGTAATCAAGCTGTGACCGCCAGCTTATGACTTAAGCTATGCCACGTCTAGCACCCGAACATGACTTAAGCCCTTCTCTTCTCTTCCCTTTATACGCTATGCTAAGTCTAGCACCCGAACATGACTTAAGCTATTTGGCTATTTGTATTCAGATCTGATCTGACTACAAGTGACTTCGATTGCCTGTTACTGCTGCGGTCCCAGGTTAGATTGAAATGGTCATGGTGAATTATGGCCACTGGCCTCATAGATTTGGATCAGTCGGCTGCTTGGATTGGGGCTACATGCTGGACTGAAAGGATTCACTTAGTGTTGCTGAGATCTGCAGTGCCTCGTGGATCAGACTATTTGACTCCCTTCTATTTGTTTACAAATCCTTTCAAGTAAAAAGAATGTGTTCAGCCTATGATATTTTCTTTCTAGCATTCTTATAAATGTGCATCTTTGCTTGGTTTGATGTTATATAGGTGTACTCCTGTAGTTGCAGTTGCAGCTCCTAGAACTGGCAGGCAACGCAACTTGCAAATACAAGAAGAATGAGACCATGCCACGCCACATACAGCACATTGTGTGCAACTACGATGAGCTAAGCAAGTTTTTGGGTGCCGTCACTATCGTTGCCGGCAAATGTTGCAGAACTACAAGACACTGCTGCCCAAGAAGGCCAGTGGCAAGGATAAGGCCAAGATTGGGCTCGACCTCACAGAAGTTCTAGGCTGTGAGCCTGTGATAGTTGCAGCCTTGCCGCCGTGCTCCACCGCTGCCAAGAAAAACGCGGCCTCCTCATAAAGATTTGATCCTTGTAAGTCGAATTAGTTCGATCAGTTCTCTCTATTGTTGATGATCATCATTCTCATTCAACAGAGTGCCTGAAGAATTGCAATTTGCAAAGGTGAGCATCTATCTAGAATGTTTGAGCACTGCAAGTGTCAAAGTTGATGGGATTTTTTAAGCTGCAACATAGAAAATGATTTGCTAGCCTGATGATTTATTTTTCCTGTCTAAAACATAAAACTACAAATAAGTGCATCATAAATTAGCTAAATTGGTTATTTCCTTGTATTGCAGAGGCTGATGGTAGCACATTTCTGGGCAGTGGGTATCTCGTATATGTGTGAACACCTTGATTTGCTGTGCAGTAAATTATTTGGGCACAAACAATGGCGGGATGTATTAGTGATGGGTGTCTTTTGGCTGTGTATTTTATTCGTTCAGGATGAACCTTCATGGAAGCCCAATGTGCATCCAATATTCTGTTCATTTTGGTTTTTAGCGTAGCATTACCACGGGCATCCACTTTTTTCATCGATTTATTTGCGTTTTATTGACTCAAAATTTCAAATCTCTATACTGCAGCCTGGTCCAAGGGATAACCATCAGTGCGTGGAGAACTCAATGAGGCAGAAACTTTGGATCAAGAGGTACTATATTTCTTTGCCGCTGGCAGCAGCTTGTATATTGACAGAGAAACAATCTTCGGTAGTAACTTAATATTTAGAAACTAGGATGTGTGTTCCTATCTATTGCCATAAAAATTTGGAAGCTATGTCAAAAAAAACAAAAACTTACACATTCCTTCCGTATAAGATGCTAGAGTGAAATTAGTAATAGCATTTGGGTGGATAAGAAAAGGGTCACCCCAGAAATATACATGTGTGTTGGATAAGAAAAGGGCATGTGTCCTCTGTTTTGATCTTCAGTCTATTGTGCATATACGTAATGTTGCTTTCTGTAATTCACTTTTTACTGAGCTTTTGAATATGCAACAGTACCATAAAATTCTTGAGGATTTACTATTGGTGATGTCAATATTACAGGCAGATCTGCTGATCCCTCGGTTGAAATTCCTCAATGAGGAAGGAGCACATGCTGAGCTCTGGGCGGTTTCACAGATTTTCCTGGACACATTTCACAGTATAGATTTGGATACATGGTTGTTTCAACATTAGCTAGACATGGCTTTTACTCTCTCCAGCTTAGGATTTCACCACTCTGGCTCCTACCAAGCCCTGACTGATATTTGAGACTACAAATTTGTGGCTATTGACCTCCTATGATTTATGTATTTGTCAGTTTCTGATTCGACTTCAATGTGCAGACAGTTACTGCCATTTTCCCAGACGGTAGAGCAGCTGCCCTTCTGAAGTATCAATGGAAAGATGCACAATTCAAGTGTGCCAGGTACTATCCGCTGAGAAGTGATAGGTTCGTAGCAATTCACAATTTCGTACCAAATTGATGTAACTTGTCGCATCTCATGATTTTCTGACTACAAGCAACATGCTACCGATTGTCATGAACACTACTGTTTCGGGGTTAGAGAAATTGGTGTGACCACTATTAGCACTCACATATTGAAGTCTCTGTGTTGTCAATTTCTTGCACTGAGATTTGTGATCAAACTATTGACATACATTCAAGACGACATTCAATTTCTAAATAAGTGCAAGCTTATCTTCGCGTGTCATAGGCATGAAATGATGCAATAGGCTTACATTACGGACAATTAAAGTGATGTTTCAGTTTCACATTCAAACTTAGAGCGATGTTTTAACTATCAATCTATCTATTTTAAGAAACTATATAACACGCGCTCATACATATGATCGTGGTATTATATGCTCCCGTTGCGACGCACGGGCATTTACCTAGTTAAATATAAAGATTAAACTCTGTGTGCCTGGACTTGCCTCTTTTTGGTTGCCCCAAATCATGCTCATGCACACATGTTGCAAAAAGCAAATAAACAAACCTGAGTTGCTTCCTTGAACACTAGCAAATTAACCGTGCCGCTGCTGGACTTCGACTCCTAATACACGCAACGCCTCCTTACGGTAAATCCCTTCTGCTGTTTTTGTACGCGACTATGCACACGTTGCTGGTTCTCCTCGTATGTACAAAATCATTCTTCTCTCTTCTTATCCTTGCCAAATTCTTTCTTGCCATAAATTAAACAGTCCATCCGAAGGAACGAACAATCCTTGACATCTCGCATGCTCCTGCTAGCTATTTTGCATGTATCTCCTAATCGGCGGACTCAATTGTTTGTCCACGCCATCAATGAATAAACAATTGGGCTGATTTACTTTCCTTTCCTTACCATCAGGCCAGCAGTAATCTACTCATACTCCATGATGAGCAAGCTTCTACTGTTCTACATGAGTAACGGTGAGCAGATTCGATTCCTCAAAAGCCTCTGGTGATGGCTAGTCATTAGAGTGCCAGGCTCTTCCTCTGTTCTTTTAAGATGTGTGTTTTATGTGAATATGGGAAGTGGATTCACAATTTTTATATCAAATCGATGTAAGGATTATGAACTAATATTAAATCCACTCTTTATCAAAAAATGTAGCTTAGTAGTAAGACATTCAGGTTTGAGGAATACATATGAATCTGATCGTGTGAGCCCATTAAATTTTAAGATCTGGGCTCGCCTTTTCTTTGGAAAATAAAAATAATAGTACTATAAAACTGCCTCTGGCATATGCATTGCCGCAAAGGTAAATCATAAAGGAAAGATAGAATCTCTGTCACTAGCTCTCATAGAGTACATAACTTTGCTGCCATCTATCCTGCACATTTTCCGTGGAGCCGGTCAACAATTTCAACTATAGATGGTCTATTTTTCTGATTGACATCGACACATTTGAACCCTATATCAATGCATGCTTTCACTTGCTGAAGGCGATCTGCATCTAGAGACATGTACTTGGTGGTTATGTGCTCATCTGTCCAAGTTCTATGTACCTGCACAATGGAAATCATGAATCAGCTTGGTGGTTGAAAGGTCTTGATGGCTAGAGGGGGGGTGAATAGCCTTTTAAAAACTTTCTACAAAGACAAGCTAAACAAGTTTATCAATATAACAACTAGCGAGATGCGAGTTTTGCTTAGCCTACGGGGGTGTTTGCAAGCCACCTATCCAATTCACAATTCTAGTATTTGCACTCAACCGCACAAGTCAAACCGAGAAGGTAACTACAAATACTACTAGCAAGCTACACAAAGGAGCTACTAAAGCAAAGCTAACTAGCTAGCAAAGATAACTAAGAAAGTAATGCGGAGTTGAGTTAGGAGGGTATCACCGAGGGGCGAAGTATTGAGCCAATCAATTAATATGATCAATAGATGAGTACCAAGATAACCGAACACCGGGATCAATCAATCACAATATGAAAGTGATGACACGAAGATTTATCCCGAGGTTCACGTGCTTGCCGGCACGCTAGTCCCCGTTGTGTCCCTCTTCACCACGTGGTTCGGTGGCTAATCGGTCACACACCGAGCCTCTCAAAAGGCGCCACAAGAACCTACCAAATGGCAAAAGGTTGCAATGACACGAGCAATTCACTAGCGTTGCCTTTGGCTCTTCGCCGAGGTAGGCACAAACCCCTTACAATCACCGGAGGTGGCCAAGATACAATCACCGACTCTTGCCAACGCCTCCAAGCTGCTACAAGCCGTCTAGGTGGCGGCAACCACCAAGAGAAATAAGAATCCCGCAGCAAATCAACCACCAAGTGCCAACTAGATGCAATCTCACAATGCAAATGCACTTGGATCACTCAATCTCACTTCGAATATGCAAAGAAGCAAGAGAGATGAGTGGGAGGGGAGTTGCTTGGCTCAAAGTGCTCACAAGTATGTCAAATGTTCAAAAATATCCGAGAGATAGAGCCTTGAGCCGGCCAACGAGTATTTATAGACGTACCCCTTCAAATATAGCCGTTAGAAACTTAAACAGCCGAAATCGGGCTGACCGGACGCGCTGGTCCAACTGACCGGACGCGCCGGTCGCCCAACGGCTAACTCGTGAAGAACTGACCGGACGCGCTGGTCCAAACGACCGGACGCGCTGGTCGCCCAACGGCTAACTGCAAAACAACGACCGGACGCGCTGGTCCAACTGACCGGACGCGCCGGGAACGACCGGACGCGCTGGTCCCGTGAAGGACCGGACGCGCTGGTCGCCTGAGCAGCGCTCAACGAAGTAGTGACCGGACGCGCTGAAGCAAATGACCGGACGCGACAGTGCCCGCGTCCGGTGGGAGTCCAGTAAGCTCCCTGGACGACCGGACGCGTCCGATCGTCAGTGACCGGACGCGCCTCGCGTCCGATCATCAAACTGAAAATCGCGCAGACACTGAACACTGACCGGACGCGTCCGGTCCTGCAAGAACCGCGTCCGGTGCAGCGTCCGGTCACCTCTGTGACCTCCGTTCGCCTCCGTTCCTTTTCCGGATTTTCGGCGTAGTGGAAAATAGTCGTTTCAACTTCTCAAAAAACGCCTGAATCCCGCCTCGCAAGCTCGGCGGGAGGGAGAGAGGATCCCAAACCCTCTCTACCGCTCAAACTCCACCACCTTCGCAAACGTGCTAACACCACCAAGTAATCTTCGTCATGTGTGAGTGTGTTAGCATTTTCACAATCATTTTCCGAGGCGTTATTAGTTCTATCCAAATGCATATGATCATGAAATGCACATCTAGAGGCACTTAGGAGTTCAATAGCCGCGTCATTCCCCTCTTTATAGTACGGCTATCTATCCTATAATGTAACCACACCCACTAGGTGTCTTGGTTACTAAAACACAACCCTTAAGCATATACCTTTGCCTTGATCACATAGGGTTGCGTCCAAATCCAAGTGTGGCCATCATGATCACCATGTCCATCTTGCCACCAACCTTGAAATGTACTAATCCTCATATGCTACATACAACTTAGGCATAGGATTAGTACTTAGGCATTGTCACTAATTACCAACACCAAACATAGGACTTTCAATCTCCCCCTTGTTGGTAATTGGTGACAAACCTTTCACAAAGATGTTATGATAAAAATTTTAATTGAACCCATGTCACATTGTCCAAGTATATTACCATGTGTAAGAATTATGGACATGTGATCATGAATTCAAATTGATAGCAATGGCTCCCCCTACATGTATGCTATATGTTTGGATTTTGGAAGCATACATGTTAGATAGGAAAGATTAGGAGCATTTACTATCAATAGGTGCTAAGTGTTTAAGATTATAGACCTTTGAAGCGTGATACCATCGGAGTAGCGATAAACACCATCTTAGCACCTTGTGTAGTTAGATTCCACTTGTAAAAGCATAAACATAACTAGAAACCTCGTGAGATCAACATTATAAGCAAGGTTCTAGTACCACTTTGAAAAACATGAAGCAAGAAAAGTCTAACTACTTCCTATTCATGCTAGTACCACAATGCATCATTCAAATTATACTAGCAAGTCACCACACAAGCAATGTATCGGAGAAAACGAAATGCATAACTATGCATCATACATATGAAGTGCACATAGAAATGCAACATTCATGTTTAAGAGCTTGCTCCCCCTACTTGTGTGCTTCTTTTATCAATTCTTCCTTTAGGATATAACTTTGTGAAACATTTTCTCCCCCACAACATTTTTGAGTTCTATCTTTGTGAATCAACATTTTCTCCCCCTTTGGCACCAATTGACCACAAGGAGCAAACTTTAGATAGATTATCATGTTGAAATATGGGGTGAGGATCAAGTTTATGATTCAACCTAGATTGCTTGCATAAATAAAATACTTCGGTTTGATCCAAGGGCAAGCTTCTTCACACCTCACTAGAAGGGTTATCATGCACCATGTTGAAGCAAGTATTTAGACAAGTTTTCTAGATTAAACACTTAGGATCACAAGCTACTTAAACAAGTTATATGCTACCACTAGATCATACAAGTCATGGAAACAATAGTGGCACCATATAAACTTCAAATTCATTTGATTTTCATGAATGAGCCTAGAACATGTAAATTATGACTAGATGCACTAAACAAGTCCTTAGCATAGAATGTATGACATGTCAACCAATTGTACCTTGGGGCTCGAAGGAGAGGCATGTCATATATGGGGTGCATCAACTCATGTTGGAGAAATCAAGTATGTTCAACTCATTCTTTAGCTTGTGAAATCTCTTCTCATCAAGTGGCTTGGTGAATAGATCGGCTAGTTGATCTTCGGTGCCCACACTCTCAATAGCAATGTCACCCTTTTGTTGATGATCTCTAATAAAGTGATGGCGAACATCAATATGCTTTGTTCTTTGATGTTGAACCGGATTGTTGGTTAGCTTCACGGCACTTTCATTGTCACATAGCAATGGCACATTCTTGAAGTTGATTCCAAAATCTTTCAATGTTGCCTTCATCCATAATATTTGTGCACAACAACTGCCCGCGGCGATGTATTCGGCCTCGGCGGTAGATAGTGCAATACTATTTTGCTTCTTAGATGACCATGAGACAAGTGACCTTCCCAACAATTGACAAGTCCCGGAAGTGCTCTTTCTCTCCACTTTGTCACCGGCATAGTCGGAATCCGAATATCCAACTAGCTCAAAACTTGCACCTTTGGGATACCACAATCCAACATCTTGTGTATGCTTCAAATACCTCAATATTCTCTTTGTTGCCTTCAAATGACTTTCTCTTGGTGAGGCTTGAAATCTTGCACACATGCATACACTAAACATCACATCGGGCCTTGATGCCGTCACATAGAGTAGGCTACCAATCATTGATCTATATAGCTTTTGATCCACCATGTTGCCACTCTTGTCACTATCCAAACTTCCACTAGTACCCATTGGAGTTGTAATACTCTTTGTATCTTCCATTCCAAACTTCTTGAGCATATCTTTGATGTACTTGGTTTGACTCACAAATGTTCCTTCTTTCATTTGTTTGATTTGAAGTCCAAGAAAGAAACTAAGTTCACCAATCATTGACATTTCAAATTCCTTGGCCATCATTTTTCCAAACTCATCACAATAATCTTGATTGGTTGAACCGAATATGATATCATCAACATATATTTGCAATACAAATAAGTCTTTCTCAATCTTCTTGGTGAATAGTGTTGTATCAACTTTGCCCATGACAAATCCTTTGGATAGCAAGAAGTCCCTCAATCTTTCATACCATGCTCTAGGTGCTTGCTTTAATCCATACAAAACCTTCCTTAACTTGTATACATGATTGGGTTTCTTGTCATCTTCAAAACCGGGAGGTTGCTTCACATACACCTCCTCTTGAATGTACCCATTGAGAAATGCACTCTTTACATCCATTTGATATAGCTTGATATTGTGAGCACAAGCATAGGCAAGTAAGATCCTAATTGCTTCCAATCTTGCAACCGGGGCATAAGTTTCACCAAAGTCAAGACCCTCTATTTGTGTGTAACCTTGAGCTACTAGTCTTGCTTTGTTCCTTACTACTATCCCATCTTGATCTTGCTTGTTGCGAAAGACCCATCTTGTTCCAATGACATTGTGATCCTTAGGCCTTTCAACTAGTTCCCATACTTCATTTCTCTTGAAGTTGTTGAGCTCTTCATGCATTGCATTTACCCAATCCGGATCTCTCAATGCTTTATCAATGTCCTTGGGTTCTTCCATTGACACAAAAGAAGAGTGTGCACAAAATGATGCCAATCTTGATCTAGTTTGAACTCCCCTTTGTATGTCACCAATGATGGAATCCAATGGATGGTCTCTTGCAATGTTAGTTGGTTGAAGCACTTGGACTTGATTGCTTGGATGTTGATGATCATGAGTTGGAGATGATGAACTAGCCACTTGTTGATCTTGTTGCACTTGAGATGATGTACTAGCTTGATTTTGCATAGGAGAACCACTAGCTTGTGTAATTGGACTTTGGAGCACTTGATCTTTGTTGTCATCTACATTAATAACTTGCTTTGGCCTAATATCACCAATGTCCATTTCTTTCATAGCATTGGTCAATTGAGTTCCTCTCACATCATCCAAGTTATCTTCCTCATCTTGAGAGCCATTGGTTTCATCAAACTCAACATCATGCACTTCTTCAAGTTGACCACTAGCCAAATTCCAAACTCTATAAGCTTTGCTAGTAGTTGAGTAACCAAGTAAGAATCCTTCATCACATTTCTTCTCAAACTTGCTCAATCTAGTGCCTTTCTTCAAGATATAGCACTTGCAACCAAATACCCGAAAGTATGCAATGTTGGGCTTTCTTCCATTTAAAATCTCATATGGTGTCTTCTCTAAGAACTTGTGGCAATAGAGACGGTTGCTATAGAAGCAAGCCGTGTTGATTGCTTCGGCCCAAAATGAATGACTCACATTATACTCATTCAACATAGATCTTGCCATATCAATCAAGGTTCTATTCTTTCTTTCTACTAAGCCATTTGATTGAGGTGTATACTTGGCCGAGAATTGATGTTTGATTCCAAGCTCATAACATAGCTCATCAACTCTTGTGTTTCTAAACTCACTTCCGTTGTCACTTCTTACTTTCTTGATTGTGGTCTCAAACTCATTTTGCACTCTCTTGATGAACTTCTTGAATATGTCAAATACATCACTTTTGTCCCCAAGAAAGAATACCCATGTGTATCTAGTGAAATCATCCACAATCACAAAACCATACTTGTTGCCACCAATGCTTGTGTATGTAGTTGGCCCAAATAGATCCATGTGCAACAACTCAAATGCCTTGAAAGTACTCATAATGCTCTTCAATGGATGAGTGTTGCCTACTTGCTTTCCGGCTTGACATGCACTACATAGCTTATCTTTCTCAAATGTGACATCCTTCAAGCCTCTAACTAAGTCATGCTTCACTAACTTGTTCAATTGCTTCATGCCAACATGACCAAGTCTTCTATGCCATAACCAACCCATACTTGATTTGGTGAGCAAGCATGTTGAAAGTTGAGTGTCACTAGCATTGAAATCAACCAAGTATAGATTCTCAAATCTAAAGCCTTTGAAGATCAAGTTAGAGCCATCAACACTAACTATCTCCACATCATCAACACCAAATATGCACTTGAAACCGAGATCACACAATTGAGCAACCGACAACAAGTTGAAATTGAGCTTTTCAACTAGTAGCACATTGGAGATGCTATGATCATTTGAGATTGCAATCCTTCCAAGAGCCTTCACATTACCTTTGCTATTGTCACCAAATGTGATACTATCAATGCCACTATCATTTGATTTGAGAGAGTTGAACATTCTTGAATCACCGGTCATATGTTGAGAGCACCCACTATCAAGCACCCAATGCCTTCCTCCGGCCTTGTAATTTACCTACAAAAAAAATTAATGTTTCTTAGGTACCCATACTTGCTTGGGTCCTTGGAGGTTAGTCACTAAGCTCTTTGGTACCCAAATGGCCTTCTTCTTTGGGCCCACAATTGGTGTACCAACAAACCTAGCACGCACACCTTTCTCACCCTTGGTAAGCACATAACAAGAATCAAAAGGAATGTAAGGTACATTAGCATTTTTCTTGTTCTTGTTCATTTTATTGCAATTAATCTCTAGATGCCCAACTTGCTTGCATCTATTACAATAACGACCATTGCTCTTCACAAAGCTAGGCTTGTGAGTTGCAAAGGCCGCCTTGCCCTTCTTGGGAGTATAGCCCAAACCCTCTTTGTTAAGAGAGAACCTTTGGCTACCCAAGCATTTTAGCAAGCGAGCATCCCCACCATAGGCATTGCCTAATGCGCGGGTGAGATCATCCACCTCTCTCTTGAGAGTCTTATTCTCAACCACAAGTGATGAATCACTAGTAGTAGAGGTAGAGTTGGTTGTGGTGGATGATGATGAGCTACATGAAGCATTAGTAGGACCAACAAATAAAGAATCATCAATAATATCACATGTTAGTCCAATGTCACAAGTGACAATCACTTGCTCCTCCTTAGCTTCCTTCATAAGCTTCTCCAACTTGAGGTCCTTCTCCTTGATGAGCTCAAGTAGAGAGGAGTGGGCTTCCTTAAGCCTAGTGTGAGCAACTTCAAGGTCTTCGTGATCTTCCTTTAGACACTCACGAGAGGCCTCTAGCTCATCAAAGGATTTCCTAAGAGCTTTGAGCTCTTGTTCAATTCCTTTGCACTCCTTACTCTTTTTGAGAGCAACAAGCTCCTCCATCAAGGCATCATTTTCATTGCACTTAGCAATGAACTCTTGTTCCAAGATGTTGTATTTCTTGGTTGTCCTCTTGTAGCCCTTGCTCATTTGATCTATTACGCCTAATAGATCATCCTTGGAGTAGTCCTCATCCTCCTCATCATCACTCCTACAATCATCACTAGCACAAGAATCATCATCACTATCATCATATTTTACCTTGGTAGGCTTGGCCATAAGGCATGTCGATGTAGTGTCAAAGATGGATGGCTTGTTGGAGAGGGCGATGTTTGCAATGGCTCATCGAGTGATCCTCTCATCATCACTAGAGCTTGCATCATCATCACTTTTGGAGTTGTCACTATCCCAAGTGACTACATAACCACCACCCTTCTTCTTCTTGTTGAAGGTGAAGCTCTTCTTTGTTTTCTTCTCATTTTCTCTCTTATCTTTCTTGTTCTTCTTGAGCTTCAAGTCCCCATTATGAAGTCTCTTATCTTCATAGGGGCAATCCCCCACTATGTGATTTGGGTTATTGCAATTGTAGCAAAGGGTCTTTGCCTTTATAGTATCTCTCCTCTTTCTTGCCCCATATCCTTTCTTCTTCATGAACCTTCCCATCTTGTGCACAAGGAGGGCCATGGTCTCATCATCGTATGGATCATCATCATCACTCTCCACCTTGCTCTTGCCCTTAGAGGATGAAGCCTTGAATGCAATGGGCTTTTCTTGCTTGATCTTGATCTCCTTCTTTTCTTCTACCTCATCTTCATCATCATTGTATTGGGCATCGGTCATTATATCTCCAAGCACATTGGTTGGTTTGACCTTGTCCAATCCCTCTCTAAAGATCATTCTTCTTAAGGTGGCAAACTTCTTGGGTAAGCACATCAAGAACTTGTGTGAGAAGTCCTTGTCCTCAACCTTCTCCCCAAGCCCCTTGAGATCATTGACAATGACTTGGAGCCTATAGAACATCTCCGGTATGGACTCATCATCCTTCATCTTGAAGCTTGCAAACTTATCCTTGAGCATATAGAGCTTGGCACTTTTTACCGTTGAAGTGCCCTCATATGTTTCCTCTAATCTTGTCCAAAGCTCATTTGCCTTTTCAAGATCTTTGATTTGCTCAAATACTTTATTATCAACGGCACGATAGATTGTGTCAAGTGCCGCCGTATTGCATTGTTTGTTGATGCGGTCATTGGGAGTGAGGTTTTCCTCATCAAGAATGATGTATCCTTCTTTGGTCACATCCCAAACCTTCTCATGCATATTGCCTAGATATTGCTTCATCTTCCTTTTCCAATGATCAAAGGAAGAGACACCATCAAAGAATGGAGGCTTGCCATTAATATGGTTGAACATAACTTGAGCCATCTTACACCGAGGTTGTTAAGCCTTACAAACGGTGACCACGGCTCCGATACCACTTGAAAGGTCTTGATGGCTAGAGGGGGGGTGAATAGCCTTTTAAAAACTTTCTACAAAGACAAGCTAAACAAGTTTATCAATATAACAACTAGCGAGATGCGAGTTTTGCTTAGCCTACGGGGGTGTTTGCAAGCCACCTATCCAATTCACAATTCTAGTATTTGCACTCAACCGCACAAGTCAAACCGAGAAGGTAACTACAAATACTACTAGCAAGCTACACAAAGGAGCTACTAAAGCAAAGCTAACTAGCTAGCAAAGATAACTAAGAAAGTAATGCGGAGTTGAGTTAGGAGGGTATCACCGAGGGGCGAAGTATTGAGCCAATCAATTAATATGATCAATAGATGAGTACCAAGATAACCGAACACCGGGATCAATCAATCACAATATGAAAGTGATGACACGAAGATTTATCCCGAGGTTCACGTGCTTGCCGGCACGCTAGTCCCCGTTGTGTCCCTCTTCACCACGTGGTTCGGTGGCTAATCGGTCACACACCGAGCCTCTCAAAAGGCGCCACAAGAACCTACCAAATGGTAAAAGGTTGCAATGACACGAGCAATTCACTAGCGTTGCCTTTGGCTCTTCGCCGAGGTAGGCACAAACCCCCTTACAATCACCGGAGGTGGCCAAGATACAATCACCGACTCTTGCCAACGCCTCCAAGCTGCTACAAGCCGTCTAGGTGGCGGCAACCACCAAGAGAAACAAGAATCCCGCAGCAAATCAACCACCAAGTGCCAACTAGATGCAATCTCACAATGCAAATGCACTTGGATCACTCAATCTCACTTCGAATATGCAAAGAAGCAAGAGAGATGAGTGGGAGGGGAGTTGCTTGGCTCAAAGTGCTCACAAGTATGTCAAATGTTCAAAAATATCCGAGAGATAGAGCCTTGAGCCGGCCAACGAGTATTTATAGACGTACCCCTTCAAATATAGCCGTTAGAAACTTAAACAGCCGAAATCGGGCTGACCGGACGCGCTGGTCCAACTGACCGGACGCGCCGGTCGCCCAACGGCTAACTCGTGAAGAACTGACCGGACGCGCTGGTCCAAACGACCGGACGCGCTGGTCGCCCAACGGCTAACTGCGAAACAACGACCGGACGCGCTGGTCCAACTGACCGGACGCACCGGGAACGACCGGACGCGCTGGTCCCGTGAAGGACCGGACGCGCTGGTCGCCTGAGCAGCGCTCAACGAAGTAGTGACCGGACGCGCTGAAGCAAATGACCGGACGCGACAGTGCCCGCGTCCGGTGGGAGTCCAGTAAGCTCCCTGGACGACCGGACGCGTCCGATCGTCAGTGACCGGACGCGCCTCGCGTCCGATCATCAAACTGAAAATCGCGCAGACACTGAACACTGACCGGACGCGTCCGGTCCTGCAAGAACCGCGTCCGGTGCAGCGTCCGGTCACCTCTGTGACCTCCGTTCGCCTCCGTTCCTTTTCCGGATTTTCGGCGTAGTGGAAAATAGTCGTTTCAACTTCTCAAAAAACGCCTGAATCCCGCCTCGCAAGCTCGGCGGGAGGGAGAGAGGATCCCAAACCCTCTCTACCGCTCAAACTCCACCGCCTTCGCAAACGTGCTAACACCACCAAGTAATCTTCGTCATGTGTGAGTGTGTTAGCATTTTCACAATCATTTTCCGAGGCGTTATTAGTTCTATCCAAATGCATATGATCATGAAATGCACATCTAGAGGCACTTAGGAGTTCAATAGCCGCGTCATTCCCCTCTTTATAGTACGGCTATCTATCCTATAATGTAACCACACCCACTAGGTGTCTTGGTTACTAAAACACAACCCTTAAGCATATACCTTTGCCTTGATCACATAGGGTTGCGTCCAAATCCAAGTGTGGCCATCATGATCACCATGTCCATCTTGCCACCAACCTTGGAATGTACTAATCCTCATATGCTACATACAACTTAGGCATAGGATTAGTACTTAGGCATTGTCACTAATTACCAACACCAAACATAGGACTTTCAGTGGTTAGCTAATTAAAGAGAATTAAATATTACTAGCATAACAAAAATCCTTGATCAAATCCGGCATGCAACCCTTACTATTACTTACACTAGAAATATATTCCCTTCCAGATTTGTCTTTGTCGTCGCAACAGTTCTTCTCTCTCGTGGTGATCTCAATAATCAAGACACCTAAACTATATATGTCACACTGCCACGAGATTTCACCGCGGTATAGATATTCTGGAGCCATGTACCCTCTGAAAGTCATTGATATCAGTAGCATAACAATCAGAATTAAAACTTACATGATATTAGGTAATGCAACTTACTTTAAGCCCGCAACATTTATAGTGTATAATCGGGATTGTTCATGATTGAAGAACCGTGAGAGACCAAAGTCGGCAATCTTTGGCACCATCTTATCATCTAACAATATATTGTCAGGCTGAAATCCATATGAACAATACGACCATGCTCTCCCTCGTGTAGGAAATGTACACCCTGGCAAATGCCCTTAATTATTTTGAAGTGTGTGTCCCAGTCCGTTCTATTTGCTTCATCTAAAGGAAGAAACACAAATTATATAGTATAAGTACTATAAACTTCGTTACAGATATACACTCTACTATCACCTCTCTTTATAAGGGATATATACTAGATTATTTGCCTCAATGCAAATTACTGCTCTCTCTGTTTACTACTAGTTGTACCTTTTGAGGGATGAACATGAGTTATGTAAGTATTATTATGAGCATCGTTACATTGTATCATCACCACTGCTTCCCACACCATTCAATATGAAACACATTGTAGTATTGATGAGTTTCAGTATTATTCCCATGGCCTCGATCAAAATACATGTTAATTCTTAATAATTTCTATGTTATATACTGTGGGTTGCCTTTGCGAGCCCACAAAAAGGTTGGTTGATCCATAAGAAGACAGGTTGGATCATGCCAGCAGGAGCCGATTTTTTCTAGAAAAGTTTATTTCATTCACATTTTGTAGAACAATGAAAACATTTATAAGTCTTCGACATTTTGCACAACATAGTTCAACGTTTTCAGTATACTATTTCACCATGTTCATATATAATCTGAACTAGTTTTCAAAAAGTTGAAATATTTTTTCCCTGAAAAGACAAAGATAATAAAATATAATCAAATTGGTTCTCATTTTGTTTCGTTATAAAAAAAGCATGGTGCATCAAATGGATTTGTAGACTGCAGACTCATTGTTTCATATTAAAACTAATTATTCACCTACCCACCCCATCCGATCAGTTATACTTACTGTATATAGTATCTCATATAGAAAACTATTGACGAATATTGTAAGCAGTTTTACTGCATGTAAGGAAAATGGCACCTATCTAGAGTTATTAAGTGATTTTGGTGATTGAGTAATAAGATGGTCAATTGGACTGATGTTGTGCGCTAGTATATAAGGTTTTAGTCCTAATAAGATGCAAGGATGGACTTGGGGGAGGTGACGGTGGTGATTGTGTGATCAACACCTCAAACAAAGGTCAAGGAGTAGTCATAAAGACCCTAGAAGAAAAGCAAAGCAAGAAGTCCAGGGGATTAAATGGAAGAAGCCTGTATGACAATACGTGAAGAATTGGAATTCAGCGGGCACCAGAATGTATTACCTAAGCACCAGACGTTGGTTGACTACAGTTAGAAGGGCTGAAAAACATAGCCTTGCCTTAACTTTTTGTGGTTATTAGAGTGCACCACACTGGAGTTCAAGAGACAGTGGTAGTTGGAGGCACAATGAAGTAACGCAAAAGGCACCGGAGCTCTCTGGTACCAGTCGCCGGAGATTAAAGGTGCTACACAGAGGCTATGCAGAAGCATCCTGATCATAGTCACAAAGTTTCTGCGTCGATGGGGTCGAGGTACGGGGTCGCGGTACGTGGTACGCTACTTGTGAGAGATTTTTACACTTCGGGTCGAAAATGAACCCGTGAACCCGGGTCGGGGTCGACGAACCCGGGTCGAGGGTCGAAGGTGATGAACCCGTTTTATGTGACTATGATCCTGATCTCACCGGAAATGTCCGGTGTTGCACCAGACACCACCATCAGAGTTTAGGCCATCCAACAGTTGGTAACTGTCATTCTAACTGCTAGTCTATGTAGCAGGCACTGGAGCTTTCCGATGGACTCACCGGAGCTCTCCGATGCACACTGCTTTTATGTAATTTGAGACCATCGGCTAGTTTTCGAGTTTGGGGCCATATATATACTCCTTTGCCTTGCCAAATGATGGTTGCTGGAGTCAAGAGAAGTTGCTAGTGAGTTGAGACTCATCACGTAGTCCTCTACCCACCAAAAGTGCTTAATGAGGATTAGGCTATTAGTGTTAGTGTTTTGTGAAGTGCTTAGAGTAGTTAATTGTTAAGTAGTGCGGCCATACCAGAAAGATAGTCGCGAAGGCTTCCCCTGGGTACATGTTCGTAGCAGAGTACACATTCATCTTTGTCAACAAGAATAAATCTTGCATTGTGTTCCACAACCTTCTTTGTTATTTGACGGCAGAACCCGAGCAACTTTACTATATTTTCATGTTGTGCAACTAAAAGATTGGTTGCCTCATTGTCAAATTGTTTGCCAGCAGGAATTTGCAGATTTTCCGCAAGCTTCTTCACACAAACCACTAGGCCATTTTGCAGAATTCCCTGTTGAGTTTTCACATATGCTTTAAATTTGGTATGTTTCCTGCTGTACAGTCCTGAGAAGGTACATAATATTAAATCATAATAATCGTACCATATAGAATGTTCCGAATGCGCTTGCACGGAGTATTCGGTCTTCAGAGAATCCCGACGTAATTTCAGTGAAAAACTCTAGTGGCAGTTCCTTCGGCAATGTACTTAGAAGACTAGTCTCGTTCTGTGCGCTTTCCCCCATACTAGCTTCACCCACCATTTTTGAATTCTGAAAGTTATGGATTTCAGCTGCAGAAACATATGAACTGCTACTAGAGTGTACAGTACAAAAAACATGGCTATCTGTTAAGAGCATGTATAGGACATAGGGGATACTTTATCACCAAACTAATGTCTGCACAGGTGCTTAATTGAGTTGTTCTGAATAAACAACTCACAGGGTGTTCCAGGATGCTTTGCTTTGCGCCTTTGCTTATTATCAATGGGTTAACATGAGTGACTAACTATTTAACATTATTAAGAGAAAATAGTACTCCATACTGTTATTTACAACATAATAAATCTCTTTGAAACCATGGATATACAAGAGTTCTTGAGAACGAAATTAAAACGCATGCTAAGTTGTACATGCTCAGACCATGCAAAGTTTTCTAAACGGATTAGAAAAGCTTTCGTAACTAAACAGCATAATCAAATCACTAACCTGAATTGATCTTGCAGATGGTACTCTGACTGAAAAGATCGGTGTGAGACACGGGGAGGAAAGGAGAGGCAGGCTAGCTAAGAGCAGGACCCGGTGTCGTAGGTAACGCTTACCAAGATCGATGGGAACATATGGGGAGTAAGTGTTTTTGAGAGAAGAAATATGGGTGTGTGTTCAGGGGCGGGGGTAGGTGGGGCACTTGTTAGATTGGGCCGAGGGGAGCTGCAAGTTGACTTGAGGTCAAGTAGCTTCATAGTTCTCTGGGACCGAGCCAACGATTCTCCCAGAGTGGATAACCTGCCGGTGGCTTGCCGATGACCGAGAAAACGACCCCACATCTAGGGTACCTCCAACTGTTACAACTTACTCCCTCCATCCCACAATAAGTGTCGTTCTCTGTTCCCAATAAGTCAAATGACTTTAACTTTAACCAAATATGTATAGAAGAATATTAATATTTATGATACATAATTCGTATCATTAGATAGATTATTGAATCTATTTTCATAATAACATTATTTAGAGATACAAATACTGCTAATATTTTCTATAAATCTAATTAAATTTAAGAAATTTTGACCCACATGGAACCCACAATCGACACTTATTTTGGAACAGAAGGAGTAGAGTTGTGTACATATCACTTGTCACATCATGTATAGAACATAAAATAAGTTGTTCACTAGGCCAACTAGTAATAGTGGGCCCCAGACCCATGTTATCTCTTTTGGCATGGCAAACGCCCAGATGTCTAGACGGATGTGCCCGTCGGACGTCTGCGCAGCCCGCCTCCAACGCCCTCAACGCACATGCTCCTCGCCCTCAACGCTGTGCCCGCCGCTCCTCGAGGATGGACAGCCGCGGAGCCCGCCCACGCCTCGCATGCGCACCCTGCCCCCCACTGCGCGCCGCTCCTTCCCCTGACCCCCTCCTCTCTCTCTGCGTGGGCGGGACCTGGTATCCGGCCCCCAGCTCGTTGCGCCCCCGTTTGCCGGTCCCCAACTCTGTCGCGCTTCATCCCCTAGTGCCCGGGCCATGCGCCCTTCATTCACCGTGCCCACGTGAAACACTTGCAACAAGAAACACTTGGATGTAACATATATCAGACACAAATGAAACATTTGAAACATATCGTTACAACATATGTGTGAAATATATGCAACATCCAAATAAAACACTTGCAACATATGTGTGAAACATATGCAATATCCAAATAAAACACTTACTACAACATACGTCTGAAATAAATGAACCATCTCGGAGCAGCACGACCATTCACTCCATCGACCGGTATGTCAAATCGCCGTCAAGTGCCTGTGCTGGACACTAGTGGGAGGGGTGCGGGGAGAAACCGCCCTGCTCACTAATAAGGAGGCCCCACGATAGCCTCCAGATTAGTAGTTCCAAATAACAATCTATTTGTTAGACATTATTACTGGAAAGAAACTGATGTAGAAAATTGAAATACAAGTGGCAGATTTCAGACAAACTTATGAGTTTTATGGTGCAAAAGCATATCATCCCTTGGCAGACAATAAACCTAAGAAAAAGATACAACACCCTGTTTTGATTTACTCTCCTACATGCCATACTTCTGGGCAAACTAATTGCAGTTTCATACTTCCACTAGATAGATTGCTTGGAACTGTTGGGTGACACATGTTTGGAATTGTTGGCAATATGATAGAAAAAACCATCTGCATTCCTCAGCATTGCGTGGACTAAGTTTAATTTTTTTACTATTTTTGCAAACAACATTCAAACTCCTGTAAAATGGCAAACCATCTATCTAGGATGCAGCCGTGAATAAAAGATTATTGAGTATCGACCAACATGTTATGGATGAGATGGTAATCACTCCTTATTTTTTTAATGTCCGTAACTGTGGGTGAAGGAGAAACAACAGGTAGTTGTGAATGAGATGCTATGTTTGTGGTAAGACTCATGCAGGACAATAGATTCAAGTATCTAGAAAACATGAATGTTTCTTATGATTAAGAATACCTCTTTTCTAAAGAGATCAAATGATGCTTCAGCTTCTAGGCCCTTCACGTTAAACACAACATCTTCATTGTCTGCGCAATATGTGGCAATGCTTTCTTCGGTTGTGATGACAATTATAACACTCTTGGAATGTCTAGATACCAGGGAAGGTTGTATTAAATCCCATTCTTCTGTAGACTGTACATCATCAATAACAACAAGACACGGATGTTCTTTTAGAAGCTTATGGCATTCCTGAATAGGGTCTTCGATTCCCAAGGCTTCAATAGGTTCCGAATGAAAATCCAAAAGTAAGCTCCGAGAGAAGTCCCTCAGATTGAATGGATGGGACACCAGAACCCAACCATACTTGTCAAATATTGGGTCCTTTTGAAGCATTCTTTCATAATACAAATTTCTGACTAGAACTGATTTCCCAACACCTGCTATCCCCCACACAGACATCACTTGCCAATCATTGAAACGTGCTGTGGTCTGATAGTTACGAAGTTCATTCATTTGTGACTCACGTCCAACAAGGCTAAACTGGTCAAACCAGCTACTGGCTACAACCTTTCTTGAGGTCGGAATTCTGTGATAGGAAGTAAGACCTCCCCCGTGATTCACTTCATCCTCCATTAATATCTCATTGTTGCTTGACATTACCCTTCCAGTCTCCTTGCCCTGAGGACCCTGAAAATAAAAAGCAAGGAGAGAAGGGAAAAATCCAAGAGTTACTAGGAGAGAGATTTGGAGTTTTGGACTGACCAACTAAAAGTTATATTTCTAACCCAGTTCTCATATTTTCTCGAGATTAGATCTATCTTTGATAGATTGAAGTGTTTTTTGAATTTCATGCAATAGACTGAGAAATATATTAAATACAAAGAATCCATAAACTAGTCACTTGTCAAGTAGATAGCAGTCGTTTAATTTTCTTTACAGGCAACCATTTTAAATTTTTTAACTTGTGACATACATTGAGTAAATATGTGACACCTATCGAAACTTTACTTTATATGAATTTATTTTGACATTAGAAAACATAATGACCAATACCGTGCATCAGAGAAACAGAGACTAATGTCCAAAAAAAGCTACATATAACAGAAATATGTTTTTTTTCATAAAAGTGAATTCACTCTGTTCCTATCTCACCTCCTTGAAGAAGACACATACAGGGTGGTCAGCTGAGTACTGTTTAAGCTCCAACACTTGGTACGAGTGTCCAATACACAAGCTTGCGATTTCTCGTTGCTCCGTTGACACGATAATCCAGTTGCCCTTCTGCCTGTTGGGTAGGCATGCCCTGATGGCATCCCACTCTCCCATTGTGCACACATTTTCCTGGACGATTAGGTACCTCTTCTCATCCACTTGCTTCATGAGTTCTTCAAGGAGCCCTCCTTGCTTTGCTCCTGTTCTCTCCATCCTTTTCAGTTCGGCTACATCTACAGTGGTTCCTTCTTGTAAGCAAGAATTTGTATAGAACTAAGTCATTAAGCTCTGCTGGAATTTGTGGGGATTGAAAGGATATGTTAACCTGATCCAGCCACGGCATCCAAAGTTTTGGCAGATTTCTGGATCTTGGTAGGCTTTCCTGATGATGGCTGTCCTACCAAGATCACCACCTATCCCCCACACCGAGATAACTCCAAGATCACTATTTTCCTTGGTGATCAACTGTGTGAGATCCCCTATGCCTTGCTGCTTTTTCGTGGTGTCCCTTGCCTCAACAAACATGTGACGTGCTGTTGCGCCATTAGCAGGGCTGGTTGTGGGTTGTTGCTGCATGACTGGTTTGGATCCAGAGTCACTGATGAGGCTGTAGCGCGAGTTTCTCTTGCTAACATCCTTGACCCTGGCCTTGATCTGCTCTATCTCGGTGACTACTGCATCTATGGGTAGCGCCGATGCTGCCATACATGATGGTATGAAGCGATGCCACCAGTGGGGCCGGTTATCCGAGTGAACAACAAACTCAATGCAATCCTCCACATCGTAGGCTAGGTCACGGACCTGCCTCACCCATGTCCTCACCACATTGTTCTTGGCACGCTCTTCATTGGCCACATTGAGAAAGGAGTGCATCATCTCAAATTCACCTGTGATGAACACAAGGTCCCTCTGTGCACTCTGCCGCAGCTTTGACTCTTCCTCAATAGCCGACTGGGCCTTGGTTAGTACCCCCTCCACCGCAGACTTCGCCAATCCAACCACAAGATCCCCCATTGCACGCTCCCTCCCTCTCCCCCTTTCCTCTCTCCCTCCCTCTCTCCTTGTGCTTCTGTGTCGTAGCAGCTAGCAAGTGATGCTGCTAATGTAGTAGAATTGCATATTTTGAGTACCCAGAGATGGGACTAATGAAGGCAAGACCAGCTCCAGCTGTGAAACAGATAGACATTATTGTTAATCAAGGCTAGCAGGAACTGTGGAATGAGTCGTCAATAAAAAAGTAATCTAGCTGTACGCTCAACAACTTTGTCTCGCCAAGTGAGCCTCTTGGTCAAGGGATCTGCACTGCACCTAACCCAATGTCCTAATAAAGAAGTCCTACTGGAAAAAGAAAAATTTGTTAAAGTTGGAGTGTGGGGCAACTGATTGCACATGTTGTTACATGGGGCCAAATGACCTCTTAAGAACAATACAGTTGTTATGCCTCCGGAAGAAAAAAAACACAACAATATTTTTCTACAAGAGAAACCTAATCCGAACAATTGATTAGACACAATTTTTCTTAAGCAAAGTGAAAAAGCATCATACTAAGTCAGAAATCGTTTTTACTATGAATTAGTTGCAATCAGCTAGCTGCTAAGGAGGTAGAAAACACCCTAATGGCACTATTGATGATGACTTCGTTTTGCATATCTTTTGCTAAACTAACTTTTCTTCTAAGGTACTGTACTCACCAAACCAACTAATAAGTACAACGCATGGTTACCGAAATAGGTTTGTACGTTCTTTTGCACAGGTAATATTTCGAAAAATTGCCAACTGAATGTCATATGGAGCAGTAGCATCAGGTCAATCACCTATACTGAATTACTAATATGCTCAGCTGTATTTGCTCTCCAGCAAGGGTATTTTTCTTCGGAGAAAAACTCTAGACACACTATAGTTTGTTAATCTAAGCGATGCATTTGTCCGAAACATGATCCAGGTTTTACACCCTTTGGTCAAACACAGCTCCCCTCACCCATTTATGCATCATACTCTGTTCGTTTAACACTATTTAACAAAGCTACTAATGTTCAATTTCAAAACAATTCAAACACGTACAGTACACTGAAGTAACTTCGGAACTAAACTAAACGGATGGGGAACAACCAAGTAATACCCTATCTGCATGTACAGGTCTGCATCTACAGCCAATATCCGGGACAACTTGGACCAGAGCTCTACACTGCTCAACTGCCAGCCGCTAATCAGGATTTGGAATCAACTACTCCAACAGTCAGCCAAACGAGAGAAACACAGTGCGTTTCCATACCCCGTACGGCCGTACCTTGCGCAGGACAGGAAGGATGCAAACGAGGAGCGCAGTGGCAGCGCCCGGGAAGGACAAGAGCCAGAAGCCCTTTGGATCAAGCCGCCACGTGATTCATCACACCGGCTGCTACCAAAGCTTGCTTCTCCTCTTCGGGTTTCGGGGCCAGTCGACTCGGGGCTTGTTGGGGCCGGCGGTGGGGCGGGGCACCTTGTGGAGCGGCGGCGAGGGAGATCTGGTGGGGTCGAGTGATGGGTATCACGGGCGGGAACCGGGAGGGAGAGCGGGGATGCGGCCGCCGGCGGTGGCGTGGATTTGGGATTTTGGGGCCGGTGGTGGTAGGAGGCCAGGAGCCTTGGAGTAAGGAGCGGCAGCGGGCCAGCGGCGTAATAAACAGAACAGACTGGAGACCATTGACCAAGGAATTTCCTTGCTCTACTACTTGCACGATACTGATACGATCGTTTTTGTGTTTTGCCACTTTTTCCACCCTTTTCAATTTCCTTATTATTATTTTGTATCTTCTCCGCAATTACTGATGGAGTGATGGAAATTCCTTGCTACTTTGCTAGCACAAATCTTAAGACAAGCTAGCCTATCAACTAAATTTTTTTATTTTTCAGGACTTTGTATTCTCTCAATGTAATATTTTAAAAAAAAGCAATAAAACCTTTCTTTATTATTGAAAAAAGACAAGGCTAGGTGGACAAAGCTTTGTGGTCTCCAAGCATTTGTAACATGTCTAGATTGTTGATTTTCTTAATTGTGAAGTAACATGTTATATGGTGGTATGAATCAGTGTTTCCAAGCTTTACGGTCTTGAGTTTAAACCTCCTTCTGTCGCCTTATATTGTTTTTCCACTTTTTTCCACTATCAAGTGCTCATTGAGCGGGCATGCAGCCAGCTTCAATTCAGACATAGCGCTGTCGTCTTATATTGTTTTTAGTTATTTTTTCACTATCGAGTGCTCATCGAGCGGGCATGCGGCAGGCTCCAATTGAGACATGGTGGTTCACCGCCAGTTCAAATGTCTAGAATCCAGTGAAAGGACAAGGCAAATGTTTTTTTGCAAGTTCTTTGTTGGTTCAACGTGCATAATGCATGGTGAGAGAAAAAAACTCTACTTACTATAACATTAGAGATAGATAAATCTTTAACAACAAAAAACAGAAGAACAAAGGCCACATCCATCACTCAAATAAAATATGTCCACTCAAATAAAATTATGTAATACATTCGTTGTCACACCCTAAGTACCTTTCCGCAACAAACACTAACAAAACTAATAATGTTTACATCACAACAGTTATTATCTCTGTCGTCTTCTGCACACAAAACGGTCTTAACTGCAGTTCAATCCCATGATGGTTATTCCTTGGTGACAACCAACAACAATCCTATACACTGTTAATATATGCTTCATTAGATGAGTTAATATATGCTTCATTAGATGAACATTATGCCAACCAAATATATTCATGACAAATTGGAGTATATGACGGTACTACAAGTTCCAAACAATCTTAGAACCAATTAAAAGATGAACAGCTAACAAACATACTGTGTATGTAGACTATTAATGCTCTAGTCTTGGCATGTATCACACAAATGTTCTAGTATGGAGAGGCGAATAGTGGTATATATTTGGGTTGTCTAAATAGGTACGATGTCATTACAAATGCACCACATTCAAATTAACACTTTTACATGAAGTTAGGATCAAAATATATGAGGAATACTATACATATGCAGGGCTAACCTCGAAGCAAAATTTGAATGTATGGTGTTACACAAAATTTGGTTAACAGATGCCTTCTAAGGCTATGTGTTAGCAACCGTTTTGCAATAGCTGTAAGATAATCTGCTACTTGTTCTATTTGTTCTGCTGGGATAGAAGGTTAGAAAATATGTAGTCCTCATTGTTCAATCTACTGTTGGCCTTACATTGAAGCCTGCAAGCAATTGTAGTGTAATTTTCTTGTAAGAGCACAAGAAAATCCAGTAGGCTGAATAGTAGTAAAATACTTGACTGCAAGTCAAGGTCTTTTCTTAGGTTGTAAAAAAGCCACTAGGACTATTTTATGTACTCTCTTTCAGGTATAAATAAGAGATAGGAAGCACCAGCAAGCTGCAGCTCGTAGCAACCACAATCAGCCTCCACCTCTATCAAAGTGTAGTGCAGTTCGGTTCAGCAGCAGCACTCTAGTGCAGCTGCAATCTTGAGTAGTGCAGCAACACTTTCTACCCAGCCCCCTTTCTTCTCCTACTTTCTACCCAGCCCCAAGTGTGTGTGTGTGAGTGAGAGAGAGAGAGAGAGAGAGAGAGTTGCTGCTCACCTGTGCAGGCCAGCCAGATTCCAACAACTGGTATAAAGAGCCATGGTTGAGTGGCCACCGATGATGTCGGGAGCAGCAGGAGGTGGAGGTCGTTCACACCCCTTGTCCATCAGGGATGCCTACCGTCGCAGTCACTAGAGCAGTGTTAGCTCGTGGTGCAGCAGACGGTGAGAGAGATAGGTGGTGCCAACTCGTTGGTGCTCACCCACACCAACTATGGTGAGTGGGCGCACTGATGAAGGTGATGCTGAAGGCGAGGAAGCTTTGGCACGCCATCAATGTCAGCACAGTGGATGGGGAGGAGGACTGCACGACCATGGAGGCGATCCTCAAGGCCGTACCATCGGAGTACGTGGAGTCACTGGGGAACAAGGACTCCGCGAAGCTTGCTTGGGGTGCACTCAAGGCCATGCATGTCGGTTCGGATCGCATGAAGAAGGCCAATGCGCAGCAGCTTCGGCGGGAGTATGAGGCGTTGACATTCCATGATGGTGAGGCAGTGGAGGACTTTGCGCTACGGCTGCTGTCACTGGTTAGCTAGCTCGCAGTGCTTGGTGTCACCATTGACGAGGAGGGCGTCGTTGCCAAGTACCTACGAGTGGTACCCACCAAGTACGTGCAAATCACGCTGTCAATCAAGACATTGATCGATCTATCCACCCTCACCATTCAGGATGTGACAGGGCTCCTAAAGGCAGTTGATGATTGGGTCAAAGCCATGGCATGGACGTCGGCCAGCAGGAAGCTGCTGCTAACCGAGTAGTGGGCGACTCGAATGCGCAAGCGGCAGCCCGAGGAGGGCTCCTTTGGGTCGTCAGACCGTGGTGGTGCGGGAAAGTGCTGTGGCAAGCCACCATAGCGGAAGAAGGACGATGACAGTCTCTGACAGCGACACTTGCCGCAAATGCGGCAAGACAGGACATTGGGCCCGAGGTTGCAAGAATCCCACAAAGAAGGAGCAGGCGCATCTTGCGCAAGCGGAGGATGACGAGCCGACACTCCTAATGGTGCAGGTGTGCACGCTAAGCGATGTCATAGAGCCAAAGCCGGAGCAGAGGGTCTTCCTCAATGAGTTGCGCACCCAAGTCCACCTCGAGTATGAGGGATGTGTAGTTCTTATGCACATTCTGTTGCGTCGGCCATGCCATGGTGACGAAGCCCCACCTCTCCAAGTTGGAGGAACGGAGCCTGCCGATGGTGTTCCTAGGCTACGAGGCGGGAAGTAAGGCCTACCGGTTCTTTGATCCGTGCGGAGGCAGGGTTGCTGTCTCATGCGACGTCGTCTTTTGATGAGAAGTTGGACTGGGGAAGTTCGGGCATAGGGGAATGCAATGGTGGCCACATGACTTTCATTGTCGAGCACCTGGTCATCCATAGCGGTGGCGGTGCAAGGCAGGAGGAGCCGGTTGCAGGCGCGACGAGTCTAGAGGCGGCTAGCCTAGAGGGTGCTGCATTGACAGAGACACCAGCCCTTGAAGGGCTTGCAAGCCTGCCCACGATGGGCGCGGGCGAGCAGTCACTAGCTACAGCGACACAAACTCCACCGCCATCCCCTGTTCCGATAGAACAGAGGACCCTGTCCGTCGAGCTTGGTCCAGTTCGTGTCTACGCCAAGCGATGTGGATGGCCACATCAACGCATACCACCAAAGTAAGGAGGTGCACTTCTGTACCATGGAGAACCTCATCGAGGAAGCTGCAACCCCAGGCGTTAAGAGCAGAGTGCTCGACGATGAGGAGTTGCTTCTCATAAGCGCCAAGGAGCCACCCACGTCCGCTGATGTGGCGCGCAATCAGCAATGACGGTGGGCCATGCTCGAGTAGATGAAGGCGGTCCAAGATAACAAGACAAGGGAGCTCGTCGATCTGCAGCTTGGGTGTCGGTCAATCGGACTCAAATGGGTCTTCAAGGTAAAGCACGATGAGCATAGCGCCATCGCCAAGCACAAGGCATTGCTCGTCCTAAGGGTTTCGTCCAGTGGGAGGGGGTTGATTTTGAGGAAGTCTTCATGCCCGTCCACCACAAGGACATGAAGTCTGCTTTCCTCAACAGCGAGCTCTCGGAGTTGGTCTTCGTCAAGCAGGCGCTGAGGTTTGTCATCGAAGGGCAGGAGCACAAGGTGTTGCGGCTGCGCTCGGGTTGCGGTAGGCTCCACGGGCCTAGAACATGAAGCTTGACACCACACTCGGCGAGCTCGGCTTTGCCAAGTGCGCCACCGAGCACGCGCTCCACACGCGATGACGGGGAAACGAGCATCTCATCATTGGAGTGTACGTGGATGAGTTGATCATCACTGGAGTACGGAAAGAAGATATCGACGGTTTCAAGCACGAGATGGCGCCTCGATTCTGCATGAGCAATCTCGACTTGCTCACCTACTACCTCGGGATTGAGGTGAAGTAGGGGAGGGACTCAACCACCCTGTGCCAGCATGTGTACTCAAGGAAGCTGTTGAGCGGAGCGGCATGGCTGATTGCAAGCTGTGCGCGACACCAATGGAGGAAAGGTTAAAGCTGTCGAAGGCAAGCACCGCAGTGAAGGTGGACATGCTACCAAAGCATCGTCGACAGGCTGCGCTAGCTGACTCACACACTGTCGGACATCTCGTTCACTATCGGGTATGTGAGCAGGTTTATGGAGTCGCGGTCAAGCATTTGTTGTGCTACATCAAGGGGATGACGGATCTGGGAGTCGCCTTCCCCAAGATCGGCGAAGAGGAAATGCGGCTCAGGGGCTTCAGCGATAGCGACATGGCAGGTGACATTGACAGGCGGAGGAGCACCTCTAGCATGTTCTTCTTCCTCGGTTCATCCCGTGTGGCCCGGTAGTCACAGAAGCGGAAGGTGGTGGCGTTGTCGACATTCGAGCTGGAGTACATTGCAGTTGCGACGGCGACATGCCAAGGAGTTTGGCTGCGCTGGCTGCTGGACAAGCTCGTCGGGGAAGAAGCTCGCCCACCGACGTTGATGGTGGACAATCAGCCCGCCATTGCCCTCGCCAAGAACCCCGTCCTCCACGACTGGAGCAAGCACATCGACGTCAAGTATCACTTTCTTCGTGATTGTGTCAATGGAGGACACTTTGTCCTCGTGTTCATCGAGACCGGTCAACAACTCGTGAACATCCTCACCAAACCTCTCGGGCGTCTTTGGTTCTTGGAGCTGAGAAGCAAAATTGGAATGGTCGATCTCAGGCTCAAGGAGTAGCAGCGGGATTAGGGGAAGGATTGTAAGATAATCTGCTGCTTGCTCTGTTGGTTTTGCTGGGACGGGACAAAAGGTTGACAATAGGTCAATTCCTTGCTGTCCAATCTACTGCTAGCCTTGCACAGTTGCACAGAAGCCTATAAGCAATTTTAGTGTAATTTCCTTACAAGACACAAGAACATTCAGTAGGCTGAATAGCAGTAGAATACTTGACTGCAAATCAAGGTCTTAGGTTGTAAGAAAGCCACTAGGGCTGTTTTACGTCAGTTATAAATAAGAGGTAGGAAGCACCAGCAAGATGCAGCTCATAGCAGCTACAATCAGCCTCCATCTCTATCAAAGTGTAGTGCAGTTCAGTTCAGTTCAGTTCAGTAGCAGCAGCACTTGCTGGTGCTTGTGCGTTTGTGTTCTATACTCCCCCTCTCTTCTCCTACCTTCTGCCCAGCTCCAAGTGTGTGTGAGAGAGTGAGCTGCTGCTCACTGTGCAGGCCGGCCAGATTCCGACAATGGCATGTGGCTATCTCAACCTATTCAAATATTTCTTTTCTTTTTCTCAGAGAAATATTAAGTCAGATGCTTTAACACAAAGAACATTATATGATACAAATGTATCCAACATGGAATTAAAATTCCTGTGAAGGTAGATATGATTTCACACTAGAACCTTCACCAAATTTGTTGAATAAAAAAGAGTACAAAAATACAACTTTGCAAAAAAATTGACAAATTTTCTTGTTTAATTCAGTGGTTTTAAGGAGTGCTGTGGGTTAGAACATGATCATTTCATGGTTCCTTCGAAAATATGATTGAAAGTTTTAGTTTATAATTATGCAAAATTATTTGGACACCACCTATCTGATTCACAACTCCAGGCACTAGCTGCCTTGTTTTGTTGGTCCTTGCCTGATGGCCTTGGCCAAGGGGAGGATATTGAAATGTTGGGCTAGTAGTCTGATGCATGTGTGGTCGCCTCCGAACCTGTGTTTATGGATCTTGCAAAAATTCTAATTTGGAATGTTAGGGGATTAAATTCTATCTCCAGACAAGACTTTGTACGTTCTATCATGGATTCAACTCGGTCGGACATTGTTTGTATTCAGGAAACCAAAGTCACAGATATGTCTCGCAGAGTTATACTCTCTACCCTAGGCTTGGATTTCTCAGGCTTCACTGTTGCCCCCTCTGTTGGTGCCAGCGGAGGAATCTTGGTTGCCTGGAGACGACATATTGGATTTTCTGTAGCTCAGCGGATTGACAATCATAGTGTAACAGTTCAGTTCTCCCCGAAAAATGGGCAGTCATGATGGTTGACTTGTGTTTATGGACCCCAAGGTAATGAGGACAAAATTTAGTTTTTACAGGAATTACGGGATATTCGTGCAGCATGCCCGGGACCATGGATGGTGGCTGGGGATTTTAATCTAATTTATAGGGATGAAGACAAGAATAATACCAATTATAACAGGGAAATGATGGGTCGTTTTAGGAGGTTTATCCATGATTTGGCTCTTAAAGAGATACCCCTGCATGGTCGCAAGTATACATGGTCAAACCAGCAAAACTCTCCTACCTTGGTGAAATTGGATCGAATGTTATGTTCAGTTGACTGGGAGGAGAAATTTCCCAACTACCTACTTCAGAGTTTGGCTTCAGATGATTATGATCATTGCCCTCTCCTGCTGGGCCTCCAAGATAATAAACCAGGACGACCCAGATTTCACTTTGAATCCTTTTGGACTAAACTTGATGGTTTCCAAGAGGCAGTTGCTTCAGCTTGGACTTCAACCCCTGCTGGTCCGTGCCCTTTTTTTTTAACTCTGTTACCAAGGGCCTGCAGAGTTGGAGTGATAAGGCGGTGGGACAGGTTAGCTTTCAGCTTGCCTTGGCAAGAGAAATTTTGCATCAGTTCGAGATCGCCCAAGACAACCGCCAACTTTCCCCTGGAGAAGTTTGGCTCAATAACAATCTGAAGAAGCATAGCTTGGCCCTTGCATCCCTCAAGCGCACGATGGCTCGCTCACGCTCGAGGATCAGCTGGCTCAAAGATGGTGACGCTAATACATGACTCTTCCATATGCATGCCCGACACCGGAAAAGGAAGAATTTTATTGGGAAACTTGTTACAGGAGAACGAATCTGCACCAGCCATGAGGACAAGGCTGCAGTCATTGATGAATTTTATGAATACCTACTCAGAACCTGTACAGTTAGGGAGCACACAATCAACTTGGCTGATTTGGGAATTAATGCACAAGACATGTCAGAGCTTGAACTCCCCTTCACTGAATATGAGGTGTGGAGGACGATCCAGCAGTTACCTTCATATAAGCCCCCAGGCCGGACGGGTACACAGGTCGTTTCTATAAATCCTGTTGGGCTATTATAAAAGAAGACATCATGATAACAATTTCAGCGGTATGGAGCAGGAAAATGGTAAATTTTGAAACTCTAAATTCAGCTTACATCACCCTCATTCCCAAAAAAGAAGGTGCAAAACATCCCAAGGATTTCAGGCCCATAAGCTTGGTCCACAGTTTTGCCAAACTAATAACAAAGCTGCTTGCTAATCGTCTTGCCCCCTAGACTGCAACAGATTGTCTCTCCTAACCAAAGCGCCTTCAAAAAAGGGTGTTTTATACAAGATAACTTCATGTTAGTGCAATAGACAGCAAGGTACCTTCATTAGCAGAAGCAGCCCCGAATTCTACTCAAGTTGGACATTTCAAAGGCATTTGATTATGTGTCCCGGCCCTTCCTACTTGAGATATTGCAGCAGCTCGGTTTTGGACAAATTTGGCGGGATATAATCAGCGGGCTGTTATTTTCTTCTTCAACTCAAGTCTTGTTAAATGGGATCCCGGGTGGCAATATTGCACATCGACGAGGGCTGCGGCAAGGCGACCCCCTCTCCCCGATGTTGTTCATCCTAGTTATGGATGTATTGAGGCACATGATTTGGAAGGCTGAAAATGAAGGCTTGCTGCAGCCACTATCTAGGCGCAGCTTACATCACAGAATATCCATTTATGCGGATGATGTGGTTATGTTCCTCCGTCCAGAAGCTGGTGACATTTCGGTAACCTTGGGTATCCTCAATTTGTTTGGAGAAGCAGTGGGGCTCAAGACAAACTTACAAAATTGCAATGTGTTGCCCATCAGATGTGGCGATGCGGAGCTTGCAGCAGTGCAAAACCTGTAGCCCTGTGCACTCACGGAGTTCCCTTGCAAATATTTGGGATTGCCTCTCTCTCTCTCTCTGAAGAAGCTTACCAAGGATCAAATTCAGCCTATTATTGACCGCATTGTTGATCAGCTTCCTGGCTGGAAAGCAGAACTGATAACCAAGGTTGGAAGAATGGTTCAAGTTCAGTTTGTGCTCACTGGTGTGCTCATCTATCTAAGTATGGCCATTGCTTTTCCACCTTGGGCTATTAAAGTAGTGGATAAAATTCGACGTGGGTTCCTTCACAGAGGCCGCAGAGATGCAAAAGGAGGGCACTATCTTGTTGCTTGGGGTAAGGTTCGTATTCCTAAAGAACTTGGGGGCTTAGGAATTTCAGACCTTAAAACCCTTGGCTGGGCACTGCGAATGAGATGGGTCTGGCTACAAAAAATAGAACCGCAGCGCCCATGGGCTAATCTCCCAATTCATGTGCCACAACAAGTCAGAGCCTTCTTCACAGTGGCTGTTTACTCTGAAGTTGGGGATGGAGCGAACACCCTTTTCTGGACAGACCGTTGGCTCCATGGCCAATGCATCACAGATCTTGCACCTCGTCTTTTTGCCTTCATCCCTAAAAGGCGGACCAAACAACGAATTGTCCAGGATGCCCTCACCAACCAGACCTGGATTTCTGATATTAAAGGGGCTCGCACGGTTGGTGTAATTGTTGATTACCTCCTCCTATGGGACGTCCTAGCTGATTTTTCCTTGCAACAGGATGTTGAAGAGAAACATATTTGGCAGTTTTCCTCAGATGGACAGTATTCGGCCAAGACTGCATACAAGGGACTTTTTGTAGGGTGTACATCTTTTGAGCCTTGTGAAAGAATTTGGAAGACTTAGGCATTGCCCAAATGCCGCTTCTTTGTTTGGTTGGTGGCTCACAACCGATGTTGGACAGCGGACCACCTTGCACGCCGTGGACTCCCTCATCCTAAGCACTGCCCTTTATGTGATCAGGCTGCAGAAACTATTGATCACCTCTTAGTCCAGTGTGTCTTTGCAAGAGAATTTTGGTTCCGCTTCTTCTCTCGGATTGGACTCCAAGCTTTTTCCCCACAGTCCACAGAAACATCCTTTCACTTGTGGTGGGAGAGAGTGAGCAATGCTGCTAGTGGCATGGTAGAGAAAGGAATCAACTCTCTCATAATCCTGGGGGCTTGGACCTTATGGACACACCACAACAAATGTGTTTTTGATGGTGCAGCCCCAAGTGTTGCAGGCGCTCTTGCTGTAGTGGAAGATGACAGAAGGTCGTGGTCTTTGGCGGGGGCTCAAGGATTATCCCTCTTGGATGCCCTCGCTCCGGGTGGTTAGCGCCCTATTTTTTGTGGTCGTGTTTTTGCTGTCATGGGCGCGTTAGTTTCCTAGCAGCAGCAGTGCTGCTGCAGAGTGTGTTGTGTGTGTTGGGTTGTATGGGTTCTTACCCCTTTTATTATCTTCTTAATATAATGAAGCGCAGCTCTCCTGTGTTTTCGAGAAAAAAGTTTTAGTTTATAGATACTCTCTTTAAAAAGGTGATACATCAAAGCATATTTTGTTAATGTTTGTAATCCTAGCCATCCGTACCTTATGAATGTTTCTATCAAAATGTTATAAATACTTGTATTGATTTTAACAAGGTGTCAAGCATACTACATATGAAGTTGTTGAAGCATTCCGTAAATGTAGAAAGCATTAAATTTTTATTTTTATTTCAATTGGTGATATATAGTAATCTAAAATAAACTAAAACAATCCAATATCTTCTTAAGTCTTTGATATATCCAAGGGCATGAACTACACCAAGGTTAATACCAACTATACTTTCGAGCCTGCAAATTTAAAAGGTAGCTGTTATAAATACTACAAAAATGAACTTGCAACTTTGGGATTGTTAATACCAACCACACCAAGGTTAATACCAACTATACTTTCGAGCATGCCAGGTATTTTTGAAACGGGCGGTGAATTGGTGGGGCAGTTCACACTTTCTCCTGTAGTTAATACTCCAAAGTTGCACTTGTACTTTTGCAATTTACTCATGTCCTTTTAACACTTAATTAGGAATAAACATAAACTATATGCACCATAATAAGATGTAGGGTTTACAAAATTGTATTTATCTAGATAACACACAATATTTTAATTTCTATCAATATATCTATCATATGATGTCAGTTTCTACATGTTCTTTGGTCTGTCTGCTGTCATCTCACAAGCGAAACTACCAAAACCATAAGCAAAAAAAATTCCAACCTTTCACTAACTACTTAGAGATACATATTACAAACTAAACACCTAAACAACATGTACAGAGCAGAAGTATTGCTGAAGCGTCTTCCTAGAACCCTCCAATAAAATGACAGAAAATACAAGCATTTCAATGTACCTGTAGGCAATGGAGTTCCATAAACAAACAGTCCCATCATGTGAACCTGTGATTACTACTAGAAGTTTTGGGTGATGGTAGACACAACTAATATGACACGCATGCCCTTTGAGTGTCTGAACAAGTCTTCTTGTCTCCATGTCCCAGATCTAATTAGCAAAGAGGATGTCAGTGAAGTGCTGTAGTATTGTTTATGCCACACAGCATAGTGAGTGTATTCTTCAGTAAATATGCTATACTTGTGCAGTCCCATCCCATGATCGTGCGATCAAATACTGCCTCATATCAATTGTGTAACTGTGAACACAAAGCAGGCCGTCCGAGTGATCAGATAGTGTAATTTTGCTCTCAGGAGAAGAAATGTTCCAGATCTACAGAGCATAGCAAAGAACAATATGTTTTAAGTCACCAAGGATTGAATTTAGTAATATTTCTTTTGTACAAAGCATTGATTATGCAGGAAAAACCTTTTTTTGTAGATAAGATCAAAATTGAAGTCAAACCTTGATTGTGTGATCCAAAGATGCAGTTGCAAAACTGTTGGTGTGCATTGGGTTAAAATTTACATGTTTTACTCTGTCAGAGTGCCCCTCAAATGTTCGAGTACACTCCTAGTTCTTCTCCTAGTTCCAAAGTTTTATCAGGCTATTGCCCTAGTTAAGGATGACTTAGAAATTATTCCTCTAATATTCTAACTTGACCATGCTATTGCCCTAGGTAGGAGTGCTCTGAGTGATTTACTTATTATAATGCTTGATCAGTGCTTATCATATACATCTTATCTTGTGACTTACCCCTGTTATGAGTAGAGTGATTGACTATGGTTTATTTCTCCATCAAAGTTATAAGTTATCAATACATGTCCAAAGCTACACCTTCTCTGTGGTAAAATATAAATATGATACCTGGTATACTCTCCGGTAAAATGTTACAATGGTATAATTATTTGTCCGCTTGCAGAATTCTTTTCATTTATATCTTTATATTCTTTCTAGTCATATAAAATGATAAACATCTATTTAGTATTATTCTTGTAGTAATGCTAGTTAGTACCAACAAATATTTCTGGCACCATCACTAGGGATGACAACCTAGTTTAGTAATGCTAGAAGTGTAGCTAATTAATAGGTGACTACTAAAATAAGTGAGGAGTTAATAAATACCAACATGTAGTATGCTTTGGTTTGGAAGTACTCGACATACGTCCATTGGTTTTTAAATTAAGCATGGTGCTTAGGTTGAAACGTCTTCCTTAATCAAAATTAGACATGGAGTCTAGTTTGGTTATTGAACTAAAAGTTGCTTATGTAGACACAGGATATTTTGTTGGACTAACTCCTGCAGAAAACTCTCAAATTCAATCTGGGTAAGTCAAGAGATGAATTCACATCAAAGATGAATCAAGGCATGTGATGGACTCTAATAACTTTGCGCAAAGAAGACCCAGCTTATTCTTCATGGAAGGAAGAACTATGAGTATCAAGGATTATTCACTTATCTTTTGTTGCAAGTTATGTTTGCTTTGAACCATGCTAGAATGCAGCAAACACATAGAATTTGCTAATAAACAAAACCTATGCTAAAGTAATCTTAAAACCATCCTTTCATTAGCATAGAGGAAAATTACAAAAGTTATGGACAACAACCCATGTTTGAAATTCATTGTATTCCCTCGGGTATGTGTCCACTAACATTTTATAGGAAAAAACAATAAAAGCTATGCATGTTCATGGTTTGGTATAAACTTGCAAACCCAAACCAAACCATCACTTCAGTAATGGAACAAAAAGGAAGAAGACAAGCGCCATAAAAAGCACTCACTCATAGAAAGTGGATGGACAAATCAACAGGCCACAAGTAACGTCGAAGGCAACCTAGCATTGAGCCTTTCTAGGACTAGCTAGGAGGCTGCTGAGAAGCAGTGTGCAACTCACCTCATATCAGCCAATCTGATGCGTGCTTTGATCACCTTCGAAGACACCATCTCGCACGTCATCAACAAGGACAATACAACAAGATGCCACTACATCTTGGCGCACATCCTCATATCAACAAACATAAGTAATCAATGGAGATCTGTCGATGATGTCTTGTCCACGACCATGGTCGCAAGACAACATCCCTAAGTCATTGAGATGAAGTTTCCATACAAGTACCAATGATGTTCCTTCTTTGACCATAAAGATGGCTGCGAAATCACTGACAAACAGAGAAGAACAACTCTCCGCCACGCCGCTAGACAATCAAGGAGGAACTTGAGTTCACATCTCCAATGAACACCAACTCGTCAACCAAGAATCAACATAAATCAAAGAAGGGTTGATGGGAGAAGATCATGCAACTATCCGAATGCTGCAAAGAAAAGCTTAATACAAAAAAGGTCCTACTCAACAGACTACGAGCTCTCGCCCATAGGTAAATCGGATAAGCCTCCTTTAGCCATGTTTGTCACTAATCATTTCAATAAAAAGAAGGAAAACATAAGGTATATCCAACCAAGCATTATGCAACACAGAATCACATTCATAGGAGAATTCTATCATCCAAACTTGATTCTGCATTTCGCAAAATTCAAGTATGGGGGTGGAGTTCTTCAAAACATCTCATGCCATGTTGCTAGGTTGTCTTGGTCGTCCCTACCTTTATGATGTGCTCAACTTGTTAAATCTCTAACAAGTAAAAAATTTAAATTATCATGCTCCTTTGGTTCACCATACATATTCTTGTTTCTAGTTGAATAAACCTCTTGAACCTATCAAGCTTCCTTGCTCTTTCAAGCTTCCTTGTTCTGTTATAAGTATGCTTTAGAATACTATTCGAACATGATCATTGGATCAAAACATACTTGTATAGAATTTGGTTGTATAGATAGAGAATGTTAGGAGATCATTTGTAGAAACAAACCAAGGTTTGAGGAATTCTTCAAAATAATTTCACACATCTTTGCCTTAACCTTGTTGAAAATTTGAAGTAGTGGTGAACAATAAAAGCACATTATTTAAAACATGGGATAAAGATCTATGCTAATTAAAATGTTAAAACCAACTCTATTATAACGTAGAGGATGACCTTCAGCTCTATGACAACACTATCCTTGCTTTAAATCATTTGTATATTACTTCAGGTATGTGTTGTCTACTAATCCTTTGTAGAGAAGAAACAATAAAAGGAGTAGAAGGTCCAAACAAAGTGCCAAGATCCACAAAATAAAGGACAAAAGGATGGCATGATAAAAGGATGAGAAAGGAATACAATATAGGAGACAAGATGTTCATGAATAGTTCAAGCAAGGAAAGCTTCAAGCACGAAGAAAAGACCACCATAGTCATCTACCTTCGTCACATGGTGTCATCACGCTCCAATAATGAAGGTAACATCCTAAGGTAAATGGTCATTATTTAAAAAGCTTCCCTTTGATCTTGGTGTTCACATAAACAAATAAACAAACATGTTTGAGTTATAACTTTGTTTGATTCAACCTGATTAACTCAACATGTCTTGTTCCTTAAGTTTGTTCATAGAACCACTTTCTTGATCCCGTAGTCTTAACCAAATAAGCTAAAATATTGCATATCTTATCTTTGGAAGATGGTAGTCATAATCGTGTAAAGTTTGATACATTATGTAAAGATAGACAATCCTTCCATAGGTTAAGCAAATCCACTCTTTTGGACAAATGTATTCAAATGCCACATTCATACTCATCCTTCTAATCTTATCACCCATGTTGCAAGAATGAACTATGCACATAACATCAACCTTATCATGATTCAATATACCTAAGGCTAGAGAAGAATAAATAAAGTTTTGGTTTTGTTGGTGTTTTCTCATCAACAGTGCCCATGCACTTGATCTCTACCTTGTCTTTATGAGCATAACACACTTTGAGCAAAGTGTGGGGGAATTGATCTCCCAAATTCTACAAGTGAAAGTTCTGAATCAGCAACAATGATGCACATAAGATGTCGCTAGCTTATACTGCAGATGATTGACTTCAAAACACTGAACAAGGAGGAAGAACAAGGCAAGATTATGAAGCAACATCAAGTGGGCATCAAGGAGGACGCATGTCTTTCTCTGGCCGAGGGTATTATGACTCTCAGGAGGCCTTCCACCGCGTTGACAACATACTCGTAACCATTGAAGAGCAAATGCTGCCATACAAGGTATGTTACACAATCATACACAATGGTAGGTAAGCATGGGACAAGAGATGGCCAGCCTCCATCAACAACAGCAACAGCAAAATCAAAATTGGAAGGCTCTGTTCCAGCATCTCCACATCCAACCACCTTGTTGAGCAACCACGATAACAACCAGCTTGGGGGAGAAGACATTCCCCATGTATTTAGATAAGTATTTCTTTTCCTTTTATTATTCTTAGTTTATTTTTTTTTAAAAAAAGATGAATAACTAAAAACATAATAAAAAGTTATCTTTATAGAAATTTCAAGTACCTAGTTTTTAGCCTTGAATTCTCCCGAGTTTTGGATAAAATTGTTTTGATATAAGGATTTACTCTGAACTTGAAACTCGTGCGTAGCATATGCTTGATCTAAGTCTAAATAATTGATAGATATGATATGGGAAGGTCTGAGCTGCTATTTGTCTTGTTCCAAGTGATACTAAAATTCTAGAGATTTATCTTTTTAAAAACATAAAAATGCTACATGATGAGTTTCTATATGACAAAGCTTGAATTCCTACTAGAGCCATACATGTTATTTAGGCTAGGAAAACTTCCCCATATATGCTGCTTGTTTTGCTTTGAGTTTTGTTAAGCTTTGTTGACCCTTATGAGAGGTTTGTTATGCTCTTAAAATCAAGATCACATACACTGCACCCACATATGCACTACTCCTACACTGGGGGTAGGCACAAAAATATGCCATTCCATTTAGATCCACCCAAAATGGTTTACTCCTACACTGGGAGTGAAGACCAGAAATATGCTTGATAGGTTTTTCCATCCACCAAATAAATGCGTCAAAGTTCTTGTTGCTATCTCTCAAAAGTTTTGTTGCAGGGAAGAGGCATGGGCTATGCAAAAGTTATTCATAAAAAAGAATTAGAAAAAATAGACAAGTGACCAAGATATTGAAAAACAATGGGTACTTAGATGCTTGCCTGAAAAAAAGAGAGATGAATAAGATAGCACATGTTCTCTTGCAAAAATGTTTCTAAGTTTCAAAAAAGAGATAAGTTTTCAAGTAGCAAAGTAGAATTAGGTTAGCCACCATATATATCCACCATATATATCTACACACATGCACATCTTGATTTTATTGTATGACTCAACTCTCTTTGAATCCATTGTTTGACTTTACAATATATGCAATGCAAGTATGCTCTAGCTTTCTCCCTACCTATGAACTCCACATAAATCCTAGTGGTAGGAAGAGAAAAGGCACAACAAGTTATGCCTTGGTAAGGATCCACAAATACCACATATATTGAGAGACTTCAGAGTGTTATACAATGGAATCTCTGAGCTTTATTTTAAAAACTTACAAAAACTTCAGAACAATGGTGGAACAAAGAACTTGAGACATAGTGCTTGACTTGAATTGCTCAAGACCCAAGTGAAGGCTAAGAAGAGCCATGGTTGAAGGTAATATGGGTAAGTTTGAAAGTTAGATCTGTTTATTCTAATCCAGAGGAGAATTTTTGATTGAACGCATGTGTACTTTTGAGGAGTGAAAGCATTGTAGCAACTCCTGATCCATTGGGACGAGCAAAGGTTAAGTGTGGGGGAGCTTGTTGACGGTCATTAACATCAATCATAAACCATCAACATAACTTATATAAATGCATAAAAATGATCACCAATATAGGTTTAGGGGTTTAAACTGACAAATTCCACGAGTTTTGGTAAATCTGTGTTTTCAGTAGGGTTTATCTAGAAAACCATCAAGGTGGACCTATTCGTCAAAGTAAATTGCGCTTAACTGTGACATAAACAACCCTAGAAGGTTCTAGAGGACACCACACCAAAGAAGACCGCGAGGGGCTGCCAAGTGGGGCCGGCCGGCCTATGGGACCCATGGCTCAATGTCTCCTTCGAATGTTGGTTCTCCACCACCTCCTAGATTGCATCTACACCATCCCTTCAAGTCGGTTTGATCCAAGGGCTCATAATTGATGCTCTGATCTATATATACCAGCTCCTACCCCTTTCCTTGGAGCCACCTTAGAAACCCTAATTCATATCTCTCATTCGCATCAACACACACCAGGAGGATTAGGTCTAGAACTCTCCAATATAGTAGATTAGTAGCTCAGGAGTGAGGGTCGAGTTGGGCTCATGCTCAAGTTCTGGATCTAGTCTTGGAGGCTCAGCAAAGCCTTGTATCTTCACTTCTACATCTTATAAGAATTGTTATCAATTTATCATATTCCTATCTACATGGCTATGCTTACTTTTAATATATATCTTGCATACTTGAGGTTATCATTACTTTTGTGTGTGGGTTCATTGAGCGCTTAGCCTGCTAGTTTACCATGGTTGGGCTAAGTAGCTAAGCCGCGTGTAAGCATGGTGCTTATACGATGCTCTGCCTATGAGTACACCCTGTTCTCTAGTTGTATGGTAGTAGTGGGAGGTGACAGCCCCATCTATCCTTCGTAGTCCATACCGAATTGAGCATGTTCTTAAATTGTTGGACCGTAGTCGCGTCAGTAGAGTTATCCTTTTGCGGTGCTCTACTGTCTAAGCGGCGTCCCGAAGTGCACAAGAGTAAAGTTAGTCTTAGCTAAAGTTGGGTATATATATATATATATATATATATATATATATATATATATATATATATATATATATATATATATATATATATATATATATATATATATAATTTGATCCTATAATAGGAATATCATAGGAATCTACCTCACCCGTTATTCTCTTGAGTTAACTAGTTTATAGTATCTTAGTGATCTATCCCATGAGTGTCATTATGCTTATTCCTATCATTACCTTTACCCCTTGCTCTAGCTATGATGATATGTTAACATGTTGACTGATAGATACTCCTTTGATATTCAATAACCTTTACTCCATTGTTTCCCTATAGTAAAATATAAAAAACGATACCTATAATACTCACGGTAAAATGCTACAATAGTATTTTGTGTGCTTGTAGAATCCTTCATATTCTATTTGCACTTATAAATACCAACACCTAAGAAGGAGGAGATGCCCGCTGCTCCTACACAAGAAGTTGCTCCTCCCACTTCCATTACAATCGGTTCCGCCAAAGTTCCTATGATCAAAATTAATGAGCCAATTGTGATTGAGGAGCCAACTACAAAGGTGATGAAGGAAGTCCCAATGGGTGCTGCTACAAATAATCAAGAAGTTGAGAGTAGCAAGAGGACTCCAAATATTGCCAACCTAAGGGGTGCTGCCGGGATTATCAAAAACCAAGAGGCGGAAATTACAAGTGCTCGGCATCACAAGCAAAAGAAAGGAATGATGGAGAAGATGAGGAAAGATATACACATCAATTTTTCCCTCCACCAGCAAGAAAAGCATTGCAAGACATAGTGGTGGTCGTCGGGACTGGGCAAACCGGCCAGTTTGGTTCTACAGCACAGCTACCCAATCAAACTGGCCAGGCCGGTTCTGCTATTGGTTCTACACCCCAAATCAGCTAGGCCATTTTAGAACCAGCTAGGCCGGTTCCTTTGCCTCCTGTGCAAGCCGATACATCTTCTGGTGATTCGGCTCCCGAATTTGTTGCTACAGAGTTGGAGGATCTACAAGAGGATCAATATGAAGAATTGGTGGATTATGAACCACCTCAGGAGTGCGTGGATATTAATGTTGTATATTTGTCCGCCGATGGTAATTTACTTGGAGATGATTCAAGGACGATTGAATTTAATTTCGCTACACAAAGTGTCGTCTTTGAGAAACCAGAAGACTCTGTGAATCATCAAGCCATTACATGTGAAGGGCCACATCAATGGTACACGGGTTCATAGCATGTTGGTGGATAGCGGAGCAATTGTGAATTTAATGCCATATTCGCTTTATAAGAAGCTTGGTGGCACGGATGAGGAGCTGGTTAGGACCAACATGACAATCAATGGTGTTGGTGGTGGTGAGCCAATTCTAGCAAAGGGTGTTGCATCCATGGAGCTTACTATTGGAAGTAAGACATTGGCTATCGTTTTCTTTGTTGCAGAAGTTTAAGGAAGCTACAACTTGATCCTTGGGCAAGATTTGATACATGCCAATCATTGTGTTCCTTCTAGTTTGCACCAGCTCCTTATTCAATGGGTGGGTGATGAGATAGAAGTTGTTCACGCTGACTCATCGGCCCAAGTTGCTACAGCGATGCTCCTTTGCTCGGGGGCATGATGGTATTGCTTGTTTATCTAGACGTGACTGTAACACCCAAATTTTAGAGTTAATAAATTTTAAATAATTTAGATAACAATTAATGAGAAATTAAAAATTTAAAAAATTATTTGGTGTTGCATTCATGCTGTTGCATTTATTTTATTTTGTGGTGTGGATATATTTGTTTTATTTGATTTGGTTTAGAAAAATTTGATTTGAAAATGTGTTTGGAAGATTAGAAAAGAAAAGAAACAAAAGAAGAAAAAAAAACAACTCACCTCCTTACCTTCTCGGCCCGAAGGCCGCGCCTGCCCGCGTGGGCCGCCCACCGCCGCAGCGGCCCAGCAGCCGAGTCCAGCAGCCGAGCCCGACCGCGCGCGCCTTCTCTCCTGGCTTCGCTGATAGGTGGGGCCCGGTGGTCAGTCGTCTTCTTCCTTTCGTACTCGAGCCGGACTCCGAACCGGAGGACCACCGCCGTAGCGGCAACGGATTCTTCGGGATTTCCTACCCGAATACGGTAATTTGAAGCTACAAATAAGAAGCCGTGACCCCCTATGTTCCGTTTTCCATCTAAAACTCAAGCTTCATCACGTGAGATTGAGCGTAGGAGGCCGGAACCCTAGGTTCTTGCGGCCGGTACGTCATTGAGGCTTTCGGGTGATTTGGAGGTCAATTTCTTGGCTTGGGTAAGTTTGTTGTCTCCTCCTCTTCCTCCCAATGCTTTCTATTGGAGCTTTTGTGCGCTGTATCGGAGAATTGGAGCTCACCGTGGCCGGCCATGGCGCTACCGGTTCCTCCGAGCCGCGCTCTCTTCTCGGTTCAATTTAGTGCACCTAAACCGTCTAGGATAGATCGGGTTCATCTCCTCTTTCGATTTGAGTTGATGGCGGGTCAAGTGGTGGTCGGAAACGGGGAAGACGGAGTTCTCCGGCGGGCTCATGGCGTCGGCCATGGCGGCCACCGGCCGGACATGAAGGGGATGGCCGGATTTTCCACTGTGCACTTGATGATGAACACGAACCGTTGGATTCGAGATGAAGGGCTGAGATTAGAAGATACCCCTTCGCGGGGTAGATTTATTAAAGAGCCCCTGGATTTCTTCATAATAGAACCCGCAGTCCTTAGCGCAATATCCTAAATCCGTTTTCGTGTTTTGAAAGCGTATTTTCTCCCGGATAAGTCAAAAATACGTTTTCAGGTATTTACAGTTTTGCCACTAGAATTGTTTTGGTCATAAAATCTTCGTTTTAACTCCGATTTGATCCGTTCAAATTGCGTTAGGTTCGTATTTGCGAGCTCTACATGTTAGTATAGTTGTACAGTTAGTTTTGATAATTTATTTTTCGAGGTTATAATTAAGTATTTATTTATCTATAGGAAATCTTAGAAAATTCATAACTTTCACGTTTTAACTCCGAATTTGGTGATCTTTGCGTCTGTGTGATCGTAGAAACGTGTAGAAGAGTTTTATAAGCTTTTATTACTGTTTTGTTACTGTTGGTGTACTGTTCTAATTATATCTCTTTATTTGCTTCGTGTATGTTTGATTGGATGCATGTGTGTTGTTGATTGATGATCGAATATAGAAGGTGAGCAGTATTTGGACGATTCGGAGTATTACTTTGAGCCAAGTCAGCAGTATCACTTGGAGAGCTTTGATCAAGGCAAGTATAACACAGGACTATCCTTGTTACCTATACATCAAATCGTCATACATATGCATGTGCTTACCTTGACAACCTTAGAGATTATAACTTAGTGATTGTTATCTTGATTCCTTGTCAACCTTGGGAATGCATATGGGTAGCTACTGCTAGTGCTTAAACTAAGAACAATGATCTTGTAATTTGATTAATGGATTAAGCAATCAACTATTAAGATGATTTTATTATCGTTAAAAGGGGCTAGAGCATGTGTATTATTTTGATGCTCTGGTTTCTCTCCATAAGGACTTATCTGTAAGTGATAACCGGGATATACAGTACAGCTGTGAGGGCTATATGGCTCTGGCTTTAGTTGTTCAAGAGACCTTTTCTAGCTTGTTAGAGGTTACCTTAAATGGCGTAAGAATGGCTTGCCATGTTGGGTGTAGTGCGAGCCCCTGGCCTAGTGTGTATAGGCTGCGGTTGTTGTGCCACAGGGAAGGGGGGTTCTACATCTGCCTGCCGAGTGAAATCTAATGGCCCTAACTTGTTAGACGAACTTTTGAGTGGCTTTATATGGTTCTCGGGTGTTTGGGCTTGATCTCCCCACTCATTTGGAAATCATGACTTACAGTGAAAGTGTACACCTCTGCGCAGAGTTAAAAACTGGTATACTAGCCGTGCTCACGGATACGAGCGGCCTTGGGGATTCTTATGGAATAGTTGATCATAACCGTTATATCATGCTTAATTATTGTTGATTATAATTTGCTCATGTTAATGCTATTCATTATCCTTATTACAACTGATCATTGGTTCTTTAATGGGAAGTGGTTTATCTTGATGCTACTCAATTGCTAATATATGATTAAAAAGCTAAACGTAGTTAAACAGTGTCTAGCCTTTTTGAGCCTCATGAACCCTGTGTTATATTTGTGGAGTTCGACATGAACTCACCCTTGCTATTTCCACCATAACAGATGAAGATAATGAGGAAGATTATCGGAATGAGTACTAGTCTTGATGTCAACCAGTCAACCGTGTCCCTGTGTGGAGTTTCCGCTGAAGAATTATTATTAGTTATTATTATCTATCGTTCAAGACTATGTCTTAAATACTTATTCGTTATGTAATAAGCACTGTGATGATACTTTGTAATTTGTCAACTTATGTGTGCGACTGGTTCCTGGGGCGCACATGAGTCTTTTATACATCCTATTTTTGTCCTTAAAAATGGGTGTGACAGATTGGTATCAGAGCCAGGTTGACTGTAGGACGCAAGCCTAGTTAGAATGGTCGTTAATAGCATCCATACTTCACTTAATTCATGCTTCCTCTTTTCACCTTGTTAATTACTAAAGTCTTATGCTTCCTCTACTTTATTCTATTGCGAAAATACATTGATTCTATCTAACCTATGTCTAAATCTTATAGATGCCTCTTCATCCCCGTCTGTCAGCTGCACAGTACGTTGCTCGTTTCAAACCTCAGGAGCCGTATGAAGATGGTGATCAAGAGCTATCTGATGCTGAATCAAGAGTTGGTGATATACCAATGGAGGATGTAGTTATGGGGTGGACTACGAAGTTCCATATCATGGTTCCTAAAGCTGATGCTTTCTTCCATGACATGTTGACAAGAACATTGGACAACTACTACTACGATTGGGAAGCTACGCTGGAGTATCATAGTGCAGAGTATAGTCATCCATGGATGGATTCCTATTGGGAAACGGAGTTATGGGTTAAGAAAAGGGATCCTACTACTAAGGAGCCTAAGGTGGAGTCAAAGTTCATTACCAGAGTGAGCCGAGCAACTGTGGAGATAAGCATGGAGGATGTCGCTTTCAATGCATTTGTTTACTACCATGGTCTACGCTCGGACAAGACGTTAAAGGGTGCACTTCGGCATTTTCCTTGTTTCATACATGACAAGGGTATTTGGACCGTGCCGCCTGCAGATGATTCCTCCTTGACTTTACAAGCTACGGTGGGATTAGCTCGAGAATTGGCTCTCCATGAGGTGGATTTGAAGGATGAGTTGCTGAAGGAAAAAGAACTTAAGGAGCAAGCTTATAAGGAGATTGATCAATTAAGGGCGGAGTTAGGTCGTCCCAAGATTTATGAGATGCTTAATTAGGAAATAGGAAAAATCCCTATGTAATAGGAACGATAGTAGTTGCGAGTTAAATTTAAGTTTGGTTGTTTTAAGAGTCAGTTTGTGGTGTGAACAATTGTGTGATTGATGGATTGTTATTATGATAATGTGTGATTTGGATCTTTGTAATGTGTGCTGGAGTTTTGTAGACATGCCTACAAGTTCCATGGTTAAGAATATTAAGTTTGATTAAAATATATTAGTTGAATATGAGGTTAACTTAGTTCTGTCCTTTGCTGATTTTTGGATCAGTCTGGGATGTTTTAGAAATAACTTAAAATCCGTTCATGAGAAATTTAAGAAATTTTACTGGGAATAATTAGACTTCTATATCTTTCCAATCCCGCAAGAATCACCTTAATATCTATTATGAGCTAAGAGATATATCTGTTCCAAGTTGGAGTTACTGCACAGTCTGGAATTCTGAAACAGTTTTGGTTAAGTTCAGTTTTTGGTCAAGTTATTGACAGAATCAGAAAAAGTGTTGTGAATAAGAGTTGTAGATAATTTTGTAAGCTTTCCAACCATGTAAAGATCATCTGAATTGGACGTCTGTAGCTCGAGATATGACAGTTTTACGGATCTGCTGAAATTGGAATTCGCCCAGAAAAATCAGATTTTGTTTATCTATTGAATACATCATTTCGGATCGTACTGGATTTCAATTTCTGTGTTTTTGGAAATAGATGTCAGGCAGAGGACGTGGCAGAGGTCGTGGAGGTGCTAACCTACCCATTACTATGGAGGTACCATGCAAACTAGTAATCGTTGTCTTCCAATTAGTATGGTATTAAGGGGGGTAGAGTTTAAGATAACTCCTATAGTGTTGAGGACATCTGGTATTGATGTGATATTGGGTATGGACTGGATGAAGTCAAATCAGGCAGAGATTCAGTGTCAGCAGAAAGTAGTAGTTGTGACTGCACCTAATGGAGACAAAATCAATGTGGATGTAGCAGTGCAGAAGCAACCATCCGCTGTGGTGAATCAGCTTGAAGATACTAATAAGGAGAATTCAGTGATTGAGGAATTTCCGGATGTCTTCCCTGATGAATTGCCAGGTATGCCACCTGACCGAGACATTGAATTTCTTATAGAATTACTTCCTGGAACTGCACCTATAGCCAAACGACCATATAGGATGGGAGTAGATGAATTAGAAGAACTTAAGAAACAAATTAAAGAATTACAAGATAAAGGTTTTATTAGACCTAGTTCATCACCTTGGGGAGCACCAGTTATTTTTGTTGATAAGAAAGATGGCGGTCAGAGGATGTGTGTTGATTATAGATCATTAAATGAGGTAACTATCAAGAATAAGTATCCTTTGCCCAGGATTGATGATTTGTTTGATCAGTTGAGAGGTGCATGTGTGTTCTCTAAGATTGATTTACGTTCTGGTTATCATCAGTTGAAGATTCGTGTTTCTGATATTCCAAAGACAGCTTTTACTACAAGGTATGGATTGTATGAGTATACTGTTATGTCATTTGGATTGACCAATGCACCTGCATACTTTATGTACATGATGAATAAGGTGTTCATGGAATATTTGGATAAGTTTGTGGTAGTGTTTATTGATGATATACTGATCTTTTCCAAGACAGAAGTAGAGCATGCTGAACATTTGAGGTTGGTGTTGCAGAAACTTAGAGAGCATAAACTGTATGCGAAGCGAAGTAAATGTGAGTTTTGGTTGAAGGAAGTTTCTTTCCTTGGTCATATTGTTTCTAATGGAGGGATATCAGTGGATCCAGGTAAAGTAAAGGATGTATTAAATTGGAAACCACCTATTGATGTTAGCGAGATTCGTAGTTTCTTGGGATTAGCTGGATATTACAGACGGTTCATTGAAGGGTTTTCTAAACTTGCTAAACCTATGACATCTCTGTTAGAGAAGGATGCCAAGTTTGTGTGGTCAGATAAATGTCAAGCTAGTTTTGAGGAATTGAAGAAGAGGTTGACTACAGCGCCTGTTTTGGTTTTGCCAGATTTGAGTAAGAAGTTTTCTATTTATTGTGATGCTTCTCGTCAAGGTTTGGGATGTGTTCTTATGCAAGAAGGCAGAGTTGTGGCTTATGCATCTAGGCAGTTAAGAAAGCATGAGTTGAATTATCCTACACATGATTTGGAGTTAGCAGCTGTAGTTCATGCTTTAAAGATTTGGAGACATTATTTGATTGGACATAAGAGTGATATATACACTGATCATAAGAGTTTGCCTTATGCAGAATTTTCTTACAATAATAGTTATCAACAGAGTCTTAAGATGGCACCGTTTGAAGCTTTGTATGGACGTAAGTGTAGGACTCCATTGTTTTGGGATCAGACAGGTGAATCTCAGGTGTTTGGTATAGATGTTCTTAGAAACGCAGAAGATCAAGTGCGAGTGATTCGTGAGAATTTGAGAGTAGCACAGTCTCGTCAGAAGAGTTATGCTGACAATAGAAGAAGAGATTTAGTTTTTGAGGTAGGTGATTATGTTTATTTGAAGGTGTCACCTATGAAAAGTGTGAAGAGGTTTAACATGAAAGGTAAACTAGCACCAAGGTATGTTGGACCATTTAAAGTTATTACTAGACGTGGGGAAGTTGCTTATCAATTAGAGTTGCCTGAGAATTTATCTGGAGTACATGATGTATTCCATGTTTCACAACTTAAGAAGTGTTTGCGTGTGCCTGAGGAGCAGATACCTTTAGAAGAGTTGACTGTTAAGGAAGATCTTACATATGAAGAGTTTCCGATCAAGATTTTAAAAACTGCTGAGAGAGTTACTCGAAGTCGGATTATTAAGATGTGCAAAGTGCAGTGGAATCGATACTCAGAGGCAGAGGCAACTTGGGAAAGAGAGGATGAATTGAGAAAATCATATCCGCAGTTGTTTGAGTAAGCAGTTCAATCTCGAGGACGAGATTCTTTTAAGGGGGGTAGAATTTGTAACACCCAAATTTTAGAGTTAATAAATTTTAAATAATTTAGATAACAATTAATGAGAAATTAAAAATTTAAAAAATTATTTGGTGTTGCATTCATGCTGTTGCATTTATTTTATTTTGTGGTGTGGATATATTTGTTTTATTTGATTTGGTTTAGAAAAATTTGATTTGAAAATGTGTTTGGAAGATTAGAAAAGAAAAGAAACAAAAGAAGAAAAAAAAACAACTCACCTCCTTACCTTCTCGGCCCGAAGGCCGCGCCTGCCCGCGTGGGCCGCCCACCGCCGCAGCGGCCCAGCAGCCGAGTCCAGCAGCTGAGCCCGACCGCGCGCGCCTTCTCTCCTGGCTTCGCTGACAGGTGGGGCCCGGTGGTCAGTCGTCTTCTTCCTTTCGTACTCGAGCCGGACTCCGAACCGGAGGACCACCGCCGTAGCGGCAACGGATTCTTCGGGATTTCCTACCCGAATACGGTAATTTGAAGCTACAAATAAGAAGTCGTGACCCCCTATGTTCCGTTTTCCATCTAAAACTCAAGCTTCATCACGTGAGATTGAGCGTAGGAGGCCGGAACCCTAGGTTCTTGCGGCCGGTACGTCGTTGAGGCTTTCGGGTGATTTGAAGGTCAATTTCTTGGCTTGGGTAAGTTTGTTGTCTCCTCCTCTTCCTCCCAATGCTTTCTATTGGAGCTTTTGTGCGCTGTATCGGAGAATTGGAGCTCACCGTGGCCGGCCATGGCGCTACCGGTTCCTCCGAGCCGCGCTCTCTTCTCGGTTCAATTTAGTGCACCTAAACCGTCTAGGATAGATCGGGTTCATCTCCTCTTTCGATTTGAGTTGATGGCGGGTCAAGTGGTGGTCGGAAACGGGGAAGACGGAGTTCTCCGGCGGGCTCATGGCGTCGGCCATGGCGGCCACCGGCCGGACATGAAGGGGATGGCCGGATTTTCCACTGTGCACTTGATGATGAACACGAACCGTTGGATTCGAGATGAAGGGCTGAGATTAGAAGATACCCCTTCGCGGGGTAGATTTATTAAAGAGCCCCTGGATTTCTTCATAATAGAACCCGCAGTCCTTAGCGCAATATCCTAAATCCGTTTTCGTGTTTTGAAAGCGTATTTTCTCCCGGATAAGTCAAAAATACGTTTTCAGGTATTTACAGTTTTGCCACTAGAATTGTTTTGGTCATAAAATCTTCGTTTTAACTCCGATTTGATCCGTTCAAATTGCGTTAGGTTCGTATTTGCGAGCTCTACATGTTAGTATAGTTGTACAGTTAGTTTTGATAATTTATTTTTCGAGGTTATAATTAAGTATTTATTTATCTATAGGAAATCTTAGAAAATTCATAACTTTCACGTTTTAACTCCGAATTTGGTGATCTTTGCGTCTGTGTGATCGTAGAAACGTGTAGAAGAGTTTTATAAGCTTTTATTACTGTTTTGTTACTGTTGGTGTACTGTTCTAATTATATCTCTTTGTTTGCTTCGTGTATGTTTGATTGGATGCATGTGTGTTGTTGATTGATGATCGAATATAGAAGGTGAGCAGTATTTGGACGATTCGGAGTATTACTTTGAGCCAAGTCAGCAGTATCACTTGGAGAGCTTTGATCAAGGCAAGTATAACACAGGACTATCCTTGTTACCTATACATCAAATCGTCATACATATGCATGTGCTTACCTTGACAACCTTAGAGATTATAACTTAGTGATTGTTATCTTGATTCCTTGTCAACCTTGGGAATGCATATGGGTAGCTACTGCTAGTGCTTAAACTAAGAACAATGATCTTGTAATTTGATTAATGGATTAAGCAATCAACTATTAAGATGATTTTATTATCGTTAAAAGGGGCTAGAGCATGTGTATTATTTTGATGCTCTGGTTTCTCTCCATAAGGACTTATCTGTAAGTGATAACCGGGATATACAGTACAGCTGTGAGGGCTATATGGCTCTGGCTTTAGTTGTTCAAGAGACCTTTTCTAGCTTGTTAGAGGTTACCTTAAATGGCGTAAGAATGGCTTGCCATGTTGGGTGTAGTGCGAGCCCCTGGCCTAGTGTGTATAGGCTGCGGTTGTTGTGCCACATGGAAGGGGGGTTCTACATCTGCCTGCCGAGTGAAATCTAATGGCCCTAACTTGTTAGACGAACTTTTGAGTGGCTTTATATGGTTCTCGGGTGTTTGGGCTTGATCTCCCCACTCATTTGGAAATCATGACTTACAGTGAAAGTGTACACCTCTGCGCAGAGTTAAAAACTGGTATACTAGCCGTGCTTACGGATACGAGCGGCCTTGGGGATTCTTATGGAATAGTTGATCATAACCGTTATATCATGCTTAATTATTGTTGATTATAATTTGCTCATGTTAATGCTATTCATTATCCTTATTACAACTGATCATTGGTTCTTTAATGGGAAGTGGTTTATCTTGATGCTACTCAATTGCTAATATATGATTAAAAAGCTAAACACAGTTAAACAGTGTCTAGCCTTTTTGAGCCTCATGAACCCTGTGTTATATTTGTGGAGTTCGACATGAACTCACCCTTGCTATTTCCACCATAACAGATGAAGATAATGAGGAAGATTATCGGAATGAGTACTAGTCTTGATGTCAACCAGTCAACCGTGTCCCTGTGTGGAGTTTCCGCTGAAGAATTATTATTAGTTATTATTATCTATCGTTCAAGACTATGTCTTAAATACTTATTTGTTATGTAATAAGCACTGTGATGATACTTTGTAATTTGTCAACTTATGTGTGCGACTGGTTCCTGGGGCGCACATGAGTCTTTTATACATCCTATTTTTGTCCTTAAAAATGGGTGTGACAGTGACCTTACTGATTTTGAATTTATCAATGTCACCAAGGATGGTTTTGTACCTGTTTCTCTAAAGCCGATAGATAATTGGTTCAATATCATCATATAGTCAATAATGGTTGACGTCGGCCAACCCATTGGAAAGGGTTGATGATTGGGTGGCTTCATTGCCTAGGCTGACGTTTGCAAGATAAGGCTTGGAATTTATATATGCTAGAGATTTCCAAAGTGATTGTCTCACTAGAGCAATGTCCGGATGGTGTTTTAAAAAAATACTTTCTAAGTGTTTGGCAGGAAGCTTAAAAATACTCTCCAAACAATGGATGATACATGTATCGCCCTTAGAACAAATATGACTGATGTATACATCGCCCTTAGCCACTAGATAGCCGACGAGTTGGACATCGTTGCTATTTAGTTTCTTATGTTTTCAGGTTCACCTAAAGCTTCACCAAAAAACAAGGGGCATATGTTGACAACCAAAAGTGGTCAAAGTTTATAAAGGACTCCATCATCATGTTTCTATCATCAAGATGGTCAGAGAACATATTTGCATCATCTTATTTGGAGTCTGGACGAAGAAATAGCGATTCGGGGGTGCCGGCTTAGCCAAAACCGGCCTGGCTAGTTCCTAAACCGGCCAGGTTGGTTTGAGAAAGTTCTTCAAATGCAATATTAGACTGCACCACTGCATTCCTCTCGTCGAGCTGGCCAAAAAATATATATGGTTCACCCCATTCGGAGTCTGGAGGAATTAATTGTGATTTTCGGAAGCCGTTCTGCCCTGGACACACAACAAAACCGGCCAGGCTGGTTCTGAAACTGGCTAGGCCAGTTTGGCTGTAGTAGAACCAGCCAAGCCAGTTCTAGAACCGGCTAGGCCAGTTTGCCTAGTTGTAGGGCTGCGCAGCCCCCGCAAAAACATGCTAGGCCGGTTTGCCTATGCAAGTCCAAACCAAACACTTTCTAAATTGATTTTTTTGACATATTTTTGCATATTAAACTTGGAGATCACGATATGGAGATGTTTCCTATTGGGATAAGAGCACCACCTCTATATATACGAGAGGATCACGGCCGATTGAAGGATCCAACACTCAAACATCAAAAAATACATCTACTGTCTAGTTTTACCCTTTTCCAACCCTCCTATTGTTCATTGCATCTCTCCGCAAGATTCATCGGCGTTCTACATGGCCTTGCCAGTTCTAGAACAATCCTAGGCATGCTCCTCCCCGACAGGTCCTCCTAGGAGGCATTCCCAGGCTTTTGCGGTGTTGTATGAGCTCTAGATCGGCCTAACCGTTCTCTAGATCGGTTTAGTCATTCTTAGAGTTGCTTGCTCGTGGTTTAGTTTGTTTGCAAGAGCTAGCCCTTGCTGGTGTGTAGCTTAGATCACAATCTAACGTCAACATTTTCATTTTACGGTGATATAGACTATTCATAGCATTTAATTGTGATGCAGAGCATAGGACTAGATGTAGTGCGGTATATCTCTACTATAGTGGACCAATCAAAATTATACTAGGTCCCCCTTAAAAAAATGTCCCTCACTTAGAGCCTCCAACCATTGTGTACTAAAAAAATGCACACAACAAACTGTCTCCATTAAAATCAAGGGCTAAGAAATACCCAAACCCAATCCAATGTCCAACGTTTGATGTTTGATGCCAAGCTTCAAACGCCGCACCTCACCCCACGCGGCCTCTGCGGCTCCGCCCCATGCACGAGTGGCTTCAAAAGCTCTTGAATGCACACATCATCATGAGCAGGGATGGAAGGCTGTGATCACAGAATTAAAAAAGGAAACACACGCGAGCACCCGTTGATCCCGCCGGCCGGCTGCCTCATCCCGAATCTGGTAGACCAAGCCGGCCGTAGCCCCGTAGTCGTTCGCCGCATGCTCTCTAGATTGTTGTGCTCACGGAGTCATGACCTCCGATCCGCACCTGGCCCCGCGACGCCTCCGCAACCAGCCCCGGCATAGCCATGCCCATCGCTGTCTCGCTGAGGCCCGCACGGTGATCTGATCGGGCCTACGCTTGGGACGTCGTCTCCGATTCAAGCAAGGTGAAGGGGGGATCAGTTGTTGCCCGTCATCCTCCTTCTCGTCCAACCAGGTGAATTCGGTGGTGATCAGTGTCTCTCTATGTAAAACTTGATGGCATAAGTCTTTGGATGAGGGCACACTACTAATGTACAGTTGTAACTCTGTTACCTTCTAGCATTAGTATTGAACTACATTTTACAAAATTTTCATTAGTAAGCCTTGTTGTGATGATCTTTGTGCTCCTTTAGAGTTTTGATTCAATGAGATGTGCTAAACACATATTCCCCTTATAATTCACACATCGATTTTGATGTCCCTTTTTTCAGGTTTGGCAATACGGCGTACTTGAATATTTCCGTGGCTTTCATTCAAATGCTCAAGGCTGAGTGTGTCCACATGCTACTCCCTTAATGTTACTTTACAAAGATCCATCCATGAGCTAATACAATAGATACTGACTCCTTTTTGAAATGTAGTGCCTGTAGCAACATTTATAATGTATGTTTTATGTGGTACTGACAAATTAAGATGTGATCTCTTCTTGAACATGGTATTGGTTAGTGTTTTTTTAGAAAAGGGAATATATTAATATCCCAGCTTCTGCATCGACCAATGCATATAGATGTTCCTTATTACAACACAAGCACTGAGGTCCACGCAATCTCAAACACAAAGTTTTGATCCAAAATGAATAAAAGAAATGTTTACAAACTCAACATCTAAATAGCAATTCTATTACTAAATCTTCAACGGTGTCATGCAAATACCTCCATCGCGGTTGTCTTAATATTCCTGCATCTCATCTTCATTATTTGGCGATCCTCCTCCTTCTGTAATAGAGATCAGGACCTGGTCCAGTAGGTCCCCTTGAAGATAACATGCAAATAAGATGGTGCTATGGCCTTATCAAAAATTATATCATTATAGGTTAACCATATCGCCCAATAAATTGCACTTGCACCCACAAGAATCTTAGATTTCAATTTTCTATTTATCCCGTGTAACCAGCCTATAAACAAATTATGAATGCTAGTTGGAGGAATTAAATTAAAGGAAATATGAACAGTTTGCCACATGAATTTAGCAAAATGACAATCAAAGAATAGATGTTGTATAGACTCGGGAACAGAAACAACACTTTCTATCCCCTTGCCACTGCCGCCTTGCTAATTGTCTTTTGTTAAGACTACTCCCTTATACAAATACCACACAAATACTTTGATTTTGAGAGGTAGTTTTAGTTTTCATGTAAATGTGTTATATGGTATAGCTTCAACTCCTAATAAGGCTTTGTACATGGATTTAACTGTAAACAATCCTTTCTAATGTAGCCCCCACACAAAATGATCTCTCCGGTTTGTTAACTGTACATCTACAACCATAGCAACCACATCGTACCACTTGTAAATTAACACCTACCAGAGATCTCCTGAAAGCCACATTTAACAGCGTCATAGACAACACCGTTCTTACATATGTGCCTTTTCTCCTAACAATATTATATAATGCATGAAAGAGAGATTTTAAATGCGTGATCTTATCCACGAGTCCTCCCCACTGTTCACCTAAACGGTCGTCTAGCCCGTTTAAACACCGTGTAAACGCTACACGGTGGTATGCCGTTTTTGTTTAATCTCCCGTTTAGCCCGTTTAATTGGCCGTGTAGCCCGTTTAATGGTATGTTTTGTCCCAATAATGTCTAAACGGTAGGTGACCGACTGTTTATCATTTAGCGTTTAGAAAAACATTGGTCCTCCCAAAATTGCACTTGAGACCCGTCACCAAGATTAAACTTGCCGAATGAGAGGAACTCCTCCTTGACCTTCATTAGACCAGCCCAAAACTGGGAGTCCCCAGGCAAGTATTGAACCGATGTCAAAGTTTTGTCTCTTAAATACTTATTCCTAAGCAATTGTTGCCAGACCCCATCTTCATTCAGTAACCTAAACAACCATTTGCTTAGGAGATACTTGTTATGACTCCCAACCCTCCTTGATCTTTCGGTGCACATACTACCTCCCACTTAGTTAATCTATATTTTTTTCTTGTGTTCATCGTTCTGCCAAAAAAATCATTATCTAAAATAGTCCAACTTCTTCAAAATCCCTCTAGGTATTTCAAAAAAGGAAAGCATGAACATGGGGAGGCTACTCAAGATAGAGTTAATCAGAACAAGCCTCCCTCCTACCGACAACATTTTACTTCTCCAACAATTCAGCCTCTTTTAAAAACGTTCTTCAACATGCTTCTTGTCCTTATTCATGAGCTTTCTATGATGCATAAGAATTCCCAGATACCTAAAAGGAAATGACCCCAAATCACACCCAAAAATTTGTGCATATTCATTTTGGTTGGCTTTGGCTGCTTTGTAACAAAACAATTCGCTCTTATGTAAATTGATCTTGAGTCCCGATAGCTCTTCAAAAGCACAATGTAAAAGCTTCATGTTTTTGGCCTTCTCTAGATCATTGCCCATAAAGATAACAGTGTCATCTACATACTAAATGATTGAAAGTCCCTCATCTACCAAATGCAGAACAACCCCCTAGATTTGATCAACCTCTTTAGCTCGCGAAATAAGGATAGCCAGCATGTCAACCACTATATTAAACAGAATTGGAGATAACGGATAGCCCTACCGCACTCCTTTCCTAGTTTGGAAATAGTGGCCTACATTATCATTGACCTTTACTGCAACACTCCCTCTAGATATGACTTTTGAAATCTATTCACACCAAGTTAGTGAGAATCCTTTCATTCTGAGGACTTGTTGTATAAAAGGCCACTTTAATTTGTCATAAGCTTTTTTGAAGTCTAGTTTTAAGATCACACCATCTTGTTTTTTCCTATGTAACTCATGGATCGTTTCATGCAACATAACCACTCCTTCCATGATATAGCAACCTAGGATAAAGGTCGTCTATGACGGTCCTATAAGCTTGTCTGCCACTTTCAAAATCCTATTATTTACCACTTTCGTGAAAATCTTAAAGCTCACATTTAATAAACAAATTGGCTTGTATTGTTGTGTCCGAGCCACATCAGCAATCTTTGGTAGTAATGTAATTACCCCAAAATTTAGGCTATGGATAGGCAATCTCCCAGCATGGAATTCATAAAAAAGATTCATCAAATCCGGCTTTACAACCTCCCAAAAGAATTGGTAAAATTCTATGGGAAAACCATCCAGACCGGGTGCTTTGTTATGTTCCATATCAAAAACTACCATTTTAACCTCGTCCTCGTTGAATGGAGCCGTCAAAACCTCATTCTCATCCTCCCACACTTGAGGTATGTCATGCCTCAAAGTCTCGTCCCTTGAGAATGAATTCAGTGTATGAGGTCCAAATAGTTCTTTATAGTACTCAGTTATATAATTTTTTAAATTCTCATCCCCAACAATCATTCCTTCTTCTTGTTCTAGCTGGACAATTTTTATTTTCCTATGTCTCCCATTTGCCACTAGATGAAAGTACTTAGTATTATCATCTCCTTGCAATAACTTTGTTGCTTTTGATCGTTGGAGCCAATAAATCTCCTCCTCTCTTAGCAACTTAGTTAATTGCACTTTGAGATGTCTAAGTTCCACCGCTTGAGGTGACAATAAAATTGTCTTTGCCTTTCTGTCTAGGTCATCTATCTTAGTCAACAGGTTAGATTTATGTTTCTTATTTTGTGAAGACAAGTTCCTAGCCCAACCCCTCAGGAAACGTCGCAACCTTCTAATTTTGTTTTTCCATTTCTCCATGGGACCCCTATTCTCAATTCCCACACCTCTTTGACCAGCCCAAAGAAACCATCTCTTGTTAGCCACCCTAGTTCGAACTTTAAATTCATAATAATGCCTCTACGAGATGGTTCACCACTATCTAGTAAAAGAGGTGTATGATCTGAGATCTCTCTGGTAAGTGCCTGGACAGAAGCTAATGAAAATTTTTGTTCGTAGTTTGTTGTTACTAAGATGCGGTCCAACTTTTCATATGTTGGAACCTCTGCATAGTTTGCCCACGTGTATTTCCTACCTGTCAACTCCAGCTCTCTTAAATTCAGCGTTTCAATAATAGCATTAAACAAAAGTGGCCACTTATTATTATATCTTAAATTGTTCTTTTCGGATGGGTTCCTAATGATATTGAAATCTCCCCCTACTAAGAAGGGTTGATCCCCACAGCTAGTACAAGCTCATACTAACTCTGATAGAAAGTGTTTTCTGTGCTCTTCTTGTGCTGCACCATATATAGACAATAGAGCCCATCGAAAACCATCTGCTTTATTTTTATGACAAACTTGATACGGTAATCACCATCCTCGATGTTCTCTATTTCTAAACAACCTTGATTTATTCCCATTAGCATTCCCCCAGACATATCCCGAGGACACTGCCAATGCCAAACAAAATCAGCCCCTGCACAAAAGTTTTCTAGACACTGAGCTGAAAAACTATTTTTGTTGATCTCTGATAGAGCTATGAAATCAAGTTTGTTATCCCAGCCACATCATGTAAAAAGGTGTGTTTAGCTAAATCGTGCAGCCCTATGCAATTCCAGAATAAACCTTTCATTGAAATACTATTTTTTCCTTGCAGTTGCATTCTTATTGAGGAGTTTCTTTTTCTTTTTGCTTTTTTGCCACCTTGATGGGTACATCTACAAGTACTCCATTGAGGTCTGCACTATTATTGTCCATCACCTCCTCTATTAAATCGCCACAGAGTCGACTTATGGTGAAGGTGTCAGATCGATCTCATCCTCCTCATAATCAATTTCATTCTCACTTTTGTTCAAACAAAGAGATGGTTTCAATCTCTCCCTTTCAATATTTTTTAAAAGAGCAATAGACTCGATAATTGAATCATCTTTGTTACCCAAACTAATGCCAATCCCCCTAAGTTATCCTTAATACGAACACTAGAAAAAGAACAAATTGATTTATCATTTAAATTACCTTGGGGTTCCTTGAGGTTCTTGACAGCAACTCTTCTTTCTACTTTCTCCAGAGAGTCCACATCAACAACGTCTGCATTCCGTTTGCTCTACCATACTGGGATAGCTCTCCATCTGATAGAACCGCCATTTTCATGACACTACCCAAATCATTTTTTGACTCACCATCAGCTGTCACTCCAGCACCTAACATGGCATCAAGAAGAGCACCAAGGTGTTGAGCACCAATTGCAAATGTCCCTTCTGCTGCCCCATCAACTTGCCCAACTGAGATCTGCACCTGATCCTTCTCATTCATAGTGGACGGCTGCTCAAGAGATTTATTTTTCAAATCACTTGCAGCAGCATCAACTGGCAGTGTGGGTTGCTGTGCCCGGTCCAAGAGGCCATCCTTTGTCAAACCCCCATCAGTACTTGGCTGTGTTGCCAATGCAGCGTTCACCAATTTTCCAGCCGGCCTAGCAGACTGCAAAGGTTGCTGCAGCAGGCGCGCCGGTGCTGACAAAGTCCCAGAGGAGCCAGACGCTGCAATTGTTGCCGCATTTCTCACATTTATCGAATCTCCTTTTTTGACTCCTAAAAAATTGCGTGCAGATTCATTTAGTTCATGCTCCTCTCCTAACAAATCGTCATTTGACCAATCAAAATCCATCTGTGTCTCAGGAACCTTATCTTCTTTCCCGGTCATGTTGTTCTTTACTATATTTCCGACATTTGCATTTGATATATTGGTGTCCCCAGTATTCTGTGCCTCCTTCATCTCGATGTCTTTTGTCGCACCATTACCGTGATCCTCATTCCCATCATTTTGTATGTTCCAAATATTCCGCAGCCCAATGTTAGGTACATAAGGTTCAACCTCAAAAATCATCTAAAACTACCTATTACCAATGATGACATATAGTTTGGTCGGAATTGCCTCGGGTTCTAGCACTGCCACTGCAAACCACCCAAAGTTACTGGCTCTAGTAGTCACCGTATCCACTTCCTGGGTAACACCAAAAAGAGTTCCTAGTGCCCACAGAATGACGTACTCACTTAGAATTGTCAGCAGGTTGATGACTCGCATCCAAACCACTGGTAGAGCATGGCCAAAATACTCTTCGTCTTCCTTAAACTCTTAAAATTTGAGAGTGACCCCTTCCTTCATCTCTGCATTGAACCTTGTCATCTTCGTAAGATCTCCTTTTGTAGGGAAAATGACCTTAAACTCAAAGCCATTGTGCCATTTTACATCCCAAGCAAAAGTATTAGAAACCAACACCCGCAAAAATGCTACCACTTCCTCCTCTGATAGGTTCTTGCCTGTAGATATTAGAGCCATTCTAGAATCCTTCTTTGTTGGCTGGATGGGTGCATGTGGAATATGATAACCTGCAAGTGCATCGGCAGCCTGGCCAACCAACTGAACTACTGGTTTTGGTTGCTTGAGGACCGGGCACCGACTCATGGCATGATCAATGCTTTTACAGATTTCATAGAAAACTGTCGCCGTGCACTCAAACATTGGATGACCCTTCACTCCACACCGCCAGCACATTTTGGCGGTGGCCGCCCTTTGAATCACCTCCACTGCGCCAACATTGGTTGCTCCAATCTCCGAGTTCTCGATCTGCATATCACTCCCTCCAGCAACCGATGAAGAACTGTGCAACAAATGGGGCGCTGGCTGTCGTTCCTTGTTGGCCTTGCCTATGCCTTGCTCAGACAAAAATATACCTTTCCTTTCTACCTGATGCTGCTCTATGCCGGCCTTGATATGCTGTTCTAACCACCTGGGTTGCTGCGGCAAAGACCGAGCCACCGTGCCGGTCGTTAGCGGTGGAGGTTAAGGCACCGATTCTAGTTCGGCAATTACTGGGGTGCCAGTGCTTGCTGTTGCGGTGGTCCATGTTACAGTACCCGCTGCTCCTGCTATGGCAAGTGTTGCTGATAATTGCGACCCTACCGGTAAGCACTGTTCCAACCACGATCACCATTGCCGCCGTGCCGTCCTCTTCGTCCTCGCTCATAATCCCAACCTGGGCCATAGTTCGGCTGATGAGCCCCTAGATTGGGATTGAATCAAGGAGGTCCATTGAAGTACGTGCCATCATCGTTGTAGTAGTTGTAGCCGTACCCGGCGCCATAGCCCTGTCTGCCACCACAAGCACCACCACCACCACCTGTACGTCCTCCGCCATGACCAGCTAAGAATCCCATTCCTCCTGCACAACCACCATCGCTACCTCCACCTCCGTTTCCCAGGCCACCCACATATGCCACCACCATGCCTGCGCGCAACACTTGGCTATACGAAGGAGTCACCGAGTAGGGAGTGGCGGCTAGGGTTCTTCTATTGATTGCGTCAAGATCAAACTTGCCGAGTAAAAATCGAGCCGCTAATTTGGCACTGCAGCATCTGCTGCGTCCCAGGCTGTTCCGCATACAGGGCCAATGTTGGACCTCGTCTTGAGGCCCACCCATCCCTGCGTGTGTTACAGATCGGGGCAGCAGCCGTTTCTCGGGCACAAAATTCGGATTGGACAGATTTTGAAAATGCAATGAAGTTCAACGGTCCTCACCGCTGATCCCTGTCATCTTCAATGTCACCTGTGCCACTGAGGACATCTCCCCTAGTACCTTAGTGAGAGTGCCTCTTGCCACTGACCACGTGTATCCGTTACTGCACAATCGCCAAGGGTCAACACCGACGATATCCTTGGCCACGGCAACTTCCCTGATCACTGCGACATCGTCATCCACCGTACATCCATCCAAGCCTTCATGATGTTTCTTACCAACACCACCTTCGTGTCCGTTGAAGCCAGAGACGTAGATACTTCTACCCGCCGGTGAACCGACGAGTCTTGCAAAGCTGTGTCTTGGAGAAATCATGAACAGCTACCTAACACACCAAATCTGGCGTGTATGGCGACTGAGATGCGACCTCTGAGTCATCGTCCTCTGCCAGTGTCTAGAATTTGGATTTTGTTCCTATGGGATAGAGGCCCGCTGCCAGGTCGGGTGTAAGCCGCCTCCCGTAGTCATCGACGAGGTGCCATTCGTCGTCCTCATCCACCGTCCCATCTCCTTCTACTAAACTGCTAGAAGCACGTACCTTTGTGTCACTGACCTGGTTCGCCGTTCGCCGGCGGAGGTCCAAGGCCACCGAAGATGAGGTTTGAAGGATAGCTAAGCAGCCGCCAGGCCGCTGCCGAGCAGCCAAGCAGCCGCCAGACCACTGCCGAGCAGGGCACCCCTCCGCCGAGTAGCTGAGCAGGGCGGCCTTCCTAGTCCGCATCTTCCTGTTCCCCATCCGGCACCGCATCTTCCTGTTCCCCGTCCGGCATAGCCAAAAACCTGGGACCCAGGCAGTATATGCCTGAAGATCTGGTATTGGTCAGTGTTGGTGTTGTAGTTTCATTCTATGGTGAGATCCACTTTAATACTTCACTGTTAAAGCCTTGAAAATGCATAGTTATTATAATTTCAAGATGTTAGCTAGGTTTAGTCATTGTGATACAGTATCATATATTAACTATGTGGTTTTCTGTATTCCGAAAAAACCATAGAGTTACACTTGGGTTCATTGTGCTGATGTCATAAACTGAATGAATACTGTTGGTATTTTTTTAGCGTATATGATTCTGGACAGCCTGTCCTGAATAATATATTTGAAGAACCTGTTCTTTGACAAAGGCTTCACTATGAAATTTTATATGTGCAGTATAGATGATTGCTAAGACTTTCTAGCTACTTTCGTAACCTATAATTGTATTTGGAAACACTTTTGTAGTATAACTGGTTTGCCATTGTTGCTGGAGCCTTAAAGCAATGCATAATTTTTTTTAATTGTGCTAAAGCTTGTGTACTAAATACGGTGCGACAACTAAAGATGAAAAACAAGCCTGTCAGATGATGATACTAAAATCAATGAAGAAAGTTTTTTTTTGTTCTTCATAGACTGTAATAACGAAGCTGAATTAGAGCATTCCTCGCCCTTCTAATTCCAAAAGTTTATTTAGCTTGTCAGATGATGGTGCTTTTGATTGAATCTTAATGAAGCACTTCAAATTTGATAGAATTAACATTGGATTTAATATGACCCGTAGCGTTAGCACGGGCAAATATACTAGTTATGAAATGTAGGCATCTAAATACTAGTTTCAACATGTTTGAATTTTGGAAACTATATATGTACACCTAGTTTTGTCTAATGAAACTCACCTCTATTCTTTGTTCACAAATTTCTTGCCTGGTCGTAATTTTTTTTGCCCATGTGGCATATTATTTAATGAGAGTAAATAACTAAATAGGAAAAAGGTCCTTGGGTGTTATGTGTGAACAATTTTGAATCATCCGCAAAAATGGCTGGGATCATCTACTAAGTTCTTGAGTACATTGAAATTAATCGGCAGGATAATTAAAGAGATCTCAGCTCCAACATAATATTAATGCGAACCAGCAATCAAATAGCTGTCTTATTTTACTCCCAATTAAAGATGTTAATCCTTACCAGATGCATTCAAAAAAGAGATATAAACCTTACAAATTCCAACAGAAAATTAAAGTACAATCAGGCCTTGATTCAGGGTGGCATAACAGATAATCATGATTGATGGATCTTAATAGACGGTCCTATTCATTTTGCTGAAATTTGGCTTATGCTGATTTGTTATGAGAGGAAAAACACTGCTAGTCCGCTAAAAAGTACTGCTGAAGTAGTTCAAGCGAACAGGGCCAAGCAGTTCTGTGGGGCCTACGGATCACTAATACCTGCCCAATAGGGTTCACCCCTTTCTTCCTCATCTATGGCGCAGATGCGGTACTTCTTGAGGAGATTGGCTACGCCTCTCCTTGAGTCTGTGCCTACGACGAGGACACAACAGAGGAAGCCTTACAGGATTCCCTAGACAGGCTCGACAAGCACCGTGGAAAGGCACTCATCCGCTCCGCAAAATATCAACAGCAGCTATGCAAGTACCACAAAGCACGTTCGGCCACTAAACTTCATGCAAGGCGATTTGGTCCTACGTCGGGTTCAATCGACCAAGGGGAAAAATAAGTTTTCGCCTCCATGGAAAGGGCCATTCATCGTGGCCGAGGTCCTGAAGTCGGGAACGTACAAGCTCACTCACGAACATGAAAGGTGAAGTCTACACGAACACCTAGAACGTCGACTTACTGCAGCAGTTCTACGCGTAAAGAAGCATCCTTATACTAAGGAATAACTCACGGGTGGTGCAACCACCAACCCGTCACTAAAGTAGTAGACTGCATCAACAAGATCAAACATCAATCGGTATGTCCCCGGGATTAAACTGAGCACCCCAGCAAATCAAACTGACCTATCGAGGTACTCGGGGGCTACACGATCGAAAAAATTTCCAAGAGCAGGATGCATTTGGGCAAACCGTGTAAGGGACTCCAGTAGATCACCACGGTACGTTATGCTAACCTACTGTGGCGACCCGGGGGCTACAACTAATACTACACAGGTCATGAAGCAGTTATTCACAAGAACACAAAATGTGAAAGTCTTTATTTCAAGGCCAATGCAATTTACACTTCATGAGGAGCAGAGTGGATGACATCCTCTACTCTCTCATATTCAACAATGGCGCCCGCCGCACTCCTAAACTCTACGGCCAGAGCACCAACACCGTCAGGCTTCTCCGTCGGTGGAAACCCGATCGCCACATAACGAAGGTCCTCGCCGCTTCAAAGGAAGGCAGCCGCCAACGCCAATGCGGCTCCGCAACGAACCGCGTGACGAATCACCTCTGTAAACCGCCTCGAGACGTTACCGAGGCATTCTTCAACACTCACCCCCACTGGTGAGAGCACGTCAACAACACCGCCGCACGCCTCCAGCAGGGTGGCGTGGAGGTCCTGGTACTGACCCGCTCTAACCACCGTGGCAGATGAGTCGGCCGCAGCAGCATCACGGTCGCGCTTCGCCTCCATCACCTTCTCGGTCAGGATGGTGTTGGCTTCACGGAGCCTCGCTACCTTGCTTTGGGCAGCGGCCAGTTGCTCTCGGGTGGTTGGAAGGCACAAGCAGAGCAACCACTCATCAATACAAAGACATCTCTAGATGGATGAACAAGGAATCTCACCAGGAACTTACCAAGAAGTTACACCTGGGCTTCAGCGTGGGACACCCTCGCGATGGTCGCCTCCTGCTCCGACCTAGCCATCGCCGCTTGCATGGCCACCAACTGCGCTCGAAGACGGCTTGCCTCATATTCAACCATCACGGCTGCCGGTGGAGTTGCGGCCTCCACCGCCATGGCACCACCCAGCAATTTGGGAGAAGGAGGAGGACTCGCGTCATCAAGCACAGGAAGCCTAGAAGGACACCCAATGAAAAGAGGCACAAAATCCCCAAGTTCACCCAATTTGGGTCGGCCGATGGACCTACCCGACAAAAGCAGGACGAATGGGCGGATAGCGCTTGGCTGCTGCCCGCCTAGAAACCTCCGTCCTCGGACTGCCCACGCTCTCCATCAGATCGGATCTAAGGGGATAGAGGTAGAGGAAGACGAAGAATAAAGAAAGGGAGGTAAGCTCAACAGTGCGTAGATGAAATTATGCCCATTTACACCCATTTACGCCTGCCCCTTCTTTATATAAGCAGGAACCGGTGCACAGACGGCATCCCAACCGCACACGCTTGTGCATGGGAAAACAAGCTACGAGCACCAACGCTCCAGCTTCCAGTAAGCAAACTCACCCATGGGTCCCAGTGGCTCAATCTTGACACACCGTCATCCGAGCCGGTGCAGGCAAGTGATTTGACACTCAGATCGAGTACGCGGCCCGTCTCACCCCCTCAGCAGTTGTAAGCGGTAGTGACTTGTTCACTATCGACCCTGCCCCTACTAGAGTCATGGGGTATTTGGGAGGGTCCCTAGGATGACCCTAAAACCACTGACATTTGGTGTCATGTAATTCTCCTAATACCTGGACGAGCTCGAAGTACTTTATTTCCGCAGATTTGTGCCCCTTCGGGAGAAACCGAAAAACTAGTTGGTCCACGGCTGTAACCAAAGTACGAGCTCCTAGAATCTAGAAAAAGAGTTTTATGACGTACCCCCGCTAGTCAGGCTTTGTCCTGTCGCCCCTATTCATTAGGACGTGGACGTTCACTCATTCTACCCGTCACTATCTCGAAGAGTAACATGCGCAATAGCCCACAACTGCTCACGTGTTCGTTATTCGCCCACAATGGCTCCCGACCCGGGAGACTGTTATATTGGCCTCAAGGCTCCGAGACAATGGCCTCCCTCTTTCCACTAATGAGGCTCACGAAAATGTGACATCCAAGTAGCTTAACGGGTCTTGAAGAAAAACGTGACATCCTTAGTGTTTGTTAACAAACGACTCGAGTCGGGTCACCCTAAAAACCAACTGGCATAGTGACGCGCAAGCAATGGCGGCGCAACTGCCCCGTCCTCATTATTGTTCTACGACATGGACTTAATGATGCACAACCACTAACTACACACCGGAATACATTGGGAACCAACTAACCGAGTACAGCGGTGCTCTCACCCAAATGTGATGCCTACGGACGTCCTGGAGGCTACGCTTTCGGTAATCAGATACCACCACCCGAACATGGCATTGACAATGTCCCGAGGGCTATGCCTAGGAAACCACGTTTCTCGATATAGGGTGTACCACCCGAGCCAGGCGCTTATAGCTACCAGGGAGCTATGTTCCCTGATGTACGGTGTACCGCCGCCCCATTCGATACTTGAAGAATATTCTCGCTACCTGATAAATGCTCTTGGTACTCAAACGGCAACATACTGGCTCCTCAATACTTGAGAATATCAAGTTGTGCTGCTCAAAAATTCGGCACCCGATTAAAATGCTCACTGATACTTACAGTATACAGAACTTGTAGGGGGAACTACAACGTCCCAAGGGCTAAAGCTACATGCTAGCTTACATTAAGTCGTAAATATATGGTCTAGGGATACCTGCACCACGCGTATATGTGACTATCGCCAGACTATCGGCCCAGCAGCCGTCAAGGAGAAGGCCTGCAAGGGCTGACACGATCGACCAACGTGGGGATCAAGGCAAACCAAGGTGGGCGTATTTGGACGATAGCTAAGATCAATCTGTTGCGCATATTGTGTAACAAACTAGGAACACATTCTGTTAGCCCGATCACCCTCTCTGTAACCCTACCTCTCCTGCCTATATAAAGGAGGGTAGGGACCTTGGGCTCACGATCCATCTTCCACAAATCCAATTTACTACATAGATAGGAGTAACAACCACTGTAATTGAGCATATGAATACAAGAGCGCACCACTGGAGTAGGTTTGAGCGCGCCACCGCGCCCCGAACTAGTATAAATCTCGCTACCATCCGATTCTGTCTACGCGATCACGTTGCCGGATATTGCCGGAATAAAACAATCCAACACCATGGTTTAGATTTAGTTGTTCTATACATACCGTACAGTTTGATGCATATTTCCAATCGACCTAAGGAGATATTTCCCCAAACTGAAAGGGAAGAAGAAAAAAAGATATCTCGCGTCTACATAGTGACATCCGTGGATCTGTTTGAACCTTATATGTAGAAAATGAATTAGAAAATGGGCTTCAATTTGAATCACGATTAGTACCAAAGCTCATTCGAGATCTATCCAGAACCTTTAATAGTCCAAACAAGTTGGTATATTAGGAGAGAGAGAGAGAGGAAAAAAACTATTGGAAAAGGAGATTGTGCTTCACCTTGCTATAACAGATCAAAGAAACAAAAGTTCATGGAATTTGCACAAGACACTACTACCTCGTCTCAGAAATAATGTAAATCTCGTTTTTTGAGGTGAGATTAGTATAGGTGTGAAATTATGTATTTACCCCTCCTCCATCATTCTCCCCACCAGTAGAAACTGAAAAATAATCATTGCCTTCTAGAATGTTCCTCTCGTAGATAGATAAAGTAATGGTATTTTAATATGTGGATGCCATTAGAAAAATTGACTTCATGTCTATAATTACATTCTTTTTTTAGACAAGATTTGAAATGCAGGATTATGTTCTTTTTGGGACAGAGTGGGTATATTTTAGACACTTTGTGTTACAGTTTGAGAGCTTACAACTAGCTTTGTGTTACACCCAAGTCCGGATCTAAACACGGGCTGTAATTTAAATCAGAAGCCAAGGTGCAGAGATAATTAGGCCCTGTTTAGTTCCCCAAAAATTTTGCAAAAATTTTCAGATTCTCTGTCACATCGAATCTTTAGACACATGCATGAAGCATTAAATATAGATAAAAAAAATAAAACTAATTACACAGTTTAGACGAAATGGACGAGACAAATCTTTTAAGCCTAATTAGACCATGATTGGACACTAATTGCCAAATAACAACGAAACTTGCTACAGTATCATTTTGCAAAAAAAATTGGATCTAAACCGGCCCTTAAGCGGTGCAAGTGGAGGGCAGAAGCTACTGACATTTTATTTGTTTATTATAGTAAAAAAAACTGACTTGATGCGTCTGCATGTGCATACAGCTAAGGATGAAAACGGAACGGAAATATCCCGAACCGAACCGCATCGTTTTCTATATTTTATCCGATCGAATTCGTATTTTTGTGTCCGACTTTACCGTTTTCGCTTTCGTTTTCGTATTTCAAATGTAAAAGTAGAAAACGGTTTAGACATTTTCTGACCGTTTCCGACCGTTTTCTATTTTTCTACTTTTAATTCAGAATATCCCGAATTCAAAATTCAGTTTAAACCGAATTTTATTGTCAATCATTACTGTCCAGGCAACTAGGTAAAGGCAAGTGTGGAGCACTGATGCTCATTGGCCGCATTATATAGGCAGCTCACCCCCGTCGCGCCTCCCTGAGTCGTCGAGGTAGGACTAATCACCTCGCACAGTATTGTATGCTTGCATGGTTGTATCTGGCTTTACGCGGCGCTGTTATTGCATTGCATGTGACTGGACCGACCAAAAGAGAGAGCTAGATGGGTTAGGCATTGTTGCTATCCTTTCTAGTCTAGTACCGATGGCATCTCAAATTTTCCTCTTTTTTCTTTTTTTTCTTTTCTTTTTTCTCTTGTCAAAGAAACCAAATTGATAAGTCTGCTCTCTTGCACTCGAAATTTGCCACGATGACACTTGTTAATTGTTATGCATTGTGGATCGGTATTCCGTATTGAATTTTCGTATACCGACTGTGTTCGACATAATTTCGCTCGAATGGGTTCGTTTTCGAAATTCTTGATATTCCGTAAGTTCGCGTTCGTTTTCGTATCCAGCTTTACCGTTTTTGCTTTCGTTTTCGTATTCAAATATAAAAGTAGAAAATGGTTGAGGAGTTTTCCGACCGTTTTCGACCGGCAAACGGCAACCAATCAGCGTGGGAACAAATAATAACTTGGGCCTCGCGTGGCCTCATCTCGCCCTACGGGCACGAGCAACGAAAATTTGATTCTCTCGTACAAGAAAAAGAATCTTGCCTGCACAAGTTTTAAGACGTTCTGGTAAAGAAACCAAGCGCTCAGTATTTGGAATGCTCGCTCAGCTAGGCAGCACAATGCCGAGCCAAGAAACCGAACGCGCCTCCGGACGACGCTTACTTTGTCCTCGCTTAGTGAGGTGTGGTGCAATAATTGACCGGAAGAGAGCTTAGGTAAAAGTTGATCAGGCATGAATAATTCGGCTTCACGAGGGTCAAGAGAGAAACTCTGGTGTGGAAGGAAGAAGAACTAACTTCAAGAACTCTTAGTCGTAGACTCCTTGACTAAGCTGAGTTGTCTCCTGAGGTACCCACGAACCATAAGAAAACGAGGGTACAAAAAGTAGCTATTGACGTAAAGATCTGTCACACATAAGTACTAGATCGAATGGGTCGCAAATGAACCGAGGCAGCGTAATTCTGCCAAAATCGGCCTAGCCAGGTTTGGGAATCGGCCTAGCCAGGTTTGGGAATCGGCCTAGCTGGTTTTCACAGGTTTTGCCCAAAAATGTCCTCGGACACTAGCTAACACGCTTTTGCAGTGAAGAGCGGCTAGATTTATGGGCAAACCATGCAAAGGGTAATCAATCATGTTTATGTGACAAAGAACGGCTAGTTTCCGAGCAAAGTAGCCAATAAGTCGTCGAAGCTCTAGCCCTGGAGGGACCCCGTTTGGGTCCTAGGTTGGCTAGCGCAATGAACAAAAAAACAGAGATCTGAAGAGATTAGGGCAAAGAGAGGTAGAGACACTACTACATAAATCTTAATTGAGGTGGTCAAAAGGGATTTTCCTAAGAGGGCATCACATCCGCCTCGAGTCAAATGCCTATGTTAATCGAGATCAACATAGGCAGCCGAAACGCCCGTCTAGGAAAACTTGATTAACAAAGGTGGTTATAGTGCCCATCTGCGTAAATCAGAGAAAAAACAAAAAAAAAGTGGGCAGCTCTCGAGCCTATCTGGAAGCCCACTGCTGAGCCTGTCGGGAAGCCCATTGCTGTGGCCACCGGGAAGCCTCCTCCTACCCGTAGTCGCGCCCACCGTCGCCACTAGAAACGCCCGGAGGTGCACGCACGATGCCACTAAGGATGCCGTGGACATCACAAGTGAGAGCAATGCCTTTGCTTGATGAAGTGGCCTCTTCTTGACCCATCTTCTGTGACATGTCATATGCCACCAATTTGCCAATCACAATGGTCGGGGTCATATTGCTCAAGTCCTCCATGTTGTGGAGGATGGTGACGATGCTTGCATATTTGGAATGTGGTAGCACCAAGATGATCTTCCTCACAATGCCTACATCAACTAGCTTTGTCAAACCTATAGAATTAAGCTCGTTGATAATTAGATTCAAATGAGAATACATATCACGAACAAGCTCATTATTATCATACATTGCAAAGGAATCAAAGCTTTGTTTAGCTAGGCAATGCTTTTGCTCATGGACATTACTTGTGCCGTCATGGAGCTCATGCAATTTTAAACAAATTTAATTTACACTCTTTAAGGTGAACACTTGGTTAAAATTTCCATGCTCAAAGATTCAAACAAGCCATTTGTAGCTCTTGCATTAAGGTGAATTTATTTTTCATCACCCCTCATGGGTTTATCGGGATTCTTGAGGGGTTTCGTCCCGTCACGGGTGAGTCTCCAATCACCTAGATCAATGCTTCTATGTAGCAAGCCATTCTAGCACTATAGTAGGAGAAATTGGTGCCATCAAAGAGTGGAGTCCTAGAGGTATCCATCCTTCCCTCTCTAAGTAGTGTCGGCTCAACGATGGTAAAGCCAAAGGTCCAAATATGAGCCAGCCGGGCTTTGATACCAATTGAAGGGACTGTGACACCTTAGAAGGGTCAAATTAGGCAACTTAAAAACTATTTCATCGGATTAAGTAAACTATCTAAATGTGCAACTACGGTTTTGCTACTATGTTGCTATTCTACCACAAAAATGTTATCCAACCTACATTCCAATCCTACCAACTAAGCTAGGAATGGTAAAGCACACAACTAAGATTGCAATGTAAATGCAGAAGCTAAAGATGAAGTAGAGATGCAAACTCCCATTGACGAATCCGGTATTTTTACCGAGGTATCAAGAAGCGCGCAAGCTTGCCCCTAGTCCTCGTTGGAGCCCCTCATAAGGAAGCCTTCGCAAGGGCCAAGCTCCCGGTCGGGTAACTCCTTGGATAGCCTCAGGCCTTCCCCACACGCAAGTGGGTCTCCGATGTGCCTTCCGGCAAGCGTTTCTCGGGCCGCTCCCCACCATCTTCACTATCAAGCTTCCGGCCGAAATGCCACGGGCCTTGTTCCTTCCGGCATACGGTGGCGGCCACACCACAAACGCGGTTGGTGTGGTCTCGCAAGACTACAAGCCCCACTTAGTACAAACATGGTGCGTGCAAGCACCTAAGATCAAGAGGTATGCAAACCTCACTTTACACTAGGCCTAACAACTAGAGCAAGCGCATAAGAATGGTCTAACTAGCCTAAGTAGTTTGCAAAGCACCTACATTAATCACCGAATCTTCTCTTAAGCACTCATGGTGATTGGAGCACTTGGTGGTGATTGGTGAGTCTCAACACTCTCCTATGTTTGGCACACTCCAACTACACGTACTCTCTTGTCCCGGTTGGGGTCATATTTATAGCCCCTAAAGTCCATATAGCAGGTGGCTACCTTGGTGTGAAATTTTGCGCACCGTCGAACCGATTGCTACTTACAGGATCGTCGGACCAATTCAGTGTTAGGGTTTGACGCTTTTCCCAACAGCTCTATATGAACTAGCCGTTGCTGACCGTTGCACTGTCTTTGGGGCTCACAAGTGGGGTCACCATCAGATTGGTATGACCCCCTTCCTCGGATTGAGTCCAATGCCCCCTGTGCTCTCGGGATCCTTTCTGGAACAGGTCGGACCATGCCTGCAATTGCTCCGAAGCTTGTGGTGATTAGAGTCCGATGCTTGCCTTCACGTGATCTTGCAGTAAACAATGACACGCTTGGGGTCCTAAAGCTGAGGTCTAAAAGCTCCCAGGAAGGTGAAACAAACATGGCGCCACTACATCTACTATAGTCGACAGATCCTTCAGCCCCTCTCAAACATCTTTGACCTCTGTCCATTTGGCACCAGATCCATTTAACGTGTGTACACATGAAAAATAGATGTCCTCCGTAACATTACTATATTATTTTGGTAGAACACAACACCTGAGAGAGGTCTACGCCAGAAGACCCGCTGTCACCATTCTTGTTCCTTATTTGTGTAGAAGGGTTCTCAGCACTATTGCGACGAGGGGAGAATTGAGGGAGTGAAATTTTGTCAGAATGCACCTAGTGTTTCACACCTCTTGTTTGCCGATGATTCTTTAATACTAATTCGTGGACATTCTAGATCTCTATGGTGAGTGCTTCTTGGGCCAGATGATTAACAAGGCGAAGTCAGCGGTCCTTTTTAGCCTGAATACTAATGCACAAAGAAGTCGGAGGTGTGTGTGCTTTGCTTCAAATTACAAAGGAAACAATGAATGAATGGTATTTGGGACTCCCAGCATAGGTGGGCAGATCAAAATCGGGGACATTTGCTTAAATCGAAGATAGAATTTGGCAGCGCATTCAGGGGTGGAAGCTAAAATTCCTATGTTGGGCAGGAAAAGAGATACTTATCAAAGCTGTGGCGCAAGCGATCCCAACGTACGCTATGGGATGTTTGGATTTAACATAGTCATTCTGTGATCAAGTGAGTGTGATGGTATGCCGGTACTAGTGGAACCAACAGGAGGGTAAACATAAATCCATTGGTTGCACTGGGACACCCTAATGTGGCCGAAGAGCGAGGGGGGTTGGACTTCTAGGATATTCACGCTTTCAATCTCGCTATGCTGTCAAAGCAGGCATGGAGACTATGGGAGAGGCCGGAGTCCCTTTGTGCAACTATCCTGTGAGCAAAGTACTATAATAACTCCACTGTACTGGACGCTAAACTGAAGGCTGCAATGTCCTATATGTGGAGAAGCATATTGAGGGGTGTTCAACTGTTGAAGAAAGGCATGATTTGGAGAGTGGGGGATGGTAGAGGTTCGAAAATTTGGAGTGACCCTTGGCTACCGAGGGACCAATCTAGAAGGCCTATAACGCCAAGGGGGACTAGCCTGGTGACTGATGTTGATGAGCTGATTAAGGAGTTGTTCTGGGAATAAGATCAGCAAGTCATCTTGGCAATTCCAGTGTTTGAAGGCCAAGACAATATTTTGGCTTGGCATTTCGACAAGCATGGGAGATTCAGCATTCGAAGTGCCTACAAAGTTTGCAGGGATGATTTTATCAAGAAATCGAAACTGCAGAGCAGCACAAGGAGGCAGCAGGCAGCAAGAGGAGCCGGTCTGGAAGAAGATTTGGAGTCTCAATTGTCCATACAAGTGAAGCATTTCTTCTGGCGTATGATGCATGAGAGTCACCCTCTTCGTTGTAGCTTAGCAGCCGCGGCATGGAAATTGATACAAAATGTCCGGTTTGCGGAAGGGACAGTGAGGATGGCGGCTATCTCTTCTTCAAATGCAAGCTAGCTAAACAGGTTTGGAACCTGTTGGCTTTGGAGGGCTTGGTGTTGTCAACATTGGTGCATCAGGCGGGAAGGCCATCCTCAACGAACTGAAAGAGCTCACCCAGTTGCGCAAGCTAGGAGTATCTGGCATCAACAAGAAAAACTGCAAGGAGTTCTTCTGTGCAATTTCAGGTCATAAGCACGTGGAATCCTTGTTCGTGCACCTCGACAAAGGCAGTGGAGGTTGTGTGGGTGACATCTCCCTGCCTATGACTAACACTACCGGAATCCGGTTCTTTGCGGAGTGTCATGTGGTTTGCCGAGTGTTTTTTTTCGGACACTTGGCAAAGAAGCTCTTTGCCGAGTGCTAAATAAAAAACACTCGGCAAAAAAAAAATACTCGGCAAAGAAGCTGCTTTGCCGAGTGCAAAAAAAAACTCGGCAAAGACATTCTTTGCCGAGTACCAAAAAAGACACTCCGCAAAAAAGCTGCTTTGCCGAGTGCCAAAAAAAAACACTCGGCAAAGAAGGTTCTTGCTGAGTGTTTTTTTCTTCACTTGAGAAAGCCGTTTTTCGAAGCACATTTTGAAGCCCTAAATGAATTCAAATTAAAAAGTTTTTAACTACAAAGTTTTATAACTTCTCAAGATCTATAAAGTTTATTTTCGTCATTTCTTCATTCGACAAAGCGATAGTAACGTTGTTCACAAAATCTACACGTCTCTCATATAGTTTTATGAAACTACAAGAGAGATATATAAGATTTGTGAATAATGTTAGAACCACGATCTCAGATGGAAAAACTTCCTAAATGAAAATTGTAGATCTCAAAAAGTTATGAAACATTGTAGTTGATAACTTTTTAATTTGAAATCATGTTGTCATGCAAAACTGCATCCGAATTTCAAAAATTTAAAATTCGATTTTTTCAAACGACCTCGGATGGAGAAACTTCCTAAATAAAAATTGTAGATCTCAAAAAGTTATGAAACTTTGTAGTTGACAACTTTTTAATTTGAAATCATCTTGTCATGCAAAACTACGTTTGAAATTTAAAATTTTAAAATTTAAATTTTTTAAATGACCTCGGATGGAGAAACTTCCTAGATGAAAATTGTAGATCTCAAAAAGTTATGAAACTTTGTAGTTGACAACTTTTTAATTTGAAATCATCTTGTCATGCAAAACTACGTTTGAAATTCAAATTTTTAAAATTCAAAATTTTCAAACGACCTTGGATGGAGAAACTTCTTAAATGAAAATTGTAGATATCGAAAAGTTATGAAACTTTGTAGTTGACAACTTTTTAATTTGAATTCGTTTAGGGCTTCAAACAATCAATTTACACTTGATTTGGTATAATATTTGGGGAACCGAAATAGAATATAGACACAAATGAAAGAGTGGTTTTGTGGTAGAGGAGCTCACGCGTGTGTGAGAGGTCGCAGGTTTGATTCTCGCTGGGCGCAAAGTTTCAAAAAATTGCTTTGGCTGGTCACTTGGGAGCCGTTGCCATATGACTGACTGGCCGGTGGGTCCTTCATCTAATTAAAAAAAATTAAAAAAAAATTCCTATGACTGTGAAGAACCTGCTCAACCTTAAACTGTATGGATCTCTGGACATATTGCCAACATGGCTTGGCAAGCTTAGCAAGCTCACAAAGTTAGATTTGATGGTGACAGTATTAAACCAAAATGACATACAGCTTCTTGGGGAGCTACCAGATCTAACCATTCTTCGTCTTCATGTGATGCCGGTAAATGAGGGCAATAATAATCTCGATTTCTGTGTCAAGATCAATAATCTTGAGTCAGAGTCTCATTATAAAAAGGTCAGGGTCCTCGAGATTGCTTGCAGCTCTAGTTTAACAGTAACATTTGGATCCAAGGCGATGAAGAATCTTGAGGCTCTGAAGAGTTACAGCCGGACTGAGTCTGTGACATTCTCAGACCAGGAAAACCTAAAAAACCTCAAGGTCAATGTCCGGTTTGACTGCGAGGACTGGACAGCTCCAGCGGCCCAAGCGACTGCCCAACTCCACAGCAGCGAGGATCAGGTGGCAGCAGGAAAATGAGAAGATGCATTCCATTTCAAGCTAAGGACGACAAGTGGGTGTGTGTAAACTCTTTGAGGCTGTCATGTGGGCCCTACATGGTCTTGTAAAGAGGTTATCCTATTATTACTAATTAGAGGATCTATGTTAACTTTCATTAGACGTGCTAGAAATTCTTATAATAATAAAAACATCTGGCTTTTAATTTGGTAGGCTTTAACCATCATCACCGCTAATAGCCTAGGGCGATGTTCTATCAAATCCCTCACTTGAGCATCTTGAATTTTAAGTTTCTCCAAAATTCGCCGTTTCTTAGGGTTTTCTGATTTTCTGAATTTCGCAAGAAAGGCTCAATCTTCTTTATTGGCTTTCAGGTTCGTGGGAGTGCTTTCTGGTGATCTGTGAGGTTGTGATTAAGTTTTCCAGCTTTTCTGTTTTGATTTGGTTCTTTTTGTGAAAATTCTTCAGGCTTAGTCTTTTACTTCTTCAGATTAGTCTCGACCACTTTTCTGTAGTCTGAATTTTTGTTTCTGTTCTTTCAGTTTCTCAGCAACTTGCATTCTATCAGTCCATGTTCTGCTTACCCCCGAGAAAGCAATACTCTAGAAGATAAGGGCGATAAATGTAAAGTGGTCGCAGAAGTTTTGTCGTAGCTACTCTGCAAAAACTTGTAACGTGGGAGCTGTACGGCAATGATATTGCACAAATTGTGTGCTGGAGCCTGAGAGCGGGCAGGAATTTGTGTACTTGCGTTCTGTGTGGTGCCCGTGTCCATTTATCAACAAATGAGAAACCAACCCACAAGGAGATATCAAGATTATAGAGAAGTCATTTGACAAACTGCTGTAAGTTGTCAATCTTCTAGCGGGAATGTCATTGGCCCCGGCTACATCTCATATTCGGGTAAGAAACATTAACTACTCATTTCTACTCTCTGCACTATGATGCAAGACCTGGTTAGCCAAGATCACACATTCACACCACGAGTGGTCATCTTTTTGCTGCCAGGTCCTGGAGTAGAGGGATGTGCGACTGTCGTTGCTGACGGAGCTCGAACCTCGAAGGGACATTCACCAGCTTGTTATAATAAGATTGTTCAAATCATTATCTTTCTGATATGTTTCCTTGATTAAAAGAAGAAAAAGTGTTTGATGTTATTTTGGCTACGTGCCATTCTGTTTCCTTGCATTGGGGAGCGTGCCTCTACGCTACGGTTTCAACAGCTATATATGACATTAATCTGACAATTTTACAAAAAAGAAGCAGAAGCAGAGACACATATGTAAAACTGTAAGATCTCAATCAGAAACAAACAGAACACTAACAGATCAGTGCCTACGGTAATATGGTTGTGCTGCACGTCGCTTATATTAGGGGACCGCAGTGCAGTTTCTAACCTTTTACCTCTGACGATGCGCTGTCGTTACCACAAATAAACATTTGACTAACAATTAGCACTGGCACGAATAGTGATAAAGCATCCCTGTTTGGTTCAATTGAAGAGAAGAAGACCAAGTTCTAAATTTGTCCAGATTTATGAAAATCTGAGTCGGATATCTTCAAGTCTAAAATTGAGGGATCAAACGATAATAGATTTGCTTGAAATTTGGTGACCATGCTCTACACTTCAAGTACTTACTGCTGTTCAAATTTCATGAAGATTGGATGAGAAGGGCTTCAGTGTGGAAATGGATTTTATCAGCTAGTGCAGCAGTTTTCAGAATTGAGCAGTTATGGGAGATGACTGAATTGACTCACCAAATGTTGTCCAAATGAGCTCAAATTTTGACAGCAGTTAGAGGGCTCATATATGCACATCTCGACCAAAATTCCGTGCATATTGGATCTGAAATTGAGAGATATGATCAAATCTTCATAGGGCATAGAATCTGAAGTTCAGTGTCAAATGTTGGATTGATTCAGTATTATTTAGTTTGGATGATTGTCAAGTTGAGAAATTGATTGAAAGTACACGAGAAGCCTTAGTTTGGTTTTGAATTGAGATTATGAGAAAGGCCATTTGATTTTGGAGTAGATTTGACTAAGAGTGGTGCTTCAAGTGAAGATCAAACCAAAGTTCAAGATAGAGATCAAGATTAAAGAAGAAACAAAGGGACTCAAATAAGGAATCATGATCAAAGTTCAACTTCTAGTGCTCCACCTTCACCATTAAGTCAAGAAGTCTTCAAGCTAATTGATGGTGTAATCACAAGTGATGTTGAGAAAAGAAGGATGATATGATAAGGGGGATACATGTCTCAGCAATTATTTGGTGAGCAGTTAGGCCCCTTGCTAAACACTTGGGAAATATTCTTTCAAATACCTCTCGTTAATTGCTTTTGGGAGACAATCACCTTGCAACATCACTTGTTGAACTTGTCGCTTCTTTTTTTGTTGTATGCTTAGGCAACATGAGCCCCCTTTCTTATCTCCTGGGATTGTCCCCAATTTCTTTTTGACGAAGTTGATCAAAGTTTTATCACTTGACAAAGCTTGGCCACCAACTCCTTCATGCATCATGATATTCAGGCCACTCCATACAATAACACGCAACAACCAACACAAAGTAATGCTGAATATTGCCACACCATTGTGCTCCTAGAATCTCTTCATATGTATTCATGAACCTCTCTCATCGCCACTTTTGCTTAAATAGAGTCCAAGCACTTGAGCAATCTTTAGCACTTGGATCACATAGATAACAGATAATAGGAGTTTCTCCAATCACCTAAATCGGCCCTAATCTCAATAGAATAAATTTGAGCATGACTCAGCTTGTTTTCTTCCTTTTGCATCGGCTTTTCTTTGATATGAAAATTATGCCCACTGATGTCAAAGCCTAATGCATGTTGAGCTAACATGTTAGCCCTACGATTTTAATGCCTTGTAATATGCCGAATTTGGAATTCAGCAAAATATGTAATGATGTTAATTAAATATTTGTCAAGATATGCATTAGGTGATGCTTCAAAACACTGAAACATAATAGGGACTTGTTGTACTGCACCACTAGTAAAGAATCACCAAAGGCTTCAACATGCTTCACCTCTATGGATTGCAATATTTCCAAGCCAAACAAGAGAGCATGATATTCCGCTTGAATGTTGGCGCAAAGGTAGTTCAACTGGCTTGATGTCTCAGATAGCACCATTGTGAGAAATAATGATTATGCCAACACCTTGGCCTTTTTTGCAAGCCGATCAACTGATTTGATCTTTTGAAGTTTTAAATGGTTCAAAAGGCAAATATAGCTTAATTAGTGTGTATGCCCATTCACCGATCCTTCCTCTGAGGATATTGACCGATGTAACATGTGCTTAATAACATCTGCCTAACAGGCAAACACACATGTACTAGATAAAAAGTAATGTCATAATTTAGAACATGCATAGTACAATGATAAGTATAATTTTAATCATAGGCATACCTTGTCTCAAGATCAAGAAGACACTTTGGTCAAAAAAAAGTCAAGAAGACATCGGCCAATATAGGTGATAGCATATTATTTTTCCTTCGCGTCTTGAGTCAACATAGCATCGATAAACCCACTTTGCCAATAGTATACAACATGAATGGAGCTCCTCTCCTAGATGCACGAAGAACTAGTGGTGTTGATAGATATCCCATGAGAAGCGTGATTAACTTATCTTACAATTGGCTTCTGTGCTTTGATTTGCAAATGTTAGTCGTGGACCAACGCCATCCCAAATATCAACTTTTCACATGTTGGTTGGAAGTTCTCGGAAGCCAATATGCTATTTTGGGCTTCACGATCATTAGCAAGTGCCACCTTATATTTTTCAACATCAGATTAGTGCAGATTGCCAATGACAATCAGTCCTTCAGTTTCTTTGATAGGAATATCTGCGGAGCAGATTTTGATGATTACTATCTCATTGCCCTTTTTCACGGGATCAATGAGAACTTCCTTTTCCCTTGGCACGTATACTTGCTCTGCTAGTTCCTTACCTCTTGTTGGACCTGATTAGCACGTTCACCTAAAACTAGCTTAATCGGCCTTGCCTGGCTGGGGCTCATTTGGCCTTAGCTCAATCGGCTATGAATGACACGACGTTGCCTATTGTGAGAAAAACCAGCAGGCATCCTCCATCACTGAGGTATTTGAATCATTAAAAGGGTAAGTTATCCATACTCCATCTTGCCCCCATAAAGGATTTGATGGATTTGGCATGGGGCCTCCCTGGATACAAGTGGATATGTAGAAACATGGTACTGAATTGGAGCTTCAATTTGTGATTCCACAATCTATTTTGGAGGCTCAACTCATTTAGGAGGTGATCTGGCTCTTGTATCGAATCTGGCCTTTATGGGCTAATGAATGTCGAGTCGGCCTTTATGGGCTCATGAATAGCCTGCATACTTGCTCATAAGCCGGTCAAAATCTAATTGTATCTTCACCACTTTATTGGAGATTTCAGTTTTCTTAGCCTCCCAAGTCTCAATCTCCGGACCCTTCAAATTACAAGTGTGCCGAGTTTTTTTGTTTGTAGTTAGCTTGACTGATTTGAGAAATCTGTCTTGCTAATTTTTCTATCCACCAACATTAGAATTAGCTTGGCCAGCTTACAAAGTTGGCTTAGTCAATCCCTTTTTGACAGTAGCACTAGTAGCTGATTTTTGCTTATCCACAGGAGTTTGGGTTTGCTCCCCGAGCTAAGAAGATTTAATAGTAATCTTGATCAGGCTCCAATTATTACTGGACTTTTAATTTCTAACACCACTTCACGATCCAAGGCTTTCTTTTCTTTTCTGGTTCTCTGGGTTTGCCAATGATCACATTTTTTTCCAATAGTGGAATCGGCTTGTTCCGGCCGAAATCAGGATGACCAAATTATTTATTTCTAGAGTTTCAACCACGGAGAATGTCTTGTTGCAAGGTAAAGGATGTGCATCTCCAACATAGATATCTTGCATGTCCAATTTTGCCTTACTGATTTCCTAAATGGATAAACAGATTCTTGTAAATCAGTTTGGGAGGCATCACAGAAGCGTTAAGCGCACGGAGGCATAGGGACAGGCTTGATGACTTTGGAAAGTTAGGCTATATTGTAATATGAGGCGAAGAAGCGCACGGTGCTGCTGTCCCGTCATCAGTTTGAGAGGTGCGAACCAAATTTTGGCAGCAGGAAGTAGAGTGCTAACTTTTCCTAAATTGGCCCTACCGGTTTCAGGCGGCAAAGAGGCCAATTCAGATTGATTAGCAAATACTCCCTCCATCCCCAAAAAAAATGCAATTCTAAAATGGTATCATGTTTTAGTATGCCAAGTTTGACCAATTATAGAGAAAAAAGTATAAATATATATAATATAAAATAAATACCATTGCATTAATTATGAAATATATTTTCATAACAAATTGATTTGGAGCCATAAATGTGAATCCTATTTACTAACAACTTGGTCAAACGTGAAACACTTAAATTGGCACGCATACTATAGTTGCATACTTTTAGGGACAGAGGTAGTACAAACATGTTCTGATCATAATGATAGTGGAACAGCTTCCGTAATCGGGGCTGATCCAATAGTATATGCATCATGAGGCAAAGTAACAACAGCACACCAAATACTCTTCTCTCTAATTCATCAAATTTGGAGATAAGCTTATTCATAGCATGATAAAGTGGAGAACCCTCAGTTATTTCACTTGCATTTTCCTTAGTTCTTGTGTAGACATGATGATGCTCTCCTGACCCATTGGATTGGTGAAAATGCCTTTGAAGCTATTGCTCCACATCCTAATTGAGGGGGTCAATATCAGATGTAGTCGTCCTTTTGTGCCAGATGCAACGATAATGAAAACACAAGAAAGATAGATTTGAACCAACACATTGGCTAGGTCAGAAAGATTAGGATATAGCAGAACCAATCGTTCTTAGTGGAGTGACAAAAAAGTGTGTTGACACTTTTTTTCTTTTGCGAAACAAAAAGTGTGTTGACACTAATTAGGTCACCACACCAAAAGGAGCTAGATCGTTCGATATAGGGCCTAGCCAACTTTTAGATCGGTTGACGCCTAATGTATGTTCGCATACGAACATGTTGCCTCCAGTAACGAGCACGGTATGCAAGACACACTGACGAGGTCTCTTGAAAGCCAAAACCCCACACGCCCGAGAGACACCCCGTTGGGGGCTTGTAGTGGCTATGGGCTGCTCGCTGCTGTATTCATCTTGACCACTCTTGGGATTTGTCGTCGTCGATCCACTGGCCATGCAGCAGCGACGAAGAACGATTATATAGTTGGATTACCTTAATCAGCCATGATCCTCCAACATAAATAAAGCGAGGTGGTCTTATTCTAGTAGAATACCTTAAGGCATAATCTTCAAGTTTCCCATGAGCTTGGAGCAGTTCCGATCGGCATCCAAAAAATTTGAACAAGGAACATTGGAAGTTCCGATATCTGTTGGTAATCTAGACTTCCGTCAATATGCAACTTTTAACGTGGCAGGAACCTCGGCGCCCAACAGGCTTTTTAGGTATATGGGAACTTTCGATGCATGTCGAAAGTTCTGAGACATAGGTCGGGACTTCCAATGTGAGGGCACTTTCATAAGGGCATTATTTCTTCATCCGAACATCAAATTGGACGTTTCATATATGTTTTTGTAATCATATCGATGAGATAAACGCAATGGTAAAGTTCATTTTGTATCTTGACAACTTCACAAAATGGATAATTTTGGTTTTCAACACGGCCTAGCCCACCTCGGCTATGGCTTTTTGTGAATATACCCAGGGTTGTATAAATGTATTAATTTTTTTTAAGGAATGTGACAGCCCGAAAAATCACTTTTGCAAATTTATTGTTCTTTTGTTTCGTTTGTTTGGTTGCTATAGTAAATCGTAAGACAACTCATCAGAAGTAAAGAAAAAACAAAGAGAATGTGCAATCCATTGTAGATTTGTGCGCCAAGACATTTCCTGAGCCCGCGAAAACAAAAATTCACATCGCACCCTTTAAGGCCGAAGGCGAACCATTTCGGCGCCTATCTGTCTCTGTCCCCAAACTGCACACCATACCGCGTCCAGACCACCCAGCCAATAGCCATGAGCGCCGCAGGCAGGGACAGCCCAGTCTCCTGCAAGCGCCCGCTCGGCCCTGCCCATGCCTCGTCGGCGGCGCGGTACGGCGGTGAAGGAGTTGGGGGATCATGCAGCCCCAAGGCGAAGCGTCGCCTCTTCGCTGCGGGCTCCGGCAGCCGCTCCACCGTTGCCTCCGCCGCCGCCGCCGCCGAGGTGCGTTTCTGTTTGGCCAAAATCCAACAGTGCCATAGTTTTGCTGAGTCCGGAGGACTTTGGGGGATTGGTGGATTAAGATTGGCTGTGATTCTGAGCCTGTGGTGTGGAATCGGAGCATTTGTCGGTTCAAAACTTCAGACCGATTGTGTGCGCATTACTAATCCGGCTGTGGCTGTTCACTTGAGATCCACAAAAATCGAATGCTCACTTGTCCCTACGTTTGCACAGACAGGTTAGATGCAATGCCATAGCTATACATGTGTCGATATGCCGAAATGTTAGGTATAGAGTTGTCGGCGTCTGGTCCCGCAAGGGTCCTAAGCCAACGAGTGAATCAGTGCTGTGTGTCCCTAATCTGGATGGTGATGCAAGGAGAGTACACGGGGGTTTATCCTGGTTCGGGCAAAAGAAGGCCCTATGTCCAACGGGGAGGGAGAGTATTGTATTTCCTTGCACCTAAGTGCTTGCATAGGAATTACAAGCTGTGATAGAGGGAGCCGATCCCAGGTCTCAGAGAGAAAAAGTGAGAGTATAAAGGAGATTGCTTGGAATGTTGATCTTCTACGGTGGGATGGTGACTGGCTTTTTGCTTGTCCGTCGTCGCCTCTCCCTTCGTAGAGTCCCCTGCCTGCCCTTTTATAGGGTCAAGAAGAGGCAGAGACGCCGGGGGTGCGTTAGAGGTGAAGTTTTGTCGAGCGCTGTGGAGGCCGTTGTAGCGACGTGCCCCGAGAATGGTCGACCATCCCCGGACACCATGGTGACATAGAGGATGAGACGGTGAAAAGACTCCGGATCCTGTGGCATGCAAGCCTTGCTTTCTTGTTTGACCGGTGGTTGGTCGAGGCCGGGTCGAGGACAGGTCGAGGTGGGTCGACGGCGAATGGATAAGGCCGAGTCCCGGGAATTTCAGGGTACGATACTCGTCGTATTCTCCCTCGAGGGTGATCAGTGGTGGAATAGTGCTCGGTGTGGCACGTACAGTGACAGGTTTTCACCGCCCATCCCGGGATGGGCAGTAAAAAGTGAGATTTGATACTAGTACTGCTTCCATGCTGATTACCGTTGTAGCCATGGTGGGTGCGTGCAAGCACACCCACCGGGTGTAGCCCCTGAGGCCTCGGTCGAGTGTTTTGACTCCTCCGAGGTCTTTAGTGCGTTATGTCGAGGGGTGCTCTCACGTCTGAGCCAACGTGGCGTGTTTGGTCCTCTTTTGTTTGAGGCTTAGTCTTTTGCGGTCGAGCCCCCGAGCCTCGCGCGCACGAGGTCGATCAGGGTCTTGTCCATCTTTTATCGTACGACCCTCTCGCTCCTTTTTAGAAAAGGAGGAGGGGTGGGGAACGTCGTACTACCCTCGTCGGGCGAGTTCCGATGATCTCCGGTGAGCTGTTAGTGGGGAATTTCGAGTGGGAGTCCGTGCTCCATTCGGTAGGAGTTGGCCAACGGCCACGGAGGCGCTCTCAAAAATGCCAAGGAGTAGTCATGTGGATCTCGGCTCCATGCGATAGGATCCGAGGGCTCGATGCCTCCCTCCGAGGGGATTCCACCGTCGACCTCTCTTCTAGCCTCGAATACATCTGGGGCGCCTCAAGAGAGTGGCTCGAGCCCTAGCCTTGTATGGGCGCGTCCCCAGTTGTCCCTGACTTCGTTACTCGAGGGCAGCTGTCGAACCCCGGTCGAGGGCCAGCTTTCAATCCCTCGAGGTTTATAGCGGGCTCGGAGCCCGTTATCCATTCGCCTGGAAATGTCCATCTGCGGTTCCCTTTTTGGCCCGTTTGAGGCATGTCTTTTTAGGAGGAGAAGCGAGAACAGCGTGGTAGTAGGCGGCGTGGCGTGACGGTTACGGAGTGAACGGCGGACACGTGCCCTTACCTGCGGGTTTCGAGGGAGCGGTTAGGTAAGGTCATTGAATGCGGGAACTGTTCCTACCTTTTCACCGGATCCGCCCGTTGGTCTTCCATCGGGGTATAAGTACAAGGTCTGGGGTTCCATGTGCCCCCCCACAGGCCATTTGCGTTTTGCCTTTTTTTTTCCTTGTGCGCCCTTCAGCCGCCCTTCACCATCGCCGTCACCTCTTTCTCTGCCGCCGCCGCACACCTTTTCGACGACCATGGCAGGAAAGAGTCAGATCCTTCCCACGGATGCGTGGGCTCGTTCCTTGGTGATAGAGAGGAAGCTGGTGGAGTTGGTCCATGATGGTCTTCTGCAACCGAGGGCAAGCCGGAACCAACCGGAATGGAGGGTGCCGCCGTCCGACCACCGGGAGCCGGCGCCCCCGGAAGGATACGTGGTGAGCTTCGTCGCTTTCACGAGAGGGGGCTCGGGATGCCACCGAGCCGCTTCATGCGGGCGCTCCTCCACTACTACAAGGTGGAGCTGCATCACCTCGTCCCTAACTCCATCTCGCAGGCTGCCATCTTTGCGGCGGTCTGCGAGGGGTATCTGGGGATGGAGCCACACTAGAACCTGTGGCTCCACCTCTTCAAGGTGGAGCATTTTACCAAGAAGGCGGGCGAGCGAGGAGTGCGGCGCACGGTGCATGCAGGGAGCTACACCCTTCAAGTCCGGGTGGGTCGATGTGAGCAGTACATCCTGGCACAGCTCGTCTCATCGCGACGGGTGGTTCTACCTGCGTAACGACGACGATCAGCTGCCGAGGTTCTCCGGCCGGGTCCTGATGTCGCGTGAGGACAACTGGACATACGGCGTCATCGAGGAGGAAAAGTCGAAGCTGTAGCCGCTCCTCGACACGTTGAGGAGGCTTCGACAGCGCGGGTTGACAGCGGGGATGGTGGCCACCGCGTTCCACCACCGGAGGGTGCTGCCGCTGATGCAGCGCCGACTCTGGATCGACGAGATGATGCCGTAGGCCTCGCTAGAGGGGAGTCAGATGTCACACGAGTCCCTCCCCATTGATGAAGTCGCCCGGCGTGCGCGGTGGATGGTGGGGAGCTTTAGGCAGGAGGACATCGACAGGGTCCCGATGCGCCCCACTCAGTGCTTCGAGCCTCTGGTAAACATCATTCTGACATCCTCGAGTCCTTTTGCTTCCTAGTTCTCTTGACTAAGTTGGTCGAGGCTTCCGTGCAGGATCTGTCGGTGGTCAAGGAGTCGCGGCCGCCGATTCCAAAGGATCGGGCTGCACGAGAGGCGAGACGCCTCTCGACGGCCTAGAAGAAGGAAGAGAAGGACACTATGAAGAAGCGTCAAGTCAAGAAGGCCCTCGAGCGTGAGGCGTTGAATAAGCGCCGCTGCCAATAGAGCCTGGAGGGTCTCCCGATTGAGGAATCCCCCTCCGAGACAGTCTCAGGGGAGGATGAGGACAGCGGCGATGACGACGCTGGGTCGTGGTACGATACCGTGACTTTTCTGGCGCACCTCACCGATGTATGGCCCCTGCTGGAGCCTCTTGGCAGGGGGTCGACCACCCAGGCATCGAGGGAAGTCTCAGTGCCCATCGAGGGGGAAGGAGAGCCAGCGGAAGGAAGGCCCGAGCGGGGCCTTCAGAGAGGGGATCTACCTCGCCTGGGGTCCCGCAGGGGAGATCGGTGGCACCGCGCCCGCGAGTCCGATCGCCTCGGACTCTGCCAATGGGTGGAGCAACGACGTCAGCGTCTGAGGCCAGGGCGCCATCGACGGGCATAAGGACTCGAGGCCAGATAGCCTCATCGGCGCAGAGGTCTTCAGGTGCTCCGTCAGCCCGGGCTTCGAGGAGCACCCGACCAACAGGAGGCTCAACGGAGGGGCCTTCTCAGAAGCCGTCGGGTGGCTTGGGGAAGCCGGAGTCTAGGCCCCTGATTCCCATATCCGGGTAAGTACCTCACCTTGTCTTTCCGTCAAGGTCATCTTGCTCTTTATTATGACGCGTCTGTTCACTGTTTAGTCACAAGCGCAAGGTGGAGCTCGTGGCTCCGACTCCTGTCAAGGCACTCAAGTCTGGCGCCGCCCTGATGATGCGGACGTCTGCCGATGATGCTACCTGGGTCGCGAGGTACCAGGCTGCCATGGAGCGGCTCAGGACGAGGGAGGCCACCGCCAAGGCGGGAGCAAGCGCCCAGGAGGTCGCCGGTCTTGGTGACACTACGCGGGAGTCAGAGCCGATTGAGGCAGCCCCGGGCGATGCCAGGCTCGACGTGCCCGGTGTTGGTGGGTCAAAACCTGGGTTGACCGCGATGACCTAGGCAACCATCGAGGCCGCTGAGGCCGAAACATCCGTCCGTGACGCGAGACGGGCGGATGTCGGACAGTCGAGAGAGGTGGTGGAGGCCCCACCGGATGCGGGGAAAGAGGCGGCGCAGCCGGAGTCACAACCGGCATGGGAGGAGTCGCAGCCACAGCAGGACCAGCCAGCGGAGCAGGCGGTCAAGGCGGAACGGGGGGTGGTTGTGCCACCGTCCAACGTGCAGGCGGTGGCACCAACAGTCGAGACGTCAACCCCGCCCCAAGGGTCGATTCTGGCTGTAATCGATCTTACCGTTGACGACCCCCCTTCTGACAAGGGGAAGCAGAAGGCAGACATCGAGATGGTCGATGCCCCGGATCGGCCTGACACTTCCGCGACATTGGGGGATGACTTGGCCGAGGTGTCTGCCAGGTGGCCCGATTACGCAGGGCTGGCGCTTGTACGGGTGGAGGAGGAGCTCCCGCGCTGGGGTCGGTCGACCCTCGAATTCAAGGACGCATCTAACCCCAGCGCCGAGCCCTTCTTCGCCCTCGACGATAAGGATGAAGTGCAGCACTAGGAGTTCATCGAGGGACTCTGTAAGCACTCCGTGCAGTCTCTGCGCATGGTCACAGATACCTTGGTGCGGGGTATGTCGGAGGCCTTTGAGGTGAGCCAGGTTCGTTTGTCTTTTCTTGCGTTTTATCCTTCTTTTCTCCTTGGTTCTGATCTTAGAGTTAACTGTGGTCTGGAGCTCAAGGAGTGTTCTCGCCACAAGTCACTCTTCATTCGTCATGAGAGTGGCGTATGGGCAGTGCTTGCTCGTCAACGGGCTCTAGTTGAGGAAGCCAATCAATGGCTATCCAAGAAGAGCGCCGATGTGGACAAGCTCCGCGTCGTCCATGCAGCGATCAGGGAGGAGGCAGCGCAGGCTCGGGAAGCCGAGGCCAAGGCGTGTGAGGATGCGGCCAGGGCCCGGGAGGAGGTGGTCAAGGCCCGTGAGGACCTCGTGTCGCTGCTGGCGTGCGTGAAGGAGCTCGAAGAGGACGTTGCCTTAGTCAGCGGTCAGCGCGACGCCCTCAACATCTAGATCAGGATGGCATCCGCTCGCGTCAGGACCTTGGAGGACGAGGTCACGACGTTGAAGGGGATGGTCCGAGAGAGGGACGAGGCTCTCTCGGGCACCGGTCGAGAGATCGAGGCGCTGAGGGAGACGGTCCATGACAAGGACGAGGCTCTTTGGGCGGCGGAGGAGGCGCGCGAGGAGTTGCGTGACGAGGTCATGGGCTGGCGAACCCATGCTGAAGGTAAGTTTTTTGTCGCATTTTGACTTTTGGCCTCGAGGTCCCAGGTCTTTGCTAACTTGGTGTTTGTGTTTCAGAGCTGGAGAAGCAGCAACACGCGGCCCAGGCGACAACTACCTCGTTCTAGAACCTCTTCGAGGCCGAGGCCAGGCGGACTGAGCTGCTCTAGGGTGCGATCGCCTCGGTGTGCAACAGCCTAGGGGTCGAGCCCGACGCCGATACCGAGGAAGACGCACCGGGGAACTCGTTCGTTCACCGGATGGCGGCGCTAGGTCGCCTCATCCGCGAGAAGATACGAGGCGGGCTACATCATGGCGTGAAGAGGGCCATGGCGGTCATCTGGTCTGGATTTGAGTACGACTTGGGCCTCATCGCAGATGGCTTCATTATGGATCCAGACCGGACCGATGAAGAAAACAAAGCAGCCTGCCTGGATCTGATCGAGGCCACAGAGGAGCCCGGGGGTCGCCTTGCGAAGCTATTCGAGGTTGAGGTGGTCCCACCTGCCGACGACGAGAGCCTGTAAGCCAAACCTGGGCATGAAGGCCCGTGTAATAGGGTAGTTAGTATTTGTAACTTGCGTCATGATGGCCTCAGGGGCCTTGAAACATTTATATGTAAATTTGTACTAAATGTCCATTTTCATTTGAGTCTTTTTGTTCCCTTTCTTGCTTGAATCGTATTCTTGCATGATTTTCTTAGCGCGCGGTTGCACCCCTTGGCATGAGGGAGCGAGTGGAGGTACCGTAGCCTCGGAGGCATGAGTGATCTCGTGGCTCGGCAGCCCTCGAGCCTTAGGGCATGTTTGCGACCTCGTGGATTATGTAAGAACTCAATTCAAAGCGTATGGGAACGTTAGACGTGAGCTTTTTCAAAATCGTGAACTTTTATTAGGTATACTTAGCGTGCGGTTGCACCCCTTGGCGTGGGGGAGTGAGTGGAGGTACCATAGCTCGGAGGCGTAGGCGATCTCGTGGCTCAGCAGCCCTCGAGCCTTAGGGTGCACTTGTGGCCTCGTCGACTTATGTAAGAGTTCTCTTGTATTTTTTGAAAAATGCGAGTTTTTTTGGGGATACGCAGGGGGTTCCCCCCTTACTGCCCCTGAGGAAGGGTCGACTCTGAGGAAATAGGGCTGATCCTCCCTGGTTTTTATGAAAGAATGCTTTGAACACTGATGTATTCTTTATTCTATCATGGGATTGCGAAAACAATTTACAGAGCCTCGAGGCTTTAGGGAAAAAGCGACGTAGCTGTTCGATGTTCCATGCGTTGGTGAAGATTTTGCCTTTCTCATTCGATAGTTTGTAGGTGCCGAGCTTCAATACTTCCGCGATGATGTACGGCCCTTCCCATGGCGAAGTAAGCTTGTGTTGTCCCTTGTTGTTCTGGCTTCGCCGGAGCACCAGGTCACCGACGTTGAGGTCTCGTCTGCAGACGTGTTTATCATGGTAGCATCGGAGACTTTGCTGATACCTTGCATAGTGCAATAGAGCCACATCGCGAGCTTCCTCGAGCTGGTCGAGGGCATCCTCTCTTGTGGCGTCATTGTTTTGCTCGTTGTAGGCTTTCAGTCTCGGGGATCCATATTTTACATTGGTTGGGAGCATAGCCTCGGATCCATAGACTAAGAAGAACGGAGTGAACCCCATGGCTCGACTCGGCATAGTTCTTAGGCTCCATAGGACTAAGGGGAGCTCGGCAGCCCATTTTTTGCCGTGTTTGTTTAGCTTATCAAAAATTCTTGGCTTTAGGCCTTGTAGAACCATGCCGTTGACACGTTCTACTTGGCCATTTGTTTTTGGATGAGCCACGGCCGACTAGAGCACACGGATGTGATGGTTGTCGTAGAAATCCAGAAACTTTTTACTGGTAAGTTGGGTGCCATTGTTCGTGATGATGTAGTTAGGAACCCCAAAGCGGTGGACGATGTCGGTGAAGAATAGCATGGCTTGCTCAGACCTGATGCTAGTGATAGGACGGGCCTCGATCCACTTGGAAAACTTATCAATGGCGATGAGCAAGTGGGTGAAGCCACCGGTTGTCCTCTTTAGGGGTCCGACCAAGTCGAGCCCCCAAACAGCGAACGGCCATGTGATGGGAATAGTTTGCTGGGCATGAGCCGAAAGATGGGTTTGCCTTGCATAGTACTAGCATCCTTTGCAAGAGCGTACTAGCTTGACAGCATCGGAGACTGCAGTTGGCCAATAGAAACCTTTTTGGAATGCGTTCCCAACAAGGGTTCGAGGTGCCGCGTGATGACCGCAAGCCCCCGAGTGTAGATCTTTAAGCAGATTCTTGCCTTCCTCGTTTGTGATACAGCGTTGTAGGATGTCCGTAGGGCTGCGGTGATACAGCTCTTTGTTGTCACCAAATATCACAAAGGAATTGGCCCGGCGAGTGATCCGTCGAGCCTCGGTCTTATCTGAGGGGAGGTCCCCTCGAGTGAGATAGTCAAGGTACGGAACACGCTAGTCAGGCTCGAGGTTGGCTGGTGGGGTCGAGCTTCCACCTGGATGACTTCAGTCCTGGTCGAGGGAGCTTCCGCCTCAGGTGGAGGATCGAGTGATGGACCGTCGGCCCCTCCATCTAGCCTGGTGTTGACGGATGGTTGATGGAGATCCCTCGCAAAAACGTTAGGTGGAACTATGGTTCGACTAGAAGCGATTTTCGCGAGTTCATCGGCAGCTTCATTATATCTGTGTGCAACGTGGTTGAGCTCAAGGTCATGAAACTTGTCCTCAAGGCGCCATACCTCCTCATAGTAGGCCTCCATTTTGGGGTCACGGCAGCTTGAGCTCTTCATGACCTGGTCGATCATGAGCTGGGAGTCACCACGAACGTCAAGGTGTCGGACCCCTAGTTTGACGGCAATGCGCAGGCCCGTGATGAGCGCCTCGTACTCGGTGATGTTGTTGGAGGCAGGAAAATGAAGCCGGATTACATAGCGCATGTGGACTCCGAGGGGCGAGATGAAGAGCAAGCCCGTGCCCACTCCTATTTTCATCAGTGACCTATCGAAGTATATGGTCCAAAGCTCAGCCTAGAGCTGAACCAGAGGAAGTTGAGTGTCGGTCCACTCCGCTAGGAAGTCTACCAACACCTGGGATTTGATGGCTTTGCGTGGCGCATAAGAGAGGGTCTCACCCATGAGCTCAACCGTCCACTTTGCTATTCTACCCGAGGCTTCTCGGTTCTGGGCTATCTCTCCCAAGGGGAAAGAAGACACCATAGTCACCGGGTGACCCTCGAAGTAGTGACGAAGTTTGTGCCGCGTCAAGATGATGGCGTACAGCAACTTCTGGATTTGCAGGTAGCGAACTTTGGTTTCCTAGAGCACCTCACTGATGAAGTAGACTGGCCTCTAAATGAGCAAGGTATGTCCTTCCTCTGCCCTCTCGACAACTAAGACCGCGCTGACTACTTGTGTCGTTGCGGCGACATAAAGCAGGAGGGGTTCCCCTGTGGCCGGAGGGACGAGGATCGGTGAGTTGGACAACGTAGCTTTGAGCTTTATAAGGGCCTCTTCTACCTCGAGGGTCCACAAAAAGTGTTTTGATTTAGTTAAGAGACAATATAGTGGGAGCGCGTTTTTGTCGAGGCGCGAAATGAAGCGACTAAAGGCCGCGAGGCAGCCCGTAACCCTCTATACGCCCTCTAGGTCACAGATAGGGCCCATTTTGGTTATTGCAGTGATTTTTTTCGGGTTGGCTTCGATACCACGTTCAAAAACGATGAACCCTAGGAGCATGCCTCGTGGGACGCTGAAGATGCACTTCTCGGGCTTGAGCTTAATGTTTTTTGCCCTAAGGCATTTGAACGCAACGTCGAGGTCATTTACTAAATTACTGACCCTTTTGGTTTTGACAACGATGTCGTTGACGTAGGCCTCGACAATTGGTCCAATGTGTTCCCCAAAAACATGTTGCATGCATCGCTGGTACGTAGCCCCCGTGTTCCGGAGACCGAAGGGCATAGTAACGTAGCAATACATGCCGAACGGGGTGATGAATGAAGTCGCGAGTTGGTCGGACTCCTTCATTTTGATCTGGTGGTAGCCGGAATACGCATCTAGAAATGATAGAGTTTCACATCCCGCAGTAGAATAAACGATTTGATCAATGCGTGGTAAAAGAAAAGGAACTTTCGGACATGCTTTATTTAAACTAGTATAGTCTACACACATCCTCCACTTCCCATTCTTTTTCTTAACTAATACAGGTTTAGCCAACCACTCAGGATGATGAACCTCCTTGATGAATCTGGCCTCCAACAGCTTGTGGATTTCCTCACCGATGACCTTGCGCTTCTCCTCGTCGAAGCGGCGCAAGCGTTGTTTCACCGGTTTGGAGCCGGCTCGGATCTCCAAGGCATGCTCGGCGACTTCCTTGGGTATGACCGGCATATCCGAGGGACTCCATGCAAAGATGTCGATGTTTGCGCAGAGGAAGTCAATGAGCACTGCTTCCTATTTGGGATCGAGGGTGGCGCTGATGCTCAACGCCTTTCCGTTTGGGTCGGTGGGATTGAGGGGTACGAGCTTGACGTCCTCCACAGGCTCAAAGTTGCCGGCATGGCGCTTGGGGTCGAGGATCTCTTTAGCCAAACTGTCGAGGTTCACCGCCAAGGTCGCCGACTCCAAGATGGCTTCCCCGTGCTCGACGCATTCCACGTCGCACTCATAGGCGTGCTCATAGGAGGGCCCGACGGTGATGACACCGTTGGGGCCCAACATTTTGAGCTTGAGGTAGGTGTAGTTGGGAACCGCCATGAACTGGGCGTGGTATGTTCCATGGAATCCAACCACCTCAAAAGTGAGAGTTTCCTTCTTGAAGTTGGCAGGAGTGCCAAAACAGATAGGCAGGTCGACCCGCCCGATGGGCTCTGCTCGCTTCCCTAGCACGACTCCATGGAAGCCCCCGACACTGGGTCGGAGGTGTTTCCTTGTGATTCCCAGAAGGTCGAGGGTCTGTGCATAAATGATGTTAAGACTACTGCCTCCATCCATGAGCACCTTGGTGAGGCGTGTGTTGGCGATGATGGGGTCGACGATAAGTGGGTAGACCCTAGGATTGGGGACGTAGTTGGGGTGGTCATCACGGTCAAAAGTGATGGCCGTCTCGGACCAGTCAAGGAAGAAGGGGGTTGCGAGTTGCACGGAGAAGACCTCTCGATGTTCCTGTTTGCGCTGCCGTGTTGAGAGGCGCGTCGAGGGTCCTCTGTATATCATGAAACAGTCATGAATCTCAGGAAACCCCTCGTCCTTGTCGTCTCCCTTGGGATCCTCCTTCTTGTCGTCTTTCTTGATGCCTAGGCTTTCAAAGTACCTCCAGAGCATGTGGCAGTCTTTGAGGTTGTGGTTCGTGGGCCCTTTGTGGTAGGGACACGGTTCCTTGAGCATTTTGTCAAAAATTCCCCCGCCGGGGGGTCCTCGAGGTTTCTTACGATAAGCAGCGGCAACAAGGTCATCGACCGGGGCCTCTTGTTTGCCCTGCTGGTTTTTTTTCTTCTTCTTGTTCCTCTTCGAGCCCCGGCTGGAGCCTGCGGGATCCTCTTCCTTGCACTTCCCTTTGTCCTGGTCACTGCCAAAGATGGCACCAACCGCCTCCTTGCCGGCGGTGAAGTTGGTGATAATGTCCATCAAACCATTGGCAGTGATGGGAGTGCTGCGGCCCAGCTCTCGGACCAACTCTTTGTAGGTGGTACCAGAGAGGAAGGCCATGATGACGTTGGAGTCGGTGATGTTGGGAAGCTCGGTGCGCTGTTTGGAGAAACGCCGGATGTAGTCCTAGAGGTACTCGCCTGGTTTTTGTTTACAGCTTTGGAGGTCACATGAGTTACCAGGGCGCATGTAGGTCCCCTTGAAGTTCCCCTCGAACACTCTCACCAGATCACTCTAGTCATGGATCTATCAAGGCGGGAGGTCCTCGAGCCAGGCTCGAGCGGTGTCCGATAGAAACAGGGGGAGTTGTCGAATGATGACCCGGTCGTCGGTGGCCCCACCCAACTGACAAGCCAAGCGGAAGTTAGCGAGCCAAAGTTCGGGTTTGGTTTCGCCGTTATACTTGGTAAGAGTCGTGGGGGGGGGGGGGCGGAACCGAGCCAGAAGTAGTGTTTCGCGAATGGCCTTGCTAAAGACCCGAGGGCCTAGTGGCTCAGGTGAAGGGCTTCGATCCTCCGAGCTATCGTAGCGCTCGCCCCTGTGCTCGTGGTAGCCTCGAGCTGCACCGTCACCATACTTGCACCTCCGGCACTCGGTGATGTTGTCATGGGCGTCTCGAGGTTCATGGTTGTTGACGATGCATTCATGGACAGAGGTCGCCTTGTTCCGTTGGGCGTGCTCGGGATGAACCGAGGCCTCTCTCTCCTGTCGAGAGGGCTCCATAGGCTGCTCCGAGGCAAGCCTGTGTCGCCTCGAGGCAGAACTCTTGGCCTGCTACGTGGCAGCGGTCTCGAGGAGTCCTCGGATTTCATCATGGGCCCGACGGGCATCGGGGTTCGATGGCTCGGGCATGTTACGAAGGAGCATGGCCGCTGCGACAACATTCTGGCTAGCTCGACCGAAAACCGGGGGCTCGCCTGCCTGATCCTCGATGATGCGATGATTGGCATCACGAGCTCTTTCTCGAGCTCCTCCACCATGTGCGCGTGTTGCGCATTCGTGCTCGAGGGTTTGTTGAAGTAGGCACAAATTTTCCCGTTCCTCATCGAGCCTATCCTGCAATTCGCGGATTTGCTCGAGTTGCATTCCTTGGTCCGCAAGGAATTGAGCCTCCTCCCGTGCAGCAGGGGGCTCGACCTGAGGTGGCGTGGTGTTCCTTCCTCCAATGGCTGCCTCATCCTCCGAATCCGACGTGATAGCTCCATCGATATTGAAGCACTCGTGAGTCGGGTCGTAGGTGTCATCGGCAGAGTCAGAGTCTAGAGCGCCAAAATAATAGTACAACGGGTGCAGGTGAGGTCGTGCGTCTCTAAAGTCGTGATGACGAAAGGCAGTCGCACGGAGCTCGTATCCGGGGTCTCCGTGGAGTCTAGGTATTCGAAAGCTGGCGTGGACACGACGAGGTCGAGGGTGGAACGTAGATGGTGTCCGAGGAGTTCCTCGTAAGCACTCATGCTGGTTCTTACAGAAGAAGCATACGCCCGGGCAACCGAGTCTAGTCCAAATGGGAATGCTGGTGAAGGCGTGGTTCTTGGTACTAGAGTAGTCGAACTGGCTGGTGGCGACGCCGCAACGGGTGGTGGAGCGACGGGACTCCCCGTCGGCATCTTACCCGCAGCCAAGCTCATCCTACACAGATCCTCAGTGAGGAAATCCATGTCAACGTCTGGCTGAGAGGCGCTGGATCGGGGAATACCATCATCCTCCGCGAGGCGATGACGGCGGTTGCGCTGGGCTCGCCGTCGCCCAGCGACGCGTGCCTGACGAGAGCGATGATACCGGCGCAGCGCTCCCCTAGGTTAGGAGAGCTCGTGGTCGCCGTCGGTCGGGTGCCTGGGCGGGAGGAGGACCATGTCATAGCCATGGCCAAGAGACATGAACTCCAAGCTCCCAAACCAGATCACCGTGGCCAACGGAAGTGGACGTTCGGGGCCAGCCATCCAGAAAAATGGCGGGAAAACGATGTTGGCACGCAGCGAGCCCCTACCTGGCGCGCCAACTGTCGGCGTCTAGTCCCGCAAGGGTCCTAAGCCAATGAGTGAATCAGTGCAGTATGTCCCTAATCTGGATGGTGATGCAAGGAGAGTACATGGGGATTTATCCTGGTTTGGGTAAAAGAAGGCCCTACATCCAGCGGGGAGGGGGTGTATTGTATTTCCTTGCACCTAAGTGCTTGCGTAGGGGTTACAAGCTGTGAGAGAGGGAGCCGATCCCAGGTCTCAGAGAGAAAAAGTGAGAGTACAAAGGAGATTGCTTGGGATGTTGATCTTCTACGGTGTGATGGTGACTGCCTTTTTGCTTGTTCGTCGTCGCCTCTCCCTTCATAGAGTCCCCTGCCTGCCCTTTTATAGGGTCAAGAGGAGGCAGGGACGCCGGGGGTGCCTTAGAGGTGAAGTTTTGTCGAGTGCTGTGGAGGCCGCTGTAGCGATGTGCCCCGAGAATGGTCGGCCATCCCCGGACACCATGGTGACGTAGAGGATGACATGGTGAAAAGACTCCGGATCCTGTGGCATGCAAGCCTTGCTTTCTTGTTTGACTGGCGGTTGGTCGAGGCCGGGTCGAGGACGGGTCGAGGTGGGTCGACGATGAATGGATAAGGCCGAGTCCCGGGAATTTCGGGGTACGATACTCGTTGTATTCTCCCTCGAGGGTGATCAGTGGTGGAATAGTACTCGGTATGGCGCGTACAGTGACAAGTTTTCACCGCCCATCCCGGGATGGGCAGTAAAAAGTGAGATTTGATACTGGTACTGCTTCCATGTTGATTACCGCTGTAGCCATGAGGGTAGGAAGTGGTTGGCGGTTGCATTAAATGCTTTGACTTTTGTCTCAAAGTTGGTGAATGAGGTGGTTCGACCGGCTCGACCCAGGGTCATGCGAGTCGGAGATTTCTCGGTGGTCGAGGTGTTTCGTCGAGCAAGCCTCGTGCGAGTCGGAACGCGGTCGAGGCGTCCCTTTCGTTGTTTTGTCTCGTTCCGTCTTTGTGGGCAGAGCTTTTGGCGTGGTTTTCTCAGGGGTTTGTTTTTCTTGATCGTTAATTGTGGGTACCCCTTGTTTTGGTACCCGACAAGAGTGTAGATTGATGTTCTGTTATATAAAGTTCAGAGCTTGATTCCATGATACTCATTGCAATACGGACATGTGCTACCTAGCATATTGGTATTTGGGATTTTGGGGGGTTCCATTGATGCTTGTCAGAGCAGGAACAATCCATTTTGGCATACAATTTGAGTGACTTGTTTTGGACTATTTGTGTCTTCCTAAATCCTAATGCAGTTTTTGGACACCCCTTGTAAGTGGACTGGCTACGTCGTCGATGGTGCCTGATCCTTCTTTCTGGTGCTATGGCGTCAGCAGCAGTGTCCTTCATTGCGGTGATGAGGAGGCGCAGGAAGTACAACGCCCAGCAGTGTGCTCGACTCCATGATGCCATTGTTGGTCTTGCAACTGCTGCTCGTGCTGTCACTGCTCCAGTCGAACCACACCCTGATCTGTATGGCTGTACCCCACTGTGATGGGCGTCCCTGGCTTCACTAAGGAGCAGCTTCTGGCTGCCCTCTTCTACCTCAACGAGGGCAGACCCAAGTGCAAACTAGGGCTCTTTCTTGGTCGAGGCCAAATTTTTGTTGTAGTAGGCGAGTAGTGTATTTTTTGAGTGAGGTGTGTTGTTGTTGTTGTGATGTCTGAACCGCATTGCGCGCTGTAGATGCGCAGCTGACATAAATATTGAAAACAGACAGGTCTAAAAATCTAGCTCTGCCGGCCTCAGCCGACAGGAAAATTAGATATCACAGTCAGGAAAAAAAAATTCATTGGCAGTGCAATACCAACATAAAGAAATATCAATTTTCCTTACGGTGTTGTACCCGTCAAAGTGTACCCGTCAAAGAATCGGTTATTTTTTCTGTCAGTGTGATACCAACAGGTAGCATCAATACGATTTTCACATAAACATATACAATCATGACATATATAAATAAATCATTATACATACAAAGATGTCCATGTTTGCATCAATAATGGCCACATACATAAGACAGCATCCGTCTACCCAAAACAAGTTCTCTAAATATTTGGCATCAACATGACAAGTGTGAGCGTTTTGGCATCATCACTGCTAGCTATACTCAGTACCAACATGGGCCACGGTGCTCTCAACTAAATATTAGTGCATTGGGTATCTATGCAAAGGAGTTCAGCTCCAGTTTGAAACCTGAAATTTTAACATGACCATAGATTACTTATATTGCACAATTCAATAGATTATAATATGATTCAGACTGAATAATTGCTAGGTCAACCATGATGCCACCTCTACAAATATTCTCGGTTTCTAATATGATTCAGGGAAGACGAGCTTTACCTGTATCTCCTGTGCCTCAGATGATCCTGGAGTTTGCTTCATTTCAAGCTGTCCACCAAGACGCAAACGTGGAGATTGGCATGCTCTAGTTAACCACCGAAGAACTGAAAAGTTATTAAAGAAAATGAAAGTTTTAAAAACCATTCCAAAATTTGAAGATGGACAAGGCGGAATCGTAAATTCTAGTTAGAATAATATTACACATTGTCACTGTTATGCATCTAAAGAATCTGAATAACAATAGCTTTTCTAGAAAGTAACCTTATAAGCTATATAATTTTGATGCACATCTGAATGTTTACATCTCTGAACAATAACATGATGCATATCTGAACAGGTACTCATCTTGATAAATACAAGTCATGAATTTGATTCATTTTATAAAAAAAAAACCATAAATCTCTAATTGAACAGGTATTCCTTAGCCAACAAATCATTAGTAATTGAAGGACAAAAACGGCGACCAGAGGGGGGTGAATGGGAGCCTCAAATTTCATTCGAAATATTCAGCCGTTGTCCCAAAATCACCGCCAAACACGCAAACCAAATATCGTGAAATCAACGACCCAATTAAGTGAGTGGATGTTCCTCAGGAACACAGCAGGACACCACAAAACCAATGGAGAAGATAGAATATGAATCGGCGTGAGAGAGCAGAAATTTCGGAGGGCTGCACCGGAAATTCTAGGAGAGAGTGCTAGAAGAAAAGGCTCCGCACAGCAAGCAGCACCCTTGCTAGCGTGAGTAGTACTCCAAAAAGAATCAGTCAAATCAATGCTTTAATGAGATGCTAAAGATTGCACTGAACTTCATTGATGCACTTGTCTCAAAAAAAAAATTGCCTGCAAGCTGCTAATCCAAAAAGAACGAACTGGACTAGTGTTTAGATCCCTTCAAACTTCCAAAAATTTTACAAGATTCCCTGTCACATCGAATCTTTAGACGCATGCATGGAGCATTAAATATAGGTAAAAAAAATAACTAATTGCACAGTTTGTCTGTAAATGTCGAGACAAATCTTTTGAGCCTAGTTAGTCCATGATTGGATAAATTTTACCAAATAACAACGAAAAGTGCTACAGAAACTTTACACCAACTTTTACACCATCTAAACACTACCTAATGCTTTTCTTGGCACCTGACCGGTGAACCTCGTGCTCAGAGATGTACTACGCAGCAGGGACCCTGAAACCGATGGTGGTGACCAGTATCCATTCTGGTGGATTCAACGACAGCCTGATTCCCCACGCACGGCAACAGACAGAACAAAAACGCAGTGCAAGCAGAGAGAAAAGAGAGACGCTAATGGAGGTGCTTCACTCTGAAGCAAAATCAGAAACAGACAGAGGCAGAGGCAGTGTTTAGTTGCTTCAAAATTCCAAAAAATTTACGAGATTTTCTGTCACGTCGAATCTTTGGACGCATGTATAGAGAATTAAATATAGGTAAAAAATAATTAATTACACAGTTTGATTGTAAATCACGAGATGAATCTTTCAAACCTAATTAGCCTACGATTGGACACTAATTGCCAAATAAAAACGAAAGAGTTACTGTACTTCCAAAAATTTTACACCCCATCTAAACCCAGCCAAAATTAGAAGAGAGGACTGCCGACAGTGGGGCTGCTCGCCGCCGTGCAGGAAAGAGCTCGGGCGGAGGGTATGCACACCGCCGAGCAGAGAGAAGAGCGACTGGCACCAGTCCGCTCTGAAGCCACAACCTGCACTACACGGTCGCCTACAACCCAGTACCCACACGTGACGAACAGCGAGCGCAGCAACCGAGATCGACGGGTAGAAGGAGCTATGAGCGAGCGCTGCTCTATGCAGCTCGCACGACACCTGAGCACCGGCGCTGGTAGTGCCGCTATAGAGACCCCATGTGTCTGCTCCTCCAAACCAGCGAAGAACAGGAGCTTGACACCGCACGAACAGAGAACGACGAACAGAAAAAGAGGCGGCCCAAAATTCGACGAAATCCGATCTTAATCAAAACGAAACGCACCCAAACTTTGCACGGATGAAATTCATCTAGACACGAACCTATCCCTAAGAAATCATCGCCTGGGATTGGCCTAAACTCCGGGAAAAATGGATCGTAGCCAAGCACGAAAATGGAAAAAATGGAGAACGAAAATCACAGCTTCAAATAGGAATCCCAGAGGACAAGAGGAGGATTTTTGCCTCTATTTCCACTTCAAATCTCAGTACAAACACCACTAAAAATTCAGCAAATTTTTGACCTCTCTCATGAACTAAAAGAAGCTAAGAGAAAGAGGGGAAATGAGAGTGGAGAGAGGTGAGGGAGATGGAGGCTCCCTCATCCTATTTAACAGGGCTATTACACAATTCCAGTTTTGACCCAGAATACAATTGAGTCAAACCACTTAGCCCAAGGGCGTTATGGTCCAACTCAGTGTCATCTTCATCTGATGACAATTGGTGACAACGCAACATTACCATGACTAACGTGTGTTTTGCAGAAACTTTGGTAAGTTAGGTCATGGGAATGGTGACTGTTTTGGGCACTATGGTTTTCATGCCCCTTGATGAAAATCGTTTCGGTTTTCAAAGGATTAATGACAAGATTAAGGACGGTTAGTTCCGGACGTCGAGGAGTTGAGTTACGTTCGGAATAGTCGTTAGGATCTTCGCTTTTCTCCTTTGGCCGTACTATAAAGGGGGGCATGAGCGAGTAGCTTGACCTAGGTGAGTCTATTTGTTTAGGTGTGGTGCACACTTGTTAAACTTAGCACTAGGTAGCTCAGGTGAAGCCCAAAGATCAGTTGGAAGGAATTTTGTTCAAGCTGCGTCGCGATCCGGAGAAAGTTGAGCCTTTTCTTTGCGACCGGACGCGCATTTTGTCTGAGCGGACGCCACTGTGGCCGAGTCCAGTCAAAGTACAGAAAGGTTCCAGAAAGGGTTTTGAGCGACCGGACGCATCCGGTCACCCCTGATCGGACTCGCCTGCACGTCCGGTCACTCATCGCCTTTGTTTTTCAATTCGACCGTTGCCACTGACCGGACGCGTCCGGTCATGTCGACCGGCGTGTCCGGTCAGTACGAAAAATACTGAGTTGGCACATAACGGTTGGGATTGACTGTGGGGAGTATAAATACATCCCCTACCCCTCTATTTGAGGTCTCTTGCTCATTTGTTCAGCTGAGAAACACCTTTCATATGCAAGGAAGTGCAAGAGTTCTAGTGAGGATTGAGATTTGAGAATCCAAGTTTAAGATCCCTCATTAGTGACTAGGGAGTAGCAAGTGTGCATCCACCTTCTCATTAGGCTTGTTGTGGTCAAGTGAGAGTTCTTGCTTGTTACTCTTGGTGATCGCCATCACCTAGATGGCTTGGTGGTGATTGGGAGCTTGGTGATCATTCGACGGAGCTTGTGGATGACCCAACTCATCTTGTGGGCGGTTGTGGGCGATTCACCGTGACGGAGTGTCAAAGAATCAGCCCGTAGAGAGCACTTGATCCTCACGTGGATCAAGGGGGAGCTACACCCTTGCGAGGGTACTCCATCGAGGACTAGTGGGGAGTGGTGACTCTCCGATACCTCGGGAAAACATCATCGTGTTCCTAACCCTTTTACATTCAAGCAATTTATTTTCTCGTATTACTCTTGTTGCTTGTTTTATTTTCTTAGAATTGCCATGCTAGACTAGGATTGGAACTTAGGGTGCAAAACTTTTAATCGGTAGAATCACGAGGAACACTTGTAGGCACTAAGGGTGAATTATGGCTTAGTAGGGTTTAATTATTGCAATAATTTTTAGAAAAGTCCAATTCACCCCCCCTCTTGGGCATCTTGATCCTTTCAATTGGTATCGAAGCCAAGTTGCTCCTAAATTAGGCTTTACCATCTAGAGCAAGATGTCTAATGGGGAAGGACCACCTCCCATCTTTGAGGGAGATGATTTTCCATATTGGAAAATCCACATGGAGGCGTACCTCAAAGCGATAAATGTCGGGTGTCTTAGAGCCGCCACCGAAGGGCTTCTGGAAGTCAAGGATCTTGCTAACCCCGTTGGCGACGAGGAGAAGTACGACCGGTGGAATGCAAATGCAAAAAATGCACTCTACCGGGGCCTTGATAAGGATATCTTCAATCGTGTGCGTAATGCAAAAAACGCTCATGAATTGTGGGAAAACCTTTTGTGCTCTCCATGAGAAAACTAAGAGTGAGTGTGAGAAACACTACCATATTGCATTGAAGAAGATTAATTCGTTTTGAGATGCTTTCCAAGGAAAGTGCTAATGACATGTACACTCGCTTGAATGTTCTTGTAGAGGATCTCAATGCTCTCGGGCTCACTCAAATGAGTCCATCAGATGTTGCAAGGAGGATCCTGAGTGTTCTTCCCGTTGAGAAGTATGGCCACATTGTCACCGTGCTTCACCAAAGCGATCTCTCCACCGCAACATCGACACAAGTATTAGGAAAGATCAATGCTTATGAGATGTACATGCATATCACTCCAAAAGAGGGCTCATCATCTTCTAAGAAGAAGGACTTGGCTTTCAAAGCTAGCCATGACAAGAAAAAGAAGAAGAGCCAAGCCATGATCGTGCACGAAAGCTCAAGTGAGAGTGACATTGATGATGCATCACTTGCTCTCATGGTGAAAAAGACCACCAAGATGCTAAAGAAGCTTAATAAGAGTGGCATCAAGTTTGATGGCAAGAAGAAGAATTTCTTCACAAGTAGCAAAAGAAAGCCTATATCCGAAATGGATTGCTACAATTGTGGTGAACTTGGTCATCTAGCTCATCAATGCCCTAAGCCTTCAAAAGACAAATACAAGAAAAATAATAAGGGCAAGAAATATGAATCTAGTGATGAAGAAGATGAGAAGAAGAAGAACAAGCCATACAAGAAGAATGATGGCAAGAAGAAAGAATATCACAAAAAAAGGAAGGCAAAGCTTACATTGTTGGTGATTGGCTCATTGACATTGAGTCATCATATGAGTCCTCCGGTGATGAGAGCGACGACGAGAAAGAGAAGGTCGCCGCATTTGTGATTGGGCCATCATCATCTTCATCAACATCTTCATCACCACCTTCACCGCCATCTTCACCATCATCATCCACTACTCACCTATGCCTCATGGCCAATGGTGAACGAAAGGTATAAAATAATGAAAGTGATGATGATGATGATGATAGTGATAGTGATGATGAATTTGATGCACCTTCTTATGATGAACTCGTAAAATTGCTCAATAAATACTCTAAAGTCATAAGAAAGACTAGAAATGAAAATGAATCACTTTCATCAAAGCTTGAGATTGCACAAAAGACTAGTGATGAGCTTAGAGATGAACATGATAAACTTGAGAAGAAGCATGATGAGCTCAACACTAGGCACAACTTGCTAAAAGATAAATATACTTCATTAAAAATTAATTATAATAGTCTTGTTGTTGCTAATGAGCTCTCTCTTGAGACACATGATGCTACTAACCAAATTGTTAAGATTGATATAGCCACATCATGTGATGACATGATTATTGAGAGCATTGAGCAAGGCTCTAGTGGCAAAGGCAAGAAAGTGGTTGAGTCCGACAATTATGATGATTATGCCAAGCTCAAGAGTGAAAATGAAATACTTAGAGATGAGAACAAGAAGCTAAAAGGGTTGATGGCTCTTGAAAAGCAAACATCAAATGAGTCACTCATTGAGGAGAACAAAAGCTAAAGCAAGAGAAAGAGCATCTCAAGACCGGTTTAAGCAAGTTTACACGAGGTCAATACTTGCAAAGTGAGCTACTCATGAACACTGTCATGAAGATGGATAGAAGTGGTATTGGTTACTTAGCAAATCAAGAGAAGGCCAAAACTCAACAACAACAAAACAAATCAAAGCCCAAGACTAAGAGATGTGTTGAGTGTGGACAAGAGGGCCATTTTGCTCATGAGTGTGGAACTCCACCACCACAACCCTTGCCCAAGCATGCTAGACCCTTTGCTTTCAATGCTCACTATATGCTTAGAAGAGATTCTAGTGGAAAGATGAAAGTCATGTTCTTGGGTCCCCCAAACAAGAATAGGCCTAAGAAAATTTGGGTTGCCAAGTCACTAGTTGAGAAAGTCAAGGGTCCCTCTCAAGTTTGGGTCCCTAAACAAAAAGCTTGATCTCTTGTGTAGGTGAACTACAAGACCGGTGGAAGTCATTGGGTTATTGATAGTGGTTGCACTCAACATATGACCGGTGATCCTCGTATGTTCACCTCACTTGAAGAAAATGGAGAATGTCAAGAAAAGATCACATTTGGGGACAATTCAAAGAGCAAAGTCAAGGGTATAGGCAAGATTACAATATCAAATGATCACTCTCTTTCAAATGTGCTCTATGTTGCTTCCTTGAGTTTCAATCTACTATCCGTTGGGCAACTTTGTGATCTTGGCTATCAATGCTTATTCACACCAAATGAAGTGGTAGTGTCAAAGATAGAAGACAAGCAAATGATTTTCAAGGGCTTTAGATACAACAATCTTTATCTTGTTGATTTCACCTCCGAAGATGCAAATTTGATGACGTGCTTGTTCACCAAAACTTCACTTGGGTGGCTTTGGCATAGAAGGTTTGCTCATGTTAGAATGAATACTCTCAACAAATTATTGAAGAAAGAGTTAGTGAGAGGCTTGAAAGATGTCAAGTTTGAGAAGGACAAACCTTGTAGTGCATGTCAAGCCGGTAAACAAGTTGCAAATACTCATCCAACAAAAGCTTACATGTCAACATCAAGAGTGTTAGAGCTTCTACACATGGATTTGTTTGGTCCTACAACTTACAAGAGTTTGGGTGGAAATCTTTATTGTCTTGTGATCGTGGATGACTACTCAAGATACACTTGGACATTCTTTCTTCATGACAAATCCGAAGTGGCCACTTGTATCAAGAAGTTTGCAAAGAGAGCTCAAAATGAATTTGAAGTCAAGATAAAGAAGATAAGAAGTGACAATGGCAAAGAATTTGACAACACAAACATTAAAGCTTATTGTGATGAGATTGGGATCAAGCATGAGGTTTCATCAACCTACACTCCTTAACAAAATAGTGTAGTTGAGAGAAAGAACCGAACATTGATTACCCTTGCAAGAACAATGCTAGATGAGTACAAAACACCAGAAAAATTGTGGGCTGAGGCAATTAACACCGCATGCTATGCATCAAATCTCCTCTTCCTACAAAAATTTCTTGGCAAGACCCTCTATGAGTTGCTAAATGGGAAGAAGCCGGACATCTCATTCTTTTTGGGTGTTTAGTTGCAAATGCTACATCTATAAGAAGCGGCAACACCTAGGAAAGTTCCAAAGACGTTGTGATATTGGTTTTCTTGTTGGCTACTCATCAAAGTCCAAAGCATATAGAGTATTTAACCATGCCACCAATTTGGTTGAAGAAACATATGATGTGGAATTTGATGAATCTAACGGCTCCCAAGGAGCAATTGAGAATTGTGATGATGTAGGTGATGAACCATTGAGGGAGGCAATGAAGAACATGCCGGTGGGAGACATCAAGCCTAAAGATGATGAAGACGATGCTCAAATGATCAATCCATCATCTTCATCATATGTGCCTCAAGATGATGACAAAAATGAGAGAGTTGAAAATGAAGACACTCATGTCTCTCATGAACAAGCCAAGGCACAAGCTCAAGATGTTGATGCTCCCCAACCTCCTCCTCAAGTGGTTGATAGAAGACACTCACCTCTACTTCAAGCACATCCACAAGATCTCATCATAGGGAGTCCTACAAAGGGTGTAATGACTCGATCTCAAAAGCTTGCTTCCTTTGTTGAGCATCACTCTTTTGTCTCTTGTCTTGAGCCTAAGAATGTAGAAGAAGCTCTTCAAGATCCGGATTGGGTGAATGCAATGCACGAAGAATTGAACAACTTCACCGGCAATCAAGTTTGGACACTTGAGAAGCATCTAAAAGGTGCAATTGTCATTGGAACTAAGTGGGTGTTCTGCAATAAGCAAGATGACCAAGGCGTATTTGTGAGGAACAAGGCAAGACTAGTTGCAAAGGGGTTCTCTCAAGTTGAAGGCCTTGACTTTGGAGAGACCTTTGCACCCGTTGCAAGACTTGAAGCCACCCTGTATCCTTCTTGCATATGCATCACATCATGAAATGAAATTATATCAAATAGATGTTAAAAGTGTGTTTTTAAATGGCTTCATAAATGAACTAGTCTATGTTGATCAACCTCCCGGGTTTGAAGACCATAGATATCCTAATCATGTTTATAGGTTATCCAAGGCGCTATATGGGCTCAAGCAAGCCCCTAGAGCGTGGTATGAGCGCCTCTAGGACTTCCTCATTGAGAAGGGCTTCACTATTGGGAAGGTCGATACCACACTATTCACCAAGAAGCTTAATGGGGAGATCTTCATTTGTCAAGTCTATGTTGATGATATTATCTTCGGCTCAACAAATGAAGATTATTGCAAGGAATTTGGTGAATTGATGTCAAAGGAGTTTGAGATGTTCATGATTGGTGAACTTACATTCTTCCTTGGTTTTCAAGTCAAGCAAATGAAAGAAGGGATTTTTATCTCTCAAGAAAAGTATACCAAAGATCTTCTCAAGAGGTTCAAAATGGATGATTGTAAGCCAATCAAGACCCCAATGCCATCAAATGGACATCTCGACCTAGATGAGGGAGGTAAACTGGTTGATCAAACTCTCTACCGTTCTATGATTGGTAGCTTGTTGTACCTTACCGCATCTAGGCCCGATATCATGTTTAGTGTGTGCATGTGTGCTCGCTTTCAAGCGTGTCCTAAAGAACCTCACCTAAGTGCCGTGAAAAGAATCTTAAGATATCTTAAGCACACCCCAAGCATTGGCCATTGGTATCCCAAAGGAGCTAGATTCTAACTAGTTGGCTATTCCAACTTGGATTATGCCAGTTGCAAAATTGATAGAAAAAGCACATTCGGAGGGTGCCATTTGCTTGGGAGGTCACTTGTATCTTGGTCATCTAAAAAGCAAAATAGTGTGGCTTTGTCCACCGTCGAGGAATACATTGCCGCGGGGGCTTGTTGTGCACAAATCTTATATATGAAGCAAACTCTTCTAGACTATGGTGTTGTTCTTGATAAGGTGCCACTTTTATGTGATAATGAAAGTGTCGTTAAATTGCCAATAATCTGGTACAACACTCACGCACCAAGCACATTGATATCCATCATCACTTTGTAAGGGATCATGTTGCTTAAAATGATATATCACTAGAAGGTGTAAGAAGTGAAAATCAATTTGCAGATATCTTCACTAAACCTTTGGATGAGGCTACCTTTTGTAAGTTGAGAAGTGAGCTAAATGTGCTTGATTCTAGTAATTTTAAAAAATGAGCTTGTGTTGTCCCTTGCATTGCATTGTAATATATGTCATGTTTAAACTTCCGTAATGCATCTAGGACTTGTCTAACATGGTTATGATAACCCTCTTTTGGAGGAGTGAAGAAGCCTAATCGTGGATCAAACTTGACAAGCAACCTAGTTTTACCTTCTTGCTTTGCATTGCATATGCATGGTTGCTGCTTTGTCGTTTCTTTTCAGTTTTGCTTTGAGCAACCTCTGTGTTCATCCATGAATAGAGAGAGCATTTGACGCTCCTAAGGGTTTATAAACTCTATTGCATGGCCATACGTTGCCCCTCGGGCGTTTATCGCATATTTTCTTAAAAATAATACTAGCCTAAGGCAAATTTATTTTGAAAACTTGAGGGTTTGAGAGAACTCACTCATATCAGGTTCCAATTGGTGTTTATTTGTGTCTTTTTGTATTGGAACTTGATTGGGAGAAGTCGCATCGAAGATCGGAAAGGGAAAAGGTGAAAATCATTGACCGGACGCTGGACCGAACGCGACGTTGCTCGACCACTGCGTCCGGTTCCGGACATCACCTGTGCATCTGGTCGCGCAAAGGCGGTTCTCATGGATCTCTGACCGGACGCTAGACTGGACGCGACGCTGCTTGACCACTGCGTCCGGTTCCGGACATCACCTGTGCGTCCGGTCGCGCGAAGGTGGTTCTCGGGTGGACTTCTGACCAGACTCTGTCGGCGTCCGGTCACCTCTCAACAGACACGTCCGGTCACTCTTGGACCTTACTGGACTCTGACCGGACACCTCTACAGCACATCCGATCAATCGAGGAGCGCGTCCGGTCAGCAGTTTGAAAAGCAGATCTCAGTTTTTCGACCGATCTAACAGGGGTTTCTTTTCTTCTTCTCCACCGAGCGCCACTCCTCTGCCCTAATCGTCGTGCGCCGCCGCTCCTCTTCTCTCCCACCAAACCTCCTATGCACCGCCACTCCTCTCCCACCGCCCAACCAAGCGCCGCCGCTCCTCTCCCACCGAACCTCTCGTGCGCCGCCACTCCTCTCGCCGCCACCGCACCACCCAAAGCCGCCACCCCTTCTGCTCGCTCCAGCCGCCACTGCTCCAACAGTGAAGGCCAGCTGCACCGTGACGCGTGTCGCCCTGTCGACCGCAGCCTCCTGGCCCTGCCGCACTGCAATACCTATCCTGGCCGCCGGCTGTCTTCGCTGCCCTAGCCGCTGCCTGATGTCGCCATCGCCTAACTCCCAGCGTTGCTTGATTTTGTCACCGTCAAGCATTGCTACTCTCCTTCGCGATCTTTTGGTCAGCCTCAGGGTTTTTCAGGCCTCAATTCTTAGGAGTGGTGCTCTACATCATTGTTTTTTTTCTTCTGTCTTCATAGGGCTTCCTTCATTTTAAGGTAGAAACTATTTCGCCTCGCTCTGATCGTACCTAAAATTGCTTGCTTCCAATAGGATCTCGTAACCCTAGAAATTATATTGCTTATTGTAACACTCTCTATTCCATCCAGTGCAGCGAGTCGGTTCTCTGTGTTGTTTTGGCACCTTTGTCAGTATTTAATCCGAGGCCAAGCCTGTAGATATGGATTGAGGCCAAGCCTCTTACAAATTAGCTCATCATCTTTTCAGTGTCAGTTGTTCTCAGTCACAGAGACTTGTCAGCATGGCCCACTGCAAGAATGTTGGTGGAGCTCCGAGTGATGGGGACAGAAGTCCTCCACATTTTACAGAGGTTGCCCGAGGCAAGAGAAAGAAGATCGCCACCAAGAAAAGAAAGAGGACGCTCACAGAGGCAGAGGTAGCACAGGCAGTGGCTGACACTGCTGATCAAGCTGAGAGAGGAGGCAGAGGCAGTGGTATTCAGATTGGCGAGCGCTGCTTTCACCTTGAGGGACGACAGCTTGGTATAGAGGCCACCGAGGAAACAGAGGAGCAGCCCACAGAGCAGACAAAGGAGACACAGGAGCAGACACTACAGACTCCACCGCGTCGTCGCTCAGGACAAACACGTGCTCAGGTGACTCCTATGCTAGAGGGTCAGAGACGTGGAGGTCGTCCACCTCCCAGAGCTCGTGGTTAGCCCCTAGTTGAGCACTTTGACCTGAGGGAAGCTACAACACGACAGGTTTAGGCTCTCCATTTTGTCGAGGTTGCTCGGTGGTTCCCACCTCAGTGGGACATGAGAGCTTCAGAGGGATTCTACACACCTCTGCACGAGGACTTTTACATAGCTTATGTTGACAGTGGGATTACTTTCAGACCACAGAGGGTTTATCGACTAGAGTCACTTGTTGTAGTTATTGGCGAGCAGCTCCGTCCCCATATTTCTTTTCTACCAGGATTGCCAGATCTTCTAGGTCAGACAGGAGCATACTACGGCACATGGGTCAGGGAGTTCTACTCTTCACTTTGGATAGAACCCACTGTAAGGTCCAAATGGCTAGAGGGGGGGACTGAATAGCCTATTTAAAAATCTACAAGCTTCACTAAACAACCACGTTAGTATAAAAAGATGGCTAAGCTAATTCTAGCACTAGCTCAACTACACTATGCAAGCCACCCATACAATTCTAGTGAAGCAAGGCTATGATCTCTAATACACACCAACAAGACTAAGTCACTAAGCTACTTACTCCTATGTAGTAAAAGCTACACTAAGATTAGTACAAGAAAGTAAAGAGCAAGTGACTTGATTCTTATACCAACGATGTAGAGAAGTAATGCACTCGAAGAATCAATCACAAGAGAAATCCTCGGCAAAGAGATGACACAAGATTTTTACCGAGGTTCACTTGCTTCCCGGCAAGCTACTCCTCGTTGTGGCGATACACCCACTTGTCGGTTCACGAGCTAATTGACTATCAAGAGTCGAGCCCTCGACGAGCGCCGCACAACCACACACAAGATGGGGATCCTCTAAGCCATGAGCTCCACTAGAGTATCCAATTTGTGAACTCCCGCGGGGAAGGATCAAGAACCCCTTACAACACTTGGTGAGGGCTCCAACAATCTTTAATTGTAAGCTCAATCACCTCCGCTGCTCCAAGCCATCTACCGTGTCAGGAAACATGGAAGAGTAACAAGAAATCCTCAGCAACTCGAAGATCAAGTGCCTCTAGAATGCAACTCTCAAGCAATGCACTTGAATCTCACTCAATCTCACTCAAGATGTGCAACTAAGCAAAGAGATGAGTGGAGGGGTTGTTCTCTAGCTCAAAGGATGTCTCTAGGTCTCAAAATATGCAAAGGTTGCCCTCAAACCCCGAACATCATCTATTTATAGCGAAGGGGTACGCAGCTAGCTGTTACCTGATGACGTAGTGAAAATCGTACTGACCGGACGCACCGGTCTGGGTGACCGGACGTGTCTAGTCACTACAGGACAAGCGTGAACAGTGCATGTCAGAAGTTACCGTTGCTATGACCGGACGCGCTCTAGCGTTTGATCGGATGCGCTGCACCTAGCGTCTGATCGGAGTCCAGTAAGCTCCCACCGCGACCGGACGTGTCCGATCGCACGTGATCGGACGGTCATGCGTCCGATCAGCACTCCGCTGCGCTCTGCCCCTCTGGACGCCTAACCGGACGTGTTGGTCAGGCCAGACCAGCGTTCGGTCAGAAACCCTCACAGCACCGAGTTGAACTGACCGGACGCGTCCGGTCAAACCGTGACCGCATCCGGTGCAGCGTCTGGTCACCACAGTGACTGCCGTTCACCTCTGTTTCTTTTTCGACTTCCGGCGTAGTGGAAAATAGGCGTTTCACTTCCCAAAAAGCGCCGAATCCCGCCTTGCAAGCTCAGCAGGAGGGAGAGAGGAACCCAAACCCCTCTTTATCACATAAACTCCACTGCCTTCGCAAACTGTGCTAACACCACTAAGTGTACACCACCATGTGCATGTGTGTTATCATTTCACAATCATTTTTCAAGGCGTTATGTTAGCTCTCTACTTGATCCTAATGCATATGCTCAAGACATTGATCTAGTGGCACTTGATTCCCGAGCTAACCGTGATTGCCCCTCTTGATAGTCGGCTATGTATCCTAAACCCGGTCAATCACTTATCTACTCATCTTAGACCAGCAAAAGGAAAACCCTATGTTTATACCTTTGCCTTGCGCTCTTAGATCCTTCTCTTCCACTTGATCATCATGTCCATCATCTTATGTGCATCTCCACCATGATCACCATTTCATGTCCATGCACCATCTCTTTGTGATCTTGTGGCCACCACTCTTTGCCACATACACCTTCATCACATGTGTTGCTTATGTCTAACTCAAAACACTTAACACATAGCAATAGCAACTTGGTGTCATTAATTACCAAAACCAAACTTGGGCTTTCAATCTCCCCCTTTTTGGTAATTGATGACAACCATCACAGAGATATGAAATGAAATCAATTTTCAATTTCGATAGTATTAGCTCCCCCTACATATGTGATTCCATGAGTTTGGTTCAATTGTGCACATATGTATGGATTTGAATTTTGGGAGAGTTACTACTATCAAATTGATGCTAAGGTATATAGAATGGACCTTTGAAGCGTGATACCAATCGGAGTTGCCTTTATATACCATCCTTAGCATCGATGTAGCTAGACACCACTTGTAATACATCACTTGTAAAGATCACAAACACTAAAGTACCCCGTGAGATCAACATTATAAGCAAAAGGTGTCTAGATACCACTTGTAAAGCTACTCTTAATAAATCATCATTCAAGTTCTATTTCTAGCAATCACCATTCAATCATGAATATGAATTTAAGCTTTGCAATGCAACAATTCATCATGTTAATGCACATACAAATGCAACAAATAATTCATGAGCTTGCTCCCCCTACTTGTGTGCTCAATTTTAATTGATCCCTTTCCAATGTCATTCTCTCCCCTTACCATATCTTTCTCCCCCTTTGCAACTTAACTTTTTTTTTTATCTTTGTGACTTTTCCATCTTTGTGACTTTTCTCTCTCCCTTTGTCAACAATCACCAAAAAGGTGTCAATTTTAGTGAGAGATAAGTCAATCAATATGAGAGAGTCCAAATTATGGTTCAATCTAGATCACTTGCCTAGAATATGTAATTCGGTTTGATCCAAGCACAAGCTTCTTCACACCTCATAAAGTATAAGGGTTATCTTGAGCATGTTGAATTACACATCATGAGCTCATTTTCTAGATTCAACACTAGGTTTGCAAGCCCACAAACATGTCATATGCTACCACTAGATCAAATAACCATAGAAGCAATAGTGGTACCATATATACATCGAAATCATTTGATTTTCATGAATGATCCTATTTGTTATGCAAATATGTCTATATGTTCTAAACAAGTCCTTAGCAAAGTATGAATGATATGCCAAACCACTTTACCTTGCATTGTCGAAGGGAAGGCATGTCATATAAGAATATGGGGGTGCACTCATTTCAAGCTGGAGAAGTCAAGTATGTTCAATTCATTCTTTAACTTGTAAAACCTTTTCTCATCAAGTGACTTTGTAAATATGTCGGCTAGTTGATCTTCGGTGCCAATGCTCTCAATGCTAATATCACCCTTTTGTTGATGGTCTCTTATGAAGTGGTGCCTTATGTCAATGTGCTTGGTTCTTGAATGTTGAACCAGATTTTGTGTCATCTTGATAGCACTTTCATTGTCACAAAATAATGGCATATTCTTGAATTTGATTCCAAAGTCATTCAAGGTTGCTTTCATCTAAAGCAATTGTGCACAACAACTACCGACACTAATGTATTCGGCCTTGGTGGTAGATAGTGCAACACTATTTTGTTTCTTTGATGACCATGAAACAAGAGACCTTCGAAGCAATTGACAAGTGCCACTTGTGCTCATTCTATTAATCTTGCATCCACAATAGTCGGAGTCCGAATATCCAATCAACTCAAAATTAGACCCCTTTGGAAACCATAATCCAACATCATGAGTGCCCTTAAGATATCTCAATATCCTCTTGGTTGCTTTCAAGTGACTTTCTCTAGGTAAAGCTTGATATCTTGCACACTTGCACACACTAAACATTATATCCGGCCTAGAAGCGGTGACATAGAGCAAACTTCTAATCATAGATCGGTATTGCTTTTGATCTACCATGTTGCCACTAGCATCAACACTCAATTGATCATTTGTGCCCATTGGTGTACTCATTTTCTTAGCATCTTGCAATCTAAACTTCTTAATCATGTCCTTGGTGTACTTGCCTTGACTTACAAAAGTGCCATTCTTCATTTGCTTGATTTGAAGTCCAAGGAAATAACTAGGCTCTCCAATCATAGACATCTCAAACTCATTAGCCATCATATTTCCAAACACTTCACAAAAGTCTTGGTTAGTTGATCTAAAGATAATGTCATCCACATAGATTTGCAACACAAACAAGTTATTTCCAAGCTTCTTCGTGAAGAAAGTGGTGTCAACCTTTCCCATCTTGAACCCTTTAGAGAGAAGAAAGTCCCTCAATCTCTCATACCATGCTCTAGGTACTTGCTTCAAACCATACAATGCCTTCTTTAGCTTGAAAACATAGTCAGGCTTATTGTCATCTTCAAAACTAGGAGATTGCTCAACATAAACTTCTTCGTTGATGTAGCCATTAAGAAATGCACTCTTGACATCCATTTGATAGAGCTTGATGTTGTGTGCACAAGCATATGCTAATAAGATTCTAATAGCCTCCAATCTTACAACGGGTGCATATATCTCTCCAAAGTCAAGACCCTCAACTTGAGTGTATCCTTGTGCTACTAATCTTGCTTTGTTCCTCACAACCATTCCATCTTGATCTTGCTTGTTTCTAAAGACCCACTTAGTACCAATCACATTATAGTTCTTTAGCCTCTCAACAAGTTTTCAAACTTGATTTCTAGCAAAGTTGTTTAGTTCTTCATGCATGGCATTTACCCAATCGGAATCCTTCAAAGCATCTTCTAATTTCTTAGGTTCTTCAAGTGACACAAATGAGTAAGGCTCATAAAAGGATGCTAGCCTTGATCTAGTTTGAACACCACTTTGAATTCCACCAATGATTTGGTCCAATGGATGACCTCTTGCAATGCTAGTAGGTTGGAGTATTGGGAGTTGATTGCTTCCACTTATTTGACCTTGAACTTGAGCTTCATCATGAGTACCACTTGAGCTTGCTTGATTTGTATCAATTTGCACATCTTGATTAATCATATGTAGGTCACAATCATCATCAACTTGCATCGGCCTTATATCACCAATGTCCATGTTCTTCATTGCATTTGACAATTGATCTCCTCTCACATCGTCAAGGTTTTGAGCTTCATTTTGAGATCCTTGGGTTTCATCAAACTCAACATCATGAACTTTCAAGGTGCCATTAGTGAGATTCCAAACTCTATATGCCTTGCTTGTAGTAGAATAACCAAGTAAGAACCCTTCATCATATTTCTTGTCAAACTTGCTCAATCTAATGCCTTTCTTGAGAATATAGCATTTGCAACCAAACACTCTAAAGTATGCAATGTTGGGCTTTCTTCTATTTAATAGCTCATATGGTGTCTTTCCAAGCTTCCCATGGCAATAGAGACGGTTGCTACAATAACAAGCTGTGTTGATGGCTTCACTCCAAAATGAATGACTCACATTGTATTCACTAAGCATTGATCTAGGCATGTCAATCAAAGTTCTATTTGAAAGCATCTAGGCCTCGGGAGTTAGTTTCGGCAATTGATGACAACGCATTATTACCATGACTAATGTGTGTTTTGCAGAAACTTTGATAAGTTAGGTCATGGGGTTGATAACTGCTTTGGGCACTATGGTATTCATGCCCCTTGATGGAAATCGTTTCGGTTTTCAAAGGATCAACGACAAGATTAAGGACGGTTAGTTCCGGATGTTAAGGTGTTGAGTTACATCCGGAATAGTCGTTAGGATATTTGCTTTTTTTTCCTTTGGTCGTACTATAAAGGGGGGCATGAGCGAGTAGCTTGACCTAGGTGAGTCTTTTGTTTAGGTGTGGTGCACACTTATCAAACTTAGCACTAGGTAGCTCAGGAAAAGCTCAAGGTTTAGTTGGAAGCAACTTGGTTCAAGTTGCATCGCGTTTCGAAGTCGTTTGAGCTGTTTACCCTTGACCAGACGCGGTCTCTGTCACGACTGGACGCGTCTGGTCAGTTCTAACAGTCACTGCGTTTTCAACCTGGTTGACCGAACACGGTCCCTGCGAGAACCGGACGCGTTGATCAGTCTGACACGTGTTTCAGAGGGTAAAAGTATAATTGAACGCAACAGGAAAAATGACTGGACGCGTCCGTTCACGTTCCAGTAAGGTACTTAGCTGACCTGACGTGTCCGGTCATCACTGATCAGACGCGGTCGAGCGTCAGGTTAAAGTACAGTATGGGTCTTGCACGATCAGACGTGTCCGGTCACCCCTGATCGGTGCGTCCGGTCACTCAGCCGTTTTGTTCTGGTTTTCGACCGTTATACTCGACCAGCGCGTCCGGTCATGTCGACCGGCGCGTCCGGTCAGTGCGTGTTTTGCTGAGTTGGTTGGTAACGGTTGGTTTTGACTGTGGGGTGTATAAATACATCCTGTCCACCTCTTTTAGAGTACTCTTGCTCATTTGTTCAGCTGAGAAACACCTTTCAAGTGTAAGGGAGTGCAAGAGCCCTAGTGAGGGTTGTGATTTGAGAATCAAAGCTTGAGATCCCTCATTTGTGACTAGAGAGTAGCAAGTGTGCATCCATCTTCTCATTAGACTTGTTGTGGTCAAGTGAGAGTTCTAGCTTGTTACTCTTGGTGATCGCCATCCCCTAGACGGTTTGGTGGTGATTGGGAGTTTGGAGATCATCCGACGAGCTTGTGGATGACCCAACTCATGTTGTGAGCGGTTTTGGGCGATTCACCATGACGGAGTGTCGAAGAATCAACCCGTAGAGAGCACTCGATCCTTGCGCGGATCAAGGGGGAGCTACACCCTTGCGCGGGTGCTCCAACGAGGACTAGTGGGGAGTGGCGACTCTCCGATACCTCGAGAAAACATCGCCGTGTTCCTTACCCTTACTTTCAAGCATTTACTTTCGTATATTACTTTCATTGCTTGTTTACTTTCCTAGAATTTCCTTGCTAGACTAGGATTGGAACTTAGGGTGAAAAACTTTTACCGGTAGAATCACAAGAAACACTAGTAGGCACTAGGGGTGAAGTTTGGCTTGTAGGATTTAATTCTTGCAATTAATTTTTAGAAAAGCCCAATTCACCCCCCTCTTGGGCATCTTGATCCTTTCAATTGGTATCAGAGCCTAGTTGCTCCTTATTTAGGCTTCACCGCCTAGAGCAAGATGTCTAATGGGGAAGGACCACCTCCCACCTTTGAGGGAGACGATTTTCCATATTGGAAAATTTGTATGGAGGCATACCTCGAAGCCATAGATGTTGGGTGTCTTAGAGCCACAATCGAAGGGCTTCCCGCTATCAAGGATCCCGCCAACCCAAGTGGTGACGAGGAGAAGTATGACCGGTGGAATGCAAAGGCAAAAATGCACTCTACCAGGGCCTAGGCAAAGATATCTTCAATCGTGTGCGTAATGCCAAAAACATTCATGAATTGTGGGAAAACCTTTGTGCTCTCTATGAGGGAACTAATAGTGAGCATGAGGAACGCTATCATATTACTTTAAAGAAAATTAATTCTTTTGAGATGCTTCCCAAAGAAAGTGCTAATGAAATGTACACTCGATTGAATGTTCTTGTAGAGGATCTCAATGCTCTTGGACTCACTCAAATGAGTCAATCGGATGTTGCAAGGAGGATCTTGAGCGTTCTTCCCATTGAGAAGTATGGTCACATTGTCACCGTGCTTCACCAAAGTGATCTCTCCATCACAACACCGACACAAGTATTGGGAAAGATCAATGCACATGAGATGTACATGCACATCACTCCGGAAGAGGGCTCATCATCTTCCAAGAAGAAGGACTTGGCCTTCAAAGCTAGCCATGACAAGAAAAAGAAGGGCCAAGCCATGATGGTGCAAGAAAGCTCAAGTGAAAGTGATATTGATGATGCATCACTTGCACTCATGGTGAGAAAGACCACCAAGATGCTAAAGAAGCTAAACAAGAGTGGCATCAAGTTCGATGGCAAGAAGAAGAAGTTGTTCACAAGTAGCAAAAGGAAGGCAATATCTGAGATGGATTGCTACAATTGTGGTGAACTTGGCCACTTAGCTCATCAATGCTCTAAGCCTCCAAAAGACAAGTACAAGAACAAGAACAAGGGCAAGAGAAATGATTCAAGTGATGAAGAAGATGAGAAGAAGAAGAAGAAGCCATACAAAAAGAAAGATGGCAAGAGAAAAGAGTTTTACAAGAAGAAGAAGGGAGGCAAAGCCTACATTGTTGGTGATTGGCTCACCGACATTGAGTCATCATGTGAGTCCTCCGGCGATGAGAGCGATGATGAGAAAGAGAAGGTCGCCGCATTTGTGATTGGGCCATCATCATCTTCACCAACATCTTCATCACCACCTTCACCGCCACCTTCACCATCATCGTCTACTTCTCACCTATGCCTTATGGCCAAGGGTGAACGAAAGGTACAAAACAATGAGAGTGATGATGATGATAGTGATAGTGATGATGAATATGATGCACCTTCTTATGATGAACTTGTAAAATTGTTGAACAAATACTCTAAAATCATAAGAAGAACTAGAAATGAAAATAATGAGCTCCAAAATGAAAATGACTCACTCTCATCTAAGCTTGAGAATGCACATAAGACTAGTGATGAGCTCAAAGATCAAAATGAAAGTATGTCTTCTACTCTCAAGGAGCTCAAAACTTCTAACAAAGAGCTTAGAGATGAACATGATAAACTTGAGAAGAAGCATGATGAACTCATCACTAGGCTCAACTTGCTAAAAGATGAATATACTACATTGAAAATCAATTATGATAGTCTTATTGTTGCTAATGAGCTTGCTCTTGAGACACATGATGCTACTAACCAAGTTGTTAAGATTGATATAGCTACATCATGTGATGACTTGATTATTGAGAACATTGAGCAAGGCTCTAGCGGCAAAGGCAAGAATATGGTTGAGTCCGACAACTATGATGACTATGTCAAGCTCAAGAGTGAAAATGAGATGCTTAGAAATGAGAACAAGAAGTTGATGGCTCTTGAAAAGCAAACAACAAATGAGTCACTTATTGAAGAGAACAAAAAGCTCAAGCAAGAGAAAGAGCATCTCAAGACCGGCCTAAGCAAGTTCACAAGAGGCCAACATTTGCAAAGTGAGCTACTCATGAACACCGTCATGAAGATGGATAGAAGTGGTATTGGTTACTTGGCAAATCAAGAGAAGAAGGCTAAAGCTCAACAATAACAAAGCAAGTCAAAGCCCAAGCCAAAGAGATGTGTTGAGTGTGGACAAGAAGGTCATTTTGCTCATGAGTGCAAAACTCTACCACCACAACCCTTACCCAAGCATGCTAGACCCTTTGCTTTCAATGCTCATTACATGCTTAGAAAAGATTCAAGTGGAAAGATGAAAGTCATGTTCTTGGGTCCCCCTAACAAGAATAGGCCTAAGAAAATATGGGTTGCCAAGTCACTAGTTGATAAAGTCAAGGGTCCCTCTCAAGTTTGGGTCCCTAAACAAAAAAACTTGATCTCTTGTGTGTAGGTGAACTACAAGACCGGTGGATCTCATTGGGTTATTGATAGTGGTTGCACTCAACATATGACCGGTGACCCTCGTATGTTCACCTCACATGAAGAGAATAGGGTATGTCAAGAGAAGATCACATTTGGGGACAATTCAAAGAGCAAAGTCAAGGGTATAGGCAAGATTGCAATATCAAATGATCACTCTTTCAAATGTGCTCTATGTTGCTTCATTGAGTTTCAACTTACTATCCGTTGGGAAACTTTGTGACCTTGGCTACCAATGCTTATTTACTCCTAATGAAGTGGTAGTTACAAAGATAGATGACAAGCAAATGATTTTCAAAGGTTTTAGATATAACAATCTCTATCTTGTTGACTTCACCTCCGAAGATGCAAACTTGATGACATATTTGTTCACCAAAACTATACTTGGATGGCTTTGGCATAGGAGGCTTGCTCATGTTGGAATGAACACTCTCAACAAGCTATTGAAGAAAGAACTAGTAACAGGCTTGAAGGATGTCAAGTTTGAGAAGGACAAACCTTGTAGTGCATGTCAAGCTGGCAAACAAGTTGCAAATACTCATCCAACCAAAGCTTACATGTCAACATCAAGAGTGTTAGAACTTCTACACATGGATTTTTTTGGTCCTATAACTTACAAGAGTTTGGGTGGAAATCTCTATTGTCTTGTGATTGTGGATGACTACTCAAGATACACTTGGACCTTCTTCCTTCATGACAAATCCAAAGTGGCAAATTGCTTCAAAAAGTTTGCAAAGAGAGCTCAAAATGAATTTGAAGTCAAGATAAAGAAAATTAGAAGTGACAATAGCAAAGAGTTTGACAACAGAAACATTGAAGCTTATTGTGATGAGATTGGAATCAAGCATGAAGTTTCATCAACCTACACTCCTCAACAAAATGGTGTAGTAGAGAGAAAGAACCAGACTTTGATCACCCTTGCAAGAACAATGCTAGATGAGTACAATACACCAGAAAAATTGTGGGCCGAGGCAATCAACACCGCATGCTATGCTTCAAATCGCCTCTTCCTACAAAAGTTTCTTGGCAAGACTCCCTATGAGTTGCTAAATGGGAAGAAGCCGGACGTCTCATTCTTCCAGGCGTTTGGTTGCAAATGCTACATCTACAAAAAACGTCAACACCTAGGGAAGTTTCAAAGACGTTGTGATATTGGTTTTCTTGTTGGTTACTCATCAAAGTCCAAAGCATATAGAGTATTTAACCAAGCCACCGGTTTGGTTGAGGAAACATATGATGTGGAATTTGATGAATCTAATGGCTCCCAAGGAGCAATTGAGAATTGTGATGATGTAGGTGATGAACCATTGAGGGAGGCAATGAAGAACATGCCTGTGGGAGATATCAAGCCTAAAGATGATGAAGATGATGTACAAATTGTCAATCCACCATCTTCATCACATGTGCCTCAAGATGATGATAAGAATGAGAGAGTTGAAAATGAAGACACTCATGTCTCTCATGAACAAGCCAAGGCACAAGCTCAATATGTTGATGCTCCCCAACCATCTCCTCAAGTGGTTGATAGAAGAAACTTACCTCTACTTCAAGCACATCCACAAGATCTCATCATAGGAAGTCCTACAAAGGGTGTAATGACTCAATCTCGAAAGCTTGCTTCATTTGTTAAGCATCACTCTTTTGTCTCTTGTCTTGAACCTAAGAATGTAGAAGAAGCTCTTCGAGATCCGGATTGGGTGAATGCTATGCACAAAGAATTGAACAACTTCACCTGCAATCAAGTTTGGACACTTGAAGAGCATCCAAAAGGTGTAAGAGTCATTGGAATCAAGTGGGTGTTCCGTAATAAGCAAGATGACCAAGGCGTAGTAGTGAGGAACAAGACAAGACTAGTTGCAAAGGGGTTCTCTCAAGTTGAAGGTCTTGATTTTGGAGAGACCTTTGCACCCATTGCAAGACTTGAAGCCATTCGTATCCTTCTTGCATATGCATCACATCATGAAATGAAACTATATCAAATGGATGTGAAAAGTGCATTTTTAAATGGCTTCATAAATGAACTAGTCTATGCTGAATAACCTCCCGGGTTTGAAGACCCTAGATATCCTAATCATGTTTATAGGTTGTCCAAGGCGTTATATGGGCTCAAGCAAGCCCCTAGAGCGTGGTATGAGCGTCTCCGGGACTTCCTTATTGAGAAGGGCTTCACTATTGGGAAGGGCGACACCACACTATTCACCAAGAAGCTTAATGGGGAGATCTTCATTTGTCAAGTCTATGTTGATGATATCATCTTCGGATCAACAAATGAAGATTATTGCAAGGAATTTGGTGAATTGATGTCGAAGGAGTTCGAGATGTCAATGATTGGTGAGCTAACATTCTTCCTTGGTTTTCAAGTCAAGCAAATGAGAGAAGGGATTTTCATCTCTCAAGAAAAGTATACCAAGGATCTTCTCAAAAGATTCAAGATGGAAGAGTGTAAGCCAATCAAGACCCCAATACCATATAATGGACATCTCGACCTAGATGAGGGAGGTAAACCAATTGATCAAACTCTCTACCGTTCTATGATTGGTAGCTTGTTGTACCTTACCGCATCTAGGCCCGATATCATGTTTAGTGTGTGCATGTGTGCTCGCTTTCAAGCGTGCCCTAAAGAACCTCACCTAAGTTCCGTAAAAAGAATCTTAAGATATCTTAAGCACACCCCAAGCATTAGCCTTTGGTACCCCAAAGGAGCTAGATTCTAACTAGTTGGCTATTCCGATTCGGATTATGCCGGTTGCAAAATTGATAGAAAAAGCACATCCAGAGGGTGCCATTTGCTTGGAAGGTCCTTAGTATCTTGGTCATCTAAAAAGCAAAATAGTGTGGCTTTGTCCACCGCCGAGGCGGAATACATTGCCACGGGGGCTTGTTGTGCACAAATCTTATACATGAAACAAACCCTCCTAGACTATGGAGTTGTTCTTGATAAGGTGCCACTTTTATATGATAATAAAAGTGCTGTTAAAATTGCTAATAATCCGGTACAACACTCACGCACCAAGCACATTGATATCCGCCACCACTTTCTAAGAGATCATGTTGCTAAAAATGATATATCACTAGAAGGTGTAAGAAGTGAAAATCAATTAGCGGATATCTTCACTAAACCTTTGGATGAGGCTACCTTTTGTAGGTTGAGAAGTAAACTAAATGTGCTTGATTCTAGTAACTTTAAAAAATGAGCTTGTGTTATCTCTTGCATTGCATTGTATCATTTATCATGTTTAAACTTCCGCAATGCATCTAGGACTTGTCTAACACGGTTACGATAACCCTCCTTTGGAGGAGTGAAGAAGCCTAACCGTGGATCAAACTTGACAAGCAACCTAGTCTTCCTTTCTCGCTTTGCATTGCATATGCATGGTTGTTGCTTTGTCATTTCTTTTCGTTTTTGCTTTGAGCAACCTCTGTGTTCGTCCATGAATAGACAGAGCATTAGACGCTCCCAAGGGTTCATAAACTCTATTGCATGGCCATACATTGCTCCTTGGGTGTTTATTGCTTATTTTCTTAAAAATAATACTAGCCTAAGGCAAAATATTTTGAAAAACTCGAGGGGTTGAGAGAGGTCCCTCATATCAGGTTCCAACTGGTGTTTATTTGGGTCTTTTTGAATTGGAACTTGATTGGGAGAAGTCGTGTCAAAGATCGGTTTGAGGAAAGGTGCTTTACAGCGACCGGACGCTGGACTGAACGCTGGACCGGACGCGCTGCTGCTTCATCACCGTGTTCGATCCCGGCGGCCACCAGCGCGTCCGATCATCCCGAAGATCTTCTCAAGGATCTGTGACCGGACGCTACACCGAACGCGTCGTTGTGACCACCGCGTCCGGTCTCGGCCTCCACCACCGCGTCCGGTCATGCGTGTTGGGTTCCCAGGTAAACTCTGATCGGACTCTGTCAGCATTCGATCATCCCTAACCGGACACGTCTGGTCATGCCAGGAGCTTACTGGACTCTGACCGGACGCTGCTCCATCACGTCCGGTCATTCGACCACCGCGTCCGGTCATCGCGTGAAAAGCGGATCTAAGCCTTTTTAACCGTACGTTTAGATTTGGTTTTTTTCGTCTTCCTCTTCAATCCGCCACCGCTGTCGCTCCTCCTCCACCCTAGTCGCCAACTCACCGAGTTCTCCAGCGCCGCCGCGCCTTCTCCACTGCCGTAGCTACCCCGCGCTCGCTGCCTCGCGCGCCGCCATCTCGCGCCCGCGCTCGCTGCCCCGCGTGCCACCGTCTCGCGCCCACGCTCGCTGACCTGCACGCCGCCGTAGCCGCTGCTCCTCTGCCGCATGTGCTACCGCAGCACCAGAGCCTCTCCTCCGCGCCGTGCGCATCTCCTCCGCGCCACACTGCCGGAGTCGTGCTCCTCCTCTAACAGAGATTTGACCTAACCTAATCCGTCGCGAAGTTTTGCGACAACCGTTCTTCGTCGAGGTTTCTTCACGCGTCTTCGTCTCCGCGAGCGTCTGTTCGTCATTTCTGGGGAACCCTAGCGCGTCAAGGTCTCTTACCCTTTCATCGGAGTTTTACTCATCCGAGGTAGCAATCACGATCTATTCTTTTCTTATCTCGTATGCTTGCCCTCATAAGGACCTTGCTCGTCTGGTAGTTAAAATATAATGCTTAATAGTAGCTCTGTCTATTCCATCTTTACAGAGGGTCTTGTCGGTGCTCTGTGTGTCAGGTGATCAGCTGTGAATCCAAGGCCAAGCCTACGGATATGGACTGAGGCCAAGCCTCACGAGTGTCAGTACACCATCTTGCCTTTCAGGGTTTTCTCAGTTACAGAGTTCTGTCAGTATGGTTCGCTGCAAGAATGTTGGTGGTGGACCGAGTGACGGGGATGAAAGTCCTCCTAGGGTGACAGAGGTAGGCCGTGGCAAACGCAAGAAGTTAGCCGTCAAGAAGAGAAAGAGGACACCCACTGAGGCAGAGATTGCATAGGCCATCGCTGATGCTGCAGAGCGTGCAGAGAGGGGTGGCAGAGGCAGTGGAATTCACATTGGCGAGCGTCGCTTTCATCTTGGTGATCAACAGCTCGATACTGAGGCCATAGAGGGCACAGAGGACCCACCTATAGAGTAGCCCACAGAGGACCCACCTGCAGAGGAGCCCACAGAGGAGACAGAGGAGCAGACCGCTCAGACTCCACCGTGTCGTCGCTCAGGACGTACGTGTGCTCAGGTGACTCCTAGGCTAGAGGGCCAGCATCATAGAGGTCGTCCACCTCCCAGGGCTCGAGGTCACCCCCCAGTCGAGCACTTTGACCTCAGGGGAGCTATAGCACGACAGGTACAGGCTCTCAGGTTTATCGAGGTTAGTCGGTGGTTCCCACCTTAGCGGGATCCCCGAGCCTCAGAGGGCTTCTATACACCTCTGCATGAGGATTTCTACAGAGCCTACGTCGACAGCGGGATTGCCTTCAGACCTCAGAGAGTCTATCGACTTGAGGCTTTAGTTGGAGTGGTTGGTGAGCAGCTCCGTCCACACTTGTCCTTTCTACCTAGTCTGTCATACTTTCTAGGATGGACTGGAGCTTATGGCAGGACTTGGGTCAGAGAGTTCTACTCCTCACTTTGGATTGACCCTGCTCATCAGTTCATACACTTCGCATTCCGAGGCCGTGACTGCAGACTGTACAGCACCAGGGTACAAGAGATTCTCAGACTCCCTGCTTCAGAGACGAAGATTCACCAGCTATGCTTTGGACAGACTTCACCACCGAGACGTCCTCACGGAGGTACAGTACCACCCACAGATTTGATCAGACCTTGCTTCCATGAGCTGTTTGGCGAGGGGTCTAGACGTACACCTGCTAGCTTGACACCCCTCGCCAGAGTGCTAGATGCTATTGTGAGGCGGACTCTTCTACCGAGGCTAGGATACAGAGAGGGCCTGACATGGATGCAGCTCTGGGTTATTCATCACCTCATCTCACATACACCGTTTGATATTTGGGATCTGATGCTATGTGAGATGGAGGACACGTTAGCAGAGGGCTTCAAGGTCACCGGCAGCTACCTTATGCTCATTGGATCTGCTTTATTATTCGATATGTATGTGACCTACCTGCAGAGATTAGAGCCGAGATATTTGATACCACTACTGCATTTCCAGAGTATGATATTCGATAGTTATGGGCTTCAGTGACTAGAGAGCAGGCACCTAGGCCAGGTCAGCGTCAGAGGCCAGAGGTTCCAGAGACAGCAGCTGAGCAGGACGAGACCGTTGAGGGTCTTGCTGAGGCCGAGCTTGCAGATCTTGATACTCAGCCAGTTGACCCAGTTGAGGATATTGCCACTGACAGCACTGACGAGGACTACCAGCCCATCCCCCGGTACCGCTCTCCTCGGTCTCACGACCATGAGGCCGGTGGTTCAGGATCAGCCTCCCGCTCAGACCCAGCCATGGTGGCTATACTTGAGAGACTAACCCAGGCCTAGGAGAGATAGGAGGTACAGGTGCAGAGACAGGCTCAGGACACAGCTGCCGCATTTGCCCAGATTTAGGCTCGTTAGGACGAGTTCCAAAGGCAGCAGCTGGAATTTCAGCGGCAACAGTTTGAGATGTAGAGGCAGCAGGCAGCCACCCAGCAGCAGTATCTTGAGCTCCTGTGACATCTCGTCACTGTTGGGGTTCCTCCACCACCGTCTGTCCTTGCTCCAGCACTACAGTCCAGTGGACTTTAGAGTCAGGGACAACCGAGCTTTCAGTTTACCTCTCCCCAGCAGCAGGTTCCTCAAACATTTCAGTCCCCGAGCTACACTCCTATTCAGATGGGGTTCACTCCACCAGCTCAGCCTAGACCTCACCTTCTCTCGGGCACTCCTTTCACCGACTTGAGTGCTTCCTACAGCGAGCTGACTGGTCAGCCGACTCCCTCGCACACCACAGTTGTGACTTCTTCAGGGATGTCAGCTTCTGAGACTATCATTCTTCCAGTGTCAGGGGCCGAGACTACAGAGACTGTGCCATCATCAGTTGCTTCGACAGATCCTCCCACTCTTGGTATTTTTTAGGCTCAGGTGATAGAGACTGCTCCTATCATTGCTACTTCATCTTCAGTTCCTGCACCTGCTCCACAAACTCAGACTGCTTCACTGCCACGTCTATCTACAGAGGGTCAGCCTGATAGTTCAGAGTCTGAGGAGGATACCTCTTAGTTTGTGATCACTTCACGCTCCTCGGCACCCGACTCGACAGCTTCTATTCCCTCGTCGGATCCTTAGTTTTGTTTTTGGCATTTGATGCCAAAGGGGGAGAGAGAGAGTAGATTCAGGGGGAGTGTTGATAGATGGTTTCATTTTCTTTGTGTGCTACATTCATGCATCATGTTTAATTTCTCGCCCTGCATTTTGTGACAAGTGTGCTTGTGAGACTTTATTATATATCCTGTCACTTTTGGTTTTAGCTCATAAGGTTGTGCTTCTGTGCCTTACTCTGATTTCATATGAGCTATGTTTTTTGTGTACTAACTCTTCATGTTTGATCTTGTGAGTACACTCAGTTGGCTTGGAACACATAAGCATTTCCTAACCCCTTGTGCTTACAGCTTTTGGCTTATGTGAACCAAGCATGTTCAAAAACCTCAACTCTTAAATCTTTTGAATCTAAGTGTTGTCATCAATCACTAAAAAGGGGGAGATTGAAAGCATCTAGGCCCTAGGAGTTGGTTTCAGCAATTGATGACAACGCATTATTACCATGACTAACGTGTATTTTGCAGAAACTTTGATAAGTTAGGTCATGGGGTTGATAACTGCTTTGGGCACTATGGTATTCATGCCCCTTGATGGAAATCATTTCGGTTTTCAAAGGATCAACGACAAGATTAAGGACGGTTAGTTCCGGATGTCAAGGTGTTGAGTTACATCCGGAATAGTCGTTAGGATCTTCGATTTTTTTCCTTTGGCCGTACTATAAAGGGGGGCATGAGCGAGTAGCTTGACCTAGGTGAGTCTTTTGTTTAGGTGTGGTGCACACTTATCAAACTTAGCACTAGGTAGCTCAAGAAAAGCTCAAGGTTTAGTTGGAAGCAACTTGGTTCAAGTTGCGTCGCGTTTCGAAGTCGTTTGAGCTGTTTACCCTTGACCGGATGCGTCCGATCAGTTCTAACAGTCACTGCGTTTTCAACCTAGTTGACCGGACGCGGTCCCTGCGAGGACTGGACGCGTTGATCAGTCTGACACGTGTTTCAGAGGGTAAAAGTATAATCGGACGCGACAGGAAAAATGACCGGATGCATCTGGTCATGTTCTAGTAAGGTACTTAGCTGACCTGACGCGTCCGGTCATCACTGATCGGATGCGGTCAAGCGTCAGGTTAAAGTACAGTAAGGGTCTTGCACGATCGGACGCATCTGGTCACCCCTGATCGGTGCGTCCGGTCACTCAGTCGTTTTGTTCTGGTTTTCGACCATTACACTCGACTGGCGCGTCCGGTCACGTCGATCGGCGCGTCCGGTCAGTGCGTGTTTTGCTGAGTTGGTTGGTAACGGTTGGTTTTGACTGTGGGGTGTATAAATACATCCCCTCCACCTCTTTTAGAGTACTCTTGCTCATTTGTTCAGCTGAGAAACACCTTTCAAGTGCAAGGGAGTGCAAGAGCCCTAGTGAGGGTAGTGATTTGAGAATCAAAGCTTGAGATCCCTCATTAGTGACTAGAGAGTAGCAAGTGTGCATCCATCTTCTCATTAGGCTTGTTGTGGTCAAGTGAGAGTTCTAGCTTGTTACTCTTGGTGATCACCATCACCTAGACGGTTTGGTGGTGATTGGAAGTTTGGAGATCATCCGGCGAGCTTGTGGATGACCCAACTCATGTTGTGAGCGGTTTGGGCGATTCACCACGACGGAGTGTCGAAGAATCAACCTGTAGAGAGCACTTGATCCTTGTGCGAATCAAGGGGGAGCTACACCCTTGTGCGGGTGCTCCAACGAGGACTAGTGGGGAGTGGCGACTCTCTGATATCTCGAGAAAACATCGCTGTGTTCCTTACCCTTACTTTCAAGCATTTACTTTCGTGTATTACTTTCATTGCTTGTTTACTTTCCTAGAATTGCCTTGCTAGACTAGGATTGGAACTTAGGGTGAAAAACTTTTACCGGTAGAATCACAAGGAACACTAGTAGGCACTAGGGGTGAAGTTTGGCTTGTAGGATTTAATTCTTGCAATTAATTTTTAGAAAAGCTCAATTCATCCCCCTCTTGGGCATCTTGATCATTTCACTATTCTTTCTTTCAACTACACCATTGGATTGAGGAGTATAGGTTGGAGAGAATTGATGTCCAATACCAAGATCATCACACAATTCCTCAATTCTTGTGTTCTTGAACTCACTACCATTGTCACTTCTAATCTTCTTGATGGTGATTTCAAACTCATTTTGCACTCTCTTGACAAAAGACTTGAATAGATCATAAACATCACTCTTGTTATAGAGAAAGAACACCCAAGTGTATCTAGTATAGTCATCCACTATCACAAAGCCATACTTGTTGCCACCAATGCTAGTGTATGTTGTTGGCCCAAACAAGTTCATGTGCAATAGCTCAAATGCCTTTGATGTGCTCATTTCACTCTTACTAGGATGTGCATTTCCAACTTGTTTGCCAGCTTGACAAGCACTACATGGTTTATTCTTTTCAAAAGTCCATGGATTATTCTTTTCAAAAGTCACATCTTTCAAGCCTCTAACTAAGTCATGCCTCAAAAGTTTGTTCAATTGTTTCATTCCAACATGACCAAGCCTTCTATGCCATAACCATCCCATACTAGATTTGCTAAGCAAGCATGATGTCAATTGTGTCTCACTATCATTGAAGTCAACCAAGTATAAGCTACCATGTCTAAATCCTTTGAATATCAAATTTGATCCATCAACACTTATGACTTCAACATCATTGAAACGACCTCGATTTTCCTCGAAGGGAAAATCCACAGATACGATTTATAATGCAGTAGATCACAAGAGCAATCCATCACATTATCAATTATCAGCTGCTATCATAGACATACATCGTAGATTTACAAGCTACAAGACTTTACAATACTGGTTAACACATCTATTACATTGTATTCTAGCGGAAACACACGCGTCTTCATTAGAGTCGTTGTAGCTCATCAGTAGGTGAAGGCTCCTCCTTCACGAGCAATCATCAGAGTTGGCATAGAAAGTCAGCGGCGTGGCCTTCATCTTCCAAACCAAACTTGAGCGTAGGATCGAGACCACCTAATCCTTCTAACTTCGCTATTACTGGAAGTCAAGAAAATCTGCACACCGCCAGATGTGTGCAGGCCATGGTCAGCACTGATGAGCTTTAGTGGAATAGATAAAACAAGAGGATCTGGCGATCCTAACATTTGGCTATGGTTTGCATCCTTAGCGCATGAGAAGTAAGTAACAGTAGTAATGTAATAATAATATCCAGTTTTTAACACATTCCCAGCCACACGCATCTACATCCATCCATATCCATCCACCATCCCATCCCAACCATAACCACACCACCATCACCACATCTCATCTCACACACTCAGGTCGACAGGCCGACTCCCTCTCGGCACTTGTCTCAACGGCCCGCAGCCCCTGGCTCACGGCCGGAAAATACCCCAAACCTGGAGGGAGGAAAGAAGGACTCATCTCCTATCTAGTTTAAGCGAAACCCAGGAAAGGTCCATAGCGACAAGTCAGCATATGTATCGATCGATCAACCAAACACTCTGTAGAGGTTTTACATACCCACAAGATAGCCATCCTCGACGGTGCCCCGTCTAGGCAGATTCCGGCCGCTTGCTTGCCTAGAACGATGCCACCCTACCTCTCAGCCCTAGTACATCCCAAGTCTAGTCTGGGATGTCTGATACTGTGAGTCGTAGACAGAGCCGGGGCCCTCCGGATGTCAAGAGCCATGTCCACAAGGCCTCCTAAAGTCTCGGAAGGGTGTGGGGGCAACCGCGCACCCCGTACCTCCTTGCACACGTTCGCCTAGCAGTAGTGGCATTGTTCTACCAAGTAGTCCGACCGTCTCGCACCATATAGGGCGAGTGGGATGTAAATGATTCCTGGTGAGTCTGAGTACTAGTAAGTCCTTTGGGATTGACCAAGCCAGAATGTCTTCATCAGGGTTTCCATTTTACGTGCCACCACAGCACCTCTACCCCGGGCTCCACCTCTCCGAGGTTCACACCCAAGGACACCTCCAATTACCATTTTACCCGCCACAGGTATTCCCTATCCAAGTGCCCAGGTAGCACCACATAGCAAGACTTGCCCTAGGCTCATCATTATTCCAGCTCGGTCGACACAACCCTCACTCTCCACGCACCCAAGACACACGCAGCACGCTCACACACCACTAAGTCCAGCACCCATAGCTAAACCATTCCTAGGGGGTTCACCACCAGCATCACATCCCCGATATATTGCGAAGTGGAGTTAATAATAAGTATAGTGGTGTAATATGCAAGCAAGGAGGCAAGTAAGCATATATAAGCGAGCAAAAGCGCAAAGCAGGGTGATGTGGTAGAGTGGTTTGCATCAGGGTAATAATGGCTCAGGTAGTAGCATGCATCAAGGTACTATCAAAGGAATAATTATAAAGCACTAGCAGTTCTAGATTTTATGCAATGTCTAATAGGATTCTCTAAAAGAGGGTGCTGCCATGACACCTGCGATGTCGAGGTAGTAGTGGTACAAGTCCACATCAGTTGGTGTAGATATTCAGCACGGACCTCCACCTCCAGGGTCAGCTCCACTCCATGGGCCCTCCAAAGTTGACGCACGTCCAATCGATAGCCTATAAACTATGAGTTATCACGAAGATCCAAAAGAACGTGGAAGAACCAAATTCACTCATACATGGTTGTGAACCTATGGCTTGACCTAAGCTTCGGTAGGTGCAAGGTGGCTTTAGGTCTAAGTTAGGTGCCAGGGTGAGACTAGGTTCGTCAAGGACACAAGGTTGACGGGCTCCTTATGTCGGCATTAGGCTCCATGGCTACAAGGGTTGAACTACCGAAGCTAAGTCAAGCTAGGGTTGGGTAAAGGCGAGACTATCTAGTGGAGGTCTATCTATGTCAAGGGTTGGGATTAGGTCGGTCTTGGCATTTCCACCCTCGAATGCCGAGGTAGGTTGCACGGGTTGTGGGTAGAGACTCACTTGGTCGTGTTACATCTGGGTCGTGGTTGTGCACGGGTAGGCTGGCTTGATGGCAATGCTGTACTTGATCAGCTTAGCTCTAACAACGGGATAGGCAAGGTCATGGGTGTAACACCTCAGGTGTTTAGCTCCTTAATTGCATTGCATTTGCATAAGCATAAGCAAGCATCATTCATTTCATGCATAAGCTTATAATATGTAAAACATGCTTTGGAAACATTGCCACATATGTTTATATTTCATGTGAAGTAAGAAGTGAGTAGTGTGCAAAACATAAGTACCTTATGTGCAATTTCCTTTGTGAGACATGTCAACCACTTTAGTGTAACATAATTAGCAAGTTTTATGCAACACACTCATGCAACATGTGCAACATGAGCTTGCAACATTTGGGTGAAAGTATTGAATTACTTGTTCCAAAGTATGTGACACTAGGAATCTTGTGCAACCAATGTGTAGAGTGGCTAATTAGGTCTTATAACACCTTAATTACATTTAGGGTAAGTAGTGGAGCAATGTTCATGTTGACCAAAATTACCAAATTGCCCTTCCAAATGTTGTTGACTAAGTTGGACCCCTAGAGTGATCTGGTTTGACCAATTAAAAAGTCCAGTTTAGAGATCTTGCATGGAGGAGCAACCTTAAGCAAAGTTGTAGAGAATTTCATAAGGAACAAAAGTTCTAATATGGCCATCTCATGAAAATGACCAGAACATGCTCAAAAATGGCCCACAAGTTAGTATTAGGGGCTGTTTTGGGACTTAGCAAATTTTGGCTAAGTGTGAAGCTGAAAACCGTTTCACTGTACCTCACTTTGGCAACTTGTTACTCACAAACTAGGCCAAACCAGTCCTTGAGACAATTGACAAAGTTGTTGTCCACACATAGCTCTACAACATTGTCAACATGACCATCACCTAGTTCTAAATGGTTTAGGAGATATGGTGTCTTGAAAATTGGGTTTCAGTCGGCCTAGTGACTGAAACTAGGTTTCAGTTTCCAAGTACACTACTTTGGAGCCCTGTAGTTTCAAATCCAAACCAAACCAGCTCATGGTGCCTTTTACAAACTGGTAGTGCTCACATAGGTCTACAACTTTGCTAATTGGAGGTTTCACTAACACGAGCTGGTTTGAGAGTAAATCGTCGACGAAACTGCCCTGTCAGTCGGTCTTTGGAGGCGCGGTTTCAGTCAACGAACTCGAACACCGGCATGTCGTGGCGCTCGGGCAGAAGAGCGTCGCCACGTGTCGACCGAGCGCTGCCATCGCCTCCACGTCGTTAGCCCAGACACGGGATTGAACACCGAGCGGCCACCTCCACCCCCTCACTAGCGCTCATTTTCTTCTCCCTCCCTCTCGCTCTGGCCGGGCTCGCCGAGGCGGAAACCGGAGACACCATTGCCGCCGCAGCTGTCTCCGAGCTCGCGCACTCACCACCGCTCGCTGGACCACATTCGTCCCTCCGCCTCCCCGTCCTACACCTCCTCGACCCATCGGTAGGTTGGATTGAGCCCAAGGTGAGCCGCATTGCCGTTTTCGCCCGCTCACCGAAGCTCACCGGAGCTCCGCCATGTGCGGGTCATCATGGCCAGCACCACACAGTAGTTCTCCGTCTGCCTTCACCCACGTTTCCCCCTCCCTGTCACGTGTAGATGCTAGGATGAAGATGTTACCGCCAGTATCGGGACAGCCATGACGGAACGAGACCGTGCACGGCCGCGCCATGGCTGCCGGCCAAGTGCTCACGTGGTCAAGCGGCTCCGTTCCATCCCCGTCTGTGTGAGTGGTCTCGAGAGGTCCACTAGGAGTCTAGGAAGGTGATGCACCCTTCGGTAGGCCGTGCGACGGCCGGGACTCGCCGGCGTACCGCCAGGCACCACGGCCGTCCGCCATCGCCGTCGGCCTAGGTGCTGCGGTGCATCAGCTTTGGGGAAAAGGGGTAGCCTCGGTGCGGTTGGGTCTAGGCAAGACGTCGGTGAACTTGGATTGGTCGGAGGAGCCACCGGCGGCGAGGAATCGCTCGCCGGAGCTCACTGCCGCCCGCTCCCCTGTCCTCTTTCGCTGACACGCGGGGGCCACCTGTCTGTTGCTGCACGTGGGCAGGAGCCCGAGCGGGCCGCGCGCGCGCGTCTTGGGCCGCGTCTGTCCCGGGCCGGCCCAGTTCCAGATAAAATCAGTTTCATTTATTTTATTTTGTCACAATTTTTATTGGGGTTTAGAAAAGGTAGATCTAGGGTTTCACCTGCTCAAAAATCATGAGATAAATTTTGTTATGATCTACATGATGTGTAGTATTTTAGAAAAATATGATTTGGTTATGTGATGTTTAGTTTTCGGGATATTTAAATAGGTCTTTGAAATGTGTTTTAAATCCCATGCAAACTTGTTTAAATTATATCTTGAGTTTCAGTGTTCCAAAAAATTATGAAATTTGGTGGGTAGACTAATTTATACTTGCTCTTGCTCTGGTAAAAATTTGGGCAGTAGTGCTTAAGTACTTTTCAAGTTATAATGCTATCTTGTTATTTTAGGAAATATTTAAATGAATTTTTGTAATTTTTCTACATGTGCAATGTTCATATAAATTTTTGGAGAATGTCTTGGTACCCTAGAGTGTCCAAGAAAATTAGGAAATCTGTTGTTTGGCACTTTTTACTATGCTTTGTTATTTATACAAAAATCAGCCTTTTGGGCTTGTGAATTTTGTGTAGTAAGTTCCTGTGAATAAATTTAGTTCAAATTTTTACAGTAGCCTCTTTTTGGGTCAGAGAGTCTCCTGTAATTTTTGTAGAATTTTAGGAGTAGTTTACATATATGATTAATATTCCACTTAATTACTTAAGTAAATTAAGAAATAAGTTTAAATAAATATTCTAGGTGGGCACACCTTACTTTCTGGTGTTTTTGTGACCAGTGTGAACTTGTGGTAACATTGGTTTGGTCTTAGAGAATGTTTGCCACTTAAATAAATATTTAATCTTTGCAATTCTAGGTTTTCTGGACAGCTGGTAGTATCTTTAGGTTTGACCCTTGATAAAAGTGTTTGCTGGAAAACTTGTGAATACCAAAATTGTAGTAAACTTGATAAACTAGCTTGTGTCAAAATTTGGGAGCATTTGGCTTAGTAGTTTAGGAGTTATTGCTGTTTTAAGTGACAGTCCAGAATTGGCTGCTCTCTGTTTGGAGAGGACAGATTCTGGAACTTTGGGATTTCGACTAGGTAAACTTTGGAATTAAGTGTTGTGGTCTGAAAAATATTTTGTAGTGCATTTCTTAAGCTTTCTAGATTGTCCTAGACCATAACTTTTGGAGATAGGAATCTTCAGTTATGTTAGAATCTTTGAGCTGCTGTCCAGAATATCTTACTGTGGTAACCTAAGTAATATTACTCTTGTGTTGTTAGGTGTTAGGGCCTTAACCGAAGAGGAACAGCTGTATCTTAGGTTGAGTAGCTTAGGTAAGTACTTCTCTACCGGAGAAGAGATTTGCACAAACTGATAAAGTGACTTGAATAGATTGTTGTTTTTATTTCTGAAATGCATTTCATCTTGAGCATGTTGCACCTTTATGCATCCATGGTATTTATTGTGTATTCATGCAATAGGTGTTCCGGAGGGGGTAACTCTCCTCGAATTCGAGCCTGTGATTCCGGAGGAAGTCCAGGACTAGCCAGCGGAACCAGTCGGCGAAGGAGACGCCGCTGAAGACTTGCCCGAGTGCCCTGACCACCGGCCCTCGACCTTTCTGAAAGGCAAGCCCCGGTGCATGCTGAACCTACTGTTTTATAAAGTCATCTTGAGTACTTTTAATTGTTTACTGCATTAAGTTGTAGGAGTTATATGAAAACATTTGTTGCATTATACCTGCCCTTGTCCAGATATCGTACTTAATCCTATATTAGGTTTAGGCACGTGTCAATGCTTAGCCCTGCTTAGTTCGGTAGAAGTCGGGTGATTTCCGGTCATCCGCGAGATGTAGGAAGGAGTCACGAGTGGCTTTATGGCTATCGTGGATGGAACCATGCCTTAAAATGAAATTGAGACCGGGCGGGAGTTCGATAGTACAGCCGCAAGACACTTCACGTCTTGGGTGTGGAGCTATGCCCGTCTGAGTCGTTTAAGGACCGCTTCGCTGTACGTCCTTGAGTCATGTTGAACGCAGTCTAACACTTAGTTGGCCGGATAAGTCGTTCCGACTGCGAAGTCGAGTAGTATGGTTCAGGCCGGGAATCGAATGGTAGGTTGCATCTTGGAGGAGAGAAAGGATGTGCTTGGGGACATTGGCGTGAGACCAAGGGGGGGTTAGAGTCCCTATCACCTGGCAGAGTGTCGCCCTTGGGGACGCGACATTATTCGGGCCCGCGATTCCTGAACTGTACAAAAGATGACCTGAGCAGCCCTCGCCAGGCGTGACTCGGTGAGTGTTAGAAATACCCCTCCAGCTGGATATGAATTTGATTTGAATCGCCGTCGCTCCCGGTTAGTGAGCACTTGACTTGAGCAGCGGCAACGTAGATCTCATTAAATGAACTGGTGGTTAAGGGAATGATACAATGTTGCCACAATTCATACCTGCTCTGGATATAATGATGATAATTGTTTGATTATAATCAAGTGCATGTGTTAGTACAGGTGCTAAGATAGATGACAGGTAAATGCTAAAAATAACTGCTAGTACAGGTGATAAGAGTCTCAATTACTTATGCCTTTATGCAAAAATATGATGTCAGCTAGCCTCTTGTGAAAGCCTTGCATAATCCTTGGTGTCATCTTATTTCTGGTTTTCGACGGGTAAGTCTAGCTGAGTACATTCCAGTACTCAGGGTTTATTCCCTCCTGTTGCAGATGATATGCTCTACCAAGGCTTCTGCAAAAATTGTCTCCACCCTGCGGGTGACGAAGACTAAATCACTTGGGCGTGATCATCTTTTATGTACTTTCCTGATGCTTTTGTGGGATGTTGATCAACAAGACTGGCAATAGTTAAACAACTGGCGTGTGTTTGCTTCCGCTACTTTATAAACTTGGTTTGTAATAATTGCAACTCCGTGTGTGTAAACTTATTTCTGAACTACTCGTGAAATGTAACGTATGATGTTGTATGTTGAATGATGCGATCCTGGTTGTAAGCAAGTTGGTTTGAAATCCTTCGTGGTTTCGATTGACTACCGGGATTATATGGGCTCAAGTTCGAAAATTTGAGCACTTCAGTGCTTGTTTTTGTACTTGTGCTCTTATAATTTGGTCGGTTCTGTTACAGATGTAACATCCCGGCCCAGGGCTTAATAGGATTAATAGGATACTCATACCAACAAGTTGCAACTTCTTTTCCGGAAGCCCATCTCGAAAGAACTCCAAAGTTAAGCGTGCTTAGCCTGGAGCAATGGGTGACCGACCGGGAAGTTCTTCCCGGGTGCGCACGAGTGAGGACAAAGTACGCAGAAAAGACTTGTGCTGGTCTGTGAGGGCAGTCTATGTCCTAGAAAGTAGCCAGATGTAAGCGGGCCCGGCCTTGGAGTGGTGGGACGTTACAGAATGGTATCAGAGCCGACTCTCGCGGTTTCACGGGCACGTGTGTCGCAGTTGCGCAGGCATGGTGCGCATGACTGGTGTGGATCTGTCGTGGTCACACAGCATGGCACATGCGCTGGCTCTGGACATACGGACGTGGCCAAGAGAGGACGCTCTTGGCTTGGGATTGATCGACGAGGACATCGATCTCTTAAGGGGGTGAGAATGTAACATCCCGGCCCAGGGCTTAATAGGATTAATAGGATACTCATACCAACAAGTTACAACTTCTTTTCCGGAAGCCCATCTCGAAAGAACTCCAAAGTTAAGCGTGCTTGGCCTGGAGCAATGGGTGACCGACCGGGAAGTTCTTCCCGGGTGCGCACGAGTGAGGACAAAGTACGCAGAAAAGACTTGTGCTGGTCTGTGAGGGCAGTCTATGTCCTAGAAAGTAGCTAGATGTAAGCGGGCCCGACCTTGGAGAGGTGGGACATTACAATGGGTACTTGGGTGTCGTGACAAGACCGGTAAAGGGCCTTAGGCTTGGCTCGACTCAGCTAAGCTGAGTGAGCACGGTCGTGCTTGGTGCGAAACAAGGCCATGGCGTTTATGCCGCGGCATCCGGGGTGCGGCTCGACGGCCAAAAAAGCCTAGGCGACGAGGGTCACGCAAGGGCAGAAGCTTGGGGCAAGGCAGTAATCATGTCCGTTTGTGTTCAATGGACCTTCTGTCAAGGCTCCATGAAGCTGGGCGCATCATGTCCGTGAGATGTGCGCGCGGTCGCGTGTCTATCCATGGTCATCGAGGTCAAGAGTGCTCAGAGTTGGTGCGTGAGGCAAGTTGGCTAGTTCGTGTGCGTCTGCTGCTGCAGACCGCTCAGCAGCGGACAGGCAGTGCAGCAAGGTGTTCCGGGCGGGCAGCATTGTGTGCAGGTGCATGTGCGTGTGTCCAGACGGTGGCCGTGGTCGCGAGTGGGAGGGCAAGGTCCGGGGTCATGGTGGTACAGGGTCGGCTAGTCTCGCCGGTCAGCGGCATGGTGAGTTCACGGCTCGGTCCGGCTAAGCAGCTGCAAGGACAACAAAGTTGTGAGCCTCAATTGCTCTTGTGCAAGGGCTCATTCGTGTGCTCCCAGAGTGCGTGGGTGAGAGACGCTTCCGCGAACACCAAGCTGTGGTGGCGTGGTGGTGCCTATGCAGTGGCAAAGGGAGTGGTCCGGTGGCGTGGCATAGCCTCGCAGTCCACCGTGGTCGACCGGTAACAACAGCTTGGTAACCAGCAAACAGAGATGGCAGCAAGGGGACGCACGAGGGCAAAACTTTGTGGCTGGGCTATGTTCGGCACTGGCACGATGGGGCGGAGACTACGGCGCGCGCGTGTGGTGACGCCGGGTCACGGACTGAGTGCTAGTTGGTGCCTTGGCCATGAGGGTGGCGAGGCGAGCACTGTGTGATGGTGCCCGGCTACTCATGTGCGTGTTGTGGACGACATGTCCCCGAGTAGCCGGGAACGGGCGCTGGGCCGGTGGCTGTGCGTGCAAGTGCAGGTTCCACGGCGGCGCGTGCGGGAGCGCAGCCGCGTGCTAGGAAGAAAAGGCTCCGGGCTTGTGTTTGTGTAGAGTCGTACCCGTGCGTGGGTGGGCACCGAATACCCAGCGATGCCCCAGGGTCAAGCCGACGCGAGGGCCGGACGGAGGGAACGGAAGGCAGTCCAAAGTTACAGCTCTAGACAGAGCTTGAGCGTGTGCGGCAAGGTCGCGGTCTCGGCGGCATGGACATGGCCGCGGCGCGGCGCGGCGCGGTCGTGGCGGATAAGCCGTGCCCAGATAGGTGGCTGCGGCCAGGTGCGTACATGGCTTGGTGAGCCGTCGGCGGCACGGTAGCGCGCGATGTGCGCACAGTGCCCAACGTCTTGTTCTTTGTTGGCAAGGAAGCAGCGGCACGAAGGCCGAACACCGACCGGTGGCATCCAAGGAATAGGCCAGGTTTTGGAAGCTCACCGAGGGTTCACGGACGGCAGGTCGCTTGACGCGGGTCGGGCTTGAAGCCGGCAGCGCAGCTACGTTGTCGTAGTCGCACGTCGGGGTTCGGTTCAAGGCTTGCCGTAGTTGATGTGGGGGTTGGACATGCCTGCGATTCGTTCGGCTTCCGCAGCTTCAGCACGACGGCAACTCCATGGCTGGACGACGGGGCTGTCATGGTGGTGTTGCTACTGCGGGGGCCAGTCGGGGTTCATTCCGATGGCAGCAGCAGCGGCGGCGATTCTGGTAACCAGCAGCTCGGGGTCGGTGGCGGTCGGCGTGACGACGTGTCCTTGCCGTGACGAGGTCGCTTCCAGTCCATGGCCGGCTGGGCTTGGGGAGGACGTGGTGCTGGTGTAGAGGCTCTGGCTCCATCTCGGTGCCTGTGGTTGCAGGTTGACGTGGTTGGCGTGCTGCAGGCTCGACAGGTTCAAGGCGGTGCGCAGCCATGTCGGGGCAAGGCGAGGCGGCTGCGAGTACACCGGCGTGCGCTTCGTGGCCGCGGCTCCGGCGTGGCCATCCTCAAGAGCAGGACGGAGAGGCAAGGGAGGGAGATAGCAGTCGTGGCGGCTGTGGGGAGGATTGGGCGAAGAGCTACTAGCGCTCGGCTTTTATAGGAGGCCCGCTAGGGTTCAGTGAGGGGCGAGGGCTTCCTTGGGCGGTGGTGATTCTCGACGTCGGTGCCGCTGGACACGCGGCGCCCATCCGTGGCACAGCGTCGTGGCCAGGCTCGGAAGATTCAAGAAGGAGCGGCTGGTCGCGGGCGCGTCCGCGCGGTCATGGGCAGGTAGGCCTCGGGCGCTCCACAACTCACGGCGCGGATCGCGGGCTCGGCGAGGTCCTCTGCTCCGTCACGTGTGGGCATCCGATGGGAGCGGCGTGGCTTCATCTGGGCGCCAGCTGCCACCGACGAAAAGCAACAGCGTCGGACGGAAGGAGCAGGTAGAAGAAAGGAGACGACACTGCTGAAACGGAAAAGCAGCCGAGGGGCAACAGAAGGAGACGGAGGCATGCGGTCTTCTGGCTTCCCGTCGCTGGTGAGGGGCCCCTCAAGCGGCGATGGTTCTCCCGCTCACGTGCCGCGCTCGGGAAGGGAACAGATGACGACTTCCACCTGCACGTGCTTGGCATGGGATCGGAGAAGAGGGGCTGGACTGAGCCAGTTGGTTGCTGGGTCACGGTGGGAGGAGGGCCTGGGCCAGAGGCATGCCGTTGGGCTACGGGAAAGGAGCTGGGCTCCGGTATTTTGCAGCACTAGTACGTGTATACACGTATAGAACCTTGCATGGGCTTGTATCGTGCATGCTTTGCAAAGGGTGCTCACGTATTTAATTAAGGAAGCAAGGCACAGGACCATGCATGGTCGTGAGACGTGCTGCTGCTTTGATTAGTCTTCACGTGCTTCACGTAACTTGGTAGCGGGACATAGAAGCATGTACGCCCGTGCATCCGGCTGGCCATGGGACTAAGGAGAGGTGATGTGCATGAACTGGCTCTAGGGTTCGGGCGTAGGTGTGGCCGCAACTTGGTCCTTCGACGCAAGATGGGGCTTGACAAAGGGCAGGGCGAGCGTAGCCAGGCTGGGCTATTTGACCCGCCTTGGGCCGAAAGATGGGAGAAGGGCGGGGTAAGGAGCTAGGCTGGCTAGGAATTTCGGCCCAAGGGTCAGAGGGTGGCCTTTCCATTTCTAGTTAAGGGTGTTTTGCTCCAGGCTAGCTAAGTAATCCTACAATCAACCAATAAACTCCAACAAGAACCAACTCAAGACACTCACTATGCAACTAATTTATATGCGAAGCACGAGATTACGAAGTCCTAGTCTTGAAGTTGGGCCGAGAAGGGAAAGAGTTAGTCTTAGGTTTGACCTAGCGACTACATGCTACATGCATTGCAAGAAAAATTTTAAAAAGGTTCGTATTTTTGGGTGGCACAAAAATCCGAGATGTTACAATCATCACTACCAAATATGCACTTGAAGCCAAGATCACAAAGTTGTGCCACCGATAAAAGATTGAAATCCAAGCTCTCAACTAGCAACACATTAGATATGCTCATGTCATTTGAGATAGCAATTTTACCAAGCCCCTTGACCTTGCCTTTCTTGTTGTTGCCGAAAGTGATAGCATCAAAACCACCATTTTGACTTGTATCAATTGATTTGAACATACAAGAATCCCGGTCATATATTGAGTGCACCCACTATCAAGCACCCAATGCCTTCCTCCGGTTTTGTAATTGACCTACAAGATAAGATCAATTTTTTTTAGATACCCAAACTTGTTTGGGTCCTCCAAGGTTAGTGACCAAGCTCTTTGGTACCCAAATGGCTTTCTTCTTTGAGCCCATCCATGGTGCACCAATGAACTTAGCATGAACACCATTTGTACCCTTGGTAAGTATATAGAAGGAATCAAACTTAATTGGGGATACATTAGCTTTGGATTTCTTGTTCATGCAAAGTTACTCTATATGACCAACTTGCTTGCAACTTTTGCAATAGCTACCATTCTTCTTCACAAAATGAGTCTTGTGAGGAGCAAAAGCGGCCTTGCTTTTTTTTGGAGGTTATAGCCCAATCCCTCTTTATAGAGAGACGCCCTTTAGCTACCCAAGCACATAAGCAAGCGGTCCTCGCCACCATAAGCCTTAGCTATGGTGTGATTGAGCTCTTTTACCTCCTTCTTGAGATTTCTATTCTCAACTATTAGTGTGGAGTCACAAGTGAAACCGTCACTACTAGATGAGGATGATGTAGATGAGCTACATGAAGGGTTAGTGGGAGCAATAACAATAGGCTTATGAAAAGATTCATCAATTATATCATATGATATGCCTATGTTGCAAGTTTTAGCCTTCTCAACATTAGTTAGCATGTTTTCATATTTTTCAACTAGAGAGGAATGAGCTTCTTCAAGCTTAGTGTGAGACTTTTGAAGCTTCTTATGGTCTACCTTTAGATTCTCATAAGATGCTCTAAGCTCATCAAGTTCTTACATAAGGTTTTTCTTTTCCTTAAGCAAGCCCTTGCACTCCTTTCTAGATTCTTTAAAATGTTGAGTGCAATCTTCTACCATAGGGATTAGTTCATCTTTAGTGAATTCTTCTTCATCACTATCACTATCACTAGCATTATCATGATCACTCTCATCGTCGGATGATACCTTAGCGGCCTTAGCCATGAAGCACGATGAAGTATCGAAGAGGGAGACCTTCTCTTGGATGGCAATGCTAGCATGTCCCTTCTTCTTGCTCTTGTTGTCATCCTCATCATCACTTAAGGAATCATCACTATCCCATGTAGCAACATGAGAGTCATTCTTCTTTTTATGAGAGCTCTCCTTCTTTTCTTGCTTCTTCTTTTGCTTCTTCCTCTCCTTCTTGATAGCATCTTCATCATCACTATCATAAGGACACGTTGCAATGAGATGGTCCTTGCTATGGCATCTAAAACATCTCATGGTATGCTCATTCTTCTTGGATGAGTTCTTCCTCCTTCTTGCACGAAAGACCTTCTTTTTCATGAATTTTCCAAATTGCTTGACAAAAAGAGCCATCTTCTCATCAATGTCATCATTATCACAAGAGCTTGAGTCTTCATCACTTGATAATTTAATCTTGGATTTGCCCTTGGATGTGGTGACTTTGAATGCCACACTCTTCTTCTTCTCATCATCCTTCTTCTCACTTTCCTTCTTCTTCTTTTTGACCAACTCCTCTTTCTCATCATCTTCTCTATATGAATCATCGGTCATCACTTCTTGGAATACTTATTGAGGAGTTGAATCCTTCAATGTAGCCCTCACTAGCACGGTGATCAATATATCAAATCTCTTGGGCAAGCTTCTCAAGAACTTCATAGAGAATTGGTTGTCCTTGATCTCCTCACCAAGTGCCTTGAGCTCATTCACAATGACTTGCAATCTATGAAATATTTCTGGTACACTCTCATCTTCTTGCATCTTGAAGCTAGAAAACTTTTCTTGCAAGATATATGCTTTAGCGGTCTTTGTGCCTTCAGTGCCCTCAAAAGTTTCTTCTAGCTTGGCCCATGCATCATGAGCAATCTCAATATTCTTCACTTGCTCAAAGGTCTTGTCATCTAGTGCCTCATGAAGAGCACTAATGGCAATATCATTATATTGGAGCTTCTTCTCTTCCATCGGTGTAGGTGCTTTCGGATTAGCAACCTTAAATTTTATTTCGGTGACCTTCCACACTTCTCTATTGACTGACTTGAGGTGTGCGGTCATCTTAACCTTCCAATATGCATAATTTGTGCCATCAAAGTGAGGTGCCTTCTTGGTGTTATTGATGTACAAGCTTAATTGAGCCATTTCTTTTTCACCATAGGTTGTTAAGCCTCAAATAAACGGTGCCTCAGCTCTGATACCACTTGTAAGGTCCAAATGGCTAGAGGGGGGGGTGAATAGCCTATTTAAAAATCTATAAGCTTCACTAAACAACCACGTTAGTATAAAAGATGGCTAAGCTAATTCTAGCACTAGCTCAACTACACTATGCAAGCCACCTATACAATTCTAGTGAAGCAAGGCGATGATCTCTAATACACACCAACAAGACTAAGTCACTAAGCTACTTACTCCTATCTAATAAAAGCTACACTAAGATTAGTATAAGAAAGTAAAGAGCAAGTGACTTCATTCTTATACCAACGATGTAGAGAAGTAATGCACTCGAAGAATCAATCACAAGAGAAATCCTCGGCAAAGAGATGACACAAGATTTTTACCGAGGTTCACTTGCTTCCCGGCAAGCTACTCCTCGTTGTGGCGATACACCCACTTGTCGGTTCGCGAGCTAATCAACTATCAAGAGTCGAGCCCTCGGCGGGCGCTGCACAACCGCACACAAGATGGGGATCCTCTAAGCCACGAGCTCCACTAGAGTATCCAACTTGTGAACTCCCACGGAGAAGGATCAAGAACCCCTTACAACACTTGGTGCGAGCTCCAACAATCTTTAATTGTGAGCTCAATCACCTCCGCTGCTCTAAGCCGTCTACCATGTCGGGAAACACAGAAGAGTAACAAGAAATCCTCAGCAACTCGAAGATCAAGTGCCTCTAGAATGCAACTCTCAAGCAATGCACTTGAATCTCACTCAATCTCACTCAAGATGTGCAACTAAGAAAAGAGATGAGTAGAGGGGTTGTTCTCTAGCTAAAAGGATGTCTCTAGGTCTCAAAATGTGCAAAGGTTGCCCTCAAACCCCGAACATCTTCTATTTATAGCGAAGGGGCACCTGGTGTCCGGTCGGAGTCCAGTAAGCTCCCACTGCGACCGGACGCGTCCGATCGCACGTGACCGGACACGCCGTGCGTCTGATCAGCACTCCGCTGCGCTCTGCCCCTCTGGATGCCTGACCAGACTCTCTGGTTCCGTGAGGGACCGGACGCGCCGGTCGCGCGCTCTTTTTCTACGGACAGGAGAACTGACCGGACGCGCTGGTCAGGCCAGACCAGCGTCCGGTCAGAAACCCTAGCAGCACCGAGTTGAACTGACTGGACGCGTCCGGTCAAACCGTGACCGCATCCGGTGCAGCGTCTGGTCACCATAGTGACTGCCGTTCGCCTCTATTTCTTTTTTGACTTCCGGCGTAGTGGAAAATAAGCGTTTCACTTCCCCAAAAAGCGCCGAATCCCGCCTCGCAAGCTCAGCGGGAGGGAGAGAGGAACCCAAACCCCTCTTTACTGCTTAAACTCCACCGCCTTCACAAACTGTGCTAACACCACCAAGTGTACACCACCATGTGCATGTGTGTTAGCATTTCACAATCATTTTTCAAGATGTTATGTTAGCTCTCTACTAGATCCTAATGCATATGCTCAAGACATTGATCTAGTGGCACTTGATTCCCGAGCTAACCGTGATTGCCCCTCTTGATAGTCGGCTATGTATCCTAAACCCGGTCAATCACTTCTCTACTCATCTTAGACCAGCAAAAGGAAAACCCTATGGTTATACCTTTGTCTTGCGCTCTTAGATCCTTCTCTTCCACTTGATCATCATGTCCATCATATTATGCGCATCTTCACCATGATCATCATTTCATGTCCATGCACCATCTCTTTGTGATCTTGTGGCCACCACTCCTTGCCACATACACCTTCATCACATGTGTTGCTTATGCCTAACTAAAAACACTTAACACATGGCATTAGCAACTTGGTGTCATTAATTACCAAAACCATACTTGGGCTTTCACCCGCTCACGAGTTTATCCACTTTGCATTTAGAGGTCGTGACCGTAGGCTATACAGCACCAGGGTAAAGGAGATTCTGAGGCTCCTAGCTTCAGAGACGAAGATCCACCAGCTTTGTTTTGGTCAGACACCACCACCGAGGCATCCACATAGCGGCACTGTGCCACCTACAGACTTAGTCAGACCATGCTTTCGTGAGCCGTTTGGTGAGGGGTCCAGACGTACACCAGCCAGTTTGACTCCTATTGCCAGAGTTCTTGATGCTATTGTGAGGAGGACACTGCTTTTGAGGTTGGGCTATCGAGAGGGTTTGACACATATGCAGCTTTCGGTAGTTCATCACCTTATCTCTCAGACTCCGTTTGATATTTGGGATTTAATGCTCTGTGAGATGCAGGATACGCTAGCAGAGGGCTTCAAGGGTCACCGTCAGCTACCCTATTCCCATTGGATTTGTTTTCTAATTCGGTGTGCTTGTGACCTTCCAGCTGAGATCCGGACGGAGATCTCCAACACCACAATAGCTTTCCCTGAGTATGACATACGATAGCTATGGGCCACTATCACCCGAGAGCAGGCACCTAGACAGAGTCAGCGTTAGAGAGCAGAGGTACCTGAGACTGCAGCTGAGCAGGACCAGACTGTTGAGGGACTTGCAGAGGTAGAGCTTGCCGACTTAGATGCTCAGCCAGCCGATCCAGATGAGGATGACGCCACCGACAGCACTGATGATGACTATCAGCCACTTCCTTAGTACCGCTCTCCTCATTCTCACGACCATGAGGCCGGTGGTTCCGGTTTAGCCTCACGCACAGACCTAGCCATGGTGGCTATACTTGAGAGGCTGACTCAGGCTCAGGAGAGGCAGGAGATTTAGCTATAGAGATAGGCTCAGGACAACGCAGTTGCATTTGCACATATTTAGGCTCGTCAGGACGAGTTTCAGAGGCAGCAGCTAGAGATACAGAGGCAGCAGGCAGCTACCCAGCAGCAGTACCTTGAGCTCTTGAGACACCTTGTTACTGTTGGGGTCCCTCCACCTCCGTCTGTCCTTACTCCAGCTTTACAGCCAGTGGGCTTCAGAGTCAGGGACCACAGCCGAGCTTTCAGTTTATCTCACCTTAGCAGCAGGTGCCTCAGTCGTTTCAGTCCCCAGGCTACACTCCTATTCAGACGGGATTCACTCCACTGGTTCAGCTCAGGCCTCACCTTCTGACTGGCACTCCATTTTCTACGGACTTGAGTGCGTCCTACAGTGAGTTAACCGGTCAGCCGACACCCTCCCAAACCACAGTTCTGACCACTACAGAGATGTCAGCTTTAGGGACAGTGGCTCCTTTAGTGATGGGGACCGGGACTACAGAGACAGTTCCTTCTTCGGTTGCTTCGACTGATCCTCCCACGATTGGTACTCTTTAGGCTCAGGTGACAGAGATTGCGGCTCTCGTAGCTACTACTTCATCAGCTCCTGCTCCTGAGTTATAGCTTGCCGACCCACATATTGAGCAGATCTAGACTGCTTCACTTCCATGAGTATCTACAGAGGGTCAGCATGATAGCTCAGAGTCAAAGGAGGACACTTCTCAGTTTTTGATCACTCCGCGTTCCTCTGCACTCGACTCGACTGCTTCCTTTCCTCCTTCAGACCCTTAGTTTTTGGCTCTTGATGCCAAAGGGGGAGAGAGAGTTTGTAGATTCAGGGGGAGTTGCGAGAGAGGGTTTCTTGGCTCTTTGTGTGCTACTTTCATGCATCATGCATCATGTTTATATTCCCACACTTGCATTGTGTGTCGTGTGTGCTTGTGAGATACTTGAGTAATATGTTGATTATCTTGTCTCTATTATATCATGTTACATGATTGGTTCTAGCTCATAAGGTTTTGCTTCCGTGCCTTGCTCCGATTTCATATGAGCTATGCTTTTGAATACTAACTCTTCTTGTTTCATCTTATGAGTACACCCTGTTGGCTTGGAGCACATAAGCAATCCTAAACCCCTTCGTTCTTATTGCCTTTTGCTTATGTGAACCAAGCATGATCGAAAACCTCATCTCTTAAATCTACTTACTCAAGGTGTTGTCATCAATCACCAAAAAGGGGAGATTGAAAGCATCTAGGCCCCTAGAGTTGGTTTCGGCAATTGATGACAACGCAACATTACCTTGACTAACGTGTGTTTTGTAGAAACTTTGGTAAGTTAGGTCACGGGAATGGTGACTATTTTGGGCACTATGGTTTTCATGCCCCTTGATGGAAATCGTTTCGGTTTTCAAAGGATTAACGACAAGATTAAGGATGGTTAGTTCCGGACGTCGAGGAGTTGAGTTACGTTCAGAATAGTCGTTAGGATCTTCGCTTTTCTCCTTTGGCCGTACTATAAAGGGGGGCATGAGCGAGTAGCTTGACCTAGGTGAGTCTATTTGTTTAGGTATGATGCACACTTGTCAAACTTAGCACTAGGTAGCTCAGGTGAAGCCCAAAGATTAGTTGAAAGAAATTTTGTTCAAGCTGCGTTGCGATCCGGAGAAAGTTGAGCCTTTTCTTTGCGACCGGACGTGAAGTTTGTCTGACCGGATGCCACTGTGGCCGAGTCCGATCAAAGTACAGAAAGGTTCCAGAAAGGGTTTTGAGCGACCGAACACGTCCGGTCACCCCTGATCGAACTCGCCTGCGCGTCCGGTCACTCAGCGCCTTTGTTTTTCAATTCGACCGTTGCCACCGACCAGACGCGTCCGGTCACGTCGACCAGCACGTCCGATTAGTACAAAAAATGATGAGTTGGCACATAACGGTTGGGATTGACTGTGGGGAGTATAAATACATCCCCTACCCCTCTATTTGAGGTCTCTTGCTCATTTGTTCAGCTGAGAAACACCTTTCATATGCAAGAAAGTGCAAGAGCTCTAGTGAGGATTGAGATTTGAGAATCCAAGTTTAAGATCCCTCATTAGTGACTAGGGAGTAGCAAGTGTGCATCCACCTTCTCATTAGGCTTGTTATGGTCAAGTGAGAGTTCTTGCTTGTTACTCTTGGTGATCGCCATCACCTAGACGGCTTGGTGGTGATTGGGAGCTTGGTGATCATCCGGCGGAGCTTGTGGATGACCCAACTCATCTTGTGAGCGGTTGTGGGCGATTCACCATGACAGAGTGTCAAAGAATCAGCCCATAGAGAGCACTTGATCCACGCGTGGATCAAGGGGGAGCTACACCCTTGTGAGGGTGCTCCAACGAGGACTAGTGGGGAGTGGCAACTCTCCGATACCTCGGAAAAACATCGTCGTGTTCATAACCCTTTTACATTCAAGCAATTTACTTTCTCGTATTACTCTTGTTGTTTGTTTTATTTTCTTAGAATTGTCATGCTAGACTAGGATTGGAACTTAGGGTGCAAAACTTTTAATCGGTAGAATCACTAGGAACACTTGTAGGCACTAGGGGTAAATTATGGCTTAGTAGGGTTTAATTATTGCAATAATTTTTAGAAAAGCCCAATTCACCCCCCCTCTTGGGCATTTTGATCCTTTCACGTCCTTCACCGCTCCTGGTCTGTCGGCACGACACGTCCTCCTTGACCTTCACCTCATCGTCAACCACCGCATCCAAGCTCCACACCTGCACAATATAAGCCAAGAGACATGTCGCACACACAGCTTTCGCCATGGTAGGGTTAGTCACCACTCAACCTACTTCGTGGATCACATTAACAATCACTCATCACAAAACAAAACACAAGGGCACTTGTTAACCTTGTGTTCTCAGTAATATACCATTATCCCTCACTGAATGGATAAGAAATCACTCCCTTTCTGCCTCTGAACAAACGATGCACAATTCATAAGGCATGTTGTGGACATCAGAAGGCCATTACTATATCAAGGGGGGGGACTACCCAAGTTGGTGCTAGCTACTACATACTGCCATAGATAGAAAGATTCAAAAAATGGCAGATTTTGTGACTACCATAGGGCATTCGGTAACGTTCAATATGTTATTTTTGTCTAAGGAAGGCATGTTTGCATTTGACATTGATATTATAGTGGTGGTCTATGACTTACAGGTCACAACCATTATTTGTAAGGACATAAGCCTTACCAAAACAGGGCAGGGCGCATATGTCACATATGATTCCAATCAGCGTTAGCAGCTTGTAGTGAAGGGCCCATTATTTGTAGGGATAGAAACCTTACCAAAATAGAGTGTTTTTTGAAAACCATTCGGTTTATGCAGTTACCATAAAAAATTCAAAACCATGAGGGAAAATCTGGTTTCTAGTAGTGAAGGGAAAAATAACATCCACAGACAACTCCACAAACATAGACCGGAGGTCCGACACAAGGGTTTTTAACCAAAACCCTAGACGGCGAGGGACCTCATGACGATGTTTCCAACGAGGAGCGTGGCGCTGACAAGGCACTACTAATGCTGGGTGCTGGCATCGGCACGGAGCAGACCAAAGCCTTAGCCTGAAACCGGAAGTCCATCACTTTCTATGCCGATCCATTTATCTGCGGTATATTTCCGGAACGGACATGCATTGACCTTCTTTGATTGGCGTGGAGTCAAGGTCTCCATTATTCATCATATCATTCGGTGTGTGTGTTTGTGGGTAAACGCACATAGGCATGCATGCTCACCAACTTTGCATGCGCCCCCATCCTCTAAACTCTGAAGGACCCTGTCCCTGGCGCATGCCAAGCGGCACCCCGTCCGTTCCATTTTGCCGTGATGGAGACCCCGCTTCCTGCTTCGCTTATTTGTGGTTTGCAGAGTTTATCGATCAGTCTGCGTCTTACCCATTCAGCATTAGCTCCATCACCAGGGTTCTTCTCCTCCTTTCAACCATGGAAGGATCATGATGGTGGTGGACATTACGAGTGGAACCATTGACCAGCCGGTTCCCCTTCCGCTTGTATCATATCACCGTTGTCCGTAGGTACTTCTGGATCGTGGAATGCCGATCATACTGCTATGAGGGTTTTCGCTCCAACGTATTCCCTCCATTTCAAATTATAAAACGTTTTGTCTTTTCTAAATTTATGGCTATTGAAGTGCACTAGGATGTATACTATGTCTAGGTACATAATAATAGAAATAATGTATCTAGAAAAGCTAAAGCATCTTATAATTTATAATGGAGAAAATACTCACACTCCAAGAAAACCCAAAAAAATGCAATTATAAATTTGAAACAAGTCAAACTTTGAATAAATTTATAAAAATAATATCAATATTTATATTTCTTGTCACACCCATTTAATGATCAAATGGAGTGCATACTCTTATGTGTGCCCAGAGATCAATCACACATAAGTTAACAAATTATAAAGGAAGTATCATCATAAATGTTATTACATCACGATTATTAACACATAGTCTTTACACAAATATTGCGGAAGTAAAAAAATAAATCTCTCGTGGTAGCTCCAAACACAGGTACATTGACTGGTTGACTGCAAGTCTAGTACTCTTTAGGGAAGTAGGAGTAGAAGTCACTATTTGCACCATCTGTTACCCGTCCAGGATTTTTATCCAAGTAAGAAAAATAAACAAGCGTAAGTACATCTCGTACTCAACAAGTTTAACATGGGGTTCTTGAAGCTCAAAGGCATGACATTGGTTTATCAGCATGTAGCTTTTAATTAGCATTATTTCAGTATATCAATAATATCAAAATGTCTCAATGTAAACAATAAACATATGATCCATGTGAAATGATTAACGAATAGCAAAAACATATTCATTATTAATGATCAACTATTCCATAAGGGTCCAAGACCACTCGTGACCGTGAGCACGGCTGTTATAACAGTTTTACACTCTGCAGAGGTTGTACACTTTCACTGTGAGTCGTGTCGCCTATATGTCCGGGTTAATTACTCCCAAAACACTTTCAAGGTGAGCAGGCAGGGGAACACTATGAAGTCTTTCGAAGGTTCGTCTAACAAGTTAGGGCCATTAGATTCACTCGGCAAATAGATATAGAGCCCCCCTTCCAAATGGCACAATAACACGCAGCCTATACACATGAGGACAGAGGTCGCACTATACCTAATTCGTCAAGCCATTCTTACGCCAAAAAAGATTACCACTAACAAGCTAGAAAATGTCCTTCTATATGACTAAAGCCAGAGCCATATAGCCCTCACAGTTGTATTGTAAGTCCCGGATGTTCGCTTACAGATAAGTCCTTAAGGAGAGTAACGAGAGCACCAAAATAATCCCATGCTCTAGTCCCCTTTAAACAGTAATAAAAAGTCATCTTTTAATGTTTATTGCATATTCCATTAGTCAAATTACATGATCATAGTTCATGTTAAGCACTAGCAATACTACTCAATGCAATATAATAGGTATCAAGGAATAAGATCAACACTAAGTCATCCTTAACAAAGGAATATATGCATAATGATATTATTTGCTTATTGTGAATAGGACATCAAGGATAATCCCATGCTATACTTGCCTTGCTCAAACTAGTCCTGATGATCTTGCTCATAGAAAAACTTCTGATCCCCAACGAATTGCTCACCGTCTATACTCGATCAATAATAGCAACAACATTCATCCAGAACAATCATGCATAACAAACAAGACTATAATTAGAACAATACACCAACAGTAATAAAATAAGATAAAAAGTCTTTAAAACAAATCTACAACTCGCTAGGATCACACAGACGCGAAGATCACAAAAAACGGAGCTAAAACGACGAAGTTATGAATTTACGAAGATTTCCTATAGAAAAATAATTACTTTAATTCAAACTCGAAAATAAAATGTCACAAACCTACTGTACAGTACTACTAACATGTAGAGCTCTCAAATATGAACCTAACGCAATTTGAATGGGTCAAATCGGAGTTAAAATGGAGAAGTTATGACTAAAACAAAATCAGTGGCAAAACTGTAAATAAGTGAAAATGTATTCCTAAATTACCGCGATCAAATACGTTTTCAACAGAATAAAACGGCTTCGGATTTTACGTTGTGGACTGCAGGTTCTATAATAGAAAAACACAGGGTCTCTTTAGCAAAATTGTCGGCCGAAGGGGTATCAGCTAATCTCAGCCGTGGACCTGAGATCGGACGATCCGGATTAATCCAAGGGGAAGGAAGAGGGAGCTGCCAGCCATCTACAGAAACTCGACGGCGGCGCCATGGCCGAACTTGGCCCGAGCTCGTCGGAGTTCATTGATAGAGTGACTTCGGGCATAATCGAACAAAAAGAAGGCATGGGAAGATAGAGGAACTCAATGCGAACTCACCAAGCCCAAAAAGGAGTTCGGGAAAGGCCAGAAGGCGTCGGGCGGTGTGAAACGGCGGACAGTGAGCTCCTGCAAGAGTTTGGTGGTGGCGTGTAAGCAATTAGGAGCAAAAAGGAGAAATAGAAAAGATTTGGCATCTTCGCGAACTTGACCCGGACCAACGCGGAGACTTACGATGAAGGAGACACGACTTATCCGTCAAACCTCGAGCTAGGGCGGAGTTCTAGGGCTATGGCGGCTGCGACTCAATTTGTAGCTATGGTAGCGTGGAATGGAGGAGGTGGTGGTGATCTCCGGCTTTTATAGCTCAAAGGCTGCACCAAGAATGGAAAGAGGAGGATTGGATGCGGGATTTGATTCAGCCGAACCCGGTGAAGGAAGGAAGGCGTCGACTTCTAATCTTGGAAGGCGCCGGAGGTAGAAGACGGAAAGGAAGAAGGGTCGCTGACCTATGGGGTTGTGGTGTCAGGGGGACAGAGGGAGAGGGAAAGCGGGCACGCGCGGTGTTGGGCCAGCGCCGGGCTCATCCCAAGGGGGAGGGCGCGGGATGGAGACCGGGCACCAGCGCCGCTGGGCCGCAGCAAGACGGGCCACCCGCGCAGGGGGGAAGGAGTGGAGCTAGGCCTCAGAGGGGTAAGGCCGAACGAGGGAGAAGAAGGGAGCAGGCCGGGCCAGAGAACTAGGCCAAAACCTGAAAGGAGAGAATGAACTCTTTTCTTTTTTTCCTTTTCAAATATTTCAAAGCATTTTCAAATTATTTTGAATCCTCTTTTGAATTTGAATCAAACCACTCAATACAAAATATTCAAATGCAACAGCATGAGTGCACAAACATGTTTCTACCCTTATATTTGATTTTAAGTTAATAAAAATTATTATTATTCTAAGTTTGTATGCTCACAAAATTGCATAAAAATCATATTTACCTATTTTTAAATATCCCAAAATTTTAGGGTGTTATAATTCTACCCCCCTTAAGATGAATCTCGTCCCGAGATTTGACTGGTGCTTACTCGAATAGTTGTGGGTATGTTTTCCTTAGATCCTCTTCTCTTTCCCAGGTGGCCTCATCCGCAGTGTACCGATTCCACTGAACCTTACACATCTTGATAGTTTGACTCCTCGTGACTCTTTCAACAGTCTCTAAAATTTTAACTAGAAACTCTTCATATGTGAGGTCCTCTTTAACAGTGAGATCCTCTAACGGAATCTGCTCCTCTGGTACTCGCAAACATTTCTTAAGTTGAGACACGTGAAACACATCATGTACACCTACCAAACTCTCAAGTAATTCCAACTGATATGCCACCTCACAACGTCTCTCTATGATCTTGAAAGGTCCAATATACCTTGATGCCAATTTCTCCTTCATGTTGTACCTTTTCACACTCCTCATTGGTGATACTTTCAAGTAGACATAATCCCCTACTTCAAAAGTCAACTCTCTCCTCCGAGTATCAGCATAACTCTTCTGTCTCGACTGGGCTATTTTTAGATTATCTCTAATCATTCTTACTTTCTTTTCAGCATCCTTGAGTACATCAGGCCCAAACACTTGACTTTCCCCTGTCTGATTCCAGAACAACGGGGTTCTACACTTTCGTCCATACAGAGCCTCAAACGGTGCCATCTGAAGACTCTTCTGGTAACTATTGTTATAAGAGAACTCTGCATAAGGCAAACTCTTATCCCAACTAGTACCATATTGTAAAGCACAAGCCCTCAATATATCTTCCAATATCTGATTAATTCTCTCTGTCTGTCCATCTGTCTGTGGATGGTAGGCTATACTAAAATTCAGCTTGGTTCCTAGTGATTCATGTATCTTTTGCCAATAATGAGATGTAAACTGGGTACCCCGATCAGACACAATTTTCTTAGGAACTCCATGTAGACTCACTATTCTTTCCATATACAATTCTGCCAACCTTGCACTGCTATATGTAGTCTTAACTGGCAGAAAATGAGCAACCTTTGTTAAACGATCTACTATTACCCAAATTGAATCATACCCTCTCTGAGTATGTGGACTACATATCCTCTTTGGGTATCTGCATAGGTTGTAACAATCCTGCATGTCTCTAGTGTTCAGCTTTCACCCTTTGACAAGTGTCACACAAAGCAACATATTCAGCAACATCTCTTTTTAAACCATACCACCAATATTTCTCTCTCAGATCCAGATACATCTTAGTACTCCCAGGATATATGGAATAAGATGACTCATGAGCTTCACTCAAAATTGCCTCTCTGATAGTCTTATCCTCTGGCACACACAACCTTTTTCCAAACCATAGCGTACCCTTATCATCCTTATGGAATCCTGGTGATTTGCCTTCACTATATTCTCCGCTATCTCTCTCAACTTTGCATCTTTCATCTGACTCTTGCGTATCTCTTGCTCCAGAGTAGGTTCTAGTACCAATTCTACTGCATTTGTGGTAAACCCTAAGTTCAGATGCTCACATTCCGCACACAACTCTCTTGGCATAGGCATTACTTGCACTTCATTAGCGTAGCTTTTCCTACTAAGAGCATCAGCAACGACGTTGGCCTTTCCTGGGTGATAATGCACATCCAGATCATAATCCTATATTAACTCCAACCATCTACACTGCCTCAAGTTCAGATCTGATTGAGTGAAGATATACTTCAGACTCTTGTGATCAGTGTATATATCACTCTTATGTCCGATCAAATAGTGTCTCCATATCTTTAGTGCATGAACCACTGCAGCTAATTCCAAGTCATGAGTAGGATAATCTAATTCATGCTTTCTCAACTGTCTTGATGCATAAGCCACAACTCTACCTTCTTGCATAAGAACACATCCCAAACCCGAATGAGATGCATCATAGTAGATAGAGAAATGTTTACTCAGATCTAGCAAGACTAATACTGGGGCAGTGGTCAATCTTTTCTTCAATTCCTCAAAATTAGCCTGACACTTCTCAGACCACACAAACTTGGCATTCTTCTCCAATAGTGCAGTCATTGGCTTCGCAAGCTTAGAAAATCCCTCTATAAATCTCCTGTAATAGCCTGCTAATCCCAAGAAACTACGGATCTCACTTACATTGGTTGGTGGCTTCTAGTCCAATACATCTTTCACTTTGCTAGGATCTACTGATATTCCTCCATTTGAGACAACATGACCAAGAAAGGAAACTTCCTTCAACTAAAACTCACATTTACTCCGCTTGGCATATAGCTAGTGTTCTCTGAGCTTTTGCAAGACCAACCTCAAATGTTTGGCATATTCCTCCTCGGTCTTGGAGAATACTAGAATATCATCAATGAATACCACTACAAACTTGTCAAGATATTCCATGAACACCTTATTCATCAAATACATAAAGTATGCAGGGGCATTAGTCAGACCAAAAGACATCACTGTATACTCATATAACCCATACCGTGTGGTAAAATCTGTCTTTGGTATATCACTAGCACGAATCTTCAACTGATGATATCCAGAACGAAGATCAATCTTGGAGAATACACAAGCACCTCTCAACTGATCAAACAAGTCATTAATTCTAGGCAACGGGTACTTATTCTTGATAGTAACCTCATTGAGAGACCGATAATCTACACACATCCTCTGAGTGCCATCTTTCTTGTCCACAAAAATCACTGGTGCTCCCCAAGGTGAAGAACTAGGACGAATGAAACCCTTATCCTGCAACTCCTTAATTTGTTTCTTAAGTTCTTCTAATTCATCTACTCCCATTCTATATGGACGCTTAGCTATGGGTGCAGTTCCAGGTAATAATTCAATAATAAATTCAATGTCACGGTCTGGTGGCATACCTGGCAATTCCTCAGGAAACACATCGGAGAACTCCTCCACAACCTGGTCCTCCTTGTTGGCACCATCATTAAGCTGGTTCACTGTAGCGGTCTCCTATTTTTGCACTTTCACATCAACTCTGATCCTATCTCCCTTCGGTGTTGTCAGCACTACTGATTTCCCCTTGCACTGAATCTCTGCTTCTTGTTGCATCATCCAATCCATTCCCAATATGATATCAATCCCAGCTGTTCTCAATACTATAGGACTCACCTTAAACTTTACCCCCCTTAGAATGAGACTAATCGGGAGACAATGATAAGATGCTGGCATGCTTCCACTAGGTGAGTTTACTAATATAGGGTTCTTCATGGTACACAAATGAATTCTATGTATTCTAACAAATGCTTGTGATATGAAAGAATGTGATGCTCCAGAATCAAAAAGAACAGTGGCAGGAGTGGAATGGACATCGAACGTACCAAGCATAACTTCCGGTTCTTCCACTGTTGTTTCCTAGGACAAGTGGTTCACCCTTCCAGTGTTAGATGCAGGCTTCTGGTGACTACCCTGCCTCTGGGGAGTCTGCTGGTTGGGCTTCTTAGGGCAATTATAAGACAAGTGACTTTCTTTCCCACATCGAAAACATCTGTTGGGGGTATTGGGAATACTAGTCTTCATGGGAGTATTATTGGAAGGACCTTGACGCTGAGGCTGATTCCCACTCTGCTGCGGAGGGCGTTGGTTGCCATTCTGCGGCTGGAATGGGGGACGTTGCGGGAACTTATTATGGAAAGGGACCTGACCATGATTCCACTAACCCGAAGGAGGCCTCTGTTGATTACCTTGCTGGAAACCAGTACGCGGATGTGTGTTACTACCATAAGTCTGTCTCTAAAGTCTTTTCCTCTTGGTATCCATCTCCTTGCGCTTGTTATCCACCACGATAGCGCGGTTCACAAGTGTCTAAAAATTGGGATAAGTATTGGACATCAGCTGCAATTGTAGTCCATCATATAATCCCTTCAAGAAGCGGCGCTGCTTATCATTGTCATTAGCCACCTCATGTGGAGCATATCGTGACAACTGGGCAAACCTATCACGATACTCAGCTATAGACAATGACCCTTGGGTCAAGTTCCTGAATTCCTCTGCCTTCAGTTCTATCATCCCTTCTGGTATATGGTAAGCTCTGAAGTTCTCTCTAAACTCCTGCCAAGTGAGCATAGGAGTATTGGCGGGGCAACCATACTCATATGATTCCCACCAATCCTGAGCTTCTCCCTGGAGTTGTCCAGAAGCAAACAACACCTTATGCCGGTCATCACATTGTGCAATGTTGAGTTGCCTTTCCACGGCATGAAGCTAATCATCCGCTTCCAATGGATCAGCGGCATGCGTGAACACCGGGGGACGACCCTTCAAAAACTCACCACACTTATCACGTGGTTGTGCCCCAGCAACTGGCTGATTATGTTGATTTTGCACCAGTTGTTGCATAAGTTGTGTCTGTACTGCCAAAAGTTGCTCAATAGTTGGTGGCGGTGGTGGTGGGGGATTTGGGGGAACACCTCCACGACCCCTGCCTCTTCCTCTTTCGCCATCTGCCATCCATAAAAATGCAAACTTTGAGATTTCCATGTTATCAACCACTTATAAAGATAAAGAATGAGATCTGAAAGTTTTCTAGGCGAATATCAATGTTAACAATTCAGTAAATCAATCATATCTTGAGCTACAGAAGTCCAATAGAGGCGTACTTTATATGGTTGGAAAGCTTATGAAGTTCTCCACAACTTTTATGTGGACCATAAGACCAGATTCTGTCGTTAACTTAATGAAAAATAAGGCGCAACAGAAACTATTCTAGATTCCAGACTGTGCAGAAACTTTAACTTGTGACAGCTATATCTCTCGAACCAGATCAGATAAAATGGTGATTCCAGAGGCATTTGAAAGGTGCTTAAGCCTAGTTTCTCTCATAAAAATTTCATAAATATTGCACGAACCGTTTTTGAACCATAGCAGAAATATTGCAGACTGCTCTAGAAAACAGCAAGGACAGAAACGTGTCAATACCAAACCCAACTATTATTCCCTTGACTAATAAACTTATTATTCTTAAAAATGGAACTTGTAGACATGCCTACAAGCCCCAACACTCATAACAAAAATCCAACTCACACATAAGCATAATGATAAAGCAACTATCACACCAAGGTTCAAACCACACGACAGACTCGAAGACTCAACTGACGTTACTAAAAACGTTCTTATTACATAAAGGACTCCTATTTTCTAATGACGTGGCTCATGCTCTAATGTCTCATAAATCTTGGCCATGCTTTGGTTTGCTCGGAGTTCATCAACCATTGCTTGGCACCTCTTGATGGTCTTCCCCTGTGCCTTCACCATCTCTTCTAACTGTAGCTTCCTCTCCATCATATCATAGACAAGGTTCACCATTACCCGAGGAAGTGGTTCCAACTGCACTGGATCCATCATGGCCCATCCAAGGTCGGGGTGTGCACGAGGGAAGTAACGGTGAACATCATGCTTCATGCTGTCAAAATGAAGGTAGCGGAGGCCCATACATGCTTCAAAAGCGGCGTCTTCAATGCTAGCCTCCATGGTAGCTCGATGACTCATGTGAGCATACATCCTGTCCAGCTGGTATGCCCCTTTTTCCTCATCCTTAGGAAAAATACTCGCTCTTGCCTTCTAGTAAGTGTCCTCCAGCGGATGGGTATACTCCCAACAGACGTACTCCACAGCTGGGTGCCAATCAGCAAAGTAGGCAGAGAGCATTCCCACAAGTCGATGGTGAGAGACAACATCTCCTCCAACCTTGTGGTAGATCTCCATAGTCCATCCCATTGGAGGAGGTGGCACATCCTCAGCAGGTTCATCATGTGGTGGAGACGAGGGTTGCTCTCCTCCATTGGCTTCCTCCTCTTCATCATCTTCAATCTCGATGATCTCAGGGTCTTCTTTAGGCTCGGGTTCTTCCTAGGAAGGTGCTGGCGCTTGGATTGGTGCTTCAGGGGCCTGCTCCTGTTCTTGGAGTGCTTCCTCTTGTGGCTCTTTAGGTGCAAGCAAAGCACGAGATGGGTAGTGTCCTCCAGTGGTGATGCGGGCAGTCTTGCGGCCACGAACCATCTACAGAGTTTTTAGATGTAGTTAGAATAGAGGCAAAATTTCGTAATAGAATGAGACATAAGAAGCATAAAAAATTATCAAATAACAAGAGCAAGATAATAAGCATAAAAATAGTGAAAAGAAGATACTAAATCGACCATTTCTAGCTAGGCTTGCGTCCTACAGTCAACAAAAGCTCCGATACCAGTTTGTCACACCCATTTAACGACCAAATGGAGTGCATACTCTTATGTGTGCCCAGAGATCAATCACACATAAGTTAACAAATTATAAAGGAAGTATCATCATAAATGTTATTACATCACGATTATTAACACATAGTCTTTACACAAATGTAGCGGAAGTAAAAATATAAATCTCTCGTGGTAGCTCCAAACATAGACACATTGACTGGTTGACTGCAACTCTAGTACTCTTCAGGGAAGTAGGAGTAGAAGTCACTATTTGCACCATCTATTACCCGTCCAGGATTTTTATCCAAGTAAGAAAAATAAACAAGCATAAATATATCTCATACTCAATAAGTTTAACATGGGGTTCATGAGGCTCAAAGGCATGACATTGGTTTATCAGCATATAGCTTTTAATTAGCATTATTTCAGTATATAAATAATATCAAAATGTCTCAATGTAAACAATAAACATATGATCCATGTGAAATGATTAACGAATAGCAAAAACATATTCATTATTAATGATCAACTATTCCATAAGGGTCCAAGGCCACTCGTGACCGTGAGCACGGCTGTTATAACAGTTTTACACTCTGCAGAGGTTGTACACTTTCACTGTGAGTCGTGTCACCCATATGCCCGGGTTAATTACTCCCAAAACACTTCCAATGTGAGCAGGCAGGGGAACACTATGAAGTCTTTCGAAAGTTCGTCTAACAAGTTAGGGCCATTAGATTCACTCGGCAAATAGATGTAGAGCCCCCTTCCAAATGGCACAATGACACGCAGCCTATACACATGAGGACAGAGGCCGCACTATACCCGATTTGTCAAGCCATTCTTACGCCAAAAAGGATTACCACTAACAAGCTATAAAAGGTCCTTCTATATCACTAAAGCCAGAGCCATATAGCCCTCATAGTTGTATTGTAAGTCCCGAATGTTCGCTTACAGATAAGTCCTTAAGGAGAGTAACGAGAGCACCAAAGTAACCTCATGCTCTAGTCCCCTTTAAACAGTAATGAAAAGTCATCTTTTAATGTTTATTGCATATTACATTAGTCAAATTACATGATCATAGTTCATGTTAAGCACTAGCAATACTACTCAATGCAATATAATAGGTATCAAGGAATAAGATCAACACTAAGTCATCCTTAACAAAGGAATATATGCATAATGATATTATTTGCTTATTATGAATAGGACATCAAGGATAATCCCATACTATACTTGCCTTGCTCAAACTGGTCCTGATGATCTTGCTCGTAGAAAAACTCCTGATCCCAACGAATTGCTCACCGTCTATACTCGATCAATAATAACAACAACATTCATCCAGAACAATCATGCATAACAAACAAGACTATAATTAGAACAGTACACCAACAGTAATAAAATAAGATAAAAAGTCTTTAAAACGAATCTACAACTCGCTAGGATCACACAAACGCGAAGATCACGAAAAACGGAGCTAAAACGACGAAGTTATGAATTTACGAAGATTTCCTATAGAAAAATAATTACTTTAATTCAAACTCGAAAATAAAATGTCACAAACCTACTGTACAGTACTACTAACATGTAGAGCTCTCAAATACGAATCTAACGCAATTTGAACGGGTCAAATCGGTGTTAAAACGGAGAAGTTATGACTAAAACAAAATCAGTGGCAAAACTGTAAATAAGTGAAAACGTATTCCTGAATTACAGCGATCAAATACGTTTTCAACAGAATAAAACGGCTTCGGATTTTACGTTGTGGACTGCGGGTTCTATAATAGAAAAACACAGGGTCTCTTTAGCAAAATTGTCGGCCGAAGGGGTATCAGCTAATCTCAGCCGTGGACCTGAGATCGGACGATCTGGATTAATCCAAGGGTTAGGAAGAGGGAGCTGCCAGCCATCTACAGAAACTCGACGGCGGCGCCATGGCCGGACTTGGCCTGAGCTCACCAGAGTTCATCGATACAGTGACTTCGGGCATAATCGAACAAAAAGAAGGCATGGGAAGATAGAGGAACTCAATGCGAACTCAACAAGCCCAAAAAGGAGTTTGGGAAAGGCCGGAAGGCGTCGGGCGGCGTGAAACGGCGGACGGTGAGCTCCTGCAAGATTTTGGTGGTGGCGTGTAAGCAATTAGGAGCAAAAAGGAGAAATAGAAAAGGTTCGGCATCTTCGCGAACTTGACCCGGAGCAACGCGGAGACTTACGATGAAGGAGACGCGACTTATCCGTCAAACCTCGAGCTAGGGCGAAGTTCTAGGGCTATGGCGGCTATGACTCAATTTGTAGCTACGGTAGCGTGGAATGGAGGTGGTGGTGGTGATCTCTGGCTTTTATAGCTCAAAGGCTGCACCAAGAATGGAAAGAGGAGGATTGGATGCGAGATTTGATTCAACCGAACCCGATGGAGGAAGGAAGGCGTCGGCTTCTAATCTTGGAAGGCGCCGGAGGTAGAAGATGGAAAGGAAGAAGGGTCGTTGACCTGTGGGGTTGTGGTGTCAGGGGGGCAGAGGGAGAGGGAAAGCGGGCACGTGCGGTGTTGGGCCAGCGCCGGGCTCAGCCCAAGAGGGAGGGCGCGGGATGGAGACCGGGCACCAGCGCCGCTGGGCCGCAGCGAGACGGGCCGCCCGCGCAGTGGGGAAGGAGTGGAGCTGGGCCTCAGAGGGGTAAGGCCGAACGAGGGAGAGGAAGGGAGCAGGCCGGGCCAGAGAATTAGGCCAAAACCTAAAAGGAGAGAATGAACTCTTTTCTTTTTTTTTTCCTTTTCAAATATTTCAAAGCATTTTTCAAATTATTTTGAATCCTCTTTTGAATTTGAATCAAACCACTCAATACAAAATATTCAAATGCAACAGCATGAGTGCACAAACATGTTCCTACCCTTATATTTGATTTTAAGTTAATAAAAATTATTATTATTCTAAGTTTGTATGCTCACAAAATTGCATAAAAAATCATATTTACCTATTTTTAAATATCCCAAAATTTTAGGGTGTTACATTTCTAAATAGCTCTATTATGAAAATATATTCTATAATTAATTTATTATAAAAATAGATATTTTATTATTAACCTTTTATTTCTAAATAGGTTTGTACCGTGAAAACAGGGTCTTCTATGTTTGTTTTTCTTTCTCACCTTCCTAGCCTCGGCGAGATCGGACTCAAGGGAAGGTTCCTAAGATTATTGCGCAAGTTATTACTATGTGATCTTTGCTTGAGCTATAAAACAGGTGCATTGAGTAGTAATGGATATAGGTAAAGTTATTAAGAGAATTTTATTTTCCCCACATTCACTTTCCTTTCGTTGCGGTTCTAGTCCTTCAAGGTTGTTCAAAGGATTAAAAAATTTAAATTTCAAAATATAAGAACTTCAAACATATTTTCGTGACCCTAAACTATATATTTCAAATAAAAATGTCATCAACTGCAAAGTTGTATATTGGCCCAAGCTTAAACTTATATATAAACTTCGTAGTCATTCCACTTTCATTGTAAAGTTATGGTTTTCTTTGTGGTACACTTATTTTTAAAATAAAGGAGGGTCAGATCATCACTATGGCTGAAATTAATTTATAGAGGCAATTACCTGCCACCATGAAGCTGTTAGAGACGGCTTGAAACAACAAAGCGAATAGTCTTTGAAATCATTTTTAGAGATTCTTTTTTATGGCTGTTGGCGACGCCTCGTACGTGCTCCTATATTTTCTCGAGAGCTGGGATCAGAAGTCGATCCATGCTTGATCTAAAACTCAAACTACCTTATCAAAATGGAGCAATCCTAACATTCAAGACATACGTACGATACAGTAAAATCCCTTAGCATCATGGGGCTCTTCCCAAATTACAACAACGCGATGATGTGCGCATGTGTGATGTGGGGCTGCGCTTCTCTGGTTGGGAAAGCCCTATAGATGTAGCTGCTGGCCGCAGCTACTCTTCTTGTTACATCCAAGATCCATCCGTGCATATATAGCTGCTGGCCGCAGCTACACTCTTCTTGTTACTACGTCCATCCGTGAGTTTGTAGCAGGATGTACGTAGTACGAATGCCGGGCCATGAAATTAAAGAGCTTGTACCAGGATGTAGTTTGCCTAGCGATGAAAACGGGACGGTGAAATCACAGACCACAGGAACATAATGGAAACAATTTTGGGTATTTCTCTACAAGTTTCTAGGTAATTTCCATAAATTTTACCATTTTGCTAGGAGCCTGACTGAGACAGCTTCTCTTTTTTTTTGATTCAAACTTTGGCTCTAGGGCCCTGATAGACCATGTGCTCGACAACATCGCAAGCCACGAAACTTTTTACAAACTCTGGGAGGGGGTTAGTCCAAATACAGGACACACCCGGGTCCCGACTCAAACCAAGGCTAGCCAAACTATGAGCTGCTGAATTACAAGTTCCTGGAACTAATAAGATATCGCTACACACAAAACAATCGCTAAGTAATTCGCGAACAGCCCTAGTCACCATACCACAGGGAGCCAAGTCCATGCAAGACGAGTGGAGAGCCAGTTACAGCACCAATGAATCAACCTGAAGCAAAATTCTCGATAATACCGAGGTCAGTCGCCGAGAGGAGGGCTTTGGCGCAGGCTGTGGCTTCAGCTGACAAAACAACGGGCACAGCACTCAGGTCAGCACTTCAGATTGGAACCTGAGCCAGGCAGCTCCGGCCAGACAGTGAAAATCCAACGCCTGAGCTGGCTGCCTGGACCATGCAGCACTGGCCAGGAAGCAACCAAATGTGCATGGGCCAAGAAGGCCTGCTAGCTTTAGTAGGGCTCGGCTGCCAGCAGCACACAGCTACTATGCGTTTGTGGTCGGCCTATCACCTGTGCATTCGCATCGGTCACGGCCTGCTAGCTCATTCACGGAAGGAGCAGGCCCTTTTTTTTCATTCTTTTCCTTTGCAATTCTAATTCTGTACTTTTGCTTTACAATTCCAAAGTGTTTTCTGCAATTAGAAAATATTATTCCTAAGTTCAGAAAAAGAAAATATTATTCCTATACTATTGTTCTATGCGGGTATATGCCAACTACAACTCCAGCAGTATGAAATATGTGCCCACGCAAATGTAAAAAAAATCTTCATTGTTTTATATGGCTTGGCACTACATTGATATTCGCAATTTCAGTTACCGGCTCGCGATTGTTATCAATATTTTTAGGATCAAATTGTTTCAATGCCATTATCTCAACATACCAATTTTGTTTTCTCAACCAACTTTGCCGATTCCGTTTTCGTGTAACACCCTAAAATTTTGAAAAGAAGAAAAATAGGAGAAATATGTTTTTTGTATATTTTTGTGAGCATGCAAACTTAGAATGATAATAATTTTTATAAATTTAAAAAAATTAAATATAAGGGTAGAAACATGATTGAGCATTCATGCTGCTGCATTTGAAATTTTGTGTTGAGTGGTTTTAGTCAAATTCAAATTGGATTTAAAAATCTTTTGAAAAATGGCTTTGAAAAATTAGAAAAAGAAAAAAAGGAAATTCATCTTCATTCGGATTTTGGCCCGCTTCTTTTCGCAGCCCAGCGCGCGCGGCCCATTTTTTTCTCTCCCTCCCGCGCCCGCGCCCGCCTCCGGTTCCTCCTGGGCTGAGCCCAAGTCGCGGCTGCTGGCCCGTCTTCGCGCGCGCGCGGCCGCGTCCCGCACCGAGCCGCTGACGAGTCGGTCCCACCTGTCAGTGACCGCCTCCCCTTTCCTTTCTTCTTCCTCCGGCTCTTTTCATCAACGAACACCGATTCGGTGATCCGAATCCCCTTCGAAATCTCCCTCCTTTCCATAACCAGTGACGCCTCCGGGCTATAAAACGGAACCCCGTGCCTCCCCGCTTCTCATTGAGCCCCTAAAATCCTAGTCTCGACATCCCGGGAAGGCCACCGTCGAAGCTCCGCCTCCACCGCCGCCTTGCCGAGCTAGCCGCCGCTCTCCGGTTGCTCTCCAGTTTCGTTCTCGCGCGGGGTAAGGTCGCGATGATGCGCTCTTTCTTTTGGTACTTTCGGTTTGGTGATTGGTGCTCGGGATGGTCCTCTTCGCAAGCTCCGGCGAGCTCGGGTACCATCCGGCCATGGCGCCGCCGTCGGGATTACTGTAGCCGCCGCGTTCTCTTTTTCTCTCACCCCGATTCGATCTCAGCCGTCCGTTTTGAATCGGACGGATCTTATTTAATGATACCGGTTCGCGTGAACTTTTGTAAAAGAGACCCCAAACTTTTGTGTTATTGAACCCGCGGTCCAAAGCGTAAACCGGAAAATACGTTTTGATTAAATGAAAACGTATTTCATCTCGGTAAATGAAAAATACGTTTTCTGATATTTACAGTTTTGCCATTTAATTTGTTTTAGTCGTAGAATCTTCGTTTTAACTCCGATTTGGTCCATTCAAATTGCGTTAGATTCATATTTGCGAGCTCTATGTAACTATACAACTGTACAGTAGGTTTGAATTAATTTATTTTCGAGTTTTAATTAAAGTATTCATTTTTCTATAGGAGATCTTTGGAAATTCATAACTTTGTCGTTTTAGCTCCGATTTTCGTGATCTTCGCGTCTGTGTGATCCTAGCGAGTTGTAGATTCGTTTTAAAGACTTTTTATCTTATTTTTGGTGTATTGTTCTAATTATAGTCTTGTTTGTCTATGCATGATTGCCTCTGGATGAATGTTGTTGCTATTGTTGATCGAGTATAGACGGTGAGCAATTCGTTGGAGATCAAGAGTTTTACTACGAACAAGATCACCAGGACCAGTTTGAGCAAGGCAAGTATAGCATGGGATTATCCTTGTTGTTCTATTCATATTAAGCAAATAATATCATTATGCATATATTCCTTGATAAGGATGACTTAGTGTTGATCTTATTCCTTGATACCTATTATACTGCATGGATTAGTATTGCTAGTGCTCAACTTGAACTATGATCATATAATTTGACTAATGGAATATGCAATAAACATTAAAAGATGATTTTAATACTGTTTAAGGGTACTAGAGCATGGGGTTACTTTGGTGCTCTTGTTACTCTCCATAAGGACTTATCTGTAAGCAAAAATCCGGGATTTACAGTACAACTGTGAGGGCTAAAATGGCTCTAGCTTTAGTCATATAGAAGGACCTTTTCTAGCTTGTTAGAGGTATTCCTTTATGGCGTAAGAATGGCTTGACGAATCGGGTATAGTGCGGCCTCTGTCCTCATGTGTATAGGCTGCGTGTTATTGTGCCATCAGGAAGGGGGGCTCTACATCTGTTTGCCGAGTGAAATCTAATGGCCCTAACTTGTTAGACGAACCTTCGAAAGACTTCATAGTGAACCCTGCCGACCTTCCTTGGAAGTGGGTCAAGAGATTAGCTACCTCGGGCGAAAGGGTAAATCACGACTCACAGTGAAAGTGTACAACCTCTGCAGAGTGTAAAACTGTTATAACAGCTGTGCTCACGGTCACGAGTGGCCTTGGACCCTTATGGAATAGTGGATCATTAATAATGAATATGTTTTTGCTATTCGTTAATCATTTCACATGGATCATATGTTTATTGATTATATTGAGACACTTTGATATCATTGATATACTGAATTAATGCTATTTAAAAGCTACATGCTGATAAACCTATGTTATGCCTTTGAGCCTCATGAACCCCATGTTACATTTGTTGAGTACGAGATGTACTTACGCTTGTTTATTTTTCTTACTTGGATAAAAATCCCGGATGGGTAACAGATGGTGCAAGTAGTGACTACTTCTACTTTCCGGAAGATTACTAGACTTGCTGTCAACCAGTCAATGTGCCTGTGATTGGAGCTACCACGAGAGTTTTATATTTTACTTCCGCTATATTATTGTAAAGACTATGTGTTATTAATCATGATGTATTAACATTTGTGATGATACATCCTTTATAATTTGTTAACTTATGTGTGATTGATCTCTGGGCACACATAAGGGTATGCATTCCATTTGGTCGATAAATGGGTGTGACAAATTGGTATCAGAGCTATTGTTGACTGTAGGACGCAAGCCTAGATAGAAATGATCGATTTAGTGTCATCTTTTCACTATTTTTATGCTCATTATCTTGCTCTTGTTATTTGATAAATTTCTATGCTTCTTATGTCTCATTCTATTGTGAAATTTTGCCTCTATTCTAATTACATCTAAAAACTCTGTAGATGGTTCGTGGCCGCAAGACTGCCCGCATCATCACTGGAGGACACTACCCACCTCGTGCTTTGATTGCACCTGAAGAGCCACAAGAGGAAGTACCCCAGGAGAATGAGCAGACCCCTGAAGTACCAATCCAAGTGCCAGCACCTTCTCAGGAAGAACCCGAGCCTGAAGAAGACCCTGAGATCATCGAGATTGAAGATGATGAAGAGGAGGAAGCCAATGGAGGAGAGCAACCCCTGTCTCCCCCACCTGGTGTAGCTGCTGAGGATGTGCCACCCCCTCCAATGGGTTGGACTGTGAAGATCTACCACAAGGCAGGAGGAAATGCTGTTTCTCACCATCGACTTGTGGGAATGCTCTCTGCCTACTTCGCTGATTGGCACCCAGCTGTGGAGTATGTCTGTTGGGAGTACACCCATCCGCTGGAGGACACTTACTGGAAGGCAAGAGCGAGCATTTTTCCTAAGGATGAAGAAAAGGGAGCATACCAGCTGGACATGATGTATGCTCACATGGGTCGTCGAGCTACCATGGAGGATAGTATTGAAGATGCTGCTTTTGAAGCGTGTATGGGCCTTCGCTACCTTCGCTTTGACAGCATGAAGCATGATATCCACCGCTACCTCCCTCATGCACACCCCGACCTTGGATGGGCCATGATGGATCCAGTGCAGTTGGAACCACTTCCTCGGGTGATGGTGAACTTTGTCTATGACATGATGGAGAGGAAGCTGCAGTTAGAGGAGATGGTGAAGGTACAAGGGAAGACCATCAAGAGGTGCCAAGCAATGATTGATGAACTCCGAGCAAACCAAGGCATGGCAAAGATTTATGAGACATTAGAGCATGAGCCACGCCAGTAGAAAATAGGAGTCCTTTATGTAATAAGAACGTTCTTAGTAACGTCAGTTGAGTCTTCGAGTCTGTCGTGTGGTTTGAACTTTGGTGTGATAGTTGCTTTATCATTATGTTTATGTGTGAGTTGGATTTTTGTTATGAGTGCTGGGGCTTGTAGGCATGTCTACAAGTTCCATTTTTAAGAATAACAGTCTTTTAGTCAAGGGAATAATAGTTGGGTTTGGTATTGTCTCGTTTCTGTCCTTGCTATTTTCTGGAGCAGTCTGCAATATTTCTGATATGGTTCAAAAACGGTTCGTGCAACATTTATGAAATTTTTATGAGCGAAACTAGGCTTAAGCACCTTTCAAAGGCCACTGGAATCACCTTTTTATCTGATCTGGTTCGAGAGATATAACTGTTACAAGTTAAAGTTTCTGCACAGTCTGGAATCTAGAACAGTTTCTGTTGCGCCTTAGTTTTCATTAACTTAACGACAGAATCTGGTATTATGGTCTAAATAGAAGTTGTGGGGAACTTCATAAGCTTTCCAACCATATAAAGCACTCCTCTATTGGACTTCTGTAGTTCGAGATATGATTGATTTACTGAACTGATCACATTGATATTCGCTCAGAAAACTTTCAGATATCATTCTTTATCTTATAAGTGGTTGATAACATGGAAATCTCAAAGTTTGCATTCTTATGGATGTCAGATGGCCGGAAGAGGAAGGGGCAGGGGTCGTGGAGGTGTTCCCCCGAATCCACCACCACCACCGCCACCAACTATTGAGCAACTTCTGGCAGTGCAAACACAACTCATGCAACAATTGGTGCAGAACCAACATAATCATCCAGTTGCTGGAGTACCACCACGTGATAAGTGTGGTGAGTTTTTGAAGGGGCATCCCCCGGTGTTCACGCATGCCGCTAATCCATTGGAAGCGAATGATTGGCTCCGTGCTGTGGAAAAGCAACTCAACATTGCTCAATGTGATGACCGTCAGAAGGTGTTGTTTGCTTCTGGACAACTCCAGGGAGAAGCTCAGGACTGGTGGGAATCATATGAGTATGGTCGTCCCGCCAATGCTCCTGCAGTCACTTGGCAGGAGTTTAGAGAGAACTTCAGAGCTTATCATATACCAGAAGGAATAATAGAACTGAAGGCAGAGGAATTCCGGAATTTGACCCAGGGGTCATTGTCTGTAGCTGAGTATCGTGACAAGTTTGCCCAGTTGTCACGATATGCACCACATGAGGTGGCCAATGACAATGATAAGCAACGCCATTTTTTGAAGGGATTGTATGATGGATTACAACTGCAGCTGATGTCTAATACCTATCCCAATTTTCAGACGCTTGTGAACCGCGCTATCGTGGTGGACAACAAGCGCAAGGAGATGAATGCCAAGAGGAAAAGGCTTCAGGGACAGACTTCTGGTAGTAACACTCGTCCCCGTACTGGTTTCCAGCAGGTTAATCAACAGAGGCCTCCTTCTGGTCAGTGGAATCGTGGACAGGTCCCTTTCCGCAATCAGTTTCCGCAACGTCCCCTATTCCAGCCGTAGAATGGTAACCAACGCCCTCCGCAGCAGAATGGGAATCAACCTCAGCGCCAGGGTCCTTCCAATAATACTCCCATGAAGACCAGTGCTCCCAATACCCCCAACAAGTGTTTCCGATGTGGAAAATAAGGTCACTTGTCTTACAACTGCCCTGAGAAGATCAATCAGCAGACTCCACAGAGGCAGGGTAGTCACCAGAAGCCTGCATCTAATACTGGAAGGGTGAACCACTTGTCCCAGGAAACCACAGTGGAGGAACCAGAAGTTATGCTTGGTACGTTAGATGTCCATTCCACTCCCGCCACTGTTCTTTTTTATTCTGGAGCATCACATTCTTTCATATCACAATCATTTGTTAGAATACATAGAATTCATTTGTGTGCCATGAAGAATCCGATATTAGTAAACTCACCTGGTGGAAGTATGCCAGCATCTTATCGTTGTCTCCCGATTAGTCTCATTCTAAGGGGGGTAGAGTTTAAGGTGAGTCCTATAGTATTGAGAACAGCTGGGATCGATCTTATCTTGGGAATGGATTGGATGATGCAACAACAAGCAGAGATTCAGTGCAAAGGTAAATCAGTAGTACTGACAACACCAAAGGGAGATAGGATCAGAGTTGATGTGAAAGTGCAGAAATAGGAGACCGCTTTAGTGAATCAGCTTACTGATGGTGCCAACAAGGAGGACCAGGTTGTGGAAGAGTTCTCCGATGTGTTTCCCGAGGAATTGCCAGGTATGCCACCCGACCGTGACATTGAATTTATTATTGAATTATTACCTGGGACTGCACCCATAGCTAAGCGTCCATATAGAATGGGAGTAGATGAATTAGAAGAACTTAAGAAACAAATTAAGGAATTGCAGGATAAGGGTTTCATTCGTCCTAGTTCTTCACCTTGGGGAGCACCAGTGATTTTTGTGGATAAGAAAGATGGTACACAGAGGATGTGTGTAGATTATCGGTCTCTCAATGAGGTCACCATCAAGAATAAGTACCCATTGCCCATGATTGATGACTTGTTTGATCAGTTAAGAGGTGCTTGTGTATTCTCCAAGATTGATCTTCGTTCTGGATATCATCAGTTGAAGATTCGTGCTAGTGATGTACCAAAGATAGCTTTTACCACACGGTATGGGTTGTATGAGTATACAGTGATGTCTTTTGGTCTGACTAATGCTCCTGCATACTTTATGTATTTGATGAATAAGGTATTCATGGAATATCTAGACAAGTTTGTAGTGGTATTCATCGATGATATTCTAGTATTCTCCAAGATTGAGGAGGAACATGCTGAACATTTGAGGCTAGTTTTGCAAAAGCTCAGAGAACACCGGTTATATGCCAAGCGGAGTAAATGTGAGTTTTGGTTGAAGGAAGTTTCCTTTCTTGGTCATGTTGTCTCAAATGGAGGAATATCAGTGGATCCTAGCAAAGTGAAAGACGTATTGGATTGGAAGCCACCAACCAGTGCAACTGAGATCCGTAGTTTCTTGGGATTAGCAGGCTATTACAGAAGATTTATAGAGGGATTTTCTAAGCTTGCGAAGCCAATGACTGCACTATTAGAGAAGAATGCCAAGTTTGTGTGGTCTGAGAAGTGTCAGGCTAATTTTGAGGAATTAAAGAAAATATTGACCACTGCACCAGTATTAGTTTTGCCAGATCTGAGTAAACAGTTCTCTATTTACTGTGATGCATCTCGTTTGGGTTTATGATGTGTTCTTATGCAAGAAGGTAGAGTTGTGGCATATGCATCAAGACAATTGAGAAAGCATGAATTAAATTATCCTACTCATGACTTGGAATTAGCTGCAGTGGTTCATGCATTAAAGATATGGAGACACTATTTGATTGGACATAAAAGTGATATATATACTGATCACAAGAGTTTGAAGTATATCTTCACTCAATCAGATCTGAACTTGAGGCAGCGTAGATGGCTGGAGTTGATAAAGGATTATGATCTAGAGGTGCATTATCACCCAGGAAAGGCTAACGTCGTTGCTGATGCTCTTAGTAGGAAAAGCTACGCTAATGAAATGCAAGTAATGCCTTTGTCAAGAGAGTTGTGTGCTGAATGTGAGTATCTGAACTTAGGGTTTACCATCAATACAGTAGAATTGGTACTAGAACCTACTCTGGAGCAAGAGATACGCAAGAGTCAGATGAAAGATGCAAAATTGAGAGAGATAGCAGAGAATATAGTGAAGGGCAAATCACCAGGATTCCATAAGGATGATAAGGGTACATTATGGTTTGGAAAAAGGTTGTGTGTGCCAGAGGATAAGACTATCAGAAAAGCAATTTTGAGTGAAGCTCATGAGTCAGCTTACTCCATACATCCAGGGAGTACTAAGATGTATCTGGATCTGAGAGAGAAATATTGGTGGTATGGTTTAAAAAGAGATGTTGCTGAATATGTTGCTTTGTGTGACACATGTCAAAGGGTGAAAGCGGAACATCAGAGACCTGCAGGATTGTTACAACCTATGCAGATACCCGAATGGAAATGGAAAGAAGTTGGTATGGATTTTATAGTTGGATTGTCACGTACTCAGAGAGGGTATGATTCGATTTGGGTAATAGTAGATCGCTTAACAAAGATTGCTCATTTTCTACCAGTTAGGACTACATATAGTAGTGCGAGGTTGGCAGAATTGTATATGGAAAGAATAGTGAGTCTGCATGGAGTTCCTAAGAAAATTGTGTCTGATCGAGGTACCCAATTTACATCTCATTATTGGCAAAAGATACATGAATCACTAGGAACCAAACTGAATTTTAGTACAGCTTACCATCCACAGACAGATGGACAGACAGAAAGAATTAATCAGATATTGGAGGATATGTTGAGAGCTTGTGCTTTACAATATGGTACTAGTTGGGATAAGAGTTTGCCTTATGCAGAGTTCTCCTATAACAATAGTTATCAGAAGAGTCTTCAGATGGCACCGTTTGAGGCTCTGTATGGACGAAAGTGTAGAACCCCGTTGTTCTGGAATCAGATAGGGGAAAGTCAAGTGTTTGGGCCTGATGTACTCAAGGATGCTGAAAAGAAAGTAAGAATGATTAGGAATAATCTAAAAATAGCTCAGTCCAGACAGAAGAGTTACGCTGATACTCGGAGAAGAGAGTTAATCTTTGAAGTAGGAGATTATGTATATTTGAAAGTATCGCCAATGAGGAGTGTGAGAAGGTTCAACATGAAAGGTAAATTGGCACCAAGATATATTGGACCTTTCAAGATTATAGAGAGACGTGGTGAAGTAGCATATCAGTTGGAATTACCAGAAAGTTTGGCGGGTGTACATGATGTGTTCCATGTGTCTCAACTGAAGAAATGTTTGCGAGTACCAGAGGAACAGATTTCGCTAGAGGAGCTCACTGTTAAGGAGGATCTTACATATGAAGAGTTTCCAGTGAAAATTCTAGAGACTGCCAAAAAAGTTACGAGAAGTCGAACTATTAAGATGTGCAAAGTTCAGTGGAATCGGTACACAGAGGGTGAGGCCACTTGGGAAAGAGAAGAGGATCTGAGAAAAACCTACCCGAAACTGTTTGAGTAAGCATCTTCCGAATCTCGGGACGAGATTCATCTTAAGGGGGGTAGAATTGTAACACCCTAAAATTTTGAAAAGAAGAAAAATAGGAGAAATATGATTTTTGTATATTTTTGTGAGCATGCAAACTTAGAATGATAATAATTTTTATAAATTTAAAAAAATCAAATATAAGGGTAGAAACATGATTGAGCATTCATGCTGCTGCATTTGAAATTTTGTGTTGAGTGGTTTTAGTCAAATTCAAATTGGATTTAAAAATCTTTTGAAAAATGGCTTTGAAAAATTAGAAAAAGAAAAAAAAGGAAATTCATCTTCATTCGGATTTTGGCCCGCTTCTTTTCGCAGCCCAGCGCGCGCGGCCCATTTTTTTTCTCTCCCTCCCGTGCCCGCGCCCGCCTCCAGTTCCTCCTGGGCCGAGCCCAAGTCGCGGCTGCTGGCCCGTCTTCGCGCGCGCGCGGCCGCGTCCCGCACCGAGCCGCTGACGAGTCAGTCCCACCTGTCAGTGACCGCCTCCCCTTTCCTTTCTTCTTCCTCCGGCTCTTTCCATCGACGAACACCGATTCGGTGATCCGAATCCCCTTCGAAATCTCCCTCCTTTCCATAACCAGTGACGCCTCCGGGCTATAAAACGGAACCCCGTGCCTCCCCGCTTCTCATTGAGCCCCTAAAATCCTAGTCTCGACATCCCGGGAAGGCCACCGTCGAAGCTCCGCCTCCACCGCCGCCTTGCCGAGCTAGCCGCCGCTCTCCGGTTGCTCTCCAGTTTCGTTCTCGTGCGGGGTAAGGTCGCGATGATGCGCTCTTTCTTTTGGTACTTTCGGTTTGGTGATTGGTGCTCGGGATGGTCCTCTTCGCAAGCTCCGGCGAGCTCGGGTACCATCCGGCCATGGCGCCGCCGTCGGGATTACTGTAGCCGCCGGCGTTCTCTTTTTCCCTCACCCCGATCCGATCTCAGCCGTCCGTTTTGAATCGGACGGATCTTATTTAATGATACCGGTTCACGTGAACTTTTGTAAAAGAGACCCTAAACTTTTGTGTTATTGAACCCGCGGTCCAAAGCGTAAACCGGAAAATACGTTTTGATTAAATGAAAACGTATTTCATCTCGGTAAATGAAAAATACGTTTTCTGATATTTACAGTTTTGCCATTTAATTTGTTTTAGTCGTAGAATCTTCGTTTTAACTCCGATTTGGTCCATTCAAATTGCGTTAGATTCATATTTGCGAGCTCTATGTAACTATACAACTGTACAGTAGGTTTGGATTAATTTATTTTCGAGTTTTAATTAAAGTATTCATTTTTCTATAGGAGATCTTTGGAAATTCATAACTTTGTCGTTTTAGCTCCGATTTTCGTGATCTTCGCGTCTGTGTGATCCTAGCGAGTTGTAGATTCGTTTTAAAGACTTTTTATCTTATTTTTGGTGTATTGTTCTAATTATAGTCTTGTTTGTCTATGCATGATTGCCTCTGGATGAATGTTGTTGCTATTGTTGATCGAGTATAGACGGTGAGCAATTCGTTGGAGATCAAGAGTTTTACTACGAACAAGATCACCAGGACCAGTTTGAGCAAGGCAAGTATAGCATGGGATTATCCTTGTTGTCCTATTCATATTAAGCAAATAATATCATTATGCATATATTCCTTGATAAGGATGACTTAGTGTTGATCTTATTCCTTGATACCTATTATACTGCATGGATTAGTATTGCTAGTGCTCAACTTGAACTATGATCATGTAATTTGACTAATGGAATATGCAATAAACATTAAAAGATGATTTTAATACTGTTTAAGGGTACTAGAGCATGGGGTTACTTTGGTGCTCTTGTTACTCTCCATAAGGACTTATCTGTAAGCGAAAATCCGGGATTTACAGTACAACTGTGAGGGCTAAAATGGCTCTGGCTTTAGTCATATAGAAGGACCTTTTCTAGCTTGTTAGAGGTATTCCTTTATGGCGTAAGAATGGCTTGACGAATCGGGTATAGTGCGGCCTCTGTCCTCATATGTATAGGCTGCGTGTTATTGTGCCATCAGGAAGGGGGGCTCTACATCTGTTTGCCGAGTGAAATCTAATGGCCCTAACTTGTTAGACGAACCTTCGAAAGACTTCATAGTGAACCCTGCCGACCTTCCTTGGAAGTGGGTCAAGAGATTAGCTACCTCGGGCGAAAGGGTAAATCACGACTCACAGTGAAAGTGTACAACCTCTGCAGAGTGTAAAACTGTTATAACAGCCGTGCTCACGGTCACGAGTGGCCTTGGACCCTTATGGAATAGTGGATCATTAATAATGAATATGTTTTTGCTATTCGTTAATCATTTCACATGGATCATATGTTTATTGATTATATTGAGACACTTTGATATCATTGATGTAACAGAACCGACCAAATTATAAGAGCGCAAGTACAAAAACAAGCACCGAAGCGCTCAAATTTTCGAACTTGAGCCCATATAATCTCGGTAGTCAATCGAAACCACGAAGGATTTCAAACCAACTCGCTTACAACCAGGATCGCATCATTCAACATACAACATCATACGTTACATTTCACAAGTAGTGCTGAAATAAGTTTACACAAACGGAGTAGCAACTATTACAAACCAAGTTTGAAAGTAGCGGAAGCATAACACACACACTAGTTAATTAAATACTGCCAGTCTGGATGATCGACAACCCGCAAAAGCATGAGGAAAGTACATAAAGACGATCACGCCCTTGTGATCTAGTCATCATCACCCGCAGGGTGGAGACACGTCTTGCAGAATCCCTGATAAAGCATGTCATCTGCAACAGGAGGGAATAAACCCTAAGTACTGGAATGTACTCAGCTAGACTTACCCGTCGAAAACCAGAAATAAGATGACACCAAGGATTATGCAAGGCTTACACAAGAGGCTAGCTGACATCACATTTTGCATAAAGGCATAAGTAATTGAAACTCTTACAACCTATTGAAAGTCCTATGTTTGGTGTTGGTAATTAGTGACAATGCCTAAGTACTAATCCTATGCCTAAGTTGTATGTAGCATATGAGGATTAGTACATTCCAAGGTTGGTGGCAAGATGGACATGGTGATCATGATGGCCACACTTGGATTTGGACGCAACCCTATGTGATCAAGGCAAAGGTATATGCTTAAGGGTTGTGTTTTAGTAACCAAGACACCTAGTGGGTGTGGTTACATTATAGGATAGATAGCCGTACTATAAAGAGGGGAATGACGCGGCTATTGAACTCCTAAGTGCCTCTAGATGTGCATTTCATGATCATATGCATTTGGATAGAACTAATAACGCCTCGGAAAATGATTGTGAAAATGCTAACACACTCACACATGACGAGATCACTTGGTGGTGTTAGCACGTTTGCGAAGGCGGTGGAGTTTGAGCGGTAGAGAGGGTTTGGGATCCTCTCTCCCTCCCGCCGAGCTTGCGAGGCGGGATTCAGGCGTTTTCGAGAAGTTGAAACGACTATTTTCCACTACGCCGAAAGTCCGGAAAAGAAATGGAGGCGAACGGAGGTCACAGAGGTGACCGGACGCTGCACCGGACGCGGTCCTTGCAGGACCGGACGCGTCCGGTCAGTGTTCAGTGTCTGCGCGTTTTTCAGTTCGATGATCGGACGCGAGGCGCGTCCGGTCACTGACGATCGGACGCGTCCGGTCGTTCAGGGAGCTTACTGGACTCCCACCGGACGCGGGCACTGTCGTGTCCGATCATTTACTTCAGCGCGTCCGATCACTACTTCGTTGAGCGCTGCTCAGGCGACCAGCGCGTCCGGTCCTTCACGGGACCAGCGCGTCCGGTCGTTCCCGGCGCGTCCGGTCAGTTGGACCAGCGCGTCCGGTCGTTGTTTCGCAGTTAGCCGTTGGGCGACCAGCGCGTCCGGTCGTTTGGACCAGCGCGTCCGGTCAGTTCTTCACGAGTTAGCCGTTGGGCGACCGGCGCGTCCGGTCAGTTGGACCAGCGCGTCCGGTCAGCCCGATTTCGGCTGTTTAAGTTTCTAACGACTATATTTGAAGGGGTACGTCTATAAATACTCGTTGGCCGGCTCAAGGCTCACTCTCTCGGATATTTTTGAACATTTGACATACTTGTGAGCACTTTGAGCTAAGCAACTCCCCTCCCACTCATCTCTCTTGCTTCTTTGCATATTCGAAGTGAGATTGAGTGATCCAAGTGCATTTGCATTATGAGATAGCATCTAGTTGGCACTTGGTGGTTGATTTGCTGCGGGATTCTTGTTTCTCTTGGTGGTTGCCGCCACCTAGACGGCTTGTAGCAGCTTGGAGGCGTTGGCAAGAGTCGGTGATTGTATCTTGGCCACCTCCGGTGATTGTAAGGGGTTTGTGCCTACCTCGGCGAAGAGCCAAAGGCAACGCTAGTGAATTGCTCGTGTCATTGCAACCTTTTGCCATTTGGTAGGTTCTTGTGGCGCCTTTTGAGAGGCTCGGTGTGTGACCGATTAGCCACCGAACCACGTGGTGAAGAGGGACACAACGGGGACTAGCGTGCCGGCAAGCACGTGAACCTCGGGATAAATCTTCGTGTCATCACTTTCATATTGTGATTGATTGATCCTGGTGTTCGGTTATCTTGGTATTCATCCATTGATCATATTAATTGATTGGCTCAATACTTCGCCCCTCGGTGATACCCTCCTAACTCAACTACGCTTACTTTCTTAGTTATCTTTGCTAGCTAGTTAGCTTTGCTTTAGTAGCTCCTTTGTGTAGCTTGCTAGTAGTTTTTGTAGTTACCTTCTCGGTTTGACTTGTGCGGTTGAGTGCAAATACTAGAATTGTGAATTGGATAGGTGGCTTGCAAACACCCCGTAGGCTAAGCAAAACTCGCATCTCGCTAGTTGTTATATTGATAAACTTGTTTAGCTTGTCTTTGTAGAAAGTTTTTAAAAGGCTATTCACCCCCCCTCTAGCCATCTCGACCCTTCAAGTGGTATCGGAGCCGTGGTCACCGTTTGTAAGGCTTAACAACCTCGGTGTAAGATGGCTCAAGTTATGTTCAACCATATTAATGGCAAGCCTCCATTCTTTGATGGTGTCTCTTCCTTTGATCATTGGAAAAGGAAGATGAAGCAATATCTAGGCAATATACATGAGAAGGTTTGGGATGTGACCAAAGAAGGGTACATCATTCTTGATGAGGAAAACCTCACTCCCAATGACCGCATCAACAAACAATGCAATACGGCGGCACTTGACACAATCTATCGTGCCGTTGATGATAAAGTATTTGAGCAAATCAAAGATCTTGAAAAGGCAAATGAGCTTTGGACAAGATTAGAGGAAACATATGAGGGCACTTCAACGGTAAAGAGTGCCAAGCTCTATATGCTCAAGGACAAGTTCTCCACATTCAAGATGAAGGATGATGAATCCATTCCGGAGATGTTCTATAGGCTCCAAGTCATTGTCAATGATCTCAAGGGGCTTGGGGAGAAGGTTGAGGACAAGGACTTCTCACACAAGTTCTTGATGTGCTTACCCAAGAAGTTTGCCACCTTGAGAAGAATGATCTTTAGAGAGGGATTGGACAAGGTCAAACCAACCAATGTGCTTGGAGATATAATGACCGATGCCCAATACAATGATGATGAAGATGAGGTAGAAGAGAAGAAGGAGACCAATGTCAAGCAAGAGAAGCCCATTGCATTCAAGGCTTCATCCTCTAAGGGCAAGAGCAAGGTGGAGAGTGATGATGATGATCCATACGATGATGAGACCATGGCCCTCCTTGTGCACAAGATGGGAAGGTTCATGAAGAAGAAAGGATATGGGGCAAGAAAGAGGAGAGACACTATAAAGGCAAAGACCCTTTGCTACAATTGCAATAACCCCAATCACATAGTGGGGGATTGCCCCTATGAAGATAAGAGACTTCATAATGGGGACTTGAAGCTCAAGAAGAACAAGAAAGATAAGAAAGAGAATGAGAAGAAAACAAAGAAGAGCTTCACCTTCAACAAGAAGAAGAAGGGTGGTGGTTATGTAGTCACTTGGGATAGTGACAACTCCGATAGTGATGATGATGCAAGCTCTAGTGATGATGAGAGGATCACTCGACGAGCCATTGCAAACATCGCCCTCTCTAACAAGCCATCCATCTTCGACACTACATCGACATGCCTTATGGCCAAGCCTACCAAGGTAAAATATGATGATAGTGATGATGATTCTTGTGCTAGTGATGATTGTAGGAGTGACGATGAGGAGGATGAGGACTACTCCAAGGATGATCTATTAGGCGTAATAGATCAAATGAGCAAGGGCTACAAGAGGACAACCAAGAAATACAACATCTTGGAACAAGAGTTCATTGCTAAGTGCAATGAAAATGATGCCTTGATGGAGGAGCTTGTTGCTCTCAAAAAGAGTAAGGAGTGCAAAGGAATTGAACAAGAGCTCAAAGCTCTTAGGAAATCCTTTGATGAGCTAGAGGCCTCTCGTGAGTGTCTAAAGGAAGACCACGAAGACCTTGAAGTTGCTCACACTAGGCTTAAGGAAGCCCACTCCTCTCTACTTGAGCTCATCAAGGAGAAGGACCTCAAGTTGGAGAAGCTTATGAAGGAAGCTAAGGAGGAGCAAGTGATTGTCACTTGTGATATTGGACTAACATGTGATATTATTGATGATTCTTTATTTGTTGGTCCTACTAATGCTTCATGTAGCTCATCATCATCCACCACAACCAACTCTACCTCTACTACTAGTGATTCATCACTTGTGGTTGAGAATAAGACTCTCAAGAGAGAGGTGGATGATCTCACCCACGCATTAGGCAATGCCTATGGTGGGGATGCTCGCTTGCTAAAATGCTTGGGTAGCCAAAGGTTCTCTCTTAACAAAGAGGGTTTGGGCTATACTCCCAAGAAGGGCAAGGCGGCCTTTGCTACTCCAAAGCCTCGCTTTGTGAAGGGCAATGGTCGTTATTGCAATAGATGCAAGCAAGTTGGGCATCTAGAGATTAATTGCAATAAAATGAACAAGAACAAGAAAAATGCTAATGTACCTTACATTCCTTTTGATTCTTGTTATGTGCTTACCAAGGGTGAGAAAGGTGTGCGTGCTAGGTTTGTTGGTACACCAATTGTGGGCCCAAAGAAGAAGGCCATTTGGGTACCAAAGAGCTTAGTGACTAACCTCCAAGGACCCAAGCAAGTATGGGTACCTAAGAAACATTAATTTGTTTTGTAGGTAAATTACAAGGCCGGAGGAAGGCATTGGGTGCTTGATAGTGGGTGCTCTCAACATATGACCGGTGATTCAAGAATGTTCAACTCTCTCAAATCAAATGATAGTGGCATTGATAGCATCACATTTGGTGACAATAGCAAGGGTAATGTGAAGGCTCTTGGAAGGATTGCAATTTCAAATGATCATAGCATCTCCAATGTGCTACTAGTTGAAAAGCTCAATTTCAACTTGTTGTCGGTTGCTCAATTGTGCGATCTCGGTTTCAAGTGCATATTTGGTGTTGATGATGTGGAGATAGTTAGTGTTGATGGCTCTAACTTGATCTTCAAAGGCTTTAGATTTGAGAATCTATACTTGGTTGATTTCAATGCTAGTGACACTCAACTTTCAACATGCTTGCTCACCAAATCAAGTATGGGTTGGTTATGGCATAGAAGACTTGGTCATGTTGGCATGAAGCAATTGAACAAGTTAGTGAAGCATGACTTAGTTAGAGGCTTGAAGGATGTCACATTTGAGAAAGATAAGCTATGTAGTGCATGTCAAGCCGGAAAGCAAGTAGGCAACACTCATCCATTGAAAAGCATTATGAGTACTTCCAAGGCATTTGAGTTGTTGCACATGGATCTATTTGGGCCAACTACATACACAAGCATTGGTGGCAACAAGTATGGCTTTGTGATTGTGGATGATTTCACTAGATACACATGGGTATTCTTTCTTGTGGACAAAAGTGATGTATTTGACATATTCAAGAAGTTCATCAAGAGAATGCAAAATGAGTTTGAAACCACAATCAAGAAAGTAAGAAGTGACAATGGAAGTGAGTTTAGAAACACAAGAGTTGATGAGCTATGTGAGGAGCTTGGAATCAAACATCAATTCTCGGCCAAGTATACACCTCAATCAAATGGCTTAGTAGAAAGAAAGAATAGAACCTTAATTGATATGGCAAGATCAATGTTGAATGAGTATAATGTGAGTCATTCATTTTGGGCCGAAGCAATCAACACGGCTTGTTTCTATAGCAACCGCCTCTATTGCCACAAGTTTCTAGAGAAGACACCATATGAGATCTTAAATGGAAGAAAGCCCAATATTGCATACTTTCGGGTATTTGGTTGCAAATGCTACATCTTAAAGAAGGGCACTAGATTAAGCAAGTTTGAGAAGAAATGTGATGAAGGCTTCCTACTTGGTTACTCAACTACTAGCAAAGCTTATAGAGTATGGAACCTATCTAGTGGTCAACTTGAAGAAGTGCATGATGTTGAGTTTGATGAAACCAATGGCTCTCAAGATGAGGAAGATAACTTGGATGATGTGAGAGGAACTCAATTGACCAATGCTATGAAAGAAATGGACATTGGTGATATTAGGCCAAAGCAAGTGATTGATGTGGATGACAACAAAGATCAAGTGCTCCAAAGTCCAATTACACAAGCTAGTGGTTCTCTAATGCAAAATCAAGCTAGTACATCATCTCAAGTGCAACAAGATCAACAAGTGGCTAGTTCATCATCTCCAACTCATGATCAACATCAACATCCAAGAAATCAAATCCAAGCGCTTCAACCAACTAACATTGCAAGAGACCATCCATTGGATTCCATCATTGGTGACATACAAAGAGGAGTTCAAACTAGATCAAGATTGACATCATTTTGTGCTCACTCTTCTTTTGTGTCAATGGAAGAACCCAAGGACATTGATAAAGCATTGAGAGATCCGGATTGGGTAAATGCAATGCATGAAGAGCTCAACAACTTCAAGAGAAATGAAGTATGGGAACTAGTTGAAAGGCCTAAGGATCACAATGTCATTGGAACAAGATGGGTCTTTCGCAACAAGCAAGATCAAGATGGGATAGTAGTAAGGAACAAAGCAAGACTAGTGGCTCAAGGTTACACACAAATAGAGGGTCTTGACTTTGGTGAAACTTATGCCCCGGTTGCAAGATTGGAAGCAATTAGGATCTTACTTGCCTATGCTTGTGCTCACAATATCAAGCTATATCAAATGGATGTAAAGAGTGCATTTCTCAATGGGTACATTCAAGAGGAGGTGTATGTGAAGCAACCTCCCGGTTTTGAAGATGACAAGAAACCCAATCATGTATACAAGTTAAGGAAGGCTTTGTATGGATTGAAGCAAGCACCTAGAGCATGGTATGAAAGATTGAGGGACTTCTTGCTATCCAAAGGATTTGTCATGGGCAAAGTGGATACTACTCTCTTTACTAAGAAGATTGAGAAAGACTTATTTGTATTGCAAATATATGTTGATGATATCATATTCGGTTCAACCAATCAAGTTTATTGTGATGAGTTTGGGAAAATGATGGCAAAGGAATTTGAAATGTCAATGATTGGTGAACTTAGTTTCTTTCTTGGACTTCAAATCAAACAAATGAAGGAAGGAATATTTGTGAGTCAAACCAAGTACATCAAAGATATGCTCAAGAAGTTTAGCATGGAAGATGCAAAGAGTATTACAACCCCAATGGGCACTAGTGGAAGTTTGGATAGTGACAAGAGTGGCAACATGGTGGATCAAAAGCTATATAGATCAATGATTGGTAGCCTACTCTATGTGACGGCATCAAGGCCCGATGTGATGTTTAGTGTATGTATGTGTGCAAGATTTCAAGCCTCACCAAGAGAAAGTCATTTGAAGGCAACAAAGAGAATATTGAGGTACTTAAAGCATACACAAGATGTTGGATTGTGGTATCCCAAAGGTGCAAGTTTTGAGCTAGTTGGATATTCGGATTCCGACTATGCCGGTGATAAAGTGGAGAGAAAGAGCACTTCCGGGACATGTCAATTGTTGGGAAGATCACTTGTCTCATGGTCATCCAAGAAGCAAAATAGTATTGCACTATCTACCGCCGAGGCCGAATACATCACCGCGGGTAGTTGTTGTGCACAAATCTTGTGGATGAAGGCAACATTGAAGGATTTTGGAATCAATTTCAAGAATGTGCCATTGCTATGTGACAATGAAAGTGCCGTAAAGCTAACCAACAATCCGGTTCAACATCAAAGAACAAAGCATATTGATGTTCGTCATCATTTTATTAGAGATCATCACCAAAAGGGTGACATTGCTATTGAGAGTGTGGGCACCGAAGATCAATTAGCCGATCTATTCACCAAGCCACTTGATGAGAAGAGATTTCACAAGCTAAAGAATGAGTTGAACATACTTGATTTCTCCAACATGAGTTGATGCACTCCCATGATATGACATGCCTCTCTTTCGAGCCCCAAGGTATAATTGGTTGACATGTCATACATTCTATACTAAGGACTTGTTTAGTGCATCTAGTCATGATTTCTTATGTTCTAGGCTCATTCATGAAAATCAAATGAATTTGAAGTTTATATGGTACCACTATTGTTTCCATGACTTGTATGATCTAGTGGTAGCATATAACTTGTTTAAGTAGCTTGTGATCCTATGTGTTTAATCTAGAAAACTTGTCTAAATATTTGCTTCAACATGGGGCATTATAACCCTTCTAGTGAGGTGTGAAGAAGCTTGCCCTTGGATCAAACCGAAGTATTTTATTTATGCAAGCAATCTAGGTTGAATCATAAACTTGATCCTCACCCCATATTTCAACATGATAATCTATCTAAAGTTTGCTCCTTGTGGTCAATTGGTGCCAAAGGGGGAGAAAATATTGTTCACAAAGATAGAACTCAAAGGGGAAGAAAATGTTGTGGGGGAGAAAATGTTGTTTCACAAAGTTAAATCCTAAAAGGGAAGAATTGATAAAAGAATCACACAAGTAGGGGGAGCAAGCTCTTAAACATGAATGTTGCATTTCTATGTGCACGTCATATGTATGATGCATAGTTATGCATTTCGTTTTCTCCGATACATTGCTTGTGTGGTGACTTGCTAGTATAATTTGAATGATGCATTGTGGTACTAGCATGAATAGGAAGTAGTTAGATTTTTGTTGCTTCATGTTTTTCAAAGTGGTACTAGAACCTTGCTTATAAATGTTGATCTCACGAGGTTTCTAGTTATGTTTGTGCTTTTACAAGTGAAATCTAACTACACAAGGTGCTAAGATGGTGTTTATCGCTACTACGATGGTATCACGCTTCAAAGGTCTATAATCTTAAACACTTAGCACCTATTGGTAGACAATGCTCCTAATCTTTCCTATCTAACATGTATGCTTCCAAAATCCAAACATATAGCATACATGTAGGGGGAGCCATTGCTATCAATTTGAATTCATGATCACATGTCCATAATTCTTACACATGGTAATATACTTGGACAATGTGACATGGGTTCAATCAAAATTTTATCATAATATCTTTGTGAAAGGTTTGTCACCAATTACCAACAAGGGGGAGATTGAAAGTCCTATGTTTGGTGTTGGTAATTAGTGACAATGCCTAAGTACTAATCCTATGCCTAAGTTGTATGTAGCATATGAGGATTAGTACATTCCAAGGTTGGTGGCAAGATGGACATGGTGATCATGATGGCCACACTTGGATTTGGACGCAACCCTATGTGATCAAGGCAAAGGTATATGCTTAAGGGTTGTGTTTTAGTAACCAAGACACCTAGTGGGTGTGGTTACATTATAGGATAGATAGCCGTACTATAAAGAGGGGAATGACGTGGCTATTGAACTCCTAAGTGCCTCTAGATGTGCATTTCATGATCATATGCATTTGGATAGAACTAATAACGCCTCGGAAAATGATTGTGAAAATGCTAACACACTCACACATGACGAGATCACTTGGTGGTGTTAGCACGTTTGCGAAGGCGGTGGAGTTTGAGCGGTAGAGAGGGTTTGGGATCCTCTCTCCCTCCCGCCGAGCTTGCGAGGCGGGATTCAGGCGTTTTCGAGAAGTTGAAACGACTATTTTCCACTACGCCGAAAGTCCGGAAAAGAAACGGAGGTGAACGGAGGTCACAGAGGTGACCGGACGCTGCACCGGACGCGGTCCTTGCAGGACCGGACGCGTCCGGTCAGTGTTCAGTGTCTGCGCGTTTTTCAGTTCGATGATCGGACGCGAGGCGCGTCCGGTCACTGACGATCGGACGCGTCCGGTCGTTCAGGGAGCTTACTGGACTCCCACCGGACGCGGGCACTGTCGCGTCCGATCATTTACTTCAGCGCGTCCGGTCACTACTTCGTTGAGCGCTGCTCAGGCGACCAGCGCGTCCGGTCCTTCACGGGACCAGCGCGTCCGGTCGTTCCCGGCGCGTCCGGTCAGTTGGACCAGCGCGTCCGGTCGTTGTTTCGCAGTTAGCCGTTGGGCGACCAGCGCGTCCGGTCGTTTGGACCAGCGCGTCCGGTCAGTTCTTCACGAGTTAGCCGTTGGGCGACCGGCGCGTCCGGTCAGTTGGACCAGCGCGTCCGGTCAGCCCGATTTCGGCTGTTTAAGTTTCTAACGGCTATATTTGAAGGGGTACGTCTATAAATACTCGTTGGCCGGCTCAAGGCTCACTCTCTCGGATATTTTTGAACATTTGACATACTTGTGAGCACTTTGAGCTAAGCAACTCCCCTCCCACTCATCTCTCTTGCTTCTTTGCATATTCGAAGTGAGATTGAGTGATCCAAGTGCATTTGCATTATGAGATAGCATCTAGTTGGCACTTGGTGGTTGATTTGCTGCGGGATTCTTGTTTCTCTTGGTGGTTGCCGCCACCTAGACGGCTTGTAGCAGCTTGGAGGCATTGGCAAGAGTCGGTGATTGTATCTTGGCCACCTCCGGTGATTGTAAGGGGTTTGTGCCTACCTCGGCGAAGAGCCAAAGGCAACGCTAGTGAATTGCTCGTGTCATTGCAACCTTTTGTCATTTGGTAGGTTCTTGTGGCGCCTTTTGAGAGGCTCGGTGTGTGACCGATTAGCCACCGAACCACGTGGTGAAGAGGGACACAACGGGGACTAGCGTGCCGGCAAGCACGTGAACCTCGGGATAAATCTTCGTGTCATCACTTTCATATTGTGATTGATTGATCCCGGTGTTCGGTTATCTTGGTATTCATCCATTGATCATATTAATTGATTGGCTCAATACTTCGCCCCTCGGTGATACCCTCCTAACTCAACTACGCTTACTTTCTTAGTTATCTTTGCTAGCTAGTTAGCTTTGCTTTAGTAGCTCCTTTGTGTAGCTTGCTAGTAGTTTTTGTAGTTACCTTCTCGGTTTGACTTGTGCGGTTGAGTGCAAATACTAGAATTGTGAATTGGATAGGTGGCTTGCAAACACCCCGTAGGCTAAGCAAAACTCGCATCTCGCTAGTTGTTATATTGATAAACTTGTTTAGCTTGTCTTTGTAGAAAGTTTTTAAAAGGCTATTCACCCCCCCTCTAGCCATCTCGACCCTTCACCTGTACTAGCAGTTATTTTTAGCATTGACCTGTCATCTATCTTAGCACCTGTACTAAACATGCACTTGATTATAATCAAACAACATTATTATTATATCCATAGCAGGTATATCATTATGGCAACATTGTATCATTCCCTTAACCACCAGTTCATTTAATGAGTTCTACGTTGCCGCTGCTCAAGTCAAGTGCTCACTAACCGGGAGCGACGGCGATTCGAATCGAATTCCTATCCAGCTGGAGGGGTATTTCTAACACTCACCGAGTCACGCCTGGCGAAGGCTGCTCAGGTCATCTTTTGTACAGTTCAGGAATCGCGGGCCCGAATAATGTCGCGTCCCCAAGAGCGACACTCTGCCAGGTGATAGGGACTCTAACCTCCCCTTGGTCTCACGCCAATGTCCCCAAGCACATCCTTTCTCTCCTCCAAGATGCAACCTACCATTCGATTCCCGGCCTGAACCATACTACTCGACTTCGCGGTCGGAACGACTTATCCGACCAACTAAGTGTTAGACTGCGTTCAACATGACTCAAGGACGTACAGCGAATCGGTCCTTAAACGACTCAGACGGGCATAGCTCCACACCCAAGACGTGAAGTGTCTTGCGGCTGTACTATCGAACTCCCGCCCGGTCTCAATTTCATTTTAAGGCATGGTTCCATCCACGATAGCCATAAAGCCACTCGTGACTCCTTCCTACATCTCGCGGATGACCGGAAATCACCCGACTTCTACCGAACTAAGCAGGGCTAAGCATTGACACGTGCCTAACCTAATATAGGATTAAGTATGATATCTGGACAAGGACAGGTATAATGCAACAAGTGTTTTCATATAACTCCTACAACTTAATGCAGTAAACAATTAAAAGTACTCAAGATTAATTTATAAAACAGTAGGTTCAGCATGCACCGGGGCTTGCCTTTCAGAAAAGTTGAAGGCCGGTGGTCAGGGCACTCCGGCAAGTCTTCAACGGCGTCTCCTTCGCCTGCTGGATCCTCGGGCTCCTGCTGCTCCTGGTCCTCCTCCGGAATCACAGGCTCGAATTCGAGGAGAGTTACCCCCTCCGGTGCACCTATTGCATGAATGCACAATAAATATAATGGATGCATAAATGGGTGCAACATGCTCGGAATGAAATGCATTTCAGAATAAAATACTCTATTCAAGTTATTTTATTAGTACGTGCAAATCTCTTCTCCAGTAGAGAAGTACTCACCTAATCTACTTAACCTAAGATAAAGCTGCTCATCCCCAGTTAAGGCCCTAACACCTAACAATTACAAAAGTAGCATGTCTTAGGATATCTCACCATATCAATCAGCAAAACACCACAGTAAGCATTCTGGACAGCAGCCACTTGTTTTTATCACAACTGGAGATTTACAATTCCAAAAGATATGATCTAAGACAATCTGGAAAGCCTAAGAAATGCACTACAATTCATTTTCAGACCTCAACTCCAAACTCCTAAGTTTTCCATGTCAAACTTCACAAGTTCCAGAATCTGTCCTCTCAAAACAGAGAGTAGCAGATTTTGAACTGCCACTTTAAACGATAGTAACTCTCAAACTACTAAGCCAAATGCTTCCAAATTTTGACACAAGCTAGTTCATCAAGTTTACTCCAACTTTGGTATTTACAAGTTTTCCAGCAACCAATTTTATCAAAGCCAAATTTAGAATTACTACTAGCTGTCCAGAAAACCTAAAATTGCAAAGATTAAATATTTATTGATGTGGCCAAAGACCCTTAAAACCAAACTAAGATTTCCAAAAGTTCACATGGGGTATAACAACACCAAAAAGTAGGGTGTGACTACCTAGAACATTTATTTATACTCATTTCTTATTTTACTTAATTAATTAGGTGGAATTTTAAACATATATGTAAACTGCTCCCAAAATTCTACAAACATTACAGAGGACTCTTTGACCTAAAAAGAGATTACTGTAAAAATTTGAACTAAATTTATTCACAGGAACTTACTGAACAAAATTCACAAGCCCAAAAGGCTGATTTTTGTGAAATTAATAAATCATATTGAAAATATCAAAAAAACAGATTTCATAATTTTCTTGGACACTTTAGGGTATCAAGACATTCTCCAAAAAGTTACAAGCACATAGCACATGTAGAAAAATTACAAAAATTCATTTAATTATTTCCTAGAATAACAAGATAGCCTTATAACTTGAAATTTACTTAAGCACTAATGCCCAAATTTTTACCAGAGCTAGAACAAGTATAAATTAGCCTACCCACCAAATTTCATAATTTTTGGAATACTACAGCTCAAGTTATACATTTAACAAATTTGCATTCATTTCAAAACACATTTGAAAGATCTATTAAATTCTCCAGAAAACTAAACATCACATACCAGATTTATATTTTTCTAAAATACTACACATCATGCAGAGCCTAACAAAATTTACCTCATAATTTTTGAGTAAGTAAAACCCTAGATATACATTTCCTAAACTTTACCCAAAGTCTGTGGCAATTATAGAAAGGAAATAAAAACAAAAATCGAAACCCTGCTACCGGGCCGGCCTGGGAAAACCACGCGGCCCACTCCCCGCGCTACGGCCCGTTCCCGCGCATGGCACGCGACCGGCCTTCCGCCCGCGCGTGGCAACTGACAGGCGGGCCCCCGCAGTCAGGGACAGAGGGACAGGGGAGCGGCAGCCGTGAGCTCCGGCGAGCCCAAGCTCATCGGAGGGAAGCTCGCTCGGAAAATCGAGCCCACCCACGCGTTCCTCGTTCCGTAACGCTTCGATTCATGCTAGTGGAAGAGCTTAGGTTGGAGCGGGAGGGCTCACCGTCGTGAGCGGCGGCCAGTGAGGGTCGGGTGAGGGTATGCCGTCGCCGGTGAGGCCGCACGGCCATATCTAAGCTCGGTACGAGCTACACTACGCCCGGGCGAATCTATTGAGGTAGAAAGGAGGTTTGGAAGAGGTCCTAACTACCCTGGCCACGGAGTGCCGTGACGCGGTGCGGTGAGCGCGACGACGGTGGTCGTCGTGTTCCGCTCCGGCGAGGTCGCATCCCACTGTAAGGTCATGCCTAGAGCTAGAGGAAGGCCTACACTATTCCGAACGCTGACCACAGAGAGAGGAGGGTGAAAGAGGACGTCGGTGGTGAGCTCGCAATGGCGGCGGCCATGGCGGAGCTCCGCACCGCCGAGGTTTGATTGGGTGATTTGCCCTCTACCTTGACCCAACGGCTGACCCAATGTGCGGAGGTTGTAGAGTATGGGCAGGCGGTGCTGTTCGTGAGCTCTCGGGTGTGGTGGCGCGGTGGTTGGCGCAACCGAAGGCGGCGGAGCCGGCTGTGGGGGCGGAGGACGCTCGGTCGCCTTACCGGTGAGCTGGGGAAGGAGGGCGATGGAAATGGAGGGGGAAGCGGGTCGTCCTGGTCTTCATGCTGAGCTCGCAGGCGACGTGGGGCGTCGGCAGAACACGCGCGCCACGTGGCCACCGGGCTCTGCCCGAGCGCCACGACGCGGTCGGCCGTCCGACTGAATGGCGACACCGTTGACTGAATGGAGGCCATCTTCGTTCGACTGACAGCGCGATTTCTACGGTGATTATCTTCGAAAATAGCTCGAGTTAGCCGAAGGTGATAACATCAAATTTGTAGAGCTTCGTGAGGGCTACAACTTTGCTAATTGGCTCAAGAACAGATTCGGCTTGGATTTGAAACTACATGTCCCCAAAATGGTGCCCTTTGAAACTGAAACGTAGTTTCAGTCATTAAACCGACTGAAACCCTATTTTCTAGACACCATATCTCCTAAACCATTTAGAACTAGGTGATGGTGATGTTGGCAATGTTGTAGAGCTACATGAGGGCTCCAACTTTGTCAATTGGCTCCAGGACTGGTTTGGCCTAGTTTGTGAGTTACAAGTTGCTAAAGTGAGGTACAGTGAAACTGAAAAGTCCAATTTCCAGACTTAGAATTTTTCTAAGTGTTGATCACCACTCAAGCTGACTTGTGGGCCATTTTTGAGCATGCTCTGGTCATTTTCATGAGATGGCCATATTAGAACTTTTGTTCCTCATGAAATTCTCTACAACTTGACTTAAGGGTGCTCTTCCATGCAAGGTCTCTAAATTAGACTTTTTAATTGGTCAAACTAGAGCCTTCTAGGGTCAAATGGTGGTCAAACTTCTCTTGGAGGGCAATTTTGTAATTTTGGTCAACATGAACCTTGTTGCAAATGTTACCCTAAGTATAACTAAGGTGTTGTAGGTCATGATTGGCTACCTTACCTTTTTGTTACACCAACTATCAAATACTTCATGAAATAAATCAAACAACCCTAGAATAAACACATGTGTTGCATCACATAAAATAACAAACATGAATGATGCATGCTTATGCTTATGCCATGCAAATGCAATTATGGAGCTAAACACTTGAGGTGTTACAGCCCTCCCCCCTTATAAAAATCTCGTCCCAAGATTTGGAAAGCGTACCATTTTTCATAGAATTCTTTATAACCATCCCGCAAATAATCCTCCCGTTCCCACGTAGCATCACTCTCACTTCCCTGATTACTCCACATCACTTTGTACCACTTAACCACTTTACTTCTAGTTACTCGTTCCTGAGTATCGATCACTCGGACTGGCTTTTCTTCATAGGTTAGGTCGGATTCCAGTCTGATATCACCTAAAGGAACTTGTTCCTCAGGAACCCGAAGACACTTTTTAAGCTGAGATACATGGAAAACGTTGAATATGGCTCTCATCTCAGGAGGCAACTGGATTTTGTACGCAACAGCTCCACTCTTGCCTATGATCTGGAAAGGACCCACGTATCTTGGTGCAAGTTTCCGCTTAACACCAAAACGTTGGACACTCTTCATTGGAGAAACTTTCAAATAAACGAAGTCTCCAACTTCAAATTCGAGTGGTTTTCTACGACGATCCGCATAGCTTTTCTGTCTCGCTTGTGCTGCAGCCATGTGTTTCTGGATGGTACGGACTTGTTCCTCGGCTTCCTGGACAAAATCAATGCCATAATACCTTCTTTCCCCAGCTTCTACCCAGTTTAGTGGAGTTCGACACTTTCGACCGTACAAAGCTTCGAATGGGGCCATCTTAATACTCTCTTGATAACTATTATTGTACGAAAACTCGGCTAGAGGTAACCATTTTTCCCAAGAACCCTTGGATGAAATGACGCATGCTCGCAACAGATCTTCCAAGATTTGGTTAACTCGTTCTGTCTGACCCGATGTCTGGGGGTGATAAGCCGAGCTTCTCACTAACTTGGTTCCCAGAAGGTGATGCAAATGCTCCCAAAAGCGAGCAGTGAACTGGGGACCACGGTCAGAAACGATAGTACGAGGTATCCCATGAAGCCGGACTATCTGATTGAAGTACAACTCAGCATAGTCAGTGGGACAATAGTCCACTCTAACTGGAATGAAGTGAGCTGATTTGGTCAAACGATCCACAATTACCCAGATGGAATTATGATTTTTGACAGTAGGAGGAAGACCGACAATGAAATCCATACTTATCTCTTCCCATTTCCAGCCTGGAATGGAAAGTGGCTGAAGTAGCCCAGCTTTCATGTGCACAGCTTTAACTCTGCAACAGGTGTCACATCTAGCGACATATGCAGCTATCTCTTTCCGCATCTTGGTCCACCAATAAAGTGGCTTCAAATCATAATACATCTTATTACTACCAGGATGGATGGACAACTTGGACGAATGTGCTTCGGACAGGATCTGATCTCTAAGCTCTCGGTCCTTAGGTACCACTAACCTATCCTTAAACCACAGCACACCTTCGTCATCTAACCTGAAATGCTTAGTCTCTCCTTCATTCATCTTCCGTTTTATGTGAAAGATACCCGGATCAGTCTTTTGGAGCTCAATGATTCTATTTCTGAGAGTACCACTGACAGTGATGTTATACAGGACTGCCGGATGTAACAGGCGAGATTGGTAAAAATCAGTTTCAATTAAGGAATGGCAATGAGACTTACGGCTTAAAGCGTCCGCAACCACATTTGCCTTGCCTGGGTGATAGTGTACTTGAAGATTATAATCTTTAATCAACTCGAGCCATCTTCTCTGACGCATATTTAGCTCGGGTTGAGTGAAGATGTATTTGAGGCTTTTATGATCGGTGTAGATATTGCAGACATTTCCCAGCAGATAATGCCGCCATACTTTCAAAGCATGAACAACTGCAGCCAGTTCTAAGTCATGCGTTGGATAATTCACCTCATGCTTCCGAAGTTATCGCGAGGTATATGCAATTACTCGGCCTTCCTGCATCAAAACGCCTCCCAAACCTATGCCTGAGGCATCACAATAAACATCAAATGGTTTCTCGATATTCGGTTGTGCCAAAACCAGAGCCGAGGTTAGGAGGGTTCGCAGTTGGTGAAAAGCCGCATCACACTCAGGAGTCCAGACAAACCTGGTGTCTTTTTGCAGCAACCGAGTCATGGGTTTGGCTATTTTGGAGAAATCCGGGATGAAGCGACGATAATAGCCAGCCAACCCAAGGAAACTCCGGACCTCGTGAACCGAGATAGGAGCCTTCCAGTTCAGTACTTCCTGTACCTTGGCGGGGTCCACCATAATTCCTCCATCGGACAACACATGCCCAAGGAAAGGTACTTCTCGAAGCCAGAATTCGCACTTACTGAACTTTGCATATAGTTGGTGTTCACGCAGTCTTGTGAGGACTATACGCAGATGTTCAGCGTGATCCTCCTCATTCACAGAATATACCAAGATGTCATCAATAAATACCACCACAAACTTGTCCAATTCAGGCATAAACACCGAATTCATCAAGTACATGAAGTGTGCGGGGGCATTTGTCAAGCCGAAAGACATAACAAGATACTCATAAAGACCGTATCTGGTAGAAAAGGCTATCTTTGGAACATCTTCCGGGCGAATTTTAATTTGATGGTAGCCCGATCTTAGATCGATCTTGGAGAAAACTTTAGCTTTAGACAACTGATCGAACAAGATGTCGATTCGCGGTAGAGGGTACTTATTTTTGACAGTGACTGCATTGAGAGGTCTATAATCTACGCACATCCGCAACGACTGATCCTTCTTCTTTACAAAGATAGCAGGACATCCCCACGGCGATGAACTAGGACGAATCAACCCTTTCTTCAAAAGTTCATTCAATTGCACCTTAAGTTCAGCTAGTTCATTTGGAGGCATCCTATAGGGTCTCCTAGAGATGGGTGCGGTGCCAGGCAACAACTCGATTTTAAACTCCACATCCCGATCCGGAGGGAGTCCCGGCAAATCATCGGGAAAAACGTCCGGAAATTCATTTACTACGGAAATTTCAGCCAACGCCTTTGCTTGCACAGCATGAATTTCCCCCGACAATTCAACCTTTCTGGGAAGTTGTACTAGAAAACCTTTTTGATCTGTAGGATCTCTGAGCATAACTACCCGAGCGGATGTGTCAATGAGTACCCCATTCTGACTCATCCAATTCATGCCCAAGATAACATCTATGTCTAAACCAGGTGAAACCAATAGGGCAAGCGAATAACTTCGCCCTTCTATCTCAAACTCAAGGTTCCCCACTACTTTGTTTGTGGAAATATTCCCACTTGCAGCACTAATACAATAACCCACACCTTCAACAGTATGCAACTTGTGTGCAAATTTGGATGCAAACTTAGGACTGATAAAGGAATGCGAAGCACCTGAATCAAAAAGCACCACTGCGGGGTGTTGGTCAACTAGAAACTTACCAGCGGTGACCACCTCACCAGATGGAATTTCCTCAATGCTGTTATAATGGGCGTGACCTTGACGGTCACCTTGGTTGACATTCTTCTTGGGGTAAGGACAATTCCTGGACCAATGGCCTGGCTTGTTGCAGTTCCAGCAAGGCATATTGCTAGGAGGAACACTAGAGCTGCTCTGTCCAGAAGTCCCCTTTGGCAGAGCGACGGTATAAGCCTTACGGAACCCCGTTTTTGCAGCAGGCTTCTTCTGCGGCGGACGGAACTTTGTATTCTGAGCAGGTGGGCGAGGGGAAGACCTCGGTGCCGCTGAGGCCCTTGACTGAGAAGCACTTGCCTCAAGGGCCCTTTTACGGCTCTTAGAGGCAGAATAAATAGTATTGTTGTTCTCCTGGGTCAAAGCATCGCTGATGAAATCATTGAAAGTAGTACATTTGCTAGTGCCCATAGTTTTCATCAGTTTTGGGCCGAGGCCCCTTTTGAAGCTAGCAATCTTTTTAGCATCGGTATCCACAAACTCTGTGGCATACCTTGCCAGGTTGTTGAAGGACTGCAAGTATTCAGTCAGGCTTTTGTTTCCTTGCGACAGCCTCATAAACTCTGTGTGCTTGATTGCCATAAGACCGGGAGGGATATAATTTCCTCAGAATGCCGCCTTAAACTGATCCCAAGCAATCGGGACATTGGCAGACAGTGTGGAACGATAGTGGCTCCACCAAATGCCCGCCGGACCATGCAACTGATGGGAAGCATACTCAGTTTTCAGCTCATCAGTCAGGCGTAGCAGACGAAACTTTTGTTCAATGGTATTCAACCACTCGTCAGCCTGCAGTGGTTCTTCCGCTTCCTTGAAGAGCGGGGGCTTTGTATCCAGAAAGTCCTTGAAATCGCTGTACTGATTTGGCTCTGGGCCCTGGCGGCCAGGACGAGCTTCCCGGTTAGCCAGCTGGCGCATAGCATCTGCCAACATGCGCTGCCCTTCGACCACTGTCTGCATCAGCTCAGCCGGAGTAGGTGGTGGCGGAGGGGGCGGTTGTTCCTCCTCCTCATTTCCACGACCCCGGCGTAGATTGTACGACATCTGCAAAATGCATAGCCAATGAGCACTGACGATGTAGGAAATTTGTAGATGAATTATTGCGAAATGTCAATCTGACTGTATGAATAGATTTCTCATAATAATTAAGGCACAATAATTCATCACAACCGCACAATCCATTCTAGCGCATCATTTGACGAGATCATACTTGGTAATCCAACAAGATGCTCTTTGATAAAGGCTCACTCACAGGGAGCACAACGGTTACCGGACCGTTTGCGTTGCTATCTACGTGATTTTTGACCTTTTGCACGGTACTTGGATTCGATCTCAAGATTTTTAGTTGACTGTGAAAGGCTACTTCAAACTGACCACAAAGAGACTTCTCAATGAAGAGTTCCATGGTGGATCATGACTAGCCACCTCGATACCTGCGCGTGCCAAGCAGCACAGCCTTATGTCGCGCGCCATAGGAGGCCCTCGGTTTCGTCGCGGCACCGAAGGGTGCTAATCGTGACACCATCATCGAACGCAACATAATAAGACATCAAGTTGTGATCGAAATTAACAGGTTCAAACTACATTCAGAAAACATACGGTTCAACCTTACATCCCAAAGTCAAGTTATTACAAGGCCTCACTCCTTCACAGGGAGGGCACAAAAGACGATCCTAACATTATAGGCACGTGATGACTACTCTAAGCATCATCCTCCGAGTCAGTGTCAAGGATCTCCCCGCCGTCCTCATCACTGACAGGCTCTAACTCCTCGTCTTCTTCTTCTTCTGGCTCTTCCTCTGGTGCTTCTGCAGGTGGGGCATTCTGTGGTCCATCAACCTCCACTTCATCATCATCCTCAGCCATGAAGATTCCCGAACCCATGTCCTCATCGGCGTTGTTGTTTTGAGGCAGCAGGGGATTAAGCTCGTTGTTCAGGCGGTGCACTTCTTCATGAAGATTATCATTGTATTCTTCAGCGTTCTCCAACTGTTGCTCGAGCTCAAACTGACGAGCTCTCAGAACGTTCTCCTCGTGCCAGGCTTCATCCCTCTGTTCCATCACACGGACCAACATGCGTTGACAGTTGCGGTTTGCCACTGTCAACCTCTGGACTGCAAGCGTTTCTTGATCACGATCATGAATCACTTGTTCCAGTTGTTGCCGTGCTGCATCCCTAGCAGCAGTCACCTCTGCCAGCTCTGCCCTCAGCCTTTCCACCTCAGTAGGCTCAGGGCGGGGCTCACGTGGAGCGAGCTGGTGACGCGGTGCCCTGCCCCCAGTGGACTTACGAGCGGTCCTCTTGGTACGTGCCATCTGTAGCAACAAGATAAGATACGACTTAAAGTGAGGATCATTTAGGGGATACGAAATTTACTTTAGTCGGGAGTACAGAAATTTTTAAGGAGGGAGTAAATGATATGTATGATATAATTAAACATGATGCATGCACGTTTCGTACGCCCTCTCACCTTAGTAGAAACCTAAAGTTCTAACGCTAGGCGGTGGCATACATACGTTCTCTCATATAAGCGAAACTATCGGTCTACTCGTTACGCTGTTAGTGTACCTGCAGAAAATTTCATTGCAGCCCAACAATTCCCAAAATATCATACAAGAAAGCAGTAAACTAAATACTTCCCATATACACATCTCCGGATGTATATATTTCAGTATCAAAGCTACCCGATTGATAGATGCCCACAATTAAGTGTTTTTACATAGTTACATGGTTTAAACATGTAAAGATGTAAGTCACCAAAACTACTCTCCCCTAGACCGCCGGTTGGACGATCATGCTCTCACAACTCACACTTACCAGAGCGTCGAGGCACTTGATCCATACATTACCACCCAAGTGGATGGCATCCATACAATATCACGCCGTATGGACGACGAAACAGAAACAAACAAGGCCCCCAAGTTAGTCTTTATAATAAGCCACCTAAGAGTCCTTAATTGGGCTAAGGGATGTGATCACTGGCATACCTATAAAATAATTTTTAGAGTTTAACCCTTTTCGCAAACAAATACTTTTGTTTTTAATTACCCGTAAGATGTGTTTAATGTTGAATTATGTTCTGATACCAGCTGTAACAGAACCGACCAAATTATAAGAGCGCAAGTACAAAAACAAGCACCGAAGCGCTCAAATTTTCGAACTTGAGCCCATATAATCCCGGTAGTCAATCGAAACCACGAAGGATTTCAAACCAACTCGCTTACAACCAGGATCGCATCATTCAACATACAACATCATACGTTACATTTCACAAGTAGTGCTGAAATAAGTTTACACAAACGGAGTAGCAACTATTACAAACCAAGTTTGAAAGTAGCGGAAGCATAACACACACACTAGTTAATTAAATACTGCCAGTCTGGATGATCGACAACCCGCAAAAGCATGAGGAAAGTATATAAAGACGATCATGCCCTTGTGATCTAGTCATCATCACCCGCAGGGTGGAGACACGTCTTGCAGAATCCCTGATAAAGCATGTCATCTGCAACAGGAGGGAATAAACCCTGAGTACTGGAATGTACTCAGCTAGACTTACCCGCCGAAAACCAGAAATAAGATGACACCAAGGATTATGCAAGGCTTACACAAGAGGCTAGCTGACATCACATTTTGCATAAAGGCATAAGTAATTGAAACTCTTACAACCTGTACTAGCAGTTATTTTTAGCATTGACCTGTCATCTATCTTAGCACCTGTACTAAACATGCACTTGATTATAATCAAACAACATTATTATTATATCCATAGCAGGTATATCATTATGGTAACATTGTATCATTCCCTTAACCACCAGTTCATTTAATGAGTTCTACGTTGCCGCTGCTCAAGTCAAGTGCTCACTAACCGGGAGCGACGGTGATTCGAATCGAATTCCTATCCAGCTGGAGGGGTATTTCTAACACTCACCGAGTCACGCCTGGCGAAGGCTGCTCAGGTCATCTTTTGTACAGTTCAGGAATCGTGGGCCCGAATAATGTCGCGTCCCCAAGGGCGACACTCTGCCAGGTGATAGGGACTCTAACCCCCCCTTGGTCTCACGCCAATGTCCCCAAGCACATCCTTTCTCTCCTCCAAGATGCAACCTACCATTCGATTCCTGGCCTGAACCATACTACTCGACTTCGCGGTTGGAACGACTTATCTGGCCAACTAAGTGTTAGACTGCGTTCAACATGACTCAAGGACGTACAGCGAATCGGTCCTTAAACGACTCAGACGGGCATAGCTCCACACCCAAGACGTGAAGTGTCTTGCGGCTGTACTATCGAACTCCCACCCGGTCTCAATTTCATTTTAAGGCATGGTTCCATCCACGATAGCCATAAAGCCACTCGTGACTCCTTCCTACATCTCGCGGATGACCGGAAATCACCCGACTTCTACCGAACTAAGCAGGGCTAAGCATTGACACGTGCCTAACCTAATATAGGATTAAGTATGATATCTGGACAAGGACAGGTATAATGCAACAAGTGTTTTCATATAACTCCTACAACTTAATGCAGTAAACAATTAAAAGTACTCAAGATTAATTTATAAAACAGTAGGTTCAGCATGCACCGGGGCTTGCCTTTCAGAAAAGTTGAAGGCCGGTGGTCAGGGCACTCCGGCAAGTCTTCAACGGCGTCTCCTTCGCCTGCTGGATCCTCGGGCTCCTGCTGCTCCTGGTCCTCCTCCGGAATCACAGGCTCGAATTCGAGGAGAGTTACCCCCTCCGGTGCACCTATTGCATGAATGCACAATAAATATAATAGATGCATAAATGGATGCAACATGCTCGGAATGAAATGCATTTCAGAATAAAATACTCTATTCAAGTTATTTTATTAGTACGTGCAAATCTCTTCTCCAGTAGAGAAGTACTCACCTAATCTACTTAACCTAAGATAAAGCTGCTCATCCCCAGTTAAGGCCCTAACACCTAACAATTACAAAAGTAGCATGTCTTAGGATATCTCACCATATCAATCAGCAAAACACCACAGTAAGCATTCTGGACAGCAGCCACTTGTTTTTATCACAACTGGAGATTTACAATTCCAAAAGATATGATCTAAGACAATCTGGAAAGCCTAAGAAATGCACTACAATTCATTTTCAGACCTCAACTCCAAACTCCTAAGTTTTCCATGTCAAACTTCACAAGTTCCAGAATCTGTCCTCTCAAAACAGAGAGTAGCAGATTTTGAACTGCCACTTTAAACGATAGTAACTCTCAAACTACTAAGCCAAATGCTTCCAAATTTTGACACAAGCTAGTTCATCAAGTTTACTCCAACTTTGGTATTTACAAGTTTTCCAGCAACCAATTTTATCAAAGCCAAATTTAGAATTACTACTAGCTGTCCAGAAAACCTAAAATTACAAAGATTAAATATTTATTGATGTGGCCAAAGACCCTTAAAACCAAACTAAGATTTCCAAAAGTTCACATGGGGTATAACAACACCAAAAAGTAGGGTGTGACTACCTAGAACATTTATTTATACTCATTTCTTATTTTACTTAATTAATTAGGTGGAATTTTAAACATATATGTAAACTGCTCCCAAAATTCTACAAAAATTTCAGAGGACTCTTTGACCCAAAAAGAGATTACTGTAAAAATTTGAACTAAATTTATTCACAGGAACTTACTGAACAAAATTCACAAGCCCAAAAGGCTGATTTTTGTGAAATTAATAAATCATATTGAAAAGTATCAAAAAAACAGATTTCATAATTTTCTTGGACACCTTAGGGTATCAAGACATTCTCCAAAAAGTTACAAGCACATAGCACATGTAGAAAAATTACAAAAATTCATTTAATTATTTCCTAGAATAACAAGATAGCCTTATAACTTGAAATTTACTTAAGCACTAATGCCCAAATTTTTACCAGAGCTAGAACAAGTATAAATTAGCCTACCCACCAAATTTCATAATTTTTGAAATACTACAGCTCAAGTTATACATTTAACAAATTTGCATTCATTTCAAAACACATTTGAAAGATCTATTAAATTCTCCAGAAAACTAAACATCACATACCAGATTTATATTTTTCTAAAATACTACACATCATGCAGAGCCTAACAAAATTTACCTCATAATTTTTGAGTAAGTAAAACCCTAGATATACATTTCCTAAACTTTACCCAAAGTCTGTGGCAATTATAGAAAGGAAATAAAAACGAAAATCGAAACCCTGCTACCGGGCCGGCCTGGGAAAACCACGCGGCCCACTCCCCGCACTACGGCCCGTTCCCGCGCACGGCACGCGACCGACCTTCCGCCCGCGCGTGGCAACTGACAGGCGGGCCCCCGCAGTCAGGGACAGAGGGATAGGGGAGCGGCAGCCGTGAGCTCCGGCGAGCCCAAGCTCGTCGGAGGGAAGCTCGCTCGGAAAATCGAGCCCACCCACGCGTTCCCCGTTCCGTAACGCTTCGATTCATGCTAGTGGAAGAGCTTAGGTTGGAGCGGGAGGGCTCGCCGTCGTGAGCGGCGGCCAGTGAGGGTAGGGTGAGGGTATGCCGTCGCCGGTGAGGCCGCACGACCATATCTAAGCTCGGTACGAGCTACACTACGCCCGGGCGAATCTATTGAGGTAGAAAGGAGGTTTGGAAGAGGTCCTAACTACCCTGGCCATGGAGTGCCGTGACGCGGTGCGGTGAGCGCGACGACGGTGGTCGTCGTGTTCCGCTCCGGCGAGGTCGCATCCCACTGTAAGGTCATGCCTAGAGCTAGAGGAAGGCCTACACTATTCCGAACGCTGACCACAGAGAGAGGAGGGTGAAAGAGGACGTCGGTGGTGAGCTCGCAATGGCGGCGGCCATGGCGGAGCTCCGCACCGCCGAGGTTTGATTGGGTGATTTGCCCTCTACCTTGACCCAACGGCTGACCCAATGTGCGGAGGTTGTAGAGTATGGGCAGGCGGTGCTGTTCGTGAGCTCTCGGGTGTGGTGGCGCGGTGGTTGGCGCAACCGAAGGCGGCGGAGCCGGCTGTGGGGGCGGAGGACGCTCGGTCGCCTTACCGGTGAGCTGGGGAAGGAGGGCGATGGAAATGGAGGGGGAAGCGGGTCGTCCTGGTCTTCATGCTGAGCTCGCAGGCGACGTGGGGCGTCGGCAGAACACGCGCGCCACGCGGCCACCGGGCTCTGCCCGAGCGCCACGACGCGGTCGGCCGTCCGACTGAACGGCGACACCGTTGACTGAATGGAGGCCATCATCGTTCGACTGACAGCGCGATTTCAACGGTGATTATCTTCGAAAACAGCTCGAGTTAGCCGAAGGTGATAACATCAAATTTGTAGAGCTTCGTGAGGGCTACAACTTTGCTAATTGGCTCAAGAACAGATTCGGCTTGGATTTGAAACTACATGTCCCCAAAATGGTGCCCTTTGAAACTGAAACGTAGTTTCAGTCATTAAACCGACTGAAACCCTATTTTCTAGACACCATATCTCCTAAACCATTTAGAACTAGGTGATGGTGATGTTGGCAATGTTGTAGAGCTACATGAGGGCTCCAACTTTGTCAATTGGCTCCAGGACTGGTTTGGCCTAGTTTGTGAGTTACAAGTTGGTAAAGTAAGGTACAGTGAAACTGAAAAGTCCAATTTCCAGACTTAGAATTTTTCTAAGTGTTGATCACCACTCAAGCTGACTTGTGGGCCATTTTTGAGCATGCTCTGGTCATTTTCATGAGATGGCCATATTAGAACTTTTGTTCCTCATGAAATTCTCTACAACTTGACTTAAGGGTGCTCTTCCATGCAAGGTCTCTAAATTAGACTTTTTAATTGGTCAAACTAGAGCCTTCTAGGGTCAAATGGTGGTCAAACTTCTCTTGGAGGGCAATTTTGTAATTTTGGTCAACATGAACCTTGTTGCAAATGTTACCCTAAGTATAACTAAGGTGTTGTAGGTCATGATTGGCTACCTTACCTTTTTGTTACACCAACTATCAAATACTTCATGAAATAAATCAAACAACCCTAGAATAAACACATGTGTTGCATCACATAAAATAACAAACATGAATGATGCATGCTTATGCTTATGCCATGCAAATGCAATTATGGAGCTAAACACTTGAGGTGTTACAATTGATATACTGAATTAATGCTATTTAAAAGCTACATGCTGATAAACCTATGTTATGCCTTTGAGCCTCATGAACCCCATGTTACATTTGTTGAGTACGAGATGTACTTATGCTTGTTTATTTTTCTTACTTCGATAAAAATCCCGGATGGGTAACAGATGGTGCAAGTAGTGACTACTTCGACTTTCCGGAAGATTACTAGACTTGCTGTCAACCAGTCAATGTGCCTGTGATTGGAGCTACCACGAGAGTTTTATATTTTACTTCCGCTATATTATTGTAAAGACTATGTGTTATTAATCATGATGTATTAACATTTGTGATGATACATCCTTTATAATTTGTTAACTTATGTGTGATTGATCTCTGGGCACACATAAGGGTATGCATTCCATTTGGTCGATAAATGGGTGTGACATTTCGTTTCTAGAAAAAAACATAAAACTAAATGTGCTTAACTTTGCCTAAGTATGCATGGTGCCAGATAAGCCGTTGGACATGCATGAGCATGCTACTACCAGTCTACCACTATAGCTTTTATGCCACTTTTTGGCTATATTATTAGGGTCACGAAAATTTTCATGTTCTGTATTGTTTTTTTCCCATGAAACTGAACTGATTTCTGTGAATTTTCTGCACGATTCCTTCAAAATTCTTGTGTTCCAAACAGGCCCTTGCTACGAGCATATGACTAGTGATGTCTGCAATATCTATCAACTGCTAGATATAATCCTATAATAACATGTGAGCCATGCATGTTATAATCAATGGTGATGCTAGAACAAATTGGATGAGAGTGCATTGACATATATCCTAGGGGTGCAGATATGGTAGAATTTTAGCTAAAATCATAGGTTTTTTTTTCATTTTTGAGTGATACCGAGGAGTAGTATAGCATATTCCATATGTACAATTATACATGGACTGAGCAATACTGTCCTTTGGTTCAGAAACAATACAATGCGCAAATTATGCTAAAAAAACACGCAAATACTAGAGATAATAACATGATGAAAGAATTAAGAAACATACAGTAGTAAAACCCTAACCTTTTACGACGATAAACTTTTCCTTCTCGATCTCTTACCGTAATGCACGGCTCAATTGCTCGGCTTTTGTCAGTTGGATCGGTAACACACAAAGAAAGTAACGCAGGCAGGCAAGAAAGACGGTGAAAGGAAAGGGCAGGCAGGAGACGAAAGGAGGCAAAAGTTGGCAAAAGATGAGAAAGAAAATAAAGCGATCGCCATCATCATCGTGTTCTCTCTCGTACGCATGTCACCTCGTTCGTGACTAGCCTCGCTACTCCCTATAGCTTAAAGCATGCAGCCGATAAACTAATCCTAATCCTTTTTTCAGCTCAAAATTGTCTCCAAACTTTAACGACTTCTGAACTTCTGATGTGTCTATATATAAGATGCATGATAGCGAAAGATCTCCCATAATCGTCGTCGTTATCAGGGCGTGATTATTAGGGTCACCTATGTTGTAATAATGGACTACTAGTAACTAGGCGTACGCTTGCAATGATTCAGTCAGAATTGTGAGCACGTGTAGGATTGTTGAGTGGCCCGAAGATAGTATACTACTCCCTCCGTCCCACGGGTGTGAGTATCATGCTAATTGCAAGAGGCATTTAAGTAAAACCCACCGGTAATTACGGTATATCACACCACCATGAGGGTATGTGCGCTACTCACTATACACTAAAACAAAAGATATATATTACAATAATCCTAAAACATATAATGTAACAAAGCAAATAACATGCACTAGATAAAAAACATTTTCAAAGAGGGTATTCTTTATTTTTAGAGGTGAGCAAGCTGACCAAAGGTCACTGTTAATCAGCAACTAAAAGAGGCGGACACCTTGAGATGTCTGCCGTTGATAATGGTTTTGAGAAAACCTAAAGAGCTGAAAAAATAAAATCCTTCTCAGGACTCAAACCTATAACCTACTACTCGGTAATAACACCTCTTTACGATTGTACCACGCACTCACTTGTGAGTATATATGGGATTATATTTTTTTACAAAAATTTGTAATCTTGTATTGAATATTTTGGCTACTAAATATACTCAGATGAAAAATGTTTCAACTGCAAAGTTCTAAGTCTTGTCAAGCAATATAACTTTGATGTAGGATCTGTTTCCATCTAAGATTGTTGAAAAACTTGAGTATCAAATATGTGAATTTAAAACAAATATTTGAGACACTAAACAACTACAAATCAAAAACTTATCTACAACAAATATGTAGATCAGGTTGGCCACTACAACTGTGGTATTAACTGTGGACATTCAAGGTCGTTTAGAAGTGCTGAGTTTTTAATTTCAAAATATATAAACTTAAAATACATATTTGACACTCTAAATGACTTCAAATAAAAAACATTTCAACTAAACAGTTGTAGATTGTATTAGGAACTACAACTTTGGTATAGACCATGTCAACGTCCGAAGTTGTTTGAAAATTATAAAATTTAAAATTTTGTGACATTAAAAAGATATTTTGAGACTCTAAATAGTTTTAAATAAAAAATTTTCAACTATAAAGTTGTAGATCGCGTCAATAACTATAATTTTGATATAAAGTTTCACTACTACATAAAAACTTTTACAAGGCATTTGTCTTTTGGTCTCAGAGGCAGTTGGGCCGGTTGCCCGCCTCCGTTATTCGGTGGCCGGGCATCGGCCTAGCAACCGCCTCGGCTAATGCTTAACCGAGGCGGGCAACGTAACGGAACCGCCTCAGTTAATGCGTATTAATCGAGGTGGTTGACCTAATGCAACCACCTCGGTTAATCGATTAACCGAGGTAGGCACCGTAAGCCAAACACCTCGGTTAATCGATTATTTTTAGAGGCGGTCATTATAAGCGTCCGCTTCCGTAAATCGATTTACGGAGGCTGTCGTCTTAAGATGTCCGTCTCAGTTAATGATTGTAACAAAAAAAGAATTTATAACTTTTTCATATAAACTCGGATGAAGACAAATTTTATATCAAAATTGTAGCTCTCGACAAGATCTATAACTTTGTATTTGAAAAGTTTTTGAATTGAAACTATTTAAGGTCCCAAAATGTTGTTGCAAGCGCACAGATTTTGAAATTTAAAATTATCAAACGATCTCGGATGTTGACATGGTATGTACAAAAGTTATAGTTCTCGATAGAATCTATAACTTTGTTGTTGAAAAGTTTTTAATTTGAAGATGTTTAGAGTCCCAAATATGTGTTCGAATGTTATAGATTTTGAAATTTAAAATTTCGATTCGAATTTCTAAACGATCTCAAATGTTCACACAGTTAATTCCAAAGTTCTAGTGGCCGACCTACATATTTTATATTGACATGTTTTTGATTTAAAGTCACTTAGAGTCTCAAATATGTATTTGAAATTCACATATTCTGAGACTAAATTTTTTGAATTTTTCAAACTATCTCAGATGGAGATATATCCTATACCAAAGTTGTAGTACTTCACAAGAGTTAAAACTTTGTAGCTAAAAGTTTTTTTCATTTGAGTTCATTTAGTAGCTAAAATATCCAATATAAGATTGCAAAATATTGATATAAAAAGATAGCATATTATATAGACATAAAAGAGTGTGTGGTGCAGTGGTAGAGACATAATAGTGTTGAGCACTAGGTTTTTTGGAGAACATTAACGGAGGGCCGTTAATTGATTAACTAAGGCGGACAAAGCAACAACCTCGGTTAATCGACGATTAACTGTGACCTTTAGATGGAGGCGGTTGCAATGCTCGCCTCCGTTAATCAAAAAGGCCTACCTCGAAAAAGATTTGTGTAATAGTATTTGTCTTGATGTGAGTTTTGGAATACTTCACTACTAGAGAACAGACCTTTCGTCGATGTCCAAAATGGGCATTAGTCCCGGTGAAATTTGTGTCCGGGACAAAAAAAATGACTTTAGTCCCGGTTGATAACACCAACCGGGACTAAAAGTCTTTTAGTCCCGGTTGGTGTTAGGTTAGTGTTACCACCCGGGACTAAAGATTTTGTCCCGGGCCGTGGCACCAACCGAGACTAAAGGTTGGCCTTTAGTCCCGATTCGTATTACCAACCGGGACTAAAAGGTCTCCCACCCGGGACTAAGGGTCTTCCACGGGTCAATTCAAAAGGAGGAGCGCACAAGACTTGTCACATATGGTGTGCAGCTGAGTTGGTAAGTAATCTACGCACGAGGCGGGTGGTCCTGAGTTCGAATCTTACACACCACAAGAGAAGAGGTCTCCAGAATTTTGTTTATTTTTCGTTTCGCGATAGACCTTTAGTCCCGGAGCCAACCGGGACTAAAAGTCCTTCCCAACCGGGACTAAAGGTCATTCGTGTAGCAGTGCTTTAAAATTTGGAAAATACTTCGAATGTCTAGATTCCTTACATTTGATCAGCACAGAGGGAGTAACACTTAGACCTATGTATGCCAATGAATGACCGCACGTCAACTACCTAGTTGGCTATATCAGGTAGACTACATGTGGATGCTTTAGGTGTGTACCGATTATCAGGTCATTTTCACCGTTGGTCGACACGATGCAAGCCGATCCACAGACCACAGAGTCACAGTCGCGCTCGAGTGTCGGCCCTGGATCCTCCGAACCAATCGATGGGATTGCTTGCTCGATGCCTCCTTTAAATGGTTTTGTCGCATCAATCTACATGTCCAGGGTCACTAGAATGTGTGTGCATCATCGTCATGGATCCATGAAGACATAGGCCGGGCTAGCATGGTGGCACTATGGACCATGAACCACTAGAAAGTTTAATCCAAAGTTAAACCTAATATTATGAAAGTTACATACGGATCATACTGCAATTCCGATCTTACATCTAAGATAGACCATCCTAACTATAAATTCTAGCTAGGCCACTGCAGGAAGGTGTAGTAGTTTGCTACCTAGATGATTCTCTCTCTTTACGTGGGGTGAAAAGGGTATGAATATTTTCCAACTATATCGGAGACTGAATTCGTTTAGATGGGTTCAGATCTATCCGTATCCGAGTCTGGATATTCAACATCCGATACTGTATCTGTATCCGAATATTCAAATCACATATTTATAATGTTGATTTCATTCGTATCCTATCTGACATATCTAATACTATCCGTATTGGAATCCGAATAGAAATTTGAAAACAAATGAAATATCAGCGATATCCGTCTGTATTCGATCCGTTTACATCCGATTATGTGTTCCAATCAGAGTAGCATGAGCTATCCATCACATCTTACGTACATGTAAATAATTTCAGATATTTAGAAGAAAAAAAATAAAAAAAGGACCATTGCAATGTAAGTGGCAATATCCTCATGCTCATAAATATGAAATTTTTAAACACGTTCCAACCTTATTTTGGGACAATAGGGAGGACAGGAAAGAGGGATAACTATTTAGGATCTATATCCACACATCATCGTATAAAAGCTCACGAGGTCAAGTTATATTTTGGTGATGCACCTCTATTGTGTCATTATAAGCAATTTGAGTAATTAAGTGATCGATACTATATCCAATAGTAGTATATAAAGCAGCAGATTAGAAGGTACATAAGTTATACTATATCGAGGTCGATCTATATATAGCAGAAATGCATATGTTTGTGGAGATTGATATGATCTGTGTCGGCCATATCTCTCGTGTTATTCTCATATCGTATCAGCAAGAATTAACAAATGCCGACTGCATGCATGTCTCTGCATAGCTACGTTCACACACTCATCACAAACACGTGCAAACGCAAAACGCAGCACCGTATCTAGAACAAGGATCACAAAAAGGACAAGTCGTTCTCCAGGAACCTAAGAACAATGATTTTCAAAAGATCACAATCAGATCAAGCAACACCTCCATACCGCGTGAGCATTACAACAACATCAACATGCATGCATTGTTTAAGAACAGAATGTGAAGTACTTTTACTAATGAGATATTGGAGCCTCAGCATCGCAAGCGTGATAGGAAAAAAAAAGATAAATCTAATTACTAATTAGCTACATACTCTTTTCAAGCCTCCATATTAATCCCCACGAAACGCACTAGAAAAAAGTAAATATAAACTCTTTCTATAGATACAAGAGATATCTAGCCATCAATTTAATACACTTTAATCCTCATAGAAAATAATAGCCATCAAATCCATTTTATTTGGTTAGAAAAAGATACCCACCTATTCCATTACAAAAATAGTTTCAATTAACCCCTTTTTGAACCGATATCTAAATACTCACCTCTGTCATTATAAAATATTATCTAAAATAACTCCTAAACTTCATCTAAATTATCTATCATTGTAAGAAACGGTAAAGTACTAAAAGTTTGCATATAAATTGCCTTCCTCTGTCGGTACTATAAAAACTAAAGAACCCCGAAATCTGTGTCTAAATTACCCACCCATGCCATTATAAAAATAAATAATCCAAACTAACCTCTAAATTTGATTGTGATCAAAAAGTATATATATAAAATAATTGATGAATAAAGTATATCACAACTAGACAATGATATGAAAGTATCTACATATATGGGATATAAACTTAGAATACGAAAAACAAAGAAAGACAAAAGGAGCATAATAAATAATTTGGTTGAGGACTTCATACTTATTCATGGATTTCTAGCACTTATATATAAGAGAATGCATGGGTTTATAGACTAGTAAGTAATTAAGCTTACTTAAAAGGTTCGATAATTCTTCTATGTATACGAAAAATGGGAACGATCGTCGTCGCGCTTGGGACTCCATAGCATATATAAGCATTTGGAGAGGTGGCTAATGTAGGTTTCCCTTTTGGAAATTCTCGGTACAAAGTAGGGTTCCCAAGCAATAATTAAAGGGAATGGACACAAACAACAAGTATTGCACCGGTGGTGGAGGAGATGATGGTCACATCCCCACCACGTACGACGACACAGCCGGCACATCCATGACCAGCAAGAAAAGCAGATCAATCGACCCAGATGCAATGCAAAAGGGGCTGCCTCTGGCCTCTGGGTGCTTATATACAGTGCAAGCGCGCATCTGATAGTTTTTAGCCCGGCCTATTTAACTTATTTTGAACGTAGCAGGATCTCTTTTTGGTTCCAGCCAAAAACTAAATATTTCTGGCCAAGTTCATATTTGCTAGTTTTGACTGTCAGAAAGTAGGACCGGTTCATGAAAGGCCATAGTTTCCCTGCTATGAGCACAAACTTTTGATTTCATATTTGCTAGTTTTAACTGTCAGAATGCGCTTTTTGAATCAATAGCAACTATAGGAGGTGGGAAAACAAATACATGAAATATTCCTTGATTCTCAATAATCATGCATTAGTTATCTATCTGCAAGAATGAAACAATAGAGAATTATTTCCGTCAGCAGGAGCCAGGAGCCAGACCATCATGGAAATAAATAACTAGATTGGCACCATGAAAAAGGTGCAACGTACGTCTGGTAGTCTTTGGTATTTTTACTTCCTGAAAATTATAATATCCACGACTACCACACATATATTTAAGAGCAATTCTCATCTCTGAAACAGATAAAAAAAAATGATGTATCTAGGTACACAAAACAACATGATGGAACTAGTAACCTAGCTAGAACGGGCACACATGTGCAGTGACTCTCTTGCACATCATATTTCCATCTTTTTACAGAATCTTGTTTGGAATCATTGCTCCTCCCATCTACATCTCATTCACCCCATGGATCTATATATCTTGCCATCTTGGTGATACATGTACAAGTTATATCCATCCATCAACCACTGTATTCCAGCACCATCTTATATTCTGCCGACATACTTATTCTCCAACCATAAACCCCTCCTCAACCCTCACCAACACTCACTCTCTCACTCCCCGTGCAGCACACACATCACTCTTCTCCTTGCTAGCTCTCTTCCACTTCCACTCTCAGCTTTACATCAAAAAACTTCCACTCTCAGCTAGCTAGCTCATCTCCATAGTCCACATGCTGAATCTAGTATCATTTGAGACGCCGCTTATTGGTAGGCAGGAGAGATCAGCTAATACTACCATCACTGCAACCGCAACAGCGGCCATCAGGGGAAAGGAAGAAAGCCCCAGCAACACTTGCTTCCATGGACATCTGGACCTTAGTCTCGGCATCTCCTTGTCTCATGGCGGCGGCGGCAGCTGTGACGCATCCAGCTGTGGCGGATACAAGCAAGAGGGCTATGGTGGTCGACAGGCAGGTAGCCGTGACGACAAGGACGGCATTCTTTGCATGACCACTGCCGGCACCAGCACTGCAAATGTGGTTACCACAGGGCACGGCCATGTCGGTGATTTGACGGCATCAGGATCAGGAGGAGGTGGCTGGGCAGCGGCATTCATGCCGAGCCCGACTAGCTTCATGCATCCATGGAGCCTCGCCGCACGGCAGCAGAAGGCTGCTGTCGAGCAAGACCGGACGCCGCCTACAACTTACATGGCAAGGTGAGCTAAAATCTTACGCTGAAACAAAGTATTTCTGCATGGCTAGGTACATCAGTTTCTACATGCAGTAAATTAAAGCACCGCATATGTTTATGATCCATGTTTGAGCATGAACTTATGGATAAGTTTTGCTGGTTATCTATGTCAATTGGTGTACTTCTAAAATAAGAGACCACATTTGATTTTCAAGGGAAAAGACGATGCATGATGGATTTGATTTTGGAACTGCATCTAGCATAGTTAGGGAATGTTTGGAATTTGTGATATATTTGGCCACTTCTTAGTAACGGAATTTTAAGACATATATAGTTCGTCCGTGTATTCTCATTTTATCAAGCAACATGATTTCACTTGGGTTATATATAGACATGCATATGAGGATACGAAGGGCCATAGTCTATAGATTTGCAATCATGACACAAAGAATGTATGTAGTGTAGTGGAAAAAAGGAGGATCAAAGTGATCTACGTACAAATGATTGCAATCATTAACATTTTGAACCACTCATCGATGATTAGTATATTCTGCAAGCTAGTCGTCGTGTGCTTAGAACTACGTTTATAAATGATATATTGCAAACATATTCTTATATATCCAAGAGCTCAAGATCGAGGAGAACTGCATAGAGTCTCTAATGTACATATAACAGATGCAGCTATACTAGTATTTCTGAGCTATTCCTAATTCAAATTTACAAGCTTGACCAATTTTATTTATTGAAAAAACAATAATATTTCTGATCCATAATGCCAAACTTTTAAAAGTATATTTCTCCCTCCATTGCAAAATAGAAGTATTTATGAGCTTTTACGTCCTAAGGCAAACATTTAAGTTTGACCATATTTATGAAAAAAAACAGTAATATTTCTGATGCCAAACAAGCATCATCAATAGATCTATTGAGGAATATATTTTCAAGCATCAATTGATGTGTTTGATGTTATATAAACCTAGTCAAACATAGAACATTGTTGTACTTTCTTTTCTTTAAGAATTACACACTACAACGTAGACACCCACACACGCACGGAAACGAGTAGAAAAGCCAAACAAGGTAGATAGGTTTAGGACTATGGTCATCGTCCTGCACAAGGTAGCTGGACCACGAACGTAACGGCAGTCGTCCAGTCAAGAATGCATGCATGTGTGGGGGCAAACTGGACGAGATCGAATGGATGCCTCTCTTGTTCTTTTGGGACCGTTATGCAGCAGCAGACGACGACGACGACGACGACACAGACGAGCGAGAGCAGGACGTACGTACATCGGACGGAGTAGCTCGACGAGCGAGGGAATAGAGGGAATAATATCCATCGCAGTCGCAGTAGCGCAGGGGTGGTGTGGTGTGCGTGGTGGGGTTGCAGCCGTGCGGGGCAGCAATGATGATGAGCGCAGCGGCATGGCATGGCTGCCCGGCCACCCGGGCCTCCTCTGCTAGCTGCTGCCTGCAGTGCAGTCTTTTCCACAAAATCCACTTTTTGGGTCCCAGCCTTTGTTGCCTTGCCCTGTACTACCATATGGATGTGTGCTACTACTGTCTGCTAACTAAAGTAGCTCTCTCATCAATAATTGAACAGCTGTGCTTTGTGGCCATGCATGTGATGGGCTCATCATGCGCTTCCTTCACCCTTTTTTTATTTTATTTTATTCTACTAGGATCCGTGTGTCTAATAATCTTTTAACCACTAAAAATTCGTTCAGTACTTTATGAAGAAACAGCCTTAGTAGTAATACATTGTGTCAACTCCTGCAAAGTTTCCGTTTCTGCAATGTCATCCATACTTTCCTTCAAACGACTGTAACAAGTAACAACTTACTGTCTCTATATATTTGTTTTAGAGACTTACTCCCTCCGTCCCCCGCCTAAAAAAAAGGACGCTATGAGATACATGCTAGTCAAACTTTCTCAAACTTAACCAGCTTAAAGAAAATATTAACAATATTTATATAACTAAATAAATTTAGTATAAAAATATATTTAGCGATTTATCTAATGATACTAATTATATGGTATAAATATTAATATTTTTTATATAACAATTGGTCAAAGTTAAAAAATGTTCGACCTCTCCCTCTCGCGAAGTGAGAATGATATATTCTTTGTGGGACGGACCAAGTAGATGTTTGTTATAGAAACAAATACTGTGCTTGCGATTCGCATAAAAGTTTCACTGAAAATTGTTCATATTTGATCTCCACTTCTCCGTATGTAGTGCTCTATATTTGACATACTACATGTGCTTCGCCAAATTAATTATCTTTGCCCCTGTCATGTCAAGCAGTGATGACCGTGTGGCCACATCGCCGTCGGCCGTCGGCTGGCCGCCGGTGCACACCTCCCGGCGCAACATTGTCACCGCCATGCAAGTAACCAAGACTGACGCCACCGCCGCCGCCGGACCCGAAAGCACGACGACGACGACGCACGCCGCAGCCGGCGTCGAGAAGAGTGTGGCGGCGCCGCTGCCGCCGACGGTCAGCACGGTGGTGGCGACACTACGGCCGCCACCGGCGAACATGTTCGCCAAGGTGCACATGGAGGGCTACGCGATTGGCAGGAAGATCAACCTGAGGGCCCAAGGCGGCTACGACTCCCTCTCCAGGGTGCTCGCCAACATGACAACAAACTTCTTCTGCCGTAAGTACAAGCAAACTACCCCCCTGCAAAATTAAAACTTGTTTTATTTTTATTTCTGGAGAGGAATCCTCAAACTGAGTGGCCCAATTTGAATTAATGCTCACCCAATCAGACCAAGCCCATAAACTGAGTTGGACCAGTTCGGTTAAGATTAGCCCAACCAGCCCATGGCCAAGCTAATTTTTTTTTAAGGACATCTTGGAACTGAGTGGCCCAATTGGATCAATACTAGCCCAATCAGCCCATAGTCTATGAAAACGAATAGGCAGGAGACAGCTGCCCACTATCTATACCTAATAATTATTATATTATATATATATTAATTTAATAATAAAGAGACAAAATTTTCGCCATGATTTTTTTTCACCAATGATCTTACGTATAAGATGTAATCGTCCGTGACTCAATCTCACGTAAGATTCAATCTCGCGTCAACACGAGAGAAAAACGGATATGCACACATACAACACACATACAATCCTAAACGGACTCCACGACCTTTCTCTAATAGGCATGTGAGCTCGAGTAAAGAAGCGTACTCCGTGTAGCGTTGGGCCTCGCTAGCTCCCGGCAAGGACGATGAGGTCGTCGACTTCGCCGCCTCCCTATTGCAGCCGCCAGCGACGGAGGACGGTGCCGGTGCCAAAGACAGTGGCCCCATGGAACCCGACGTTGCGGCGTCGGCAGCACCGAGGATTGACTAGGCGTCATACTACGTGCCGGTGCACAACTGCAATGCGCACTTCGGGAACACCAAAGGCCAGCGTCCTCGGCGTGGCAGACGGCGTTGGCGCATACGCCGAGTCCGGCATGGACGCGCGTCTGCCCTGCGTGCTACTGGAGCGGGCCTACCGCGAGATGGTCGCATCCGGTGTGCTGGTGGCGTCGACGGCATTGATCCTATCGCTCGCCGACAACATTTTGGAGTTACCGTACATCGGCGACATCACTTTCTTTGTGCTCCATGAAAGCAAGATCATGTTCCTGTCGCCCGCCGTTGCTACACTTTTCCCGCACCACGCTAAAGAAGCTTCGCTCCTCCTTCACTGTCGCCCGACGGAAACAACGTCTCTTCTCCTCTAGGCTCCAACGACCCTGTTTCAGCTCAGTACCAAGGGCGGAAGCAGCCGTGACGGATGCCAAGGCAGGGCAGTTCGCGGTGAGGGCTGGGGACATCGTGGTGGTTGGGATGGACGACATGTTCATCAACATTCTCGAGGAGCAGCTGGAGCTCGCCGTGTAGATCGCCACAAAGTTAGGCTTCTCGCCCAAGAACATGCTGGACATCATCACCGACGTCACTTACGAGAGGTCAAATCAAACAAGCTCCAAGCAATTGCGCAACCTCCAGTAGCCTCGTTGGGAGTCCACGACCCGACTGATTGCTCTCTCCGAGTCCCGTGTCTATACGTCCGGATTGGCGAGTCCGCGTTGATCTCATAGGTGCCGCCCGGCCAGTCGCTGCCCGCCTACGCCTGCTACGGTTGGTGCTCCTGCTTCCGCGCTGGTCGGGGAGCTCGTGCTGCGGCTGGCTGCGACCAACGACGAAAGCCACAGAGGCATGCAGCAGCGGTGGCTGCGAAGGCAGCAGTGGCCGCGACGACAGCTGCGGATTGCCCTGCGGTCTTCTCCTCTCCTCCAAGAGGGCCTCTCCGTGTTGTCGCACTTCGCCAGCATCACCAGCAGCAGGATCAGAGCTCCAGGCTGCAGGCCTTCAAACTCGATAGGAGCCTCTCAGCCGGCTCCTCCAGCGCGGCTGATTTGCAAAAAAAAGTCAGAGATACTGGTTCCAAAAAAAAAGGTCAGAGGTAGCGGTTGCTTTGAGAACTATTATATTATATTATACTATATCTAGTGGATTTCTCTTGGTGCTGGTATTTATTTATTGCTTCAAAGTTGGATTCCAATTTCTCTACCATGGTGATATGTCTCATTGACTGTTTTTTTTTTAAATGGATTTCATTCTGCAAATGCAGCCGCAGACTGTTCAGGTGCAGGCACGGGAGAAAAAGATGCTCCTAATAGTGACAAGTTCATATTCCTGTATGAAGACTTTGAGGGTGACCGAATGCTGGTTGGTGACGTTCCATGGGAGTAAGTACCTGCAGCCGATTGCTTGCCATCCGCCAACTATATTAATTATATATATATCATGGTTCAATATAATCTTAATATTAATATTATATATAGATATTCTGGAATGGATTCTTGGCCTGCATTAATGTTACTGCAAAATGACAACTCACCATTGCTGTAATTCATAATGTGCTGAGTCCACTAGAATTTTGTACTACTGAAAAATATTGTATACTTTGCACATGATAAAAATTAACTAGGAAAATCATGATGGTTAACAGATTAGGAATAATCATATTTAAAATTATTTTCATGTATTATATATAGATTTCAAAATTTAGAAAATATAGCATGGAAATGCGAGGAGTTATCCCAAAGTGGGAAAAATAATGTTGCTGTGCATTTTCTGCAGATTATTCCTAGCGTCTGCTAAAAGATTGTACATTGTCCGAAACCCAGCACCAAGTGACAAAGGTAATTGCAATATAATGTTGTTTTGTTACACATGTTCCTAGATTGACTACCATTCATTTTTTAGATATACTAGCAAAAGTGCTTGTACGTTGCAACGGGTTGTTATGCGCTTTCAACTTCCAAATCAGCATCCGCTCACTCGTAGTTGTCTCGCCCTGACCTCCACTATCCTTGGTGTGCTCAACTACCTATAAGCATAGATTGATTACCCTCTTGGTTGACATTGGCTAAGTCTATGTCACCATGCACATATTATTCCATCCTACCTCTTTTTGGCCCGGGCTACCGCATTTTCTCTTCTTAGGCCAAAAGCCCGCCGACAGCTTGCTCCCTTATTTCTTTCCTTAGCACCGCGAACTCCTCTTCTCCACCCTCCTGGGCCACAAGCCTTTCGGTCCATCCCCACGATCCCACCCTGCCAGCCACGCAGAGAGCTCACCATGCCCCTCGTCTTCCGATTTGGCCACAGCCCAAGAGCTAGCAGCAGCCCACCCTCTCCTTCTCTCTGTGACCTAATGACAATCAGGCCCGTTCCCTCGCTGCCGAGTGCCCCCCCCCCCGCGTTGTCATCCCCTACCTCCCTCCTTTCCCAAATTCTGCCTGCTCCTTTCCTTCTCCGGCCGAGGAGAAGCACCGAGCCGCTACTCCGGCTAGGTGCACCCCCTTCTCCTCCGTCCAGTCAAGGCGCCACGAATCACGCCTCCATCACCCCCGCCCCTTCCTTTTTCTTCTCGCACGCCACATCAGGAGCCTCCATGCCCGGCGCCATTAGCGGATGCACGAGTTCCATCTTGGGCCCTCTGCTCCATTCTCTGTCCTATATACGCTGGCCTTGAGGACCATGCACACACATCGCCGCCACATCGGCCCTGCTCGCATCCACTCCCTCGCTCTAGAGCCACCCCCAAATGCCACCGATGCTATGGCCGAGGCCACTGCCGTCGACCCGATCTCCTCTCTAGAGACCTCCCAGGCCATGATTTCTTCACCCTCGGCACCACAAGCTCAACTCACATCCAGCAGACAGCTCCACGACGCTAATCCAGTGCTCCATCGCCTTCCTCCAAAGCTCTCCAGAGCTCCACTACCGCCTGTCGTCTGTCCTCATCGACCACCACCACCAACTCACCTCCACCACCTAGATCTTCACCGTCATACTCGCCAGGCTGAGCTTGGCCTCCACCACGCGGTGGTGACCCCTGCCCACCAGAGCACCATCCCGGCGGCCTCCTAGACGCACACCATCATGCGGGCACGCGCCCTCCCCTACCGCGACGGTGGCCAAGAAACAGAGCCACATGATGGACATGGACGTCTGATTGGCTCCCGATGCCACAGATCTCTTCTTGACCTACGGTTAACCAGGTATCGAGTGGCGATGGTGGTGTGTTTTTTTGGAGAGGATGGAGCGGTGGTGATGTGCGTTATGGAGACAGGAGTGGAGGAGTGCGAGTGCGAGCGGGGCAAGTGAGTGGGCTTCTAGTTGGGCCGAAAGAATGGGCCAAATGAAAAATAGGGTGGAGAGAAATTTTTCCTTTTTAATATTAGGTATAGATAAAGACGACATGACTACCATTCATGAATCAACGTTGCTTATACCATGATATGGTTGTTACACAATTTCTTTTCAGGTCAAGGTGAAAGGTGACTGAAAATATAAAATCGAAGAACCAACAAATGACTAAAGGCACTCTTCAAGCAAGTGGTCACAAGGACACGAGCATATATGCACCATATCCTTGCACATCTCTTGATTTGGCATATATAGCTCCGAATTATGTACTCTTCTTCTTGTACTAACTATTAAGTGAGGTAGCTAGTATCTACGTGAGTTATGTTGTACCGTTGTTGTTTCCTAATCAATGTGCATATAATTTTGATCGTTATGTAAGAAAAAAAATCTAGAGAGGAAGAAACATGCTGTCAACATTGGTCTCAGCAGTGATAAATAAGGCAGATATATGACTTGTTAACCACATTGTGTTTATCATGTTTCCCCCTTTTTCAAATATCATCTTGCATACCAACTCAGTATTATGTGACACCAAACCCTAAAAATTGAAATCCCAATTGGGTTTTGGTCCTAGAATAATTATTTAATTTTCTTTACTTTGGTCATCATACTTAGTTAACCAAGCAGCCCGAAGAGCTTCGAACAATGTTTGATTAGCCCAAGGTTTAACCTATGCATTATTCATTTCGCTCTATCACCACCCATGAGCTATTCAACCCACCTACAGCTCACCATCAACCCTGGTCAAGGCCAGCTTTGTAGTTTTGAGAGCCCTAGGGTAGAAGAGATAATATGGCCCTTTTGACCAAATATTCTTTTTTACCTGCAACATGATAAAGAATATAGTAGTACTAGAAACATGTACTTAATTCTTGAAAAATGTTGATAATATAAACTAAAAGAGTAGTCAAATGAAACAAGAATGATTATCTTAGCTAAAAACCAAACTTCCCACAACTTCATCGATAATAATTCTCCAGTTCTATAAAACAAAACTCGTTTGAACATTTCTGATGCAAAAAAACTCCAGTCTTAGAATCTTACTTGACATATTGGCATAATACACAATTAGAGACACTTTTGTTCTTCATGCTTCACATCTAGGTACATATCCTAGATAATAGAGGAATAATTGTCTAAGAAAATAACTAATAAATACATAGAATTAGAAGTTTAGAAACTCTAACAATCTATTAATCTAACATGCTAAGAATTTAACTAATAATACACAATGGATTGATAATCAGAAACTATGTGAAAGCACAAAATTTCCTGAGTGGCTAGGCCACTTAGCAATAGGAGAGCAGCAAAGTGTGGTTGCCTGATGTATATATGCGATATTGTCGGTCCCCTCTTGGCCTAGGCCCTAGGATGTTGCCCCTCCCGTCTAGGCGCCGAGCTAGAAATGACCTCGGTTGACACGCGCAGACCACCTAGTCCAGTAGATAGCCTACAGGCTACAGCTTGTAGCTTGTCATGGACCATTTGGCTAATAGACGCGGTACCCACATGTAGTTGGTCACCTCCAAGCAACCTGACACTCCCAGTGGTTGCACAGCTCGCCACCTCACCAACTACACACTAGTCCTATGCCATTCAGTACTGAGTACTCCAATGCCCTAGACCTCAGCTCCTAGTGCTTTTGGATCCCGCCATGCTACGTAAGCACAATCACATACTCCTAGTGTCACCGACCTTTCTCCTAACCGAAATACTGACCAATAGAAAATTCCAAACCATCGGTCACCAAAACTTTTGTCATTAATCTAGTTCATTTTAAGAGGACAGAATATTTCTTGAAATAACAAACTGAATTTCTGATCATAAATGAATGCCCACCCTAGTTCTTGGTATTCTTAAGTTTCAAGTAAATGGTGTGCATATCCTAACTCTATCACAAACTAAATAATGGTTTTAGTCTTAACATCTAAACCATATTTAGTTTACTAAGAAAAAAGTCACATGCGGTGGTGCTGCAAAGATGGACACGATAGTTGGTTCGCAAGCCTTTCAACCTTTACCACTTCAAACCTTAGGGATTGTGGTCGAGTAGTGGTGCTATTTGCTAACGAAAACAATGAATACTATGAAATTCCTATATCTTAAATTTAGTATTCCATATTCTTATTTTTCTATACAACACTAGAACATGCCCATCTCCGAATATCTTTCAACCCTTAAGAATCCCGAGCAACACTCGGTCTCCATACCTCCACAAAATTTATACATCTAATCCCAACAAAAAAGAATAGTACTAGTGTTGGCTTCAATATACAATGGAAATTATGGTTCAACACGAAGTGACTTGAAGCATGTGAATTGAAAGAGGGTATCATAATCAAGGCTATTTTATTTTTTGGGCATAATTGATAGAAGGTTTATGTGAATTGAAGACTCCTTGTCAATGTATGAACAAATGGTTGGGACATTCCTAAAGGTGCAATCATCAGTATGAGCAATGGATCAATAAAGCAATGAAGTTCCCAACCATCAAATTAATATATAGAAGACAAATTATTTGTGTCGGGCACTATAGTTGAGTAACATATTATGCAAGGCAAGATGGTTAGACTAGCCTAATTGATTTTACCCAACCATCTTGTGATGAACTTTGATAGCATGATGATAAATTAATAGATTTTTCAACTAGGTCTTATTGTTCTTTGTGTTTACTATAAAATGGCCTCTTTTTAATTCTCTATAAGTTATACCTAGTGTAATAGATAAAGGAAATCTTGATTGAAAGTGAGCTTTTTTATTTTGTTTGTTTTGTGCAAACTAATGTTTAATTAGCCATATAGTGTCCGCCTTTCCTTAGTGTTGGTAGATTATATGATGCTACTATTATATACAAAATGTAAAACATATTTAAATTTTTTCTTACACTTGAAAATTAAGAAACCTTAGTATAATTAACAATATTATTTAATTTCACTAATTCAATTACACTTATTACGTATTTACCATGATCTACATAATTACAAATCTGTCTCTTGTTCATTTTTTTGTCTTTTCTCCTCCACACGACTAGTTTAATATATGCATGGAAATCTAAAAAATATTATATTTCAGTTAAAATTATGTATCCGCCTACTATATGTTAGTTGAATATTGCACCCAAAGAGTGATCAATGATCACTTTTCATAATATGACACCAATACAAGTGCAATATTGGATCCAAGATTTTACCTAACAAAATTGTTTATCATGTTTTTTAGTGAAACAATGATGAATTTAATCTGTGAACAACAAGAGGAACAACCGAAATTTTTGTGGATTGGTACTTCGAGTGGAAAATTTTCTACAATGCACAATTTGTATCAACTATGGAGTAATATATTCAATACAAGGTGGAATATTGATTTTCATAAACATATGATGAGATATGATTTGTATTTATTGTAAAATAAAGAGAAAATTCTACAAAAGCATAGAACCTATGAAGGAAACAAACATATAATACAGACAAACTGGTTTCATCACCATGCTATGGTGTTTAAGAAAGTAACTTAAGAAAACCAGTTGATTTGTTTTCTACACGTAAAGAAGACAACAAACCGTGTGACGGCATATGTACTGGTGAAGGTCAATTATTATGTAACATAAATGCAATGTAACATTTTTTAAAGAGTAAGATATGATGAAATTTATTCATAGGACATTAAATGTTATAGATATACTTGCAAGTCAACCACATATTTTCAATTGAGCCCCTTATACTATTGAAAAAATATATGTGTGTGCAGATGAAAAGACTAGCTATCTTGGAATAATTTTTTAAAATACTATATTATACAAGGGTAGTTGTGAAAAATGGCTATGCTAGCTGAACTTCATTTAATAGTAGGGTCACTCCATGTGTTATAAATACCCACAGTTGGCATTCGACTAGGTATGCCTATTGTGATCTGCACGGATATCATCTGTCAAGGTTAGGAGAAACCTTGCATCCCTACATTTCATTTATTTCCATTTTTTCAATATTAGAATCATTATTCTCTCTTTGACACAAGATATGCAATTTTTCCTAGTGACAACTAATTTGGGCATCTTAATAGATATATATCATAGCATACTAGGAGTCCGGCACTAATCTCTTATGGATGAGATCAAGAGTACCAATACTTCTGTTACGCCTGAGGTTGAGGTGCGTCCTAGATTCTCATCATCAAGGTTTGTGAAGGTTTTCATGCAAGGTGAAGTTGTCGGGAGGAAGATAAATCTGGCCACTCACCAGAACTACGCCTCGTTGTCCTTCACCTTAAAAAGATTAGGCAACAACTATTCTAGTAAGTAAAACTTCTCCATACACATATTTGGTCAATATGTCGATGTAGTTGTTCTTGATTCACTTGGATTTGTACCATTAATTGAATAAATCTTTGACTATGATCTATCCAACTCAACATACTTGTATACACCTAGATTGATATCCTAGTTTCTAACATATATCACCCTAGCAACCAATTTATAGAGGATCTAGATTATAAATACTATCTAGTAATGGCACATATGTAATCTTTGAAAATCTTGAGTCAATTTCTTTCTTCTGATGTATGCAAAATCATGAGGAGCAAGAATTGACATTAGAGTATCTTGTAAAATTACATCTTTTAATTGGGATCATGCACTCAGAGGATCTATTATATAATGTTTTGCTGATTTTCTCTTGAAGTGGAAAACAAATAGTAGACTACCATAATTGTGCATCAACTGTGAGCGTAGCTGGAGGTATGATGGGTGCACAGCTCCATTTCCTAGGTTCACGTCATGTTTGGCTCTATTTTTTGGCACCTTTTTTTTTCTTAATTTAGAATTATAAGGTTAGGTGCCTCCCACTTTCTACTTTTACAAATACTTCATCTATCAAAAGTGTTCCTCTATAGAGTAAGTGGTATTGGATTCACTTCCATTTTTCATGTAACACAACTATAGATTTCTTACAAAATCATTATAAATTTATTTAAGGACACACAACCACATACGTACATCACTGTTTAAAAATGTATATAATCAAGTTCGAATATGGCCATACTAATTTATTCGTTTTTCTTCAATTTTATAGTGCCATCATGTGAACTTAATGGGTTAGTAAACAATGAAGTTGATGGGGCATCAGATGACAACAACTTCATTCTTTTCTATGATAACGTGGATGGTGATCGTTTCTTCCTTGGGGAAGTTCCATGGGAGTGAGTCCTTCAACTTCTCTCTCTCACTCACTCTTCCTCACTCGATGTATATATGTTTCGTTTTGTCTCTCCTTTCCAAATTACCAACAATGCTTGTAATGTAAAAGTAGTAACAAGTTAATACTGCAGGATTTTTGTCATTTCTGTCAAGAGGATCTACATTGTTCCTGTTCCACAAGAACAAGAGAATGGTGCGCACAGTAACACGCATTACCTTATTACATGCTGACACATTCGTTTCTGAGTCATATGAATAAAAAACTAAAGAAGTTATATTGTATATTTTAAGTACTTAGTGCATCATAAGTTGTTATTATCATATACAATGCCGAACTCGTTATAATATGCTAAGGTAACAGAACTTTTTTCTGGCAGTTGCGGACAATGAAGAGGAAGAGGAAGAAAGAGAGAATGGTGACGGCAATGTTGCTATTTCTGCTGCTCCCCTAGATGGAGATGATGTCCCAGCTAATGATGATGATGAGGAGGTTGTTGATGATGGAGATGCTATGGCCAATACTCTTGCTGATGGAGTTTCTGAGGAGTAGCCAACAAATATGAAAAATAAGCGGCATGCAAGCATGGTTGTGTTTGAAGCTTAGGTGTTGCTTCGTAGCCAACACAAATTTCAAATGGACAGCCGTAGTTTCTACTGCAGGCTTGTTTTGCATGGTTGAACTATTTTTAGTTAACTCATGATATGCGCAGTTTACATAGTGCATGCAAGTTGGACACCGAATAAGCTGAACCTTATCATGCTATAACCTGTGTTCTACCGGTTTAGCGATGTATCTCTTGGAAGCTTCTTGTGGCCTCAAGAACTAGTGCTTCTAATTGCTTTCCTTTATCTATTCTTTCCTCTCATGATACCTTGTTGTGGAAAAATTAAATACATGCTGACCACTGTCTAGTAATGGCCTCAAGAACCAATTTTGTAAAACTATTTGGTGAACCATCAAATGCCTTGTTGAGTTTCCATCCAAGCGATTTGTGCAGTTAAATCTGGAACTATACATAAGTTATATCATATATCTTCTGTGTGGCACTATCATAGTAAGTTGATTACATTAGCAAAAATTTCTCAATTTCATTGACACATGAAACAATTATTTTTTAACAATCATGACTTGTTGATTATTTCTAGGATTTGCAAATATTTAGTCTTCATGCTAGTGCATCACCTGTATTAAGTTCCCACTATCTGGAGACTTAGATGAAATAATTGCAATTATGTGTTTATTTTCCTTCTCCCATATGGTAACTTGTTTCTTTTATTCTTTTAAAAAAATCTCATTTGTAGCAATCCAACGCTGCTGGTTTAAACATGACTTTTCATACCATTCTCTTTTTCTTGGCAGATTAACTATGTCACACATAATACAATCATCTTATCTTTGTTATTTGTTTTTTATTCGATAGTTTGAGGGCCATTCATCATCCAGCAAGTGACTATGTCCGAGGAATAAATGACCTTGCCATATGCTTGGTCGCATTTTTATTGGAAAGCCTATAGGGCAACATGGACACCTGGTCTACGGGCAATCTTTCTCCGCATGACATGTCTAACTACCAAATAGGCTATTATTGGTGTCTTCGATAACAGTCTGCTTCGATGTGAGAAATGTGCTGTTCCGAAAGAGTGCCTTCTGTTACCCTTGCGCAGGAATTCAGAGCCCTTTTTAGACTGAAGAAACTTGTTCATCATAAAGACCGTAATGTTCCACTGATTCAGCTTTTCTGGCAATTTGTTTTCCTACTTAATAACTGCAGTATGTAGTGGCTTTAATACTAAAAATAATTCTCGAAACGAGATCTTCTTGTAATCTTACAGAATTATTTCTCCCCATATAGTATACTGAAAACCATTTTTTTGGACATCTTATTTTGGGTATTTGCAGAACCAGTGTCAAATCACAATTAAGAACAATGACTAGAATTTCTTCAGTTTGCCTTCTGTTGGTCCGATTGCACTATGCCACGGGAGGTTTGTCTTGCAGCACCTAATTTTGCACTTCATACATACACACACACACATTAAATTGTTATCTTGTCACAAAATTGCAGGTACCCGTTCATCTTGTCACACACCTGTGGGGTACATATCCTGCTGAAGGAGACTATCTACCAGATGAATTTCCTTGTTTACATACAGTAAGTTATGGCACCCCTTAGTAACTAGTTTCTGCAAATCCTCATCGAGTTGTTAGATTTTTCAAGTTTCTTATGTTAAGTTTCAACCCGTTTTAATTGTCCTCCTCAGTGGTCAGACCAAGCTGCTGAAATTGGATTTCTAGGAGATGTGGTGTTCCTCCATCACCTTCCCACTAGGACCTGAGCGCACGATGAGCTCTGAGATTTGGTTTCGGGTTTGGGACGTAGATAGATACATGTTCAAGAGCTCTGAGATTTGGATTCTCCCTTGTACCTGATACTACAGAGGTTCTTACCCAGTGGCATACTATAAGATATAAGATGGCAGTTCCTTGTCTGTGAATTATTTGCCGTGGCTGGCTTTCATTTGTTATGATTTCCGCACAAGGCACAATGCCGACGAGTGAAAGATACTACATGGTACAATCAAGCAGGTTATCGTGTTTAATTTGGATGTCTTCACAGCATGTTCCATGTATCTGGACACACGCTATGTCCAGGTTTAGAGAATCTCTGTTGTACTTGGCAGAAAGCTAAAACGACACGTATAACAAAGGGAGTATCTATTTAAAAAATTATTTCAGTGAAAAATAGAGGAACTTGAAAACCGACCGTTGGGCAAGGTTGTGTTCTTTTTATTTGAGGTGAATATAGGAATGTGAAAAGATATCAATATTTATTTCCTCAGATACCTATATTTATTTCCTCTGCACAAAACAAGTTCATTAATTACTACTACTAGGTTGGCAGATCTCACCATTTTTGTCTGTGTGTGGTGGCGGGTGGTTTTCAGACTTGCAGGCGTCGTCACAAATTCACATTTTCAATGTTCACTTCCACGGAGCAGATTGAAGACTAGGAAAAATGTGATGCAGAAATAATTCTAACCTCTTTAGATTAACCAGTCGAGATTACAGTATTGTGCTTAATTACTTAGAGAAGCAATGTTTGCGCATCGCCCGTACACTGAGAAAAACATGCCTCCCATCCCATGTCGCTCTAGGTGACAGATAACCAACCATCCACGGCCGAACAGTAGGACAAATGCTCCATTAATTCCTCCAATTCTCTACATCTTTTCCGTCCAAAAAAAGTTGTTACATTTTGTCATGTCCATCAACCGGATGCATTTCCTGACCTCCTTTTGATTTTCAAAAAGGTAGCTAGTTCGACGGACATATTTTGTATTTATCTAGGACACATGTACATATTATAAAATATGTTTTGCACTAGATCATTTTTTAAATTGCATTATTCCGTATTTCTCTTTTATGGTAGGAGAGTGGAGATGCGTTCTGTTGCAGATCAAAATATGAAGGGAGGCATGTGACAAAGATATACAATTGTTTTTTTTTACAATAACAAAGATATACAATTTTTTTTGAGAAAAGGGTAGCACGTTTATTGATACAGAACTTTTACATCCAAACCCCTCGTACCAAGGGACCCTTGACAGAAAAGAAAATTACATTGACACCCATTAGAGGTCCACAGTGTGTTCTTCATCGCCGCCGATTGGAGTCGCCTCTGCTCGGTGCTCTGCCTTGCCACTGAATGGAAGAGGAAAACACCAAGGAAGAAGCTTAAAGCCGACACCCACGTAGACGAAGAAACTTCAAGGTTTTGAATCGCCACCAGTGACACACCAAAAATGGCGTGTACTTGAACCACTGAACGCTCTGGCAGACGGCCAACGGCCATAGCTTCGTCGTGCCGAAAGGGATCTGACGCCTGTCGCCCCAACAGGAGACCCCAATCGACGGAGAACAAAGAACCCAAAAAGGGGATTTGGACACCCGAACCCAAGCTCACGAGTTCAAGGTACACATACCTGGCGAGCTCATCACCATCGGAGACAGCTCGCAGGGAGCAAAGCACCGGTGGAGAGGTCCACCTCCATGGAAGACCGACGAAGAACACGCCGCCACAGAGGAACAAAAGACCCAGCGCACTGACTCCACTAGGAAAACCTAACCTACTAGCTATAGCTATAGTATTTAGAAGGGATTTTACAGATCCGCCACCGATTCGTCGAATCCCCTCCTCAACCAACACCAGCAAGGGCGTCGGAGACGAGAAGGATGGCGAATCGGCGGAGGAGACGAGTTTCGCTGCTTGCGTCGCCTCTCTTTGCTGTAGCGCCTGGAAAGATCCGGAGTCTAGATGTGTGCTATTACAAAGATATACAATTAGCACAGAGGAATTTGATACTCCAGTTAGCACAGAAGTAGTTGTCACGAACTATGCAGTGGGCTGGGCCGACATCAGAATTTCATAGCGTTGGATGTGGGCCTCCGGTCTCCCCTGATCCCATTCTCTGCTGTTGCTGCTGCTCTTGCCTCTAGTTCCCCTCAGATTTTACACCCAAATTATATCCGAATTTGTACAACAAACTCCATTGGAATCGAGTTGAACTGTGAAGGTTCGTGAGTCGTAACAATTAGCAGACCAATCATTCGAAGTTTGGCGTCGCCGGCTGTCTCAATCTGTGAGTGTGTCTCAAGAAAGCGCAGCCATGCATGGTCAACATGTCCAACCTGCACGGCCCAACACGCCAACAATCTGATCTTCATAATTATACTAGTATCAAACACTGCTTCTTCTTTTTTTTTCTTCTTTTTCTTCTTCTTGTTCGTTTGGCAATTAAAATCTGAATACATTTGTTAAGCAAAACATCCTTGATTCGAATGACATATAAATCCAAATCCTTTAAAACAACAACCAGATGTGCCTTTTCAGAGGGAATCAAGTCGGGTGTGCTTCACATAATCACTATAATTTAACGCTGCTACTAACATAACAACTCCCGGACTGAGTTTTATAGAAAAATAGATTAATTCCAATTTTAGCCTCTCAACTAATTTTGATTTCAAACTATAAAACCGTCGAACTTTAGCATCTCAACTACCAAAACCTCAATTTTGACCCTAGAGTCATCTAAAACCAATCAAAACCAGCTCGGGGGTGCCAAAAAGTTAGACGGTTTTAGTTAGGGATCAAAATTAGGCAAAGACAAGAATTGAAGGACCAAAAAATTAACCTAGCATCAGCAATAACAATATCACTGTAAGTTTCTTTTTACCGGGCAGTGTTCTACCTACAGTATAAAATCCGAAACCACTTCATTCTTCTCTCACTCAGCTCAAGCACACTCATCCAAGGAGGGGTCTTTCTTTCCCCACCTCTGTCTCTATGTTGCAGCAAATTTTCACCACATTGTTCATGGAGGGGCTTGATTTTTGAAAGATTAACATGATCTCCTTGATTTAAGGTGAGTAACTAGCAATCCTTTAAATTTGTAGCTTGTTTTGTTGGTTATATTGTCTTTGATTCTCATTCTTATTCTTCATCCATTTTAGAGAGCATTCCTCATAGAATTCTTCATCAAGGCATCCAAATTTCGGTGTATCTATTTTATACTGGTATTTTAAAGCTAGTGCCTATCTTGAATTCGAATTCGTATTCAAATATACTTGATTTTAATGATAACATGTAGATTTACTTATCGATATCTTTTATAAAAAAAATAACATATATATTAGTAAAGTCATTTTGACCCCTCCACTCTTTCCTTTGTCTAACTTTGATACTTCAACTATCAAAACTGTTCAATTTTGACCTCCAAGCTGGTTTTCAGTGGTTTACAAATGGCTCTAAGTTCAAAATTGAATGATTTTGATAATTAAGGTGTCAAAGTTAGATGTTTTTGTAGTTGGAGGTCGAAGTTAGACAAAGACAAAAGTTACAAAAGTTAACGGGTAAAAAATGGACTTAATCCTAACAGAACTGAACTTCCAGAAACGTTATGCGTGTCATGGCCTTAATTTGTTGCCAGTGCCTTTCTAGTTTGCTGAACGGAAAAAGAAAAGAAAAAGACACTGTCTTTACAGTTCCACGGAAACAAAGAGGGAAAAGGCGCTGTCTTTCTAGCTTTGCAAGGTAAGTCCTTTTGTTTAGCACAAATTTCATGGTGTTTAATCAGTGGCGGACCCAGAATCATTTCTTTGGGTAGACATACAGTATATGAACAGTGCTCCACAGTACGCTACAGTTCTCGCTACAGTGCTTCGTTATCTTGGTCACCGGGAATCTGGGGTAGTCCTGAGACTACCCAAAACACGACTGGGTCCGCCACTGTGTTTAATTAACTCATTTTCGTTTGAGAAACCACCAGAGACAAAACCTCAAGTTACCCCTAGCATACCTACTACAAAGTTGTACGGTGTAAAAATATATCACTGCCTCAGTTCCAAATTATATTTTGTTTGAATTTTTTGACTGAAAAGTTTGACCACTCATCTTGTTAAAAAAATATGTGCAAATATACGCCAATTTAAGTCATTCTTGAAGAACTTTTATTAATAAAGCAAGTCATAACAAAAGAAATAATATTTTACACAAATTTTTGAATAAGACGAGTGGTCAAATATTTGGTCAAAAAAGTCAAATGAATTGTAATTTGAAACAGAGGGAGTATTTATAAGAGCAAGACTGTCCCATGTTCCATCAATTATGACCAACCCTAAATCTCCATCCAATATATGCCGCTTACGAATTTGATACTCTCTCTGCTTCTGATAAAGCAATTTTTAGAGTTGTCTTAAGTTAAAATTTTTTAACCAAATTTATAGAAAAAAGTATAAATACTTGTGACACCAAATGAGTACATTATGAAAATATAGTTTATGATGTATCTAATGATACTAATTTGGTATCATAAAATTTAATGCTTTTCAATAAATTTAGTCATTTTTAAAAAAAAACTTGACTCAAGACAACTCTAGAAATTGATTTATTTAAAGATGGAAGGAGTAGATAAGTATAAATAAAATATCTAAAAACATAATAATGGGCCTATTTTTTTTATTCAATAATGGGCCTGTTGGTATAGCTTATAAGCTGCTTATGGCTAAAATAAGCTGAAACCAATAGCCAAACAAGACGCTTTTTTGTAGTTTTTTTCGGCCACGCTTATTTCCATAGCTTTCATTTGTACTAAAAAGCAGAAGCTGAATCAAACCAGCTTATTTTAACCGTCGCTTTTACTCTATTTGTACAACTTATCTAGGAAGCGCTTCCTAGATAAACTGTACCAAACAAGGCCAATATATTTCAAAGATCTTATAATAATATCTTAAACCACTCGATTAACTCTAGCAACTGACCATAGGCCAGGCAAAGGGTGCAGACCGGAGGCGGAACAGTGGTAGGGATTTGATATTTAAAATTTGAAACTTCCAAAAATTTTGTCGCCAGACTCGCTGCAACGACAGACCCATGCAAAGAAAACATGGAGAGAAGAACACGGCTAGGATCGAAATATTAACAGCCAAAACCCGAAGGAGAGGTGCATGTCGATGGTTGACCAAATTGACTTGCTATATGAAAATCCTTAGGGATGAGTGTGATATACTCCTGGTTAATTAGAATAGCTGGTCGTGAAGCTAGTAATTTATTTTACAAAAAAGCATATTAAAGCAAGGGTACAAACAGATTGTGATGGCCATTATTGCTGTTGGGACACAAATATATGAGTCACGGAGGCTGAGCACCACCATAACCCGAAAAGACTAATGTTGTAAATCGCACGAGAAACAATCTGCAGGGATCATGCAGGAAAGCTTCGCCTGCGCCCCCTAGTCAGGCGAAGACTCAAGGACAACGGCGAAGGTCCCGAGTGGCGCAGGCTCGGCGTAGGGCAAAGGCGAAGACATCAACGCGAAGGTGGACAGGAAGACCCAGGAGGCGGCGGGAATCGATGAGGGCTTATGCCAACCGAAGGGGGATCTCCCATGGCGCATGGATCCTCAGTGGCAAATGGGCCTCCAATGGATGCGGGATAAAGGCCCATAGAGCAAGACAGTTGGCGAAGGAGAAGACCCAAGATGCCCTCAGAGATTTGTTTGTGTACGGGAATAATATGCTCGTGTTGCCTAGGGGCACAATTATAAAAGAACCTCATCATATACCGTGACCTATAAAAGGGGGAGTGAACCCCATGTAAACTGACGGTTGAAAGCTATTTATGAAACCCTAGATTTGGTGGGCCCAGCTCTCATTGTGCTATACTGTTCTGAGCGGTCTTGGCCGGAGGTCCCTGCACCCTTACTTGTTAGGGGCAATTCCCCAACAATTGCTATATAGTATAACAGTATATGGTTGCGTCCGCAGCTGTAGCAAAAATAGTTCTCTTAGAACAAAAACAACTTTATTATGTATAAAAGACGAACGTCTTTCATAAATCCATGCTAAACTGCAAAACCTACAATCACCGTTTGTACGGGAAAGTATCTGTAGTGGCTTCCTCCAAGGCTCAGGTGGTGGCACTGACCTGACGATCAAATCTAGCTAAGGTGATGTCGGGCCTGTTTAGTTTCAAAAAAATTTTCCTAAAAATTTTTAGATTCCTCGTCACATCAATTTTTGGACACATACATGAAGCATTAAATATAAATAAAAAATAAAACTAATTACACAGTTTAGTTGTAAATCACGAGACAAATCTTTTAAGCCTAATTAGTCCATGATTGGACACTAATTACCAAATAACAATGAAAATGTTACATTCTGCTACAGTGATTTTTTGTAAAAAATTTTGCAAACTAAACAGACCTGTAGTAGGTTTCTGTTCTCAGAACCAAATGGAATCTGAGATCTGACACTCCAGTAGTTAAAACACTCCCTACCATGCATAGCAGATTGACCCGTCACCTCAATACAGACAAACACTACACAACTGCCAAAATGTGAGGTTACGGAACACTCGTACCAACCAGGGGCGAATCTACGTGGACGGGTCGGGGTCGGCTGACCCCGACGACTTGCTAATTTCACCTTATACCTGTACTTTTTCACCAGCGTTGACCCCATAAAAAAATATGTTGACCCTAGCAGCTCAGCAGAGCTAAGTTTAACAGCAGCTCAATTTGTGAGATGAAAAGCCTGCGCTGGAGGCCACAGAGCCCACTGTCGCAAGGGAGAAGGCCAATGGTTGCAATCGTCAATGGACAATCGGTGCTGGTGGCTTGCAGCAGCCCTGCAGAAACATGGATGATTTTTCTCCCTGCATCCGACCTTCCAACTTCCGCGTCAGCGCATCGCGCAGCGTTCTCGTCGACGTCGTGGTTCCGGGATTGCGACCTTCGCGAGCCGGCAAGGGCAGACGGGCGGACGGCCGCCGGCGGTGGCACCGTCGTACTGCATCTTATATTGCTGTACTAGTGTACTGAGTAATATAAGATGCGTGTTGTTTACTTAGAAATTGCGATATTACACAATTTGTGAGTAATCCTTAGTATATGGTTGTATGGTGGTTGGAAAAGCGAGAAGAATTCAGCCATTTTAAGGTCACGTACCACCGAAAATCGAATACTCAAATAGTCAAATTCAAATGGAAGGGTCCATACAACAAAAACGGTACTGCGGTGACTTGTGCCGATCTTCACTTGGGTCATCGGGTTGGTACAACCAAAAGATCCGTGCCAAATCTCCGTTTTAAGTCATTGCAACACTACTGGTACACAGTACCCAGACCATCTGTACCGACATTTAGGACCTGTTTGAATGCCGAAGAATTATCTCTGCGAAATTCCTGCAATTCAATCAAAATGGGTCTCTGCAAGTCAATAAATAGATTTTCTTACTAACAGTTCCCTTTACAACTGACAATAGAAATCCATTCTAAAAAATAGCACAGAAAAATAAAAAAAAATAGTGCCCAGGTAGCACCATTGAAGAATCCCACGCACCACAAACATGTCATGATTTTCTGTGCGAAACTACTAGCTTGTGTGATTTCTGATATTTAAGGGTGTGTTTGGTTGAGCTATCAATTCTGGAAAATTTGTTGGGAACTGTGAGTTGTGGGAAAGCTGCTCTCGGTTATGGGCTATGAGAAAGCTGAAAGTGTCAACAACCCATCAGGTCATCTTCAACAAGTCGTGATTGTGGTGGAGCTCCGGTGAGGGGTGGCGGAGCTAGGAGTGGAGATCTCATGCGCGGCGGAGCTGCTCGCGGCGGGGCTTTTTGGCTTTTGGGAAGCAAAAGCAGCGCCCAAAAGCCCAACCAAAGAGAAAGGGGCCTTAAATCAATAACACACCCTCCCCCCCTATCGTGATTCTTTCTTACAATCTCACTACACAGTCGTCGTTTTTTATGAGACCTAACACAGACACAAACACTTGTATACACGAGTGCACACTCACTCTATCAATGCACGCATGAACACCCGACCCCATGAGCACCTCTGAAAAACTGAGTTGGACCAATGAGATTGACGAAGTCACTACATGCACCTCAGTTTATGTTAAAGGTACATAACTCGAACAGACATACAATTTTGTAGTTCACAACCTTTTCATTTAAAATCATTTAAATTCTACTAAATATGTTTGAATTTCCCACATTGGAAATTCAAATTCGAAGGACCTCAGATGGAGAAACAACAAAAATCAAAGTTGTAGATCTCGTAGATATATACATCTTTGTAGTTGATAACTTATTAATTTGAAATCATCTATCCAAGAAAAATTATGTTTGAATTTCTTAAATTTGAAATTTTTCAAACAACCTCGGATAGAGAAACGACCAAAACCAAAGTAGTATACAAAAAGATCTAATTTATTTTTCATTGAAGTGAATACGAGGGAGATGTTACTGCATTTTAGTCACAAGTGACTTGGAGATATAGTGGTTAGGAGAGGAAAGCGTGAGGCCTCAAGTTGTGGGTTTCGAGCCCCGTACGAAAAATCATGTGACTTGGGACTTGGAACGCGTGACCTATGTGGCTACCTCCCCTTATTAATTTGTTTTGCTATTTTTTGGTCCAATTTATGATTTCTGAAAAATGATTCATAGAGATGATTGTATTTTGAGCCGTCTCTAGAAATCGTTTCTAGAGGCGGCTCCTAATTCCAGCCACCTCTACAAATCGATTTGTAGGTATATGAAAAACTATATCTATAAATTGTTGATTGTAGAGATGAACATGTAGAGCAGCTAGGCCAACCACCTCTGCAAATATTTTACATAGTAGTGAGGGGCCATGGCAGGGAATATGTGATGCAACGAGAGGGGCACTTGCGGCAAGATGGAGCAGGGGCGCATGGTGAATGGGGCGCAGAGGGGGTGGGTAGGTGCTTGGCAAGAGGCCGCAGTGAGTGCCACGACGAGGGGGGTGGCGGTAGCGGATAGGGGCTGCAGTTGACGCCCACGGGAACGAGGGACGAGGGGTGGGATTTGAGTTCCTCTCTACTTTGAGGGCTTGAGCAAGACCCTACTGAACTTTTAATTTTGACATAAGACCTGATGTCTTTATTTAGGGACTTATTTAAGGGCCCTGGTAGAATTGCTCTAAGACAAATGAATAATGCACATCTATAGTGTATCCAGATGTGCATCATTGCAGAAGTTGACATCTAAACTCCTGTTGTATGTCATATGTCATTTTTCTTATATTTTCTGCACTAAGTTTGCATCTTAACTTTTCTTTGACAAAGTATATGTAGAGATACATTGCAGATATACATCGCTTTATTTTTTTTTAATGTCCATTTGCTTTTGGGTGTTTACGTTTTCACTGAAGAGATGGATTTGTACTGAATATGTTCACGGATATATATGATCGCTTCAAGATTAGTACGACGATGCAAAGTGGAGGCATGTGCTTGTAGGAAGAAAAGATATGCACACATACTCTGCTCCTTAGTCCTTATTACAAGTAGCGCAGGATCGGAGTCGCATCCCAATTATTGCACGTAGCAAACTCAGGAGTCGGTACACTAAGTGCATTTCGTGTGATCCTCCTCATCACGAGCATCCATTATATATATATATATATATATATATATATATATATATATATATATATATATATATATATAGGAATCCTATATATTACAACTGAATAATAATCAGTACCCGAGTCCTAATGGCCGAGCCCAAATCACCGGACCCGAGCCACGGGCGCTCCCGGTCCTCCCCCAACCGTCTCTTTTTTTTTTCCATTCTATAATCTCCAGATCGTGGGGAGGATCCGGAGGAGACGCCGGTTTCGCCCCAGCTCGTCGCCCCGTCCGCCGCACAACCCTAGCTTGCCGCCTCCTCCGCCGCATGACCCCAGCTTGTCGCCGTCCCCGCCTCACGAGCCTAGGTCGCCGCCTCCCCCTCGCCTCCGCAGCGTCCAAGGCGGGTTCAGCGGCCTCCGACGCCTCCGCAGCCTAGCTGCCTCTGCATCCCCGGCGGCGGCCTCGTACCTGGGGAGTTCGCCGCACCTGGGCGGCCTTCCTACCCGCACCTTGCCATCATCTGCAGCCTCCCGTGCTCGCCCGTGACTCATCGTCAGCTCCCGCCGCGAACTCCCGGAGAAAGGAGTGGCAACTCGCCTGGCGATGCTGTCGTCGCCGTCAGCCCACCGCCACCGCAGCTCCTACGTGTGCTCCTCCAACACTGCTGGCAGATCCAGGTGCCCCTCCTCCAGATCCCCTTCCCCAGCTCGGTGTTTGCACCATCTCCTACTCCTTCCCCTTCCCCTTCTTGATTCGATTTGATGATTCGAGTGCAGGATGTGTTCCCTGCGTGTGTTCTCGATTATCAGCGTAGGCGGCGGCCAGTAGCTCCTCTTCAATTGCAGCATGGTGAGTTTGTCTCGGCTGCCAATGCTGGTTCAATGCAGCTTTCAGTTACTCATGGGGAAGGATTTGGTGCTGTAATTCCCAACTAGTAACATTAATCAGAATATTATATGTTTCTAGATGCAAACCGAAGTTCATTGAAACGTTCATCTGGCTTTGGATGCTTGTTCATGTAGAATATATATGCATTTTAATTAGGATTGTTGCGTATAAATGCAAACATGGCCTTCATTTATTTCCTGAATCTGCTGCTGAAATATTCTTTACTGCCAAGGGTATTTGCTGCTAGGTTTGCTAAACTCTACAATTGTTGTTTTATGATTTCGGCAATGGGAACTGCAATCAGGCTTGTCACACACACCAATCATATATTTCTAATGAGCAAAATATGATGATTGCTGTCTGGATATGTTGGGTTTGATGTGCAATCAGTTTTGTTACACTTGGATTTAATTATTTCTTCCTTTTATGGGCAATACAACCACATGCACTGATTCAATATTCTGGTTTTGCTGCTTTCACTCATTAGTCATTATTACTTGATTTCTCTCTTTTCAGTTTATCTTCCTCAATTGTGCATAGTCTAAAGACACAAGGAAGACACAAGGAGCTGGTTAGCTGGAGCTCAGTTTGGATCAGCTTCTAGCGTGAGGACCCAAATGCCAACGCGTCGCCTGGATGGCCACGACGGTCATAGCCAATGCCTCCATAGGGGCGTCGATGTCCATCAGCTGGGAGCAGGAGATCTGATGAAGGCCACTTCAGATCCAGTAATTTATCTATTTACTTGCTAATCTCGTTTGGCTTTGGAGCTTGACATTTCTAGGATACTGTTTCTTGTCAACGTAGCACTAATCTAGTACCCCTTCATGCTTTGTTGCATACACCCAATACATTGGGCCTGACTATTTTCTCTGCTCTCTGTTTTTCACTATTACTTGTGCAGTCTAAGGACATCAGGAGCTAATGGTTGTGCAGTGTAACGACATCAGGAGCTAATGGGATTGTTGTAAGGCTCATGTCTGTGCCACGGTGTGGAACGGTCGATATCCATCAGCCAGGTTCAGGGGAGGTGGTCAGGAGCATTTAAATTTAATTGTTTAAGGTATAGCTTGTCACTTGTCTTGAAGAAGTTATGATGTGCTTGTCCTGAACTTGTATTGTGCTATCATGAAGGATTCCTAGCAGCCCCACACTCCAAACTACAAGGATCCATGGATCGGACACCAGAAGGAATACTTGTAGTCGGGGAAATGTAGTTTTATGGTTGGGACAATAAGAGTTTTTGGATTTGAATTTAATTTAGTTGTTGGGATTTGTGATGAAATTAACTTTTATAGATGGTACAAATAACACAATAACTATGGTCCGAAAAATAAATGCTTGTGGTTTGGGATAGATTTGTTCATAACAATTGGTAAATTTAACATAGAAAACAATAATTGTGGTTTGAAAAGAAATGTTATGGTTAAGGATAAATTTGATCTTAGGATTTGTGGATCTGATGTTGGAAGCAATATTTCTAGTTAGAATAATGGCCACAAATAAATTTTGGCTAATTGATTGTGTTAGAACAATATTTGTGGTTTGAAATGACCTTTTAGAGTTGACAATAAATTCATCGTAAAGATTTGTGTAGTGGACACACAAATGATGTGTGTCCTCCGCCTGTCTGCCACCCCCTCCGGCTCGCCCCCTCCGCTTTCGAGGCTTAATTAATTTAACTATTTGATGTGTCCATATAAATGATTATAGTGCTATCGAGATGCGCCACAGAGCTCAACATAAGATTTTGCATTTTGTTCTAGATTTTGGGAGAAATAGTTTTTTTGTGTTCCATTTTTTATCCAGATCTTTTATAAGTGTATGTTATTTCTATACCTGATTATTTGAGGAATTATTTCTAAAGCTTCTGACAATAGTAGGGACACCAAGCTAGTATGTACTCACAATCCATCTTGATCTGATGATTTTTCTGCAACCTATCAGTATGCTAATCTGCAAGAGAGTAGGATTCTAGGTCTTTTTCTGGCCTTGCTTGGGCCTCCTTTCTTTGGCCTTCCTTTTGTGCAGCTCTTTGACCTCTCTATACAGCTGTTTTTGTTTTACTTGAATAAAATTTATAGTGGGTTCTCCCCTTCTGTACTCGCGGTTCAAAAAAAGGAAGAAACAAGAAAGAGAACTTTGGCTAATGAAGAAGTAAAAGGTGCAACCGCTGCGCTCTCTTTGCAGTAGCTTAGTTAGTTTGTCTATTACATGTTTAGAGCTTGCTTATACTCTTGCACCCCCAATATTATCACCTTTTGTCCTGTGCTGATAATCCTAACTTGCTTGTCATAAATCATGATCTAATTTTCTCTTGTTAGTTGGTCTGCTGAAAATCTTAATTGTCTTTCTAGCTTTGTATAGTAAATTTAATGCCACTTTTATAATTTGATATTTAGCATCCTGAAGTTTTGTAATGGCAGTCTAGTAGATGCTCTGGAGGTGTTATTTGTTGGCTATGCCCTGTACACTGATACATAGTGTATATTAAGCCTCCACTGTTTGTGGCCAGCCGTAGGTGAAGTGCTCGCTTTACTTCCGAGCCAATGGGTTCTCAACATTATTTCTCACTGATTCAAGATGTTTCCTTGCAAGTCATGGTCTTATGAACCTTTTAGATATTTGGTTTATACTGACTCTGCGTGTATTTTATTGTTCAAGAGGCTAGAAAAGATTTCTGTGCTGACAATTGCTAATTTGCTATATATTTTTTTTTTCAGAACTAAACCTGAGATGCCACTTGACTAAAGCTGTCAATTATGCAGGCTCTTCTAGTTGCAAATTCAAAGCTATTTTTCCTTGCAACTATCTATCCTATCCCACTGAGGCAGATTAGCAGCTTATTTGCATGCGAATTATGCCTTTGTCTTAATCTTGCCTAGCATTGTAGTATCCCCCATTGAGCTTTGTGTATCCACTCCGACTAAAAAATCATCTTTGCAATTTGTTTTTGTCATGTCTAATTGATGAGTTTTATACGTCGTTGTGCATTCTTATAGACAACATGATGATATAAACGAAATATTCTCTTTGAACTTTGTTCAGGATGGAGGCCCTAGAGGTAAGCACAATAACTGATGCTCGATCATGTCAATAGAAAGCATATCAATTCTATATTGTACCCTGGAGGTAAGGACAATAATTTTTGTGCAGATCTCACTTGGGCACTAGCGCAATCACTTGTGGTGCAATATCTTTCACATGTTGACTATCAATCCATCTATCAGATATAGATTTCCTTTGTTGATCTCGATAGGGCAGTGCCAAGAGAAGCCACAATCTTGCCACCTTTGTAAGTTCAATTCCTCGTGTACTCTGTTCCTAGTTAGACCTTATGCCAGTATTGCTCATTGCGGTTAATTCTAAAAATCCTGCACTCATGTGAACAGTTCTACTGCCACCTGTTTACTGAATTGGGCTTAGTCCACTCCATGCCAATGTATATTCATGGCCTCCCTCTGTCATGTTTTCTCCATCATGTCTGATTGGATCTGGATCTTTTGCTTGTGCTCATTTTCATGGCACTGTGCTATTCTGTCTCAGTTTTCTCTGCTTGCCTATATTTTCTTTTTTTTCCTCTTGATAATTATACTTCTCATTTTTCCTTCTGCTATGCAAGATATGAACATGGTAAACAGAGCTAGGTTCCTCTCTAGAACGCTCAAAGGCTAGTATTGTGATGTCAATATCACAGTCTTGGTGTTCCTAGTTGCCATGCTATCATTCTTATTTTACCTAGTGTTCATATGGTTTACGTGATATTTTAAGCATCTTATTAAATGTGTCCTTCCTCCTATTTTGGGACACTGCAGGAGAACCTTCAATGCGTACTGCTACCACTAATTGCGAGGGCAGCGGGGAATAGAAAGTAATCCATTGATAGTTGCAATGGATTGATCTTACTGGTTCTTATTTGAACACAATCACTGTGTTAGCTTTTGTAGAAATTGTGCTTTTGGGTTCACCAGGTCGAAAAGCTTAGGATTGATATTTTTTGAACGAACTACTTAGGATTGATATTGGTCCTAGATAATAGTATATTGCCTAATTCAAATTTGTTTTGTACAGAATGCCACATGCTCCCTTTTGTTTGTGTAAACATCACCCATGAAGGATAGTAGGTAATTGCTTTTTCATCTAGAATAAGAGCCTTTGGCTTCAAATTGTAGTGACCTAAACTTGCTTATTTGATTAGTTTGGGTGTAGTGTCGATTGTCACTTTCTGATATTACAACAGAAGTACAAGAAATAGACAGGAGTTTCTAGCCTAATGGATCTCTTCTTTCTACTGTCCTCCTCATGTGTAGTCTCTTTTCTTCCCTATTAGCGTATATGTATTCTTTTAGTTAAAACTTAAAATTGTGTCTAACACTCTGATTACCAGGGAACTATCTATGAAGAAGAAAATACTATTTGGTCTGTGTTTACAGACTACAACCAATACATAGAAGGGATTGATTGTCTAGCTGCACTACAGAACTCTCATTACTGTTTTGAAATTAATTGATTGCTCTATCACTCTTCTTTTGTTTGGGGTTAGAGAAGATTCACGCTCCAGCTTTTGAAAAACAAGATTGTGGAGGGCTTCCCCCTGGTAAAGTGAAAATCCTGAAATGAAGTGTCTGCTTCTCTGCATATATTGCATTTATATATAGTAAGTTTTTCATTCTGATTTTACTTAATTAGCTCAAGGTGTCCATCTAAAGTTTACCAACTGCCAGTGTACATCATCAGTATTTAATCTTCTAGCTTTTCCAAGGTCATTTTTCATATTTGTTGTTTGTACATCTACAATGTTGTGCTACAGAATGGATTTAGTACGATTTTTTTTCCTGCCATGGAACATGAACCACTAAATGGCTATTAATTTTTTAGACCTTATTTTGGGCACGTCAAGTTTGGTAGAAGGGCAGGAGAAAGAATGATGATTATGTTGCGAATGGATAGGTGCAGATCTCGAAACTCTTTAAATGTTTTGATCCCTAAAATGTTTTGATCCCTGGACCCATGTTGACATGTATATTTGCACTAGCCTACTGTCACAGTGCTAATGCTTCTATGAGGTAGTATAGAAAATATTAAGATTTAAATTATGTGGAGTTTTAGAATACAGACATGTTCTAACAGTTTTTTCATATGTTCTCGTCCTTTTTTTCTGTAAATTTCTTTTCCATAGTTATATATGTTTATAACTCTTCCTTATAGCTTGATAAAATAATAGTGGTGGTGCTATGTTTATTCCAAATATTTCCAATACGTACCATCCCTACCACCATAAAAATATTATGTTATGTCTTTGGATTGGGACAGAGAAAAATTGGGAGCCCTGAGGTTCTAAGCTTACCACCATGCATGAATTTTTATTTAACCTTGCCTACTGATGTGAGCTCGCACCAGTTTTTTTTTTCTAATTTTATTAGTTATCCTTCTTCCACCAGTATGTGATGTTGGCCTCACTGGCACTCGATTAGCAACACTATTGTGCTGCTAGCATGAACAATGTATGCTGGAGTGCTCCGCACTTGTCTGGACTAATCGCTTTCTCCACCAGGCATAAAATTCGACTTTGATTTTATGATTTATCTATCTTGATTTATGCATGCACTAGCTGACATTAAAGAAATAAGTTATTAGGACTACTACAAATGTGAGCATTTGTATCACTTTCACCCTACACAACTCCCCATTAGTTGCTCTGCCACTATACTGAATTTTGATCTGTACTACCATTTACTTTTGTGAGTTTGACCTGCTCTAATGCACACATGTTAGCAAGCTGAGGATCTAGAGTTATAATGTGTTAGGAGAGGTGGTGGAAGGTGTAGTACATAGGTCAAACTTTGATGCTTTTTCCTTGCTCAATTACCTTGCATTTTGCCTAATTTCTAAATGTGACAACTAATGCATCGAGCCATAATTCAGTAGATATTTTCATCTAGCATAGAGTTTACATTTCTAATTCTTTTTTGTTTTTGGGTAAAAAACCAATCAATTATACGCTTGCAGAATTCAAATGGGTGATGCTAAACCTGCAAGAAGTTGAAGGTGGTTTATGTAGCCTATATACACTAGGTCACATTTCTTTCTTGTTATAACTCTTTTGTTCGCTTGCTCAATAGAATGATTAGCCTCTTTTTAGTGAAAATTTTGTTACACTCTGCAATGTCTTCACGCAGTGAAAGACAAGTATGTGCAGATCCAGTAGTTCTTTTGTCATGGTTTATGTTTGAGATAAAATAGATATAGCTTTCCCCTGTTTTCTGATCATGTTCTGCTGCAGTCAACCTGGGGCAAATGCACCATTCGGAGTCGGCACCATTCCAAAATCGTTGGTACCAATTGCATCGACAAGTTATACAAGTACTAATAAGAATTGTACAAGCGACCACTGCGCAACATAGCCTGCTTGGAGTCATGCTCTCCCCCATTCTTTTTTTATTTTTCAACCATCTTCCTTTCCTGGTCATTGTATCATGATCTATCAGTACATGTATTTTTTTTTTCCAATTTGACGTTATCCGTTTTTAATCACAGATATCACTGGTTCATATTCATTGCTTGTAATATGCCTTGTCGTCTATACAAAAAACACACACAGAGGAGGAAAAATAATCTTAATCGCAAAACAAGCCTTTGGATATTTGCAAAACCTTTTCGTGACAAAAAAAAACAAAAAACATGTTCGCTTGAAAAAACAAAAAAGACCAGCTGCATATTCTGTTCTCGTGAACAATAACAGAGAAAAATAGACGGTGTGAAAAAAAACCATAAATGGAATAACTAGAAAAAGAGATGCATGAAAAAATGGTAAAAAAACAGCGACGGAAAAAATGAAAAAAACCGGAATGAGAAAAACCAACGACGGAAAAACTGGAAAAACAGAATGAAAAAAAAAACCAACGAGGGAGATGTACGGACTGTAAAAAAACGGTGGGAGCAGGGATCGTGGGTGCCGCCGACTGCGGACACGAGGTCGAGCGTGGGCGGACGGTCGGGTACCGATTAATATTTAGTACCCAGGGTACTATTTAGCGCAGTCCTATATATATATATATATATATATATATATATATATATATATATATATATATATATATATATATATATATATATATATATATATATATATATATATATATATTAACATCTAAATATCTAATTAGCATGATGATGATGTTGCTTAGACGGGTAGTTGAGCCGAGGGCATCATATCATATCCCCGGCCATCACAATCACCCAAGAAACCGCGCGCAGCCATCACCACGAGCAGATCGACAACATGCGCACAGCAAGTGCACTGGCGAACAATTCAGATCAGTCTTGCTAACCATTTGTCGTTTGGTCAGATGATCCCCGGAACTACTCGTCGCAACGCAACAACTTTTGGTCAAGCATATATCTTGGCATGGTCTTTAAAGCTCCATTTCTTTTTCTTTTGAGACAAATGACGATCTTTTCCTTGATCAATAACAATAATAATGGTACGTACTGCAGTGATGACTTGCTGTGGCAATCTTTCGTACATTGAAAATGGCAGCGCAACGATCTGTGCCAATTCCCCGTTGTGTCACCGGAAAAGGCACTAATTAAACATGGTACTGTACTTGCATGTGCCATATCTCAGTTGACTCAGCAACTCAGCAAGTGACAATGCTCTGCATTGCACCTATAGTCAATACACAATCTGCCTGGCTTATCAGCCATGGTACAGTGTTTTTCTCTCACAACAAATCAGCGATAGTACTTTTCAGCCTGGCAACAACAACTTTGTCTCACCCATTTTCTGTAACCTGTTTTCGTATCTAATAAAGCTCCAAACATGCATCATCAGCAATAACAATAGTTAATCTGACTGACATAATGTGAATTTAACAACATGAAAACAACCCAATTTGTTTTTTACCTTTTAAGCCACTTTCTTATTTCTTATATATAGTCATCATATTTTCAACTAAACAAAACTGCGCCTCGTTATATTTTCCATACTCTGCTCCTTTTTCCTTACTACAAATAGCACCAGAGTCGCAATAAAGTGGAGGCACATGAATACATGATACCAGGTTGACTGGGATACCTGAACTTTAGCTGCATTTCCATCGTGTGCTAAACCTCATCATGAGCTGTTTATGAATCATTGAGTCTATTAACTAGTAATTAACATAATGATGTTGGTTAGCCGGGTGGTGTAGCCAAGAGGGCATTGCCGGCCGTCGCAATCATCCAAGAAATCGATCGCAGCCGTGAGCAGATATTTATGCCCAACAACTGCACGGCTCAATAGTTCATCAGTCTTGCTAATGAGTTGTCGTATGGTCAGAAGATACACAACATGGATATTGCAACAACCCGATCGAGCTAGCAAAGGTCACTTAAACTAGGACAAAAAAAAACACCGTCACAAAACACAGACAACACCTAAAACAACTGCCTTAGAAAGCTTTAGAAAAAATAGGAACAACTTTTTGGCCATTTAACTATTGCTTAAGTTTCTTTTTGGACATGCAGCTCTAAAATCAGGAATCTTTACCACAGATCTATTAGTATCAGATAATATGGTTATCTAGCTGTTTTCAAAGGTACTTTTATTTTCAAACAATTCATAACGAATTCATTATAAAATATGAAATAGTATATATTTTCTCCTAAAATATAATGTATCCATTTGTGCTAGATTTTGAGCTATTTAGATTATATTTATGCTTTTATTGCTTGTAGTCGTGTTCGGTATTTCTTTAAATCATCATTTTTTAGACTTATTTAAATCATCATTTGTGCTATACTAAACCTAGAGATCGGCAAAAGAATCCATGCTTCGAATACAGTACCAAATATGTTATAGCCAAAAAAATTTTGTACGTCTAGCGATGTTAAATTAGTTCCAAGACCTAACTATGATATTTGTTGAGGGAGCCTCGGTCTAGAGGACCCTAAAATCTATTTGTTGAAATGTGACTTCACAAACCGGCTTTGGAAGGAACACTTCAAAATGAGATCAAGACCACTCTGGCCAGTGTAGGCATCACCTTCAAAGGTGTCAATGAAGAGAACCCAAGGATGGCCGACCTCAAAGACGGTGGCGAAAGCACATAGCTCACAAATATTGCTTAAACAGAAGATACGCTCATATAGCCTTCTTGGACCCCGAGCAAGTCAATGAGAAAACATGCCGAGGCATTCATGGATGTGACGTGGAAGATCTGACAACACGATTGGTTGAGGTTTTCGAACAATTCAAGATGAATAAAAAAACTCACATAATTCTAGCCTACAACTACGAGTCTGCGTTCTCGGCTCTTATTTTTATGCTTCTTTTTTTAGTTAAGATTATACGTTAACTAGGATTTTATGATTGCAGCAACCATTTTGTCTTCATTGCTATCAATATTAGTAAAAATCATATCGAGGTGTGGGACTCGAAGAAAAAGCCACTTTCTTTGCTCGATCCCCTAGTCAAAGTGCTGAATAAGTAAGTGACCCTAATAACAAATTATTTTATAATCACACATAGCACATTCTAATATTGCCCCTTTTCAAACTTTTATAATGTGGCACAGTGTCCAAGGGAAGAATGCTCGATGGGATGAAGGTCCCATTCCAGGTTGCACCAATGGAATTGAAGACCCTAAAGCAGCCGGCGGGAAACAATGAATGTGGGTTCTATGTAATGTGGGCAAGGCTTCGCTACCTCAGCGGGAAATCGGATGAGGCAGATGATTTGGTGTGTATAATCCCCATTTCATTTATATCTATTAATTCAACAAAATGATCTATTGTTTCTCTTACATTTGTGTCTTTTGATATCACCTTTCTTGAACGACAACGCAAGAAATTTAATCATGAAAGGCTGTTAGAAATGGAGATCATAGCACTGTCATCAGAGTTATCTGATATTGGAAAGAACAGGAGTATTCTCCATTGCACAGTCCCAGAAGTTCAAGGCACGGTAGACTATTGTAATTTTTTTGAGGGATCAAGATCTTGATAAGTACATTTGAACGGTAACCGTAACATTGGTAATGTTTAATGTTAATGGACATGTCATCTACGTAGCAAATATAAAGTGAAACCCGTTTCCACAAAAAAAAACAATAAAATAAATTATAAAATAATAAAATGTGAAAAACATATTAGTGCCGGTTAGCACAAAACCAACGTTGATGTTGAAGAGAGCATTGTCGGCTTGAGTTACAAATCGGCAGTGTTGTGCAAGACATCACTGCCAGCTTGAAATACAAACCGGCAATGTTGTTGAAGACCTCACTGCCGGTTTGAGCCACAAACCGGTAGTGATGGACAAGAAAACACTTCCAGCTTGACTCTTGAACCGGCAGTGGTGGTCAAGGCAACACAGCCGGCTTGAGCTACAAACCGGCAGTGTTGGTCAGGGCAATACAGCCAGCTTGGGCCACATACCGGCAGTGTTGGTCAAGGCAACACTCTCGGCTTGAGCCACAAGCCGGCAGTGTTGGTTGACAGAACACTGCCGGCTTGAGCCACAAACCGACAGTGTTGGCTCAGCTGGATACTGCTGGGTGGCATCAGGAACCGGCAGTGACATTTCATATCACTGACGGTTTGTAGTAACCGGCAGTGATGTGAACCCCCCATCACTGTCGGTATGCCACTATCGGTTCAAAATCCGACAGTGAAGGGGGTTTTTGAACCGACAGTGATGGGAAGAATTGGGGTAGTGAATGGTGCCTAGCTAAGTGGGGCAGTTGCCAAATTTTTACTTTGCTTTGCATTCTTGGATGTGTAAGGACCATTTTAACCCCTGTCATAGCGGAATAGTTTAGACATCAAACCCATGGAGCATGGGAAAAATAGTTTGTATGTTGTAAATAGTGCCAATATAAAGAGTGTGCTTCTACACAATGAAAGGAGACTGATTGGACGATGCATATTATCATTCGTTGTCTTTTTGCTACTTTTCACCCTGATGTCGGAGACTTTAGGCTCTGAAAATATTTTCTATGTGGTGGAGTACGGGCACCTGTGAGGTTGGTGTTGACTTCTAGATCTTTTGTTTGCTGATAGTCCACTATGAATTCTCTTGGTCAATCTGAGGTATAATATAGCACAGAATGATTATTTAAATAAATAGTGGATATATGACTCTCAGCAATAAAAAAATACAAATAGGAAAGATATGTAAATAACTCCAAATTTGTATACCAACAGGTAAGTTATATTTTCTGATTGAAAATCAGGCACTAGGTTCATACCTTTCTTTGTTAAAACGAATTACTAATGGTGGTTTAAAAAATAAAGTAGTTTTTTATTTTTTTCATAAAATACAAATGTGACACCCTAAATTTTTGTATTATTTAAAATAGATAAATTGATTTAAATATGAATTTGTTGTGCATTCAAATTTAGGGAATAATAAATTTTTGGGAAATTAAAATCAATCATAAGGTTAGAAAATGTTCATGCATGCATGCTGTTGCACAAGTATTTTTGTGATGAGTGGTTTTGATAAATTTTTGAAAGGATTTGAAAATCATTTGGAAATGTGATTTGAAAATTAAATTTGAAAAAGGAAAACAAATTCTTTTCCCGCCTTCACTTTTCCTCGGATTCGGCCTGCTAGCCCAATTCCCGGCCGGCCCATCCCTTCCTCCCCGCGCTCCTTCTCTGGGCCGTGGCCCAGCCCAGCCGGCGGCCGTTGCCGCGCCCCACCTCCTCTCCCGCGGTCGCTGACCGTCCGGGCCCAGCTGTCGGCGCCTTCCTCTACCTCCAACCGTCTTCCCCGCTCAAATCGCCGGTCAAGCCGCGCACCAAGCCGCCCGCGCCCATGTCTCCGCATCGTGGGAGCGCCTCCACGCCCCGCGCCTGCCCTTTAAAGGGGAGCGCAATCCCGCCTCCGTTCTTTTTCCCCCACTCCAACTTCCTTCCCCTCGGGTTCACGTGGTCGCAACCAAAGCAAGGTCGCCGGAGTCGTCGTCCGCTCCTCCGCATCGCCATCGACTCCGAGTCGCCCTCGTCTTCGTTTTGCCACTCTGTGAGCTTCGCCCCGCTCCCCTCTTTCTCCCCATCCATCTCCCGCGTCGGGTGGTGGCCTCTAGGGCCAGTTTCGCGAGCTCCGGCGAGCTCTCCCCACTGCCGGCCATGGCGAGCGCCGTGCGGGACTTTCCCCGGCCGCGCAAATGGCTCGGGCGAGGTCGCCATCATCTCCGCGTCACCCCAGTGCTCTCGGTTCGTTGAACCGTCGCCCGTAGGCCCTGTTTCCTGTGCTCCGGCGAGCATCTCGCCGTCGGACATGGCAGCGCCGCCGCGGTCGCTACCGTTCCCGGCCGGCTGCTCCTTCTCTCACTCTCCCATCCTTTCCCAGCCGTCGATCTTGAGATCTACGCTCAGGATTAGAACATACCCCTTCGCGGGTCCAAATTCTAAAAGAGCCCCTCAGTTTCTGGAAGGATTAACCCGCCGTCCTTGGCGTATTCCCGAAAGACGCATTCTCTTTTTGAAGACGTAATTCCTTCGGTTTAAATGAAAAATACGCTTTCAGATTAATTACAGAATTGCCACTGTAGTAAAACGTTTATAAAATCGTCGTCTTAGCTCCGATTTGACCCGTTCAACTTGCGTTAGTTTGATAATTTCATAATCTATGCAATAGTGCTACTGTTAGACCTGTTAAGAGCTTTTGAATTTCTCAAATAAATCTAGTTAATAGCTAGCTTTTGGAACAGTAAATATCTCGTAACTTGTGCGTCGTAACTCCGTTTTTCGTGCTTTTCGCGTCATTGTGATCGTAGCGAGGTGTAGATGAGTTTGATAAACATTTTATTCAGATTTATTTATTGTTGGTGTACTGTTCTAATAGTAGCTATGTTTTGCTTGTATGTCTGCTCCGAATTGCGTGTTGTACTTTGTGTCGTTCGAGTTCAGACGGTGAGGAGTACGTCGGAAATCCGGACGCGTGCGAGGAGCAGCAGGACCAGCAGCAGTTCGTGAACCAAGGCAAGTATAGCATGGGCCTTCCTTGATTCCTATTCATTATATAATCTACTCATTATGCATGTGTCTAATATTGCTCGACTATAAGGACATCCTAGCCATTTATGACTTATATCTCGATACCTATGGGTTTTATTGCATATGGGTAGAATGCTAGTGCTCTATTCAAACATGATCAATACTATGATTAATGGAACAAACGGAAAAAACATGATGGTAATAATTGAAATATAGGGTGATGGTGCAAATGATGTTGATCATGTTGCCCTAAACTCTCCGTAAGGACTTGTCTGTAGGGCAAAAGCTGGGACATACAGTGCAACCGTGAGAGTCATATGGCTCTGACTTTAGCTCAGTAATAGGATCTTTTCTAGCTTGTTAGAGGTTACCCGAAAGGGCGCAAGAGGGGCTTGCCACTTTGGGTATAGAACTGCCTCTGTTCTGATGTGTATAGCCTGCGGGAATTGTACCATCGAAAGGGGGGTTCTCTATATCTGCCTGCCGAGGAAACCTCGCGGCCCTAACTTGTTAGAAGAGGCCTATGGAAGGCTTCATAGTGTACCCTGCCTGCTCACCTTGGAAGTGTTAGGGGGTCGACGGGCCCCGGGCTTACGGGTAACACGACTCACGGGTAAAGATGCACAACCTCTGCAGAGTGTTAAAACTGTTATAACAGCCGTGCTCACGGACACGAGCGGCCCGGAAAACTCACAGAATAAATGGTTACTAGATATGTGGATGAACTATGATGATGATGATGAGATCACACTGTTGCTTTCTCTTCTTAATTCTAGTAGCGGATCATGTGGGTTAAATGGGAGTTTGAGCATAACTTAATAATGATTAATAATAAAATGTTGATCTACTAAAAGTGCTAACTGCAGTCAACCGTGTCTATCCTTTTTGAGCCTCATGAATCCTCATACTATACTTGCGGAGTACAAATGTACTCACACTTGTTGCTATATTGTTTTTGGATAAAAATCCCGGATGGGTAACAGATGACAGTTTCTACGAGGACTTCCCGGAAGATTTCTAGGTTTGGGTCAACCAGTCGTCCTTCCCTGTGGATCAGACACTACGCCTGAGAGTTGCTATTTACGTTTCCGCTTGTTATGTAAGAACTACGTGATGTAATAACGTTATGTATGTACATGGTGATGATACTTTTGTTAATTTGTCAGCTTATGTGTGCGACTATTCCTGGGGCGCACATAAGATGTATGCACTCTATATTGTCCTTTAATTGGAGTGTGATAAATTGGTATCAGAGCTGTGTCGACTGTAGGACGCAAACCTAGATAGAAATGGTCGTTTCTAGGAGGTTGACTTTATTTATTTACTTGCTATTATCTCCATCTTGATATTTTATTAAAATTTTATGCTCTATTTCTTATTCTATTGCATAAAATATTGACTCTGATAATATTTTATATCAAAACTATAGATGCCTCGCCTCAGTGCCGCTACCTACGTCGCCCAGTTCGTTCCAGCAGCACCTGCTCCACCAGCACCACCAGCAATACCACCAGTGGAGCCAAAGGTCGCCCACATCACTGACGAGAAAGAGGAAGAACCCATGGAGGAGGAGGCATTTTCAGTTGCTGCATCTGACGGACCTGTTTTGACCCCCGTGGCTGCACCCATCCCACCTGTGGATGCGCCAGTCCCCGCTGCTACACCTCCACCAGCTTCCCAGGCCGCTTCTGCACCAACACCAGTGCCCTCCCCAGCTGCATCAGAGGAGCCAGAAGAGATAGGCTAGACCACCAGGAACAAGTTTAAGGAAGCTCCCGAAGATGCCCATTACCACAACCTCCTCACCACCATGCTAGCTGAGTACTATCCAGAGTTTGCTGCTTCTGTGAAGTACTACTGTGCGGAGCACACACATCCAGTGGAGGCGACGTACTGGAAGACCAATGTGATCATCACCGCCTGGAACAACACCGACCAATCTCAGGATGTTGTGACCACCCATAGCCACCGAGCCAGGCGTGCCAGTGCCTATGACAGCATGGAAGATGCTGCGCAGGCGGCGTACCTGCACTACCATGGTCGACGTTTTGAGGACATGCAGAATGATCGCTACCGGTATCTTCCACGCTACGACTCAAGGGAGAAGACATGGGCGGTGTTGGCTCCTCCAGCTTCTGATCCCACCTTGGACACCACAGTGAGGCACCTCAGCGCCATGCAGGAGGTCAACGAAGCACTCAGGGAAGAGCTTCGTGCAGCGCAAAAATCTGAAAAGCGCCTTCAGAACCAGATAGATGAGATGGCCGTTCAGCTATGACAGCCTACCATTTACAAGAAGAAGGCCAGGGTGTTTACCATGGTGGATCGCGCTCCTTAGATGTTGCAGCCCCGCCTTGCTGAATGCGTTTTAGAATCGAGAGTCGTGTCAAGTTTGTGTATGTTTTGTGAACTTTTCGTTGTATCGTTGGTTGTGTTGATGGACTTGGATGATTTGGAGTTTGTGTGATTGCTGGAACAATGTGGGCTTGTCCACATGTTCTTTTTATCAAAACCTTAAGTTAGTGTTTGTTTAACTTAGTTGGGGTTTAAATTCTGCTTTACTGCTGTGCTGTTTCTCAGAGCAGTCTGCAATGTTTGTCTCATATCTCTAAATCTCTATGTCCGAAAATTATGAAATTTTTGTGGAAAGAACTAGACTTGTGTACCTTTCATTTCCCACTAGAATCACCTCATTATCAATTCTGGTTTGAGAGATATGCCTGCTACAACCTGGCAAGTCTGTGCAGTCTGTAACCTAGAACCGAAATTGTTTAGCTCAGTTTTTGATGATGTTGCCGTCCGTATCAGTGAAAAAGTTCTATACAAAAGTTGTAGCAGACTCTTTAAGCTTTCCAACAATGTATGCCACGCCTATTTTGGATTTCTGGAACTTGAGTTACACTCCAGTTTTCGGTCTGCTGTTGTAGACACTCGTCCAGAAATTTTCAGTTATGTTATTTACCTTTTGTAAATAATTTGTAATTTTTTTTGGGAGATCTCTAAAAGTTTGCACATTTGATTGGAAACAGATGGCCGCCAGAGGAGGACGTGGCAGAGGCCGTGGCCGTGGTCGTGGATACGGAGCTTTGGTGGATCCACCTCCGCCACCGCCGGTGACCATTGAGCAGTTGATGGCCATGCAAGCGCAGCTCATGCAGACAGTGATGGACCGTCTCGGTGAGCAACCAGCAGGAGCACCCCCACCTGTGCAGGTCCGTGACAAACGTGGTGAGTTTCTGAAAGGACGCCCACCTGTGTTCACACATGCCTCTGAACCTATGGAGGCGGATGACTGGCTGAGAGCTATGGAAAAGCAGCTAAACATTGCGCAGTGCAACGACTTGGAGAAAGTCTTGTATGCCTCAGGCCAACTCCAAGGAGCTGCTCAGGAATGGTGGGAGTCATTCCAGTATGGACGTCCAGAGAATGCTCCAGAGATCACATGGAAAGAGTTCACGGAGAGCTTTAGGTCCTATCACATCCCTGAGGGACTTATTGAACTGAAGCAAGAGGAGTTCCGGGCTCTCAAGCAAGGGTCCATGTCTGTGGCGGAATACCGCGACAAGTTTGCACAATTGTCGCGATATGCCCCGGCTGAAGTGGCTAGGGATTCTGATAAACAGCGCCGTTTTCTGAAGGGGCTGTATGATGGACTCCAGCTGCAACTGATGTCCAACAAATATGCCAGTTTCCAAGAGTTGGTGGACCGTGCCATTGTAATTGATAACAAGCATAAGGAAATGGACCTCAAGAAGAGGAAGCTCCAGGGACAGGCGTCGGGTAGCAACACTCGCCCGCGAGCTTTCCCGCAGCAGGGTTTTCCGCAGAGGAACCAAGGGCCACCCAACCAATGGAACAAAGGTCAGTACCCCCAGAGGAACCAGTACCAGCAGTGCCCCCAGTACCCACCGCAGTTGGGTAATCAGAGTCAGCAGCGCCCCCAGCAACAGCAAGCTAGCAACCAAGCACCACGTCAGGGAGTGCCCAACAATGCCCCAATCAAGAGTGGCACCCCAGGCAACCCCAATGCCTGTTACAACTGTGGAGAGGTGGGACACTATTCGTACCAGTGCCCAAAGAAGCAGAACCGGCAGGCCCCGCAGAACCAGCAGAACAACCAGAGACCCAACGCTCGACCTCCATTCACTGGCAAGGTGAATCATGTGTCGTCGGAATTAGCTCAGGAGGCGCCTGAGGTTATGCTGGGTACGTTTAGCGTCAACTCCATCTCCGCTACCGTACTTTTTGATTCCGGTGCCTCGCATTCTTTCATATCCCAAGCTTTTGTTAGAATGCATAGCATACCCCTGTGTGCCATGAAGGATCCCATGCTAGTAAATTCACCGGGGGTAGCATGCCCGCAAATTATTGGAGCCCTTCTACTAGTATATTCTTAAGGGGGGTAGCTTTCAAGGTAAATCCAATTGTTCTGAGAACCGCTGGAATTAACCTCATCCTGGGAATGGATTGGATGAAGCAACATAGGTCAGTGATACAATGTCAGGAGAAATCTGTGGTTGTGACATCTCCAAGTGGTGATAGAATTTGTGTCGAAGTGGAAGTGCAAGCTCAACCTACCACCACCGTCAATCAGCTGAGCGATGTTGCTAACCAGGAGAACCAGGTGGTGGATGAATTCTCGGACGTGTTCCCCGATGAATTGCCAGGTATGCCACCCAATCGCGACATCGAATTCCTTATCGAGCTTTTACCTGGGACTGCACCCATAGCTAAGAGACCATATAGAATGGGGGTAAATGAATTAGAAGAACTAAAGAAACAAATTAAAGAATTGCAAAAGAAAGGTTTTATTCGTCCTAGTTCTTCACCTTGGGGAGCACCTGTTATATTTGTGGATAAGAAAGATGGCACACGAAGGATGTGTGTCGACTATAGGTCCCTTAATGAAGTCACAATCAAAAACAAGTACCCACTCCCTAGAATTGATGATTTATTTGATCAGCTGAAAGGTGCTTGTGTGTTCTCAAAAATTGACCTCCGTTTTGGATATCATCAACTAAAAATTCGTGCATCTGACATACCCAAGACAGCATTTACTACCAGATATGGCCTTTATGAGTACACAGTGATGTCTTTTGGACTGACAAATGCACCTGCATACTTTATGTATCTAATGAACAAAGTATTCATGGAGTACTTGGATAAGTTTGTAGTGGTATTCATAGATGATATCCTAATATTCTCCAAAAATGAAGAGGAACATGCTGAACACTTAAGGTTAGTCTTACAAAAACTCAGGGAACATAAATTGTATGCAAAAAGGAGCAAATGTGAGTTCTGGCTGAAAGAAGTATCTTTTCTGGGACATGTGGTCTCTAACGGTGGAATAGCCGTAGATCCCAGTAAAGTGCAAGATGTGTTGAATTGGAAAGCCCCAGTCAATGCTAGTGAAATCCGTAGCTTTTTGGGTTTGGCTGGATACTATAGAAGGTTTATTGAAGGGTTCTCTAAGCTAGCCAAGCCTATGACAGCCCTATTAGAGAAGAATGCCAAATTTGTTTGGTCAGACAAATGTCAGGCTAACTTTGAGGAGCTAAAGAAAATGTTGACAACAGCCCCAGTGTTGACCCTACCTGATTTAAGTAAGAGCTTCTCTATTTATTGTGATGCATCTCGCCTAGGCCTTGGGTGTGTGCTTATGCAAGAAGGAAAGGTTGTGGCCTATGCATCCAGGCAGTTGAGAAAGCATGAACTGAATTACCCAACCCATGACTTGGAATTAGCCGCAGTTGTCCATGCTCTGAAAATCTGGAGGCATTATTTGATCGGACATAAGTGTGACATCTACACTGACCACAAGAGTTTAAAATACATTTTTACTCAGTTCGAGTTGAATTTAAGGCAACGTCGTTGGCTGGAATTAATTAAAGATTATGATCTGGAAGTGCATTATCATCCTGGAAAGGCAAATGTTGTTGCCGATGCACTTAGCCGGAAGAGCTATGCCAACGGACTTCAGTTGACATTTATACCAGCAGAGTTGCGAGCTGAAATAGAACATCTCAACTTGGGTTTTGTCAATAATGTAGTAGAATTGGCTATAGAACCTACATTGGAGCAAGAGATACGTACAGGTCAGTTGGAGGATGAGAAATTAAAGGAGATTGCTGAGCAGGTAGTGGTTGGAAAGGCACCAGGTTTCCGGTTGGATGAGAATGGTACTCTATGGTTTGGAAAAAGAATATGTGTACCTGAAGTGAAAGCTATCCGTGATATGATTCTACGAGAGGCACATGATTTGGCTTATTCTATACACCCTGGAAGCACCAAGATGTACTTGGACCTCAAAGAGAAGTATTGGTGTTATGGTTTGAAACGGGATGTGGCTGAGTATGTGGCCATATGTGATACTTGTCAAAGGGTGAAGGCTGAGCACCAAAGGCCCGCAGGATTGTTGCAACCAATGAAAATACCAGAGTGGAAATGGGAAGAAGTTGGTATGGACTTCATTACTGGATTGCCCCGCACTCAACAAGGATATGATTCGATCTGGGTAATAGTGGATCGACTTACTAAGGTAGCCCACTTCTTGCCAGTCAAAACCACTTATAGTGGTGCAAAGCTAGCAGAGTTGTATATGGAGAGAATAGTATGTCTACATGGGGTTCCAAAGAAGATCGTATCTGACCGAGGAACTCAGTTTACGTCACATTTTTGGCGTAAGGTACACAGTGCTTTGGGAACCAAGTTAAATTTTAGTTCGGCGTATCATCCCCAAACTGATGGGCAGACCGAAAGGACCAACCAAATCTTGGAAGATATGTTGAGAGCTTGTGCTTTACAGTATGGTACTAGTTGGGATAAGAGTTTGTCATATGCTGAGTTTTCATACAACAACAGTCACCAGAAAAGTCTCAAGATGGCGCCATTCGAAGCTTTATATGGACGAAAGTGTAGAACACCTCTATTCTGGAATCAGACAGGTGAAACCCAAGTGTTTGGACCTGATGTCCTACGCAATGCAGAGGAACAAGTGAGGATGATCAGGGATAATTTGAGAGTAGCACAGTCTAGACAGAAGAGCTATGCTGATATCCGAAGGAGAGAGTTGAGTTTCAAAGAAGGTGACTATGTGTATTTGAAAGTGTCACCAATGAGAAATGTGAGAAGATTCAATATGAAGGGCAAGTTAGCACCGAGATATGTGGGACCTTTCAAGATTCTAGAGAGACGTGGAGAAGTGGCTTATCAATTGGAATTGCCAGAAAGTTTATCAGGTGTGCATGATGTGTTTCATGTTTCACAGTTGAAAAAGTGTTTGCGGGTACCAGAGGAGCAGATTCCCTTGGAGGAGCTTACTGTTAAAGAAGATCTCACGTATGAGGAGTATCCGGTAAAGATTCTTGAAACTGCAGAAAGAGTTACCAGGAGCCGCACTATAAAGATGTGCAGAGTGCAATGGAATCGTTATTCAGAAGATGAGTCTACGTGGGAAAGAGAAGAAGATCTGAGAAAGTCTTATCCACAGCTTTTTGAGTAAGCATCATCCAATCTCGAGGACGAGATTCTCTTAAGGGGGTAGAATTGTGACACCCTAAATTTTTGTATTATTTAAAATAGATAAATTAATTTAAATATGAATTTGTTGTGCATTCAAATTTAGGGAATAATAAATTTTTGGGAAATTAAAATCAATCATAAGGTTAGAAAATGTTCATGCATGCATGCTGTTGCACAAGTATTTTTGTGATGAGTGGTTTTGATAAATTTTTGAAAGGATTTGAAAATCATTTGGAAATGTGATTTGAAAATTAAATTTGAAAAAGGAAAACAAATTCTTTTCCCGCCTTCACTTTTCCTCGGATTCGGCCTGCTAGCCCAATTCCCGGCCGGCCCATCCCTTCCTCCCCGCGCTCCTTCTCTGGGCCGTGGCCCAGCCCAGCCGGCGGCCGTTGCCGCGCCCCACCTCCTCTCCCGCGGTCGCTGACCTTCCGGGCCCAGCTGTCGGCGCCTTCCTCTACCTCCAACCGTCTTCCCCGCTCAAATCGCCGGTCAAGCCGCGCACCAAGCCGCCCGCGCCCACGTCTCCGCATCGTGGGAGCGCCTCCACGCCCCGCGCCTGCCCTTTAAAGGGGAGCGCAATCCCGCCTCCGTTCTTTTTCCCCCACTCCAACTTCCTTCCCCTCGGGTTCACGTGGTCGCAACCAAAGCAAGGTCGCCGGAGTCGCCGTCCGCTCCTCCGCATCGCCATCGACTCCGAGTCGCCCTCGTCTTCGTTTTGCCACTCTGTGAGCTTCGCCCCGCTCCCCTCTTTCTCCCCATCCATCTCCCGCGTCGGGTGGTGGCCTCTAGGGCCAGTTTCGCGAGCTCCGGCGAGCTCTCCCCACTGCCGGCCATGGCGAGCGCCGTGCGGGACTTTCCCCGGCCGCGCAAATGGCTCGGGCGAGGTCGCCATCATCTCCGCGTCACCCCAGTGCTCTCGGTTCGTTGAACCGTCGCCCGTAGGCCCTGTTTCCTGTGCTCCGGCGAGCATCTCGCCGTCGGACATGGCAGCGCCGCCGCGGTCGCTACCGTTCCCGGCCGGCTGCTCCTTCTCTCACTCTCCCATCCTTTCCCAGCCGTCGATCTTGAGATCTACGCTCAGGATTAGAACATACCCCTTCGCGGGTCCAAATTCTAAAAGAGCCCCTCAGTTTCTGGAAGGATTAACCCGCCGTCCTTGGCGTATTCCCGAAAGACGCATTCTCTTTTTGAAGACGTAATTCCTTCGGTTTAAATGAAAAAATACGCTTTCAGATTAATTACAGAATTGCCACTGTAGTAAAACGTTTATAAAATCGTCGTCTTAGCTCCGATTTGACCCGTTCAACTTGCGTTAGTTTCATAATTTCATAATCTATGCAATAGTGCTACTGTTAGACCTGTTAAGAGCTTTTGAATTTCTCAAATAAATCTAGTTAATAGCTAGCTTTTGGAACAGTAAATATCTCGTAACTTGTGCGTCGTAACTCCGTTTTTCGTGCTTTTCGCGTCATTGTGATCGTAGCGAGGTGTAGATGAGTTTGATAAACATTTTATTCAGATTTATTTATTGTTGGTGTACTGTTCTAATAGTAGCTATGTTTTGCTTGTATGTCTGCTCCGAATTGCGTGTTGTACTTTGTGTCGTTCGAGTTCAGACGGTGAGGAGTACGTCGGAAATCCGGACGCGTGCGAGGAGCAGCAGGACCAGCAGCAGTTCGTGAACCAAGGCAAGTATAGCATGGGCCTTCCTTGATTCCTATTCATTATATAATCTACTCATTATGCATGTGTCTAATATTGCTCGACTATAAGGACATCCTAGCCATTTATGACTTATATCTCGATACCTATGGGTTTTATTGCATATGGGTAGAATGCTAGTGCTCTATTCAAACATGATCAATACTATGATTAATGGAACAAACGGAAAAAACATGATGGTAATAATTGAAATATAGGGTGATGGTGCAAATGATGTTGATCATGTTGCCCTAAACTCTCCGTAAGGACTTGTCTGTAGGGCAAAAGCTGGGACATACAGTGCAACCGTGAGAGTCATATGGCTCTGACTTTAGCTCAGTAATAGGATCTTTTCTAGCTTGTTAGAGGTTACCCGAAAGGGCGCAAGAGGGGCTTGCCACTTTGGGTATAGAACTGCCTCTGTTCTGATGTGTATAGCCTGCGGGAATTGTGCCATCGAAAGAGGGGTTCTCTATATCTGCCTGCCGAGGAAACCTCGCGGCCCTAACTTGTTAGAAGAGGCCTATGGAAGGCTTCATAGTGTACCCTGCCTGCTCACCTTGGAAGTGTTAGGGGGTCGACGGGCCCCGGGCTTACGGGTAACACGACTCACGGGTAAAGATGCACAACCTCTGCAGAGTGTTAAAACTGTTATAACAGCCGTGCTCACGGACACGAGCGGCCCGGAAAACTCACAGAATAAATGGTTACTAGATATGTGGATGAACTATGATGATGATGATGAGATCACACTGTTGCTTTCTCTTCTTAATTCTAGTAGCGGATCATGTGGGTTAAATGGGAGTTTGAGCATAACTTAATAATGATTAATAATAAAATGTTGATCTACTAAAAGTGCTAACTGCAGTGTCTATCCTTTTTGAGCCTCATGAATCCTCATACTATACTTGCGGAGTACAAATGTACTCACACTTGTTGCTATATTGTTTTTGGATAAAAATCCCGGATGGGTAACAGATGACAGTTTCTACGAGGACTTCCCGGAAGATTTCTAGGTTTGGGTCAACCAGTCGTCCTTCCCTGTGGATCAGACACTACGCCTGAGAGTTGCTATTTACGTTTCCGCTTGTTATGTAAGAACTACGTGATGTAATAACGTTATGTATGTACATGGTGATGATACTTTTGTTAATTTGTCAGCTTATGTGTGCGACTATTCCTGGGGCGCACATAAGATGTATGCACTCTATATTGTCCTTTAATTGGAGTGTGACAACAAACTACAGTAAAACCATCTAGAACATCAAATTTGTTTGATTGATAGGTCAATGATCAAAGATTCCAAGTTTTAGAGCTGACTGTTAATAGTCTCTTGTAGGCAGGGTGACCATGGGGCGATGACAGAGTTCTTCTATTCCATCTGGATCTGGCCTCTCCATGCATCTTGTCGTCTTTGGCAATGGATACTTATACGGCTACGAGATTATTGCTTGGTTGGACCTGATGACGATGTCAAATCTAGCAGGGTAATTAAGATGGTTTTTATAGGGCCCACGTTGTCTGATTGTCGTACGAAGAAGAAAGAAACCAAAATGGAATCTGACACTGCGGCCGTTGAAAGACTAGTAGTAGTACCGTGCATGCATAGCCAATTGACCTATCCACCTCACCCAACAACCCCAACAAACCAATACCAGTACACGAAGCAAGGAGCTGTCACCTTCTCTAGAGACTAGTACAACGTAACCTGACAAAAAAAAGCAGACTTGAGAACTGTAGACTGCACTGTGTGGTAAAGTTCATTCACTTGGGAACAAATTACGATTAGCCACTAAATACAAAAGGGTACAAGCCACTCGTGTGTCTCTGTGACAAGGAGTCAACGAGTGTACGAATGTACCCTGGCGAGATAGAGAAATTTTGTTTGTCATCACTTGATCAGTCAATTACTATCATTTGACTCGTCTAGTGGATGAAAAAGTAAGAAAGTTTCAACCGTTTGAAGATTATAGCTAGTCTAACATTTGTCAAACTAAGGGTCTGTAGTCGTCGTTCTATAATATTGACATAGATACGTAATGAATTACTAGTCATAGGCTCCGCTTGGATGCCCCCATATGTTCACCTCAATCCGTATGTGTTAGAGTGGTTTGGTGTAAAATTAAGTTTAAATTCCATACCAAACCACTCCGACATATATAGATTAAGGTCGATATATGAGTATCAAACAAGGCCATAGAAGTGAGAAGGGTGTCAAACCAGAAAACGCCCTGTTGTTCTAGGCCTTAGCCTTCGAACACTAGGCTGCTGCTCAGACTACAGAAAGCACAATAAAATCGAAAGAAAGGAACAATGGAGGGGCGAAAGGCATGTGTAGGACACATATGTGCTTAAAAGAGGAGTCGGCTGATCACTTGCTTTTCAAATGCCCAATAGCTGTAGCAACATGGTGCTGGGTCAGGGATAGCTTAGGCTGGGAGGGAGCTCCTTCTATCAATAGCTTTCATGATATTATCAATAATAGTGGAGAGGATCATAGATGTTTATGTTGGTGGGTCATGGCGGCAGTTGGGTGGTCGCTATAGAAAACTAGGAATGATCTAGTTTTTTCTAACATTGTGATCAAAACACCTAAACAAGTAGCTTATAAAACATTTGAATTTTTGAAGCAGTGGATCGAGATGGCGAAAAAGGATGGAGCAAAGATGGAAAGCTAGTTGGCGAAGCTGAAGGAAGGCTTGATGAAATGGTGACCTGCGCCTAGAGGCTATCTTTTGCTTTCTCTGTTAAAGCTTCTTTTAGATAGTTCTCTTACGCTGGGTTGTATTTTGAGTTTGAATCTCTAGGACGTTGGTGCTTTGTGTTTTGGAGTCTTTTTTTTGGTGGTGGAGTGTGATGTCGTTCTGTTACCCCTATGTGAAGTTGGTATCCCCAGCATGAACATCTCTTAAGCTTTCAATAGAAGCTGGGCTAAAAACCTTTGCTCTAAAAGAAAGGCATATGTGTATTGATCAAGGAACTAGGGTTCCATCCTTCTCTTTACATTGCTCACATGGAGCCCTATTTGTACACATCTGTATCCTTTACAAAGACCAAAATGTCCTCCTAACTACTCAGACCCCTGAGCATATTCCTCTTCCTTGTAGTCGCTTTTAGTCCATTCAGCTCATGGCCTCCTTCGGTGAACGCCTTCCTCAGTTGGGCCCCCTCGCCCGGGCCCCATAGCCGATGCACGGAGGACCTTGCCGAAAGGACAAGGGCTAATGACAACAAAAGACCTGCAAGATGACACAACATATCATATCAGTTAGCTTATAGCAAGCTGAAAGGCTCCCCTAGCATCATATTTCAGTTCAGATTACTTGCTGGTGTGACGAAAGCTATGGATGTCTTTCGCCATCGGTATCGTCAGAGGACCATCCGATCACAGCAGGAGGTCGAAAGCTTTTCTAATCAGCTATAACAGCAGGGTGAAAACCGCTGGTATCTTTCGCCAATGGTCATAAATGGACCATCTGGTCCCTGCGGGTGAAATGTTGGTTAAAAGCTATTATGCTTTCCCACGCAAGCTGGGTGAAAACCAACGACTTCTTTCACCATTGGTTTCGTCAGTGGACCATCTGGCCCTGCGGGTGAAACATTGTCGAAAGCTACTATGCTTTCCCACGAAAGTCGGGTAAAAACCAATGATTCTTTCGCCATTGGTTTCATCAGTGGACCATCTAGCCCCTGCGGGTGAAACATTGGTCGAGAGCTACTATGCTTTCCCACGCAAGCCGGGTGAAAATCAATGACTTCTTTCGTCATTGGTTTTGTCAGTGGAGCATCTGGCCTCTGTGGGTGAAATGTTGGTCGAAAGTTGTTTCTCACAGAGGGGGGCCCAAACCTTATGGCATCCCCTAACAGTAGCCCCTCAGCGCCCCCTTTCGTTGCTTGCATCGAAAGAGGGTGTCGTTTCTTATCAACTGACCCTGTGGGTGAAATGTGTTAGTTTGATCTCCACCATACTTGGCCCAACGGCCATGTGTGGGCCCTGATCTCGCGTCCTGATCAGGGACGCCCAGCCCGTGTTCGGCTGGTGGGCCCCCGTCGCACAGTGCCTATAAGAGGAGGTGGGGGCCAGGGGCTCAAGACACGAGGTTCACTGGAGCCGCCACAAACCCCATTGTTCTAACCCTGGACCGATCGAGAGGGTGGCGCTGCCAGCGACGGAAAGCCCCACCAGTCTCCACCGTCGCCCGTGGATCGTGCCCCACTGCACTGCTACTTCACCATCGACACCATGGCGGACCTCGAGTTCCTCCATCTCTGACGATCGGTAATGTCACCTTCCACTCCTCTCTCCTCTCTCTGGATCGAACTGTCACTTGTTTATACCAAATAGAGAAGAACCTACCCACTGATCTACACCTAGAAAGGTCCTAAGATTCTCACATTGCTACCGGAGACAATCTATGGTGTAGATCTAGATCGGGAAGAGAAATCAGAATAGACGACCGATTTGAATGGATCGGGACAGAACAAGAATCTCCAACACTCTATGAAAACCCTAACCCTAAAGAAATTGATCGGATGGATTTGAAACCCTAACCCTAAAGAAATTGGACGGTCAGAAGGGGGAGGATGAACCTAGTTTTTCCCCACCGTCGCTACTGATGTCGAGCAGGAAGGAAGACCACGCCGCCGAGTCATCTCCATGGCTGGCGTGTGGGAAAGGACCCTACCAGGCCTACCTCATCACCACCGTCGCACGGGCAGACCGCCGTCGCGCGAGCAGATCGCCGACGCGTGGGCAGACCGCTAGCGCACAGGCAGAACAAGGCGAGCCGTGACGGTTTGGCTTGCTAGGGCACCACCACAGGATCGCTCGACGGCAGCGCGCTCACCCTCGGGCGAAAGCGCGTGCCGGCGAGGGGGCCTATGACGGCGCCGCTGCTCTTCTCCAGCCGGGTCGCCATGGGTGGCCGCTGGCCGGCCGCTTCTGCTGCTGTGGCTGTGGCTAAGAGAGTGTGGGGAAGAGAGAAAAGAAGGGTGCTAGGAGCCGGATCTGCACCGGCTGTGCTCCTCCTCGCCGGAGTTGGGTGGCCACCATGGCCGCCGCCGTTGCCTCTGGGGTGGACAGAGAGAAAGGCGAGGAGAGAGAGAAAGAAATGAACTCTAGGGTTACAGGAGTCGGCCGGCTCTGGTTTTTGCTCTATGAGAACGACGGGGAGCCGTCCGATCAAGATTAACGACCACGATTGGCTGGCGCCTGATCGGGCCAAAAGCGGCCTAAGAGGGAAGCCACTTTCCCGGCCTAGGCCCAGGTTGCGGCCTGGGCGCGGGCGCGCGCGCCGTGCGAGCGGCTGGGCCGCTGGCTGCTCTCGCAGCTGGGCCGCGTGGGGTGGCAGTGGACCGCGAGCTGCTGATACTGCTAGGCCGAGCGGTGCCGCTGTGCGCTGGGCCGAGCCCTGTTGTTCTGTTGAGCCTTTGGGGCCAAGCCGTGGGTGGGCCGCGGGTTTTTTTTGTTGCTGGCCCACGATACACAGTAAAGTTTATGAGAATTTTCAGAAGCAAATATTGAAGTATTTTGCCTAGTGTTTAATCTCTACTCAAATTTATTTTGGTAATTTGTTTAGAGAGAAGAAAAGTACAAAGTGATGCTTCTGAATAAGAATTATTTTAAGAATTTTGTCACATTTTCCGCTGCAAAGGAAAAGAATATTGTCTTCTAATTAAATTCGAACCAACGGGAGGATTTAATTTGAAGAACAGTTACAGTTGTTCAGAAAATGATGAAAAGTTTATCCTCTAATTAAAATTGGAACCAACGAGAAAAATTTTAATTAGAGGGATATTCACATTATGATATTGTTATTTTCTGACCAATGTTGATGATAACAATATTATAAGCTTATTTATGAGTTTGAGGTTGAAATTTAAATCTCTGATATATTATGCATCAAAGTGATCAATTTTTCAGAGAATAGATAAAGATCAAGAAATGCTTATAAAATAGAAAGATATATTTTTCGCTGCAATGATGATGATGATGATGATCTTCTAATTAAATTCAAACCAACGGGATAATTTAATTATAAAGAGGGTTAGTAATAATTGAGTTCTTCCATATGTTAATTCCATTTATGCCCAACGGTGATGTGGAATTAATGTACAAGAATATTGTTTTCATGATGTTGCTAATTTTAGCAAAAGTTATTGATAGAAAATTTTATAAGTTTTATCTATGAGTTTTATGCATTTATTCTATTTCTGCCCAACGGTGATATAGAATTAATGTAGAAGAAAGTTGTTTTGTTCTATATCTGCCCAACGGTGATATAGAATAGAACATAAAGAAATCAGAGTTTAATGAGCATTATTAATGACTATTGTTGAATATTTTTCAAACAAAGATCTTCATGCTTTCGTTCATGAAGGCAGAAAAGAAAGACAAAAGAAAAGCACTAGGTACTTGTGACTCAGATGATGAAAAGCCTAAGCACAAATTGTGTATATGAAAGTAGGCCATTGCATGAGAGACTGTGTCCTCTTTAAGAGTGGCTTGAAAAGAAATATTTTTCAAAGATTTCAGGGATATTGATCCAAGAAAAGAAATAGAGCAATAAGAGTTTAGTTTGAGAAATGTCTTTTATGTACTCTCTATGAAAAATATTTTAATTTTTTAGTTTTTTATCATCATGATATGAATGGTAATAAGTGACATGCATGTTTAATTTGACCAACGTCGAATTAAGCATGTGTGTTAAAGAATATCGGATTTATTCCTGAATTTGATGATTGATATGAGTCAATCCTGGCATTTATGTCCCTTCAAGGGAATTGTCTCGCATGGCGGCATAAAATTTAAGAAAATACCCGCATTGCAGGATAAAGTTGGTATAGTACTTGTCCTGGATGGCAGGAGAAAGTGAGATGACGATGTGTATCCCGCACAGGGAGAGAAGTTTAGGGTAGCTCTTGTGCTATCCTAGTATGAGTTTAAGAATAAAAAGAAGTTGCAAACGAACCTCATGATAAGAATGGCATGCAAGCATGAATTGCAGAAGTATTGATGAAAGGACTCTGTTGAGTTTTTGAAGTTAAATGAGGAAAAATTACTCCTATACGAATTAAGAAATAATTTCATTTTGTATGATGGAATCATGTGGATGAAGTAAGAAATCAAAGTTTCCTCATTCACAAGAGTTATGAAGGTTTTGAAATTATGGCAGAAAAGTTTGTGCCACATTTCGAGGGGGAGGATTGATAACTATGAATTGAGAAAGATAGAAAGACAATTGAAAGAAAATCAGAAAGATAATTGAAAAATATTCCCCATTGTATGATTTGCATTTAGAGAAAAAGTGATCTATAAAAGATGAAGGTGATCGTTGAGGGAGTATAACGGTTATAATAAAGATACTCCTAAGTACAGAAATGGCTAAATTCCTGAACCTTTTACAGTTCAACAGGAAGATAGCAATGAGACTAAGAAATAGTAAGATGGTGCTTAAAACACCAAATGAGATAGATTTTAACAGAATAAACCTAAAATAAGAAAGATTGAAGATACACTATCCTTACACAAGATGGAGTAATCTGGGGGAGCATGGTATGAAAAGATCTACGACTTGAAGCGAAGTGGGACCAGTGCCTACTCCAATGACTCAAGATCGACAAATGCTCAACACCATGTTGATGTTGTATGACTCATACAACACATATTGTTAGCCCTTCAAAAAGATGAATAAGAAAACGAGGATCTTGTTATACAGGACCCTATAGAATCGATTGGCGATGAAAGAGCAACAACAACCCCATGAGAAAGAAGTGTCATTAGCTAAAGACCTGAAGGTCTCAAAGAATAAGAGAATCATATATTTTTTATGACTATAAATTATATATTAATGAAGAAATTCAAATGGAGGGTGATCCCACCTCATTTGAAGAAACCATGAGAGGCGTTAACACGTCTAAATGGCAAGAAGCTAAGGAAATTGAAATGAAATCGATGAATACCAACGAAGTTTGAGAAACAAAAGCAGTTTCTAATGGAGCCAAAATAGTAGGCTGTAAAGGGTCTACAAGACAAAATGTGACTCCAAAGGGAACATAAGATATAAAGCACGACTTGAATCAAAAGATTTTACACAAAGAGAATGAATAGATTACAATGAGTGCTAGTGGCACATCATGATCTGAGATGAAGGTAAAGATAGCATTTCCCAATGAGATTTGTATAAAAATAATTACATGGCACAACCTAAAGGTTTTGTCGTGGAAAGAAAGAACGAACGAATGGGATGCCACCTGTAAAAAATTTTTATGAACTAGAGCAAGTCTCTAAACAGTGGCATTTTAAGTTGAAAGGTCAACTAGAAATTTTGGGTTAAAAAGAATGAGAGGACAATTGCATCTATACAAAGTTATAGAATGGGAAAATCATTTCTTTATCCTGTATATGTGGATGACACCTTACTTACTAATAGTGATGTCAATCTACTATATGTGAAGAAGTTCTTATCCTCGAGACTCAATATAAATGTTCTCTGGTGAAATTACTCTCGTTATAAGAATTAAAATTCACCGAGAAAGATGAAAGGGATATTAGGATTATCACAAAGGCATGCTTAGAAAAGATGGTAAAGAAACAAAGTATGCATGCAAGTGAACCTACGCCCGTTTATATAGTCAAGGGTAATAGTTTTGAGAACTTTAGTGTTACAAGAACCGACATAAGATAGATCAAATGAATATGGATCCATATGCTTCAGCTGTTCGAAGCTTAATGAGTGCACAACTATGATATTACAGTTTAATGAGTGCATAAGTATGATATTACCCTAACATAATTCATTTATCCGGGAAGTTTTGGTAGAAAATCTAGTCTAGATATAGATCACTGGAATGGAGCTGAGAATGTCTTGCAATTGTGCAAAGATTTAATAAGCCTCATGATGACTAAGAAAGAATAAGTACTCTCAAATGGTTGTGGGTACAAGAATATTGAATTTTGACGAGATATTTAGTGAAACCCACATAGTAGCTAACACTCGCAGTTGGAGTTTTATTGTGGAAAAGCTCCAAAGAAACAGTTGTGGTGTCATTGATGATGTATACCTATAGTACAACTTATTATGAGGCTTATAGGATAGGCGAAATGGTTAACTTATACCCAGAATTGGTAATGGTATACAACAGCAATTACCATTTAAAGTAATTGACTCCTATGACAACGGGTCAAGTGTGCTGTCAAACACATTAACATGAAGTTGGACGTTGTGAAGGAGAAAGTCCGGAATCTTTTAAAAGCTTTCGAATGTATAAGTAAAAAGCAAATACTTGCAGATCCGCTTATAAAGGCTTACCACCCAGTGTGTTCGGAGAACGCACAGTCGACATGGGTTTATAGTATAGCCTGTGTTTTTCGGACAATAAAGGGTCCAAAGAAAGTTTCATTTCAAAATGGAGAAGTGTATTGTGGTTGTTAGTCTAGCGGCACTAATTGCAGTGACGATGAGACAGTTCTATGCACTAATCTGTGATGAAATAGGAAAGAAGCAAGAAAAATATGAATTAAAATTTTGAATAAAAAATTAAAGAACGAAGAAAGTGATGAGAGATCAAGGGGGAGAATGTTAGTTTGATCTCCACCATACTTGGCCCAACGGCCATGTGTGGGCCCTGATCTCGCGTCCTGATCGGGGACGCCTAGCCCGTGTTCGGCTGGTGGGCCCCCGTCGCACAGTGCCTATAAGAGGAGGTGGGGGCCAGGGGCTCAAGACACGAGGTTCACTAGAGCCGCCACAAACCCCACTGTCCTAACCCTGGACCGATCGGGAGGGTGACGCTGCCAGCGACGGGAAGCCCCACCAGTCTCCACCGCCGCTCGTGGATCGCGCCCCCACTGCACTGCTACTTCACCATCGACACCATGGCAGACCTCGAGTTCCTCCATCTCCGACGATCGGTAATGTCACCTTCCACTCCTCTCTCCTCTCTCTGGATCGAACTGTCACTTGTTTATACCAAATAGAGAAGAACCTACCCACTGATCTACACCTAGAAAGGTCCTAAGATTCTCACAAAACGTTGGTTGAAAGCTACCTTGCTTTCCCACGCAAGCCGGTTGAAAATCAATGACTTCTTTCGCCATTGGTTTCGTCAGTGGACCACCTGATCTCTGTGGGTCAAATGTTGGTGGAAAGTTGTTTCTCACGCGGGGTTGTGGGGCAAACCTTATGGCATCCCCCAACACGCCCTGGGCATTCTTAGCATTCTTTTTCATTCTAAAAATGTAGGTCGTTGCGACGAGATTATATGCTCCAATATAATATTTCCGGCCACTTGCAACTTTCAAGAAAAAAACTACTGCTTTAAAGTTTGAACAGAAAAGGTTGTATATTATGAACGTGTTTACATAATGACAAAGAATGAACGAATATAGAGCAATATCAACTATGCATCTATTGTAGAAATCCCATAACCTTTTCATATATTGATGAACAAATGACTACCGATGCCGAAACATACTAGAAATTTAGACAAATTCAGTACTAATTTAATCCATAAAAAATTAACAATGTGTTTGTGACATCAGAAAAGTGATGTGTGATCTAATCGCAAGCAAGATAACAAGCATGATACAGACCTATCATGGTTTTAATCATAAAAATAAAATACGGGCCACTACAGCGCATGCTGTAGTAGTCGTCCCGCTCGACGTATTGCAGAATATTAGCAGTGCCGATCACTAACATGAGCACCTCCTAATCACGGCGGTAGAAACAGAAACTTTCGTCATCAAATGACCAAAGTGGCAAAACCTATCCTAGTCCGGCACCACATCACGCCGTGGCGAGCCTATCCCGTGCATGCTCACGACTCGGCGGCTTTTTGGGATTAGAAGAAAAAATCCTATGTGAGACTAAAACTATATTTTACATAACATTTAATATGACCTTAGGATTTATTTCATTGAATTGGATTAAAATAGACCAATCCCATAATTAAATCCAAAAAAAAAACAAATGCAATGTCAGGATTATGTATCAGAAAAATTAAGAATCGATCGAACCATCGGATGATGAGCATGTCGTTAGCTATATATATCCGGAATCGGTAATTCAGAATATACAGTTGACGACATGTCTCACATGTCAATTTTCATAGGACAAGAGTTCAATGTGTGTCGTCAGTCGTCACACATATATCCTCATATAAGGGCTAAGCAGACAAATAACGAACTACGTAGAGTAGACATGTTTGAATTTGAAAAGGTAAGCTCATGCATTTTAAATGATTATTTTAGTTTGGTATATATAAGCCAATGCTTTATGCATGCTGCATGATTCTTGGGTCGTCGTAGACTCGATCGTCTGCTCTGGTGACGATATGTGGTCTACCAAACACGTAGATAAAGGAAGGAGACACGTACGTATATAAAGCAGCGTCGCCTCGCCTTTTCCGCTTGGCGTGCAGATATGCCCTTTTATTCGAAAAATCATCCGTACGGTACCGTTGCAATATGGATCCCTATCTGACTCTGCTTCCTTCCGCTACGCCGCATGGGAGTTTATTTGACAATTACGTAGGACTGTTTGCAGCTGCCGTTTTGGATAACATAAAAAAGCTAGGAGTAGGTTAGGTGCTGGCATGGGGAACTGAATGGAGAGTTGCCAACAGCCTGCAGGTAGTTAGAGGATGTTTGGTTTTTTTTAACACATATCACATCGAATGTTTGGACATATGTATGGAGTGTTAAATATAGAGTAATTACGAAACTAACTGCACAGATTGAGATTAATTTACGAGACGAATCTATTAAGCCTAATTAATCCATTATTAGCATTCGATTACCCTATGATCAACTCCATAGTCAACGCCTCAACTTCATAGTCAACACCTGTTAAAGTTTAACCGAACAAACCAAACATGCCCTTAGCCATCGATCAGCTGCTGAGCTGGCCCAACACGACGGACGTTTCTTGCACGAGTCTCCAACGACGACCCCCAGCAGCCACATTACGTCACATACTCCTCCTACACACATCCATGATCCATCCTTCTCTTAACCTGTCACCAACACTAATAAAAACCAAGTCCAATCATGCATCCCATTCCATATGTACGTATAATACTAGCTGCCTCCATTATATTGTGTGTAGAGTGTAGAGTGTCCACACGCACCTAATTTATTCACTAATACCTAGAGTAGCAATTAGCCATGGGCCTAGCTAGCCCAAGCCTATGTTATGTACCTGTGTCTACGTTTGATTTTGCTTTGGGTATGGCAGTAGCTATAGCTTTGCATGCATGCAGAGATATGCTCTTCAAACTCGTGTCACCAAAGCGCACTCGATCTCAAGTCTCAACGACAGAGCAAAAGTTGTACACTGCTGCTGTTTCAGTTTGCAAGGTAAGGTGGGCTAGAAGTTTCCCAGGCTAGCTCCTGCTCCCAGCCAGGGATGAAAACGGTACGGATATTTTCCGACCGTATTCGGGACCGAATCCGTTTAGAGGGATTTTAATCCGTCCGTATCCGAATCCGGATATTTAACATCCGATACCGTATTCGTATCCGAATATTTAAATCACATATTTATGATGTCGATATCCAATCGTATCATATCCGACATTTTTTATACTATCCGTATTCGAATCCGAATCCGGACATAAATATGAAAACAAATACGATATCAGTGATATCCGTCCGAATCCGATCCGTTTTCATCCCTACTCCCAGCTGATGATGAGAAGAACAGCTTGGGACAAGGAGGTGGTGACGCCGTCAGGAACATGCCATTAGCCTCCAACGAACATGCTTGCTGTGCTCGGTTTTCAAGAAAGCGAAAAGTGACCTAAACAGTGCCGTAGAGACGATGACCTATATCCGTGTGCTCGATTTTCGTCCGTGTCATCAAGACGAACCAACATGCATGATGTGTGCTCGTCCTCGCTTTCTTCTCTCCTTGATCGTTGTTATATTTTTTTTCTCCCGGAATATCGGTTGCTTCTCTGCTCAATTATTTCATCCCTTAAGACATCGTTCGCATGTATAAACTTCACATGAAAAAATTTTTACTCCATCCATTCCAAATTATAAGTCACTTTGACTTATAATTTGGAACGGATGGAGTACGTTTAAAACAGGGCCTGAGTTTATTGGCTGACCGTAGGATTAATTACGAATGCATTATTGTCACAGAAACTCCTAATTATGATGGCCCACAAGTACACGTCATTACCATAATGACCTCTGACAGTCGTACTTATGTTCACCATAACTTAAAAGGCCTGCTTTACTCCGAACAGGATCCAATCACAGGAGTATTGCAATATTACAACAGTTTATTCAAAATATTCAACAGAGTAAAGTAGCGGAAGTCTTACAATAACTTAGGTTACAAACCAGTTTTTCAAATCTCAAACCTTATATAACATTATTACAAACCAGTAGTAGAGAAGTATCGTAGTAACTTTATTACATCACACAAGCGAGATGCCTTACCCAAAGGCCACACAGTCTACTCATCGTCGCTTTCTTCAACCACGACGGTCATGCAACAAGGCTCGAAGCAGACTTGTTCATGAACCGCACCTGCAACAAGGGGTTCAACAAACCCTGAGTACGAGAGTACTCAACAAGACTTACCCGACTAAGACAAAGACTCAAAGGGCATGCTAGCTTTAGGGAATCAAGGTACGGGTAATCAAGAATCAAATTTTCTTTTGCAGAAAAGCTTACTAAGGTAAGTCCTTATCTTCAATATTTTACTTTTACCATTGATGGTTCATTAACCAAATCTAGGTGATCCTAATCTAGATCAAAGAAATTATCATCAAAACCTTACTTATTCTTTCTTTCAATTCCAGTTCTTAACTACGATATTGGTGCAAGGCCAAGACTCCTTTCTCGTGGAGCAACGACGATTCGAACCGCTTTATTTACCCAGCTGGGGATTCCTAACCACACGACATATGTAGAACCGAATCTTGCATATATCAACTCTTACCCAAGTAACCCAAAACCAGAACGTGTCCATCGCCACCCGAGAGCACAGTACTCCTCGAACCCGGCCCAATTCTAGCCCCGAGGGTACACGTTACTCTCGCCATCTCTCCACTCCCAGTGCGAGGTTAGACGTTCTCGTAATGGAATAGTCAAAGTAAGGCTTACCCGACAGGGGTACATGGCTAGTACTAATAAAAACTCCATGACGCGAGGGCCAACAACGTACGGTCCTTAACTGATAAGGCGGAAACATTACATTGAGACTCCTTTCCCAATGCAAGTTAGCAGTGGCCAAACCATCCGCCCGATCTTACAAATTTATTCTCATATTTCAATATTTATCAAGTATGCCATCATTGTCATATAAGCATTCATTTAAAAAGCTTAACTCATAAGCATAGCGAAGCATACTACGCATTTTCAGTAAAACAGGTATCAAGGGTGATATCGCAATAATCAAGGATGATAATGCAGCAATTGGGTTATCACTCAACTCCTAATTACTTAATGCAGTAAACTATAGTACCAGTGATAAAGATTTGTAAAACTCAAGGAAGGGTTTAAATGCACCGGGGCTTGCCTTGCTCTGACACGACGACTGACTCAGACTCGAGAACTCCACCGTCTAGTCCGAAACCCACCGACGATCGCTCTTCTCCGGAAGCTTGCTCGACGACTTCGGCTTCCTCGAAAGCGGAGACTACATGAATACATAACATGCTTTAACATGATGCTCGATGATAAACATGATGCTTGATGATAACATGCCACGGTTATGATTTGAGTACAACTTTCCTACACGGTTGTAAGGTCCAAATAGGCTAGAGGGGGGGTGAATAGCCTATTTAAAACTTCTACAAGAATTACTTAACCACACGTTAGTACGAAAGGTGGCGAAGCAAATGCACTTGCTCTAACTAGTTAAGCAAGCCACCTACACAAGTCTATAACAAAGCTATTCACTAAACACAACAACAACTATAAGCTAGAAACAAGAAATAATACAAGAGAAGAGCTTCGAGTGATTATACCGCCGTGTAGAGATGAGAAGTACCAATCAACAATCACACAAGAGAAGTCCTCGGGAAGAGAATGACACAAGAATTTATCCCGAGGTTCACTTGCTTCCCGGCAAGCTACTACCCGTTGTGGCGATACACCCACTTGTCGGTTCGCGAGCTAATCGACTATCAAGAGTCGAGCCCTCGGCGGGCGCCGCACAACCGCACACAAGATGGGGATCCTCCAAGCCACGAGCTCCACTAGAGTATCCAATTTGCGAACTCCCGCAGGGAAGGATCAAGAACCCCTTACAACACTTGGTGAAGGCTCCAACAATCTCCAATTGTGAGCTCAATCACCTCCGCTGCTCCAAGCCATCTACCATGTCAGGAAACACGGAAGAGTAACAAGAAATCCGCAGTTACTCAAAGATCAAGTGCCTCTAGAATGCAACTCTCAAGAAATGCACTTGAATCTCACTCAATCTCACTCAAGATATGCAACTAATCAAAGAGATGAGTGGAGGGGTTGTTCTATAGCTCAAAGTATGTCTCTATATCTTAAAATGTGCAAGAGTTACCCTCAAACCCTGGCTAACGTCTATTTATAACGAAGGGGAACGCAGCTAGCCGTTACAGACGACGTAGTGAAAAACGCACTGACCGGACGCTCCGGTCAGGGTGACCGGACGCGTTGAACCGATTGACCGGACGCAACAGTGCCCGCGTCCGGTCGCGTTCCAGTATGCTCCCGTTGAGACCGGACGCGTCCGATCGCACGTGACCGGACGCGCCGCGCGTCCGATCGTCACTCCGCTTCGCTCTACCCCTCTGGACGCCTCACCGGACGCTCCGGTTACCTGAAGGACCAGACGCGCCGGTCGGGCGCTCTGATTCGCTCATGAGAACTGACTGGACACGCTGTTGAACTGACCGGACGCCACAGTGCCAGCGTCTGATTAGAGTCCAGTAAGCTCCCTAGATGACCGGACGCGTCCGGTCATCAGTGACCGGACGCGCTGCGCGTCCGATCATCAAACTGAAAACCGCGCAGACGCTGAACACTTACCGGACGCGTCCGGTCATACAGAGACTGCGTCCGGTCCAGCGTCCGGTCATCTCTGTGACCTCCGTTCGCCTCCGTTTCTTTTCCGACTTCCGGAGCAGTAGAAAATAGGCATTTCACTTCTCCAAAAAGCGCCGAATCCCGCCTCGCAAGCTTGGCGGGAGGGAGAGAGGAACCCAAACCCCTCTCTACCGCTCAAACTCCACCACCTTTACAAATGTGCTAACACCACCAAGTGTACACCACCATGTGCATGTGTGTTAGCATTTCACAATCATTTCTCAAGGCGTTATGTTAGCTCTTTTACTAGATCCTAATGCATATGCTCAAGACAATGATCTAGTGGCACTTGATTCCCGAGCTAGCCGTGATTGCCCCTCTTGATAGTCGGCTATGTATTCTAAACCCGGTCAATCACTTCTCTACTCATCTTAGACCGGCAAAAGGAAAACCCCTATGGTTATACCTTTGCCTTGCGCTCTTAGATCCTTCTCTTTTACTTGATCATCATGTCCTTCATTTTAAGTGCATCTCCACCATGATCATCATTCCATGTCCATGCACCATCTCTTTGTGATCTTGTGGCCACCACTCCTTGCCACATACACCATCACATGTGTTGCTTATGCCTAACTCAAAACGCTTAACACATGGCATTAGCAACTTGGTGTCATTAATTACCAAAACCAAACTTGGGCTTTCAACGGTACAGTCGCAAACTGAAAACCTACTAACTAGTAGCGACAATTTCCAGCGATACCAGCTTTTAACCTAACAAGTTACTAACGAGCTCAATCATGAAATTAAGGTGCCAGAGATCACCAAAGGATAGTGACCTAAGGACATCACTCAATCAAAAGGCACACAACACTTAAAGTTCTCAAATTAACATTTATTTACTATTTAAATAATTAGGGCATAATTAGAAGTTAATCAAATTTTATCTAAACAAGCTCAAACTTTTTCTATGGGTTAAGAATGATTTATAACGGTGTTATAATAAATTTCATAATTTTTGGATAAATAAAATAATTATTAAAATTCCTGGAAGTTGCATTTAATCTTTAATGGAACTAATTAATTCTACTGCACATAGTATTCAAATTCATGATTTAACATTTTTCCTAGATAGTTTATACATTGAGAAGCTTACACAAAAATTTTCATGAATTTTGGAACTCTACAAAATTTTTAATGAAATAAACAAATAATAGCACTATTCATTTATTTGAAAAAGAAAAACAAAAACAAAATCGGGCCGATTCTCTTTTTCTCCCGCGGTCCGGCCCAGCTGGTCGGCCCGCTCGCGCGCGCCCGCGCCTGCACGCACGCTCGGCCCAGCCGCGCGGCCCAGCAGGCGGCCTGCCTCACGCGCGCCCGCTCTCCCTCTCTCTCTCGCTGACACCGCGGACCCACTTGTCATCGCCTTCCTCCTCCTCCCTCACTCTCTCCCGTGACCCGGCCATGCCGCGCAGTGGCCGGCTGGCGAGCGTTGCTTCGGTCACCCATCCAAGCGACCCTACAGCACCTATGACTCACCACGAACCCGTTTTAACCCCTAGCGGCTATGCTACAGGTCCGGGGAGCCCTTCCCGACGGTCATGGCGGACCGACCGCGACGGTGACCGGTGTCCCGGCGATGCAACGCGGTAGCGACTAAAGCGAGAGCATGGGGAGCATCAGGAGCTTACAGCGGTCATAGCGAAGCCACAAGGAGGCGCTGGGAGGCGACGGAGGGTGCTGGCCACGTGAAGCGGCTTGGTCGCCGGAGTTTAGCACGGGAAGCGGTGGCTGCGGCGATCCAGGCGAAGTCAAGCTGGCTTGGGTGGTTCACGAGGTGCGCGAGGATGTGGCGATGCTGTTGGTGCGACTGGCGTGGCCGGAGATGGCCTGGTGGCGGCAGCGGCGAGCGGCGGAGCTAGCGGCAGCGGCGATGGCAAAAACGGAGAAGAAAGAAAAACAACGGTGACCTCGACGTATTTATAGAGGATGATCGCGGAGCTGGTCTCTGGAAGACGCGCGAGGTCGCGCTGGCGGTCCTGGGCGCGCCTGGAAGCTGGCCGAAGCCATCCGGCGTCTCGGCGGCGCCCATGCCGGCCGGTGGCCGTCGGTGATTGGCTCAGCACTGTAGCATCCCCCCAAACTCTGAAATTTAAACTGCTTTTTCAAATTACTCTCAAATTTGTATAGCAACTTGAAAAACTTCCAATGTATGAAATCTTCAGAATTTCAAGCTCTACAAGTTTTGTATTTAACACTTTTTCAAATTCTCAATGGATTTTGAAATTTGATTTTAAACTCAAACGGGACACATTTTTCAGATTTGGAAATTAGAAATTACTTTTGATTTTATATTGAAACTTCAAAATCTCCAAACACCAAAGTTGTATAACTTGACCAGACCTACAACTTTTCTGTTCAAAACTTTTTCAAATTCAGCCTCCATTTTGAAATCTTAGTTTGGGGACAAAAATGAATTAAATTTGAAATTTGTTTATGTTCAAAATTGCTCCACATTTTACACTAAAACTTTGAAAACTCAAAACACCAAAGTTGTAGCCCTTGAAAAGTTCTACAAACTTGGTTTTGAACTTTTTCCCAAATTTTGCTTAGATTTTGAATTATTTCAAAAGGGGTAAAACAGGGTTTTGAAATTTAGGATTTTCGGAGGAATTTTCAATTGGAATTTGTTGCTACTTTGATTTGTGATTACTTAGCGATCAAAACCTCACCCAAGGGCATCATTTGGACCAACATAACATGGTTGACCAAATACCACTCTTGGTTGACCAATTAGCTTTTGAAATTCTTTTACATTTCTCCCCAGATTTGAATTTAAATTTGAATCGGAAAACTCGTGACAAGTTTTGGGACTCCAATTCAAACTCAAATTTTGGAGCTTCATTTTAAATGTTGTACTTAAGCTCGTACCCTACACTTGACACTAGTGTGCAACACAGTCGCACACCTCAAATTACGTAGGGCATAGACTAAGTATTTGCGATGGCATTCGAAATTAGGGTTTTCGGTTTCGGAGCACACCACTGAGAAACACATTCAACCTAGATAAGTAAACTTGTTTTAGTTGATACATAACAAGGTTAACCTAATAGGGATGCTTAGCAATGCATTATGATGACATGGCAGATTAATTAGCACTATAACACCCAGGGTGTTACAGCCCTTCCCCCTTAAAGAAATCTCGTCCTGAGATTTAAAGCCTTGAGTTAAGTAATGGAAAAGGAAACGTGTCAAACAAACACGTCCAAGACTTGTCTACAAAACAGGTAGGGGTTTTCTGCATTACAAAGATTTTAAAAGGATAGGTTACAGTTTAAAGAGGAAATTGCAACCTAGATAGAAGCAAAGAACTCCGAGAAATTCTCTAACAGGTAATCCTCCGATTCCCAAGTGGCTTCTTCTTCTGAATGTTGATCCCATTGTATCTTGTACCATTTAATTGTTCTACTCCGGGTAACACGATCCTTTCGATCCAAAACTCGGATAGGATATTCAGAATATGTCAAATCAGGCTCAAGTTCAACCCCCTCCACATCAGCAACTTGATCAGGCACTTGCAGACACTTCTTCATTTGTGATACATGAAATACATTGTGCACGGCTGACAGTTGTTCAGGCAGCTTTAATCTATATGCCACCTTCCCACATTTTTCAACGATTTGGTATGGTCCAATATAACGTGGTGCGAGCTTGCCCTTGACTCCAAATCTATCAACTCCTTTCATGGGTGACACTTTCAGATAAACATAATCTCCCACTTTAAACATCAAGGGTCTACGCCTTTTATCCACATAACTCTTCTGTCGAGACTGAGCAACTTTTAAATTCTTCTGTATCTGCCTAACCTTTTCTTCCGTTTTCTTCACCAGATCAACTCCATAAAACCATCTCTCTCCTGGTTATGACCAGTTCAACGGAGTTTTGCACCTGCGGCCATACAATGCTTCAAACGGTGCCATTTTAATACTCTCTTGATAACTATTATTATATGAGAATTCTGCTAATGGTAAACATTCATCCCATTGATCTTGATAGGTGAGAGCACAAGATCTTAACATATCTTCCAAAATTTGATTTACTCTTTCAGTCTGTCCCCCAGTTTATGGATGATAGGCTGTGCTGTAAAGAAGTTTAGTACCTAATGACTTTTGAAACTGTCTCCAAAATTGCGAAACAAACTAAGTACCCCTATCAGTAACAATTGTTTTGGGTATTCCATGTAAACTCAAAATCCGAGCAACATATATTTCTGCATATCTAGATGCTCTATAGTCAACCTTCACAGGTACAAAGTGAGCTGACTTAGTCAAACGGTCCACAATGACCCAAATTGAATCAAAGCCTCTTGAGGTCTTGGGTAACCCAGTAATGAAATCCATACTGATATCTTCCCATTTCCAGGATGGAATGGGCAAGGGTTGTAACATTCCTGCCGGCTTCAAATGTTCAACTTTCACTTTGCGACAAGTTTCACATCTGGCAACATACTTGGCGATCTCAATTTTCATTTTGGTCCACCAGAATCTCTGTTTCAAATCTTGATACATCTTATTACTCCCTGGATGAATAGAAAACCTTGTACTATGTGCTTCATCAAGGATGAGCTGACGTAACTCTGAAACCTTTGGGACCACTAGCCGGTTCTTAAACCACAGCACATCTGCATCATCAATACTGAAATCTGTCTGTTGACCAGTTCTAACTTTTTCTTTGATATGAGCTATTCCAGAATTATTTCTCTGAGCAGACACAATCTGTTCTTTGATCGTTGATTCCACTGTGACATTAGTTAACTGACCTCGTTGAATTATTTCAATATTCAACTTTTCCAATTCGTAACACAAACTATAATCCATTGGCTTCACAGTCGTACAATTGCAATGATTCTTTCTACTAAGTGCATCAGCAACAACATTTGCTTTTCTAGGGTGATAGTGTACTTCCAAATCATAATCCTTTATTAGCTCAAGCCACCTTCTTTGCCTCATATTCAATTCTGACTTAGTAAAGATATACTTTAAGCTCTTGTGATCTGTATACATGTGGCAAGTATTACCTAACAAGTAATGACGCCAGATTTTCAATGCATGAACCACAGCTGCTAGTTCAAGAGCATGTGTCGGATAATGTTCTTCATGGCGCTTCAAGTGTCTCGAGGCATAAGCAATGACTCTGCCTTCTTGCATCAATACGCAACCAAGGCCAATACCCGAGGCATCACAGTAAACATCAAATGGCTTTTCTATATCTGGCTGTGCCAAAACTAGAGCAATTGTCAATGACTTCTTTAAAATTCTAAAAGCTTTCTCACATTCTGGAGACCATATGAACTTAGTTTGATTCTTCAACAACTCTGTGATTGGCTTGGCTACCTTTGAAAAGTCAGGTATGAATCGACGGTAATAACCCACCATTCCCAGAAAACTTCGGACTTCATGAACTGAGATTGGTGGTTTTCAATTCAGAATATCTTTCACCTTGCCAGGATCCATTGCTACTCCTTCGACTGACAACACATGGCCTAAGAATTGCACTTCTCTTAACCAAAACTCACATTTACTGAACTTGGCATACAGTTGGTGATCTCTCAAACGAGTCAGAACAACTCTGAGATGCTCAACATGCTCTTCTTCACTTTTGGAGTATACCAGAATATCATCAATAAACACAACCACGAACTTGTCAAGCTCCGGCATGAAAACTGAGTTCATCAGATACATGAAATGTGCCGGTGCATTGGTGAGACCAAAAGACATAACTAGGTACTCATACAGTCCATATCTGGTGGTGAATGTAGTCTTTGGGATATCTTCAGGTCGAATCTTGATTTGATGGTACCCTGATCGAAGATCGATCTTTGAAAATACCTTTGCCTCCGCAAGCTAATCAAAGAGTAGATCAATGCGCGGCAACGGATATTTATTCTTAATGGTTACTTCATTCAGCGGTCGATAATCAACACACATCCTTAAAGTCTTATCTTTCTTCTTGACAAAAAGAGCTGGACATTCCCATGGTGAGGAACTGGGTCTGATAAAACCTTTGTCACGTAACTCTTGCAATTGATCCTTAAGTTCTGCCAATTCATTGGGTGGCATTCTGTAAGCTCTTCGGGATATTGGAGCAGTACCCGGTTTTAACTCAATCACAAATTCTACATCTCTGTCTGGTGGCAGACCTGGTAGATCATCTGGAAACACATCTAGAAATTCACAGACTACCGGTATATCACAAATCTCCTGTACTGAAGTTGCACATAACCTTTCAACTGTTCTCTTTGGGATAGGAAGTTGGATAAGAAGATGAGATTTATTATCTGGCAGGTTCAACCTTATAGTTCTGTGCAGTGCATCTATAAGGGCTCCTCTTTGGTACATCCAATTCATATCCAGGATTACATCTATATCCTGTTTCTGTAATAGTATCATTGAGGTAGGGAATATATGCCCACCTAACTCTATAGGTACATCACGTACCATCTCCTTAGTACACAGTCGTCCCCCGGGCGACTGGATAAAGAAATCTTCTTGTGTTCCCACAATTGGAATGTCATGCTTAACAACAAAGGTGCGATTTATGAATGTATGCGATGCACCTGAATCAAATAACAGTACTGCTGGATGATTAGTAATAGGGAACATACCCATCATAACAGGTTCTCCCTCTGGGATTGCACTTGCTTGAGTATAGAATACACGTCCGGTCTTCTTCTTCTCACCCTTACCCTTCTGAATATTCAGATTATTATTCTTGCTCTAAGGTTGTTGCTGTTGTGGTACGGGAGCTCTGGGATAGTTGGGATTGTACTGCCTTGGATACGGACAATCCTTGGAAAAGTGGCCTGGCTTTCCACAGTTGTAGCAGGGAAAGTTATGGGTTACTGGAGTCTGGTTTCGAATACCAGGGGCATTCAGCTGTTGTATAAATTGTGGAGTTGCGGCAGGATGGAAAAATGTCTGCGGCTGAGCTTGGTATTGTGGTGGACGATAAGTTGGGCGGAAATGGTTCTGAGGGTGATAAACAAACTTCTAGCGCTTCTTAATGCCGCCCGACGGGCTTGAAAACACTGGCTTCTTTTTCTTCGACTCTTTGTGCAGTCAGGACTTCTCTTCTGACGCAATAGCCACATTGACTATCTCATGGTAAGTGGCATTATAGCAGGTGACTAATGCTTCCTAGATTCTGGTACTCAAACCTCTCATGAAACAACTTTTCTTCTTTACATCGGTGTTCACATATTCCGCTGCATACTGGGACAGATGATTGAACTTGCCCACATACTGCAGAACTGTCTGGTTCCCTTGCTTCAGCGAGAGAAACTCCTCTAGCTTCATGGCCATGACACCATCTGGGATATAATGTGCTCTAAAGGCTTCACGAAACTCCTGCCAAGTGACACGGTGGCCAGCAGGCTGTGCGGCGACCAGATTCGCCCACCACGCCCCTGCGGCACCTCTAAGCTGCTGTGCTACAAACACGGGCTTCTGGTGCTCCGTGCACTGTAAAAGTTCAAACTTCTGCTCCATGGTACGGAGCCAGTCATCCGCCTCTAGCGGCTCATCTGCCTTTGAGAACACTGGTGGACAGGTATCGGTGAAATCCACATAAGTGGTTTCCCCTCCATTGTTACGGCCTCGACGACCCTGATTCCCATTCTGATTCTGATTCTGATTCTGAGCCAACAGAGTAGTGGCATTAACCAGTGCGACAATAGCTTCTGCCAAGGTGGGTGGAAACGGTGGGGGATTCGGAGTATTGTCCCCTTCCAGGGAAGTTCCAGTACCGTCCATCTGTTGTACACAAACCATATTTATTTACATCGCTTTATTGAATTAAAAAGCAGTTAGTATAGTACTTGTATACAAACACCAACTTATCTTACATTATTTCATTACAAACTTGCTCACAAGCAAGAAACTACCCACTAAGGTTCTTAGAAAGCAGGAAAGACTACTATATTACACAACCATCCATGTCAACACTTCACTCCTCATCATCATCGCTGATCACGATCACTCCATCCTCATTCTCTAGAGCACTTGCACCAGTGACATGACTTGCATCATCCCCACTTTCCATCATGGGTTCATCTTCTTCCGGATCTTCTTCCTCATTGTCCTCTCCATCAGGAACAATCACGACACCGACATCATCTTCTACTGCCTGGGGCTGATGATTGGGATTCATCAGATCATTTAGCCTATGGACTTCCTCATGCAGAACTATGTTGTACTGCTCCAGGTGTGTCACATAAAGCTCTAACTCAGGAACACGAGCCTTGGCTTCTGTCTCCTTTTCCAGAGACTCATTCTGGAACTGTTTCCAAAAACGCATGTTGCGCTTCAGTCGCTCTACTTCTGATGTAAGCCTTGCAACCTCTGATTCCGAATCCGAGTTCGGATTACGGCTACTGCTTGCTCCATCAACTCTGGCGGCCAACTGATGACGCGGCACTCCTTGCGGACCTATTTTCTTGCGAGGAGTCGTCTTCACATGTGCCATCCTAAAGCAAGATAGAATTAGGATGATAAGAACAGATAGGAGGGATCTGAAGGTTAGCATGAATAAAATTTGAACCTTACTTAACCCAAACCACTTTAAAAGGGAAGGTAACTTAAGCAGGTTAATTAAACATGATGCATGCATCGTATTTATGATCTAACAGAAAGATTAAGGAACACATGCAATCTTTATAACATAGGGCACTATACATGATACTTCACTACAAAGCTTTCAAATATGAGCTAAGGAAACTATAGAATAGATTAAGATAAGCAAAAGCAATTTGGACCCAAAATATCAATATTAAGTTTGTTTGACCCAAATCATTTTGAAGTTTTGCAAAGTAATACTACAATAACTCGAGTGGTTATGCTCTGGTACCTGCTCTAATACCAGCTATCACAGAACCTCCTAATTATGATGGCCCACAAGTACACGTCATTGCCATAATGACCTCTGACAGTCGTACTTATGTTCACCATAACTTAAAAGGCCTGCTTTACTCCGAACAGGATCCAATCACAGGAGTATTGTAATATTACAACAGTTTATTCAAAATATTCAACAGAGTAAAGTAGCGGAAGTCTTACAATAACTTAGGTTACAAACTAGTTTTTCAAATCTCAAACCTTATATAACATTATTACAAACCAGTAGTAGAGAAGTATCGTAGTAACTTTATTACATCACACAAGCGAGATGCCTTGCCCAAAGGCCACACAGTCTACTCATCGTCGCTTTCTTCAACCACGACGGTCATGCAACAAGGCTCGAAGCAGACTTGTTCATGAACCGCACCTACAACAAGGGGTTCAACAAACCCTGAGTACGAGAGTACCCAACAAGACTTACCCGACTAAGACAAAGACTCCAAGGGCATGCTAGCTTTAGGGAATGAAGGTACGGGTAATCAAGAATCAAATTTTCTTTTGCAGAAAAGCTTACTAAGGTAAGTCCTTATCTTCAATATTTTACTTTTACCATTGATGGTTCATTAACCAAATCTAGGTGATCCTAATCTAGATCAAAGAAATTATCATCAAAACCTTACTTATTCTTTCTTTCAATTCCAGTTCTTAACTACGATGTTGGTGCAAGGCCAAGACTCCTTTCTCGTGGAGCAACGACGATTCGAACCGCTTCATTTACCCAGCTGGGGATTCCTAACCACACGACATATGTAGAACCGAATCTTGCATATATCAACTCTTACCCGAGTAACCCAAAACCAGAACGTGTCCATCGCCACCCGAGAGCACAGTACTCCTCGAACCCGGCCCAAATCTAGCCCCGAGGGTACACGTTACTCTCGCCATCTCTCCACTCCCAGTGCGAGGTTAGACGTTCTCGTAATGGAATAGTCAAAGTAAGGCTTACCCGACAGGGGTACATGGCTAGTACTAATAGAAACTCCATGACACGAGGGCCAACAACGTACGGTCCTTAACTGATAAGGCGGAAACATTACATTGAGACTCCTTTCCCAATGCAAGTTAGCAGTGGCCAAACCACCTGCCCGATCTTACAAATTTATTCTCATATTTCAATATTTATCAAGTATGCCATCATTGCCATATAAGCATTCATTTAAAAAGCTTAACTCATAAGCATAGCGAAGCATACTATGCATTTTTAGTAAAACAGGTATCAAGGATGATATCGCAATAATCAAGGATGATAATGCAGCAATTGGGTTATCACTCAACTCCTAATTACTTAATGCAGTAAACTATAGTACCAGTGATAAAGATTTGTAAAACTCAAGGAAGGGTTTAAATGCACCGGGGCTTGCCTTGCTCTGACACGACGACTGACTCAGACTCGAGAACTCCACCGTCTAGTCTGGAACCCACCGACGATCGCTCTTCTCCGGAAGCTTGCTCGACGACTTCGGCTTCCTCAAAAGCGGAGACTACATTAATACATAACATGCTTTAACATGATGCTCGATGATAAACATGATGCTTGATGATAACATGCCACGGTTACGATTTGAGTATAACTTTTCTACACGGTACAGTCACAAACTGAAAACCTACTAACTAGTAGCGACGATTTCCAGCGATACCAGCTTTTAACCTAACAAGTTACTAACGAGCTCAATCATGAAATTAAGGTGCCAGAGATCACCAAAGGATAGTGACCTAAGGACATCACTCAATCAAAAGGCACACAACACTTAAAGTTCTCAAATTAACATTTATTTACTATTTAAATAATTAGGGCATAATTAGAAGTTAATCAAATTTTATCTAAACAAGCTCAAACTTTTTCTATGGGTTAAGAATGATTTATAACAGTGTTATAATAAATTTCATAATTTTTGGATAAATAAAATAATTATTAAAATTCCTGTAAGTTGCATTTAATCTTTAATGGAACTAATTAATTCTACTGCACAAAGTATTCAAATTCATGATTTAACATTTTTCCTAGATAGTTTATATATTGAGAAGCTTACACAAAAATTTTCATGAATTTTGGAACTCTACAAAAATTTTAATGAAATAAACAAATAATAGCACTATTCATTTATTTGAAAAAGAAAAACAAAAACGAAATCGGGCCGATTCTCTTTTTCTCCCGCGGTCCGGCCCAGCTGGTCGGCCCGCTCACGCGCGCCCATGCCTGCACGCATGCTCGGCCCAGCCGCGCGGCCCAGCAGGCGGCCTGCCTCACGCGCGCCCGCTCTCCCTCTCTCTCTCGCTGACACCACGGACCCACTTGTCATCGCCTTCCTCCTCCTCCCTCACTCTCTCCCGCGACCCGGCCATGCCCGCGCGGTGGCCGGCCGGCGAGCGTTGCTTCGGTCACCCATCCAAGCGACCCTACAACACCTACGACTCACCACGAACCCGTTTTAACCCCTAGCGGCTATGCTACAGCTCCGGGGAGCCCTTCCCGACGGTCATGGCGGACCGACCGCGACGGTGACCGGCGTCCTGGCGATGCAACGCGGTAGCGACTAAAGCGAGAGCACGGGGAGCATCAGGAGCTTACAGCGGTCGCAGCGAAGCCACAAGGAGGCGCTGGGAGGCGGCGGAGGGTGCTGGCCACGTGAAGCGGCTTGGTCGCCGGAGTTGAGCACGGGAAGCGGTGGCTGCGGCGATCCAGGCGAAGTCAAGCTGGCTTGGGTGGTTCACGAGGTGCGCGAGGATGCGGCGATGCTGTTGGTGCGACTGGCGTGGCCGAGATGGCCTGGTGGCGGCAGCGGCGAGCGGCGGAGCTAGCGGCGGCGGTGATGGCGAAAACGGAGAAGAAAGAAAAACAACGGTGACCTCGACGTATTTATAGAGGATGATCGCGGAGCTGGTCTCTGGAAGACGTGCGAGGTCGCGCTGGCGGTCCTGGGCGTGCCTGGAAGCAGGCCGAAGCCGTCCGGCGTCTCGCCGGCGCCCATGCCGGCCAGTGGCCGTCGGTGATTGGCTCAGCACTGTAGCATCCCCAAACTCTGAAATTTAAACTGCTTTTTCAAATTACTCTCAAATTTGTATAGCAACTTGAAAAACTTCCAATGTATGAAATCTTCAGAATTTCAAGCTCTACAAGTTTTGTATTTAACACTTTTTCAAATTCTCACTGGATTTTGAAATTTGATTTTAAACTCAAAAGGGACACATTTTTCAGATTTGGAAATTAGAAATTACTTTTGATTTTATATTGAAACTTCAAAATCTCCAAACACCAAAGTTGTATAACTTGACCAGACCTACAACTTTTCTGTTCAAAACTTTTTCAAATTCAGCCTCCATTTTGAAATCTTAGTTTGGGGACAAAAATGAATTAAATTTGAAATTTGTTTATGTTCAAAATTGCTCCACATTTTACACTAAAACTTTGAAAACTCAAAACACCAAAGTTGTAGCCCTTGAAAAGTTCTACAAACTTGGTTTTGAACTTTTTCCCAAATTTTGCTTAGATTTTGAATTATTTCAAAAGGGGTAAAACAGGGTTTTGAAATTTAGGGTTTTCGGAGGAATTTTCAATTGGAATTTGTTGCTACTTTGATTTGTGATTACTTAGCGATCAAAACCTCACCCAAGGGCATCGTTTGGACCAACATAACATGGTTGACCAAATGCCACTCTTGGTTGACCAATTAGCTTTTGAAATTCTTTTACATTTCTCCCTAGATTTGAATTTAAATTTGAATCGGAAAACTCGTGACAAGTTTTGGGACTCCAATTCAAACTCAAATTTTGGAGCTTCATTTTAAATGTTGTACTTAAGCTCATACCCTACACTTGATACTAGTGTGCAACACAGTCGCACACCTCAAATTACGCAGGGCATGGACTAAGTATTTGCGGTGGCATTCGAAATTAGGGTTTTCGGTTTCGAAGCACACCACTGAGAAACACATTCAACCTAGATAAGTAAACTTGTTTTAGTTGATACATAACAAGGTTAACCTAACAGGGATTCTTAGCAATGCATTATGATGACATGGCAGATTAATTAGCACTATAACACCCGGGGTGTTACAATTATTGGGGAGCAAAATGATACTAACTCATGGTAAAATTTTGAAGCGATCCTCTCTGTTCAAGAATACAATTTCTTGGGTGACATATGCTAAATTTCAAACTTAGGTTCCTGCGATGGAAAATGCCTACCCATATTTAAGGAGTTGTTTGGCAAGACTCCTCTTCAGGGGCTCCTGCGGAGGAGCTGGAGTCGTTTTGGAGAAGCCACAGATTGTGACTCCTCCAAGTATGTCTTTAACTGAAAAACGGCTCCTCCTACAAAACATTTGGTAGGGCTCCTCCGGAGGAGCCAGAGTCAGAACCAGGGAGGAGCCCTACAAGACAGGCCCCAAGTCTTCAACTTGCTATAAATAGTTACACTATATTGGATGTATTCAAGACTTGGTATGAATAGTCACACTATATTGGATGTATTCAAGATTTAACGGTACTATTCTTTTAAGACAATATGGTCATCGAAAGTGAAGCGTTTAATGACTTCATTAATGTCAGTCATCTGTTTGTTCAATCTTTGTAACATGCTTATTGGAGTATGGTGTACATTAGTGTTTTAAATCACCGGATATAGCATTGGCGGAGAAGTCTACTTAGCCACCATCGCTAAGCTATATCTCACTGTTATAGCGTCGTTGCTATAGCTCGCTATTTAGTAAAATATTGTTGTAGAGGCAACTAGCTTGAGCCGCTATAGCGCCACTATAGCCTGCTATTTAGAACACTGGTGTGCATGCACATATGAGTTCATAATGCGAAGTATATACGTGTGTGCTTGTGAATGTCTATTTGGTTCAATGTCTTTAAGATGGACATCATGAAGACTTTTGATTCGGTTAGATGGGATTACTTACAGGAAGTTTTATAGAAACTATAGGATTTGGCGCATGGTGGCGAGTTTGGGTATCTGCCCTCTTGTACATAGGTTCCTCTACTATTTTTTGTGAGACTCAGATACAGACACAGGCGCTCACATACACGAGTGCACACTCACCCCTATGAATGCACGCACGCCCACCCAACCCCTATGAGCACCTCCGAAGAACTGAGTTGGACTGACAAATCTCAAAATTGATGAAGTCACCACAGGTGTCTCGCTGTCGATGGCTCCTCTACTGTTCAAGAGGTAAATGGTTTGATCATGGGATGGCTTTAAGGCAGGGTGATCCCCTGTCACCTATATTGTTTGCTCTGGCAATTGACCCCCTGCAGAGGCTCTTTGATAGAGCCATCTAGCTCAGTATGCTACAACCAAATCAACACAAATCTGTGAAGCTAAGGGGAAGCAAATATGCTAATGATGTGACATTTTTTTAACCCATTGACGCAAGAGATCAGTGCAGCACTGGAGATTTTGTCAACCTTCGGTCATGCTTCTCTGGGTCTGGTAACTAATCTTCATAAACGTGTGTTATACCCAATTGCTTGTGATCCCTCGTCTCTAGTTGCTCTCCTAGATGGCATTCCATGTGAGGTAAAAGTCTTTTCCGTGCAAATATTTGGGCCTATGTCTAAATGTTTATGCCACTACGGAGGGTTGAGGCGGTCCAGAAATTGATAGATAGAGTGGCTACAAAATTTCTGAATTGGAAGACCAAGTTCTAGGATAGGCATGGGTGGCTTACTTTGGTGAACTTTGTGCTATCTTCAATTCTAGTGCACTTCCTCATAGTCTTTCCAATCAAGAAATGGGCAATAAAGCAGATTGACAAATCTAGGAGGGGGTTTCTTTGGGAAGGGAAGCTAATGTGAGTGGGGGTCACTGTCCGGTGTAATGGACAAAAGCAGCAAGAAAAAAGAACCTTGGTGGTTTGGGGATTCTTGAAATGGAAAGATTTGGAAGGGATTTGAGATTTAGATGGCTTTGGTATAAGTGGGTTGATCCTAAAAGACCATGTGTAGGAAATTGTAAGGAAAACGGACCCTGTGGGCCATTTAATTTGGATTATGGTGTTTGTTGATCAATATGAGCATTTGAATTTGCTAGTGTTTTTGGATATAATTCAAAGGGTGCAAAAGTGGACTTGGACTTAGGCAATTGTGTGATCCTGATGATCAACACCTAAAACAAGACATTAGGAACAATGTTGGAGACCTAAAAGACAAGCAAAAGGTCCAAGACACAAAGATGGAACCAAGCCGGACGCAAAGATCACGCAGAAACAAATCAAAGAAAGGTCAGTAGGGCGTCGGACTGAGCAAGGGCATCGGACCTTAACAACATTGGACCATACATCGACGCAAACCCTAGCCACAAGAGTTAGGGCATCGGATCGAGCAAGGAGAAAGCGTCAGACCAAATGCTGCAACTATGCACTATAGTAGGGGTGTCGGACTGAGGCTACAGTACGGCATCAGACCAAAGCCCCAGTGTCCGATGGTGTGCAGAGAGGTTCCAAAGACGAGAAAGGGCGTCAGACTGGTCCAAAGACCAGCGTTAGACTAAGTGCTACTTAGGAGTGCCCCAACGGTTGGCAACATCTATTTTTGTTAGGCCGTTTAGTCTGTTTAAACACCGTTTAAACGGTAAACAGAAGTCAACCATGTTGTTTATGCCCTAAACAGTGAATTAAACGGTTGGGCCGTTTAAACCGTTCAATCCCGTCTAAACGCTCTAAACAAAATCAGATTAAACGTGATTAAATGAGCTAAACAACCATTTAATCCATAATTAAGTGAATTAAAGGACTACGTCTATCACAATCAACATGAAACTAATTAACATTGTAATTATATGAAGTGTTGTGGGATTTAGATTTCTTCCAACAAGATTATTTGGTAGAATATTTTATTTTTACATGTGTAAATATGTATGGGTTCTAGCAAAATTTATTTTTACCTACATAAATATGTATATTTTATTGTTATTGTACAAGACCGTTTAGGCCGTTTAACTCCGTTTAAACACCGTTTACCATTTAGTGTTTAGGAAAACATTGTTGTTAGGTTACCATTGTGAGACACCGGACCCTAGTGAATGGTCCAACGACCATGCGTCGGACGGTCTGACGGCATGCAAAAAAGCCTATGCAAGGAGCCAATGGCTAGTTTCCTTCAGGAGGCTATTTAGACCCTGATGGTTGGCCTTTTGGAAGTTGTTGGAGTGTGCTGAAGACATAGCAGTGTTGAGACACTTCACCAAGTGCTCTAACCACCAAGTGCTTAAGAGAAAGATTAGGTGATTAGCATAGTGCTTTTGTGAAGTGCTTAGACTAGTTAGATTCGCTTAATTGTGTTTGCTCTAGGTTTAGGCCTAGTGGTTAGCGAGGTTTGCATACTTCTTGCTATAAGGTGCTTGCGTGCACCATTGTTGTACTCGAAGAGGCTTGTAGTCCTGCGAGACCACACCAACCGCGTTTGTGGTATGGCCGCTACCATGTACCGGAGGGAACAAGGCCCGCGACCATTTGGCCAGAAGCTCGATAGTGAAGACGGTGGGGAACGGTCCGAGAGAGACCATCTCATAGACCCACTTGCGCATGGGGAAGGCTCGAGGGCTATCCATGGAGTTACTCGACCAAAATCTTGGCCCTTGCGAGGGGCTCCAGCAAGAACTAGGAGAAGCTTGCATGCTTCTTGATACCTCGGTAAAAATACCATAGTCGTCAATGAGAGTTTGCATGTCTATCTCAAATTAAGCTTCCACATTTATATTGTGTGCCTTCGTTGCATACTTTACCTTCCTATCTTAGTTGATAGGATTGGAACTAGGTGCATAACTGTTTTGCTGTAGAGATAGCAACACACTGCACATCTAGATAGATTTTTCACTGCATAGGTTTTGTCTAGTTGAAAATTAGAGGCCTTAGTTAGAAGTAGTTTTTAAGTTGCCTAATCCCGCCCCTTAGGCATCATGGCCCTGCGATCAAATAGACAAATCTTGTTTCCGTGCCTCGATGGTGCTGACTGTTGGGCGAGGAGACAAAGCGGATTTTTGGCACTCATCATGGATAAATGGTCGAGCACCAATTGACATAGCACCAAATATGTACTCATGTGTAGGCCATCCAATTGGTGGAACAGGACGACGCCATTTTTTGGGAAATGGATGGCCGAGAAAACTGTGCAAGATTGACATACCAATCGCGGTTTAAAGGATAAGTGTCCCTTTGAATTCCAAATCTATCTAGAGGGCACATGCTGAGGAGAAACACCGGTTCTTCGCATGGTTACTAATACAAGCAAAGATCCTAACAAGAGATAATTTAACACAGAGGAATTGACCACGCAATCCAACATGTCCAATATATGATGAACATCTAGAGATAGCGTTGCATCTCTGTGTCCTTTGCCCTTTTGCTTTAGAAGTCTAGCTGCTTGTCAGAAATTGGACAAGAGTTCAATAAGGCTACCATCACCAAATGTAGAAACGGTGCAGCAATGGTAAAAGGGCTCACTGCTGGGACAATCCGCTTCGCCGCAAAGAACAACGACAACAATACTCGTGTACACTGCATGGAATATATGGAACAAGCGAAATCGAAGAACTTTCCAAGAAACAGCGAGATCACCTTTACAAGTGCTAGGATTACTCAAGGAGGAGCTGGAGAATATGAAGCAAGCTGCGGACAGCCTGATGTTCCCTAATATTTTTTTCTCTTTTTGTATTGTGTTTGTGTCCCTTTTTTCCATGTAATTTTCTTATGTAAGACTATCACTTGCTTTCTTCTTATATGTTATGGCAAAGCTATTGCTAATGTCTCCTAAAAAAAGAAATATAGGTAGGTTCTTTTTTCAGATTACTTCTAAAAAAAGCACATTAATATGCTTTTAATTTCATTATGTGAAAAATGTTTACAGTTTAATTGTGAATTATATTGATAGCCAAAATTGAACAAATTTTGGCAATTGAGATGCAAAATGGTCCAGTGGAAAAATAATTTAAGATTTGTGATTGACCCGCCATTTGACATTGGTGCGCTCAAGTTGTTCCCAACCCAAGTATATGTCCAAACACATAACCACACGACACACAGAACACATATACTATATATAAACAATAAAAAATTGGTAAAGTGGACAGCTTAAATCAGGCAAAGTTGTTTTCCGGAGATGTGGATCCAAAGATAAAGTTAAGAATAAGAGAGGGCGGTGAGGAGAATGTACTTATTCGAGTTTATAAATTATGTCTAATGAGTGGGCATGGGCATGTGAGGAAAAAAAACAAAAAAAAGAATGGAATGTACTTGTGGGTAATCAGTAATCACAGGTAAGGCAGCACGCGTGAGCAGATGAGCCGAGCAGCTCATCAGTCACTTCGCTTTTACAGTCAATCCGGTGAGTAAGCCGCCACTGTCAGCATGTCCAAAAACCGGATTAAAATTAAACTTGGCGTGCACAGGGAACTAACTAACGCCAGGTACAGTTGCCCGGAACAGTAATCTGACGCCGACGAGGTTGCATTGCATTAGACTGGTAGCTGGTAGTTTTCCCAGCCAGATTGACAGACTCGCATCCACAGGAAGCAACCATGATCCTCTTGCCACATGCGTCGCCAGTGCTCCCCTGACAGCGCAATCCTGTCCTGCTCTGCTCCTGACACTGCACCTGCCGGGAGACATCAATTAGTTAAATTTTACCGACGCTAATCATCACCTCGATCATCCTCCAACCCACTAACGAGCTTAGCTAATCAGCCACCACCTCGACCCCCCTTCCCTTGACGGATGGAGATGGAAGCATGCCCGCCGCGGCGAAGGAGCGAGAGCACAGAGCAGTTGAGCTGAGTGCCAGTTGCCAGAGCAGAGCACGCAGACCACCAAATCCCTGTTCGGTTCGCTGGTTTACTATAACTAAAAATATTGTTAACTAGTTTGCTGTGAGAGAAAAAACCTGCTAGATAACTACTGATTTGGCTGATAAGCTCAAACTATCGAGGCGGCCACACCCGCTCACACCTGTCCCACGGCTCGGCCTCGGCTGCCTTACCATGTCCTCCCGCCTGCCGCTCCCCCTCCCCCTTCTCCTCCCCACACGCTGCCGCGCACTCCCATGCCGCCGCCGCGCCGGCTCCGGCTCCGGCTGCACCTCCATGCCACCTTCTTCCTCTTCCTGCTGCCCGTGTTCCTGCTGCTCGCGGCGCGGCGGCCCGCGGCAGCGGCGTCCGCGCTCTCCACCTTCGCGCTGGCCAAGGCGGACGCCACAACCATAGTGTGCGCGCTGCTGCCGTCCGCGGCGTCCCCGCTGCTGGTCGACCTCAACTGCACGGCGGCCGGCGGCGACCACGCGCGCCAGGAGACGTACCCGTCCTCGCACCCCTTCGCCGCGCTGGCCGGCGGGGAGGACTTCCTCTGCGCCGTGGGGCCGTCCGGCGAGCGCGCGGGCGACGTCGACATGCGCTGGTGGGACCTGTCCGCCGACGGCGGCAGCAGGTCCAAGCGGGTCTACATGGGCCCGCCGCTCCAGGCGCTGTCGTCGGGGGGGGTACCGCGTCTGCGGGGTGCTCGACAGCGGGGAGCTCCACTGCTGGCGCTGGCGCGGCCTCAACATCTCCCGGGACCTCCGCTTCGTCGCCGCCGCCGTCGGGGACGGCTTCGTCTGCGGCATCCTCAAAGGGACGCCGGCCTCCATCCGCTGCTTCGGGAACGACACGGCGGCCCCGGAGGCCGTCGCCGGCGCGCCGGCGGACGGGAGCTTCGACGTCGTGGCCGCGTGCGGCCGCCGCGCGTGCGCGCTGTCCACGACGGGGGCGCTCACGTGCTGGGGCCGCGACCCGCCGAGGGTCGACGCTGCGGCCACCGGGGGGTACGCGGCGCTGGCATTGGGGGAGGCCGGCGTCTGCGGCCTGCGCACCAATTCCACCATCGACTGCTTCGGCGACGGCGTCGCCCACCCGCCGGCCGAACTCGCACACGCCCAGTTCCTCGACGTGCGCGCGCACGGCAGGGCCTTCTGCGGTGTGCTCATGGCCAACTACTCCCTCGTCTGCTGGGGCGGCCACGAGTTCAACGCCACCAACCGCCTCGTCTTCGGCCGCGTCATGCCGGGGCCCTGCGTGCCCATGTCCTCGTGCCAATGCGGCGTCTTGCCGGGCTCCGCCAACCTCTGCGACGAGGGGCGCTGCGTCTGTGTCGACTGCGCGTTCGAGCTCAACGTCGCCAGGCCCAATGCGTCAGTCCTCCCCGGGAAGGGTGGCAGGAGCAGGAGGACCATGTGGATTGCCATCGCGGCGGCGGGCGGCGCTTTCCTCGTGTTCTTCGCGGCATTGCAACTCGCGCTGTTCCTGTGGTGTCGCCGTCGGCGCCGGCACCGCCGCGGGAACGAGCAGGATACGTCCGGTGGCGCGCAGCAGTCGCTGATGCCGCCGACGCTCGGGTCCAGCAGGAGCAGGGGCCCGGGGAGCGTGGTGGAGCACTTCACGCTGGACATGCTCCACGCCGCGACGGACGGGTTCTCCGACGACAGCCGGATCGGGACCGGGAGCTTCGGGTCCGTGTACCGCGGCACCCTCCCCGACGGGCGCGAGGTCGCGATCAAGCGCGCCGAGGAGTCGGCCAAGGCGTCGAGCTCGGCGGCGGCGCGCCCCGCGCGGCGCCGCGACCGCGAGACGGCGTTCAACTCGGAGCTGACCGCGCTGGCGCGCGCCAACCACAAGAACATCGTGTGCCTGCTGGGCTGCTGCGCCGACTCCGGCGAGCGAGTGCTGGTGTACGAGTTCATGGCGAACGGCACGCTGCACGACCAGCTGCACAGCCGCAGCCCCATGGCGGCGGCCGTGTCGTCGTGGCGCGGCCGCCTCACCATCGCGCTGGGCGCGGCGCGGGGCATCGAGTACATGCACGTCTACGCCGTGCCGCCCATCATGCACCGCGACGTCAAGTCCGCCAACATCCTGCTCGACGACGCGTGGACGGCCAAGATCGCCGACTTCGGGCTGTCCTCCGTCCTCGACCCCAGCGCGGGCGCCTGCGCCGGCGGCGACGACGGCGTGCCGCAGGAGCCGCTCTACACGGGGGGCACGGTGGGGTACATGGACCCGGAGTACTACCGGCTGCAGCACCTGACGGACAAGAGCGACGTGTACAGCTTCGGCGTGGTGCTGCTGGAGCTCATGTCGGGGTGCCGCGTCGTGCAGCGCTACGCCGAGAGCGTGACGCCCAAGAACGTGGTGGAGTTCGCGGTGCCGCACATCCTCGCCGACGACGTCGCGCGCGTGCTGGACCCGCGCCTCCCCGCGCCCACGCCCGAGGAGGCAGAGGCGCTGGCCTACGTGGGCTACCTCGCCGCCGACTGTGTGGGCCCCGTGGGGTGCGACCGCCCGTCCATGACCGAGGTCGTCGACGCCCTGGAGCGCGCCCTCGCGGCCTGCGGGGCGGCGCCGCTCTCCCGCGCCGGCACCGGCCGCCGCCCCGTGCTCTCACGCTCCGGCACCGACCAGTTCGACCTCACCGACACCGACTAGCCGCCATCGCCGTCGTCTCAAACAAACTCTGCAGCTGCTGAAGAAACGTAGCTATTCGCATTGCGTCATCGGGCACTTCCATGGACCATGGTGCGGCCGTGCGGGTGCTTGCCAACAGCAAGCCGCCGCACGCGCGTCGCCATTGGGGACACCCCTGTCCCTGGGCCATGGTTTCCGTTGAAAAAGGCGATCGAGCAGGAGCGGGATCAGAAGGCACTCGACGCCGACATCTCCGATGCCGCCGCTGCTGCCACTGCTGCGTGATCAACGGTTTGATTTCTTGGTGAGATAACCTTCGATTGACTTGCGAACAACCCCCACAGCGACAGGGCAGCGGATCGACACATGGCCCCGTCCTGCAGGTGAAACGATTGACGAGACCAGCACGACGGAAAAAGATCATTCATTCTTTCTTCATTTCTCCCTCATTTTCTTCTTTCTTGCTCATTTGCTTTCTGCTTTTCCTTGTTGGAAGGTTTCCATATTCTTTTGCCAATGTGCATAGATAGATCAGTGACAAAGATTGAGAAGAAAAGAATCACCATTTACATATTTGCTTTCAATTTTCTAGTGAGGATTGTTTTTAGGACCTGCTCATGTGTATTATTCGGCGAATTTTTCTTTCATCCTATTGCAACGCCAACAACGGGAGCTATAGAAAAAAAAAATTAAAAAATTGCTGAGACCTGCTCTGGTGGTTTGAGTGCTTGGATCTGTAATAGAGTGCCAGCCGGCACAAGATGCAGGGATGTTTCAAGTGAATCAATCATTACATCGTGGAAAGATTTTAGTTTCTAAAGTTGATGGTTCGTTATGTGCATTGCTGAGGTCAAAAGGATCAAAAGGGAAACTTTTTTTTTTCCTGCAGTGCTGCCTTATCTTTCTTCGCTTTTCTCCAAAACGTTTTCACTAGTGCAGATCTGAAGTTGTTAAGCTCCTTTTGTCAGCTAATAACTGCGTTGCATGCCTGCTGCATCCATCACCTTTTGGGCATGCACATGAAGGTCTGTTCCTTTTTGGAACATGGCATCAGGTAAGCAGTAGGTAGCACCGGTTTCCAATTCAGAACGAAGGATCCTTTGGTGTTCTTTTATAGCCCTCGCCCCTATAGAACAACTAGGGTTCTAGAGTCGTGTGTGGAAGGTATGGTCGGATGGACTATCTTACTATTAACTAGAGGCACTAATGGAGTCTCTACATATACTGATTATAATGAAACATGTCGTTACTATTTTATAAGGTGCTCTAGAAAAAAATCCTAAAAAATCTCAGAAAAAAACACCCAACCATCAGCATAGTTGCTAGACTACAATTATCATCGACAATGATAACCATTAGGCATAAAATGTTTCTAAGGAATTGTCCACATTTGTCATTAAACATAATCTAAAGTAACCATGTAGATTGCATCAAATTACTCCTATATGTCATTGTAATAGATAATATATGTAAAAAATTTAAATTTGCATATAAACTACCTACTCCACTGCTATAAAAAATAAATTATAACATTTCCTCAAATTTACTTTCAAATTCCCAGCGTATGCTCTTATAAAAATATTATATAATCATAAAGTATGCATATATATGTTTCTAAATTACCATTTTTAGGCCCTGTTTGGAACGTAGAAACTAAAATAGAGGTAGGGAAAAAAACACATGAATATGATGTAGTATACGTCAAAAAACCACATGAATCCGAATCAGAAGAATGTCTAAATTTTGCTGTTTGGATTATAGGAAGGAAGAGAGCAACGAAGATGTGTGTTCCTAGATGTTTTATTTCCTGTAAAATGCACATGGCCTGTTGACTTAACAAAGTAATGGAAACCAGAGTTTCCTCTGTTCTTAACGGTATGACATGAATCCTTTCCAAAAGGAATGGAAGACTCCAAAATTCCTAAGGAAAAAACTTTGTTCCAAACATGCACAAACTAGCTCTAAGTAAATCCAGAATTCATTATATTTCAACTTTTCAAGAAATAGGTAGTATAATAAAGCTGCTACTCATGATAAAATTTTACACTATGATTAGAAAATTGTAATATAGTTTAATTGTAATTGCCCTATCTTTAAAAAGAATACTAAGATATATACCTAATTTTTTGATATAGTAAAGTCATAGCTAGAGCACCAACTTGACTATTTATGCCATTGCAAAAACTAATTACACAATCTAGGATCTTGAATCATCTTTTAATAATAAATACATTTAGTTCACAAGATACAAGGATGAACTTTAGTTATGCTTAGGTGGAGATCAAGCAATTAACACCTAAAATGATGATCTAAGATAGAGTCATGAAGACCCAAGAAGATAAGGAAGAAACTCTATACATCAAGGAAGAGAAGGCCGTACAAATAGACGCGAAGAAATACATTCAGAACAACACCATTGTGGTGCACCAGAGCTTTCCAATGGCGCCGGAGCTCTCCGGTGGGTGCATTGGATTTTCTGGTGGAAGGAGTCTAAGGCAAAGTTGGAAGCAGCGCATGTCATACCCCTAGTGTGCACCAAAATGTATGCATCAAAGCTCTACAGTGCAAAGCATCGGAGATTGCACCAAAGTTTAGGTGCGAACCAGAGGGCACCACATGCATCAGAGCTATAGAGTACATGCAATGGAGGAAGCACCGGAGCTTCAGTTCTTAGAGCGTTGCACTTGCACCATGCATAGGAATGGTCCGGTGGTGCACGGGAGCTACCATGAAAGGGGTGGGCTTCCAATTAGGCAGCAATGACGAGTCCATACGGCAGCGCACCGGATTTCTTCGGCAAGGTCACCGGAGCTATACAGTGCTCAATGGTTTTGTATCCTGTGACCTTTATGGCAAGTTTGGTTGGTTGTTGGGGCTATATATACCCCATACCTGGCTATTCAGAGGGTGTTAGAGCTTGCTAAAGCTATAGTTGAGTTGTGGGTCATTCTTTTATGCTCTAGCCACCACATGCGCTTAAGAGAATATTAGATAATTAATAGAAGTGCTACAATTAGTGCTTAGGACAGTTAGAGGTTATTTTAACGCTTACTTCTGGTTTGGACCTAGTGTTTAGTGAGGTTTGCGCATATCTCATTGTTATTGGTGCTTGTGTGCACCTAGAGTTGTACACATGAGGGTTGTAACCTTGTGAGATCACATCAATCATGTTTGTGGTGTGGCACCAGTGTTGTACGAGAGAACAAAGGCCCTCTATGGTTTTGACAAAGCTCCCTATAGTGAAGATGGCAGGAGCGGTTCCAGACAAGCCATACGAAAACCCATTTGCACATGAGGAGGGCTCATTGGTTGTCCATGTAGTTATCTGACCAGGAGCTTGGCCTTTGCGAGGGCATCCTTGCGAGAGGCTCTAATGAGTTAGCGGAAAGCGTAGGCTTTTCGATACCTTGGGGAAAACATCGTCAAGCGGAAGTTTTTTCTATTCTTGCTAAAAAACCTAAATTGTGAGGATGCTCGATAGTTTATTTGTCAAAAAAACAACACTTTTCATCACCCCTCTAATTCGATTTAGGCGATGGTCTTTTCTTAAAATCACCTCTTTTAGTAAGAACCAAACAAATACGACCTTGACTTTTTGTGGTAACTTGATCTTCCATTTATTTCTTGTTTTTTTGTTAGTTGAATCTGATATAGAATCTTTGGAACAAACTAACACTTCTGGGTTATCACAACGATCTAGGAGTATGTTGTCGATGCTTTTTCTAATTACTGATGATATTTATATGAATTGTTCTCATTTTTTTTCTCGAATACGCAAAAGATTTGTGTATCATTGTATTAAGTAGAAGAGCTTAAACAGACATACAACGCGCTTCTATCGAGCGCCGAAGGAGGTCGACCTAACACAGCCATAGCTGAACTATCCTAGCGAAATACCTTTTTGTTTCGATATTACATAAAATGAAACAACCAAAACCGACACAGTAGTGTGACCTAGGAGGTGGCTGAAAGGATCAAGATGCCCAAGAGGGGGGGTGAATTGGGCTTTTCTAAAAATTAAATGCAAGAATTAAGTCCTACAAGCCGAAATTCACCCCTAGTGTCTACTTGTGTTCCTAGAGAGTCTACCGATACAAAGTTTTGCAACCTAGTTTCCAATCCTAGTCTAGCATGGCAAGCCTAGGAATGTAAAATAAGCAATGAAAGTAAATACGAGAATATAAATGCTTGAATGTAAAGGGGCAAGGAACACGACAATGTTTTTCCGAGGTATCGGAGAGTCGTCACTCCCCACTAGTCCTCGTTGGAGCACCCGCGCAAGGGTGTAGCTCCCCCTTGATCCGCGCAAGGATCAAGTGCTCTCTACGGGTTGATTCTTCGACACTCCGTCGCGGTGAATCACCCAAAACCGCACACAAGATGAGTTGGGTCATCCACAAGCTCCGCCGGATGATCACCAAACTCCCAATCACCACCACGCCGTCTAGGTGATGGCGATCACCAAGAGTAACAAGCTAGAACTCTCACTTGACCACTACGAGCCCAAATGAGAAGGTGGATGCACACTTGCTACTCTCTAATCGCTAGTGAGGAACTCTCAAGCTTTGATTCTCAAATCTCTATCCTCACTAGTGCTCTTGCACTCCCTTGCACTCCAAAGATGTTTTTCAGTTGATCAAATGAGCAAGAGAAATCTAAAAGAGGTGGTGGGGATATATTTATACACCCCACAGACAAAACTAACCGTTACCCACTGACTCAGCAAAACACGGGCTGACCGGACGCGCCGGTTGAACTGACCAGACGCGCCGGTCGCTCGTAATGGTCGAAATCCGAAAAACAACTGAGTGACCGGACGCACCGGTCAGGGGCGACCGGATGCGTCCGATCGTGCAGGGAGCATACTGTACTCGCACCGGACGCGCGACCGCGTCCGATCGGTGATGATCGGACGCGTCCGGTCGTCTCTGGACCTTACTGGACTGTGACCGGACGCGCCGATCACACCCAGGTCGCGTCTGATCGGCTGTTTCCCTCAAGTGACACGTGTCGACTTCTGACCACCGCGTCCGATCCTCGCGAGGACCGCGTCCGGTCGTCAGAGCTTAAACCCTAGCCGCGGAACTGTACTGACCGGACGCGTCCGGTCATGCCGAGGACTGCGTCCGGTCATGGGAAAACGACCCGAAACTCTCCGAAACGCGTCACAACTTGAACCAAGTTGCTTCCAACTGAACTTTGAGCTATTCTAGAGCTGCCTAGCGCCAAGTTTAACAAGTGTGCACCACACCTAAACGTAGGACTCGCCTAGGTCAAGCTACCCGCTCATGCCCCCCTTTATAGTACGGCTAAAAGAGAAAAACGAAGATCCTAACGACTATTCCAAATGTATCTCAACACCTCGACATCTGGAACTAACCGTCCTTAATCTTGACGTCACTCTTTTGAAAACCGAAATGATTTCCATCAAGGAGCATGAATACCATGGTGCCCAAAGTAGTTAAAACCTCCATGACCTAACTTACCAAAGTTTCTGCAAAACACACGTTAGTCATGGTAATAAAGCGTTGTCATCAATTGCCGAAACCAAACCTCGGGGCCTAGATGCTTTCAATCTCCCCCTTTTTGGTGATTGATGACAACACTAAGATATAAAAGATTTGAGTTGAGGTTTTCGAGCATGCATGGTTCACATAAGCAAAAAGCAATAAGCACAAGGGGTTAGGAATTGCTTATGTGCCCCAAGCCAAAAGAGTGTACTCATAAGATAAGACAAAGAATGTTAGTACACTTACAGATATAGCTCATAAGAAATCGGAGTAAGGCACGGAAGCACAACCTTAGAGCTATAATTAAAAACGGTGACAAGTGTTAACACTACGACTGGATAAAACATTAAGACTCAAGGTTTATCACACGACGACATGCCACACGAATGCAATGACTGAAAAGTAAACATGATGCATGAATGTAGCACACAAGAAAAAACGAAAACCCTCTCTCAAAACTCCCCCTGAAACTACTCTCTCTCCCCCTTTGGCATCAAGCGCCAAAAAAACTAATCTAAGGATCTGACGGGGGGACAGACGGAGTCGTGTCGGGTGCCGAGGTGCGCGGAGTAATCACGAAGTGTAGAGAATCTCCCTCGGAATCTGAGCTATCTGGCTGACCCTCTGAAGAAACACGTGGCTGTGAAGCGGTCTGGGTCTGAGCGGCAGGAATAGGTACTGACGTAGTAGCAATAAGAGGATCCGTCTAAGTGACCTGAGCCTGTAGCGAGCCAATAGCAGGAGGATCTGTCGAGGCAACTGACGAAGGAAGAGTCTCTGTAGTACCGGTCCCTGTCACTGGAGGAATAGCTGCCTCTGAAGCTGACAACCCTGAAGAAGTAGCAAAGGTAGTGTGCGAGGGCGTCGGCTGACCAGTCAACTCGCTGTAGGTAGCACTGTAATCACCGAAGGGTGTGCCTGTCAGGAGGTGAGGGCGAGGCTGGTCTGAAGGTGTAAATCCCGTGTGAATAGGCGTGAAGCTCGGGGACTGGAATGACTGGTGAACCTGCTGCTGTGGAGATGTGAACTGGTAGCTCGGTTGTCCCTGACTTGATGGATCACTGGATTGTAAAGCAGAAGTCAGGACAGAAGCAGGCGGAGGAACCCCAACAGTGACTAGGTGGCGCAGGAGATCTAAGTACTGCTGCTGACTAGCTGCACTCTGTCGCTGAATCTCGTACTGCTGTCGCTGCATTTCAACCTGCTGCCTCTGGATCTCAAGCTGCTGACGCTGAAACTCGTCCTGACGAGCCTGAATCTGTCCAAGTGCTACAGCTGTGTCCTGAGCCTGTCGCTGTATCTGCTGTTGCTGCTGCTCCTGTGCCTGGGTCAACCTCTCAAGTATAGCCACCATGGCTGGGTCTGTGCGGGAGGCTGAACCAGAGCCACCGGCCTCGTGGTCGTGAGACCGAGGAGACCGGTACCTGGGGATGGGCTGGTAGTCCTCATCAGTGCTGTCAGATGTCACATCCTCAGGAAGATCAGCAGGCTGAGCGTCAAGATCGGCAAGCTCTACCTCTGCAAGCTCATCAACTGTGGCGTCCTGCTCAGCCGCTGTCTCAGTAACCTCAGGTCGCACACGCTGTCCTGGCACTGGGGCCTGATCTCTAGTGACTGAAGCCCAAAGCTGACGGATATCATACTCAGGGAAAGCAGTAGTAGTATCTGATATCTCAGCTCGGATCTCTGCTGGTAGCTAAATGGATGATCTAATGATGAAGCAGATCCAGTGTGCATAGGGCAGCTGACGATTACCCTTGAAGCCCTCAGCTATGGTGTCCTCCATTTCACTAAGTATGAGATCCCAAATGTCAAATTGTGTCTGTGAGAGGAGGTGGTGAACAACCCATAGCTGCATCCGAGTCAGTCCCTCTCTGTAGCCAAGTCGGGGAAGTAGAGTGCGTCTGACTATAGCATCCAGAACTCTGGCAAGTGGTGTCAAACTGGCAGGCGTGCGACGAGACCCTTCGCCAAAAGGCTCACGGAAGCAGGGTCGAATCAAGTCTGTAGGTGGCACTGCCCCGCCGTGAGGGCGTCTCGGTGGAGGAGTCTGACCAAAACACAGCTGATGTATCTTCGTGTTAGAAGCTGGGAGTCTGAGAATCTCCCGCACTCTGTTGCTGTATAGACGGTGATCGCGGCCTCGGAATGCAAAGTGAATGAAATCATGGGTAGGATCAATCCATAGTGAAGCATAAAACTCTCTGACCCATGTGCCGCAGTATGCACCTGTCCGTCCAAGAAGATCTGACAAGCCTGGCAGAAAGGACAGGTGCGGACGTAGCTATTCTCCCACAACCTCAACCAGTGACTCAAGTCGACAGACCCTCTGTGATCGAAAAGCAATACCGCTATCAACTAGAGCCCTGTAGAAATCCTCCTGAAGTGGGGTATAGAAGCCTTCTGAAGCTCTGTGATCCCTCACAGGTGGAAACCACCGACTGACCTCCACGAACCTCAACCCCTGCACCTGACGTGCTGTAGCACCCCTCAAGTCAAAGTGCTCGACCGGGGGTGAACCTCTAGCTCTGGGAGGAGGATGTGCTCCACGACGCTGGCCCTCTGGCCTAGGAGTCACCTGAGTACGTGCGCGTGTGGAGCGGCGACGTGGTGGAGACTGAGCTGGCTGCTCCTCTGTGTCCTCTGTAGCCTCTGGAGGTGGATCAACTGACATACCCTCTGTAGCTCCAGTATCCTCAGTACTCTCAGTGTCCTCTGTGCCGAGCTGTCGACCTTCTAGATGAAAACGACGCTCGCCTATGCGTATGCCACTGCTCCTACCACCTCTCTCTGCCTGCTCTGCTGCATCTGCCACGACCTGAGCAATCTCTGCCTCTGTAAGTGTCTTCTTCTTCTTTCTGGCCATGATCTTGATACGCTTCCCACGTGCGATCTCAGACCGACGAGGAGGACTGTCGTCCCCGTCACTAGAAGCACCACTGGCGTTCTTGCAATGCACCATGCTGAAAAACTGACCGAAAAACCTCTGAAAGATGGTGAACTGTCACTCGAGAGGCTTGGCCTCAATCCGTATCCGCAGGCTTGGCCTCGGATTCAGTAAACTGATCTCACCCTGACACACGGACAGACTCGCTGCAACGACGGAATAGAGAGATCTACTATAAGCACATATATAACTAAAAGGTACGAAACCCTAGAGATAGCAAGCATATGATATACGATGTGAATCGAAACGCGAAGCTACCTCGGATCGACGAGACGACGGTGACAAGATGAGGTGACCTAGATCGCGAGATTCCCCGAATTCGTCGAACGAGCTCTCGAGCTAGGGTTAGGGCAAACCCTAGAGGACAGGGCTCGGCCGAAGGATGGATTCGAGGAGCTAGCGAGGATGCTTGGCACGGGGGAGCACGTGGTGGCTGCGGTGGAGAAACCGGCGTGGCAAGTGGGGCCAGCAGACACGGCAGCAGTGGCGGCGCAGCTGCGGCAGAGGCGTGGGCGTGGCTGCGGGCAGAGGCGCGGCTGCCGGCAGGGCGGCAGTGAGCGCACGAGCGAGGCAAGCGCGGGCGAGGAGACGTGGCTGGGTCGTGGCTGGGCTTGCCGGAGGCGAGGAAGACGGCAAGGACGCGGCGGCTCCGGCGAAATTTGCGAGTTAGGGCAGGCGGCGGCGGAAGAAGCTCGGGCGGATGAAAAACACGGCCAAGGACGAACCGTTATATGAAGGGGTTAGATCCGCTCGACGCGTGATGACCGGACGCGGTGGTCGTTATGACCAGACGCGGTGGTGCAGCGTCCGGTCACACTCCAGTAAGCTCCTGGAGTGACCGGACGCGTCCGGTGAGGACTGACCGGACGCGGTCAGAGTTCGGTCGAGGGGAGCTCGGGAATTCATCGCGAATGACCGGACGCGGTGGTGGTAACCGGGACCGGACGCGGTGGTCAACAGCGGCGTGTCCGGTGCAGCGTCCGGTCACTAGATCTGGAGTTGGTCTTCTGGATGACCGGACGCGCTGGTGGACGCCGGGACCGGACGCGGTGGTGAAGCATCACTGCGTCCGGTGCAGCGTCCGGTCCAGCGTCCGGTCATTGTTCTTCGCCCTTCTTCGTTTCGAACTACGACGCGACTTCTCCCAATCAGGTTCCAATTCAAAAAGACACAAATAAACACCAATTGGAACACGATAAGAGTGACCTCACTCAAACCCTCAGATTTTTCAAAATAGATTGCCTTAGGCTAGTATTATTTTTAAGAAAATAGGCAATAAACACCCGAGGAGCAACGTATGGCCATGTAATAGAGTTTTTGAACCTTTAGGAGCGTCAAAATGCTCTCTTTATCCATGGACGAACCAGAGGTTGCTCAAAGCGAAACCGAAAAGAAACGCCAAACAAACAACCATGCATATGCAATGCAATACAAGAAGGTAAAGCTAGGATGCTTGTCAAGTTTGATCCACGGTTAGGCTTCTTCACTCCTCCAAAGAAGGGTTATCGTAACCGTGTTAGCCAAGCCCTAAAAGCATTGCGATAAAATAAACATGGCATATTATACAATGCAATGCAAGGGACAACACACGCTCATTTCTTAAAGTTGCTAGAATCAAGCACATTGAGTTCACTCCTTAACCTACAAAAGGTTGCCTCATCCAAAGGTTTAGTGAAGATATCCGCTAATTGATTTTCACTTCTTACACCTTCTAGTGAAATGTCATTTTTAGCAACGTGATCTCTTAGAAAGTGATGGCGGATATCAATGTGCTTGGTGCGAGAGTGTTGTACCGGATTGTTAGCAATTTTAACGGCACTTTCATTATCACATAAAAGTGGCACCTTTTCAAGAACAATTCCATAGTCTAGGAGGGTTTGTTTCATATATAAGATTTGTGCACAATAAGCCCCCGCGGCAATGTATTCCGCCTCGGCGGTGGACAAAGCCACACTATTTTGCTTTTTAGATGACCAAGATACTAAAGATCTTCCAAGCAAATGGCACCCTCCGGATGTGCTTTTTTCTATCAATTTTGCAACCGGCATAGTCCGAATCAGAATAGCCAACTAGTTGGAATCTAGCTCCTTTGGGATACCAAAGACCAATGCTTGGGGTGAGCTTAAGATATCTTAGGATTCTTTTTACGGCACTTAAGTGAGGTTCTTTAGGGCACGCTTGAAAGCGGGCACACATGCACACACTAAACATGATATCGGGCCTAGATGTGGTAAGGTACAACAAGCTACCAATCATAGAACGGTAGAGAGTTTGATCAACCGGTTTACCTCCCTCATCTAGGTCGAGATGTCCATTTGATGGCATTGGGGTCTTGATTGGTTTGCATTCTTCCATCTTGAATCTTTTGAGAAGATCCTTGGTATACTTTTCTTGAGAGATGAAAATCCCTTCTCTCATTTGCTTTACTTGAAATCCAAGGAAGAATGTGAGCTCACCAATCATTGACATCTCGAACTCCTTCGACATCAATTCACCAAATTCCTTGCAATAATCTTCATTTGTTGATCCGAAGATGATATCATCAACATATACTTGACAAATAAAGATCTCCCCATTAAACTTCTTGGTGAATAGTGTGGTGTCGACCTTCCCAATGGTGAAGCCCTTCTCAATGAGGAAGTCCCGGAGGCGCTCATACCATGCTCTAGGGGCTTGCTTGAGCCCATATAACGCCTTGGACAACCTATAAACATGATTAGGATATCTAGGGTCTTCAAACCCGGGAGGTTGATTAACATAGACTAGTTCATTTATAAAGCCATTTAAGAATGCACTTTTCACATCCATTTGATATAGTTTTATATCATGATGTGATGCATATGCAAGGAGGATACGAATGGCTTCAAGTCTTGCAACGGGTGCAAAGGTTTCTCCAAAATCAAGACCTTCAACTTGAGAGAACCCCTTTGCAACTAGTCTTGCCTTGTTCCTCACCACTATGCCTTGGTCATCTTGCTTGTTTCGGAACACCCACTTGGTTCCAATGACTCTTGCACCTTTAGGATGCTCTTCAAGTGTCCATACTTGATTGCGGGTGAAGTTGTTTAATTCTTCATGCATTGCATTCACCCAATCCGGATCTTGAAGAGCTTCTTCTACATTCTTAGGTTCAACGCAAGAGACAAAAGAGTGATGTTCAACAAAAGAAGCTAGCTTTTGAGATCGAGTCATTACTCCCTTTGTAGGACTCCCTATGATGAGATCTTGTGGATGTGCTTGAAGTAGTGGTGAATTTCTTCTATCAACCACTTGAGGAGGTGGATGGGGAGCATCAACATCTTGAGCTTGTCCCTCGGCTTGTTCATGAGAGACATAAGTGTCTTCATTTTCAACTCTCTCATTCTTGTCATCATCTTGAGGCACACATGATGAAGATGGTGGATCAACAATTTGTACATCGTCATCATCATCTTTTGGCTTGATGTCTCCCACCGGCATGTTCTTCATGGCCTCCCTCAAGGGTTCATCACCTACATCATCACAATTCTCAATTGCTCCTTGAGAGCCGTTAGATTCATCAAATTCCACATCATATGTTTCTTCAACCAAACCGGTGGCATGGTTAAATACTCTATATGCTTTGGACTTTGATGAGTAACCAACAAGAAAACCAATATCACAACGTCTTTGAAACTTCCCTAGGTGTTGACGCTTCTTGTAGATGTAACATTTGCAACCAAACACCCAGAAGAAAGAGACGTTCGACTTCTTCCCATTAAGCAACTCATAGGGGGTCTTGCCAAGAAACTTTTGTAGGAAGAGGCGATTTGAAGCATAGCATGCGGTGTTGATTGCCTCGGCCCACAACTTCTCGGGAGTGTTGTACTCATCTAGCATTGTTCTTGCAAGGGTGATCAAAGTTCGGTTCTTTCTCTCAACTACACCATTTTGTTGAGGAGTGTAGGTTGAAGAGACCTCATGCTTGATTCCAATTTCATCACAATAAGCTTCAATGTTGGTGTTGTCAAACTCTTTACCATTGTCACTTCTAATCTTCTTTATCTTGACTTCAAATTCATTTTGAGCTCTCTTTGCAAACTTCTTGAAGCAATTTGCCACTTCGGATTTGTCATGAAGGAAGAAAGTCCATGTATACCTTGAGTAGTCATCCACTATCACAACACAATAGAGATTACCACCTAAGCTCTTGTATGTTGTAGGCCCAAACAAATCTAGTGTAGAAGTTCTAGCACTCTTGAAGTTGACATGAAGGCTTTGGTTGGATGAGTGTTTGCAACTTGTTTGCCCGCTTGACATGCACTACAAGGTTTGTCCTTTTCAAACTTCACATCCTTCAATCCTCTCACTAGTTCTTTCTTCAATAGCTTGTTGAGAGTGTTCATTCCAACATGAGCAAGCCTCCTATGCCAAAGCCAACCAAGTGAGGTCTTGGTGAACAAACATGTCATCAAATTTGCATCTTCGGAGGTGAAGTCAACAAGATAAAGATTGTTGTATCTAAAGCCTTTGAATATCACTTGCTTGTCATCTATCTTTGAAACTATCACTTCATTTGGTGTGAACAAGCATTAGAAGCCAAGGTCACAAAGTTGCCCAACGGATAACAAGTTGAAACTCAATGAAGCAACATAGAGCACATTTGAGAGTGAGTGATCATGTGATATTGCAATCTTGCCTATACCCTTGACTTTGCTCTTTGAATTATCCCCAAATGTGATCTTCTCTTAACATATTCCATTCTCTTCAATGGTGGTGAACATACGAGGATCACCGGTCATATGTTGAGTGCAACCACTATCAATAACCCAATGAGATCCATCGGTCTTGTAGTTCACCTACACACAAGAGATCAAGCTTTTTGTTTAGGGACCCAAACTTGAGAGGGGCCCTTGACTTTCTCCACTAGTGACTTGGCAACCCATATTTTCTTTGGCCTATTCTTGTTTGGGGGACCCAAAAACATGACTTTCATCTTTCCATTTGAATCTTTTCTTAGCATATAATGAGCATTGAAGGCAAAAGGTCTAGCATGCTTGGGCAAGGGTTGTGGTGGTGGAGTTTTGCATTCATGAGCAAAGTGACCTTCTTGACCACACTCAACACATCTCTTTGGCTTGGGCTTTGACTTGCTTTGTTGTTGTTGAGCTTTTGCTTTCTTCTCTTGATTTGCCAAGTACCCGATACCACTTCTATCCATCTTCATTACGGTGTTCATGAGGAGCTCACTTTGCAAATGTTGGCCTCTTGTGAACTTGCTTAGGCCGGTCTTGAGATGCTCTTTTTCTTGCTTGAGCTTTTTGTTTTCTTCAATGAGTGACTCATTTGTTGGTTGCTTCTCAAGAGCCATCAAATCTTTTAGCTTCTTGTTCTCATTAGCAAGCTTCTCATTTTCACACTTGATCTTGGCATAATCATCATAGTTGCTTGACTCAACCACACTCTTGCCTTTGCTACTAGAACCTTGCTCAATGCTTTCAATCATCAAATCATCACATGATGTAGCTATATCACACTTAACAACATAGTTAGTAGCATCATGTGTCTCAAGAGCAAGTTCATTAGCAACCACAAGACTATCATAGTCAATTTTTAATGTGGTGTATTTGTCCTTTAGAGAATTATGTCTAGTGATGAGCTCATCATGCTTCTTCTCAAGTTTATCATGTTGATCTTTAAGCTCTTTATAAGAGGTTTTGAGCTCCTTGAGAGTGGAAGACATCACTTCATTTTGAACTCTAAGCTCACCACTAGTCTTTTGAATATTCTCAAGCTTGGATGAGAGTGATTCATTTTCATTTTGAAGATCATCATTTTCATTTCTAGTCTTTCTTATGATTTTAGTGTATTTGTTTAGCAATTTTACAAGTTCATCATAAGAAGGTGCGTCATATTCATCATCACTATCACTATCATCATTATCATCACTATCATGGTTTTGTACCTTTTGTTCACCCTTGGCCATAAGGCATAGGTGAGTAGTGGACGATGATGGTGAAGGAGGCGGTGAAGGTGGTGATGAAGATATCGGTGAAGATGATGGCCCCATCACAAATGCGGTAACCTTCTCTTTCTCATTATCGCTCTCATCTTCGGAGGACTCACAAGATGATTCAATGTCGATGAGCCAATCACCAACAATGTATGCCTTTCCTCCCTTCTTCTTCTTGTGGAACTCCTTCTTCTTGCCATCCTTCTTCTTGTATGGCTTGTTCTTCTTCTTCTCTTCTTCTTCATCACTTGAATCATTTTTCTTGCCCTTGTTCTTGTTCTTGTACTTGTCTTTTGGTGGTCTAGGGCATTGATGAGCTAGGTGGCCAAGTTCACCACAATTGTAGCAATCCATCTCCGAGATTGGCTTTCTCTTGCTACTTGTGAAGAATTTCTTCTTCTTGCCATCGAACTTGATGCCACTCTTGTTGAGCTTCTTTAGCATCTTGGTGGTCTTTCTCACCATGAGTGCAAGTGATTCATCATCGACATCACTTTCACTTGAGCTTTCTTGCACCATCATGGCTTGGCCCTTCTTCTTCTTCTTGTTATGACTAGCTTTGAAGGCCAAGTCTCTCTTCTTAGAAGATGATGAGCCCTCTTCCGGAGTGATATGCATGTACATCTCATGAGCATTGATTTTTCCTAATACTTGAGTCGGTGTTGCGGTGGAAAGATCACTTTGGTGAAGCACGGTGACAATGTGACCATACTTCTCAACGGGAAGCACGCTCAAGATCTTCCTTGCAACATCCGATTGGCTCATTTTAGTGAGCCCAAGAGCATTGAGGTCCTCTACAAGAACATTCAAACGAGTGTACATGTTATTAGCACTTTCTTTGGGAAGCATCTCAAAAGAATTAATTTTCTTTAAAGCTATGTGATAGCGTTCCTCACGCTCACTCTTAGTTCCCTCATGGAGAGCACAAAGATTTTCCCACAATTCATGAGCGTTCTTTGCATTACGCACACGATTGAAGATATCTTTGCCTAAGCCCCGGTAGAGTGCATTTTTGGCCTTTGCATTCCACCGGTCGTACTTCTCCTCGTCACCAATGGGGTTTGCGGGATCCTTGATAGCGGGAAGCCCTTCGGTTGCGGCTCTAAGACATTCAACATCTATGGCTTTGAGATATGCCTCCATGCGGATTTTCCAATATGGAAAATCATCCCCCTCAAAGGTGGAAGGTGGTCCTTCCCCGTTAGACATCTTGCTCTAGGCGGTAAAGCCTAAAAGAGGAGCAACACGGCTCCGATACCAATTGAAAGGATCAAGATGCCCAAGAGGGGGGGTGAATTGGGCTTTTCTAAAAATTAAATGCAAGAATTAAGTCCTACAAGCCGGAATTCACCCCTAGTGTCTACTTGTGTTCCTAGAGAGTCTACCAATACAAAGTTTTGCACCCTAGTTTCTAATCCTAGTCTAGCATGGCAAGTCTAGGAATGTAAAACAAGCAATGAAAGTAAATACGAGAATGTAAATGCTTGAATGTAAAGGGGCAAGGAACACGGCAATGTTTTTCCGAGGTATCGGAGAGTCGCCACTCCCCACTAGTCCTCGTTGGAGCACCCGCGCAAGGGTGTAGCTCCCCCTTGATCCGCGCAAGGATCAAGTGCTCTCTACGGGTTGATTCTTCGACACTCCGTCGCGGTGAATCACCCAAAACCGCTCACAAGATGAGTTGGGTCATCCACAAGCTCCGCCGGATGATCACCAAACTCTCAATCACCACCACGCCGTCTAGGTGATGGCGATCACCAAGAGTAACAAGCTAGAACTCTCACTTGACCACTACGAGCCCAAATGAGAAGGTGGATGCACACTTGCTACTCTCTAATCGCTAGTGAGGAACTCTCAAGCTTTGATTCTCAAATCTCTATCCTCACTAGTGCTCTTGCACTCCCTTGCACTCCAAAGATGTTTTTCAGTTGATCAAATGAGCAAGAGACCTCTAAAAGAGGTGGTGGGGATGTATTTATACACCCCACAGACAAAACTAACCGTTACCCGCTGACTCAGCAAAACACGGGCTGACCGGACGCGCCGGTTGAACTGACCGGACGCGCCGGTCGCTCGTAACGGTCGAAATCCGAAAAACAACTGAGTGACCGGACGCACCGGTCAGGGGCGACCGGACGCATCCGATCGTGCAGGGAGCATACTGTACTCGCACTGGACGCGCGACCGCGTCCGATTGGTGATGATCGGACGTGTCCGGTCGTCTCTGGACCTTACTGGACTGTGACCGGACGCGCCGATCACACCCAGGTCGCGTCCGATCGGGTGTTTCCCTCAAGTGACACGTGTCGACTTCTGACCACCGCGTCCGGTCCTCGCGAGGACCGCGTCCGGTCGTCAGAGCTGAAACCCTAGCCGCGGAACTGTACTGACCGGACGCGTCCGGTCATGCCGAGGACCGCGTCCGGTCATGGGAAAACGACCCGAAACTCTCTGAAACGCGTCACAACTTGAACCAAGTTGCTTCCAACTGAACTTTGAGCTATTCTAGAGCTGCCTAGCGACAAGTTTAACAAGTGTGCACCACACCTAAACGTAGGACTCGCCTAGGTCAAGCTACCCGCTCATGCCCCCCTTTATAGTACGGCCAAAAGAGAAAAACGAAGATCCTAACGACTATTCCAAATGTATCTCAACACCTCGACATCCGGAACTAACCGTCCTTAATCTTGACGTCACTCTTTTGAAAACCGAAACGATTTCCATCGAGCATGAATACCATGGTGCCCAAAGCAGTTAAAACCTCCATGACCTAACTTACCAAAGTTTCTGCAAAACACACGTTAGTCATGGTAATAAAGCGTTGTCATCAATTGCCAAAACCAAACCTCGGGGCCTAGATGCTTTCAGTGGCCTTGCGTCTTCGCAGCTACTTGGACGGGCCCTTTTCAACGGCTAGGAAGAGCGTGTCCATCGTCTCGGCCTTCGACACGGTCAGGTTGCCGTCGAATGTTGTCATTGATAGTTGTATGATCATGCCAATTAAGGTTTGTGCCATTCTCATTTTCATTAGTTGTATTGGATATAAAATCTTTGTTTTAATGTTACTCCCTCTATCCCTTTTCATCTATCGCCATAGAAAACGTGCTGGTCAAACTTTTCTCAACATTGATTAGTTTATAGAAAATATTAACAACATTTGTATCTCTAAATAAGTTTATTATGACAATAAATTCAATGATCTATCTAACAAATTTACCATAACATTAACAATATATATATATATATATATATATATATATATATATATATATATAAAGTTGAGTACATTTGACTTCTGAGAATGGTAGATAAAAAGGGACGGAGAAACTAATCGTTAGACAATTATAAAATTCATGGGATGAATATTTTATTTTTAATTAACATGCTATAGTAGCAGAAGAAGGTTGGACATACCATCCTCTATCCCAAATTATATGTTATTTTGGCTTTTCTAGATACATAGCCTTTGTTATACACCTAAATATACAATATGTGTACATACGCAATAAAAGCTGTATATTTAGAAAATTCAAAATGACCTATAAAGTTGAACTGATGGAGTAGTGTAGAACTAATGCTAACAATAGGCATGTCTTTAATCCTTGTCCCTGTGTAAATGTGTAATCAAAGGATGGACGACCAGGGAGACAGGAACAAAGCAGAAGTCAATAGTCCGAGAGGAGTGTCAATTACTTCCTTCATTTCAAATTACAAGGCATTCCAAGAATCTTGGAGAGTCAAAGTATCTTAAGTTTGACCAAAATTATAGAGAAAATTACAAAAATTTATAACATCAAATAGGTATACTATAAAATATAATTAATGAAAAATCTAATGATACTTAATTTGTGTCATAAATATTATTATTTTATCATATAAATTTGGTTAAAGTTAAGATTTTTTTTTTGACTCTCACGACTCTTAGAATGACTTGTCGTTTAGGACGGAGGGAGTATTGACCAACAACACGCCAGTCACGCCCACGCCACGAGCGGGGGCTCCCGGAGGAATCGGAGCCGTGCACGTCGAGGCACGCAAGGACAGCCAGAAGCCGCCGGCCGGCAGAGGTCAGAAAGTAGAGGTCATGATCGCCCGGCGATGGTCTTGGACTCATGGCTGGCACGGCGTTCAGGCCTTGCAGGTCATGCACTGACGCTGCCTCTGTGTGTCGTCTCAAGACTGGTCCAAAGCAACCAGGCAGACAGAGGCTGACGACGGGCGGGGACGTTGGACTGGCCAGCCCCGTTGGACCGTTCGACGACCAGCCCCGTGGGACCGTTCCGCGGCCGCGCGCGCTTCGGTCGACGGGGACGGCTCCGGGGCTCCGGCGTGCGGTTCGCTGTCTGCGCGCGGTCGGCCGTCTCCATCTCCATCTGCGGCCGCGACGGATGTGGTGCGCGCCAGCGCGTGGGCGGGCTCGGTTCCTGTTCCTGACAGGGACGTCTCTATAGTTTTCCAAACGGGCTAAGCCCGTTGGGCCGGCCCGGGCACGGCACGGATTTGACCCGGCACGAAAACGGCCCGGCCCGCTAGCATCGTGCCCGTGCCAAGCACGGCCCGAGGCCGTGCCCGTGTCTGGGCCGCATTGGCGACACGGTGGCACGGCACGAGCACGGCCCGCTTCAACGGGCGGCACGGTGGCGGCACGGTTGAGCCGTCCGATGCCCTGCCCCCTCGCCTCCCGACCGTTGGATCACCGCGTGGGGGACGCTGCTATATAACGCCGAGCGGCGGCCGCGGCCCCTCACCGGTGAAACCCTAGTTCATTTCGTCTCTCGCTCGTCTCTCTCCTCCTCGCTCCTCTCTCGTCTGTCTCGCTCGCTCCCCTCCGTCGAAACCCTAGATCCCCTTCTCCTCGACCTCGAGCTCGACTCCGGCAGCCCGCGGCCGGCACGGTGAGACGGATTGGCCGTACACTCCGATCTGCTTCCTCCCTGACCATAAATGTAGCCTCGTCCCCTCTTGCGTCCCCTGGTCTTCTCTGTTTCTTCCGCCTCGTCGGCCTCGTCGCCGCCGCCTGACTCCGGTCATCTCGGGGCTCCGTGTCCGTGAGGATGCGTTGAGGCACCAGGGTGACGGATCTAGCCGAACCCGCCGTCGCCGTTGCTGCTGGCACATCCGGTGCTCCGGCCTAAGAGGTACGTCCAGATCCGGTGCAGATCTTCTCTTTTCTTCATCTTTTCGGTTAGATCCGGTGCTCCGGACTAACAAATTTCTTTCTTTTTGTTTTTCTTTTGTAGCCGTTGAGGGACCGGTGGCCGGCAGCAGCGCGATGTCGGAATCGGAGGCGGAGGAGATTGGTCACTCCATGACCATCAACGACGAGCTGCGGCTCTGTGGGATGGCCGGAGATGACGAGGACGACGTGATTGGTGATGCCGAGGCGCTCTTAGGCCCTCGCGCTACTGAGGATCTCTTCAACCGGACTCATGCACGGCTTCGACGAGAGGCCATCGCCGTCACCGCCCATTCTTGCGGTGGCAGTGGCACTGGCGCTGCTTCCGCGTCCGACGGTGATGCAGCTGCTCCCGGTGCGGCCGCTGCCACCGGTGAGGCCGCTGCAACCGGTGAGGGCTCCGTCAAGCCATCAAACCGGCAGTCCACCTCTGCATGTTGGGACGACTTCGAGAAGCTCTTCAAAATTGTGAACGGGCAGAAGGTCAGGTATGGCGCTCGATGTCACCACTGTAAGAAGGAGTATACTGCTAATTCTAAATTTGGTACTGGCCGTTTACTCCGTCATATGGAAACTTGCCCTAAGAAACGTGAAAAAAATCGCATGACTCAGTCTCACATTACTTTTCTTAAGGATGGTACTAATCTGATAGTTAAAAATCGCATGACTCAGCAATATTTGGGTGCTGATCTCTTTTTGCATCAAAGATGTGCATGCCATATTATTAATCTGATAGTTAAGGAAGCTCTTGTTACTGTAACTCCTATGATTGATGCTTTTAGAACTGCTATCTCTTTTATCAACTCTTCTAACCTAAGAGTTGCTTCATATAAGAGCTATTGCATGGCATCTGGAACCAGACCTCGAACATTTGGGCTGGACATGGATATAAGGTGAAACTCTACATATCTGATGCTTAAGCATGTCTTGCCCCACAAGGAAATTTTTCATACTTTCATTGAGTCCAATTACCCAAGACCTAGAGGTGGTGCCTTTCTCTTAACTCATGATCATTGGGCTATGGCAACTAAAATTCTAGAATTTCTTGAACTGTTTTATGACTCAACTGTTGCTTTGTCTAGTGTTTACTATCCTACTGCACCTTTAATGGTTCATCACATTGTTAGGATTGCTATTCACCTGCATAAGTATCAAAATGATGAGCATATTAGACCTGTTGTCCATCCCATGATTGATAAGTATAATAAATACTGGAAAACAATACCTCCACTTTACTGTATTGCATTTATCTTGGATCCAAGAGCTAAAATGAAAGGTTTCAACAAAGTTCTTAGAAAGTTACAACTAATCACTGATGCTGATTATTCTAATAAGGTATTGGAAACTAGATCTCTTCTTTTCAAGCTCTATCACAGGTATGATGATTTATATGGCTCTGTCAGGGAGAAAAGGGTTGTCCCTCCAAGCCTATCTGGTAAGAAAAGAACAGCTTGAGATGAAATATATGATGATGATGTGCTTCCTCCTAATCTTGATATGTCTAGGAGTATTCCTGCTACTGCTTTGCTGCATGCAGCAAGTTCTTCCTCTAACATTGGTTTTGCTTCTAAACTTACCTCTTACCTTGACTGTGACACAGTCAGCCAGTTGGATGATGACTTTAACATCTTGAACTGGTGGCATCAGCATAAACTGACATATCCTGTTGTTTCTACTCTTGCTAAAGATGTGTTTAGTGTGCCTCTTTCCACCATATCTTCAGAAGCTACTTTTAGCACCACTGGCAGGATCATCGAAGAACGAAGGCGGAGGCTGAAGCCAGAAACTGTGGAGGCACTTGCTTGCATCAAGGACTGGGAGGCTGCAGAGATAAGGATTCAGCACATGGTGGAGGACAAGGAGCTGGTGGAGGCATTTGAAGAACTTTATCTTGATGTTGATTAATCATTTATGTAATGGTTCTGTAACTTAAGTAGGATTTAGACTTTTGCTGCTGGAGCAGCTGGACTTGGGCCCTTGGGGTATTGAACTGTTGATCTAATATTGTGGAGCTGGCTGCACTCGTTTTCCCTGTCTAGGGTTTCTCACAAGGGTGAGTTTTACCTAGACAGGTTTTTAATGAGGCAGCCATTGCACAGCTCCTTTTTGTTGCTATCTGTGATGTGTTCAGCTGTATTTTTTTGATTTTTTTTGTTGAATTTGAAGTTAGATGTATTTTTCTATATTGAAAGAGATGTAACTCTGCTGGAAACGTGCCTGGGCAGGCACGAGCACGAGCGTGCTGCCGTGCTAAACGGCCCGGCACGACACGCTCCAGAAAGTTTAGTGCCATGCCCGTGCCTGGCTGACGGCACGGCGGCACTATCAGGCACGGCACGGCAGGCACGCGGGCCAGATCGTGCCGTGCCTAACCGTGCCGTGCGTGTCTGCCGTGCCCAGGCCGTGCCCGTGCCGTGCCTCCGTTTGGAAAACTATAGAAGCCTCTGTCTTGTTGCGGCCAGCCCGGCCCCGGCGTGGGGCTGCGCTGCGGTCTTCGCGCCGTGACGTGGCGTAGTACGCGGCCAGGCACGGCCATGGAAGTTGCCATTGGTGCATCGTCCTTGACTCGACTGTACAACCTCCGTCCGGGAAAACAAAGCTCTAGATTTGTACCTAGTCAATTTTTTCTTAAGTTCGATGAAAACTATATAAAATAAATTTATTTACGAAAAATATGTATATACTATAAAAGTATAGGTCCTGATGAGTCTAATAACACTTGTTTTTAATATCATAAGATATTCACATCTTTTATAGATTTAATCAATATGGTTTCGCTCGCTACTAACTTTGTTCATGGTTTGGGCAAACTCGGTAACTAACCCAGACCTACCCCAAATCAAACTGTACAAAACATACATATTCAAATTAAAATTAAAATACGAGTACATGAAACTGGTAGCTCGTCGAGACCAGCGTAACCAAAACATGGCTAATACTGGTGGTGCCAGATTGATGGCCTCTTGATCATCTTAGATGATGATCTGGTTGATGCTTCTTCAATGTGCTAGATGCGTAAGCAGAAGTGCCTGAGAGTTGATTATGTGACATTTCCAAAGTTTGGGTCTGTTGTTGTAGATGGTTGGAGGGTGATGCTCCTGCCGTGGTCATTGACGTTGTTGAATTTTGACATATCAGAATTCGGCAATCGTCAACGACATGGATTGAAGGTGAAGACTGTCATTAGTGGGCGCTGCATTTACTCTAGTGTATCTTTCATATTGTCTAGAGATTTAGATATAAGCAGGGACGTAATGACTCTAAGGGCTTGTATGGATCCTTGGAATTGAATTCATTCTAATAATTATAATTTAGACATAGATTAATTAAGCTAATATAGTTGTATATGAATAATTTGTATATTTATTGTAGGGAAGTGAGTTGAAGTGTGTGCTATAAGTTGGAAAGTAGAATTATAGTACAATGATCTATAGAATCCATTTTCATCTCACACCCTATAAATTTAAGATATGCTTATTTATGAGCTTGAGAAAGTTATGAAATGTCAAATTCTAAGCCAAATAGCCTAATCCATTAGGTAGATTTCAATTTCTCCAAAATAAAAGGATATAAACGGCCCCTAGTAGACACTAGGAAACATTCAATTGGTTTCATTTTGATACAATGGAATAATGCATCTCCAAAAGTCCTACGGGACGAACAGAAACATTGAACACATTAGTGTTTTCTAACATATATATCCCGCTATCTGTCTCTCAAATCCTACAATTACTCCGTAGTCATATATAAGTGAGACATGGTCTCAAAAACTAAACTCCAACTATTACCATTGTTGTAATGAATTTATGGCTCTCTCTCTCTCTCTCTCTCTCTCTATATATATATATATATATATATATATATATATATATATATATATATATATAGTGAAGTCTATTTTCAATAAAAAAGTTCAAATACCTGAACTCAATACAGAAAAGGTATATTGTAATCGAAGTAGAAGTTTGTTTTTTTATTGAATGGGGTATATATATCACTGAAATGAGAACCCTAAACGTTCATGAATTAAAGTGCATGCTCATATTTTCTTAAATTTATTCGATATCCGTCCAACGTGCATACATAGTGAAATAGTAGCACACGGTCAATTTCTAGAAGGACGAATTTAATTTGCAAAAACACCTACAATGGTTGATGAAATACTGGACACTAGTATCGGCTAGTTACGTTAGTTTTGTAATAAAACATAGTCCCTCTATCTCAAAAAGACTGCAATATAATTTTAGGTATGAATCTGGACAAGCATAGACCTCCTCCTCAATTGCTCTTTTGGAGGAGCAATTTTTTTGTATTTCATTCTTGGTCTAAAAACGGCTCCGTCTCCTCTACTATGGGCCTCTCTTCCTCAAGTGTTCGATGATGTTTCTTTATTTCCTCCACAGGAGTTAGTAGAAATATAGAATCATATATGTTGATTACTAATGTTCTAATAAAGTTAGTAGGAGCAGAAATGAACTTTGACAGTGCTGAGGTAATGGCCAAGCCAATTGGCCATTTGGCGGGCTTGCAGGGCCGCCCAGGTCCACCCTGCAGTTGTTGCTTATCGATCAGACGGCCCTGGACACAACACAATACATTTTTTTTTAGGAAGCCAACACAATACATTAGCGTTGGACGGACCTAGGAGTAGTAGAGTAATTTGACCGTCTATAGTCCTGGAACGGCTGTCGGCAACTACAATAAAGCAAGCAGAGCAGCTGAGGCAAAGAGGCGACGACGTACGGAAGCGCATGCAGGCGTTGGCGCGTCGCCGTCGGCGGTGGCATATCCCGTTAGCAGAGAAGCTAACAAAAAGAAGCAGGTAGTTTGTAGCACATGGACTCCGCCGATCGATGTCGACCGTTGGAGTCCACCTGCTCCGCTGGATCCGCCGACGTACACTACAGGTCGACTAGTCTAATCGCTAATCGTCGCTGCCGAGCTGGCGGCCTGGCGCCAATCGTGGTCTTCCGTGCACCCGCCGCCCGGCCGTCCCGCATGCGATTGCGCGTGCTCGTCTGCGTCGCTTTGTCTCGTCTCGTTGCAAAATACTCCTACGTCCCGTAACAAGTGCACTTATAGAATTAAAATTTTATCTTAAAATAAGTGTATTTCTAGATATAAGACAAACTAACTTCATTTTTTTTTTCTACTTTCTCTCTTCCCGAGGTGCAATGATTATATTTTTATAAAGGCATTTATGTAATTTCTCACTAACTTTGATTTTTTCACATAAACTCTAGAAATACACTTATTTTCGGACGGAGGGAGTATGAGGACCATGCGTGAAGGGGGCGACCGCCGCGAATTTTTTTTTATTTTTAGCCTAAATTTGAAACAAATTTTAAATTTAACCTGCATTTGAATTTTTTTTTAAATCTAACCCGTTTGGCCCCGCCACCATGCATGACGGGGCAAATGCACTGAACCCCGCCATGTAGGGTGGCGGGGTACAGGTCCCACGTGGCACGCTGTAGGCCAGCGTGGAAAGAAGTACCCTGCCATGCATCACGGTGGGGTACCCCTAACCCACCATGAATCATGGCGGGGTACAAGTCCGCCCATTTAAAAGCCCGGGCACTTCTTGTTTTTGGCCATTCATCCATTTCATTTCCCGCAGCGCCCGTCCCCGTCCCCTCCCCTCGGCGCCCGTCCCCGTCCCGCCCCAGGACCGAGCTCCCCTCCCCTCGGCGCCCGTCCCGCCTAGGGCACCTCCCCGTCGGCTACCGGCCCATCGTCGGACCTTGTTCCGGCCACTCCTTCTCTGCGTCCATCGTTGTAGTATGTTTGGTTAATGTAGTTAGTAAAGTTATATTAGTTTTAATCGTATTGATATTGTACATTGTATAAGTGATATGTGTTTTCTGTAGAAATCATTTCGTGTTATTAGATGGAGGACTCGTATCGTGAGTTGATTTGGAGGAAAAAGGGTCGTCCTAGAGAGATGTACCCCGACGTGTCTTGCAAGGATGCGCCCGTTCCTCCCGAGGAACCTTTCCCTAACTGTGACTGTGGTCATCCGGCGCACGTGAGCCAGTCGAGACATCCAGACACTACGGCTCATTGCTTCTACGCATGTTATAGTTGTAGCGTAAGTAATTGTGCCCTTTGTTTTTCTTATTGGTTTCTGATGTTGTATTCGCGATGAGATAATTTGAACTTTTTTGTAGCCGTACTTCCGGTGCTTTTTCTTCCAATGGATCGACGGTCCAGACAAGTTTGACCAAGGATTCTCCTTTTCTACCCCGGCATTGATTATTGCAAGCGTGAGGTGTTTACTCGCTGGGTTCCGCCCCCTCCTAACCCTCCTCCTATGACGGAGGAAGAGAAGGCCGTAGCATCGGCACGCCGGCTCGAGGATCCTCCAAATTGCCTTTGCGGAGAGCAAGCCGTGATAAACCCACGCAATGAACAAGAGTTCATTTGTCCTCTACGATATGAGGTAAGGTTTGAGTGAACCTTGGAATGTCATGTCATATATGTGTGTTTTACTGTTTTGATTTTGTAAGATCATGATTATCCCAAGTGCCGTTTCAAGGAATGGGTCTATGGTCCAAAGAGCCATTGGTCGGAGCCGGAGAAGAATGAGGAGGTGCCAGACTGGAAGAAGAAGAGGAGGTCTATTGCGCCTCCTGTGATGTGCAAATGTGGTGTTGAAGCTAGCTACGGCCTTGTCCCTTCAGGCCTTAGGATTGGGCACTTCTGTGGCCACATGATCGATTATGACGAGGTTTGTTAGGACTGTTGACACTTAGTGCTAATGTTTTATTTTGTTTGCTTTTGTACGCTAACTTTGTATTCATCTATTTGTTGCAACAGAGCACTCAGAAATGCAAATGGGAATCATATGATGATGTGTATAAGTTCAAGGATGAGTATAAGACAAAGGTAGCACTTCGCAAGATGAGAGGATATCCTGCAAACTACATCACTGATTTCGTTAAGAACCATAAGAAGAAAATGGTACGACGGGCCCAAGACATGCGTGTTCGTAACCCGGAGAGTATTGCGTGGAAGAAGTGGTACGAGCAAAAGAAGAAGGATGTAGAGTAGTACCAGGCACGGAAGGCTGAAGAGGATGCAAGGAAGGCTGCAGAGGAGGCTGCGAGAGCGGAGATGCAAGGCTTGAACGATACTATTGACTCATTATGTGCGAGTGAGTCATTGCGGTTTTGAAAACTCAATCTTCTTTGTTTGACTGTCAATAAAGTCATTGCAAAGATCGTGTTAATTGTTTGCATTTTGTACTTGCAGAGATTGGATGCACCGGCAACTGGCAAGCAGATGTGGCTCGTGCTAGATACACGGAGAATAGGACACTAAAGCGGGACGCAGGAGTTGCTGGCACCGCAAGCCGTCCGATTGTGGTTGAAGAGGAGGCCGAGCCGGAGGAAGACGATGACACCGGGAGGATAGGCGAGCTCATTCGTCTAGCCGAAGAATTGGGCTACCCTCAGGACGAGGATGCCTACGACATGGGAAGGATAGCCGAGCTACTTCGTCTTGCAGAGGAGTTAGGACCGATGTCCGAGGAGGATGTTGAATTAGAGGAGGGTCAGGCAGCATACCACAACCATAAGACACCGCTGTTCGACGCATGGGGGCCAATAGACATGACCGAAGAAGAGGCCGAGTTGTACTCTCAGGCCGCGGACGAGGTGGAGGCGGCTTACTACCGGCGTCAGGCCACTCAGGCCAAGGCAGTCGAGGCCAGCAAGGGTAAGGAGGTTGTAGTGGAGGATTCAGAGTCCGAAGACGAGTTGCTTACGCAGTGGTGCACGCAATTTGATTGACGTACAAGTGTCATTGTAATAATTTGCATTGTCACGTCTTTCACGTCGTCGTTGTTAGTGTTTGTCATTTGTAGTGGCTTAGAAACTTTATGTGGTGTAGTTTGTCAGTGTTGTACTTTGAAACATGTCATTGTAATAATTTTAATTATCACATCTTCATTCGTTTCATTTGTTGGTCCACTCACTAAGATTGTTGTGTGGTTTATCCATATAGTTTATAAATGCAGTTTCTTACTGCAGTTCCTGTGTGCCCGCAGTTTCAGGGCCACCCCGCCATGGGGGGCCCTGAAACTCCGGGCGCGCAGGAATTATGCCTACATTTTGCGTCAGCTGAGCGTGACAAATGCAGACATGACATGTTGAGTCATTTACAGCAAGTTTACGGAAGCCATGACACGAAGAATTGCGTTTACGCCAAAGATTAAACGAGTGTTACCAACTACATGAGTCCAATCGAAATAACTATGATAACTATGATAATATGTGTCCGGCGCCTGCTAAATATGACTACTGTACTAATCGCCAGGGGTGTAGGGGTCTCGCGGTCTCCGTTGCCTCCTCGGATTCGTAGGGACCACGTTGCTTCTCCAGCCAACGTCTGTGTGGTCTCGTTGCTGCCTCTCGCGCTGCCGCCTATGTCCACGATCGAACTGCTGCATCGAGGACGCCCCCTGCAAGCAAGCAACCTGATGAGCTACTCTAAATGTTGAGCTACGAACAGTAGAATTAAAGAAAAAGCAAAGCATAGGGACCTGTTGCTCGGCTGGTGTGTTGTTCTCCTGCTGTGTGTAGTCTACCCCCTGTGTACCAATAGGAGCACCGTATAGCTGTGAGGCACCCATCTCCTCGTGACCGGTGTAATCCCACTGGGGAACGTCGTCGTCGTCGTCGTCATCGCCACTCGTCGTGTCATACTGAAGTGTCTCGTCGACATCGTCCGCACCAGCTGGACCCTTCCCTCTGTCCTACGGAGTACGAATAGACAAGGACGCAGCCCTGGTGTCGCTAGCAGAAGCAGCTGCGGTGGACATCATCTGGCTCCTGGACCACGTGGGGTTGTAAGGTACGTCCAAAGGCGTGTCCGCACAGCTCAGCTTCTGAGCCAACTTTTTGCAGCCTTTTTTCATTCTCTACAGGTTTAGATGACAACAACCATTATTAAGCGTGAATTTTAAAGGTAACTGAGTTGTAGTCACGAATGTTACTATCAAAAGTACCTTGACAAAGGCGCGAAGAGGGTTGGTCTTGTCGTCCCTAGTCTGAAAAAGTTGCCTGGAAGCTTCCTCGGAGTAGTTCGACAACTGTTGTGCCTACAACATCACACAAGGTTAACTCGATCATTTTGAAACCCATTACCTCGCTTGAGGATGTAAGTGTAAAGTACTTACCACGTATCTATTTAGAGGGGCCCTAAGAAGTTGTGTTTGCACCCTTTGCGCATCGTCGAACGCATCGGCGATGTCATCCTCACCGGTCGCATCTGCAGGCATGTTGGTGTACGGGACCATGAGATGAGTCCTCGTACTTCGCTGCAGCCATTGCAGGTACTCCATCCATCTTGCCGGGTGGTGCTGTGGAAGTTCGTTGAGGTGGCGAGGATGCCTGTTATACCAATTAAGCAAATGTGGTTCGTGCGTCACCGCCCAATCCTTTTGCGTGGTCCGAAGCCTTCGATCGATCCTGCATTGCCATATTGAATTAGAAATGAGGCACTTAAGTAGAATGAACATATTGACATCGTACCCATGCAGCTGAGCGTTGGTGGAGTACAGCGGTGGAATTCCCTGCAACCTCCCGAACTGTCTGTAAACCCTGAAAGGGGCATCTCGACGACGTGGAAGAAGATAAGTGATCCTTCGTAAAGCCACTCGTCCCCTTCCTCCTCGCAGCGCGGACTAAGGTAGTCCTCTAGCTCCCACCTAGACCACGGTGTCCATGTTACCTGCAAAGTAAAAAAACTTAATTTAGTATCAATCTCATTGATAGTGCCTTTAGTAGGAAATGTGGATATAACTTACGTAGTTGTGTGTCAATACGTCTATCGCATCCGTGTACTGCTTGTACCTCCTTTCCAGCTCGCCCCTCACTACCTTAGCGTCTTTCCAGATGAAAAGGGCGGTGGGTAGAACGTCTTCATGCTGCCAAACCTGCAAGTCACACAAATAAGGTGTCACTAATATCTTTAGTCGTATGAAGATATCAAAGTAGTCGTATGTACTCACAGGCAAATGCGGAGGTTTAGTAGGCCTCCCAACCAGAAAACGCTCCCAAATCCATACTTGAAGTAGGTACGAGCAGCCACCTAGGTTGGCATTGGTCGACTGGCGACGACAGGCGGTACAAAGCTGACGGTATGTCCAAGCAAGGACCGCGGTACCCTAGCTATAGGTTGCAATGTTCTCCAGTGGCTGGATAAGGATCCTCAAGAAAATCCAGCTGATGCTGTCGCCTGAGGAGTCGGGGAACAAGAAAGCGCCCAAGAAGTGCCATAACCACACCTTTGCATACACCTCGACCTCGTGATCTGGAGCACCGATCGGAGGCCCTGCACCAAAGTGCTGGGTTATCCATGACGTCGACACTCCTGAGGTCTTCCTGCAATTACAATTAAAGCATTATTCTATAAAAATAGATGTAGCTGAAATGGTTGTATTAGTGATTTCAATAGGGCGCAAATATGAACTTACTTTGTGCCTTTAACTTCAGCCTCTGATGGCCTCCTACCACAGAACTGCTCCACCAAGTCTACCAAATTAGACTCGTCGACGACCCCAGTCACCGGATGACCAGCCAAACTAAGACACAATATCATCTTGACATCCTGCATCATGATAGTCATTTCCCCACATGGTGTGTGGAAGGTGTGCGTCTCCGGTCTCCACCTGCATCATTACAAGTTTCTGGTTATAGGCAAGTTGACGGCCCAATTTTACAAAACAAAGACAATAAATGCAAAATGCAATGTTACCTATCAACAAAGGCAGTAAGAAGTGCAGGGTCTAGTGTGGGGAGTGTACTGTTGTAGACCCGAACGATCTCAAGGAAGCCTGCCCGCTGTATGTAGGTCGCGTATCGCTCGTCCCAGCTATGTACGCGGTGCGTGCGAACACGAAGCGCACGCAACGGCCTCTGCTTCTCTGACAAGGCCTGGGCCCGGTGGTCCTTGTCGTAGTTCGCCTCAATGAGGCTAAAGCGCGGATGAGGAGCCCGCGCCTCCATCTTGCAACCCTGAACCTGCCTGTTTGAAAAAACAAAGACAACATTAATAACATTAGAACATTTAATAACGTTATAAAAAGACAAAGACAAGTAAATTTGAAGATTAAAATATCATAAATGCATGTTTACAATATAAACCACCTCTTGTCTCGCCCGCCTATAAAATCTAGCGTTATGACCAGGATTCTTGCAAATGGACCAAAGGTTCTACGCACGTTCTTCGTCAAAGTCCCCGCCACCATACATGTCGGCGCCGTAACCTTTCATATTGTCCATATCGCCTTTCAGTCGCTTCTTCTTCCTCCTTCCCTTCCCTACCTTCTTTAGGTCCGGATAAGGCGCGTAGTCCTCACCATAATATGGAGGCCACTGCGACTCGTCAAGGTATGGCTCGAAACTCTTCTCCCAAACTTTGAGGGTGTTGACACGGAGATACAAGGGTGACATGTATGGTGCAACTGTGTGGTCAAAACCTCTAAGCCAACAAGAGGTGATCATGTGTGAGCAAGGGGCATGCATGATCTGAGGGACGTTGCAACTGCATTCTACTTTATCAAGATCGACACGGTACGTTCGGCCACCAAATCGTTCACCGCCCAGATTTGTGCCCCCTCTAGCTCGTACGCAGAAAACAAGCATGTCCCGTCCATAAGCCTCGGCAACCTGTTGTTTGGCCAATTCCTCAGCCTCCTTCAAATATTCGTGTGCAGCCTTCCCCCATCTTCCAAGCTCCTCTTCATTCCTCAGGGCTAGGCCATACCGCTTAACAAAATACTCATTGTACTTCATAAAAGAGAACTCAACAATACCAGACACTAGGAGAGATCGAATGCCTTTGAACACACGATTGAAAGACTCAGAGGAGTTTGTTGTCATGATGTCGTACCGGAAGCCGCCCTCATCATATGCTAATGCCCACTTGGCTTTATTTTCCATCTGCTGGTCTAACCATGCCTTGCCAGCTTGGTTGAGCATCTTCTCTAGTTCTGCCATAGTCTCGTTGAACTCGCGTTCCGTACGTTTATTACAAAGCTCCTTTAACTTGTCAGCCACATCCTTCTTGCGTTGACGCCACCAGAAATTGGTGGCAAAATGCCACATGCACCAACGGTGCACTAGGGGCGGGTGACCATCAATGTGTTCAACGGCTGCATTAAGAATTCCAATGTGACGGTCCAAAATCAGACAAATGGTGCGAGAAGGGCCAAGCACATGAACACAGAGCAGACACATAAACCATGACCATGAATCATTATTTTCCCCCTCCGCCAAAGCAAAAGCCATTGGCACTATTTGGTTCTCTGGGTCTACAGCAGCAGCCATCATCAATGTGCCCCTGTATTTGCCGGTGAGGAACGTGCCGTCAACAAGAACAACTGGCCGACAATACTGAAATGCATGTTTGCACTGATCGAAATACCAGAACACACGGTACAGAATATGCCTCAATGGGTTCTGAAGATACAACCCTCCTGTGTATATGAACGATCTCATGCCAGGGTTGAAGTGTTCCATCGCACACAAAATGCGTGGAACCCTGTTATAGGCTTCCTCCCAGCTACCCCAGCGAATTGCCAGGGCAATTTGCTTTGCCCGCCAAGCCTTTCCATATGTGACCTCATACCCAACAAATGTGATTATGGTCTCCTGCAAGAAAGACACCGATACGTCGTTGTCCTTATCTACAAGACCCAATATACGACGGGCTAGGTACCGAGCCGTCAACTGCGGATGGTACCTTTTACCCTCATTAGTCTGGCATCTGTGCGGCTGTTCCACTGAAGTTACCTTCCACTTACCATCACTCCGCCTCTTTCGTGCATTCAACTTCCACGAGCACGGAAATCCAGCCTTACATAATATGTGAAATTTTACCTCCTTGTCAGAATGTCGAACCGTGTAAGGCCTATGATGATACACAGCATAGTCCTGAAGGAACAACTTCATCTCAGACATCGTATTGAAAAGCATTCCCTTCCTCAATATTAAATTTTTATGGTTGTACAATGATTCCTTACACATCTGCAAACCCGTGTCACAAACTGCCATATGCGATATACTTACATCGTTATAATTTGGCACACCGGTAAAGGGCAAGCCAGCCTCCCTCAGCTGTGTAAGCTCTGCCGATGTATAAGAGGGTGGTGCAACGTATTCTTGTGGCTCCTTAACCCTGCTCCATCCTTCGTATTCCACTCCATCATCTGGATAACCGGTGGCTAATGTGCCCTGACTCTGCATGCCATGAAGTACCTCAAGCGGTACTCCTGAGGGCATGCCACGAACTGGTGTACACATGGCAGGTGCACCTCGAGAGGGCATGGCTTCAACCAGTGCTCGCATGGCATGTGGACCTCCTTCCTCATTTCCTGAATCGTCAGAATCAGTGCTAACATCATCACCAATCATTTCCTCCTCTGCCGCCTCCTCCTCCTATTCAAACTCGTCTACATCAAAATCATTACTTATATGACCAACTAGAGGAGAATGAACCCGCTCCTACGTCAAATTACCATCCAAGTCCATACTCTCCATAGTTTGTTGCATCTGCACACCACAATCTCCTAGAGTACCACTGTCGAAGGACGGCTCCTCATTCTCAACATTCTCCAGCACCAACTCAGCCATGCCGACATTCGAACCTTGGATGACCCTATTGTATCGGGACCACTCTGCTTGGTTGCATAAGTCCATCATCACATAGTGTGCCCTATTCTTTCCAACATCGAACCTACACTTTAGTGTGAAAGCCTCGCCAAACTTCAAACTCAAACGGTCACATAGATCGCGGAAACTAGGGGTGCCATCAAACCATTCCAATTCTTCATACATATCCTCAAACTGGCAATCCTCTCTCCTAACATTTCCTCCGTAAAAAACTCTTACACCGTAATCCATCTACAAAATGATTTGACATCCGATTATCAACTGACCAATATGGTAGCACTAATTACTACATAACTAACTAACTAACTTTACTTACCTACCACGTAACTAACGTACTTAATATCTAAATAACTAATATTAACTAATAACATCCGAATAACTAATAATCGTTAACTAATTAACTAATAACTGAATAACTAATAACAACCGATTAACTAAAACCTAATACTAGCTAACTATCAAAAAAAATCGTTAACTACAAATGATCGTTAACTAACTAAATAACTAATATTAATCGTTATCTAACTAAATAACTAACTAACTAACTAACTACAAATAATATTAACTAACCAACTAACTAACTACAAATAATATTAACTAACTAAATAACTAAATAACTAACTAAATAATTCAATAACTAACTAAATAAGTAATGTTAAATAACAACTAAAGAATATTAAATAACTAATTAAATAAATATATAACTAATTCAATAACTAACTAAATAACTACAAAGAATATTAAATAACTAACTAAATAAATAATATTAACTAAATAATACTTACTACAAATAAATAATAGTAACGATAAAATAAAAAATTACCGTAAAACAGGTTGCGGCGGCGCGACGAGGTTGGCCGGACAGCGGCGTGCCGGGGTGCGACGGTCGGCGGCCGGGGTGGCGGCGAGGGAACGGCGGCCGGGGACGCGGCGGGGGCGCGGTGGCAGGGGACGTGTGGCGGCGGGGCCGCGGCGGCCGGGACGCGGGGGACGGCGCGGCCGCGCGGACGGCGGCAGCGGCGGCACGACGGCCTCGGCAGCAGCGGCGGGGAGCGGCAGCGGCGGCGGGGAGCGGCACCGGCGGCGACGACGGCGCGGCGGGGCGGCAGCGGCGGTGGTGGCGGCGCGGCGGGGCGGCAGCGGCGTGGCGGGGCGCGGGGGAGGAGCTCTGGGCGACGGTGGCGGCGCTCGGGGCGTCGGTGGCGGCTCCGGCGGCGGTGAGGCGTCGGTGGGGGCGATGGCGACGGCGGCGGCAGTGAGGCGGTGGTGCGGAGGACGGGCGCGGCCGAGCGGGCGTGGCGGGGCGCGGCTTTATTTAGGCCGTGCCCCGCCATGATGGGCGGCGGGGTGTAACCCGCCATGATGGGTGGTGGGTTTGGAGTACCCCGCCATGCATCATGGCGGGGTACGCCCGGGTGGGTTTGCCACGTCCCCCGCCACCATGCATGGCGGGGTTCAGTGCATTTGCCCCGCCATGCATGGTGGCGGGGCCAAACGGGTTAGATTTAAAAAAAATTCAAATGCGGGTTAAATTTAAAATTTGTTTCAAATTTGGACTAAAAATAAAAAAAATTCACCGCCGCTGCCTTTTCCTTGCATGTGGGTACGCGCCTACAGTATGCGCTGCTGACATGGTCTCACGACCACGGCTTGAGAGCCACACACACAGGTCGTGCGTCGACATCTCTGACATGGCAAGAGTCTCTACGAGGAAGGTGACCCCTCAATAGCACAAGCTAGTTATTAACATTAACATTAATTTTTTTTAATAATGATAACTTTTATTATATAGCTCATATCATGAATAACCTCACATGTCTCTCTTATATAATCTTAAAACATGTATCAATCTATAGTTTTTCTCTCTCTTCTATTAAAATATAAAACCATATGTTTAGAGTTAGCTGATAGTTAAGACACCATTAGAGCTGCCCTGAAGAGATCATAGGGTGAGAGACGTGTTTTAATACTTACATTCCTTGCTGCAACAAATTTTAGGCAAAGTTTGGTTATACAATGCAAGTATGGCTGGCAAATCGAATTCATATAATTAAGATAAAAATTGGCGTCAAACACTAATTCAAAAATGGTTTTTATTGATGTTAGGATTTCTAAGGACCGACACTATCTAGTACAAAAAGTAGTGTGAGCCTATTATAAATCACTATCGTAAACATATCTGTGTTGACAGTGGTCTTATTAAGAAAACTGCCAATATAAATCCTAGATTTACAATGACAACGTACTTAATAAGCCAAAAGTGTACATCTAATCTAAATTGGTGGTTGACTTAAGTGACTGTCAGTGTAAATCTAGGATGAATACCGATGATTTCTTACACCCTTATTTCTCCCCGAACAGCACTATTTAGCCCAAGCAAGTCATCATTGTTGGCGTCCTTGGAGGTCCGAAAATTGTAAGATACAAGGGTAAGTTTTCGACCTTCATCTTTTTGAAGGAGGTTGCTAAAGAATTGCTAGTTAATGTTTATCATATGTCTATTTGGATGAATCCTCCATAATTTGTGACCTAATTAGATCTAGTTTTTTTTTTCTGGTTCGTGTATGGAGAGAGAGTGCATGGTGCTTGGGTATTTTAATGTCCTAAAATTGATGTATTATGTATCTTCATATGTTTCTTGCTTTTTGTATCATCAATTTCATAACGTATGGATCCTAGCGCCACAATCCATGAATGAGTAGATCTAGATCTATATTTTCATGATCTATTTGATGCTAGGAATTTAGGCTTTTTTCATGTTTAATTTAATCTTGAAAAACATAGCAAATTTGTGATGACAAATATGTGCATGTGTGAAATATTACTACTAGCAATAGTAGAAAAACATATATGACAAACATACTGATCATAGCAATTATTCTACGGAATTGAACATATTCAGTAAGAGATATATACATAGCGGAGGGACACATGCTTAAGCCACCGGTGGCTCCATGCGCACTAATCTTTGCTCGATGTCGCGGATCACAGTCGATGCAGGTCGATGTTCGCAGTGCATGCAGTCCCTCGAACGTCCACCATGAAGTAAACGATGCAGAGGTGTCGCAGATTCAGGAACAACAAGAAGAAGATGATGTAGATCAGCAGCGAGCAGTCACGTTAGACGCTCGCCAAAAACCTGATCACCCACCACACCCGAGGAGGTCTCACAGACACGGGCGTGGTTCTGAAGGCCTGCTATTCCAATCCCCTTGCGCGCAAAATCTCAAAAAGGGGAAGACTTGGGAGCAACTCAAAAGAGATGAGGGTGCGGTCTTTTTTTTTGTCTCATATCCGCGAGGAAGATCGAAATGGGAAAAACTTGGGAGCAACTCAACTGAGATGAGGGCGCGGTGTTTTTTTTGTCTCGTATCTGCGAGGAAGATCGAAACAAGGAAGACTTGGGAGAAAGGCTAGCCAAGACTCCATCCTTATACTCGAGTACCAAGTGAATAGAATCGGGGTTGGGAGGTCAGGTATTGTGAGGGGCCAGAAGCTTGAGAGGTCAGGAAGACGAACGGGCCGTCCTAATACCCGAGCACTGAGCGAACAAAAGCCGGTCAGGAGGTCAGGTAATGTGAACGGGCAAAAGGTAATGTGAGCAGGCAAAAGCTCAGGAGGTCAGGAAGACAAATAGTGGAGGGACTCAAAGGTCGGGAGGAGGAGTAATCGTCGGAGGAGTTACGGGCAAAAACAGAAACTCCTAGAAGAGGAGTAATCGTTGGAGGAGTTACGGGAAAAAACAGAGCCTGTAATCCCTAGAGGAGGAGTAATCGCTGGACGAGCTACAGGCAGAAACAAAAACTCCTAGAATTACTCTTCGTGGGGGAGGAGTAATCGCTGAGGAGTTACAGGCCTAGGTGGGGGAGGAGTAATCGCTGGAGGAGTTACAGGATGTAGTTACTCCAAGGAGTAATCGCTGGTAGTTACGGATAGAAACAGAAACTCCTGTAATTACTCCGAAGGAGTTACAAGCAGTAACATAAACTCCTATAATTACTCCGGAGGAGTTACAAGCAGGAACATAAACTCCTATAATAATTACTCCAGAGGAGTTACAAGCAGGGATCAAGAAACTTTTGTAAAAACTCCTCTATTACTCCATGAAAATTTTGAATAATACCTCCATCAATCAGGCCAAGTGGTAAAACCAAGACTAGCCCGAGCCCGCCACGGCTCGACTCGGCGGCGATGCCACATGCGCATGGGACACGCCTTAGAGCAACTCCAACAGTTTCTCATTTTTTGATTCCCATATCTCGGTGTTTGGCAACTCCTAAAATGATATGAGGAGAAAAAAAACAGCCCATCTCCAATAGTTTGCCATATTTCACTTGCCAAAATCAAAACTTGGTCCCACATCCTAATTAGAATAAATTGGGATCAATTTATGTTTTTGACTCAATTGTAATAAATACTATTTTATAAACAAGTGTGTAATCAGTGCATTGTTTATTTCATCTTCATATATACTGTGATCATTTCTTCAGTTTACATATTATTCACATTGAGTACCAGCACCTATGAGCCAAAGAGCAGAGGACGCTATCTTCTCTGTCTCATCTGCCGACACGAGTAGGTAGCAGGTAGCAGCAATCTTCTCAGTCACATCACAAGGAACAAAGCAGGCATCATGCCGGCCACGCCAGGATTGGTCATGCACGAGGGAAAACGCCCTGCCGCGCGCGGGAACAGGCCGGCGGCGTGCAGGAAACCGCGATGCGTAGTTGACGAACGACGCGCATATATCCGCGCTCTGGACTCGTTTTTTCGAACTTGCCAAAGATGGGGAGGAGGGATGGGAAACTATTGGAGAGTGATTTTTGTCAATTTGCCAAAAAAAACAAGGATGGGGAGGAAAGATGGAAAACTGTTGGAGTTGCTCTTAGGCTCTCAACTTTTCAGTAGGTGCACACGTGGTCTGCCCATTTAAATTGTGTCAATAAATAGTCAAAGTTCCTTACGGACTAAGCACTATAGCATTAAATATGTGCCTAGGACTTATTTGATTTAATTAAATTAAATATGGGCTAAGCCAACATTAAATCTAACATTCAGGTATGTATTTTTATGATCTAGATTTGGATGGTGAATTTATTTATTAAAATAGATTAATTGATTATTCATACTTATATGTTAAATTATACGTTAGTGATTGCAATATTTATTCATATAGAATGTTATCTGAGACAATTGAGCAATTTTTTTTCTATAAATATGTGTATATCTTTTTTAATTCAGTCATTTGAATAATTTAATCAGTTAGTTACATCAATAAGTTAACATCATTTTTTATTTAGATTAATCAATCACTGTGAGTGGACTTTTTTTTGTAGTTTAAGATAGAAAAGTCATAGGTGTACGATTTATCATGACCGAATCCAATTATATCGATTTGCGGTTGATATATTTATTAATGTCGTGAAGAGGCATGCGTGTAGAGAGAACACGAAGCTCACATCCTATCCATGCATAGACTGTAAAAATATTATTATATTTGCTGATACGGAATAGATCATTTCATAAAGGGTTATTTGGACCAAACATGAAGAGGATAATACAACATGGCAACAACTAAAGCCGGACGAAAAGCTCGCAACTCGATAGCTCGCTCGACTCGGATCGATAGTGGCTCGGCTCGGCTCGTTTAATTTCTCAAACGAGCTGAGCAAGCATCCTAGCTCGTGTCTTAACAAGCCAGCTCGAGCCAGCTCGCGAGCCTAACGAGCCAAAGTTGTTGGCCTTAAACTTTTATTAGTGTTATATAACTTTATGTCTTACACTTTATAATTTGTTGATGATTGGACTTTGACTCTATAAATTTTAGACTAATTTGACTCTTTTTATTTTAAATGAATGTATGGATAATGGATGCATCATATATGGTATGGAGTATGAACCATAGACAATGTATGGTGTATAGTATTATAATATAATAGTACATATTATTTTTGTATGATTTATTAAGACTTATGAATGGACTAGTTTTATATTATTACCATTATCAAACTTTAGATAATACACATATTATATTTTTTATGTTTTAATATGACTGGCTCGCGAGCCAAACGAGCCAGCTCGAGCTCGTAAACGAGCCGAGCCAAGCCAGCCTTCTGGCTCGTTAAGATAACGAGCCGAGCCGAGCTGGCTCGTTATCTTAACGAGCCAGAACGAGCCGAGCCAAACGAGCCGAGCTGGCTCGTTAGTCCAGCTTTAGCAACAACGCATTCGAGGGACCAAATCTAGCTGCCGAGGGGCGTCTAGAAACAAATCATGTTCTGTCAGATGTCACTGATGATTTCTTTGACTACGAAGATGGTGACGATGAGGACATTTACCATGTCGACAATCTATGGTATAATTTCAGGGATTTTTATATGGGAGTGAGAAATTGGACTTTGATGGAATAATTGGGGATGGGTCTTTATTTCCAGAGGTTTTTGCAGAAGCAGATGTGCTTGTTGCCTGTGAAAATAAATCGGTTTGTATCAAAAATATATTTCCTAGAAGTACATATTTATACATTTTAATTTGATATGAGCCAAGCAACCTTACATATATAAAAAGCTAAGGTAACTAAAATATCCCATGCCCCAACCTTGTCGGCCAAATTACCCCACCAGTGATTCTTCCATGCCGTTATAAAATCAAGATGAGTGAAAAGACTCGAGAAAGGAAAAGTGTTGCAAGTTTTTCAATGTAGCTATGATTCGTTATTATGTGCCATGCTGAGGTCAAAGGAGTATCAGCTTCCTTTTTTTTAAAAAAAATAACAAATATGCCCGTGCGTTGTGACGAGAGGAAAAAACCTATTAAATATTTTTGGGAACGACAATAAGAATGGTACATATTATTTATGTTTCACCATTCATAAAATCAAAAATTAAAAGTTACAATTTATTTTGTGATGGCCATGACATCTATAATATATTCGCAACTATGGCAATAACTATTAAAGCCTATATTGAATTAAAATACAATTTTGATGGTTTTTTCTCCTACTGGAAAGCACATAAATATTTAGATATAAATACATCACAACTTTAATTTTTGTTCTATATATGTGCTAGTATAATGAAATATCAAGTTCCGTGACCTTTGAGGACCTATAAAAATTTATCAACAAGGAGTTAGTTACCGACGTGTCGAAGATTGGTCTATCCAGTGATGATTATGATGGGAGACCTCTCTCACCTTTTCACATGCTAGCCCTCGCCATGTACTATAGAGACTAGTACAATGCATGTGCTAACGCTATGGCTTTATCTTGAGGATGTTTATGAAAACAACCAATATTTTTTTTGTATAGTTTTACTTTTACACAATTGTATTTGAGCATGTATACAATTCGAAAACAATTTTGTAAGAGTAATAAATATGAACTTACAGCAAACTTGAGGTCCATGAAGTGGTAGTTTTGTTTGTTCAACATGATAGCTTGGTTCCACACAGCCATCCGAATAGCCATATTAAAGCAATCATGGTCCATCTCTATATTCTCATCTAAAATATTTATAATTTTTTCTAGGACTTAAAGAAATTGGGTACGGTGGTGTACTTTGGACCCACTCTTTGCTAAAAAAACAAGGACAAGGAACAAATTACTTACTGTAGTAATTCTAGAACGGACAATGAAAATATCTATATTAGAACAAAACAATTTAATTTAGAATGACTTACTCTAAAGATTCAACATTTGTGATCAACCGGATGTTTAGGCAAATCACCGACAATAGGTCTTTTCTGCTTCTCCACTTTATTGTACGTGTCAACTCTATTGAACCCGACATCAAAATATCCAAATCATCGAACATTGTGACGTCATCATGCGAATTTTCGGGAGTCTCATTTTGTTGCCCATTATCCGGTAACCCTCTTGCTTCATTTAACGGGGAGTTATAGAAGATCTCAGGTAGCTTGAACCTAAAGTTACTTATATCATCCTAAAAATATATGAGCAAATCTTGATATATGAACAAGTCTACAGAAACTCATATGTATAGAAATATTCCTATGAAATTATATGGGTCACATTGTCAGATAAAGAAGCTCCAGTCCAGTACTCCATAAAATTAATCATCCATAAGCCATAGCTTACATTGTGCAATATTGAAAAAATAAAATATGAGTGATACATATACTGTTGCTGCTGGTATGGCAATGGCATATACACAACAAGATATAGATGATCTTTTACCCATCTGTTTGCACTTTGTTGATGATCTTATGGCTTTTTGGCCAAGATACCACTTCGATGCCCTTTATCCATTTTGTTAGGTCTAGCTGTTTATGCTTTGCTACATGTTTTATTAGTCTTTCCATTCCTATTAACTAGTATGACCGAAACACCAAGATTTAGAAAGGGATATTAAATTTTTTTTAAAAAATATTATGTATTTATATAGATATATCAATCATTAAGCCATACGCGCAGTCGAGATCTTGCCAATATGGATCTTGTCAATTTGTCATATTTTCTCCGAAAGAATCCAAAACATGTATCTGTCTTTCCGAAGCATTGACAACCGCTATATACCAGTGATATATTTCAATATTAATTGGAAGAAATACCTGCAGTAATAGAGTTTTTTCTTAATTTTTTCTATATGTTTAAATCAACAGAAAATAACATATATCAGAAGTTGTGGTCAAACTTACCATATCAGCGTCTAAATAATTTTGGACCCATGTTTGAATCCTGTCGTCTCTACTATAGGTCAATGTCGTTGCATCAGCCTTTCCGTCGTGCTGTAGCAATTGAGTAATAAATGTATTCTTCATGTAAACATATCCACCTTCTCTATGAAGTAGGTGGTTTTCATGCCGCATCAAATGGATATACGCACTTATGACCTGCAATTTATTAATTTGTCAAACAAAAAACTGCCATATTTTCCATATGGACATCAGTTAATTAATTTAAAAGTAGTGTTCAACATGCTTACACTGCCATTGACAGTTGGGTTGCACACAATGGTTGAGCAGGTTTAGGCATAAATCATACGGGTTAATGGTGTAATAAATGGAAGTAACAAAGAGATTAACTACCTGAGGGTGCTGAAGTTAACGACAATGTGTCAGTAAAAGCCGCGGAAGTGCTACTATTTTGGGTGACAGCCTTCTTCAGCTGTCGGTACTCACGTTGTTTCCTATTAATCTCGTCTCGCTGTTCGATAGACATCTCAGCTCGACGTTTCCGTTGTTGCATGTTCCTTTCCTCCCTCCTCCGCAAGGCCTCGTCTAAAATGGGATAACCCTCCATTATTGCAGGTGTTGCTTCCAATAAATATTGAGAAATTTCAAAAAATGATGCATACGAAAATATTGTAAGCATACCTATGACGTTGGTGATATCGCTTAGTGCTTCGCGTGTATTTCTCGGCGAAGATACGCTTTGCGGTTCGCGTATATCTCTCGGCGTAGATATATCGCGTTGCTCTTCACGTGTATGTATTTCTCGGCATAGACATTGTCACTTACCTGTGTGGACAAATATTATTATTTTTATTGAAATCTCTAGCACAAAGGGATAGCACGAAGGGATGATATTTACTAAGCAATCTTAATATTATTTTCATTGAAATCTCTAGCATAAAGGGATTCCCATTAGAATAGCACGAAGGGATGATATTTACTAAGCAATCCTAATTTAGGATAATAAAAACCATATTTTTGTTCAAGCCCTTGAAACACGAATTATAATACGCTGTGAAGCTAAGTCCAAACCCAACTTAAATTATTAAATATATCAACAATTGCATCTCGTTGTGACACAAGGCACTTACTGCCCATTGCTCCTAACTGAAGGCCATAATTTCTTTATGTCGTACAACAGGTCAGCAGCACATAGGTTTCAGTATTTTGAGCAAACCTGCTTGCACGGGCACGGGCGTCGAACAATTTCAGTGTTTTGAGGAAACCAGCTTGCAGACGGAGACCGCACAGCTTCAGCACGGCAGCAGGAGACCGGCACGTCGGTGCGATCACGATGGCCGCGGCGTCGGCGTGATGGGCTCCTCACGTGCGAGTGCGACGCGAACGTCGTGGCGACGACCTCGCCGCCCGCGCCTCCTCGTCGCACGTCTGCCTCCACCTTGCGCGCGCGATCGCCGCCGGTGTGGCTTGGACCTCGCGGCCCGCGCGTCCTGCTCGCACGTCCGCCCCCTCCTTGCGCGCGCGATCGCCGCCGGTGTGGCTTGGACCTCGCGGCCCGCGCCTCCTGCTCGCACGTCCGCCCCCTCCTCGCGCGTGCGATCGCCGCCGGCTGTCCGAACGCGCGAAGCCGGCCTCGCCGCCTGCGCGTCCTCCACGCTCGCGGCCGATGAAGATCCGGCCTCGCCGCCTGCGTGTCCTCCACGAGCAGGGATGCACAAACAATCCAACAGCACGAGCACTAATCAAAACAAAGAAAGGCCAATCCTGTGAATGTCCGACAGAAAGTTAGAGCAAGACACTAACCACAATGATTAGGCACTAACCTTGTGGATGTCCGGCAAGGCCGTTATGAAGTCGATGAGCGGCGCGTCGTAATCGTCGAACGACCGGACATCGTGTGAACGGCGGAGTAGAACCCACGGGGGACGACAGTCCTTGGCCGTGCTCCCTGCGGCCGGAGCGGGATCGCTGCAGCAGGAGGCGGCAAGAAGCGGACCTCGCGCGGCCGATGAAGATCCGGCAGGAGGACGAGGCAGGAGCAGCGGCGAGCTCGGAGCTCCTTCGAAGGCGGTTTTTTTGTTTTCTTTTTTTTCTCTCTCGGTGATCGGTGATACCTACGTTGAAGCCGGGCGGGCCGAGCGTTGAAGCCTCTCGCGTTGAAGCGCGTTAAAGCCTATGTTCCATCCTGGCCGCATGATCCAGGGAGAGTCTATTTTTAGCCCTTGATTTTAATGAAGACAAATTATTGGGTGCATTTTTCTGGGTGCACGAAGTTTGCATACTCTCAGCGGGGTACGTTTTATTAGGTGAACCGAGTATAATTTCAACTGGTGAATTATAGTAGATATATATTTATTTACACTGGATTAGATAAGTAATAAAGTGCTCAAGATTTCAGTTCACGTTTTGATTAGTTGAACTGTCAGCTAATCTAGATTTCAATAAGACGTTAACAATTTGGTATTAGAAATCTTTTTTTTAAAGATTGCAAAAAGTCAATGGTTCAAATATCCATAATATTATATTGAGTATTTATTATTTATTTATTAAAGAAAGAAAAAGATAACCTGGGCAGACAAACGAACAACCAAATAACAACGAAAAGATCCAAAACCAAAAAAAATGGATGGAAACTAAAACGTACATGAACCAACGTAAGATCCAAAATAAAAAAATTGGATGGAAACTGAAACGGACATGAACCAATGTAGGAAAAATATATTATTTATTTATTAGACCAAAACCGAAGGAAGCACGGTTAATAGGATCGGGCGGACACATAATTGACTTTAGAAAAAAACAGTTGCATAATTGCCGAAACCGAGCTACTTTAGGATTATTAGGTTGGACGAAAAATCTAAAATGGTTATAAATTTTGTCTTTTTATTATTAGGTATAAATATAGATATAGATATAGATATTGATATAGATATAGAAAAAGAGTATCAACTTTTCGGGGACATGCCATCGAAGTGGTAGAACAGTAGAAGCTCGGCGTGGTTTCGAATCCAAAACGGCAAAACGTATGATTAATTTTCTTCATTTTTTCCTTGCTTTGCGAAAATATTTCCCGCTTTATTGATACACAGCGGTTCAAACAGAGGATTGAAGCCTATTCTAGACGCGCCTGCTTGTCTCCCACTTTATACGTCCACATGAAAAATAACTAGTGAGGATCTGGAATCCTGGATCCATCCAAGCCGTGCCAGGACAATTGATCGCAACCGATCATGGGCGAGGCGGCTTTTCCGGAGCACCGAGCTAGCAGGAGGCAGACGCCACTGCCACGTATCTTTGCTTATCACTAGTTTTATAGGATAAGACCATCTCTGGTAATGCTATCCAAACCAGACTCTTTGCTTATCGGTTTGGGTAGCCATCTATTTTAATATTACTTAATTTTTTATTGTTTTCTACAGTAACACTATAAAAGGCCTCTTAAATCTATCATAGTAGTAAATAACATGTGAGACTCACCTATCATCCTCTTTGTTCCCTTGGCGTCATTGAAAAACTCGCCTTTGTCGGAGGGGAAGGGGTGCACCGCCCACCAGCAGGACCACAGGCATCGACCACCGGTGGGGGCAGGGAAGGGCCACAGCCAAGGAGGTAGTGTGACCGACTGGCGGATCTCGCAAGGCCACTGGGAAGAAGACATGCGCATTGATGGGAAGAGGTTGGGAAGGAGGCGCCTGCCCGCATGGATGTGCTGAGGAGCCGCACTCGCACCGGCGAGGCCCGTGGCGCTAGAGCCCGCCGCGCCGCCTCCCATACCAGTGAGAGTCGCGCCGCCTCCGGCCCAGGGTCGCCAGGCCGCCACGTCGGGCAGGGACGCCGGCTGGGTGGGGGATGCGCGGAGGAGAAACACTGGGAAAAAAATTGGGTAGTCAAATAGGGGCCAACATGAATGGATGGAGAGAGGGGGAAAAATATAGGAGGCCAACAAATTTGAGAGCGTGTACAGATCATATCGAACTCTGATTTTGTTCTGCCGGTGTTTTGCGGGGTTGTTTGTGTTCTGCCTGCTGGTGCACGATTCCTCCAGAGGCTTTTTAGGAGTAGAAGGTCACCAAATAATTGTATTATGAAAATATATTGCAGAATAAATCTAACTATACTTAATTGGTATCACAAATATTGTTATTATGTTGTTTAAACTTGGTCTTACTTATAACGGTTTGTTTGATTGAATATATTAAAATTGCATTTTTTTTCCTTTGTCGAAGAGGAGGAAGTATGTTTTTACATAAAGCACACCAGATCTAAAGTTGGATGTAACATGCCACAGTAAAGGGTAACCACAGTATGCCAAGTAATGTGAGACCAAACCCGAGCATTCTCGTGTGCCTAAAAACAACGGAAATGCTCTTCTCAGGACGTCCGTCCGTCCGGATGCGGCCTTATGAGGCCTGCGGAGCAACCCAATACGCCTGCTTGTGAGCAGCTAGTCATAGGCGTAATTTGTTTTAAGGCAGTTGTCGCTGCTGGGGACTCGTGAAAGCTTCGCCTCTTTTGAGAAGCTCCTGCACCACGCCTCGCCCCGCCCGCCCTTACCTCTCTAGGCCTCCAGGCTTCCTTCTTGTCTCCCACTCTCTCGTGCTGCTTGCTTCTAGTCTCCCGGCTTCCTTCAACTTCTAGGTGGGCGGCGACCATATGGTGGGCATTGGGCAGGGGAAGGAGGAGGAAGAGGAGGAGCGGCTATAGATTTGGGAGCGCAGAGGCAGAGGCAGAGGTAGTGATGAGGGGCAAATCCTGCAGGTCAAGGACGAAGAGTAGGTGGAGAGGCTGGCAGCGGCCATGTGGGTGCTAATCGCGGCAGCTGTGTGGGTGCTGGACCTTGCGCCGGGAGAGCACGGACCGCGCCGAGGAGCCGCCTCCACCATAGGGGAGCGTCACCGCGGAAGACCGTACCCGCCCACCTTGTCACTAGGAGCAGCATAGCCACTCGCAGGCCACGCCGCCGCTCGCTGCTTGTACCCCCCACCGCACCACTTCGTAGCGTCGAGCTCCGCATCAACGAGCCTCCATTTGTCCGAGCAGCAAGTAGATGTTGCACTTGAAAACGCATGTTGCAAGTGTATATCTCAAGTGTTTCAAATGTTTCCCAGATATGTTGCAAGTATTTTACACGGATGTTGTGAAAGTAGATTGAGATGTTGCATATGTTGCAATGGTTGTACACGTATGTTGCAAGCGTCTGTTTCAATTGTTTCATCAGTTTTTCTAGACGTATATGTTGCAAATGTGTTTATTTGGATGTTGCATGTTTTACATATATGTTGCAAGTGTTTTATCTGCATGTTGTGTATATTTTACAATAGTTTTTAAGTGTTTTTCTAGTGGTTTTGCAAGTGTTTCAGATACATGTTTTAAGTGTTTCATCTGCCTTTAGACGTATGTTATAAGTGTATCATGTGGATGTTTTAAAAGTAGATCGGCCGTTCCATCTCCCTCCTCGCTATCTGTTGCCTCGCCTCGGTGTCTCCTCCTCCCGGCGCCGGTTAGGCATCCGTCGTGCCCCTCCCCCCTTCTCGTTGCTGGTGGCGTTAGGGGTGGTGCGTGCCCTTGTGGGCACGTGAAACGGCACGGGAACGACGACACGGCATGAGGGAATGACCATGGGCCTACGAGGCTGATGCAAGTGGGTGACGTAAGACATAGTGTACTGGTCTATAATAATAATTTACTGGGGGCGGTTGGGTAGACCTGAAAGGTCGTGCGGGCCACCTGACAGAATCGTCCAATATTTGGAGCAGCGTCCGGATGTTCGGGCGCTAGTAATTCCCTAAAATCAAACACATATGCAACCTATTGCCAGACTAGGATGCAAACATGTGACCCCCATATCATACAAACCATATTAAAGTTCTAACAACAAAATGCAGTACTAGCAATTCACCTCAATCAAACATAGCAAAACGACGATGATTTACTAAAAATAAAACGGCAACGTATCAGGTGGAAACCACATCCTTCGTGAAAACCCGTGCAAACCACGGCAAAAAGGTCGTGTAAATTCACTAAAAAATCACATATGTAGATGATATGATGATACACAACCTCTTAAAATATTTTGTTCAAACTCGACTTCATTTGTGAGATATAAAAATAACAAATTTCAGTTGAAATTTGTTTTTTTTTATATCTCACAAACGAAGTCGAGTTTGGACAAGATATTTTACAAGGTTGTATATCATTATATCATCTACATATGTGATTTTTTTGGGGTGAATTTAGACGACTTTTTTGCCGTAGTTTGCATGGGTTTTCACGAAGGATGTGGTTTCCATACGTTACCAAATAAAACATAGTACTTTCGCTTCCTATTATATACGCAGAAAACACATTCTTTTGCCGCCCAGTCAATGTCAACTTAACAACAGAAACGCCCAGAAATTAGTAGCGAACTGGAAGTTGGCAAAAGGCACAGCAGGCTTTCGGTACAAAGGCGGGGACATCCCTTTCTTCCAGACCAAAAGGCCACCCAACCTCAGCACAAGTCCACATCACATCTACCAAACATGAACACGTCCGCATCACCGCACTATACATGAACAGACATAGAGCAATCCAGCAGATACATACACAGCTGCACTTACGGGTGCTGATTAAATTGTCGGTGTAGTGTTGCGATCGAACAGAAGTACAGTGAGGAAACAACAAAATATGCAAACCAAACATGAATGAAGATAAAGAAATATTTTTGGATGCCATCATCTGGTATTGCTTTCCGCATGATTTGGCAGGCAATACCTCGACGAGGTCAGCTGGTTTGTTCATGTTTGTTTCTTAGATCAATCATTACCGATGTTTGCAGAACATGGCACAAAGAGAATCCATAAGTGGTGAGGTGGTGATGACTTCCATTGATGTTGGCAGAGAAATTCCTCGGTTTCGATAAGCAAGAGGCGACTCGTGTCCATGAGCCCATGACAAACTCTGCTTCATGTTATAATTGAAGATAACGCTTTCAAGCATCACCGAAGATAAGATAAGATTCGGAAGTGTCATTATCTCATAAATATGAGTTAAAATAACAAAAAGAAAAAAAAAGATACAAAGATATCCGTTTCAGGTTAAATATATCCTTTACTTTCTTTTTATTTTCAATTTGGATATTTCCATGGGTACCTTTTTTTTACTTTATTAGAAAGAAAAGTTTCTTTTCTGAAGGATTACCCCTGTCTTTGTTTATGCTTTGAATTGGAATAAATGACTCTAATTCGCCGACGCCTGCGAATCAGTCAACATTTTATACAAATTTAATGAACGGAAGCTCTTATTTTCTTTCTTTTTTTTTTGCGAAAAATGAACATAAGCTCTTATTTTCTTATATAGGTATTCATTTCTTAAACTATGAATCTATTCTTTTGGAAAAAAAAAATAAGTCTCTTCACTTAAACTTTAAAACTTGGAAGTTATTATCCCAGAAAAACCTAATCCTTTGAATCCAACAGAAGTATATGTTTTAATAAAAGAAGCCTGAAGTTGTTCATTGCCTTTATTATTTTGTCTAGCTGTATATTTGAGGCAATGACAAGCAACCTTTCAGTACTCGGATTACTTGTGTACCAAAATTTGAATGAGGCAGATTGCAATTGTTAGCGACCATACAAGATTTACCTGTTATCTGCTGATGAAAGGCCAGAACCTGTTATTTGACCATACCTGGGAATTTCGTCAGAACACATATTCCTTTTTCATTTCAGATTCTTTCATGTTGATCTAAAAAAGGTATTGTTTGTTAACTTGAGCGTCTGGTATCCACATATCACTTCTCTGGAATAGTACCTTATACGAAATTGATCAATCAGTAAATGGATCTGCTCAGCAGCATCTTCTACCTTAAAAATTTAAAACATAACTATCTGAATTTTTCAGATTATCAAAGCTGACAAAAGTCTTCTTCCAATGTCTCTTGATCGAGAAGAGGGTAATTTATTTATGGGGTTTTTCTCCTCTCCCACCTGGAATACTTATTAATTTGCCAAATGTTTTTTTTTGGTAGAAATTGCTGAATGATGCTATTACGACCCATTGTTTGATGGCGACTGGGGCTGCCTTGTCGGGGGTAATTACTCCCGTTTCTCTTCCACACGAGCAGCATGCGGTTCTTCTGCCATTCTCTAGCACTCGAGAAGCATGAGGCTTTTCTTATCTTAAGAAAATAGAAAACAATTCCAAGGGATTGGGCCGCAACCCGTAAATGGGCAGCCTCGGGAAAAGGAACAATGCCAATCCCTGGGCCATGGGCTCACGGACTGACCATTCGTTTTTTATCCTTGAAGGCAAGCGCAACGGATTGGGCCACAAGCGATCTGGGATTAGATTGAAATGCCATGCAATACAGAGGGGAAAAAAGTGGCACCAACCGCAAGAAATGTTTGATTATGATCCCTCATTAAACTGTCAGCACAATGTTTCAATATGACAAACAAAAGCAAATAATAAGCAACTGTTTCCTAGCACACCACGCACAAGGGGCACGAAGCCATGAACAAAAGAGCTGTTTGTTTCTTCCTCTGTTTTCTTCACTCATCATTTCAAGGCTCAAGGGTATCTCCACACCATAAGTCTTCGTAATATATGTCAACTCTATTGTCTTATTTGATCAGCAGGGTTACTCTGCTCACAATGAGCATACCAATCATTACCATTCCTAGTGTTTCTGGGCACAGCTATAATCTCAAGTGGTGAGGTGGCAATATCTTTTCCTCGCTTTGCTGGTGGAAAAGAAGTTCTTATCCCTTAGTTGAATGTCAGGTGACCGGTGTTCCAAGCTAGCAATACACCACGCAGGCTATCATTGAAGACGATCTAACCTGTTAATTGTGAAGTAAATGTCATCAAATATAAATATAAATATATTAACAGATATGACATTGTTTTGAAATTTGAAGGAACATATTTTAATCTCCATATGGTATATGCAAGGTTACAAAAGGTGCTAGGCACACTCTAGGTGGTGACCCTCTGCCTAGAGCTTAAACGAGCCTAGGCGCGCCTAGGCGTTTTATCCCTATACATATTTACCTCTAAAAATCTAAAATAAAAGAAGAAACACGAGACTAGTGGGCTAAGAATGATATAGAAAGGCCCATGAAAACAGCCCAAGCTCAAGTCTGAACAGCAAACCTTATCCCTAACCTCCCTTCCCACCTTATCCATTCACACTGCTCCCGTGCAGCCATGACTCGCAACTGGCCACGCCGCCTGCTGCCCCCGTCCGTGCCTCTACCGCCCGCCGCTCCTAGTACCTGCCTCTGTGCTGACTGCCGCCCCCATCCCTGCCTCTTTCAGGCCACCGATTCCTCTCCAGTATCTTTGTCACCCAGTCTCCTTTGTCCTCTAGTCGCGGGCCGCAACCGCCTGCATGCGCCTGCCGCCCAACTCCTCCCGCCACTCCTCCCCCCACCGGTCACATCCCCCGACCTCCCTTCCTCCCCCACCACTGCCTAATGTCTGCGTCGCCCCCACGTATCCCTGCCTTAGGTGGAGCTGCACGCCTTTGGCTGCTGATGGGCTGGCGCCGCCTACGGTACTGCCTACCCCCCTAGGTTAGGGGGCACCCCACCGCCCAACGCAGAGGCATGCCCAAGCAGAGTGCCTTGTTGAACACTGGGTATATGAAATCAAAACCTGTATGTAAATAAGCTTACCAGCTTGCTCCTGGTAGGTAAAAAGTAAATAAATAGCAATATACTATATGAACATGTAACTGAAACAACTCCATGAAAAATAGCATGACCAAAGACTGATAAAGAATTCATAAAATGTTGAGACAAGCTACATACAAATATATTAGACCAAATACCAAATTATCAATGCATACATAGATAAACTAGAAAAAACTAACACTTCTGATTGAAGAATTTCTTTTATAAATTGGACAAGATCATAGAGATTTCCGCAAAGAAAAATTGATAAAAATGAGCACATGTATGCATTGTCATTACATGGTTTCGCACACAAGATAATATAAATCTTATTTTAGTAAATATCTGCTCATATGTTATTAAAAACAAAGCAAACAACTACGAACCACTACATGATTACTTAAGTATTAAAATCTATTGATCCAGACTGGCAAAGTTAGAGATCATACAAGATATACCTGTAATAGCTGATAAAGGTACAGAGACTGAAGTTAAGATTGTGATGAAGGGTCCAATATATGCCCCATGAAGATAACTGAGCCAGACACCTCCTCCTTAATGACAAAGAAGAAAGGGTGGTCAGCAACAAAGTGCTCTCCCGGTGAGGGCTTGCCTATGCCCATTGTCACAGATGTTTCTTCAATCCCTTTATCATTAACCTCCAAAATTGCTTTATGAAGTATGCCAGATAGATACAATGGACTTCTGGATTCATCTTCCTTGACCATATCAGTGAAATCTGCATCACGGAGGAAGGGTAATTCAAGGCCCATTTCTTTGAGAAACTCCTTCATATCAATGTGGAAAGATACTGTGAACTTGGGAACCCTGATATCCACATGTCGCTTCTCAGTTGGCAAATGTTGTTCTAAGAATGATGGTTCCACAAAAATTTTCTTAGTTAATTCAAACAAGCCATCATGAGCATCAGGTAGGAAGATGTACATGGCGAACTTCCGTTCATTCTTTCCTTGATGATAAGGAAGCTTAATCACTTTAAATCCATCATGAACTGCAAAAGGCCGAGTTCTATCATATTCTACAAATGGGGTGTCAACACAAGTTCCATCCAGACAGCAGAACTTTTGCACTGCATTACTCCTAATATCAGCCCGATCAAGCCATCTTCCCCTAAAATACAGTGCACTGCCAATAACAAGTCCTGTATTCTGGTCAATTAATCCATCCGGAAGGAGCGAGGTAACAGTACCTTTTGTGGATTCTTTGACCCACATGTTAATTTGCTTAGCAGCATCTTCGGGCTTTAAAAATCAATAGAACAGAAATCGTGTGAATTTCAGAGTTCAGAATTTCAAAAGAAAAATCATAGAAACAACAATATACATCACATGGTTGCAGATTGCTACTAAAAAAAATAGAACAGTTCAAGTGGCATTTCTTTACAGATACACCATAGTATTATTTTTTACAGCAATAAAGGTAGATAGTGGGCATATTTGTCACCACAAGCTCTCCAATGCACATTACCATTTCTATCAGATCAAATAGATGAACAGAAAAGGGTGCACAGGCAGAGATCAGCAGAAAAAACAACATTAGACCAATTCAGACTACTCGGATCAGTCCAGTCAAATACCATCTATAAAATAAACTTAGCGAGGAACTGCAATAACATCAAACAACAAATTAAGATGTTCTGCTACAGAGACCCCTGGAACAAGCATATCATCGAGCACCTAATAAGCATGTCGTACAAGCGGGAATGACACAATATGCCACACCTTGTTAATGAAGTCAGCCGTCCTCGCTGTGGAGCTGTACACACTACGGACGGCCTCCACGAACCCCGGCGACAGGCTCGTCGAGGTGTCGGCCCATATTCCTCCCGTGAAGGCCAGCCGCGGCCCGCCGGACGTGGACCTGTCCTTGAGCACGCGCTTGACCACGCGCGACGCCACATTGGCCGCGTCTGCCGCGGCGCCCCTGCCCCCGCCACCGCCGCCCAGCACCTGGAGGACCTGCCGCCGCGTGTCGCCGCGCGCGCCGGCGGCGGCCAGGGCGAGCGAGGCGTGGACCGCGACGGGGGCCACGGCCGCGTTCCCGGTCGCCGAGGCGGCGAGGACGCGTCCCGCGAGCGGCAGGCAGAAGGCGCGCTGCGCGGCCGCGAGCGCCTCCCCCCACGGCCGCGTCGGCATAATCGGCGACGGCGCATTACGAGCGTCTTTGGGAGAGTGCGCTGCCGCGGCGGACGCGGAGGAGAAGGCACGGAGCCTGGTGCCTACGGGAAAGGGGAAGAGCTGGGTGGCTCCTGGTCGCCGCGGATGGAGAGCTCGCCGGAGGGAGGCGGCCTGCATTTTGCCTAGTGAAATGTTGTTGCCTAGGGTTCTAGAGGTTTTTGCTGCGTTATAAGGTGAGAACCGGGCTTAATGTAAATTGGGCCCTATTGGGCCTATGTGAGAGGTTTCAAAAGAATTGCAATTTTTTTTAGGCAATAGCGCCCGGACGTCCGGCGCCAGCAGCGCTCAGTCCTAGGCAACCGAACTATGGCCTAGCTTTTAGTCCTAGGCCCACCAACGGGAGCATCCCATCTGAGCATCCCCACGTAACAGAAAAACGCGTAATAGAACAGGAGAGCGTGCACTCGCGTCCGCGCCGTCATCCCCTGGCACACCCCCTTCCCAGTCTAAGAATGATGCAAGGCAGCAGGAGGCGAGGAGACACCCAGGTAAGGCAGCAGAATATCAGCAGAGAGATGCAATACCCAATTTATTTTTGAAATATTTAGACACAACACTTGCAACATAAGTCTGAAGACAGATGAAATGTTTGAAACATACGTCGAAGCACTTACAAAAAAACACATGAAACACTTGAAAAACCATTGCAACACATACACAACATCTAGATAAAACACTTGCAACATATGTGTGAAAATATATGCAACATCCAGATAACACATTTGCAACATACGTATGAAAAACAGATGAAACATTGAGGACAGAAGTTTGCAACATAAGTTGCAACATACCTCTGAAATAACATTGGGAACAGAAGTTTGCAACGTACCTTTGAAAACAGATGAAACATTGGAAACACACATGCAACATCCCGATCAGGTTAAACAAGTGAATTATTGGTTGCAAGCACGAGAGCAAGCGATCGAAAAGGTGGAGATTGTTGGATAACCAGATGTCGAAGCCAGCTTGAGATGAACATTAGGAAAGAAAAACAGTGATTCAACCTTATGAGTACCCTCCCTTAATAAATAAATAGAATAGGGGCCAAACAATTTCCTTCAATTTGAGTAGAGTGCGTTGGCTGGAAAGTAGTAAAGTCGAAGTGAACCTCTATTTCGTAAAGGAGGATCTATTTTTGCAACATTCATATGAAACCCTTGCAACATACCTTTGAAATAACTGGAACACTTGTAACATATGCTTGCAACATGTGCTTTTAGCACAATGTCACCTTGTTGCTTGGACAAATGTAGCTCGTCGTTGTGGAGCTCGATGCCGGCGCAGAGCTCGATGCCACAGAGTGCGCGGAGGTCGCCTGTGCGGAGCTCGTCGGCGACACGAACCTCGTCAGTGTCCACAGCAAGCGGATGGAGCACGGCCGCGATGGGAGGCACGAGTCCGGGCGGGAGAGGCACACGGCGCGCGTGGGCAGGGGCGGCACTAGCGGAGTCCGTCCCACGAGCTGGTAGCGGGGGTGGCGCCTGCGAGTAGACGTCCCATGCGCAGACTCCCCCTGCGCAGCTCGCCGGCGCCGCCCTGCTCACGAGACGTCCGGGCGCTAGTGCCTCCGTTTATTAATCGGACCCAGTGACCATGTCCACTGCCCTGCTTGGCTCCTTTGCTTTATAATTAAGTGAAAGTATGCTTTAATTATAATGTTTTCTTAAACTTATAGGCCCCAACATGTATTTCGTTCAGGGCCTCCAAATATTAGGTGCGGCCCTGCCTGTGGTAGCCAGTATGACCTACCTCCGGTGAAGGTTCACTTGGTGTTTTAGACAAGAGAAACAACGTGTCACCTGCTTCTTGTAGTTCGAAGGTAGAGTTTAACTAATTGACTTAGGGCTATATTTGGGTAGCTTCTACTAAGTGCTTGTTGCCAAAAAGCAGAAAGGCAATTAAACGGCTAGAACCTAAAGTTGCTTTTTGTGATATAGATGCTTTTGATTATTTTTTAAAGCACCTTGAAATCTACTTTTGGCTTTCAACTTTTCCAAATGGGTAGAATTATTAGGGGTAGAATTAGAGAGACGTTTTACGGCTATTTTTCATGGATAAAAGAGAGAGCTGTTTTAACTAAATAGCTTACAAGTTTTTCACAGCATATAGCTCATAATAGTTTTTATAGCTTACAACAACTTTTATAGCTTACAACAGCTTTCTCACAGCTCATAGCCGAACCAAATAAGTCATTAATTAACTTAAGATGTTATTTATTTTTTAATTCATTTAACATTTGGAACACGCAATGGTAATGGGGCCGTGTTCAGATGCCGAATTCGGCGTGCCGAATTGGCCTCTGCTGGTACAGTGTTCCTGTTGGAACACTGTAGCAGTTTTTGTTTTTTAGTGCAAAAAATTATCCAAAAATTGATTAATTAGACTTAAAATGTTCGTCTCGCAAATTACAACAAAAATATGCAATTAATTTTTGATTTCATCTATATTTAATACTCTATGCATTTGCCGGTATTTTGATGTGATGGAGAATCTCCTTTTTGCATAGTGAAATTTGGGGGAAGAATTTGGGATCTAAACAAGGCCTGGGTGTTCGGACTGGCACTTAGGGCATGTACTGCGGGGCTGTATACCCCGGCTGTATGCCGCACATTTCACAAAAAAAACCCCTGTTCGTGAGGCGACGACCTGACCCCGGCGTCTCGCGAGTCGACGGACGCGGCTCGTGGCCCAAAGAAGTCGCCATCTCCTAGCGTTGCATTGTACGGGGAGTCGCCGAGGGGTCGCTGAGGGGAGGATCTAGTGCAGGCGCGTGCAAAGAGAAAGTGAGGGCGTGCGGGAATGGATTTCGCGCGCCAAATCCACCACAGCTCTCCATATAATCTTCATTCTTTCCCACTACCTTCAACACGAGCGAGATGGAGAACCCTAGCTCGGGCATGGCAGTGGCAAGAGTGGCGGCAGGGCGGAAGGGCAAGGTCGGCGGGGGGCAAGCCTTTTCCTCCATTGGTCGTGGACCGAGCAGGGCAGCTGGCCTCTTCCCTGTTGGAGGCAGATCCACCTCGGTGGGCAGTCTCCTCCCCTTTGGTTGCGGATCCAGCCGGGCGGCTGGCCTCGTCCCCTTTGGTCGTGGTTCCAGTTCGGTGGCACCTCTCAGCGGCAATGGCGAAGCAACATCGTCCTCATCCATGGCTGCATCCGGTGCGGCCGAATCCCCCCTATCAGCGGCTTCACTAGCCACGGCGGTGGTGGCTTCGCCGGAACGACTTCGTCGCCACCTGCTGGATTCCCGTTCTCTCCATCTCTATCTCCGGCTTCGTGGGGCTCGGATACCGCTAGTCCAGGGTGTTCCTCAGTTCGGCAATCAGATGCAACATGGTAAGAGAGTTTGTGAGCTTTCATTGTTTTTTGTTGTTCAGATCCTCTTCATTTAGATGCCTGTTCGGTGTATTTTGAGATTTTGAGATGATGGACTAGCAGTAGCAGTGGATTTTTTAGCAGTCTTGACAAATAGCAGCAGCAGCAGTAGATTACTACATGTTTTTTCCCTGAAAATAGATATGAAGTGATTTGAGATGCTGGACTAGCAGTCAGTCGAATTTTAATCAGTCTTGACTGCATGTTTGAGATGCTGGACTAGCAGTAAGTAGATGACTGCATGTGAACTTTCCTGAACACGTCATATCTGAACAAGTCAGTTTCCTGAAAAAATGACAAGTGTACTGTATCTATCTATTTCAGAAGTGTCGATTGACTAGTATGTTGTATCAAGCTAGTTTCAGAAGTGTCGATTTGTATCAAGCACTTTGGAAGATATGTTTTGTTGTTCTGTACTTAAAGATTGCAGCATGTTTTTTTCAGAGAATAGATGGACTAGCAGTAGTATGTTTTTTTTTCCTGAAATAGATATTTTGGAACCCTTCTTTTTTAGGGATGGAGATACACAAGATGGTTTGATGAGGTACTTTGGCAATCAGGCACATAATTTTCATTTGGTTGGAACACCTTCTCACAGTAGCCACATCGATCCTGAAACCAATGGAGGTAGTTCTCCCTCAGATGTGGAGATCATATCAGAGCAGGAACCTGTTTTTGTCAATGATGAGAATGGAATGGTTAGGACTGAGAAGCGAATTACGTGGACACCAGATGAAGATGAAATATTGATGGCTGCTTGGATTGAAAATTCAACAGACTCAGCCACCGGAGCTGATAGGAAGGGCGAAGCATATTGGGGTGATGTTATCAAGGCATACAACAAGGGCACCCCACCGCAAAGTCAAAGGAAAGTGAAGCAAGCAAAGGATAGATAGCACAAGATTAATAGGTGGTGTGACCTCTTTGAAGGTGATTACTTGAAGGCTCGCAAGGTGTTTACAAGTGGCTACAACGATCAGATGTGGTTGGATGCAGCCGAAGAGTTATATTTGGATCACAAGATTGGACCCTTCACGATTAAGAATGTTTGGAAAATTTTTCGTTCGAAGTGGAAAACATACAATGACGAGCTAAAGAACGCTCGTAAAAGGAAGTCATATCACCATGAAGAAGACGTGCAAAATGTTGAAAGTGAAGATGAGATGCCAAAGCGACCAATTGGACAAAAGGCAGCTAAAAAGGCCGCTCTTGCTGCAAAAGGGAATTCTGCGACAATGAGTGATGCTGGAAAATCAAAGGAATCTGCAATTAATGTGGAAAAGCTTGATAAATTGAGCAATTATCAAGAAGAAGTCAATGCAAACCGTTTGAAACTGCTAGAGCTACAACAAAAGCTATCTTCTGATAAGATTGAGACCACAAGGCTTGCCCATCTAACAGCACAGGAGAACAGAGAGTCCAAGAAACTTGAGAGGAGGGGAGAAGGCTTGAGATGGAAGGGAAGAAGCTGGAGATGGAAGGGAAGAAGCTTGAGAAAGAATCGAAGATGATGGACGCATATAATAACCTCATCTCACAAGATACAAGTTCAATGACCGATGGCGAAAAGGCTGAGCGAGTTGCTGCCATGAAGTGTTTGAGGAAAATGCTTTTTCCTGAAATTATCTAGTTTGGTATGCCTTTTAATTCTTGTACATTATAATCTAAGAAGTCTTTGGGAGCTGTCATGTTTAACTGATGCTGCTATTTTCTAACTGTGCAGGGCATGTTCGTATCTCTGATCTGAGATAATGAAAGGTGCTGTCATGTTGATCTACCAAAGGTGCTGTCATGTAGCTGCTGATGTATGGAGGTGTCATTCTGATTTATGGAGTTGCAGAAAACCTGTCGTAAGTTGCATCTGTGCTCTGCGCCTTATGCTTAATCCGTTAAATTTGGTTATCAAATTCAGTTAAAAACTTGTAGCCTATGTTCAGTTAGCTTGTCATGGGATTTTTCTGAACTAGTTATTTGCACTGCTATCTGAATGTCATGGGATTTTTCTGAATGTGAACAGAAGGGCCCCTTTTCATTTTCTGAATGCCAACCGAGGTGCTCCACTAAGGTATACTTTCATTGATATTTTTTAATGTAAACAGAGGTGCTCCACTAGTATCAGTTACATTCTGAATGCGTGTTACTAGTGCAGCACTATTTTTTTAATGCGTGTCCACTAGCATCAATTGCATACTATAAAATGGTACCAGTTGCATTGTGGCACTGTACATTCCTCCCTTCCGTCACCTGCTGTAGTTAGTTTCTATGGAGTCAAGTGATGAAGAAGGCGACCTACAAGATACCGAAGACTTTGATCCTACAGAGGTATTCACCGTGGATGATATGCTAACAGAGGATGAAATATTAGAATATATTGTAGCAGAGGAATTCAAGGCCGACATGGATGGCGAAGCATCTACAATACCTCACCGTCGTCGACAGAGTGGACCAAGGAGGTACATACCAAGGAATCGAGAAGCAAGTCATGATGATCTTGTCGCTAATTACTTTTCTACAAATCCTATCTACACCGAGGAGATGTTCCGTAGGAGATTTAGGATGCATAAGCCTTTGTTTCTATGTATTGTGCAAGCATTTAGTGATTGGTCGCCTTATTTCACCCAAAGAGTCGATGCTACTGGTAGGAGTGGTCTTTCACCGCTTCAAAAGTGTACTGCGGCTATCAGGATGCTAGCTTATGGAACCTCAGCTGATCAACTTGATGAGGTGTTAAAGATTGTTGCAAGTACTTGTTTAGAGATTTTGGGGAAAATTGCTGAAGGTGTGATTGAAAATTTTGGTGAAGAATATCTGCGCCCTCCAATGAGTGATGAACTGGAAAAAAATTTAAAAGAAAATGAGGCTCGTGGTTTTCCAGGAATGTTGGGAAGCATCGATTGTATGCATTGGGCATAGAAGAATTGCCCGAAAGTTTGGGTAGGCATGTTCACACGTGGTGACAAGGGTGTCCGTACTATGATCCTTGAAGCAGTGGCAACTAGGGATCTCCGTATATGGCATGCTTTCTTTGGTACCGCTGGGTCACATAAATGTTCTAAACAAGTCACCATTGTTCATTCAAGCAATAAAAGGGGAAGCTCCTACGGAACACTATAATGTCAATGGAACAAAATATGACATGGGTTACTATCTTGTTGATAGAATATATCCTGAATGTGCAGTATTCGTGAAGACAGTGACGGCCCCTTGGTCGGCGGAAGACAAATTATTTGCATTGATGCAAGAAGGGGCGAGGAAAGATGTCGAGTGCGCATTTGGTGTACCGCAATCACGCTTTGATATTGTTCGTCGACCAGCAAGGTTATGGAAGCAAGGGGACGTTATCAACATAATGCAAGTTTGTGTTATCCTTCACAATATGATAGTGGAAGACGAGAAGGAATCAATTAGAGAAGTCTTGGATTTGAATGAGAATCCAAGTGCGACGACAGTGCTCCCACCTGAAGTGTGTACAAATGACAACCCCAATCCAAGCTTCGCAGAGGCACTTCGTATAAATTCGGCTATCAAAGCTCGGCTGACACATAGAAAACTCAAGAAGGATCTAATCGAGCATATATGGCAATGCTATGGCAACAAAGGAAATTAGAAAGGTATTACAATAATATAATTGTTTGGCCCTTGCCGTAGTGCTGCTATGTATGCACACGGTCTTTACTTCCCGTGCATGCAAACGTTGTTGAGTCCGGTCTCCGTTTGGAGCCTTTGGAAGATAATATATTGATGGTTTTTAAAAGGATAGTGTAATCATTGCTCTTATTTATGCTTGACCCATTTTCTATCAAATAGCCACACAATGGTATACACAAATTTATTTGTAGTTCATCTTAGCTACATGCAATGCATGAAATGGCTTACAGACGATGAGATAGACTATGAGTTATATGACCTGTCTTTATATATGTCTGTATGGTGTATTCGAGGTACTTACAGACGACCCCCTATCTATCCGTCGTACATGCCCTTATGGAGGCTTATCTGAACTATTCCTGTTTCTCCTGGCCGCTGCCTCTTTTCTCCATATTGTCTTCACCAGCCAACTTCTTCCGCTGTGCAGTATATTAAAAGTCAAAAGGAAGACTGAGAGGCATGAAATGAAATAACAGGCAGGTCAGGTGTACGCATGTATGCCCTATGCCGTGCACTGCAATTTCTATCGTTTTGATAAGCTAAAGAATTTATGCTGCTTATTCTTGCAGATTTTTGCAACAATATTTTAAAATCTGTGAATTATTTTCTAGTATATATACTGGAAAATATATTTGAGGTATAAAGATATACCTCTGCTAAGCTTGCCTTGTGATACCTGTATCCCTGAAACAAGAAACATTAGAAGAATGAACAAAATGAGTGAGTGTACGAGGACAGAGCCTTAGATGTGATGTAATAAGTGCGCAATTGGCAGAGTCAACCAATGCTAATCTTACTTTGTCTGTCCCATATATATAATCGCAGTACGTGAAGAAAGGAGCATAGTTGCCGTGGCGTGCTCATACTCGTTGATGGTAATCATGGAATTCAGCACCTCCATAGAACGGGATGAACTTTATGGGGTTGAACAGGAAGTCGTAACTGCACGTGTAGATAAATTCACGGTAGATGCGTTATTTTCGCAAGAGTTCATTCATAAACAGATCGATAGAACAGATTGTAAAAACCACACTTTAAATGCATGAATGAAGGCCATTACATAATACAATGTAATTATCCGCTGTGTGTTTCAATTGCTTCGACGGCACGGATTGCATACCACAGCCAATGTGTGGTGACGTGACATGGAACGATGACGGGGCCAACAATTGTAGCGATGCCTCCGATGGTCAGGCTATTTATACTCGTGGTACTCTAAATTCATCATTTATACATCCTAATCATCAAAATTCTCTCCTTTATATCCAATTTTTCTGCATACATACATCCTCTATATCATCCTCTATCTACTGTGGGGCCCACTTGTCACTTTATCTAAATATATCTATGTGAGATCTAGTTTTGAAAAATTTATTGAAACAAATTTAATGGTGCAATCAGAATTTAATTTGGTGTTTTGGTTTGTGAGTTATAACATTTTTTGTAGTTGAAAACATGGGGCCCGCCACTGGACCTCTTCCGCATGCGCGCGTAGCCGCTGCTGCCTGACACGCGTGGTGGGCCCACCTGGTTTAGCGTAGTTCCTGCATCCCGCCATATATAGCGGACGAAGGGCCATGCGCTACTATAGCATAGGCGATCCAGTACCGCTGTGTAGCAGTTCTGTCCGCCAAATTGTTTTACCGGATGGCTCAGCTCAGCCCAGTGAGCGTAAGCTGCGGCAAAGCCAGTGGGTGCTTGAAATGATCCTGCATTCCGCGAAGGGAATGCCACAGATTTGACGTGTAATAGATGAACAAGTTCATGCCATTACCCAAATCTCAGTCGAATAACAGAGTCATAGCGAATACCAGAGTACAAATAGAAGGTTTACATTAATTATTATCATCGCCACGCAGGACGGAACACACACAGCAACTGGAACAACATCTCGTAGACAGCAGCGGAAACTAGGACTCCTCGCACCAAGCTTGAGCGCAGGGTGAACCCCTACTCCTCCCAGTCCTCCTCCTCGTCGTACTCGGGCTCCGAGCGTGCTAAAAATCTATCAGTACACTTGGTACTGGCCACGCATCTCCCACCCTATGATGTATTTGCTTTGTGGAACTGGATGCAAAGGGGGTAAGAAAAGACCTATCTTTGGCTGTGGTTTCCTATGCGAGTAATCAAAATTTTAAAAGTATAAGTTTATCAAATTTTAACCCATCTCATTCACAGACGTTATCCCATCCCATCACTCATCTCATCACCACATCGCATCTCATCTCACTCTCTCATCGGCATGGACAACTCCCTCTCGTCCATGTCTCAATGGCCTCAGCCGGAACACTACTCTGCAGCCCAGGGAAGGTAGAAGGACTCCTCTCATCTAGCCAAGTGAAGCTGTGTAACACCCAAAAAATCTTAAAAGTTTAAATTAGAAGAAATTTAGAGTTTAAAGAGATTTAGTTATGAGTTTAAATAATTTAGATAATATTTAATGGGGATAAAAATTTAAAATAATAAGTGGAATGTTTGATGATGCATTCATGCTGTTGCATTTGCTTTATTTTGAGGTGTGGTTTTAGTTTTATTTGATTTGAATTCAAAATTCATTTTAAAATGGCTTTGGAAAACAAATTTATAAAAGAAAAGAAAAGAAAAAGGAAAAAGAAACCTTACCTGTGCAGCCGGTGGCCTGGAAGCCCACCCGAGCCGGCCTGCTTCTTCCTTTCCTCGCTGTTGGGCCGCCCGAGCTCGCTTCTCCGTTTCTTCCTCGCGCCCGCGTGGGCCGGCCCAAGAACCCCAGCCGCGCGTACCCTCCCTTCCTAGTCTCGCTGACGAATAGGCCCCACATGTCGGTCGTGTCTCCCTTCTCTGCTTTGTGACCGAGCCAGACCCTAACACAATCTCCACCGAATCAAACCCGAATAACTCGGGATTTCCATCCAAATTGAGGAGTCCTTGCTCTATATAAGCTAGAGCCGAGCCACCGCCTTTTGTTTTTAGATCAAACCGCAAGCGGCCACCTCCGTTTGAGCTCTTGCCGCCGCCGCAACCCTAGGGAGCCGCTGTTCGTTGAAATTTGGCGAAACTGGTGTTCCTCTTCCTCCGTAAGTTTCCTGCCGAGCTTCTTATCGTTTCCGTGGAGCCAAAGAATCATATTCTTCACGGGGTTTTGCTTTCGGTTGCTCACCGAGCCTTGCCGATGTCCGCAGGGTCTTCATCATCGCCAAATCGAGTCGCGCTTTTTCCTCGAACCAAATTGGTCGTCATCTTCTACCTTGGTGAGTCCGCGGGGAGCTTCTCTTCCGTTTGGGATCAACCGCGTGTCTTGTAGTGCCTTGTAGTGCCTTGTAGCCCTAGAACTGTATCTCCGGTGAGTTTTCGGCAATGGCGCCGCCGTGTGCCGAGTTTTTCCGGTGACAGCGCCGCCGGACCGTCGCTAGAGATGCTGTGAGCCATCCGTTTGCTGATCAACGGTCGAAATTAGAAGATATCCCTTCGCGGGGTAAAATTTATAAAGAGCCCCTGTGTTTTCATGGAATAGAACCCGCCGTCCTTAGCGTCATTCAGGAGATACGCTTGTTAGTTCTGAAAACGTATTTCTTTCCGATAAATCAAAAATACATTTTCTGGTATTTACAGTTTTGCCACTCAAATTGTTTTGATCGTAAAATCTTCGTTTTAACTCCGATTTGACCTGTTCAAGTTGCGTTAGGTTCGTATTTGCGAGATCTACATGTTAGTATAGTTGTACAGTAGGTTTGGAAAATTTAATTTTCCAGTTTATATTAAAGTATTTATTTATCTATAGGAAATCTTAGAAAATTCATAACTTTCATGTTTTAAATCCGAATTTCGTGATCTTTACGTCTGTGTGATCGTAGGACCGTGTAGAAGAGTTTTACAAACTTTTCATACTGTTTTGCTACTGTTGGTGTACTGTTCTAATTATGTTTCTTTGTTTGCTTCGTGTATGATTGCTCGGATGATTGTGTGATGATGTTTGGTGATCGAGTATAGACGGTGAGTAGTTTCTTGACGATCCGAAGTATTATTTTGAGCCAGATCAGCAGGGTCAACAGGAAAGCTTTGATCAAGACAAGTATAACATGGGACTATCCTTGTTACCTATTCACTGAAATTATCATACATATGCATATGTTTTCCTTGATAACCTTAGAGATTATAACTTAGTGATTGTTACCTTGATTCCTTGTTAACCTTGGGGATGTATTTGGGTAGCTATTGCTAGTGCTTAATTATGAACAATGATCTTGTAATTTGATTAATGAATTAAGCAATCAACTATTAAGATGATTTTATTACTGTTGAAAAGGGGGCTAGAGCAAGGGGATATATGGTTGCTCTGGTTTCTCTCCATAAGGACTTATCTGTACGTGATCATCCGAGACATACAGTATAGCTGTGGGGGCTATATGGCTCTGGCTCTAGTTGTTTAAAGGACCTTTTCTAGCTTGTTAGTGGTTACCTTAAATGGCGTAAGAATAGCTTGCCACGTTGGGTGTAGGACAACCTCTAGTCTATGAGTATAGCCGAGAAGGAATTGTGCCATTTGAAAAGGGGGTTCCTACATCTGCCTGCCGAGTGAATCTAATGGCCCTAACTTGTTAGACGAATCTTTAAGTGGCTTTATATGGTTTTCCGGTGTTTGGGTTTGATCTCCCCACACACTTGGAAATCATGACTCACAGTGAAAGTGTACACCTCTGCGCAGAGTTAAAAACTGGTATACTAGCCGTGTCCACGGATACGGGCGGCCTTGGAACATCTACGAATAGATGATCACCATTGTTATATCATGCTTAATTGTTGTTGTTGTTGTTATTATTATGCTCATATTAATACTATTCATTATCATTATTACAATTGATCATTGATTCATTAATGGGAAGTGGAATATCTTGATGCTACTCAATTGCTAAATATATGATGATTAAAAGCTAAATGCAATAAACCAGTGTCTAACCTTTTGAGCCTCATGAACCCCATGATATATTTGTGGAGTTCGACATGGACTCACTCTTGCTATTTCCACCATAACAGATGAAGAATATGATGATGATTATCGAAATGAGTACTAGTCTTGGTATCAACCAGTCAACCGTGTCCCTGTGTTTGAAGTTTCCGCTGAAGATCTACTACTAGTTACTACAATTTATTGTTTAAGACTATGTGTTAAATATTTATTCGTTATGTAATAAGCACTATGATGATACTATGTAATTTGTCTACTTATGTGTGCGATCGATTCCTGGGGCGCACATGAGTCTTTTATGCATCCTATTTTTGTCCTTAAAAATGGGTGTGACAGATTGGTATCAGAGCCGTGTTGACTGTAGGACGCAAGCCTTGTTAGAATGGTCGTCATTAGTGTCTATACTTCACCTATTTCATGCTTAGTTCTTTCACCTTGATAATTGTTAAATTATTATGCTTCTTCTACCTTATTCTATTGTGAAAATATATTGATTCTATCTAATCTATGTCAAAATTCTCGTAGATGCCTCTTCATCCTCGTATGTCCGTTGCTCAGTACGTTGGTCGCTTCAAACCCCAGGAACCCCATATTGATGGTGACCAAGAGATATCAGATGCCGAATCAAGAGTGGGAGATACCTCAAAGGAGAATTCAGTCATGGGATGGACCATGAAGCATCACATCATGGTTCCTAAAGCTGATGTTTTCTTCCATGACATGCTGACAAGAACTTTGGATAATTATTACTATGACTGGAAAGCTACGTTGGAGTATCACTGTAAGGAGTATAGTCATCCATTGATGGACTCTTACTGGGAGACTGAGCTATGGGTCAAGACAATGGATCCTACCACTAAGGAGCCTAAGGTGGAGTCAAAGTTCATCACCCGAGTAAGCCGGGCGACTGTAGAAACAAGTATGAAAGATGTTGCCTACAATGTGTTTGTCTACTACCATGGTCTTCGCTCGGACAAGACGTTGCAGGGTGCACTCCGGCATTATCCCTATCTCTTACATGACAAGGGTGTTTGGACCGTGCCGCTCGCTAATGATTCATCCTTGACATTACAAAGCTACAGTGGGACTAGTTCGTGAGTTGGCCCTTCATGAGGCGGATTTGAAGGATGAGTTGCTAAAGGAAAAGAAACATAAAGAGCAAGCTTATAAGGAGATCGATGAATTAAGGGCTGCGCTACGGCTTCCTAAGAATTATGAGAAGCTCAATTAAAATTAGGAAATCCCTATGTAATAGGAACAATATTAGTTGCGAGTCAATTTGAGTTTGGTAATGTCGAGTATTAGTATGTGGTGTGAACAATTGTGTGCTTGATGGATTGTTATTATGATAATGTGTGATTTGGATCTTTGTAATGAGTGCTGGAACTTTGTGGACATGTCTATAAGTTCCATAGTTAAGAATAATTAGTTTGATCATGATTATTTAGTTGGGATCGGGGTAAACTTGGTTCTATCTTTTGCTGATTTCTAGATTAGTCTGGGATGTTTCGGGAATAACTAAAAATCTGTTCATAAGAAATTTATGAAATTTTACTGGGAATAATTAGACTTCTGTATCTTTCCAACCCCGCAAGAATCATCTTTTTATCTATTATGAGTTTAGAGATATACCTGTTCCAAGTTAGGGGACACTATGCAGTCTGGAATTCTAAAATAGTTTCGGTTAAGCTCAGTTTTTGATTAATCTATCGATAGAATCTGGAAACGTGATGTTAATGAAAGTTGTAGATAATTTCATAAGATTTTCAACCATGTAAAGATCACCTTAATTGGATTTCTGTAACTCGAGATATGGCAGATTTACTGAGTTGCTGAAATTGAAATTCACCCAGAGAATTCAGATTTACTTATCTATGGTATACATCATTTGGGATAATACTGAGCTTCGTCTTTGGTGCTTTGAAAACAGATGGCAGCCAGAGGTTGTGGCAGAGGTCGTGGAGGTGCTAACCCACCCATTACTATGGAGGAACTCATGAATACACAGAATTAGATGATGCAGATGTTCATGCAGCACCTGCAGAACAATCCCCCTGTAGGAAGACCGCCGCCTGTTCATGTGAGAGACAAGCGTGGTGAATTTTTGAAAGGACGTCCTCCAGTGTTCTCTCATGCTGCTGATCCATTGGAGGTGGATGATTGGGTGCGAGCGGTAGAGAAATAGTTGAACATCGCTCAATGTAATGATCTAGAAAAAGTGTTATATGCATCTGGTCAGTTACAGGGAACATCTCAGACTTGGTGGGAGTCGTATCAAGTTGCACGTCCCGACAATGCTCCTCCTATCACTTGGAATGAATTTGTTAGAGATTTTAGAGCTCGCCATATTCCTGAAGGTGTAATTGAGCTGAAGCAGGAAGAATTCAGAAACCTCAGGATGGGACAGATGAGTGTCAGTGAGTATCATGACAAGTTCTCGTAGTTGGCTCGCTACGCTCCCAATGAAGTGAAGGAAGATGTAGATAAGCAGCATCTCTTTCTCAAGGGAATTTATTATGATCTTCGTTTGCAGCTAAAGGGTAATAATTATGCTAGTTTCCAAGAACTTGTGAATAAGGCTATTGTGCTAGACAATGAACGTCGAGAGATGGACAGAAAAAGGAAGATGAAAGGATAAGGTGTTGGGAACAATAATCGCCAACATACCAATTCTCAGCATGGGTTTCATTCAAAATTCCAAGGACCAGTCAGTTAGTGGAACCGTAATTCAAATCAACAATGGTCTCAGAATCGGCAGAATAATCAGTTTCAGCAACGACCCCAGTATCAGCAGAATAGATAGTTCCAATAGCAGAGTGGTCAGCAAACTCCACGCCAGGGTAATTCCAACTCTACTCCAATGAAGACCAGTGTTCCTAGTACTCCTAATCTGTGTTATCGTTGTGGAGAACCTGGACACTATGCTAATCATTGTCCCAAGAAGCAGAATCAATAGACACCGCAGGGACAGAGGTCATCCAATACTAGAAAGGTGAATCATGTGTCTACTGAAACAGCACAGATGGAGCCTGAAGTAATGCTTGGTACGTTCAATGTTCATTCTACCCCTGTAACCATTCTTTTTGATTCTGGAGCTTCACATACCTTTATTTCAAACATTTTTGTTAAGATGCATAGTGTACCCATGCTTGCCATGAAAGAACCTCTCTTAGTAAATTCACCTGGGGGTACCATGCAAACCACTAATAGATGTCTTCCAGTTAGTATGGTTTTAAGGGGGGTAGAGTTTAAGATAACTCCCATAGTGTTGAGGACATCTGGTATTGATGTGATTTTGGGAATGGATTGGATGAAAAAAAATCAGGCAGTGATTCAGTGTCAGCAGAAGGTAGTAGTTGTGAATGCACCTAATGGAGAGAAAATCAGTGTGGATGTAGCAGTGCAGAAGCAACCAACAGCTGTAGTGAATTAGCTTGCTGATGATGCTAGTAAAGAGAATCCAGTTATCAATGATTTTCTAGATGTTTTTCCCGATGATTTGCCAGGTATTCCACCTGACCGAGACATTGAATTTCTTATTGAATTATTACCTAGAACTACACCCATAGCTAAACGACCATATAGAATGGGAGTAGATGAATTAGAAGAACTTAAGAAACAAATTAAGGAATTACAAGATAAAGGTTTTATTCATCCTAGTTCGTCACCTTGGGGTGTGCTAGTTATATTTATTGATAAGAAAGATGGTAGTCAGAGAATGTGTGTGGATTATCAGTCGCTTAATGAAGTAACCATCAAGAACAAGTATCCTTTGCCCAGAATTGATGACTTGTTTGACCAGTTGAGAGGTGCTTGTGTGTTCTCTAAGATCGATTTGCGCTCTGGATATCATCAATTAAAGATTCATGCCTCTGATATCCCAAAGACAGCTTTTACTACGAGATATGGTTTGTATGAGTATGCGGTTATGTTGTTTGGTTTGACCAATGCACCTGCCTACTTTATGTACATGATGAATAAGGTGTTTATGGAGTACCTTGATAAGTTTGTGGTGGTATTTATTGATGATATATTGGTATTTTCTAAGACGGAGAAAGAGCATGCTGAACATCTGAGGTTGGTATTGCAGAAACTCAGAGAGCATAAGCTGTATGCTAAGCGAAGTAAGTGTGAGTTTTGGTTGAAGGAAGTCTCTTTTCTTGGTCATATTGTCTCTAATGGTGGAATATCAGTAGACCCAGGCAAAGTAAAGGATGTTTTGAATTGGAAGCCACCTACTGATGTGGGAGAGATTCATAGTTTCTTGGGTTTAGCTGGATATTACAGACGGCTCATTCAAGGGTTTTCTAAACTTGCTAAACCTATGACATCTCTGTTAGAGAAGAATGCCAAGTTTGTATGGTCTGATTAATGTCAATCTAGTTTTGAAGAATTGAAGGAGAGATTAACTACTGCACCTGTCTTGGTATTGCCAGATTTAAGTAAAAAGTTTTCTATTTATTGCGATGCTTCTCGTCAAGGTTTGGGGTGTGTTCTTATGCAAGAAGGTAGAGTTGTTGCCTATGCATCTAGGTAGTTGAGAAAGCATGAGCTGAATTATCCTACTCATGATTTGGAGTTAGCAGCTGTAGTTCATGCTTTGAAAATTTGGAGACACTATTTGATTGGACATAAGAGTGATATATACACTGATCATAAGAGTTTGAAGTATATTTTCACATAGTCTGATATGAACTTGAGGCAACGTAGATGGTTGGAGTTGATCAAGGACTATGATCTAGAGATACACTATCATCCTGGTAAGGCTAATGTTGTAGCTGATGCTCTTAGCAGAAAGAGTTATGCTAATGGGATGCAAATGTTGTCCATGACAAGTGAGTTGTGTGCTGAATTTGCATATCTGAATTTGGGAATTGTTGCTAATACAATGGAATTAGTGATAGAACCTACATTGGAGCAAGAAATATACAAGGGTCAGTTGAAGGATGAGAAATTAAAGAAGATAGCAGAGGATATAGTGATTGGTAAGTCACCAGGGTTCCGAATGGATGATAATGGGATTTTGTGGTTTGGAAAGAGGTTGTGTGTACCTGAGGATCAGTCCATTAGGCAGGGAATCCTTCCTGAAGCTCATGAGTCAGCTTATTCTATTCATCCCGGAAGTACTAAGATGTATCTAGATCTCAAACAGAAGTACTGGTGGGTTGGAATGAAAAGAGATGTAGCTGAGTATGTGGCAGTGTGTGACACTTGTCAGAGAGTGAAAGCTGAACATCAGAGACCAGCTGGATTACTGCAACCAATGAAGATTCCAGAATGGAAGTGGGAGGAAGTTGATATGGACTTTATAGTGGGGTTACCTCGTACTCAGAGAGGTTATGATTCTATTTGGGTGATAGTAGATCGGTTGACTAAAGTTGCTCATTTTATACCGGTTAAAACTAAGTATACTGGGGAACAACTAGCTATATTATATATGGAGAAGATCGTGTGTTTACATGGAGTTCCAAAGAAGATTGTGTCTGATCGAGGTTCGCAGTTTACGTCACATTTAAGTGGCTTTATATGGTTTTCCGGTGTTTGGGTTTGATCTCCCCACACACTTGGAAATCATGACTCACAGTGAAAGTGTACACCTCTGCGCAGAGTTAAAAACTGGTATACTAGTCGTGCTCACGGATACGGGCGGCCTTGGAACAACTACGGATAGATGATCACCATTGTTATATCATGCTTAATTTCTACTATTATTATTATGCTCATGTTAATACTATTCATTATCATTATTATAATTGATCATTGATTCATTAATGGGAAGTGGAATATCTTGATGCTACTCAATTGCTAAATATATGATGATTAAAAGCTAAATGCAGTAAACCAGTGTCTAACCTTTTGAGCCTCATGAACCCCATGATATATTTGCGGAGTTCGACATGGACTCACTCTTGCTATTTCCACCATAACAGATGAAGAATATGATGATGATTATCGAAATGAGTACTAGTCTTGGTGTCAACCAGTCAACCGTGTCCCTATGTTTGAAGTTTCTGCTGAAGATCTACTACTAGTTACTACAATTTATTGTTTAAGACTATGTGTTAAATATTTATTCGATATGTAATAAGCACTGTGATGATACTATGTAATTTGTCTACTTTTGTGTGCGATCGATTCCTGAGGCACACATGAGTCTTTTATGCATCCTATTTTTGTCCTTAAAAATTGGTGTGACAAGCTATACTTAGGAAAGGTCCATACCCAAAAGGTTCGACATATGTATCGATTGATTAACCAGAAACTCTGCAGAGGTTTACACATCCCACAAGATAGCTATCCTCGACGATGCCTCTTCTAAGCTGATTCCGGACCGCCTTCCGACTAGAAACGGTACCACCCTATCACTCAGAACTGGGGCCGTGTAGGAGTACCACCGACGCGCTGAGACTATGAGACGTAGTACTTGGCTCCTAAGTACTACGCTATCTTGGGAGGGTGTGGGTCCTCATGCCCGTACCTCCCTACACTATCCGCTAACCTCTCAATAGTAGTGGCACCGTGCTAGCAAGTTGAACGTCCGTCTCCTCTCCACAGAAGCGAGTGGGTGTGCAAGGATTCCTAAGACCCGGTTCATGAACATATCGGTCCTTAGGGTGACTAAGCAGGATATCTTCACAAGGGGAAACCATTTTCCGCTCAACGAAACACCCGACACCCTGTGCCATCATAGCACCTCCCATCCCAGAGCTTCATCCCACGAAGACACTCCACCCTGGGACCTCTCCCTGTCACATGTACCCGCCACAGGCACCTCACATGGCGAAAGCCCAGGTAGCATCCTCCAGCAAGACTTGTCTTCCCGACTCGTCGTAGTTCCTACTCGGTCGACTCGACCCTCACCACACACCCAAGACTCACGCCAAGATCTCCCCAGGTTCATTATCAGGTTATTATCAAGTCTATGGCACCTCGTGCCTTATCTCATATGCCTCTCACTCACCAGCATCACATCACAGATATAATGCGAGTAAGAGTAAACTAGTGGTAACAAGTAATATAGCAGCATCTAATCTAACAGCAGGGTGAGTAAGTGTAAGGTTGCAACAAGGTAAGTGGCTCAAAAGCAGTAAACTACCATGCATCCTATCAGTAATATTAAGACATAAAGGTAAAGAACTAGAAATTCTAAGTATTTGTAATACGTAATAGGATCTGCGAATGGGTGGAGCGTGGCACCTGGCAGGTCATCACCCAAGTCGTCGGTGTAGTCGGGGTCGAACTCCTCAGTCGGTGGCTCCTCCGGGTCTGTAAAACGTGACATATATAACCGCGTTAGCGGCTCCTATAGAGGTGCACAAAGAAGCAACTGAAAATTGAAAGATCCAAATGCACTCAAATATAAGCCTATGACGTAGAGCTCATTTTTAGAAAAATTTGGACTCTGGTTTGGCATTTTTCTGAGCTACCGTTAATTAATTATAAATTTCTGAAGATTAAATCATTTTCTAAAAAAGAAAAAGAGCTGGTTTATTTATAGGCTGACACGTGGCAGGCCATGATTGGGTGTGTGCACAGTGAGGCTGATAGGTGGGGTCTGTGAACAGTGGCTGACAAGTGGGCCCTAGTCAACATTGACCGGTCAACAGTCAGCGGTTGACCAGGCCCGGTCTAGGCTCCAGTGGGCCGGGTCAGGGCCGGACTTGGGCCGGCCTGGGCCCGGACACGTGTCGGGCTGTAGTGCTGCCACGTCGCCAAGCTAGGCTCTTACTAGGCCTTGGTCCATGCGGGATCGGCTCATGGTGGATCCATGGCCACAGTCTATGAGCCTCTCGCTCGGTGCACCGTGGAACCGGTCCTTCTGCTCTTCCCTCCTCACGGCGCACGGTGGACCGGGCGTAAGCGTTTCCCCCTCTCTGGTCCTCCTCTGTTCCCCTCTCGCCGTCTAGTCCCGACGGCGATGCCAGCCATCGATGGCTCGAGGCAAACGACAAGTCTTGCCCTTTTGCTTCCCCTTCTCCTGGCGCGGGTGGTCCTCCAGGCTGGGGCGAGGCCAACGGTGGTGCACTCCCCCTCTCTACCCTGCTGTGGTGACCGAAACGGCGACAAAACTCTCCTAGGCTTCGTATGGCGGCGGCAGTCCGGTGCCAGTGGCAGCACGGCCATGGCCCGCTTCTCCAAGCTCCCGTTAGGGCAGCACCCACCCCTCGACCAGGCGAGTCTGGTTGCATCTTCTACCTTGCCTCTACCGCTCCGGTGGGTTGAGAACGGCCTCGCCATGGCCATGCTCTGGCCATGGCGGGCGCACTCTGTGCGTGGTGGTCGTGATGCCACTTCCAAGGCTCCAAGCTTGGCATTGCTATGCTTTGGCCATGGTGATAGTGCGTGGACGTGTGCGTACAAGCGTGCAGAGGGGCAAGGCCCCTGGCCGTCTCTGGTGCGGAGACACCGTGGCGTGGCCGGTGTCGAAACGGCAGCGAGCAAACCGGGAAGAGTGAAAGGTGGCGTGTGGACCTCACCATCGGGCTCGGGGTGGTCGGATGGTGGGGCAGGGGTGAGGCGAAGCAGTGGCGTCAGGTCATAGTGCCATGCAGTCCGCAGCGAGGGAGGGCGACGGGGTCGTCTCCCTTGACTCCGGTGGCCCGAGTGGCTCCGGCGTCCTTTGCAACACGGGCGGCTCTAGTTTCTCGGCCTCCTTCCTTCTCCCCTCTTTTCCTTTGGGCCAGGGTGGTGAACTGGTTGCCACTAGGTGGTGGCAGTGTGGTGGAGAGGGGGCAAGGGCTCCCGGAGCTCCTCTTTTATAGCTAGCCGCGGCCATGGCGGGGGCGGACGGTGGATTCATGAGGATGGACGCGTGGAGGGTGATCGAGAGGGTCGGGGCTAGGGCTTTCGGCTGCTTGTCACGGTGTTGTGATGCCCAACGCCTCCGATTTCGAAAACGGGCGGTCAAAAGGTGGACGGCCATGGCATCACTGGCCGTGGGGCCGCGGCGACGATGTCAGCGTGGCACAGCTTCATCTGGGGGGGGGCAGGGCGGAGTGCTCCAGATCGTGGGTGTGGCGCTCGCCCAAGCGTACGTTCCTGTGAGCTTGTGATTGTGCGGCGAGGAGCGCGGGGCCTCTGCTTCGGATCCCCTCGGCGAGCACTGCGGTGCTCTGCTTTCTCTGATTCAAAGCAGAGGAGGATCAAGGGGGAAGGGGACGACATGGTGGGGCCCACATGTAAGCGGCTGTGAGGTGGTAGCTAGCATCAACGACCTATCGTGGCGTGCGAGCAGAGCTGGGCCGCTTCGCTAGCTAGGCCGCCCGGCCAGCTGGGCCTAGCCTACGGGCGTGCGGGGTGAGCAGATTGGGCTGTCATGAGCCACAGGCCGAAATGGCCTTTCCCAATTCGGAATTTTTAGCTTAGGTTTTCCTATTTCCTTCTCCACCACACTAACTAATCCAAAGGCACCTACATGTGTATACTTGTGTGCCAAGTATGTATACACCCTTAGGGGTGGTCCACTAGGGGTCTAGGGTTTTGGAGTCCTTTCTAAGGGTTGACACACAAGGTTAATTAATTAGTTATCTAATTAATTATTTGCAAGGTTGTTGATTTTATTAACACACAATAAATCAAAAGAGCCAACTCACAAGTTTATTAATTTAAATGCAAATGCTAGACAACTAATTGGATGCTACTTGTGCAACTACATGGGTGTTTTTCCTACATGACACTCACCAAACACGAGCATGTTTGCGAAAATTTTTTCAGTTGTGATTTTTGGGTTTCAGAAAACTGGGATGTTACAGTCCTCCCCCCTCATTGGAATCTCGTCCTGAGATTTAAGATGTGACATACCTCTTGACTCTTTCTCCCATGTTGCCTCTCTCTCAGTGTGATTGCTCCATAAAACTTTGCACATTAGTATAGTGGTGCTTCGTGTCTCCTTAGTGGCTCGGTCAAGAATCTGAACTGGGTACTCTCGGTACTCAAGCGTGTCCTGAATGTCGAGTGCATCTGTGTGAACCTGTTCCTCTGGTAACTTTAGACACTTGCGGAGCTGTGACACATGGAACATGGGATGTACACCTACTAGTTCCTCGGGAAACTCAAGCTTGTACGCTAGCTTCCTAATCCTTTTGCAGATACGGTAGGGACCAACATAACGAGGGGCTAACTTCCCTTTCACATGGAACCAGAAGGTGCCGCGGAGAGGCGAGACCTTGAGATAGACGTGGTCTCCAACCTAGAACTCGAGGTCTCTCCGACGGTTATCTGCATAGCTCTTTTGTTGGCTTTGGGCAATCCTCAAATTCTCTCTTACCTGAGTGACTCCCTCCTCGGCCTCCTTGATCTTAGCAGGGCCGAAGAACATTTGCTCTCCTACCTCCCGTATAAGGCCTCAAATGGTGACATCCGAAGACTAGCCTGGTAGCTGTTGTTGTACGAGAACTCTGCATGTGGTAAACTCTTCTCCCAATATGTCCCGTACTTTAGTACGCAAGCTCGTAGCATGTCCTCGAGAATCTGATTCACTCTCTCTATCTGCCCATCCGTCTGAGGGTGATAAGCGGTGCCATAGTCAAGACAAGTGTCAATCGACTTGTGCAAACTCTACCAAAACCTAGATGTCCACTGTGTTCCTCTATCAGATACGATGCTAACAGGTGGCCCATGAAGTCAAAGAATGTGCTCGATATACAGATCTACCAGCTTCTCTACATGGTAGTCAACCTTGATAGGTACAAAGTGAGCTACCTTGGTCAATCTGTCCACTATAACCCAAATGGAGTCATGGCCTTTCGGGGATCGAGGCAATCCCACGATGAAGTCCATAGATATGCATTCCCACTTCCATATAGGTACATCTAGTGGCTTCAACAAACCAGCTGGTCTCTGATGTTCGGCCTTAACACTGTTGCATATATCACATCTAGCTACATGACCTGCAATATCCTTCTTCATGTCCTTCCACCAGAACATCTTCCTCATGTCGGCATACATCTTTGTACTGCCAGGATGGATGCAATACTTAGAGTCATGCACTTCTGTCAGGATCTCCTTACGGATGGCCTTATCAGACGGTACATAGATTCTTTCGTTGCACCAACACACTCCTTGTTCATCTACTCAGAACTCAGGGTACTTACCAGCTTCCATCCACTGACGAAGCTACAAGATCTCAGAGCATTTCTTTTGAGCCTTATGAATGCGGTCCATTATGTCGTATTGCACTCGCAGTTCATTCAACATGCCCTTGGGTATGACCTCAAGGCGAAGTTCACCCATTTCCTAACGTAGCTCGGATGGTACGACCTCCATGGATAGACTGTGGCAATAGCTCTTACGACTCAAGGCATCAACAAGTATGTTAGCTTTTCCTGGATGGTAGTGAATTTCTAGGTCGTAGTCCTTAATCAACTCTAGCCATCAATGTTGTCTCATATTCAGATCCTCTTGGGTGAAGAAGTACTTGAGGCTCTTATGATCGGTATAGATGTCACACTTGTTCCTAATCAAGTAGTGCCTCCAAATCTTCAGAGTGTGCACAATAGCAGCTAGCTCGAGATCATGTGTAGGGGAGTGCTGCTCATGGTCCTTCAACTGATGGGATGCATAGGCAATGACTCTCCCATTCTGTATCATAACACAACCAAGTCCGTGTCTGGATGCATCACAATAGACCACGAAGTCCTGTCAGATATCAGGCAAGGCAAGAACATGAGTGGTGGTAAGCTTCTGTTTCAGAGTCTGGAAACTGAGCTCACACTCGGGTGTCCACTCAAATTCATTGGTCTTCTTTAGGAGGTTGGTCATGGGCTTGGCTATCTTAGAAAAGTTCTCGATAAACCTACGATAGTAACCAGCTAACCCAAGGAAACTGTGGATATCTGCCGGGTTGCGGGGTTGCTCCCACTCTTTCACAACTTTTATTTTCACGGGATCAACAACAACACCCTCAGCTATGAGTACATGGCCAAGAAAAAAGCGACTTCTTCGAGCCAAAACTCGCACTTGCTAAATTTAGCATACAACTAATTTTGCCTCAACTTCTCTAGAACTACTCTCAAGTGCTGCTCATGCTCTTTTGCGGTGGATGAATAGACAAGAATGTCATCAATAAACACCACCACAAACTTATCCAATTCGTCCATGAACACCCTATTCATCATGTTCAAAAAATAGGTCAAAGCATTGGTGAGACCAAAAGACACAACAGTGAACTCATACTGCCCGTACCTAGTGACAAAGGTTGTCTTAGGAATATCCTCAGGTTTGATCTTCATCTGATGGTACCCAGATCTAAGATCAATCTTGGAAAAGAACTTGGCATCCTTCAGCTGATCTAGGAGGTCATCTTTCCTTGGCAGAGGATACTTGTTCTTGACTGTCATGTCATTCAAATTCTGATAGTCAATGCACATCCTTATAGAGCCATCCTTCTTCTTCACAAACAGGACAGGGGAACACCAGGGTGAAGCACTAGGTCTGATGTACCCCTTGTCAGACAACTCCTTGAGCTACTTCTTGAGCTCCTCCAGCTCATCGATTGACATGCGGTAGGGCCTCTTAGCATTGGGCCTAGTACCAGGCAGTAAGTCAATCATAAACTCCGCATCCCGGTTAGGTGGCATACCGGATAACTCCTCGAGAAACACATCAGGATACTCACACATGATGGGCACCTCCTCAACTAATTTGGCCTCCTGGGCACTCGTCAAGGCGTCTGTCTTCTTGTGGTGAGGCTCACATCTGATTACTCGGCCACTCGGATGTGTAATCTCCACATATCTAGGTGAGCAAGATATCACTCCCTTGTGTAGAGTCAATCAATCCATACCCAAGATAACATCCAGACCTTCTAACGGAAGTAAGGTGAGGTTGGCTAGAAAAGGACAACATTCTATTGTGATACTCACTCCCTTACAGATTTTGGTGGATCTGGTGGTACCAAAGGGGGATACGGTGTCTATGGGTACACTCTGTGGTGTGATAGGTATGCGGTGCTTCCGTGCAAACTTAGATGCTATATAAGAACATGTAGCACCAAAGTAAAAAAGAACCGATGCTAAAACTCCCTGTACCAAAAACATACCGTACACCGCGTCGGGGGCATCCTGAGCATCCTCCGCGGTTAGGTAGGTGAGACGGCCGTGGGTGGCTCCCATGGCTGGCTTGCGTGGCGCTCCTAGGGTCGGTGCCTGTCTCGCAGGGGTCTGCATAGGTGCAGCCCTCTATGGATAGACCGTGGACTTGTGACCCGGCTGGCCATAGGTGAAGCACGCGGAGGGCACACTACCTGTGGCGGTGAGCACAGGTGCCTTCCACGTACTCTGGCTCGGGCTCTAAGCAGGGCGGCCCTGAGCGGGGCAGTGGTAGTTGGTGGAGTAGGTACCACCACCACGGCTCAGAGCAATTCCCTAGGCAAAGCGAGAGCGGGACTGTGACGGAGCGGACCCACGCTGCCTCGGGGCCGGGGTGCGAGAGGAACCTTTGCCCCGACGCCTCTTCTCCTTCCTCTCCCTCTAAGCATCAGCCTCCAGGCGATCCCTCTCCATCTCTAGCACCTTGTTGATCATCTACCAGAGGGTGCGGCACTCATGGCCCGAGAGAGCGATCGTGAGGCACGAGTTTAGCCCCTTCTTGTAGTGGTACATCTTCTTCTTGTCGGTGCTGGTCTCCTCAGGAGTGTACCGCATCATGTGAATGAAGCGGGTGGTGTACTCCTACACCTTTAGAGTTCCCTAGGTGAAGTTGCGGAACTCCTCCACTTTGGCATCCATGACGCCCTCGGGCACGTGGTGCTCGTGGAAGGCCTTAGTGAACTCCTCCCACGAGATGCTCCCGAGGTCCTCGTGGGCATCACAGTAGCCATCCCACCAAGCCCGCGCAGTGCTAGTGAGCTAGTGAGCAGCGACTCCCACACACACTCCTCATCAGTGCAGGTGGTGAGGTCCAGCTTCTTCTCCATCTCTCGCAGCCAGTCCTCGGCGGCGATGGGGTCATCATCGGCATAGTCGAAGGTAGGGGGTCTCAGCTTGAGAAAACCCTCCAACTTCCTCTAGAAGTCATTTGGCTGACCCCCATGGCGGAGAAGCATTCCCTCAGCCAATGTCTCTAGAAGGCGGGTCTAGCGGTCCATCGCCTCCGCTAGCTATGGTGGTTGCGGCGGCGGTGCATCTCCACCGAGCACGGCATTCTCTTCCCTAGGCTAGGCGGCTCCAGCCCCACCTCCAGGCTGAGTGGCTCCTGCCTCCCTAGCGGGCTCCATGGGGACAGGCTCCTCCATGGCAGCGAAAACGGCGAATGGAGCTCCACGGCCACGGCCACGTCCACGGCCCATGGGCACGGGGGAAAGCGAGCGGTTGTTGAGACGAGCAGAATAGCGACAAGACATCTCACTGCAGGGTTAGGTCAAGATTGATGGTTTATTAAGTGGTTACACAATTTGATCACAATTTCAAAAGATTGCTATCCGACACTCAATACAAGAAGGTGATAAGAACCATAAGACACAATAAGATCCAATCATCCAATACATGGTTTTATTACAAAGTGACGTCTCCAGTAGCTACACTAGGCAGACTAGCGGGAATCGTGCTACACGCAGGCAGCTCAAAAGTGTACAATCTACTCTATTCCAAGGAATGAGTCATGTCACATGGCCACGTAGGGCTCATCAAGGTTACTACTACATTATTACATGATCATGAGAGGGTAACTACTCCTGTCCGAAAGTGGCGGGTGGTGAAGACAGGCCATCGGTGGAAGCGGAAACCTCAGAAGTGTGGTCCAAGGCACAGAGCTCGTCGTCGGTGTGGTGGATTCTTGCAATGCGGGCAAGAGCGTGCTCCAGCATCTCAGTCCGTGGAATATGTGGATAGTCCACGGATGAACATGCTGCCAGGTTGAGCTTGGTGGGCTCAACGTGGAAGGTCTGCCTGCGTGGCTTCCTGCACGTGCTAGGCGGAAGAGGGTCCTGTACCATCTCAAACTCCTGGACACGCTTAGCATCAGCGATGACCCAGGCCTGACGGAGACGGTTCACCTTGTCTTGGAGGAACTCGGTGCACTTGACGTAGTGGGTGAGGTGGTGCGCGTTGTAAGTGGAAGAAACAACAACCCTTTCTGCCTCATCCTCTAGGGCATTGCAGTGATCCTGCAAGCCACACCTGGTGAAGCACGCTTTTTCTCCTTCTCCTAGAGCTCTTTTAGGACATGCCTCTGATGCTCAATGCGATCCTCGTACTCTAGCAGCTAGGAGGATAGGTAGTCATTACGGAGCTCTTGCTCCAGCACCTTGTCCTTAAGCTCGATAATCTCTGCCTTGAGCACCTTCTCATGGGACTTGTGGAGGACCTCCATCTTGCAGGAGTTCTTGTGCTCCTTCATGAGATCATGAATCACCAACTCACACTTCCACTCCTCCTGGGCTAGGACGTTGTCGCGTTGGAACTAGAAGTCCTGAAGGCTGTGGTTCTGTGACTCCACCTCCATGATGTAGTGGTCCTAGGCAAGGATGTACCGCACGGAGGCACTCAGACAGGGGTCGACCTCAACACATGCAGCGTAGTCAGCAGCAGCATCCTGCGGCACCGTGACCTGGTTGAGGTTGAGGGCACGAGGCAGCAGCCGGTAGGGCCTAGTCTGGAGGTAGTCGTGCACGTCACGCATCACGCTACAGAGAGCCGTGCGCAAAACGGACTACACGCAAGCAGCAACGGAAGTCTCCACAGCCACCTCCTCGAAGGCGTGAAGCACGGGCACGTACGCACTGGCGGGGACCCAGAGGTGGACGACGATGTGACCCTAAAGAAGTCCGTTCGGTCTATCCTCGCCCTGGCACATGCACGTGATCCTCTCAGTGGGGATGCCCAGCGAGTCTAGTACCCCGTACAGGATTGTGGCGAACCCACATAGTCTCGTGCGTCAACAGCAAGCTCAACAAGCGGAGCCATCTGCAAAACAACCGTAAAGACAGAGTTAGCAGGTTATACCTTATAAGGTAACTAGGTAGAATAGAGTAAGTATGAGACACAACATGATAGGATAACACAAAACAGGGTAAGACAGGGGTAACACATAGGAAATCTAACTATGTGATACACGGTAACTTAGGGTGGAGTAAAGCGAAGCGGAGAAAAGTAGCCTGAAGTGGAGTGAAGTCAGGTGATGGAGAGCGACGATAGGCAAGAAAGCAAGCAATATTTGTGGTAAGACATGTGAAATGAGGTAAGCCATGCAAGAAAATGCAGCATGGTTGGTAATATAACCGAAGGTGTATAGATTCGTGTCTGTTTATATCGACCAATCCTAAGGGTTCATCCTAGGTTTAAGCATGGCTCTGGTACCAACTAAAATGATCCTGCATTCCACGAAGGGAATGCCAGAGATTCGACGTGTAATGGATGAACAAGTTCATGCCACTACCCAAATCTTAGTCGAATAACAGAGTCATACGTGAATATCAGAGTACAAATAGAAGGTTTACATTAATTATTATCATTGCCACGCAGGGCAGAACACACTCACACACAACAACTAGAACAACATCTCGTAGAAAGCAGCGGAAACTAGGAGTCCTCGCACCAAGCTTGAGCGCAGGGTGAACCCCTACTCCTCCTAGTCATCCTCCTCGTCGTACTCGGGCTCCAAGCCTGCCAAAAATCTATTAGTACACTTGGTACTTGGTACTGTTGTGTCTCAGACTTACTCTATTCTACCTAGTTACCTTATAAGGTATAACCTGCTAACTACGTCTTTACGGTTGTTTTGCAGATGGCTCCGCTTGTTGAGCTTGCTATTGACGCATGAGACTACTGTGGGTTCGCCACGATCCTGTACGGGGTACTAGACTCGCTGGGTGTCCCCACTGAGAGGATCACGTGCATGTGCCGGGGCGAGGCTAGACTGGACAGACTTCTTCAGGGTCACGTCGTCATCCACCTTTGGGTCCTCGCCAGTGCGTACGTGCCCGTGCTTCACGCCTTCGAGGAGGTGGCTATGGAGACTTCCGTTGCTGCTTGCGTGCAGTCCGTTTCACGCACGGCTCTCTGTAGCATGATGCATGACGCGCACGACTACCTCTAGACTGGGCCCTACCGTCTGCTTCCCCATGCCCTCAACCTCAACTAGGTCATGGTGCCGTAGGATGCTGCTGCTGACTACGCTGCGCGTGTTGAGGTCGACCCCTATCTGAGTTCCTCCATGCAGTACATTCTTGCCTAGGACCACTACATCATGGAGGTGTAGTCACAGAATCGCAGCCTTTGGGACTTCTAGTTCCAGCGTGATGATGTCCTAGCCCAGGAGGAGTGGAAGCGTGAGTTGGTGATTCGTGATCTCAAGAAGGAGCGTGAGAACTCCTGCAAGATGGAGGTCCTCCACGAGTCCCGTGAGAAGGTGCTCAAGGCAGAGATTGCCGAGCTTAAGGACAAGGTGCTGGAGCAAGAGCTCTGCAACAACTACCTATCCTCCCAGCTGCTAGAGTATGAGGATCACATTGAGCATCAGAGGCGTGTCCTGAAGGAGCTCCAGGAGAAGGAGAAGAAGTGTGCCTTTGCCAGGTGTGGCTTGCAGGATCACTGCAATGCCCTAGAGGATGAGGCAGAAAGGGTTGCCGTTGCTTCCACCTATAACGTGCACCACCTCACCCACTACGTAAAGTGCACTGAGTTCCTCCAAGACAAGGTGAACTGTCTTCGTCAGGCCTAGGTCATTGCTGATGCTAAGCGTGTCTAGGAGATCAAGATGGTATAGGACCCTCTTCCGCCTAGGACGTGCAGGAAGCCGCGTGGGTAGACCTTCCACGTTGAGCCCACCAAGCTCAACCTGGCAGCATGTTCATCCATGGACTATCCACAGATTCCACGGACTGAGATGCTGGAGCACACTCTTGCTCGCATTGCGAGAATCCACTACACCAATGACGAGCTCCATGCCTTGGACCGCACTTCTGAGGTTTCCTCTTCCACCGATGGCCCATCTTCACCACCCGCCACTTTCGGACAGGAGTAGTTACCCTCTCATGATCATGTAATAATGTAGTAGTAACCTTAATGAGCCCTGTGTGGCCATGTGACATGAATCATTCCTTGGAATAGAGTAGATTGTCCACTTTTGAGCTACCTGCATGTAGCACGATTCCTGCGAGTCTGCCTAGTGTAGCTACTAGAGACGTCGCTTCATAATAAAACCATGTATTGGATGATTGGATCTTATTGCGTCTTATGGTTCTTATCGCCTTCTTGTATTGAGTGTCGGATAGCAATATTTTGAAATTGTGATCAAATTGTGTAACCACTTAATAAACCATCAATCTTGACCTAACCCTGCAGTGAGATGTCTTGCCACCATTCCCCTCGTCTGAACAATCGCTCGCTTTCCCCCGCGCCCAAGGGCCGTGGACGTGGAGGAGGCCGTGGAGCTCCATTCACCATTTTTGTTGCCATGGAGGAGCCTGTCCCCATGGAGGCCCGTTGGGGAGGCAGGAGCTGCTCAGCCTAGAGGTGGGGCTAGAGCCGCCCAGCCTGGGGAAGAGAATGCCGCGCTCGGTGGAGATGCACCGCCGCCGCCACCACCACAGCTACCGGAGGTGATGGACCGCCAGACCCGCCTTCTGGAGACATTAGCTGAGGGAATGCTTCTCTACCATGGGGGTCAGCCAAATGACTTCCAGAGGAAGTTGGAGGGTTTTCTCAAGCTGAGACCTCCTACCTTTGACTGTGCCGATGACGACCCCATCGCCATCGAGGACTGGCTGCGAGAGATGGAGAAGAAGCTGGACCTCACCACCTGCACTGATGAGGAGTGTGTGTGGGAGCCTTTCACGAGCACCACATGCTCGAGGGCGTCATGGATGCCAAAGTGGAGGAGTTCCGCAACTTCACCTAGGGGACTCTAAAGGTGCAGGAGTACACCACCCGCTTCATTCGCATGATGTGGTATGCTCCTGAGGAGACCAACACCGACAAGAAGAAGATGTACCACTACAAGAAGGGGCTAAACTCGTGCCTCAAGATCGCTCTCTCAGGCCATGAGTGCCATACCCTCCGGCAGATGATCAACAAGGTGCTAGAGATGGAGAGGGATCGCCTAGAGACTGACGCTCAGAGGGAGAGGAAGTGTAACACCCCAGGTGTTGATCACCAATTAGGCTGTGGGTTTAAGCTCAAACATGATAGATTAATGGAGATGACAATGTCAAAGTTAAACCTATGGAAATAAGCCCTAACCTAAACTTGGATATTGCACCCTCGCTTACATATAGGCTCAATTAAAAGATATATGCTTGGGTGTTGCTATCAAAGTATCTTCAGATGTCTCACCTCAATAACTATCTATATTCATCCCTGGAAAAGTTTCTTGAAGTTTGGAATCAAAAAGTCACATGAAATGATAAGTTCCATTCCTATTGGAAATTGCCCATTAAGTTAATGGAACTATAGAACATCAACCAAACCTTGAAAACTATCCAAATGACTCTAGATGAACTCTACAACACCTTAACTACACTTAGGACACTTAATGGAACAATGTTCATGTTGATCATTTTGCCTAAATGTGCTTCTAAGTGATGGTTGACCATGTGTGGACCCTAGAACACATTTGTTTGACCGTTTCAAAAGTGTGACCTAGAAACTTTGCATGACTGTGCACCCTTTTATAAAGTAGTAGAGAATTTTATAAGAAACCAACTTTGTTTAAGAGTCAAGTCATGAAAATGTGTGGAACATGCTCAAACAGGGACCACAAGTCAGTTTTGACCTGCTGTTTGGCACTTAGCCAATTTGGCTAAGTCTTGACTGTACAGCAGTTTCAAGTAGCTTACTTTGGAGCACTCTATCTCCCAAACTAGGCAGAACCAGCTCTGGCCCATATTGGCAATATTGTAGTGCTCATATAGCTCTATGATTTTGTCAACAACACTATCACCTAATTCCCACTAGTACAGGAGCTATAGAACCTCAAAGATCGTGTTTCAGTTGGGTTCCTACTGAAACTGAAATTTCAGTTTCGTGTGCTCAACTTTGGAGCTCTGTAGATTGTGATCTAAGCTGAACCAGCTCAAGCTCGTATTGACACTTTTCAAGTCCTCACATCCCTCTACAAGTTTGTCAATTGCACTCGTCGCTAAATCGCTCTCGTTTGGAAGTTGTGGAATGTTGAAATGTGAGTTTCAGTCGGTTTTACTGAACTTCATTCGGTTTGAATCGGCAGGGGCTCAGTGGCCGACCGCCATCAGAGCAGCGTCGCCGCGTGGCACGCGACCACCAATGGCAAGCCACGGCGCCTGGCCGACCACGCCTTCAAGAGCGCACCATCCGCTGCCCATGTCCACATTCATTCCCTCCATCTCGCCCTCCTCCTCCCGCTCGTCTTTCCCTCGCCATGGCGACCGCGCCGCCGCGCGTTCGCCATGGTGCCGCGCGCTCGGCACTACACCGCAGCCGGCCAAACTTGGCATACAGTTTCGCTTGAGCCTCCTCTACCTCTTCATCGTCGTGTCAATGCATGCATGCAAGGGTAGAGGGCAAATCGCCCCCTTGTTCCTCGACGACGCTCGGTCCGCCATGACCGCCGCCGTAGGAACCTCGCCGTCGTGCGGCTCACGTCTTCTTCCTCCCTTTTGATGTTTGCTCGGTGGTGTTGGAGTTTAGTCTTAGCCGTAGGCACTGCCGTCGGGTCCTTGGTGACCTCGCCGGAGTGGAACCGGTCTTCCGCGCCGCCGTGATTTCACTGGAGAATGAGCTCTCCGTGGCCGGCTATCGTCGGGGCCCCATCGTCCCCACCTTGTGCTTGTTTTGCGTTCACCGTAGTCGGAGGGAGCTTTACCCTAGTCAATCAAGTCTCTACCGGCCGAGGTACGCCGGCGCACCATAACCAGAGCTCCGCCAGCCGCCATTACCGGCGATGTGTCTTCTCCGGCTAACCCTAGGGCTACCAAAACACCTCACCCGATGCGGATTAGCGTGAGGAACGCGTTGGTGCCATCCTCCTCGCCGGAGATGCCACCGGCGGCGAACTTTTGCCGGCGACCACCCCTCCCCTGTTTTTGCCTTGGGCCGGGATGTGGTCACGGGCCAGGTCATGTCATGGGCCGAGCAGTGGGCCGGCCTGGTTAGAGTGGTTTTGAGTTTTTCTTTTATTGTTATTTCCAGATCTGGGTGCAACTTTGAAATTCCATAACTCATGTTTGGTAGATCCAATTTGAGTGGTTCTAATTTTGCTAGTTTTGTTATGAAGTGCTTTGCATGTTAGATTTAGAATATGTACTATTTTTTGTATGTTTTTGTGCAGTAAAAATTTATCTTGGTAAGTGCTTTTTAGAAATGCTTAAATCTTGGTAATTGCATATCTTGAGCTATGCATGTGCAAAAATAGTGATTCCAGTTGTGTTAATCTGGTAATGATATGCCCTAATTAATAAAAATATTAAACATGCTAGTTGTTTACTGTTTTTCTGAAGTTTTGATTTAATCTTGTTAAATAAGCTTTCCTAATTAGTTTTGATTGTGAAATTCATCAATAATTCTGTGATGCTCCAAATGATGTGAAATTTTAATGGTGGCCTTGTGATGCTATGTATGTACTGTGGTATAAATTTCATGGTCATTTCTTACTGTATGATCAAGTTATTGATTTAGCTTGTTGATGGCTTAATAAATAGCTTATAAATAATATATAAATGCTAAAATAGAAAATGTTGTTCCATTACCTTAGTATGATGTTGCTCTATCATGTTGATTCATACTATGGCCATGTGTTCATAGAAAATATGGAGTTTTAGATTTAATTTGCTCTCACATGGTGTATTGCGATAGCATTTTGCCTTTTCTATAGAGGTTGTTATATATGTTCAAATGGCATGAAGATTTGACAGTAGTCTATTTGAAGCATATAATTGCTACTGTAATTTTTGTAGATTTGTTTGAGTAGTTTTAATATATATTGCTTTAATCACCCTTTCCATCTAAATAAATTAGTAAAGCGTAATAAAGAATTTATTTAGGTGATGGCACCACACTTTCTGATGTTCACTTGATATGTGTAATAGTTTAGTAAACTTGTCTTGGCTCAATTATGTTTCTGCCACATCACCAAATATTTATTTTTAGTGAATCTGCCAATTCTGGATAGAATTGATATTGTTGTTATTTACACAATGCTAATGATGTTTTCGTGCTTTGTGGTTTATAACAAAGTTGTAGATAATTTATGTATCTAGCTGCTGTTAAAATTTGGTGGCATTTGGCCATATGGTTTAGAAACTACAGCTGTTTAAAGTTAGGTTACAGAATTGCTTGCTCTCTGTCTTGTTAGACCAGTTTCTGTGTTTATGTAAATTCGACTTGTTAAACTTTGGAATCATGCTGTGATGTTTATAAATGAAATGTGGACAATTTCATAATCTTTCCATAATGTCTTCTTTCAAGTCATTTGGATTTATAAAACTCCAGATATGATTGAATTATGAAGCTATTGTTGCTTGTCCAGAAAAGGGATAAATTCCAATTAAAGTTGTTTGCTTGTATATTGTTAAGTGTGACTTATGCCTTTGATGGTAGTTAAGTTCATACACCTGAGATCTTGTGAAACCTTGGGTGCCATGCCTAATATGCTTGTCATCTTTTATTTTAGGTTGGGTGACGTTTATTTAAGCAACATGAAGTGTCTATGCATGTGGAGTGTAATATGGTATTTGTCTTGTTTACTGTATGTGATGCATTGTCCATTATACTTCCATGTATTCATGTACTTGCATCTTGCATCTCACATAGGTACGCTAGCAAAAACGCGTGAAGAACCTGATGTGGAGCCAAATCCGAAGATGGAGTTGGTGGATCCATCCCGAAGGGAAATGCTCGTCAAGCGAATTCATCTGACAAACTCTGACTTGAGTCGGATCCCAGGCAAGCCCCGGAGCATTATAAGCCTCCTATCTTCAAAGCAATTAACTCTATATATGTTATAAGTATTGTTGCATTAAGTGGTAGGAGTTGGTTGGAAACCCTTGCTGCATTATGTCATTCCTTGTCCAGATATATAAATCCCTGAATCCTACATAGACTAGGATCGAGTAGATGCTTAGCCCTGCTTTAAGCGGTAGAAGCCAGGTGATTTCCTGTCACCTGCGAGATGTAGGGATATTCATATATGGCACGGTTGGCTATATTTGCTATCGTGGATTGGAACCATGTGTTAATAAATGAAATGAGACCGGGCGGGATGACGATAGTGAAGCAACAAGGCATGGAGGTCTTGGGTGTGGATCTATCCCTGTCTGAGTCATTTAAGGACCGATTCGTTGTACGTCCTTGAGTCATGTTGAACGCAGTCTAACACTTAGTTGGCCGGATAACCCGTTCCGACCACGAAGCCGAGTAATGTGATTCAGGCCGGGAATCGAATGGTAGGTTGCTTCTTGGAGGAGAGAAAGGATGTGCTTGGGGACATTGGCGTGAGACCAAGGGGGGGTTAGAGTCCCTATCACCTGGCAGAGTGTCGCCCTTGGGGTCGCGACATCATTCGGACCCGCGATTCCTGAATCATATGAAAAGGTGGCTTGTGCGACCCTGGCAGGGGCCTGCGCGGTGAGTGTTAGAAATACCCCTCCAGCTGGATAGGAATTCGATTCGAATCGCCGTCGCTCCCGGTTAGTGAGCACTTGACTTGAGCAGCGGCAACGTAGATTCCATTAAATTGAACGGATGGTTAATTGGATAACGATGGAAAGGTTGCCTCAATTTATACCTGCTATGGTTAATATTGTTTGATCCTAATAAAGTGAGTGCTCTAGTACAGGTTCTAATATAGATGATAGGTTAATGATAATTAACTTGATGCTTAAGCATTAATGATTGATCATCTATATTAAGCTTTTATGCAAAAAGTTGTCAAGCTAGCCCCACTTTATATCAGCCTTGCATAATCCTTGGTGTCACTTTATTTCTGGTTTCTGACGGGTAAGTCTAGCTGAGTACCTTCTCGTACTCAGGGTTTTATCCCCACTTGTTGCAGGTTATGATGTATCATGGCGGCTGCAAGAGTTGGTTGGCTCCTGCCATAGTGGCGGAGTGTGATCATGGGCATGATCCTTCTGAGCTACCTTATCTCTAATGCTTTTGTTGGAAGTCGACCGTGGTACTGGCATGTATTTGAAATAAGAATAATGTTAGTTTCAAATTACTTTGCTTCCACTACTTTTCAATGTAGGTTCTAATAACTATGTTGAACTCCGATGTATATTGAATTACTTGTGAAATGGTTGTAACATGTGACTTGTTATGTTGAATCACTACGATCTTGGCTTGTATGTTGGTTGGTTTGAAATCCCTCGTGATTTCATTGGACTACCGGAGTTATATGGGCTCAAGTGCGAGAATTTGATCATTTCGGTGATTGTTTTTGTACTTGTGCTCTTATAATTTGGACGGTTCCGTTACAGCTGGTATCGGAGCAAGATTCAACATTAAACTTGTCATATGTGTATTTAAAACAAATGTTTTGTTTTAAAAAATCAGTTTTATCAACTTATAGCTATATATAGGTTTGTGAAAACTAAATTCTAAACCTAAGTATGCCAGTGGTCAATTTCCTTATGCCCATATAAGGATTATTAGGTGGCTTATATAAGTACTAACTTGGGGTTTTAATTTTGCATCTACGCCCAGGCCAAGGTATGTATGTGTGATGACTCTCCCACACTATGCTACCGGTGTGTTAGATTAGAGGTAGCCTTCATATATGAAATAGCCATATATGTTGCTAGTTTACTTTTATGCAACGTCGCATCTACGCTCAGGTAAGTGTGAGTTGTGAGAGCATGACTGTACAAACTACGGTCTAGGGGAGAGTTAGTTTTGGTTACTGGATTATTTACATGTTACACACATGTTTATATGAAGGTACTTAATTGTGGGTGATCGAATGATTTGGGTAGTTTTGGTGCTACATGTATATATACGGGGTATATGTATATGGGAGTACTTAGAATTTTACTTTCCTGTTTTCATTATGTGCAATATATTGGGGAATTGTTGGGCTGCAATGAAAATTTTCTATAGGTACGCTAACCACGAATGCTTAAGTCGAATGTAGCTATCGACTAGCTATATATCGAGAGAATGCGTGTTATGCTATCGACATAGAACGTGATCGCCACCTTAGGTTGGTAATCTTGTGAGGACGAATAGGACGAAGCATGCATCTTCATGATTGTTGCATTATGCATGGCTATACTCTTCTCACCCTTGTTCTATAGTGTGTAACTTGTGATCAATGTGTTACACTATCTTTCTTGAGTAAAGTAAAACAAAAATGTCTTGTTCCATGTTGCTTGAGAAAAGTGTGTGCTTAGTTTTGTTAGAAATAATTGTGGTTACATGCTTGAACCTATAGATGCCCTCTAGTTTAGCCAAGTGGTGGATATGCTGTCATACAAGTTTTTGAAAATGTTTTAGACCTCACTTAAGTAAATTGGATTCTCGTGAATGAATTAAATTGGTGTTGGTCTAGGGTAACAATGTTTAGAGCCACTAGGATGATATGTTTGTGTGCTCTCTTGTTAAGTAGAACAAAGGCAAACTTTGTTTTGCTTATTAAACGTTGGCTGCTAGAGCGGTTTCTGTTGTAGTGATGCTTTTATGATCATAATGGTGTTTTCTGTAGTTATAGAGAATACCAAAGTTGTAGCTAACTTACTTATCTAGCTTGTCCAAAAATTTTATGACCCTAGGTCTTATGGTTTGAGAGTTATAAATTTTAGAAGTTTGTTGTCAGAATCTGCTCATGTTCAGAACAAATCTGAATGTTTGCTTTATTTGACCTGTGTGCATATGGAATCATGTCTTGGAGATAATAGAATAAGTGTAGTACTTTTTTTAAGCTTTCCAAATTGTCCTATAGCACCAATTGGGGTGGTCTAAATCTCTACTTATGAGCTTGTAAAGTGGAATGACAGAATCTGTCCAAATCTGGGCAGAGATGTCTTCTTTGTCTTGTCTGGCCTTGTTAGATATAGAATCATCTTAATATGATAATAAGAAAGTTATAGACAACTTAATAAGCTTTACATAAAGTTAAGGCTCAGCCTTATTGGACCTCTAGAACTCCAGTTATGCAATTTTGAAGTTCTTGTCAGTTTTCTGTCTATATTGGTACAGATCTGAAACTTCAGCATGTTTGACCATGCTAACCTATGATTTAGCTTTTGGTACGAATAACTAATGTGTAGCCATCTTTTTAAGCTTTCTAGAAAGTCTAGGATCCCCTTCATGGGATGTCTACAACCTCAGCTATGGTCGAAACAATTAACTACTATGTTGCTGTCCATGTTCTGTGCCCATGCTAAGTAGCCACCTTAGCTAGCGTTTGTCTTAGGCTAAACTCATAGTTAGTTCTTGCTTTAGATGAATGTTTGTTGTGGGTGAGCCTGATGCGTAGTAGTGGTTGCTTAAGCTAATTGGATTGGATCTCTCCAATGCTTGACTATGATGTTTGTATGTATGCTTGTTAGTTAATTAGTGTCATAGTTGTCACTCCGATTGTCTTCGGTAAGTATATGAGTGTCGAGTAGCTTTATCTTAGAGCAATACTCGAGTTACGCGAAACGATCTCTTGGCGTCATCCCCAATTAGGTTCTTTTCCTTATGAGCCCAAGTCTGGACCATTAAATATTTGTGTATACCATGATTGTCCTGCAACCGCATGTGAATACCTTTGTTTGATCTACTAGCCAAGATAGTTTCTCTTCAACTCTTCCTTTTGGCTATAGTTGTTTGATGCCAAGTTGTAAGACCCTTAACTGAATCCTTGTTGGACCTTTCGGTTACCTCTCCTAAAGGTTAGCTAGTGTGACGCAATGTATCCATGCTATGGCCTCTAAATCGTGTGCTTGCAAATTCATGCATCTACCTTATCAACCCAATCTATGCCATTTGAAATTCCTCATTGGGTGCATGTTCAGTAATGGTGTTGTGAGTAGCAACTAATGGTGCCGCGACGAAACCGAGAGCCTCCTGTGGGTGCACACACAAGGTTGTGCTGCTCGGCACGCGCTGGTATCATGGTTTCTAATCATAATCCATTGCAGAACAACACTGATGTGATTTTCACGTGACCTTCTTCCTTGGTTGTTTTCCCATATCTTATGAAAAGACCCTTATATTGAACTAAAAGTAGTAAAATTTCCTTCTGAAGTTGCTAAGAGGATAACCTTTGAAGAACAGGTCACCGACATAAATGTTAATGGACTACAAGAGGTGGTAGACAAGTGACTTTGCTTAATTGTCCCAGTATTGACGAACGACATCTAGTGAGCAAAATATCTCATCCCTGTTGGATAAAAAGGACACAACACTTAATATTGGACAAGTCATCCGTTGGATAAGACTCAATCGTACAATATGCAAGTTTCAACCTTTGTATGCATAATGGCCATACCGTCGAAATCAACCATCTCTGGTGTGACTCCTTATCTGCTGACTTCAATGGCAACCATCTGCTTTGTATCAACCGCAATTATTGTGATCAAGAATGAAGATTTGGAACTTTTTAGTGTTGAGAGACAACTAATTAGTTATCAATAGGAAGGTTAATCTCCAGCTAGGTAACGACTCTTTGGTAGCTATGAAGGCTATGTCTTACAGAGCAATAACCAACAAGAAGTTAATCAACTAGCCAACAACTTGAGTGATACTCTATCTTCCGGAGCCATTGTGATCAAGTCAATTCTATCTTGGACAATCACACAGATAGTGCAAGATGTTCTAACAGCTAAAGTGAAGAAGTATAGAAAGTATGTGTTTTGCCTTGCAAAAGTAACCCGCAAGTTCAAAGCGTGTGCATCCTCGAATTGATATGTAATTTAATAGTCGAGATCTGCTGTTGGATGACCCTTTTGAGGTCTCACATATACTAGTTTACACTCTTTCATTTGCTTTCTCGTATCCCTAATGTACGAGCAGCCTTGGTTTCTGCAAATCAATGTATGCCATCGCGAATCAAAAGCAATTTGAAAAGTGTCAAACAACAGATTTCCCATCTTAGAGCTGCTGTTTGATCCTAAAAGGGAAGCCTCAAGGTGAAAGTTGGCCTGACAAAGTTGCTACATTACAAGTCAACTCAACTTACAGTGCAACTAAGTCACAAAGGAAAATTTTACTCAATCGCTTGGTGGTAGACTACTCCCTGCGGTTTAGTGAATATTTACAACTTTTATTGTCCTTAAGGCCTCGCTACATCTTTCCTTGACAATAATTGATAATACTCACTGATCTTTGTGATCTTAAAAGTGTTCTTACCCATGACGTTGCATCTGCTTCAACCTAGATGACTGTTGTCTTTGGATAAAAGAATCTTTTAGATAGCTGTTGGCAGAAATAGAAAGCCAACAGAGTCAGCTATCACATTCACTAACCTCTCGATAGACTCAGATAATACAGTGTTGTCATCAGAGAAAGAGAACTGCACACATGGGACCACAAGTAGTTTTCCATTAGTTGGTGCCTAAATGAATGAACATTTACGACCAACATAGACCTTGTCTATTGGATAGTTTGTATCCTATAGCCTCAGAGTATATTTGTCGTCTATGATCTCACACTTTTGGAAGGTTGTGCTCAAGCCATTTTGGTAGAGGACTGCTTTTCAAACTTTGTGAACATAGAGTCATTTCAACGAGTATACTTCTGATAATTCTGGTCTAGTGTGGAGTTCATACGGCCCATACTATGTTCACTAGAGAAGAAGAGATACTTGTGTATGGTTAGCTTATGGACCAATTGATCTCTGTATAATGAGGACGAAGTACTGCGTTGTTTTGGATTCCTCCCAAAGTAACAATGCTTCATGGAAGTCAATGAAGGAAATTCTTCAGACAAATTTTACCATGAAGAGTACGTATCAGAAAGTGCCTTTGACCGAACTGTTCACCGATGTTGAAGCTTTATAGCTGAACGCTATAGCAAATGTTGGGAACTTGATAACGTGTCTCTCTTCCTTAAGAGATCTTCCATTCCGAATCTCGGGACGCGATTCTTTTAAGGGGGGAGGGCTGTAACACCCCAGGTGTTGATCACCAATTAGGCTGTGGGTTTAAGCTCAAACATGATAGATTAATGGAGATGACAATGTCAAAGTTAAACCTATGGAAATAAGCCCTAACCTAAACTTGGATATTGCACCCTCGCTTACATATAGGCTCAATTAAAAGATATATGCTTGGGTGTTGCTATCAAAGTATCTTCACATGTCTCACCTCAATAACTATCTATATTCATCCCTGGAAAAGTTTCTTGAAGTTTGGAATCAAAAAGTCACATGAAATGATAAGTTCCATTCCTATTGGAAATTGCCCATTAAGTTAATGGAACTATAGAACATCAACCAAACCTTGAAAACTATCCAAATGACTCTAGATGAACTCTACAACACCTTAACTACACTTAGGACACTTAATGGAACAATGTTCATGTTGATCATTTTGCCTAAATGTGCTTCTAAGTGATGGTTGACCATGTGTGGACCCTAGAACACATTTGTTTGACCGTTTCAAAAGTGTGACCTAGAAACTTTGCATGACTGTGCACCCTTTTACAAAGTAGTAGAGAATTTTATAAGAAACCAACTTTGTTTAAGAGTCAAGTCATAAAAATGTGTGGAACATGCTCAAACAGGGACCACAAGTCAGTTTTGACCTGCTGTTTGGCACTTAGCCAATTTGGCTAAGTCTTGACTGTACAGCAGTTTCAAGTAGCTTACTTTGGAGCACTCTATCTCCCAAACTAGGCAGAACCAGCTCTGGCCCATATTGGCAATATTGTAGTGCTCATATAGCTCTATGATTTTGTCAACAACACTATCACCTAATTCCCACTAGTACAGGAGCTATAGAACCTCAAAGATCGTGTTTCAGTTGGGTTCCTACTGAAACTGAAATTTCAGTTTCGTGTGCTCAACTTTGGAGCTCTGTAGATTGTGATCTAAGCTGAACCAGCTCAAGCTCGTATTGACACTTTTCAAGTCCTCACATCCCTCTACAAGTTTGTCAATTGCACTCGTCGCTAAATCGCTCTCGTTTGGAAGTTGTGGAACGTTGAAATGTGAGTTTCAGTCGGTTTTACTGAACTTCATTCGGTTTGAATCGGCAGGGGCTCAGTGGCCGACCGCCATCAGAGCAGCGTCGCCGCGTGGCACGCGACCACCGATGGCAAGCCACGGCGCCTGGCCGACCACGCCTTCAAGAGCGCACCATCCGCTGCCCATGTCCACATTCATTCCCTCCATCTCGCCCTCCTCCTCCCGCTCGTCTTTCCCTCGCCATGGCGACCGCGCCGCCGCGCGTTCGCCATGGTGCCGCGCGCTCGGCACTACACCGCAGCCGGCCAAACTTGGCATACAGTTTCGCTTGAGCCTCCTCTACCTCTTCATCGTCGTGTCAATGCATGCATGCAAGGGTAGAGGGCAAATCGCCCCCTTGTTCCTCGACGACGCTCGGTCCGCCATGACCGCCGCCGTAGGAACCTCGCCGTCGTGCGGCTCACGTCTTCTTCCTCCCTTTTGATGTTTGCTCGGTGGTGTTGGAGTTTAGTCTTAGCCGTAGGCACTGCCGTCGGGTCCTTGGTGACCTCGCCGGAGTGGAACCGGTCTTCCGCGCCGCCGTGATTTCACTGGAGAATGAGCTCTCCGTGGCCGGCTATCGTCGGGGCCCCATCGTCCCCACCTTGTGCTTGTTTTGCGTTCACCGTAGTCGGAGGGAGCTTTACCCTAGTCAATCAAGTCTCTACCGGCCGAGGTACGCCGGCGCACCATAACCAGAGCTCCGCCAGCCGCCATTACCGGCGATGTGTCTTCTCCGGCTAACCCTAGGGCTACCAAAACACCTCACCCGATGCGGATTAGCGTGAGGAACGCGTTGGTGCCATCCTCCTCGCCGGAGATGCCATCGGCGGCGAACTTTTGCCGGCGACCACCCCTCCCCTGTTTTTGCCTTGGGCCGGGATGTGGTCACGGGCCAGGTCATGTCATGGGCCGAGCAGTGGGCCGGCCTGGTTAGAGTGGTTTTGAGTTTTTCTTTTATTGTTATTTCCAGATCTGGGTGCAACTTTGAAATTCCATAACTCATGTTTGGTAGATCCAATTTGAGTGGTTCTAATTTTGCTAGTTTTGTTATGAAGTGCTTTGCATGTTAGATTTAGAATATGTACTATTTTTTGTATGTTTTTGTGCAGTAAAAATTTATCTTGGTAAGTGCTTTTTAGAAATGCTTAAATCTTGGTAATTGCATATCTTGAGCTATGCATGTGCAAAAATAGTGATTCCAGTTGTGTTAATCTGGTAATGATATGCCCTAATTAATAAAAATATTAAACATGCTAGTTGTTTACTGTTTTTCTGAAGTTTTGATTTAATCTTGTTAAATAAGCTTTCCTAATTAGTTTTGATTGTGAAATTCATCAATAATTCTGTGATGCTCCAAATGATGTGAAATTTTAATGGTGGCCTTGTGATGCTATGTATGTACTGTGGTATAAATTTCATGGTCATTTCTTACTGTATGATCAAGTTATTGATTTAGCTTGTTGATGGCTTAATAAATAGCTTATAAATAATATATAAATGCTAAAATAGAAAATGTTGTTCCATTACCTTAGTATGATGTTGCTCTATCATGTTGATTCATACTATGGCCATGTGTTCATAGAAAATATGGAGTTTTAGATTTAATTTGCTCTCACATGGTGTATTGCGATAGCATTTTGCCTTTTCTATAGAGGTTGCTATATATGTTCAAATGGCATGAAGATTTGACAGTAGTCTATTTGAAGCATATACTTGCTACTGTAATTTTTGTAGATTTGTTTGAGTAGTTTTAATATATATTGCTTTAATCACCCTTTCCATCTAAATAAATTAGTAAAGCGTAATAAAGAATTTATTTAGGTGATGGCACCACACTTTCTGATGTTCACTTGATATGTGTAATAGTTTAGTAAACTTGTCTTGGCTCAATTATGTTTCTGCCACATCACCAAATATTTATTTTTAGTGAATCTGCCAATTCTGGATAGAATTGATATTGTTGTTATTTACACAATGCTAATGATGTTTTCGTGCTTTATGGTTTATAACAAAGTTGTAGATAATTTATGTATCTAGCTGCTGTTAAAATTTGGTGGCATTTGGCCATATGGTTTAGAAACTACAGCTGTTTAAAGTTAGGTTACAGAATTGCTTGCTCTCTGTCTTGTTAGACCAGTTTCTGTGTTTATGTAAATTCGACTTGTTAAACTTTGGAATCATGCTGTGATGTTTATAAATGAAATGTGGACAATTTCATAATCTTTCCATAATGTCTTCTTTCAAGTCATTTGGATTTATAAAACTCCAGATATGATTGAATTATGAAGCTATTGTTGCTTGTCCAGAAAAGGGATAAATTCCAATTATAGTTGTTTGCTTGTATATTGTTAAGTGTGACTTATGCCTTTGATGGTAGTTAAGTTCATACACCTGAGATCTTGTGAAACCTTGGGTGCCATGCCTAATATGCTTGTCATCTTTTATTTTAGGTTGGGTGACGTTTATTTAAGCAACATGAAGTGTCTATGCATGTGGAGTGTAATATGGTATTTGTCTTGTTTACTGTATGTGATGCATTGTCCATTATACTTCCATGTATTCATGTACTTGCATCTTGCATCTCACATAGGTACGCTAGCAAAAACGCGTGAAGAACCTGATGTGGAGCCAAATCCGAAGATGGAGTTGGTGGATCCATCCCGAAGGGAAATGCTCGTCAAGCGAATTCATCTGACAAACTCTGACTTGAGTCGGATCCCAGGCAAGCCCCGGAGCATTATAAGCCTCCTATCTTCAAAGCAATTAACTCTATATATGTTATAAGTATTGTTGCATTAAGTGGTAGGAGTTGGTTGGAAACCCTTGCTGCATTATATCATTCCTTGTCCAGATATATAAATCCCTGAATCCTACATAGACTAGGATCGAGTAGATGCTTAGCCCTGCTTTAAGCGGTAGAAGCCAGGTGATTTCCTGTCACCTGCGAGATGTAGGGATATTCATATATGGCACGGTTGGCTATATTTGCTATCGTGGATTGGAACCATGTGTTAATAAATGAAATGAGACCGGGCGGGATGACGATAGTGAAGCAACAAGGCATGGAGGTCTTGGGTGTGGATCTATCCCTGTCTGAGTCGTTTAAGGACCGATTCGCTGTACGTCCTTGAGTCATGTTGAACGCAGTCTAACACTTAGTTGGCCGGATAACCCGTTCCGACCGCGAAGCCGAGTAATGTGATTCAGGCCGGGAATCGAATGGTAGGTTGCTTCTTGGAGGAGAGAAAGGATGTGCTTGGGGACATTGGCGTGAGACCAAGGGGGGGTTAGAGTCCCTATCACCTGGCAGAGTGTCGCCCTTGGGGTCGCGACATCATTCGGACCCGCGATTCCTGAATCATATGAAAAGGTGGCTTGTGCGACCCTGGCAGGGGCCTGCGCGGTGAGTGTTAGAAATACCCCTCCAGCTGGATAGGAATTCGATTCGAATCGCCGTCGCTCCCGGTTAGTGAGCACTTGACTTGAGCAGCGGCAACGTAGATTCCATTAAATTGAACGGATGGTTAATTGGATAACGATGGAAAGGTTGCCTCAATTTATACCTGCTATGGTTAATATTGTTTGATCCTAATAAAGTGAGTGCTCTAGTACAGGTTCTAATATAGATGATAGGTTAATGATAATTAACTTGATGCTTAAGCATTAATGATTGATCATCTATATTAAGCTTTTATGCAAAAAGTTGTCAAGCTAGCCCCACTTTATATCAGCCTTGCATAATCCTTGGTGTCACTTTATTTCTGGTTTCTGACGGGTAAGTCTAGCTGAGTACCTTCTCGTACTCAGGGTTTTATCCCCACTTGTTGCAGGTTATGATGTATCATGGCGGCTGCAAGAGTTGGTTGGCTCCTGCCATAGTGGCGGAGTGTGATCATGGGCATGATCCTTCTGAGCTACCTTATCTCTAATGCTTTTGTTGGAAGTCGACCGTGGTACTGGCATGTATTTGAAATAAGAATAATGTTAGTTTCAAATTACTTTGCTTCCGCTACTTTTCAATGTAGGTTCTAATAACTATGTTGAACTCCGATGTATATTGAATTACTTGTGAAATGGTTGTAACATGTGACTTGTTATGTTGAATCACTACGATCTTGGCTTGTATGTTGGTTGGTTTGAAATCCCTCGTGATTTCATTGGACTACCGGAGTTATATGGGCTCAAGTGCGAGAATTTGATCATTTCGGTGATTGTTTTTGTACTTGTGCTCTTATAATTTGGACGGTTCCGTTACAGGAAGGAGAAGAGGCGTCGGGGCAAAGGTTCCTCTCACACCCTAGCCCCGAGGTAGCGTGGGTCCGCTCTGTCGTAGTCTTGCTCTCACTTTGCCTAGGGAACTGCTTCGAGCCGTGGTGGTGGTACCTACTTCGCTAGCTACCGCCACCCCGCTCAGGGCCGCCCTGCTTAGAGCCCGAGCCAGAGTACGTGGAAGGCACCTGCGCCCACCGCCACAGGCAGTGTGCCCTTCATGTGCTTCACCTGTGGCCAGCTAGGTCACAAGTCTGTGGTCTGTCCACAGAGGGCTGCACCTATGCAGACACCTGCGAGACAGGCACCGACCCTGGGAGCGCCACGCAAGCCAGCCGTCGGAGCCACCCGCGGCCGTCTCACCCACCTGACCGCGGAGGATGCTCAGGATGCCCCCGACGTGATGTACGGTATGTTTTTGGTACAAGGAGTTTTAGCATCGATTCTTTTTGACTCTAGTGCTACATGTTCTTATATAGCATCTAAGTTTGCACGGAAGCACCGCATACCTGTTACACCACGGAGTGTACCCATAGACACCATATCCCCCTTAGGTACCACTAGATCCACCAAAATCTGTAAGGGAGTGAGTATCACTATAGAATGTTGCCCTTTTCTAGCTGACCTCACCTTACTTCCATCAGAAGGTCTGGATGTTATCTTGGGTATGGATTGGTTGACTCTGCACAAGGGAGTGATATCTTGCTCACCAAGATATGTGGAGATTACACAACCGAGTGGTCGAGTAATCAGATGTGAGCCTCACCACAAGAAGACAGACGCCTTGATGAGTGCCTTAGAGGCCAAATCAGTTGAGGAGGTGCCCGTTGTGTGTGAGTATCCTGATGTGTTTCCCGAGGAGTTACCGGGTATGCCACCTGACCAGGATGTGGAGTTTGTGATTGACTTACTGCCTGGTACTAGGCCCAGTGCTAAGAGGCCCTACCACATGTCAGTCCATGAGCTAGAGGAGCTGAAGAAGCAGCTTAGGGAGTTGTCTAACAAGGGCTACATCAGACCCAGTGCTTCACCCTAGGGTTCCCCTGTCTTGTTTGTGAAGTAGAAGGATGGCTCTATGAGGATATGCATTGACTATCGGAATTTGAATGCCGTGACAGTCAAGAACAAGTATCCTCTGCCAAGGATAGATGACCTCCTAGATCAGCTGACGGATGCCAAGTTCTTTTCCAAGATTGATCTTAGATCTGGGTACCATCAGATGAAGATCAAACCTAAGGATATTCCTAAGATAGCCTTTGTCACTAGGTACGGGCAGTATGAGTTCACCGTTGTGTCTTTCGGTCTCACCAATGCTCCGGCCTATTTTATGAACATGATGAATAGGGTGTTCATGGATGAATTGGATAAGATCGTGGTGGTGTTTATTGATGACATTATTGTCTATTCATCCACCACCGAAGAGCATGAGCAGCACTTGAGAGTAGTTCTAGAGAAGTTGAGGCAAAATCAGCTGTATGCTAAATTTAGCAAGTGCGAGTTTTGGCTCGAAGAAGTCGCTTTTCTCGGCCATGTACTCACAGCTGAGGGTGTTGTTGTTGATCCCACAAAAATAAAAGCTGTGAAAGAGTGGGAGCAACCCCGCAACCCGACAGATATCCACAGTTTCCTTGGGTTAGCTGGTTACTATCGTAGGTTTATCGAGAACTTTTCTAAGATTGCCAAGCCTATGACCAACCTCCTAAAGAAGACCAATGAATTTGAGTGGACACTCGAGTGTGAGCTCAGTTTCTAGACTCTGAAACAGAAGCTTACCACCACTCCTGTTCTTGCCTTGCTTGATATCCGACAGGACTTCATGGTCTATTGTGATGCATCCAGATAGGGACTTGGTTGTGTTCTGATGCAGAATGGGAGAGTCATTGCCTATGCATCCCGTCAGTTGAAGGACCATGAGCAGCGCTACCCTACTCCTGATCTCGAGCTAGCTGCTATTGTGCACGCTCTGAAGATTTGGAGGCACTACTTGATTGGGAACAAGTGCGACATCTATACCGATCATAAGAGCCTCAAGTACTTCTTCACCCAAGAGGATCTAAATATGAGACAATGTAGATGGCTAGAGTTGATTAAGGACTATGACCTAGAAATTCACTACCATTCGGGAAAAGCCAACATAGTTGCTGATGCCTTGAGCTGCAAGAGCTATTGCCACAGTCTATCCACGGAGGTCGTACCATCCGAGCTACGTTAGGAAATGGGTGAACTTCGCCTTGAGGTCATACCCAAGGGCATGTTGAATGAACTACGAGTGCAATACGACATAATGGACCACATTCGTAAGGCTCAAAAGAAATGCCTTGAGATCTTGCAGCTTCGTGAGTGGATGGAAGCTGGTAAGTACCCTAAGTTTGGAGTAGATGAATGGGGAGTGTGTTGGTGCAACGACAAAATCTGTGTACCGTCTGATAAGGCCATCCATAAGAAGATCCTGACAGAAGCGCATGACTCTAAGTATTGCATCCATCCTAGAAGTACAAAGATGTATGTCGACATGAGGAAGATGTTCTGGTGGAAGGACATGAAGAAGGATATTGCAAGTCATGTAGCCAGATGTGATATATGCAACAGTGTTAAGGCCGAACATCAGAGACCAGCTGGTTTGTTGAAGCCACTAGATGTACCCATGTGAAAGTGGGAATGCATATCTATGGACTTCATCGTGGGATTGCCTCGATCCCTTAAAGGGCATGACTCCATTTGGGTTATAGTGGACAGATTGACCAAGGTAGCTCACTTTGTACCTATCAAGGTTGACTACCATGTAGAGAAGCTGGTAGATCTGTATATCGAGCACATTCTTCGACTTCACGGGGCACCTGTTAGCATCATATCTGATAGAGGAACACAGTGGACATCTAGGTTTTGGCAGAGTTTGCACAAGTCGATTGGAACTCATCTTGACTATAGCCTCGCTTATCATCCTCAGACGGATGGGTAAACAGAGAGAGTGAAATAGATTCTCGAAGACATGCTACGATCTTGCGTACTAAAGTATGGGACAGATTGGGAGAAGAGTTTACCACATGCAGAGTTATCGTACAACAACAGCTATCAGGCTAGTCTTCAGACGTCATCATTTGAGGCCTTATACGGGAGGAAGTGCAGAACCCCATTGATGTGGTCCGAGGTAGGAGAGCGAATGTTCTTCGGCCCTGCTAAGATCAAGGAGGCCGAGGAGGGAGTCGCTCAGGTAAGAGAGAATTTGAGGATGGCCCAAAGCCGACAAAAGAGCTATGCAGATAACCGTCGGAGAGACCTCGAGTTCTAGGTTGGAGACCACGTCTATCTCAAGGTCTCGCCTCTCCGCGGCACCTTCCGATTCCATGTGAAAGGGAAGTTAGCCCCTCGTTACGTTGGTCCCTACCATATCCGCAAAAGGATTGGGAAGCTAGCGTACAAGCTTGAGTTGCCCGAGGAACTAGCAGGTGTACATCCCGTGTTCCATGTGTCACAACTCTGCAAGTGTCTAAAGTTACTAGAGGAACAGATTCACATAGATGCACTCGACATTCAGGACATGCTCGAGTACCGAGAGTACCCAGTTCAGATTCTTGACCGAGCCACTAAGGAGACACGAAGCACCACTATACCAATGTGCAAAGTTTTATGGAGCAATCACACTGAGAGAGAGGCAACATGGGAGAAAGAGTCAGAGTTACGGATCCGTTACCCCTACTTGTTCGAGAGGTATGTCACATCTTAAATCTCAGGACGAGATTCTAATGAGGGGGAGGACTATAACATCCTAGTTTTCCAAAACCCAAAAATCACAACTGAAAAATTTTTCGCAAACATGCCCATGTTTGGTTTGTGTCATGTAGGAAAAACACCCATGTAGTTGCACTAGTAGCACCCAATTAGTTGTCTAGCATTTGCATTTAAATTAATAAACTTGTGAGTTGGCTCTTCTCGATTTATTGTGTGTTAATAAAATCAACAACCTTGCTAAATAATTAATTAGATAACTAATTAATTAACCTTGTGTGCCAACCCTTGGAAAGGACTCCAAAACCCTAGACCCCTAGTGGACCACCCCTAAGGGTGTATACATACTTGGCACACAAGTATACACATGTAGGTGCCTTTGGATTAGTTAGTGTGGTTGAGAAGGAAATAGAAAAACCTAAGCTAAAAATTCTGAATTGGGAAAGGTCATTTCGGCCTATGGCTTGTGACAGCCCAGTATGCTCACCCTGCATGCCCGTAGGCCAGGCCCAGCTGGCTGGGCGGTCCAGCTAGCGACACGGCCCAGCCCTGCTCACACACCACGACAGGCCACTGATGCCAGCTACCACCTCGCAGCCGCTTACATGTGGCCCCCGCCATGTTGTCCCCTTCCCTCTTGATCCTCCTCTGCTTTGAATCATAGAAAGCAGAGCACCGTAGTGCTCGCCGAGGGTATCCGAAGCGGAGGCCCCACGCTCCTCGCCGCATGATCACGAGCTCACGGGAATGGACGCCTAGGCGAGCGCCACGCCCACAATCCAGAGCACTCCGCCCTGCCCCCCAGATGAAGCCGCGCCACGCTAACATCGCCGCCATGGCCCCGCGGCCGGTGACGCCATGGCTGTCCACCTTTTGACCGCCCGTTTTCGAAATCAGAGGCACTGGGCATCACAACACCATGACAAGCAGTCGTAAGCCCTAGCCCCGACCCCCTCGATCACCCTTCACGCGTCCATCCTCGTGAATCCATCGTATGCCCCCACCATGGCCGCGGCTGGCTATAAAAGAGGAGCTCCGAGAGCCCTTTCCCCCTCTCTACCACACCGCCGCCACCTAGTGGCAACCAGTTCACCACCCCGGCCTAGAGGAGAAGAGGGGAGAAGGAAGGAGGCTGAGAAACCAGAGCCGCCCGTGTTGTGAAGGACGCCGGAGCCGCTCGGGCCACCGGAGTCAAGGGAGATGACCTCATCGCCCTCCCTCGCTGCGGACTACAAGGCACTGCGACCTGACGCCACTACTTTGCCTCACCCCTGCCCCACCACCCGACCGCCCCGAGCCCGACGGTGAGTTCCACAGGCCACCTTTCACTCTTCCCGATTTGCTCGCTGCCGTTTCGACACCGGCCACGCCACGGTGTCTCCGCACTGGAGACGGCTAGGGGCCTTGCCCCTCTACACGCTTGTACGCACACGTCCACGCACTATCACCGCGGCTAAAGCACAGCAATGACAAGTTTGGAGACTCGGAAGCGGCGTCACGACCACCGCGCATGGAGCGTGCCCGCCATGGCCAGAGCACGGCCATGGCGAGGCTATTCTAAACCCACCGGAGTGGTAGAGGCAAGGAAGAAGATGCTACCAGACTCGCCTGGTCAAGGGGTGGGTGCCACACTAACGGGAGCTCAGAGAAGCGGGCCATGGCTGTACTGCCACTGGCACCGGATCGCCGCCGCCATACAAAGCCTAGGAGGGTTTTGCCGCCATTTTGGTCACCACAGCGGGGTAGGGAGGGAGAGTGTACCACCGTTGGCTTCGCCCCAGCCCGGAGGACCACCCGCGCTAGGTGAAGGTGAAGCAAACGGGCAAGACTTGTCGTTCACCTCAAGCCATCGATGGCTGGCATCGCCATCAGGACCAGACAATGAGAGGGGAACAGAGGAGGACCGGAGAGGGGGAAACACTTACGCCGGGTCCACCGTGCGCCATAAGGAGGGAAGAGCAGAAGGACCGGTTCCACGGTGCACCGAGCGAGAGGCTCATAGACCGTGGCCATGGATCCACCATGAGCCGATCCCGCATGGACCAAGGCCCAGTAAGAGCCCAGCTTGGCGATGTGGCAGCACTGCAGCCCGACACGTGTCCGGGCCCAGGCCGGCCCAACCCGGCCTAAGTCCGGCCCTGACCCGGCCCATTGGAGCCCAGACCGGGCCCGGTCAACCGCTGACCATTGACCGATCAACGTTGACTGGGGCCCACTTGTTAGCCACTGTTCACGGACCCCACCTGTCAGCCACACTATGCACACGCCCAATCATGGCCTGCCACGTGTCAGCCTATAAATAAACCAACTCTTTTTCTTTTTCAAAAAATGATTTAATCTTCGGAAATTTATAATTAATTAACAATAGCTAAGAAAAATGCCAAACCAGAGTCCAAATTTTTCTAAAAATGAGCTCTATGTCATAGGCTTATATTTGAGTGCATTTGGATCTTTTGATTTTCAGTTGCTTCTTTGTGCACCTCTATAGGAGCCGCTAATGTGGCTATATATGTCACGTTTTATAGACCCGGAGGAGCCACCGACTGAGGAGTTCGACCCCAACTACACCGACGACTTGGGTGATGACCTGCCAGGTGCCACGCCCTACCCATTCGTAGATCCTATTACGCATTGCAAATACTTAGAATTGCTAGTGCTTTACCTTTATGTCTTAATATTACTGATAGGATGCATGGTAGTTTACTGCTTTTGAGCCACTTACCTTGTTGCAGCCTTACACCTGCTCACCCTGCTGTTAGATTAGATGCTGCTATATTACTTGTTACCACAACTTTACTCTTACTCACATTATATCTGTGATGTGATGCTGGTGAGTGAGAGGCATTGAGATAAGGCACGAGATGTCGTAGACTTGATAATAACCTGATAATGAACCTGGGGAGATCTTGGCGTGAGTCTTGGGTGTGTGGTGAGGGTTGAGTCGACCGAGCAGGAACTACGACGAGTCGGGAAGACAAGTCTTGCCGAAGGATGCTACCTAGGCGTTCGCCATGTGAGGTGCTTGTGGCGGGTACATGTGACAGGGAGAGGTCCCGGGGTGGAGTGTCTTCGTGGGATGAAGCCCCGGGATGGGAGGTGCTGTGATGGCACGGGGTGCCGGGTGTTCCATTGAGCGGAAAACGGTTTCCCCTTGTGAAGATATCCTGCTTAGTCACCCTAAGGACCGATATGTCCGTGAACCGGGTCTTAGGAATCCTTGCACACCCACTCGCTTCTGTGGGGAGGAGACGGACGTTCAACTTGCTAGCGCGGTGCCACTACTATTGAGAGGTTAGCGGATAGTGTAGGGAGGTACGGGCATGAGGACCCACACCCTCCCAAGACAGCGTAGTACTCAAGAGCCAAGTATTACGTCTCACAGTCTCAGCGTGTCGGTGGTACTCCGACACGGCCCCAGTTCTGAGTGATAGGGTGGTACCGTTCTAGTCGGAAGGTGGCCCGGAATCAGCTTAGACGAGGCATCATTGAGGATAGCTATCTTGTGGGATGTGTAAACCTTTGCAGAGTTTCTAGTTGATCGATTGATACATATGCCGAACCTTTCGGCTATGGACCTTTCCTAAGTATAACTTCACTTGACTAGATGAGAGGAGTCCTTCTACCTTCCCTGGGTTGCAGAGTAGTGTTCCGGCTGAGGCCATTGAGACATGGATGAGAGGGAGTTATCCATGCCGATGAGAGAGTGAGATGAGATGCGATGTGGTGATGGGATGAGTGATGGGATGGGATAACGTGTGTGAATGAGATAGGTTAAAATTTGATAAACTTATACTTTTAAAATTTTGATTACTCTCATAGGAAACCACAACCAAAGATAGGTCTTTTCTTACCCCCTTTGCATCTAGTTCTACAAAGCAAATGCATCATAGGGTGGGAGATGCGTGGCCAGTACCCAGTGTACTGATAGATTTTTGGCAGGCTCGGAGCCCGAGTACGACGAGGAGGACGACTGGGAGGAGTAGGGGTTCGCCCTGCGCTCAAGCTTGGTGCGAGGAGTCCTAGTTTCCGCTGCTATCTACGAGATGTTGTTCTAGTTGCTGTGTGTGAGTGTGTTGTGACCTCGTGGTGGACACAATGGATGTTGCCATAGCTCCACTCTGTGTGCAGAAAGCGGTGGATCCAATAGGAGAGATAGTCTTCCAGCAAAGCGTAAACCACCTGCTTTGCTACAATCTCGCCCGCAGAGGGTATTGGAAGCCCTGTCCGGATCCCAGCTATCTGTTGTTACCATGCATGCATCGTGTAGAATACAAAATTAACTAAGGCTGTGTTCAGATCCGAAATTTTTGGAGAAAAAATTCCTGTAGCATTTTCGTTGTTATTTGGCAAAATTTGTTCAACCATGGACTAACTAGGCTCAAAAGATTCGCCTCGACATTTACAGACAAACTATGCAATTAGTTATTTTTTACCTACATTTAATGCTCCATGCATGCGTCGAAAGACTCGATGTGATGGATGGAATAGTAAATATTTTGGGAAGTGAACGGGGCCTAAGGTTAGTTCTACTGTATATGTTGGTCTCTGATCCATTTCAATGACATTAATTGCAGACTAGTTTGTTCTCAATAAGATTGCATAAAAACTAGTAAATTAGTTTTGTCCAGGATATTATTTTTCATTTCATTTATTTCTTGTTGATTAATTAATTATATACACACAATCGGTACCTTTTAATTTTGCTAGGTCGTAGATCATCGTTGGTATGGTACGGTGACAAAATGGCAATCTAATTATATGAAATTTGTTTTACTCCATTCTATTCTAGAAAAAATGTACTTTTCTAGTAAAGGAACCTTAATTTATTTACTAAAAAGATGTACTTTTATATATATAGGTTTTTATTGTATTGATCTTTATATGAGTTTATTTGTATTGTGCTTACTGTGAACGAACGTCTGTCACACCCCAAAATTTCTAATTTTGGGTTGTGCATAGGAAACACTAAATAAAATAAATAATTTCAATATCTGAATAAATTTATTAGATAACTTAAGTTGTTGCTAATTTAAATATAGAAAATTGTGGTTTTAAACTTTTTCATATTAATTTGATAATGTGGTGTTTGTGTGATGCTTGTCTTTGGTGTTGGTGAGTGCTTTTATTTTTAAATTACCATAGGACGACGTTTACTTCTCATCGGAAAACTTTTTGGTATTTTCTGGATTTAAAATTTCAATTTCCGTGAGCTTAATCTTTTTCCTTGATATCTTTATCAATCTTTTCATGAGCTCCAAATACTTTATTTGGGTTCGTCTCATTCTAAAATATCTCTGAGAATTTTCCCTAAATTTTCGGAGCCTTCGAGGTATTTTTCGTGGCTTAAAATTCAATTCTGGACTTTTCTAGAATTATTTTATCCATGAAATTAATTAATTCCGAAAATAATAAAATATCTCAGATTTCCTCATGCCCAAAGGCCCATGTCTTTATTTACTAATGGGCTTTTATAATTAATTAGGCCTATTAGTAAAGGTGGATGGTGCAACGTCAATTAGCACCATATCGCTAGTTGACATGGAGGTGGAGAGTTTTCCTCCCTATATATACGTACCTACCCCATGGACAAAGCACACCAAAACTACCGTAGAGGAGCCCCTAGTTTAGGAAATCACTCGTGTAGTAAATTAGAATTTTCTCCCTTCTTATCGTGTCGCCGCCGCCGCAGACTGCCGTGCGTCGCCGCGTTGCCCCTATGTGAGAGCGTCACTGCTCCAGCGGTACGTGCTTAGCGTGTGCCGTCGTCGTCTTCTCGTGACCATGTTCTGAACGAGCTACAAGCTTGAACGATGTGGTCGCGTGCAGCTGTCTAGCAGCAGGAACAGACATTGTTCCCCCTCACGTGACATTAGTATGACGTCGTTTAATCAAAGGTCAGCTACATCTTCTTGTCCATTATTTTTATTGAATAAATACTATGCCATCGTCATGTATAGGACATCTTCCCAAATAATTTATCTATCTCTGAATGGCACTCACGCAAATAGACCGTTCGTTGTTTTAACTCTGTTTCGCCTCGCGCGGCCGCGTTTGGTTGGCAGAGCACATCCGTTCGCCGCTGCTGTTGATGTCGTCCTCTGCTCCACCGCCGTTCATAGCCAGTTGCTAAGCCCCGCACTAGGTGAAGAAGCAGCAGCAACCGTTTTTCTCGTTATCTCGCGCCCTCTGTTTTTCTCACGTCATCGCGGATTTTCGCATGCAGGGAGCCACCGTCCGCCCTAACGAGCAGCACGCCCTAGCTGTCCCTTCACCGCCGACGAGGACCCTCTAGGTGAGTTCGTCGAGAGTTAATCTTGTTCCCATGCACTTCCCGTCCAAACCCGAGTCGCATACGCCGTTCTCGTTGAACGCTGACGAGCTCTTCATCGCCGGCAATGGCTATCCTCACCGGCGCTACTGTTTCTAGCTAACCCCATATCATCACGTGCCCCATCGACTTGGTCAGTCGGTAGTCGAACCCCTTTTACGAAGAGCCCCTGTCTCCGTCTCCTGGCCGTGCACACACACGCACGAGCGAGCAAGCAGCTGGCCATGCATGCCAATTGCTAGCTTGATGACATCACAATGATGTCATGATCATGTCATACGCACATTATTGTCGTTTTCTTTTAGAAAAAAAAACAAATCTAGAAATATTATGAAAATACACATGTACACGTAACCATCCTAAGCCAATCGTGACCCATGAGCTTTGCCCCGCTTTAATCCAACTGCTAGCTTGATGATGTCATATGAGGTCATGATGTGTTTTATGGCCGTTTTTCTTTAGCAAAACAAATTCCAAAATACAATAGAAATACACCACACATAATCCAGAGTCAATCTCCACCGGCTCCTTGTTTTTGACTCCGGTTCAGTTCATTCTTGCCGTGTTAATTTCATGTCGATACAATCCACATGCTAGCAGTCATATTTAATTTATATCATGACATGTGTCTATAATTAAAATGTTAATATTAACTTGGTTAATTTGCATGAAAATAGTTTTGTAATATAAAAGTAATATATGTTCATACTTCGGTGCTAAATACATGAATGTTAATGTGATTAATTGCTAACGAACACAAATGTATTTCTAAATTATAATTTGCTTACAGCATATACAATTAGGTTAAATGCTTTTACAGGTTTATATCTTTTGCAATGATAAAGTTTAATTAGATTAGATTATATGATATTGTTTACGAACTAAACATGAGTAGTTTCAACATGGCTTTTGAATTAAATTATCTTTTGACTAATCTGGTCTTAATAACTCTTTACATTGTTTTGCTCAATTAAAATAAATCAAAGTATATTGGCCTTTTCTTAAATAGAATATTCTCGGTAGTCGTTTATTTTCCATCGTAATTTCGTTATCGGCGTTTCTTATGTTCTCGTGACCGTAGTCGGTAGTTCTCTTTTAGTACGTTGTTTTCTCTTGTGTGGTTTATTGTTCTTAGTTGTCCCTATTTGTTTGCTTGTATGTCTGTTAGTGTGCTGGGTTGCTATGATCTACGAGTAGAAGAAAGACTATCCGTGAGCACCAAAGATCCGAAGATGAAGACCAGAAGCTGAGTGCCAGAAGTTGCAAATGAAAGATTAAGTTGAGGTTTTTCAGAGCAAGTTGCTTTGGGCATAAAGCAAGTTCTAAGGCAAGTATAGCATGGGATTATCCTTGTTGTCCTATTCATATTAAGCAAATAATATCATTATGCATATATTCCTTGATAAGGATGACTTAGTATTGATCTTATTCCTTGATACCTATTATACTGCATGGATTAGTATTGCTAGTGCTCAACATGAACTATGATCATGTAATTTGACTAATGGAATATGCAATAAACATTAAAAGATCACTTTTTATTACTGTTTAAAGGGGACTAGAGCATGGGGATTATTTTGGTGCTCTTGTTACTCTCCATAAGGACTTATCTGTAAGCGAAAATCCGGGATTTACAGTACAACTGTGAGGGCTAAAATGGCTCTGGCTTTAGTCATATAGAAGGACCTTTTCTAGCTTGTTAGAGGTATTCCTTTATGGCGTAAGAATGGCTTGACGAATCGGGTATAGTGCGGCATCTGTCCTCATGTGTATAGGCTGCGTGTTATTGTGCCATCAGGAAGGGGGGCTCTACATCTGTTTGCCGAGCTAATGGCCCTAACTTGTTAGACGAACCTTTGAAAGACTTCATAGTGAACCCTGCCGACCTTCCTTGGTAGTGGGTCAAGAGGCTGATCACCTCGGGCGAAAGGGTAAATCACGACTCACAGTGAAAGTGTACAACCTCTGCAGATTGTAAAACTGTTATAACAGCCGTGCTCACGGTCACGAGTGGCCTTGGACCCTTACGGAATAGATGATCACTAATGACTATAAATGTGTTTTTGCTATTCATTATTAATCTTTACATTGATCATATGTTTATTATGGGATTAATGCAAACCTGATGCTACTCATATGATAAAACTGTGATGATTAAAAGCTAAATGCAGTAAACCAGTGTCTGTCCTTTTTGAGCCTCATGAACCCTATGTTATATTTGTTGAGTTCGACATGGACTCACTCTTGCTATTTCCACCACACTCCATTGTGTTGAAAGGTGCTGCTTAGAAGAAGGATGAAAGTGTAGTGGAGTTTTCAAAAGTCTTTTCAGAAGTGTTTGGCATATGGAACCCCCAGTCAGCCGTCCCTGTGATGTTGGAGCCTGAAGAAAAGATTAGTGACCGTTCCGCGACACTCTGATAGTTGTAAGTGTTAATATAGTATGTTTCCCGCTTTATATAAACATTGTTTTGATACTTTTTCATTCTGACATATGTGTGGACTTCCTGGGCACACATATGATTAGCCTGGTTTTGTTCTTTGGAAAACCGGGTGTGACAGAGTGGTATCAGAGCGGTGTTGACTGTAGGACGTATGCCAAGTAGCACTGGTCGTATTCTAAAACTCATTTCACTATAAAACTATTTTGTCATTCCTTGACTCATTGATTTTGACTATTTTCTCTTCCTTGTCCTGTTGTATCCCTTCCTTGATAGTTTCCTTTGAGCTATTATTTCTTATTCCTTTGGTTTTTGATTTGTGTTGTTATTACCAAAAGTTTTCTGATCTCCTCTTTTTCAAAAGATTCGATGGCCTTTCGTCATCCATACTCTTCCCTTAGGATGACCACCATTATTGAAGAAGCACGTGTAGTACCGATGATGTGATTGGTGCTTTTGTTTTGCCTGATGTGTGTTTGTCTTGTTTGATGTACTGCTTGTGTGTTGTCCTTGTTCTCATGTTGTGAAAGTGTCTCAGAAGGTATAAGTTTTGAGGAGTAGCTTGATCCATGTTACGTGGGGTAGTGTCATCTTCTATCCTACTTATCTTCCAATCAATCCTAATTCTTGTTGTCTTTTTCCTATACCGTCCATGTCTACCCTTGGTTGTCATGATATCTTCTTTATCTCATCTTAATGGAGGATCAACACATGAAGGACTCATCAATAGCAGCAAGCCTTAGAGAAAGTGTTGCCTTCAATGACATTGCCAGGTGGAACAAGATCTTTGTTAAGTGGGGTAGCGTCCGCCACCATCATCAATCTCAAGTCACGAGACAAGAAGATCCAGAGACCAATCGCTATCGTATTATCATCTTTTGCTAGTCCTTGCCTCTTAACTAGTCTCACCTTCTTGTCATCAATTTTTACTTTTCTTATCAACATTTGACAACTTTTGACCATTGTCCTTACATCTTATAAATCCTGATTCAAGGATCTACAAAGACTTGAAGATCAATTTATCCTTCTCACTGGTCTCCCTGAATGGTAAAATGGAAGACTGGTCTTTACCTTTCTTCAACTAATGCTAGTCTGTTACTTTTTTCATGATGTCTCATAAATTTTGAATCAAGGAGTTGTGAGTACCATAAGATCTATCTTTATCTTTTGCTAATCTCCACCCTTGTTTTTACACCTTATAAAGTGAAGACTCGATGATCAACCTTGATATATCTTTTCAATCTCCTTTGATCTTCCTTTTCACTTATGCTGACCTTCAATCCTTTGACCTTCTTTCATTAACTTGAATCAATCTTAATGATCAATCCAATGTTCTTTTGTTATCCTTTGATAATCCTTGACGCTTATATCCGAACTTGTCAAAAAGTCTCGAAACAACCTTATTGGTATATTTTATCTTTCTCCCTAGTCTCTTCGAATCTCGGGACGAGATTCCTGTTAAGTGGGGTAGAATTGTCACACCCCAAAATTTCTAATTTTGGGTTGTGCATAGAAAACACTAAATAAAATAAATAATTTCAATATCTGAATAAATTTATTAGATAACTTAAGTTGTTGCTAATTTAAATATAGAAAATTGTGGTTTTAAACTTTTTCATATTAATTTGATAATGTGGTGTTTGTGTGATGCTTGTCTTTGGTGTTGGTGAGTGCTTTTATTTTTAAATTACCATAGGACGACGTTTACTTCTCATCGGAAAACTTTTTGGTATTTTCTGGATTTAAAATTTCAATTTCCGTGAGCTTAATCTTTTTCCTTGATATCTTTATCAATCTTTTCATGAGCTCCAAATACTTTATTTGGGTTCGTCTCATTCTAAAATATCTCTGAGAATTTTCCCTAAATTTTCGGAGCCTTCGAGGTATTTTTCGTGGCTTAAAATTCAATTCTGGACTTTTCTAGAATTATTTTATCCATGAAATTAATTAATTTCGAAAATAATAAAATATCTCAGATTTCCTCATGCCCAAAGGCCCATGTCTTTATTTACTAATGGGCTTTTATAATTAATTAGGCCTATTAGTAAAGGTGGATGGTGCAACGTCAATTAGCACCATATCGCTAGTTGACATAGAGGTGGAGAGTTTTCCTCCCTATATATACGTACCTACCCCATGGACAAAGCACACCAAAACTACCGTAGAGGAGCCCCTAGTTTGGGAAATCTCTCGTGTAGTAAATTAGAATTTTCTCCCTTCTTATCGTGTCGCCGCCGCCGCAGACTGCCGTGCGTCGCCGCGTTGCCCCTATGTGAGAGCGTCACTGCTCCAGCGGTACGTGCTTAGCGTGTGCCGTCGTCGTCTTCTCGTGACCATGTTCTGAACGAGCTACAAGCTTGAACGATGTGGTCGCGTGCAGCTGTCTAGCAGCAGGAACAGACATTGTTCCCCCTCACGTGACATTAGTATGACGTCGTTTAATCAAAGGTCAGCTACATCTTCTTGTCCATTATTTTTATTGAATAAATACTATGCCATCGTCATGTATAGGACATCTTCCCAAATAATTTATCTATCTCTGAACGGCACTCACGCAAATAGACCGTTCGTTGTTTTAACTCTGTTTCGCCTCGCGCGGCCGCGTTTGGTTGGCAGAGCACATCCGTTCGCCGCTGCTATTGATGTCGTCCTCTGCTCCACCGCCGTTCATAGCCAGTTGCTAAGCCCCGCACCAGGTGAAGAAGCAGCAGCAACCGTTTTTCTCGTTATCTCGTGCCCTCTGTTTTTCTCACGTCATCGCGGATTTTTGCATGCAGGGAGCCACCGTCCGCCCTAACGAGCAGCACGCCCTAGCTGTCCCTTCACCGTCGACGAGGACCCTCTAGGTGAGTTCGTCGAGAGTTAATCTTGTTCCCATGCACTTCCCGTCCAAACCCGAGTCGCATACGCCGTTCTCGTTGAACGCTGACGAGCTCTTCATCGCCGGCAATGGCTATCCTCACCGGCGCTACTGTTTCTGGCTAACCCCATATCATCACGTGCCCCATCGACTTGGTCAGTCGGTAGTCGAACCCCTTTTACGAAGAGCCCCTGTCTCCGTCTCCTGGCCGTGCACACACACGCACGAGCGAGCAAGCAGCTGGCCATGCATGCCAATTGCTAGCTTGATGACATCACAATGATGTCATGATCATGTCATACGCACATTATTGCCGTTTTCTTTTAGAAAAAAAAACAAATCTAGAAATATTATGAAAATACACATGTACACGTAACCATCCTAAGCCAATCGTGACCCATTAGCTTTGCCCCGCTTTAATCCAACTGCTAGCTTGATGATGTCATATGAGGTCATGATGTGTTTTATGGCCGTTTTTCTTTAGCAAAACAAATTCCAAAATACAATAGAAATACACCACACATAATCCAGAGTCAATCTCCACCGGCTCCTTGTTTTTGACTCCGGTTCAGTTCATTCTTGCCGTGTTAATTTCATGTCGATACAATCCACATGCTAGCAGTCATATTTAATTTATATCATGACATGTGTCTATAATTAAAATGTTAATATTAACTTGGTTAATTTGCATGAAAATAGTTTTGTAATATAAAAGTAATATATGTTCATACTTCGGTGCTAAATACATGAATGTTAATGTGATTAATTGCTAACGAACACAAATGTATTTCTAAATTATAATTTGCTTACAGCATATACAATTAGGTTAAATGCTTTTACAGGTTTATATCTTTTGCAATGATAAAGTTTAATTAGATTAGATTATATGATATTGTTTACGAACTAAACATGAGTAGTTTCAACATGGCTTTTGAATTAAATTATCTTTTGACTAATCTGGTCTTAATAACTCTTTACATTGTTTTGCTCAATTAAAATAAATCAAAGTATATTGGCCTTTTCTTAAATAGAATATTCTCGGTAGTCGTTTATTTTCCATCGTAATTTCGTTATCGGCGTTTCTTATGTTCTCGTGACCGTAGTCGGTAGTTCTCTTTTAGTACGTTGTTTTCTCTTGTGTGGTGTATTGTTCTTAGTTGTCCCTATTTGTTTGCTTATATGTCTGTTAGTGTGCTGGGTTGCTATGATCTACGAGTAGAAGAAAGACTATCCGTGAGCACCAAAGATCCGAAGATGAAGACCAGAAGCTGAGTGCCAGAAGTTGCAAATGAAAGATTAAGTTGAGGTTTTTCAGAGCAAGTTGCTTTGGGCATAAAGCAAGTTCTAAGGCAAGTATAGCATGGGATTATCCTTGTTGTCCTATTCATATTAAGCAAATAATATCATTATGCATATATTCCTTGATAAGGATGACTTAGTATTGATCTTATTCCTTGATACCTATTATACTGCATGGATTAGTATTGCTAGTGCTCAACATGAACTATGATCATGTAATTTGACTAATGGAATATGCAATAAACATTAAAAGATGACTTTTTATTACTGTTTAAAGGGGACTAGAGCATGGGGATTATTTTGGTGCTCTTGTTACTCTCCATAAGGACTTATCTGTAAGCGAAAATCCGGGATTTACAGTACAACTGTGAGAGCTAAAATGGCTCTGACTTTAGTCATATAGAAGGACCTTTTCTAGCTTGTTAGAGGTATTCCTTTATGGCGTAAGAATGGCTTGACGAATTGGGTATAGTGCGGCCTCTGTCCTCATGTGTATAGGCTGCGTGTTATTGTGCCATCAGGAAGGGGGGCTCTACATCTGTTTGCCGAGTGAAATCTAATGGCCCTAACTTGTTAGACGAACCTTTGAAAGACTTCATAGTGAACCCTGCCGACCTTCCTTGGTAGTGGGTCAAGAGGCTGATCACCTCGGGCGAAAGGGTAAATCACGACTCACAGTGAAAGTGTACAACCTCTGCAGAGTGTAAAACTGTTATAACAGCCGTGCTCACGGTCACGAGTGGCCTTGGACCCTTACGGAATAGATGATCACTAATGACTATAAATGTGTTTTTGCTATTCATTATTCATCTTTACATTGATCATATGTTTATTATGGGATTAATGCAAACTTGATGCTACTCATATGATAAAACTGTGATGATTAAAAGCTAAATGCAGTAAACCAGTGTCTGTCCTTTTTGAGCCTCATGAACCCTATGTTATATTTGTTGAGTTCGACATGGACTCACTCTTGCTATTTCCACCACACTCCAGTGTGTTGAAAGGTGTTGCTTAGAAGAAGGATGAAAGTGTAGTGGAGTTTTCAGAAGTCTTTTCAGAAGTGTTTGGCATATGGAACCCCCAGTCAGCCGTCCCTGTGATGTTGGAGCCTGAAGAAAAGATTAGTGACCGTTCCGCGACACTCTGATAGTTGTAAGTGTTAATATAGTATGTTTCCCGCTTTATATAAACATTGTTTTGATACTTTTTCATTCTGACATATGTGTGGACTTCCTGGGCACACATATGATTAGCCTGGTTTTGTTCTTTGGAAAACCGGGTGTGACAACGTCCCAAGCAAAAAATGAAAAGTTATACTCCCAATAATGAAATGCAAGAGTAAATATAATAAAATCTATACATACCTTAAATGCAATGAGGTACATGAGTTGATGGGGGGCATAGACGAGCAGCATGCTATGTGCACTATCCCCGATGATGATGCGGAGGTGGGCGGTTGGTGATTGGGGCTGCAGCTTGTACCGCAAGGCTACCGCAGGTGCCAGTTGCTCGGGAAGAAAGAGAGGCAGTGGCACGACCAAGAAGACGATGACGAAGACCAAGGTGTTGTGACACAGGAGCCACGTGTCTGGCATCACCGTTGAGTAGCGGCGCCCCAGCACCACCTCCGCCTCCTGCATCGTGCCGTATGGGGTGGTGGTGGTGGTGGGGACCAAACTGGATCTCCTTCCAACCTTGCTCTTGTCCTGGAATATAGATGGAGCGTTGCCAAGGCAAATTCGCACCAACAAGTAGCACCATGCATGTGAAGAGGTCACATCTATATTTATATCTATACCTACTCCCTCCGTCACAAATTATAAGTCATTCCATTTTTCATGGAGAATTAAAGCATCTCAAGTTTGATATAAATTTATATAATAAAATAATAACATTTATGATACAAAATAAGTTTCATTAGATTCTTTATTAATTATATTTTCATAATATACATATTTGATGTCATAAATCTTTGAAATTCTATTTATAATTTTTTGCCAAATTTGAGAAGCTTTGTCTCTCCAAGTAAGTTGGAACGACTTATAATTTGGGATAGACGGAGTATATCTATATCTATATATCTTATAATTCTAAATCCCACAAGAGCTCAATCTCAACATACAAATTATCCATCTCACCAGTCCGCTATTAGATGCATTTATAGCCAATTAGCATTTGCAATTTTGATCTTCATGTCAGCAAGACACATCATCCACTAACATGCATTTAGTTCTCTGCACCAGCGTACTACGTCATCCACTAACATTAATTTATAATTATTTATCCCTTTGTATAAGTAATTTTATTCTATATTATCAGCAATTTCCATGGCAACACACGGAGTATGGTTCTAATTCTCTAAAAAGAAAATGGCCACGACAGAATACTGCAGCATACTTTTATAGCGCGTGGATGGTACGGTGCGGTAACTTTTTTTTGAACAATCAGTGGGGAAATTGCCCACCTATTCTTTTTATTTTTATTATAATTGATAACAGAAAAAAATTACAGGTGCACGAGAAGTCCAAAAGGGAGGTTGTGCAAAGCTTAAAGGGAAAAAACAGAAAGAACTAGGGGAGATTCTCCTTCCAAATTAAAGTCTTAGGGGGGCCTTCTATGCTCTGCTTGGCCTTGGTTCAAACTATAAAGCTTACTGTCCTAGCCAATGCGTGAGATGGCATAGAGATCCTGGGGCTTAAAATTGAGTCGTTGAAGCAGTAGAGAGCAGGACCCTGCCATTCAGCCATTTCTGGTGAAAGTATAGACGAGGTGCCCAGAGACGGAACCAGCGATTCTGACTAGGGGGCCAAACAAATATGATCATATTTTTTTAGTGTGCTAAAATATACGTAATTATATGATTCAACAACTTTTTAAATATTTTACACTATTTATAACCAAAATCATAATATTTGAATAAAAAATAGGTGAAAATTGATATTTTTTAGCTGTAAATTCATATATTTATATAGGTATTAAAGGAAACTTACTGTGCTTGGGGGGCACGGCCCCTGCTAGCCCCCCCTGGTTCCTTCTCTGGAGGTGCCATACTTAGTTTTGTCCAGTAAAAACACAACTTCGGATGCGGATGCATCTTCAGCATTTTTCACCAGTTCGAAAAGGATACCATCCAATTTCATCCTTGAAAAGTAATTTCCAACCCGTTAGAGTGCAGGGTTTGTTGTGGTTGTAGCCTACATACCAAGATGCACATTATTACTAGTATATCACAACAAGCAATATATGTGCTTTCAAAATCTCAAAAAATTGGGCTCCACAGAGGAATAGCTCTTATTTTTGTAGTTATATAGCTATGTATATACTCATCCTTCCTAAATAAATCAATTCCAAGTCAAACTATTCAAGTTTGTCCAAAATTATAGAAAAGAGTGCCAAGATTTATGACACCAGACTAGTATCATTTAGATACACTATAAACTATACTTTCATAATATGCTCATTTGGTGTCACAAATATTTATACTTGTTTCTATAAATTCAGTCCAACATAAAACAGTTAGACTTAGGACACTTGATTTATTCAGGGACAGAGGATGTAGCTACCAACTCTTCACGGTCCAAACTTTATTTCACTTTGGCTTTATCCTTAGTCAAACTTTTCTAGCTTTAACTGAGATTAATATTAATAATAGAAAAATGCACTACAATCTACAACATCAAATTAGTTTCTTAGAATATATCCATTGAATATATTTGAAAGTATATTTATTTTAACATGATAATATACTTTTTCTAGAATTTTTGATAAAATAGAGAAGTTTGAATTGAGAAAAAAGTGGAGCATAATTTGGAAGTATTGATTCTATTTGTGTCGCCAAATCTCTCTATGTAGTAGTATATTTGTATAGTAGGTATTTTCATATCCAGAATCATGCTGTGGCATGTTACATGATGCTCTCCAGCTGGAGATGCTGATAAAGTCATATCCTTAGCCGACTATGGGAGCAGCCCACAGAGTTAACCTACCGTTTTCTCGGTTCCAAATTATAGTTTACTACAAATTTGTCAGGATCAACGCCGTCTTAAGTGAGTACCCAATATGATAGTCCACCAGGGGCTATTATATTGGATACATCCCTTAATCGGTCATCCTGGTACACCCCACATAAGATGTACTAAGTGCCAGCTTTCATCCAGGATCAGCCCAAGAGAGAGAGTACATCACAACCATGCTTAGGTTACATCAAAGATTCAAAGTATTTAAGTTTATAAGCCATAGTTCACAAGCTTAGTTCATCACACTTAGTCACACATCACATGTCTATATGAAAGTCTAGCGGAAGTCTTTCAACATAACATAGTTTTATGATAACTGATGCATGGGTGTGCCACATCCACACATCTACGGAACATGAACCCCTTCACCACTGCCGATCTACCTAGGACACGGGAGCGTAGAAGAAACCATGTATAGGAGCTACATCACCTGCAAAAATTAAAATCATACAGGGTGAGTACTCAATTGTACTCTGTAGGACTTACCCAATACAATAAACAAGGATTATGCATTTGGATAGTAGCAAGGAACACTTGGTTTTGCATAAAAGCATTTGAATCATAAATAACAAGTGAGTCCTGAGACTTAGCATAGCAAACATAGCATAGGTAATAAATTAAGCAATTAGCAGATGGAGCTCGATCTTCCATGAGTCTAGAATTCCAATACCAACTCTAGTCCGCATCTAGAAGTTAGAACTTATTGCTTTCAAATCAACACTCTGTAGAGGGGTACAAGTTAACCCCACTCGAAACAAGGGATATCACCCATAAGACCCATCGGTACAAAAGGGATACCTCCATGTTTCAACCTTTCCCTAATCTGACCAAGATGTTCACAAAAGGTTTGACTAGTTTCCGGTTAATGCTACCACCATCTAACCGGCACCACCTTCTTGCTAGTTTTCCGTACAAAATGGTCGCAATCAGTTACTTGACTTGCCACTCCCATAAATGACAAGTGGTCTATACAATTTTATGTTCTTAGCTCGCTACCACGGATACACAGTCCTTAACCGGTTAGCGAGCTATGTCATTCAAGAAATCACCACCTTCTTGGCATGACCCAACCCCTCGCCGACCAATCAACATCAACATTCATCATTGGTCAAGTTTTAGATCATTCTCCATTAATGTTGCTTGGTGGACAAACATGCTTAACATCGCATGAGTAATGAGAAACCCATCATTAGCTTGACTCTACAATCTAAGCACACTAAGCATGAATTAATAAGGAAGTTCAAGCAACAGTTGAGTGTTGTGGCTTCATCACGGTGTGATAGCTCAAGTATGTAACTCTTGGTTGAACTAGTCATATAGTAATACATTGATGCAATAGTTAACCATAGTTCATTATGCATTTAGCAAAGCATAGGGATGTGTTGGTATTTCTTAACGCATATAGAAATAATCTACAAGCGCACGAAATTACCGTTGTAGCATTTCACCCGAAAGTATTCAGGGTATCATATTTTTCACACGGAATAGAGGCACTCATCTATCTAGTTTGTCCAAGGACAACACAAGGGTAGAGTTAGCAGAGGTTGAGATGGATTCCTATAGTTTTAGGGTCTTTGGATAGATTAACTTTACTTCTACTCGCTTACTTCGGGCACTGGCTTATACCTGGTCTGCTAGGTACCACCGGCCTATAGCCGGCATCGAACCTGGACATAGGGGAATACGAGGGATGGACAGGGTTGTCACCACCTGCCGCCTACCCCTCAACCGTAGGGAATGAGACAAACGAAGGTACCCTCTAGCCTAGACACCATGTTTACGCTATCGACTACTACTCTAGTGTGCTAGCAAGGGTTATCTATCTCTATCAGGGCCCTTCTACTAGAGCATCCTCCACAGGGACGAACGACGAACCTGCAAACAAATAAGAGTAAAGTTCAACTAATCAAAGACTTTACACTATAGGAAACACGAACACTCACTTAGCGGGAGAACCCATTGAAGTAGGTAACTCTTGGTTGAACTAGTCATATAGTAATACATTGATGCAATAGTTAACCATAGTTCATTATACATTTAGCAAAGCATAGGGATGCATATGGGCCTGCCTTGAACGTCATCGTTGGGCTCATCGGGTTCCACCGTTTGGGGTTCCTCCTCAACCACGGCTTCCTCGGGAATCTTGTCACCTATACATGTGTTGACGGTCACTAACATCAATTATAAACCGTCAACATAACCTGTATATGTGCTTAATTCCATCAGCAAACATAGGTATAGGGGTTTAAACTCATAAATTCCATGGGTTTTTGTGAATCTATGTTTTCAGCAGGGTTTATCTAAAAAATCACCAAGGGGGACCTATTTGTCAAATAAAACGATGGAATTTCACCACGAAACCAACGTGGGAAGACTCTAGAACATTCAAGAAGGCAAACCACTGAAGCTTGGGCCAAATGGACACGAAAGTGGGCCGGCTGGCTTGCTACAGAGCTTGTTTGCTCTCTGCTTCTAGAAGGTTCCTCCACTGCCTTCTAGGATTGCATCTACGCCATTCCTTAAGTCGGTTTGATCCAAGGGCTCATGGTGGACGCTCCAGCCTATATAAGCAGCCTTGTACCCCATCCTTGGAGGCATCCTGAAACTCTAATTCATATTCTCTAGTTAGGATCAATTGAGAGGGGTCCCATAAAATGATCAACCTCTCAGAGCTAGTTATCAAGAGAAGGTTAGTCCTCATTAGGATGTCGTCTTTGTATACAAATAGAGAGAGAGAGAGTAAGGGAAGAGTTTGGAGGGAGTGTCGGCCTGTCGGTGCTACCTCTATGACTTGTACTTTGGCGGATCTGAACTTCTCCAAGTCTACATCTGAGAAACCTCTGGTAATTGATTTCTATTTAAAGTAAGTTTTGTGCTCTTTTGTTTGTGGGTTCACAGTTCTTTTGAGTGCTCTGGTTCTTGCTAGCTGGATTAGAGTAATAATTGTTAGCGTAAGCGTGGTGCTTAGGTTATTGGTTATCTGTGTTTGCTCCCTACTTTCTGGTTGTGTGGTAGCAGCGGGTGGTGACAGCCCTGTCTATCCTTTGTAGTCCACACCGAATTAAGTAGGTTCTTAAATTAGTAGCACCATAGTCACATTGGTAGCATAATCTTTCAACAGTGCTTTACCATCTAGTGGCATCCCAAAGTGAACATTAGAATCATAAGTCTTGCTTTGCATAGGGTCATAACCATAGGAATCCTCTCTACTCATATCTTAAACCTTGATTGCTACCCCTGGACAAACTAGAGTTTAGATGACACACACGCTTCCCTGAATACTTCTGGGTGAAAACTACTTCGATACCCGTGCGCTTGCGGATATTGTCTCTGTGTGCCTCCACAGGTGTCAACAAGTTTTCTAGCACTATTGATGGGGAAACGGTTGCTATGATTCGTCGAATCAGGTTTGTCCTTTTATCTTTTATTTTATTTATCTTTAAGCATGGATAATATCACGCCTATCAATCAATTTGCTGCTCCCACGGGCGCACACCTAGAGCCACCGGAATCATTGAAACCCATCCTTACACCTAGCTATGAGTTGCGTCCGAGTTTAATAAATTTGGTCTAGGAACAATCGTTCTCAGGAGAAGGTGATGAAAACCCATATACACCCTACAAGAGTTTGAGCAAACTTATGCATGCTTGCGTATCGCGGGCATGTCACATGAAACCTTAAAGTGGAAGCTATTTCTGTTCTCTTTTACGGGAAGAGCTAAACATTGGTATATGCGAACCGTAGGGAGTGTATAAGGTGATTGGGAAGCTCTATGTTCTAGCTTTTGTTTATCTTTCTTTCCCATCTCTGGAGTGGTTAGTCTTCGAATAGAGGTTCTATCTTTTAAACAAAAATAAAAAGAATCTCTTGGTGCGGCGTGGGCGCGTTTTAATGACGTAGTCAATTCTGGCCCCAACCTTGCCATTCAAGACCATATGCTTTTACAACACTTTTATGTGGGTCTTAATGGAGAGACCGCACAGCTTCTTAATACAACTTCTAGAGGTGCCTTCTTGCATTGCTCTGCTAGTGAAGGGAGAAATATCCTTAGAAAAATTTTAGAAAACATCCCCAACACCAGCATTCATGACAATGGTCTAGAAGATGTAGTTGAGAAAACTCTAGAGAAAGAACTTGTGATAGTTGAAGCCTCAACTGTACTCTAAGTTCCTAAACCACCAAAGGAGGAAGAAATTCCACCTTTGGAAAATATTCTTGAATTCGAGGATGAGCTTTTCTCTGATTTTGGAAACACCTCGAATTATTCTACAATAAGAAAATCTTTGGCAAAATCAGCACCTAACCAACATCTTCCTGACCCAACCGAAGAGAAGTTCCTTAAAAATACTGTGAAGGAGTTGACAACGATCATAAGCAATGAGTGGTTAGGAGAATTCATGCTTTCTCCAAAAGTCATTCGTTTAGATTCTCCCTTTACCTCCATTCATTGTCAGATTCATAAAACCTCCTTCGATGCTTTTTATAATCCGGTTGTAGGAGTAAATATTATGACTAAATCTTTTGCACATACACTTTCAAAAAATTTTCAATTAACTCCAACAAACAAGTTTCTAAAAAGGCTCTCTGGGCAAATCCTCCCTAGTGAAGAAATTTTTAACATCATCCCTATCAAAGTAGACGAAACAAAGGTGTATCTTAGTTTCTATGTTTTCGATATTTGGGAGTTCAATCTTCTGATAGGGCATTCAATAGAGAGACTCCTACATGAAGGAAGAAAGGGAAGTATAAATGCAAGACTTGGGAAAAGCCTAAACCTTTCCATTCCCATCACTCACTCAATACATGCTAAGACAGAGTTGAGTCCTGAGCAAGATCCAATGGAGGAGATTATGGCAGTTTCTCTCCTAGGAGCTTTCGACAAAATTTTTGAAGAAGTCACCTAGGATTTCATTCAAGACGAAGAAGAACTGCGAGATCCTTTCCCTCTGGATGAAACTCAAGAGCCGTTGAAACCCCCCATTGTGCTCAAATCCCTTCCTTTAGGTTTGAAATATGCTTTTTCTGAACAATGATAGGGAGTCTCCTATGATTATTAGTGACAAACTCTCTAAGGACAAGACCCTCCAGCTCCTTACTACTCTAGAAAGGCATTGTTCTGCCTTCGGCTACTCACTCGAAGACCTCAAGGGGATTAGTCCAGCCCTTTGCACCCATCGCATTCCTATAGATCCAACATATCCACCTTCTAGGGAGCCCCAACGTAGGCTTAACAATATGATGAGAGAAGTTGTTAAGAAAGAGGTTTTAAAACTTTTACATGCAGGGATAATCTGTCTCGTGCCACATAGTGAGTGGGTAAGCCCGATACAAGTTGTACCAAAGAAAGGGGGCATGGCTGTGGTAAAAAATGAAAAAGATGAATTAATCCCACAACGAATAGTCACAGGGTGGCGGATGTGTATTGATTACTGAAAACTTAATAAGGCAATAAAGAAAGATCACTTCCCGTTACCCTTCATTGATGAGATGTTGGAACGGCTTGCAAAGCATTCTTTATTTTGTTTCCTTGATGGGTATTCTAGCTATCATCAAATCTAGATCCATCCTGATGACCAAAGCAAAACTACTTTCACTTGTCCCTATGGAACTGATGCTTATCGTAGGATGTCCTTCGGATTATGCAACGCTCCAGCTTCATTTCAAAGGTGCATGTTGTCTATATTTTCTGATATGATAGAAGTAATCATAGAAGTTTTTATGGATGATTTTTCTATTTATGGAAACACTTTTGATGATTGCTTAGAAAACTTAGACAAAGTTTTGCAAAGATGTGAGGAAAAGCACTTAGTCCTTAATTAGAAAAAATGTTATTTCATGGTTAGAGAAGGCATAGTGCTTGGACACTTGGTGTCCGAACGTGGGATTGAGGTAGACTGAGTTAAGATAGAACTAATAGAACAACTACCTCCTCCTACAAATGTCAAAGGGGTTAGAAGTTTCCTTGGTCATGCGGGGTTCTATCGCCGCTTTATAAAAAAACTTTTCTCATATTGCTAGACCCCTTACAAGTTTGTTAGCCAAAGATGATCCCTTTGAGTATGATGATGAGTGTTTAAATGCTTTTCAAATCCTTAAGAAAGCACTCATCTCTGCACCAATCATTCAACCGCCTGATTGGTTGCTGCCTTTTGAAATCACGTGTGATGCTAGTGATTATGTTGTGGGGGCAGTTTTGGGTCAAAAAAAGATAGAAAGCATCATGCAATTTCTTATGCTAGTAAAACTCTATCAGGACACACATCCAGAAGCAATTTCTTGTGCTAGTAAAAGTCTGTCAGGATCCATCTTTTATTATGCAACAACTAAGAAAGAGCTCCTGGCTGTTGTTTTTGCTATTGATAAGTTTAGATCTTACTTAGTAGGAGCCAAGGTTATTGTTTACACTGATCATGCTTCTCTTAAGTAAAGAAAGATGCTAAGCCACAGCTTATAAGATGGATCCTTTTGCTTCAAGAATTTGATTTAGAAATTAAACATAAGAAAGGGATAGAAAACTCTATAGCTGATCACTTATCAAGAACGCAGTTTAAGAATCCACAGGAGCTGCCCATGAATGATTTCTGCAGGATGACATGCTCCTAAAGGTCACAGGATGCGACCCCTAGTATGCAAATATTATTAATTTTATGGTTGTAGGTTGTGTACCACCAGGGGAGAATAAGCGGAAGCTCATCTATGAAAGTCACCTCCACCTATGGGATTAATTGTACCTCTACCGAGTTTGCTCCGATGGACTACTCAGGAGGTGTGTTCTGGCTGAGGAAGCAACCAAGATCATTGAAAGATACCACTCATCACCGTATGGAGGACATTATGAGGCATTCCGCACTAATGCTAAGATCTGACAAAGTAGAATCTTCTGGCCAACCATGTATGAAGACATCAAAGACTTCATACGGAGGTGCATCCCATGTCAGAAACATGGGAATATCAATGCAAGAGACGCCATGCCACTCACCACCAACCTCTAGTTAGAACTCTTTAATGTCTGGGGAATTGACTACATGGGGCCATTTCCAAAATCCTGACAGTGTGAATACATCTTGGTGGCAGTCGAATATATCTCAAAATGGGTTGAAGCTTTACCATGTCGAGCTGCAGATTCCAATAACGCCAAGAGGATGTTTTTAGAGACCATCTTTCCACGCTTCGGAGTTCCACGCATGGTTATAAGTGATGGAGGTCCTCACTTCATTGATAGAAGGTTCCGACGCTTCTTATCCAATCATGGGGTCCGTCATAACATCATGACACCATATCATCCTCAAACAAGTGAATAAGTAGAAATGTCAAACAAGCAAATCAAGAATATTCTGCAGAAGACTATGAATGAGATGAAGACAACATGAAAACATATGTTACATGGAGCACTATGGGCTTACAGAATAACCTATAAAACACCTCTTGGGATGTCACCATACCAGCTTGTCTACGGGAAGTCATTTCACTTACCTGTCGAGTTGGAATTCAAAACACATTGGGCTATAAAAAGGTGGAATATGGACTTTGAAGTAGACAGATGCAACTCTCTGAGCTAGAGGAATGGAGAGAAAAGACATATCATAACGCAAAACTCTACAAAGAGAGGACAAAGAGGTGGCATGACAAAAGATTAAAAAAGAAGGAATTCAAACTGGGTGACAAGGTGTTGCTTTTTAACTCCAGAGTGAAGTTATTTGGACATGGAAAACTACGAAGCAAATGGAAATGACCTTACAAGGTAATTAGCACATCGTCTCATGGAGCAGTCATACTTCAAAATGATGAAGGTACGCTTTTCAAGGTAAATGGTCAACGTTTAAAAGTTTTCCATGACACACAATTGCTAGAAAAAGAATTGGATATAATTAACTTCATAGAATTTAAATAGCAATTTCAATTCAGCTCTTCTTCTTTACTCTGTGAAAAACCGTTAAAAACTATGTTTACATGCTAAAGTATTGCCAAGATCTCTCTAGTCTTTTGTTGGTGCTTGTCTCCATATGTTGTTCATGCAAGGTAATAGAATTCAAGTGTGGGGGACAACCATCCCAAGCAAAGCACGACATCATTCAAGCAACCATGACAACAACCAGCTTGGGGGAGAAGGCATGTCCTGTGTATCTAGGTATGTATCTCTTCCCTGTTTGTTTTATTATATTTAAGTTTGCTCTTTATATATATGTTAAAAAACTATAAACAAAATAAATAGTTACAGTCATTTATAGTAACAATGTGTAGAGTGTGTCTAGTTTGCTTTAATTTACTTTTAAGAGCTAATAAAATAAAGATGACTCAGAATAATCACTTAAAATGGAAATGATAAATAGTTGCTCTGTTGTAATTCCTTTCAAGTACTTAGTTTTCAGCCTTGAATTCTCCTGAGTTTGGATAAGACTATTTTGATATAAAAACTTACTTTGAACTTGAAACTCGTGGGTAGCATATACCTGACCTAAGTCTAACTAATTGATGGATATGATATAAGAAGGTCTGAGCTGCTGTTTATCTTGTTCCTAGTGAAACTAAAGTTCTGGAGATTTATCTTTTGAAAAACACAAAAATATTGTATGATGAGTTCCTGTATGACAAAGTTTGAATTCTCACCAGAGCCATCTATGTTATTTAGGCTTGGAAAACTTCCACATATATGCTGTTTCCTTTTGCATTGAGTTTTGTCAAGCTTTGTTGACCCTTATGAGAGGTTTGTCATGCTCTTAAAATTAAGATCACATACACACCACCCACATATGCACTACTCCTACACTGGGGTAGGCGCAAAAACATGCCTTTCATCTAGAACCACCCAAAAATATTCTACTCCTACACTGGGGGTGAATGCCAAAAACATGCTTGATAGGTTTTCCATCCACCAAATAAATGCTCCAAGTTCTTGTTGCTATATCTCAAAAGTTTTGTTGCAGAAAAGAGACATGGGGCTATGCAAAAGATATTCATAAAAAAGAATATAAAAAAGTTGAGAAAAAATGGACAAGTGTCCGAGATATTTAAAACAATGGGTACTCAGAAAAAAGAGATAAATAAGATAGCCCCTGTTCTCTTGCAAAAATGTTTTCAAGTTTGAAAAGAGAGATAAGTTTTCAAGGAGCAAAGTAGAATTAGGTTAGCCACCAAATATATCCACCATACATCCACACACATGCACATCTTGATTTGATTGAATGACTTAACTCTCTTTCGATCCATTGCTTGACTTTACAATATATGCATTGCAAGTATGCCCTTGCTTTTTCCCTACCTATGAACTCCACATAAGCCTTAGTGTAGGAAGAGAAAGGCATAACATCATTATTGCCCTAGTTAGGATCCACAAATACCACATATATTGAGAGACTTGAGAGTGTCATACAATAGAATCTCTGAGTTTTATTTTGAAAACTTATAAAAAAAACTTCGAAACAATGGTTGAACAAAGAACTTGAGACATAGTGCTTGACTTGATCGTTCTGTCTTTTAATTGCTCAAGATCCAAGTGAAGGCTAAGAAGCCCCATGGTTGAAGGTAATATGGGTAAGTTTGAAAGTCAGATCAGTTTATTCTAATCCGGAGGAGAATTTTTGATTGAACGCATGTGTACTTTTGAGGCGCAAAAATATTGGAGCAACTCCTGATCCATTTTTGTTCAAGTTTAGCTTTGCTCAAGGACTGACAAAGGTTAAGCTTAGGGGAGCTTGTTGATGGTCACTAACATCAATTATAAACCATCAACATAACCTGCTTATGTGTTTAATTCCATTACAAAACATAGGTATAGGGGTTTAAACTAATAAATTCCACGAGTTTTGGTGAATTTGTGTTTTCAGCAGGGTTTATACAGAAAACTGCCAAGGAGGACCTAGTCATCAAAGGAAACAACAGAATTTCACCACGAAACCAAAGTGGGAAGACTCTAGAACATTCAAGAAGGCAAACTACTGAAGCATGGGCCAAATGGCCACGAAAGTGGGCCGGCCAGCCTGCTATGGGGACCGTTCACTCTCCATTTCCAGAAGGTTCCTCCACTGCCTCCTAGAATTGCATTTATGATGTTCCTTAAGGCGGTTTGATCCAAGGGCTCACGGTGGATGCTTCGGCCTATATAAGCAACCCTGTAGCCCCTCCCTGGAGGCATCACGAAACCCTAATTCGTATTCTCTAGTCAGGATCAATTGAGAGTGGTCCCATGAAATGATCAACCTCTCAGGGCTAGTTATTAAGAGAAGATTAGTCCTCATTAGGATCTAGTCTTTGTATATAAATAGAGAGAGTAAGGGAAGAGTTTGGAGGGAGTGTCGGCCTGTCGGTGCTACCTCTACGACTTGTACTTTAGCGGATCTAGACTTCTCCAAGTCTATATCTGAGAAACCTTTGGTAATTGATTTCTATTTTAAGTAAGTTTTGTGCTCTTTTGTTCATGGGTTCATAGTTCTTTTGAGTGCTCTAGTTCTTGCTAGCTAGATTCGAGTAGTAATTGTTAGAGTAAGCGTGGTGCTTAGGTTATCAGTTACCTGTGTTTGCTCCCTGCTTTCTGGTTGTGTGGTAGCAGCGGGTGGTGATAACCCCGTCTATCCTTTGTCGTCCACACCGAATTAAGTAGGTTCTTAAATTAGTAGGACCATAGTCACGTTGGTAGAGTAATCTTTGAACAATGCTTTACCATCCAGTGGCATCCCAAAGTGAACATTAGAATCATAGACTTGCTTTGCCTAGGGTCATAACCATAGGAATTCTCTCTATTCATATCTTAAACCTTGATTGCTACTTCTAGACAAACTAGAGTTTAGACGACACACATGTTTCCCTGTGGATACGATACTTGGAATACTTCCAGAAGAAAGCTACTTTGATACTCATGCGCTTGCGGATATTGTCTCTGTGTGCCTCCACAGGTGTCAACAACATGCATGATGCTTGATGAGTGCAATGCATTGTCACACCCCAAAATTTCTAATTTTGGGTTGTGAATATAAAACACTAAATAAAATAAATGGTTTAAATATTTATATAAAACTTGACAAGATCAATTTAAGTTTTTGCCAATTTAGATACAAAAAATGTGGTTTTCTAAATTTTCTAAATTAATTTGACGGGCTTTTGCTCGATGTAATCTACATGCTAGCGGCAATATTTACCATGTCACTTGTTAATTAAATTAATCCTATTAATTCGATTAATGAATTTACATAAACTTGTTTCTAAATAAAATTCCTTCTTTCTCAAAGCTTAATCATTTCATTCGGAGTTTCCCAAAATATTTTCTTGTACTTCAATCAAATCACTCTTTTGAGTTCACCATCTATCGATTTATCTCTATTAGCATCCGTGAAAAGTTTCTGGATTCTTCTTGAACTTTTCTATCTTTTCTGGGAGCATAATCTAATTTTTAGATGCTCCAGAATATCTTTTCATGAGCTCCAAATACTTCATTGGGTTCCTCATGTTCCAAAATGTCTTTTGGAAATTTTCCCCTAATTTTCAGAATTTTAAGAGTATTTATCGTGGCTCAAATAGTAATTCAAGATTTTCTAGAATTATATTTAGTCATGAAATTAAATAGTCCAAAAATAATAAATTCCAACCCTAGTCCAACTCGGTCCAAGCCTTGGGTATATATTTACGTCACCATATTCATCTGGGAGTCGATCTTTTTCAGCATCACGTCCTGCCCTCGGCCTTTCGTGAGCCGCCACCAAATAAAGGATCGATCTACACCTCTGTTGCCGGTGTGCAACCCTCGAAAGCCGTCATCCTGATCTCGTCACTGACGTTGGACCAACGCCGGAGCACTGTGTCATGTGATGAAGCATCGACGAGGCGATGACCACCGTTGCAGGTTATCTCTGGCCAAGTCTCCAACGACATCGATCCGCAGCCGAGAAGCTCACAGATGCAGAGGCGTGTGAAGGGCCACCGAAGCTCCGTTCTGTCTGCTGCTGATCGATCTCCATCACGTGAGGGGAAGACCATATGAGGCACTCGACCGCCGCCACTTTCTGCTCCATGTTTGGCCCGGCCGCCGGACGTCGCTGTCCGGCCTGACAATACTCATCACGATAAGATGCTGCTCCACGCCACCGTGCCTATTTCTTTAAGAGCCATGGTCAATCTCCAAGTTGAATCGAGCTGCCAGTCTGTTAGTCCGAGTGTGCCCCATCATTGCCCAGGACAGGCTCGTGCCTCTGCCCTCGCCACGACTCCTGTACAACCTGTAGGGAATCTGATCTTGCATACAACTTATTTGCCATAGAGAGAACTCAGGAGATATACGCATATACGTGACTATGGGATGTTCGTTTGGGACTTCGTGGACGTGGCTGTTGAGAAGAACAAGGATATACGTATATGTATGGCCAGCCAGACATCATGTCCATATATACATATATAGAAGCCTAGTCCATTGTTCTTTTCTAAAACCCTAAAAGTAAGCCAATCAATCTTGACCGAGCCGCCGCCGCCGCACACTTCGGATCTCGCCGAGCTCGCAAACACACCGCCAGCGCTGTGAGCCCTAGCACCTTCCTGCGGTCTCCTTGTATCTGGCCGTCGAGAAGTAGTCCGCCCGCCGCCGTCGGTCGATTCTCGATCGTCGTTGTTCCCTTCGGCGCTCGGCAGCCTGACGTATCGTGCGTGCCTACGTGGTGTGCTCTGCTTTACCCAGATGATCCCGATCCATCCGCTGCACTGCGTCGAAGTCCTTGAGATGCAGCAGCTGCAGATCATCGCCCTTGGTGTCTGCTCCAGGGCAATTATTGGTTCCCTTGCCACAGACCTCTGAAGAGAAGCCAGACCCCCGAGCTTTGCATGAAGCTGTGTATGATCAACCAGAACCCACGTGCTGATCTATTGCCAGAGTTCGACTCCATGCAGTACGTGTTTTGCTCTGCTCTGAATGCTGCAGGGCCTGTGCCGGCCACCACTCGTGAGCTTTCGTGTCCGGCGTCCGATGACCAAGCCGTCGACGCAACTTGCAACCACCATGCATGCCTACGTCTACGTGTACATGAACAAGCCGAAATCCTCCTGCAGTGCACATGCGAGCAAGTAGTCGTCGCCTGGGGTCAGCAAACAGGATCTTTCCTTTACCAAAATAATCACGAGGTTACTATTCTTTTCCCATGTATTCAATCTTCAGAAACCGTGTGTCCTAAATCATGCACAGAATACCCTACTGACGTCATCCCTCCATCATATGTGTTGCTCTGAACTTATCCGCTTGTCGATCCATGCATCTCCAACAAAACAAGCCGGCGGCCACAAGTTTTGACTCACTCGCCTGAAAACCGAGCTATATCTATGCTGTAATCTTGCAAGTCGTCGTTGCTCAGAACCAGCACCAACGTTGTTGCATACATCACTAGCAAACTCTTGATGGCCGATTAATAAAAGGTCAGCATCACCTCATTGTCCATTATTTTATTGATCAAATATTGTGCTAATGTCATGCCATGCATAATAACTCATCATTCTCTGTCTATTCCTCAGTCAAGAAATTGTACCTTTCATATACGGTCGTGGAGCTGCTCAGGCTGCCACTCAGTCTTTGTAGTTATATATGCTCATCATTGCCGTTATCTTATTCCATCATATCTTATCGCTTTAACTCCGCTTTAATCTATTATTTTTGCGTCGTGTCGGAATCGATGTAGTCTACTGTATGGCAACAACGTTTAACTCGCTTCATGTTTTCTAAATTTTTAGTTAATTTTGACTAATCTCTGTTCACACTGCTTTCCAAATTAAAAAACATAGAGATTAACAATCATCTTTTTGTGCGCCACAGTTAACTTGATTAATAGCAACATAAATATGTTTTTAATTTTAATTTGCTCATGTCATATACAATTCAATTATATGCTCTCACATGTTTATTTCTTTTGCAAAGTTAAACTTGCTCAATCCATATGACAACATTTATAAATAAAACATGATTAGTTTTAACTTGGATTTGAACTAAAATATAATTTAACCAATCTGAGTTAATAACGTTCGTATGGTTTTATTTAATCAAGCACAATCTTTATTTCTCTTTTATAAATGAAACGTTCTTTATAACGGTAGCTTAGTTTTTTGGCGTTTCTTGCGTTCTCTTGATCGTAGCAACGAGCCCTGTTTTAGCATATTGTTTATAAAACTTTACTATGATTGGTGTAATGTGCTTAGCTCTCTTTGCTTTGCCTGTTTTGTATGTTTCTTTGTGCTTGGTGCTTACTACGAATAGAACGAGAGCCGCTCGTGAGGGATGAAGATCAGAAGATGATGACCAGAAGCAACGTATGAGGAAGTTTGGGCAAGTGTTAAGGCAAGTATAACATAGGACCATCCTTGTTAACCTATTCACTATAATTGATGTCATATGCATGTGTCTACCTTGGCAACGGTAGAGATTTATCATAGCGATTGATACCTTAATTCCTTGACAACCTTGGGATGCATTTGGGTAGCTATTGCTAGTGCTTAATTTTGAACAATGATCTTGTAATTGGACTAATGAATTATGCGATAAACCTTTAAAGATGATTTTACTACTGTTGAAAGGGGGTTAGAGCAAGGGGTTATATTGTTGCTCTAGTTTATCTCCATAAGGACTTATATGTAAGCATTAACCGGGATTGACAGTATAGCTATGAGGGCTATATGGCTCTGGCTTTAGTTGTTTAAATGACCTTTTCTAGCTTGTTAGTGGTTACCTTAAATGGCGTAAGAATGGCTTGCCACATTGGGTGTAGGACAGCCTCTAGTCTATGAGTATAGCCGAGAAGGAATTGTGCCATTTGAAAAGGGGGTTCCTACATCTGCCTACCGAGTGAATCTAATGGCCCTAACTTGTTAGACGAACTTTTGAATGGTTTTATATGGTTTCTGATGTTTTGGGCCTTGCAAACTCATGCATTTGGAAGTCACGACTCACAGTGAAAGTGTACACCTCTACGTAGAGTTTAATAAACTGGTATACTAGCCATGCTCACGGATACGAGCGGCCTTGGGTATTCTTACAGAATAGTTAATCACCATTGTTATATCATGTTTAATTGTTGTTGTTACTATTATGCTCATGTTAATGCTATTCATTATCCTTATTACAAATGATCATTGGATCATTAATGGGAATTGGTTCGTCTTGATGTTACTCAATTGCTAATTATATGATAATTAAAAGCTAAATGCAGTCAAACAGTGTCTAGCCTTTTGTGCCTCATGAACCCTGTGTTATACTTGTTGAATTCGATATGGACTCACCCTTGCTATTTTCCCCACACTTCAGTGTGTAGCATGTGCTACTTAGAAGAAGGATGAAGGTGTAGTGGAGTTTCCAGGAGTCTATCAGAAGTGCTTGGCATACGAAGCCCCAGTCAGCTGTCCCTGAGAGGAATGGAGCCTGAAGTTTAGTCATCGTTCCACGATACTCTGATGTAAGTGTTATTATAGCTATGTGTACGTTAAATAAATAACATTGTTTCTGATACTTTTTCATTCTGACATATGTGTGGACTTTCTGGGCACACATATGGCTAACCTAGTTTAGTTCTTTAAAACTGGGTGTGACATGCATAGAGTATATGCTATGCAAGGATGAAAACGGAATGGAAATATTCCGAACCGACCGCTTTCATTTTCTATATTATGATTCCGTTTTCAAACATAAAAAATTGTCAGTTTCAATTGGTTTCACAACCATTTTCAACCATTTTTTGTGTTCTTTAATTGCTAAAATGTAGAAATGTATCGAATTAACCGCTTTCGTTTTCTATTTTGTAAGTCTGTTTTCGACCGTTTCCGACCGTTTTCATCCTTAATGCTATGGGATGACATGCAATGATATTACTTAACTAAGGTTTGGTGACATATGTGTAAGTGTTCAAGTGTACATCATCATATAGTCCGGTGTGACTATCAGACCATCCAGTGGTTTAGGGACTTAATAGAACACTGGAGCCATCAGACTCTCCGTGACTAGGCACATACTCTCCAGTACAAAGTCTATGCTTTCGGGAATCCTCTCTGGGTTTGGATATAATTCAACGGAATGTTCCGTAGGAGCGACGAACCATCCATCAGGTTAGGTCTGTAGGGCGCTGGTGTTACTAAGTGTTTAGGTTCATGGGAATGTTCCGCCAGAGGTGATGGATCGTCCGGTACGAACTAGTCACGCTCGAGCTCCTTACTGCTTCGGGTTTATAATTCAGCGGATACTCTGGGGAGATCGTCACACACTCCGCTGGATCAATTTTGTAGCCTGGGATCTCTATCTCTAAATCATAATTCAACGGACACTTCGCCAAATATGTCAGACACTTCGGTGTAGTATAGTGTGTTCTATTCAAGTGCAGACAGACAAATATCAGTATTGACGGGTGCTCCACCAGTGCGGTCAGACTCTCTGTCAAGTCACTAACAATGAACATTTCTACCAACTCGAAATCCAAAACTTCATCTATGGTACTTGCATGTGTAAACCATCACTAGGCTATGTTTCTAGTGTTCTATGGAGCATATCTAGGCAGGTGAATCTATCTACATTGGGTGCAACATAGAGTTAGGTCATAAATTGACATTTTCTAGGTTTTGGCTAATAGAAGTGAAAATATAGGTTTTGCTAGGTTTAATCCATACCAAGGGCTGCAAAGAGAACATGCAAGGCTCTCCAAGGTGTTAGAGAAGCTGGATCTCCCCTTGGTGACTCAAAATCTTCTTGGTCCTTCCTTTCTCCTCCTCCTCCTAGCTCCTTGTGGTGAGGGTGAGAGGACTCCTCCCTCTTCTAATCCCTACCTCTTGTGGATGGGAGCTTCTAGGTGATCTCCATGGTCATCTCTTGCTGCTACAGCATCCAATCCTCCCCTCCTTCTCCTTGTACTCCTCCTCCTTGCTTGAGAGTGTGAGAGTGTAGAGAGAGAGAGGGATGAACTAGAGAGAGTGGGAGAGTGAGAGTGAATGGGTGAGCTAGTGAGGCTCCTGGCTTGGGTGAAACACGAGCTAGACAGCTGGTTTGATAGGTGGAGCCATGGTGATTCCTAAAGTGACACCTCACATTTGCTGCATGGGTTGGTGTGGCGGACTATCCGTGGTTTTGGCAAACCATCCGTTGGTTTTAAAATTTAACTAATAGAAGCTAAACTCTGTCAGGGTGTGCAGATGAGTTGGCGGATAGTCTGGCGTGCTGGCGGACTCTCCATCAAATCAACAGTGTGCGGACTAAATGCAGTTTGGTTTCTAGAATTTGGATTTCAAATGAAAAGATGATCATGATGATGATGCTCATAGGCATGTCAAGTCTAGGTCGTGACAAAATTTATCCTAAGTTAGTGCAGGATCCAAAGTTCGAGAAGATTAGAAACTGGAGCACCAAGTTACAAATCAAGGATTACACGTTGTCGGACCTCTTTTTTGAGAAAAGTGTATAAACTAGCAGGGTGATCTTAGTTTCACATGTAAACATATGACATCATCCATGTGTAATAACTTTGAATGATGTTGGTTGATGATGGATGACACCAATGAATGTGTTATATGTTTGTGCTCGATATGCATAGTATGTGTTTATATGTCTTAATTCTGCTTTTATATGTGTTTGATTTGCGAAAATGGATTTCAAATTCAAATTCAAATCAAATTGTCGTGGCTATTTTTTAAATGGGAAAATATGAATGGAGGTGAGGTAGCACCGATAGGCCGGCACTCCCTCTAAACTCTTTTCTTACTCTCTCTATTTGTATACAAAGACTAGATCCTAATGAGGACTAATCATCTCTTGATAGTTGGCTTTGAGAGGTTGATCCTTTCATGGGACCCCTCTCAATTGATCCTGACTAGAGAATATGAATTAGGGTTTCAGGATGCCATTGCCTCAGGGGGTACAGGGCTATTTATATAGGCCGGAGCATGAATCGTGAGCCCTTGGATCAAACCGACTTCAGCAACGGCGTAGATTGGACCTCAATGGCGGTGGGAGAGTTCTTGTTGAAGCTGGCTGACAAGTGGGCTCCGGGGAGGTCGGTCGACCTGGGGGTGGGGTCGGCCGACCTGGTCCAATGCCAGGTGGCCCCCTCCTTCGGTGGGTCGCCTTCTCGTGTCTTCGAGAGTCTTCTGGTGTTAGGGATATAGGTCTAATCTCTTTCCAATGTCAGTTTGCTTGTTTAAAGAGTATGACAGTGGTCTCGGTGCTGTTTTTTTTATAAATCCTCCTGCAATATATAAATCACCAGAGCTCGTGGAATTCATTAGTTTAAACCCTAAAACCTATGTTTGGTGATGGAATTAAGTATAGATGCAAATTATGTTGTTTGTTTATGTAGGTGTTAATGACCGTCAACAAGCTCCCCCACACTTAACCTTTGCTAGTCCCTAAGCAAAGCTAAACTCAGTAATAGATCAGAAGTTGCTACAATGCTTTCACGCCTCAAAAGTACACATGCGTTCAATCAAGAATTCTCCTCCGAATTAGAATAAACTGATCTGACTTTCAAACTTACCCATATTATCTTTAACCATAGAGCTTCTTAGCCATCACTTGGATCTTGAGCAATTGAAAGACAAAACGATCGTGTCAAGCACTATATCTCAAGTTCTTTGTTCCACCTTCGTTCTGAAGTTTTTATAAATTTTCAAAATAAAACTCAGAGATTCCTTTGTATGACGCTATCAAATCTCTCAATATATGTGGTATTTGTGGATCCTCGTCAAGGCAATAAAGATGCTATGCCTTTTTCTCTTCCTACCACTAAGGCTTATGTGGAGTTCATAGGTAGGGAGAAAGCTAGAACATACTTACAATGCATATATTGTAAAGTCAAACAATGGATCCAAAGAGAGTTAAGCCATACAATCAAATCAAGATGTGCATGTGTGTGAATATATGGTGGATATATATAGTGGCTAACCTAATTCTACTTTGCTCCTTGAAAACATATATCTCTTTTGAAATTTAGAAACATTTGCAAGAGAGCAGGGGCTATCTTATTCATTTCTTCTCTCTTTTTTTTTCAGGCGGGCATCTAAGTACCCATTGTTTTCAATATCTCAGACACTTGTCCATTTTTTCTCAACTCTCTTTTTTTTTCTTTTTTTCATGAAAAGCTTTTACATAGCCCCCTGTCTCTTTTCTGCAACAAAACTTTAGAGGGATAGCAATAAGAACTTGGAGCATTTATTTGGTGGATGAAAAACCTAACATATTTTTGGTGTTTACTACCAGTGTAGGAGTAAACCATTTTTGGGTGGATCTAGGTGGAAGGCATGTTTTTCGCCTACCCCCAGTGTAGGAGTAGTGCATCTGTGGGTGGTGTGTATGTGATCTTGATTTTAAGAGCATGACAAACCTCTCATAAGGGTCAACAAAGCTTGACAAAACTCAATGCAATTGCAAGCAACATGTATGTGAAAGTTTTCCTAGCCTAAATAACTTATATGGCTCTGGTGAGAATTCAAGCTTTGTCATACAGGAACTCATCATGTAATATTTTTATGTTTTTCAAAAGATAAATCTCCAGAACTTTAGTTTCACTTGGAATAAGATAAACAGTAGCTCAGACCTTCTCATATCATATCCGTCAATTACCTGGACTTAGATCAAGCATATGCTACCCATGAGTTTCAAGTTCAGAGTAAAACAATCTTATCCAAACTCAGAAGAATTCAAGGCTGAAAGCTAGGTACTTGAAAGGAATTACAACAGAGCAACTATTCATCATTTCCATGTTCAGAGAATTATTTCGAGTCCTCTTTATTAACAACTTTTTAAAAACAAAATCAAGCAAACTAGACACATTCTTTTTATTTTGTTTTCATTATTTTAGACTATTATTATTACTAATTAGGAAAAACTCACAAAGTAAAACAAATTGAAAAAGAATACTTAGCTGGATACACGGGGGTGCCTTTTCCCCCAAGCTGGTTGTTGTCATGGTTGCTTGAATGATGTCGTGCTTTGCTTGGGATGGTTGTCCCCCCACACTTGAATTCTATTACCTTGCATAAACAACATGTGGAGACAAGCACCAACAAAGACTAGAAAGATTTTGGCAATACTTTAGCAGGTGAACATGGTTTTTAAGGATTTTTCATAGAGTAAAGAACAAGAGCTCAATTGAAAATGCTATTTAAATTCTATGAAGTTAATTATATCCAATTCTCCTTCTGATAATTGTGTGTCATGGAAAACTTTTAAATGTTGACCATTTACCTTGAAAAGCATACCTTCATCATTTTAAAGTATGACTGCTCCATGAGACGTTGCGTTAATTACCGTGTAAGGTTCTTCCTATTTACTTTGTAGTTTCCCATGTCCAAACAACTTCACTCTGGAGTTGAAGAGGAACGTCTTGTCACCTAGTTTGAAATCTTTTTTTTCAATCTCTTGTCATGCCATCTTTTTGTCCTCTCCTTATAGAGTTTTGCATTATGATATGCCTTTTCTCTCCATTCCTCTAGCTCAGAGAGTTGCATCTTTCTCTTCTTCCTGGCTTCTTCAAGGTCCACGTTCCACCTTTTTATGGCCCAATGAGATTTGAATTCCAACTCGATAGGTAGGTGACTTGTCTTCTCGTAGACAAGTTGGTATGGTGATATCCCAATAGGTGTTTTGTAGGTTGTTCTGTAATCCCATAGTGCTCCGTGTAACTTATCTTTCCATGCTATTCCCATCTCATTGACAGTCTTCTGTAGAATATTCTTGATTTGCTTGTTTGATGTTTCTGCTTGTCTGCTTGTTTGAGGATGACATAGTGTCATGATGTTATGACAGACCCCATGATCGGATAAGAAGCGTCAAAACCTTCTATTAATGAAGTGAGGACCTCCATCACTTATTACCATGTGTGGAACTCCGAAGCATGGAAAGATGGTCTCCGAAAACATCCTCTTGGCGTTGTTGGAATCTACAGCTCGACATGGTAAAGCTTCAACCCACTTTGAAACATAGTCGACTGCCACCAAGATGTATTCACATGTCTCCAAAAACATCCTCTTAGTGTCTCTTGCATTGATATTCCCATGTTTCTGACATGCAACGCATCTCCGTATGAAGTCTTTGGTGTCTTCGTACATGGTTGGTCAGAAGAATCCACTTTGCCAGATCCTAGCATTAGTGCGGAATGCCCCATAATGTCCTCCATATAATGATGAGTGGCATCTTTCAATGATCTTAGTTGCTTCCTCAGCCGGAACACACCTCCTGAGCAGTCCATCAGAATAGACTCGGTAGAGGTACGGTTCATCCCATAGGTGGAGGTGACTTTCATAGATGAGCTTCCGCTTATTCTCTCCTGGTGGTACGTAACCTACAACCATAAATTTAATAATATTTGTGTACTAGGGGTAGGATCCATCGACCTATAGGAGCATGTCGTCCTGCAGAAAATCATTGATGGGCAGCTCCTGTGGATTCTCGAACTGCATTCTTGACAAGTGATTGGCTATAGAATTTTCTATCTCTTTCTTATCTTTAATTTCTAAATCAAATTCTTGAAACAAAAGGATCCATCTTTTAAGCCGAGGCTTAGCATCTATTTTAGTAAGGAGATATTTAAGAGCAACATGATCAGTGTAAACAATAACCTTGGCTCCTACTAAGTAAGATCTAAACTTGTCAATAGCAAAAACAATAGCCAGGAGCTCTTTTTTAGTCGTTGCATAATTAAGTTGAGGTCCTGATAGGGTTTTAATAGCATAAGAAATTGCATGATGCTTTCTATCTTTTGTTTGACCCAAAACTACCCCCATAGCATAATCACTAGCATCACACATGATTTCAAAAGGCAGCGAACAATCAGGGGGTTGAATGATTGGTGTAGAGATGAGTGCTTTCTTAATGATTTTAAAAGCTTTTAAACACTCATCATCAAACTCAAAGGGACTATCCTTAGCTAGCAAATTTGTAAGGGGTCTACCAATATGAGAAAAGCTTTTTATAAAACGATGATAGAACCCCACATGACCAAGGAAACTTCGTACCCCTTTGACATTTGTGAGAGGAGGTAATTGTTCTATTACTTCTATCCTAGCTCGGTGTACCTCAATCCCACGTTCAGACACCAAGTGTCCAAGCAGTATGCCTTCTCTAACCATGAAACAACATTTTTCTAATTAAGGACTAAGTGCTTTTCCTCACATCTTTACAAAACTTTGTCTAAATTTTCTAAGCAATCATCGAAAGTTTTTCCATAAACAGAAAAATCATCCATAAAAACTTCCATGATTACTTCTATCATATCAGAAAATATAGACATCATGCACCTTTGGAACGAAGCTAGAGCGTTGCACAACCAAAAAGACATCCTTCAATAACCATATGTTCCGTAGGAGCAAGTAAAAGTAGTTTTTCTTTGGTCATCAGGATGGGTCGGGATTTGATGATAGCTAGAATACCCATCAAGGAAACAAAAGAAAGAATGCTTTGCAAGCCATTCCAACATCTCATCGATGAAGCGTAACAGGAAGTATCTTTCTTTGTTGCCTTGTTAAGTTTTTAGTAATCAATACACATCCACCATCCTGTGACTGTTCGTTGTGGGATTAATTCATCTTTTTGGTTTTTTACCATAGTAATGTCCTCTTTCTTCTGTACAACTTTTATGGTGCTTACCCACTCACTATGTGGCACATGATTTTATGGTGCCTACGTTGGGGCTCCCTAGAAGGTGGATATGCTGGATCTATGGGTATGCGATGGGTGCAAAGAGTAGGGCTAATTTCCTTGAGGTCTTCGAGTGAGTAGCCGAAGGCAGAATGATGCTTTTCTAAAATGGTAAGGGGCCGAAGGGTCTCGTCCTTAGAGAGTTTATCACTAATAATCATAGGAAACTCCCTATCATTGTTTACAAAAAGCGTATTTTAAACCTAAAGGAAGGGGTTTGATAAGAATGGGGGGGGGGGGTTCGTGGCTCTTGAGTTTCATCTAGAGGGAAAGGATCTCACGATTCTTCTTTGTCTTGGATGAAATCCTAGGTGACTTCTTCAAAATTCTCATCAGAGGCTTCTAGGAGAGAAGCTGCCATAATCGCCTCATTAGAATTTGCTCGGGACTCAACTCAGTCTTAGCATGTATTGAGCGAGTGATGGGAATGAAAAGGTTTAGGCTTTTCCCAAGTCTTGCATTTATACCCCCCTTTTTCCCTTCATGTAGGAGTGTCTCTATTGGATGCCCTATCAGAAGATCAAACTCCCTCATATCAAAAACATAGAAACTAAGGTACACCTTGGTTTCGTCTACTTTGATAGGGATGAGGTGAAAAATTCCTTCACTAGGAAGGATTTGCCTGGAGAGACTTTTTAGAAACTTGGTTGTTGGAGTTAATTGAAAATTTTTAGAAAGTGTATGTGCAAAATATTTAGATATAATATTTACTCCTACAACTAGATTATAAAAAGCATCGAAGGTGGTTTTATGAATCTGACATCGAATGGAGGTAGAGGGAGAATCTAAACAAATGACTTTAGGGGAAAGCTTGGATTCTCCCAACCACTCATTGCTTATGATTGTTGTCAACTCCTTCACAGCCTTTATAAGGAACTTCTCTTTGGTTGGGTCAGGAAGATGCTAGTTAGGTGCTGATTTTGCCGAAGATTTCCTTATTGCAGAATAATTCGAGGCGTTTCCAAAATTGGAGAAAAGCTCATCCTCAAATTCAGACAGAATTCCTTATTGCAGAATAATTCGAGGCGTTTCAAATTTGAGGCGTTTCCTTATTTTCCAAAGGCGGAATTTCTTCCTCCTTTGGTGTTTCGGGAACTTGGAGGACAGTTGAGGCTTCAAGTGGTATAGTTAAAGGCCCAGGCTCAACTATCACAAGTTCTTCCTCAGGAGTTTTCTCAACTACGTCTTCTAGACCATTGGCATGAATGCGGGTGTTGGGGGTGTTTTCTAGGATTTTTCTAAGGATGTTTCTCCCTTCAATAGCAGAGCAATGTAAGAAGGAACCTCTAGAAGTTGTATCAAGAAGCTATGTGGTCTCCCCATTAAGAACCACATAAAAGTGGTGTAAAAGAATATGGTCTTGAATGGCAAGGTCGGTGCCAGAATTGACTAGGTCATTAAAACATGCCCATGCCGCACAAAGAGATTCTTTTTATTTCTGTTTGAAAGATAGAACCTCTATTTGAAGGCTAACCACTCCAGAGATGGGAAAGAAATATAAGCAAAAGCTAGAGCATAAGGCTTCCCAATCTCCTTGTACACTCCCTATGGTTCACATATACCAGTGTTTAGCTCTTTCCATCAAAGAGAACGGAAATAGCTTCCACTTTAAGGTTTCATGTGACATGCTCGCGATACGCAAGCATGCACAAGTTTGCTCAAACTCTCATAGGTGAGTATATGGGTTTTCTTCGCCTTCTCCTGAGAATGATTGTTCCTATATCATACTTATTAAACTCGAACACAACTCATAGCTAGGTGTAAGGATGGGTTTCGATGATTCCGGTGGCTCTAGTTGTGCACCCGAGGGAGCAGCAAATTGATTGATAGGCATGATATTATCCATGCTTAAAGATAAATAAGATAAAAGATACAAGGACAAACCTTATTCGACAAATCATAGTAACCATTTTCCTGATAATGGCGCCAGAAAACTTGTTGACACCTGTGGAGGCACACAGAGACAATATCTGCAAGCGCACGGGTATTGAAGTAGTTTTCACCCGGAAGTATTCCAAGTATCGTATCCACAGGGAAACATGTGTGTCGTCTAAACTCTAGTTTATCTAGGGGGTAGCGACCAAGGTTTAAGATATGAGTAGAGAGGATTCCTATGGTTATGATCCTATGCAAAGCAAGGCTTATGATTCTAATGTTCACTTCAGGACACCACTTGGATGGTAAAGCTATTTAAAGATAACTCTAGCAACGTGACTACGGTCCTACTAATTTAAGAACCTACTTAATTCGATGTGGACTACAAAGGATAGACAGGGCTGTCACCACCCACTGCTACCACACAACCAGAAACTAGGAACAAACACAAGTAACCGATAGCCTAAGCACAATGCTTATGCTAACAACTACTACTCTAATCTAGCTAGCATGCACTAGAGCACTCAAAAGAACTATGAACCCATGAACAAAAGAGCACAAAACTTACTTTAAATAGAAATCAATTACAAGAGGTTTCTCAGATGTAGACTTGTAGAAGCCTAGATCCACCAAAGTACAAGCCGTAGAGGTAGCACCGACATGCCGGCACTCCCTCCAAACTCTTTCCTTACTCTCTCTCTATTTGTATACAAAGACTAGATCCTAATGAGGACTAATCTTCTCTTGATAGCTGGCTTTGAGAGGTTGATCCTTTTATGGGACGCCTCTCAATTGATCCTAACTAGAGAATATGAATTAGGGTTTCAGGATGCCTTTGCCTCAAGGGGTATATGGCTGTTTATATAGGCCAGAGCGTGAATCGTGAGCCCTTGGATCAAACCGACTTATATTGTCCTCGTCGAAGCCGGCTGACAAGTGGGCCCAAGGGTGGTCGGCTGACCTCGTGGTGGGGTCGACCGACCTTGTCCAATGCTAGGTGGGCCCCTCCTTTGGTGGGTCACCTTCATGTGTCTTCTATAGTCTTCTAGTGTTGGAGATACGGGTCAAATCTCTTCCTAATGCTAGTTTGCTTGTTTGGAGAGTATGACAATAGTCCCGGTGCTGTTTTCTAGATAGATCCTCCTATAATATATAAATCACCAAAGCTCATGGAATTCATTAGTTTAAACCCCTAAACCTATGTTTGGTGACAGAATTAAGTATAGATGCCAATTATGTTGATTGTTTATGATATGTGTTAATGACCATCAACAAAAGTCACGATTAACTATAACCTTTGATTGGAGGCGGTTGCAATGCCTGCCTCCATTGACCCTTTTTTCCCACCTCCATTAAGAGTTCTATAGTAGTGTAGAAGTCTTTGGCAATCTAGTAATAAAATCCATATAGTAATATTGTTCCATTTCCATGTTCGAATTGGCAATGGTTGGAGAGTTCCATCTAGCTTAAGATGTTCGGCTTTTACTCTACAACAAACATCACACTCTACCACAAACCTTGCAATGTCTTGCTTTAGTCCCTTTCACCAAAAGCTCTTTCTCATCTCTACACATCTTGTTGCTTCTGGGGTGGATAGAAAAAAGTGATTCATGAGATTTATTTAGAATTTGCTTCTTCAACTTTTCCTTATTAGGCACAACTAGTCTCTTTCCAAACCATAAGGTATTCGAGCGATCCAAATGGAAACTCTTATACTTTGGATCTTCCAATCCCTCCTTGATTGTAGCAAGGTCTTCATCTAGATGCTGTCCTCTCTTGATGTCTCATAACAAGTGAAAAGTTACTTGTAGCATAGACAATGAACCTTTAGATATTTGGGATGAATCCAACATTTGCATATCCTGACATAGAGAATCCATGTTCATCTCTACTAAGATGCAATCACAACTCGCCTTTCTCCTTGAGGCATCAACTACTAAATTTGCCTTTCCCGGGTGATATTGGATATTCAACTCATAGTCCTTGATCAATTCCAACCATATCCTTTGCCTCATATTAAGCTCTGACTAGGTAAGTTAATACTTAAAGCTATTATGGTCAGTGTAGATTGTACATGGTTGACCAAACAAGTAATATCTCCAAATCTTCAAGGCATGAACTACGGCTGCTAACTCAAGATCATGAGTAGGATAATTCACTCCATGGACCTTCAACTATCTAGATGCATAAGCAATTACATGTCCATCTTGCATAAGCACACAACTGAAAGCCCTAGTTTGGTTTTAGATAATTGATGAAACTTAGTACTAACCTTTATGCTAAGTATGTGTATTAGATAAGGTTGGTACATTTGAAGTGATGAAGCTAGAAGATGGTCCATGGAGGTGATGATGGACATAGATGATCAAGTGCTCATCATTTGAAAAAGAAGAGAAAAACAAAAATGGGCTCAAGGCAAAGGTATATTGATAGGAGCCATTTTTATTTTGCACTCAAGACACCATAGAGGGTGTGAGTGACTTAGGATCGATAGCCGTACTATAAAGAGGGGAAATATTTGGCTATACGGTTTATCGAGTGCCACTAGGTGAATTATATGAGCATATGCATATGCATTAGGACCTAGTGTGAGCTAACATCGACCCTTGTAAAATGCTTTGAAAAATGCTAACACACGTGCACACCACAAAGTTGGAAGCAAGGGTGAATCGGTCACGGACTTAGAAAAAGAAAAGGAGGAGACAGAGAGTGACTGAACGCTAAGCTGGTCTTGACCGGGCACTGGCTCAGCATCAGGTCAATTATAGCACAACATAGTTCTGTTGGCTGAGAGGGTCATGAAGTGACCAGACGCTGGCTCCTACGCGTCCGGTCACTTCTTCGAGCGAATGGACGCAGCGGCGGTGCGTGACCTGATGCGCCGACGTAAAGCAAATCACGCGTGACGTATGCTGGCATCAGCAACTCTATGAAACGCAAAGGGTGGGCACACCGGCGCATCCAGTCAACCCTAACCTGACGTGTCCGGTCATCATTTTCACATGGAAAAATGTCTCTAGAACTGACCGGACTCGGGCTCGCGCGTTGTCTGATCAATGCAGGTGCACGTCCAGTCATCACTTGACTCACATACGTGTTGGCGGTAATGACTACTTTTGAATCACGTGATGTGGCAAGCGCTAGGTGGCTCAGGGGGGCGGCTAGACGCTGGACTGGCGCATCCGGTCATCACGACCGGCGCGTCCGGTCGCCTCAGGCAGAGCCCATTCAGAGAGCCAATGTCTCTATTTTTTAGGGGCTTGTAAATAGTGTTTGGCTGGCTCCAAGGCATCTCTCTTGGACTTTTGACATTCTTGACATCCTTATGAGCTGAGCAAACTCCCTCCCACTCATCTCTCTTGCTCGATTATGAATTCAAAGTGAGATTGAGTGATTCTAAGTGCATTTGCTAGAGTGATTGCATCTAGTAGCACTTGGGGGTCGTTGTGGCTACGGATTTCTTGTTACTCTTGGTGGTTGCCGCCACCTAGACAGCTTGGAGCAGCGGTGGAGGTCCAACACATGTTGGTGATTGTTTGTGGTTGGCTCTGGTGATCTTGTGAGGGCTATTGCACCTTCCCCGATGAAGCGCCGCAAGGTAGCTCTAGTAAAATACTCGTGTCATTGAGTTACCTCACTTGTGGGTAGGTTCTTGCGGTGTCCAATTGTGTGGACGAGGAGGTTCGTGCAACACCTCTTAGCCACCGAACCACCAAGTGTTGGTCAACACAATGGGGACTAGCATGCCGGCAAGCACGTGAACCTCGAGAGAAAATCAGTTGTCTCTTGCCATTTGGTATTCTCCTGGTGATTGATTGATATTCATATTGTGATTGGTTCATCCCTTGACGCGGTGGTATAATCACCTCACCCTCTCCATTACCTTCCCGCAAACTAGTTGTAGCAAGCTCTTTAGTGTAGCTAGTTTTGAGAGCTTGCCTTGTAGTTTAAGATCATCTAGTGGAGCTCTTTAGTGTAGCAAGTTTGAGAGCTCTTAGAGAGTAGCAACTTAGCTCTTGAGTGTGCCTAATGATCATAGAAACTAGAATTGTTTGGATAGTTGGCTTGCAACCCTTGTAGAGCTAGAGCAAAAGTGCATTACGTCATTTGTCATACTAATCAAATTACTCTAGTGCTTTGTAGATTTTTAAATAGGCTATTCACCCCCTCTTGCCATATTAGAACCTTTCAACAACCCAAACCAACATTAAATGCATCACAATAAACTTCAAATGGCTTGGTGATGTCGTGTTGGACTAGCACAGGTACTATAACTAATTTCTGCTTGAGAGTTTGAAAAGCTTCTTCTCTAGCTTCAGTCCATACAAATTTCCCTTCCTTGTTGGTGAGCTCAGTCAATGGTTTTGCAATCTTTGAGAAATCTGGTATGAATTGATGGTAATATCCCACCAGTCCGAGAGAACCACGAACTTGTTTCACCGTAGTGGGAGTAACCCATTCCACTACATCCTTAATCTTACTTGGATCCACTGAGATTTCATCATGAGATAAGATATGTCCCAAAAAGGAAACCTCGGTGAGCCAAAATTCACTGGCTAAACTTAGCATACAACTTGTGGTCTCTTAGCTTCTGCAAAACAATCCTCAAACATTTCACATGATCTTCTTCGGTCTTTGAATACACCAAAATATCATCAATGAAGATAATCGCAAACACATCCAACTCCTCAAACAAGATGGAATTCATGAGATACATGAAGTATGCCAGGGAATTAGTTAGCTCGAAGGACATAACCGTGTATTCATAAGATCCATGTTTAGAAAACTCAGTCTTTGGTATGTGTCCTTCCTGAATTTGGATTTGATGATATCCAATCTCAAATCAATCTTGGAAAAGAACTTGGCTCCATTGAGCTGATCAAACAAAATGTCTATCCTCGGAAGTGGATGCTTATTCTTGATGGTTCTTGCATTGAGTGGCCGTAATCTATCACCATCCTTAGGCTATGGTCTTTCTTGGTCATGAACATTGCTAGACAACCCCATGGAGAAGAACTATGTCTAATGTAACCCTTCTCCAGCAAACTCGATAGTTGTTTCTTCATTTCTTCCAATTCGGGTGGTGCCATATTGTATGGTGGTTTAGACATAGGTGCAGTTCTGGGTTCTAGTTGAATCAAGAACTCTACATCTCTCTTCAGTGGATTTCCATTAACTCTTCTAGGAACACATTAGAAAATTCACACACTACTGGAACTAGCTCGACACCTTCTGACACATTGGACTTGGTTCTCAAACTGTTTAAGGCAATTTGTTGACTTTGGGAGGCATAAAGGGTAACTCTGTCTTTCCTAAGGGGTGACATATCTCTACAGATCTAGGTACACATCTAATGACACATTGATGCTTGACCATGCATTTCATGCCAAAAATAACATCTACATCACTCTCCAACTTGGGAACTATTAGGTTGGCTAAAAACTCCAAGGCTGCTATTTCAATTTGAGCTTGACTAACTATATAGTTAGACTCGTGTGTAATGCCACGGACAATAATCCAAAATCCCCTTCCAAACTCCATAGTTGAAAACTTATTATCCCGGACATAACCCTCATGGATGAATGAATGCGATGCTCTAGAATCAAACAACATTCTAGCTGAGACGGAATTGATGGATAACTTACCAACTATCATGCTATCATCCACTTTGGCTTCCTCAGCAGTCACATGGTGTAGCTAAGCATTCTTCTTGGGCATGGTGTTGGTGCACTTGGGAGTTGGGTGCTCGCAGTGCGGCTGCTTGTTGTTACTTCTGTAGCTTGACTGGACAATTGTGAGCATAATGGCCAAAGCCACCACACTCAAAGCATGCTCTGGTAGCTGTCACTGCCTAACTTCCTCGCTACTGTGGCAGCTATTGAGGTGGACGATGCTGAATCCACATTAGGTGTGGTGCTACAAAGCCTAGGATTTTTTAGGGTGCTTGCGCTGTCTTCTGCCTCGAGGATGAACCCTATCCTTGGCCTTGATGGAAAGCAGCTCTCTTGTGGCTCTCATTGTCCACTGCATTCTTCTTAGTTTTTGCCTTGATTGCGGCACTAACCATCTCATTGAAAGTGGGGGTCGGCACGTTGCATAACTTCTCTTGCATCAGTGGGGTAAGACCGTTCTCATACCTCACTTTCTTAGCCTCGTTGGTAGCAACTTCATTGGGAGCATACTGAGTGAGCTCATTACTTATGAGTGTACCCTATCACTAACATCTTTCCTTGGACTAGGTTACAAAATTCTATGGCTTTGATGAGCATGGATCCCACGAAAAGTATCCTTAAACCGCTGCCAAGTGAGTTGTGCATTGGGCTACAAACGGGCCCGATAATCATGCCACCAATTGCCAACTGCTTCCTAGAGTTGGTGTGTGGCAGAGCTAACCTTTTCATCCTCAGTGCATTACACAAGGGTGAACTTCTATTCCATAGTCCTCAACCAATGATCAGCTGCCATCAGATTTTTCCCTCCGGTGAAGATAGGTGGGTTGGTTCGCATGAAACTATGGTACCCATGAAGTTGTTGCTGTGCTTCGAGTTGATTGGCTTGCATAGTTTCCTTCACATTCACCATTTTCCCATCATGTCATGTTGCATCTTGCGATGGGCTTCATCTCTCTAGAGTATCTCTGCCCATGTAGGCACTTGACCAAATGGTGGAGGAGGTGGTGGTGGGTTAGGCAAACGATTCCCACACGTGCCTCTCTGAGATGGTGAACCTCGGGTGTCAACCACCCTATCCAAGACACATCTCCCATTAGATATGTTGTAGACAAAATGAGACAAAAATTGGGTCAAGACAATGCATTCACGGAGGAATAAAATATCAACATGCTTAAAATGGATTATCATATTCCACACATAATGCATCATGGCAAGGATTGACATAGGCCATAGTTAAACACCAACTTAACATTACCATACAGGTCTTGACTCATATACATACAACAAGGATTCATGATATGAGTGCAATTGCATATGCTTCTATGAGTACTAGGGACAAGCAATCGAAGCACAAGTAGTTTTTAAGTTGCAAAATACGCACTATCCTTAGGTCTACCAACATACATCATAGCAACATTACATAAAAGTTTTTCAAAACTATACTGAGTCGAACTCACGATTACATAACATCATAGTAATTACGCTCCATTCTGAGCTTCAGAAGTAGATGGATAATGGTAGGGATGTTTAGTCCTCTCATACACCATTGCATCATCCCCATTTGGATAGTAGAGAACTAAGTGAGGGATCCTGGACAACCTCACATATGGCTCAACACGATGATGAATATTGATGTACCGAGCACGAATGTACCAAAGCTCTAACTCCAAGCAACGTATCATGTGTGTTTGGCACTTCAGCAACTCTATCATTCTCTTCTCGTAAAGAGTGTTGGGCTCCATCAACATCAGGAATCAGAATACTCCATTCATCTCTATCCTTTGTGGGAAATGCTAGAATGGTGGCTTGCTGAGGATTAAAGTTCTTCCCTCAACATATCAATCGCATAATATGCTGCAACTTGGACTGCCATATCGATGGAGATACCTTTTCCCAAACATCGTGCTCTATTTCCTCATCCGAGTCACAGAGGCGACTCAGAATGTGGACCTTGGCCATATAGTCCACCATCCTATGCCTGTCTCCATTGGCATACACTACATACTCCGGGCGATAGGTGTAGTTGACTCTCCACATGACCTAGTTGAGCAAGGACAGAAATCCTTCAATGTTCTCACCATGAGTTGCCATCACCAAACATCCCGCGTCCATCTAGTGATGTAAGACAAGATAAGTTAGAATAGTTGAATTGTAAAACTCAACTCATGTAGAAGTGGGTAAGATTAGCTCTAAGATAGATAAGAGTAAAGTAGCCATAACAAGTGACAACCTTAGCACTCTAATTTGAGTTTGTTCCAAAACATTTCTGTTTAGTGAAGAAACATTTTAGTTTCCTATGATCCCAACCTAGAACAAAGTTGTAACGGCTCTCGATCATCTCAAGCTGCGCTCCGATACCCCATCCAGCGTGGCTACTGTCAAGATCAATGCCCTCTTAAGTGAGTACCCAATATGATAGTCCACCAGGGGCTATTATACTAGATACATCCCTTAATCGGTCATCCCAGTACACCCCCTATAAGATGTACTAAGTGCTAGGCTTCATCCAAGTCAGCCCAAGAGAGAGAGAGAGAGTACATCACAACCATGCTTAGGTTACATCAGGTTCAAAGTACTTAAGTTTACAAGCCATAGTTCACAAATGTAGTTCATAACACTTAGTCACACATCACATGTCAACATCAAAGTCTAGCGGAAGTCTTTCAACATAACATAGTTTTATGATAACTGATGCATGGGTGTGCCACATTCACACATCTATGGAACATGAACCCCTTCACCACTGCCGATCTACCTGGGACACGGGAGCATAGAAGAAACCATGTATAGGAGCTACATCACCTGCAAAAATTAAAATCATACAGGGTGAGTACTCAATTGTACTCTGCTGGACTTACCCAATACAATAAACAAGGATTATGCATTTGGATAGTAGCAAGGAACACTTGGTTTTCCATAAAAGCATTTGAATCAAAAATAACAAGTGAGTCCTGAGACTTAGCATAGCAAGCATAACATAGGTAATAAATTAAGCAATTAGCAGATGGAGCTCGATCTTCCATGAGTCCAGAATTCCAATACCAACTCTAGTCCGCATCAAGAAGTTAGAACTTATTGCTTTCAAATCAACACTCTATAGAGGGGTACAAGTTAACCCCACTCGAAACAAGGGATATCACCCATAAGACCCATTGGTACAAAAGGGATACCTCCATGTTTCAACCTTTCCCTAATCTGACCAAGATGTTCACAAAAGGTTCGACTGGTTTCCGATTAATGCTACCACCATCTAATCGGCACCACCTTCTTTCTAGTTTTTCGTACAAAATGGTCGCAATCAGTTACTTGACTTGCCACTCCCATAAAAGACAAGTGGTCTATGCAATTTTATGTTCTTAGCTCGCTACCACGGATACACAGTCCTTAACCGGTTAGCGAGCTATGTCATTCAAGAAATCATCACCTTCTTGGCATGACCCAACCCCTCGCCGACCAATCAACATCAACATTCATCATTGGTCAAGTTTTAGATCATTCTCCATTATTGTTGTTTAGTGGACAAACATGCTTAACATCGCATGAGTAATGAGAAACCCATCATTAGCTTGACTCTATGATCTAAGCACACTAAGCATGAATTAATAAGGAAGTTCAAGCAACAGTTGAGTGTTGTGGCTTCATCAAGGTGTGATAGCTCAAGTAGGTAACTCTTGGTTAACTAGTCATATAGTAATACATTGATGCAATAGTTAACCATAGTTCATTATCCATTTAGCAAAGCATAGGGATGTGTTGGTATTTCTTAACGCATACAGAAAAATAATCTGCAAGCGCACGGAATTACCGTTGTAGCATTTCACCTGAAAGTATTCAGAGTATCATATTTTTCATAGGGAATAGAGGCACTCATCTATCTAGTTTGTCCAAGGACAACACAAGGGTAGAGTTAGCAGAGGTTGAGATGGATTCCTATAGTTTTAGGGTCTTTGGACAGATTAACTTTACTTCTACTCGCTTACTTCGGGCACCGGCTTATACCTGGTCTACCAGGTACCTCCGGCCTATAGCCGACGTCGAACCCGAACATAGGGGAATACGAGGGATGGACAAGGCTGTCACCACCTGCCACCTACCCCTCAGCCATAGGGAATGAGACAAATGAAGGTACCCTCCAGCCTAGACACCATGTTTACGCTATCGACTACTACTCTAGTGTGCTAGCAAGGGTTATCTGTCTCTATCAGGGCCCTTCTACTAGAAAATCCTCCACAGGGACGAACGATGAACCTGCAAACAAATAAGAGTAAAGTTCAACTAATCAAAGACTTTACACTATAGGAAACACGAACACTCACTTAGCGGGAGAACCCATTGAAGTAAAGATGCTCGTCAAGGTACAAGTTGGGGAGACGCTGACAAGCCCGGCGCTTCCCCAAGCTCTCCCTCACATCTCTGCTTTACTACTCTACTAGCTACTAGGTCCTAAGCCCTTGGAATGAAACTCAAGTGAGGTGCTCTTGATCCTTAGTGTGTGTGTCTTGTAGAAAGGGGTAGCCCTCTATTTATACAAGGTCCTGATGTGGTGATGAAGCTAATTCTAGCACGAAACCCACTCTCCACCACCTCAGCATGGTTCCATGCAACCGCCACTCGAAGGAGAGGACGAGCGGCGCTAGGAAGGGAGCGGTCGCCCCCTAGGAGCGACCGCCCCTTGACTGGCTCTGATGTCCACCGACTTCACACGGTGGGCTCTAGGCTGGACGTAGAGTGTGTTCCGGTGGTGTTTTGCCGTGTTGGAGTTGAGTTGGTGGCGTCTTTCTTATTCCTTTGCACAAATGAATGTCAAAAATGTCTTTTCAGTGAATTTCTTTATGTACTCATGTTTGTGACCTGCAAAACATGTTTGCACCAAAACTCATGGAGAGTGTGAGTTGAAAACCCCTAGTTCTATGTTTTGATGTTCACTTTTGTATATTTTATGTAAATATTGGTGGTAAGATTATGAGTTAAGCATCGCCAATAGGATGCATAGGGGCCTGCCTTGAACATCATCATTGGGCTCGTCGGGTTCCACCGCTTGAGATTCCTCCTCAACCACGGCTTCCTCGGGAATCTTGTCACCTATACATGCATGATGCTTGATGAGTGCAATGCATAGAGTATATGCTATGGGATGTCGTGCAATGATATTACTTAAGTAAGGTTTGGTGACATATGTGTAAGTGTTCAAGTGTACATCATTGGACTGTCAGTTTGAGTCATCGCATAGTCTGGTGTGACTATCGGACCATCTGATGGTTCAGGGACTTAGTGAGAATAGAATACTGGAGCCATTAGACTCTTCGCGACTAGGCATGGACTCTCTGGTACCAAGTCTATGCTTTCAGGAATCCTCTCTGGGTTTGGCTACAATTCAATGGAATGTTTTGTCAGAGCGACGAACCATCCATCATGTTAGGTTTGTAGGGTGCTAGCGTTACTAAGTGTTCAGTTTCATAGGAACGTTCTGCCAGAGGTGATGGATCGTCCGGTAGGAACTAGTCACGCTCAGGCTCCTTACTGACTCAGGTTTATAATTTAGTGGATACTCCGGTGAGATCGTCGGCACTCCGCTGGATCAAGTCTGTAGCCTGGGCTCTCTATCTCTGAATCATAATTCAACAGACACTTCGCCAAATATGTTGGACACTCCGGTGTAGTATAGTGTGTTCTATTCAATTACAGACAGACAAACATCAGTATTGACGGATGCTCCACCAGTGCGGTCAGACTCTCCATCAAGTCACTACAGTGAACATTTCTACCAACTCAAAATCCAAAACTTCATCTATGGTACTTGCATGTGTAAACCATCACTAGGCTATGTTTCTAGTGTTCTATGGAGCATATCTAGGTAGGTGAATCTATCTACATTGGGTGCAAAGTAGAGTTAGGTCATAAATTGACATTTTCTAGGTTTTGTCTCATAGAAGTGAAAATCTAGGTTTTGCTAGGTTTAATCCATACCAAGGGCTGCAAAGAAGATGCAAGGCTCTCTAAGGTGTTAGAGAAGCTGGATCTCCCCCTTGGTGACTCGAAATCTTCTTGCTCCTTCCTTTCTCCTTCTCATAGCTCCTTATGGTGAGGGTGAAAGGGCTCCTCCCTCTTCTAACCCCTACCTCTTGTGGATGGGAGCTTCTAGGTGATCTCCGTGGTCATCTCTTGCTGCTGCAACATCCAATCCTCCCCTCCTATCCTTCTTCTCCTCGTCCTCCTTGCCTGAGAGTGTGAGAGAGTGTAGAGGGAGAGGGATGAACTAGGGAGAGAGTGAGAGAGTGAGAGTGAATGGGTGAGCTAGTGAGGCTCCTGGCTTGGGTGAAACACAAGTTGGACATCTGTATGATAGGTAGGGCCATGGTGATTCCTAAAGTGACACCTCACATTTGTGCATTAGCTGGTGTGGCAGACTATCCGCGCTTCTGGCGGACCATCCGCTGGTGTTGAAATTTAACTACCAGAGGTTGAACTCTATGAGGGCATGCAGATGAGTTGGCAAATAGTCCGGCATGCTGGCGAACTCTACGTCAAATCAATAGTGTGCAGACTGAATACAGTTTTAGTGCAGTTTAGTTTCTAGAATTTTGATTTCAAATGAAAATATGATCATGATGATGATGCTCATAGGTATGTCAAGACCAGGTCGTGACAAAATTTATCCTAATTCAAACTTTTCCAGGTTTAACCATGTTTTTTATAAAATATATTAAATCTACAAAGTTCAAGTAAACACGCAAAGAAAATAAATTCAACGAGCACTTAGTGAAACTAATTTAGTAATGTAAATATTGATGCAATTTACCTTGCAGCAGTTGAAATGATGGTGATTGCTCCCCTCCCACCCTAGCCTGCCGGAAGTCACCGCGATGCCAGCAGTCACTGCCCCAGCCATCTCTGCCATCAACAGCGCCTCCAGCTCCACCTCCTCCTCCCCTTTCCCCCACCCACACAACCCCTTTCTACCCTGGTCGAGGCTCCAAAGGCAAAATCGAAGCTCATGCGATGGGAGGATGCACTATTATAGATTTCCTAATAACATATGGGCCTTGACTCATCACAGATAGACATGTCGCACGTCTGTGCTGACATAGATTTCCGCGTCTCTAATGCGAGTAACCACAGACACACGTATAGACAACCCACGTATCCGATGTGAGTCATCAGAGACACATTTTGATTACATGCGTCTCTGATGTGGCTCATTAGAGACACGTTTTTTATTATCCCCATCTCTGATTAGAAATTACACGATGCACTTGTGAAGATCATTTCCATAATAGTGATGTATTAGCTTTCTACCTAGGAGTAGTGGGTGTCAATTGTCACAGTGATGAGTTGGAAGTGGTGGCACTACCAATTAAGCAACTGGTTGGCAAAACCGGCAGTGCTAGGGGATGTGGAACTGGCACACTTGTACAGAAACGATTTTTTGCTAACAGCCAAAAACGACCTTTAGGGTCGGTTTTGCCATCAATTGTAAAAGAAGTGATTTTCAAGGGTGGTTTTAAAACTGATGCTAGAAATTGATTTTTAGGGATGGTTCTGTCAAGAAAGCCACCCTTCAAATTCAATTTCCAGGGTCAGTTGACTTAAGTCAACCATCCCAATCATCCCTAAAAATAATTTTTCAGAATTTTAAAAGTAATTTATAATTCTATTAAAATAAGAAAAAAATATTTTTGTTGTGCTCGAAAGCCCAGAGGACTGATGATAGCTCACAAGGTTTTGTGCAGCCACCGGGATTCGAACCTACAACCTCTCACCCCACGCATTCTGTCTCCATCCACCACACCGCAAAGTCACTTGTGACTAAGCATATGATGTTATCTATTTATACTAATATGTATGAATCTTATAATTAATATTTTCACTCGTAAACAATTTTAAATGAGAAAATTTCAACTACAAAGTTTAAAGTCTCGTTGAGCACTATAACCTTGATATAGGATATTTCTACATTCGAGGACATTTGAAAAATTCAAAAGTTTAAAATTTGAAATTCAAAAAGTTAATATATATATCTTGGCCCCTAAACGATCTTGGATAAAATTTTCATCTACTACAAAGTTTTAGGATTTCGTCGAGCTCTATAATTTTAATAAAAAATTTGTCTTCATCTGACTTCATTTGAAAAAGTTATGAATTTATTTGTGCTCCAGCTATTTTAAGGACGGTTGACTTAATCAATTGTCACACTCCATTTAAAGGACAAAATAGAGTGAGTACATCTTATGTGCGCCCCAGGAATAGTCACACATATAAGCCGACAAATTAACAAAAGTATCATCACCATGTACATACATCACGATATTACATCACTTAGTTCATAACATAACACACGGAAAGGTAAATAACACTCTCGAACGAAGTATCTGATCCACAGGGAAGGCCGACTGGTTGACCCAAACCTAGAATTCTTCAGGAAAATCCTCATAGAAACTGTCATCTGGTACCCATCCGGGATTTTTATCCAAAAATGAAATAATAACAAGTGTGAGTAAACTCGTACTCCGCAAGTATAGTATGAGGATTCATGAGGCTCAAAAAGGATAGACACGGTTGACTGCAGTTAGCATTTTTAATATATCAGCATTTCATTATTACTTATTATTACTAAGTTATGCTTAAGCTCCCGTTTAACCCACATGATCATCTACTAAAATTAAGGAGAGTAATTGAGCATCAGTATAATCTCTTTATCATCATCATAAGTCATCCATATGTCAAGTAACCATTTATTCTGTGAGTTTTCCGGACCGCTCGTGACCGTGAGCACAACTGTCATAACAATTTTAAACACTCTGTAGAGGTTGTGCATCTTTACCCGTGAGTCGTGTTGCCCATATGCCCGGGGCCCGTCGACCCCCTAACACTCCCAAGGTGAGTAGGCAGGGTACACTATGAAGCCTTCCATAGGCCTCTTCTGACATGTTAGGGCCGCGAGGTTTCCTTGGCAGGCAGATATAGAGAACCCCCCTTTCGATGGCACAATTCCCGCAGGTTATACACATCAGAACAGAGACAGTTCTATACCCAAAGTGGCAAGCCCCTCTTGCGCCCTTTCGGGTAACCTCTAACAAGCTAGAAAAGATCCTATTACTGAGCTAAAGTCAGAGCCATATGACTCTCACGGTTGCACTGTACGTCCTAGCTTTTGCCCTACAGATAAGTCCTTACGGAGGGTTTAGGGCAACATGATCAACATCATCTGCACCTTTATCCTATGGTTCCACTGTTACCATCATGTTTATCCACTGGTTCCATCAGTCATAGTATAGATCATGTTTAGTTAAAGCACTAGCATTCTACCCATGTGCAAATAAAACCCATAGGGATCAAGGTACAGGTCATCAATTAGCTAGGGAGTCCTTATAGTCGAGCAATATTAGACACATGCATAATGAGTACATTATATAGTGAATAGGACAAGGTAGGCCCATGCTATACTTGCCTTGGTTCACGAACTGCTGCTGGTCCTGCTGCTCCTCGTACGTGTCCGGATTCCCAACGTACTCCTCACAGTCTGAACTCGACCAACACGGCAACATACACATTTCAGGAGTATTCATGCATAGCAAACAAACCTATAATTAGAACAGTACACCAGCAGTATAAAAACAAGATAAAATGTTTACAAAAATATTCTACGTCTCGCTACGATCACATCAACGCGAAGTTCACGAAATTCGGAGCTATAACGCGAAAGTTACGAATTAAACAAGATTCCTATAGAGAGTTAATTAACTTATCCTAATCAAGAATCTTAAATGTTGCAAACCTAACTAACAGTGCCATTAATGCGTAGATCGTGAAATTATGAAACTAACGCAAGTTGAACGGATCAAATCGGAGCTAAAATGACGATTTTATAAGCGTTTTACTGCAGTGGCAAATCTGTAATTAATCTGGAAACATATTTTTCATTTAAACCGAAGAAAATACGTCTTCAGAAAGTGAATGCGTATTTCGAGAATACGCCAAGGACGGCGGGTTAGATACATCCGAAACCGAGGGGTCTTTTAGAAAGACCCTGCGAAGGGGTATGGAGCTTTATGAGTCGTTGATCTCGCGATGAGCGGCTTGGATTAGATGGAGGAGGGAAGAGGGGCGCGGGCTGCCAGAGTTGGGGGTGGAGACGGCGGCGCTGCCATTGCCGGCAGTGGAAAGCTCGCCGGTGCAGGGGAAACAGGGCCTACGGGCCACCAAATCAACCACCGAGGCCACAAGGATGATGCTAGAGAGATGGCGAGTCCAATGGTGCTCATTGCATGGGCGGGGATGACGACCGATGCGGTGGCCGCCATGGCCGATGGCGAGAACCTCGCTGGTGCTCAAGACTACGGCCCTAGAAGCCACTAAACCGGAATATGAAAGCATGGGGAGGAAGCGGGGATGAAAGCAAGCTCACCAAGCGGAGTCGACGGAGTGGAGGCGGCTCGGAAACGGGGGCCGACGCGGAGGCAACGGACGCTCCTCCGGTGAACTTGCGGTGCTGCGGTTGTGGCCTCACGCAAGCAAAAAAGGGAGCGGAGAGGGCAATAGAGGGAGCGGTGAAGGTTCAGCTTCCTTTTGAAGACAGGCGCGGCGCGGAGACGCTCCCACGCACGGAGATCGTGGGCGCGGGCGGCTCGGCGGTTGCGGTTTGTGCGAGCGAGACGGGAGGGAGAGGCCAAAGGTTGAGGAGGGCGCCGACAAGCGAGCCCGGGCGGTCAGCCGCAGCGGAAAGGAGGAGAGAGCAGCAGCGGTTGCTCGCCCGATTTGGGCCGGCCCAGCAAGGAAGAAGGAAAGAAAGCGCGCGCGCGGGCCGGCTCGACGGGGATGGCAGCAGGCCGGCTGGGCCGATTGGGCCGGAAGGAGGGAGGGAGAGGAAAAGAAGTTTTTCCTTTTTCTTATTTGATTTTCCAATCCATTTTCCAAAGTTTTTGAAATTCTTTTGAACTTTGGAGCAAAACCAATCAATACAATAAATAAGATGTGACAGCATGAGTGCATCAACATGTTGCTAATCTTATGATTAATTTTTAATTTCACAAAAATTTATTATTCCCTATATTTACATGCACACTCAATTACACAATAAATCATATTTAACTATTTTGAATTTACGAAAAATTTAGGGTGTTACAATTCTACCCCCCTTAAGAGAAATCTCGTCCTCGAGATTGGGTGATACTTACTCAAAAAGCTGCAGATAAGATTTTCTCAGATCTTCTTCTCTTTCCCAAGTAGCGTCATCTTCTGAATATCGATTCCACTACACTTTGCACATCTTTATAGTGCGGCTCCTAGTAACTCTTTCTGCAGTTTCAAGAATTTTTATCGGATACTCTTCATACGTGAGATCTTCTTTAACTGTAAGCTCTTCCAAAGGAATCTGCTCTTCTGGTACCCGCAAACACTTTTTTAACTGAGAAACATGAAACACATCATGCACACCCGACAAACTTTCTGGCAGTTCTAACTGATAAGCCACTTCTCCACGTCTCTCTAGAATCTTGAAAGGTCCCACATATCTCGGGGCTAACTTGCCCTTCACATTGAATCTTCTCACATTTCTCATTGGTGACACTTTCAAATACACATAGTCACCTACTTTGAAACTTAACTCTCTTCTTCAGATATCAGCATAACTTTTCTGTCTGGACTGTGCTACTCTCAAATTATCCCTAATCATTCTCACTTGTTCCTCTGCATTGTGTAGGACATCTGGTCCAAACACTTGAGTTTCACCTGTCTGATTCCAGAATAGAGGCGTTCTACACTTACATCCGTATAAAGCTTCGAATGGCGCCATTTTGAGACTTTTCTGGTGACTGTTGTTATATGAAAACTCAGCATATGGCAAACTCTTATCCCAACTAGTACCATACTGTAAAGCACAAGCTCTCAACATATCTTCTAAGATTTGATTGGTCCTTTCTGTCTGTCCATCGGTTTGGGGATGATATGCAGAACTGAAATTTAGCTTTGTTCCCAAAGCACTATGTACCTTATGCCAAAAATGCGATGTAAACTGAGTTCCTCGGTCAGACACGATCTTCTTTGGAACCCCATGTAGACACACTATTCTCTCCATATACAACTCCGCTAGCTTTGCGCCACTATAAGTGGTTTTGACTGGTAGGAAGTGGGCTACCTTAGTAAGTCGATCCACTATTACCCAGATTGAATCATATCCGTGTTGCGTGCGGGGTAATCCAGTAATGAAGTCCATACCGACTTCTTCCTATTTTCACTTTGGTATTTTCATTGGTTGCAACAATCCTGCAGGTCTTTGGTGTTCAGTTTTCACCCTTTGACAAGTATCACATAGAGCCACATACTCAGCCACATCTCTTTTCAAACCATACCATCAATACTTCTCTTTAAGGTCTAAGTACATCTTGGTGCTTCCAGGGTGTATAGAATAAGCAGAATCATGTGCTTCTCGTAGAATCGTATCACGGATAGCTTTTACTTCAGGTACACATATTCTTTTTCCAAACCATAGAGTACCATTCTTATCCAACCTGAAACCTGGTGCCTTTCCAACCACTACATGCTCTGCAATCTCCTTTAGTTTCTCATCCTCCAACTGACCTTTGCGTATATCTTGCTCCAATGTAGGCTCTATGGCCAATTCCACTACATTATTGATAAAACCCAAATTGAGATGCTCAATTTCAGCTCGCAACTCTACTGGTATAAATGTCAACTGAAGTCCGTTGGCATAGCTCTTCCTGCTAAGTGCATCAGCAACAACATTTGCCTTTCCAGGATGATAATGCACTTCCAGATCATAATCTTTAATCAATTCCAGCCAACGACGTTGCCTTAGGTTCAACTTCGACTGAGTAAAAATATATTTTAAACTCTTGTGGTCAGTATAGATATCACACTTATGTCCGATCAAATAATGCCTCCAGATTTTCAGGCCATGGACAACTGCGGCTAATTTCAAATCATGTGTTAGGTAATTCAGTTCATGCTTTCTCAACTGTCTAGATGCGTATGCCACAACCTTTCCTTCTTGCATAAGCACACATCCAAGACCTAGGCAAGATGCATCACAATAAATAGAGAAGCTCTTACTTAAATCAGATAAGGTCAACACTGGGGCTGTCGTCAACCTTCTCTTAAGTTCCTCATAGTTAGCCTGACATTTGTCTAACCATATAAATTTAGCATTCTTCTCTAGTAGGGCTGTTATAGGCTTAGCTAGCTTACAGAACCCTTCAATAAATCTCCTATAGTACCCAGCCAATCCCAAAAAGCTACGGATTTCACTAACATTGGCTGGGGCTTTCCAATTTAACACATCCTGCACTTTACTGGGATCTACGGCTATTCCACCATTAAAGACCACATGTCCCAGAAAAGATACTTCTTTCAGCCAGAACTCACATTTGCTCCTTTTAGCATACAACTTATGTTCCCTGAGTTTTTGTAAAACTAGTCTTAAGTGTTCAGCATGTTCCTCTACACTTTTGGAGAATATTAGGATATCATCTATAAACACCACTACAAACTTATCAAAGTACTCCATGAATACTTTATTCATCAGATAGATAAAGTATGCCGGTGCATTTGTCAGTCCAAAAGACATCACTGTATACTCATAAAGACCATATCTGGTAGTAAATGATGTCTTAGGTATGTCAGATGCACGAATTTTTAGTTGGTGATATCCAGAACGGAGATCAATTTTTGAGAACACACAAACACTTTTCAGCTGATTAAATAAGTCATCAATTCTAGGGAGTGGGTACTTGTTCTTGATTGTGACTTCATTAAGAGACCTATAATCGACACACATTCTTCGTGTGCCATCTTTCTTATCAACAAATATAACAGGTGCTCCCCAAGGTGAAGAACTAGGACGAATAAAATCTTTCTCTTGCAATTCCTTAATTTGTTTCTTTAGTTCTTCTAATTCATCTACCCCCATTCTATATGGTCTCTTAGCTATGGGTGCAGTTCTAGGTAAAAGCTCGATAAGGAATTCGATGTCACGATCGGGTGGCATACCTGGCAGTTCATCGGGGAACACATCTGGGAATTCATCCACCACCTGATTCTCCTGATCGGCAACATCGCTCAGCTGGTTGATAGTGGCGGTTGGTTGAGCTTGCACTTCCACTTCGACACAAATTCTATCACCACTTGGAGCTGTCACAACAACGGATTTCTCCTGACATTGTATCACTGCTCTATGCTGCTTCATCCAATCCATTCCCAGGATGAGGTCAATCCCAGTGGTTCTCAGAATAATTGGATTTACTTTAAAAGCTACCCCCTTAGGAATATACTAGTAGAAGGGCTCCAATAGTTTGCTGGCATGCTACCCTCCGGTGAATTTACTAACATAGGATCCTTCATGGCACACAGGAGTGTGCTATGCATTCTAACAAAAGCTTGTGATATGAAAGAATGCGAGGCACCGGAATCAAAAAGTACGGTAGCGGAGATGGAGTTGACGCTAAACGTACCCAGCATAACCTCAGGCGCCTCCTGAGCTGATTCAGACGACACATGATTCACCTTGCCAGTGAACGGAGGTCGAGCGTTGGGCCTCTGGTTACTCTACTGGTTCTGCGGGGCCTGCCGGTTCTGCTTCTTTGGGCACTGGTACGAATAGTGTCCCACCTCTCCACAGTTGTAGCATGCATTGGGGTTGCCTGGAGTGCCACTCTTGATTGGGGCATTGTTGGACACTCCCTGACGTGGTGCCTGATTGCTAGCTTGATGTTGCTGGGGGCACTGCTGATTCTGGTTGCCAAACTGCTGTGGATATTGAGGACGCTGCTGGTTCGGGTTTCTCTGGGGGTACTGGCCTCTGTTCCATTGGTCGGGTGGCCCTTGGTTTCTCTGTGGGAAACCTTGCTGTGGGAAAGCTCGCGGGCGAGTGTTGCTACCCGACGCCTGTCCCTGGAGCTTCCTCTTCTTGAGGTCCATTTCCTTACGCTTGTTATCTATCACTATGGCCCGATCCACCAATTCTTTGAAACTGGCATACTTGTTGGACATCAGCTGCAGTTGGAGTCCATCATACAATCCCTTCAGGAAACGGCGCTGTTTGTCAGAATCCCGGGCCACCTCAGCCGGGGCATATCACGACAGTTGAGCAAACTTGTCGCGGTACTCCGCCACAGACATGGACCCTTGTTTGAGAGCCCGGAACTCTTCTTGCTTTAGTTCAATTAGTCCCTCAGGGATGTGATAGGACCTGAAGTTCTCTGTGAACTCATTCCATGTGATCTCTGGAGCATTCTCTGGACGTCCATACTGGAATGACTCCCACCAATCCTGAGCAGCTCCTTGGAGTTGGCCTGAGGTGTACAAGACTTTCTCCAGATCGTTGCACTGTACAATATTTAGCTGCTTCTCTACAGCTCTCAACCAATCATCAGCCTCCATAGGCTCAGAGGCATGTGTGAACACAGGTGGGTGTCCTTTCATAAACTCACCATGCTTGTCACAGACCTGCACAGGTGAAGGTGCTCCTGCTGGTTGCTCACCGAGATGGTCCATCACTGTCTGCATGAGCTGTGCTTGCATTGCCATCAGTTGTTCAATCGTCACCGGCGGTGGCGGAGGTGGATCAACGAGAGCACCATGTCCACTACCACGTCCTCCTCAGGCGGCCATCTGCTTCCAAGCAAATGTGCAAACTTTTAGAGATCTTCCAAAAATTTACAAATTATTTACAAAAGGTAAATAACATAGCTGAAAATTTCTGGACGGGAGTCTATAACAGCAGATCAGAAATTGAAGTGTAACTCAAGTTTCTGAGACGCAACAGAGGCGTGGCATACATCGTTGGAAAGTTTAAGAAGTTTGCTACAACTTTTATATAGAACTTTTTCACAGATTCTGAAGGCAACATCATCAAAAACTGAGCTAAACAATTTCTGTTCTAAGTTACAGACTGTGCAGACTTGCCAGAATGTAGTAGTCATATCTCTTAAACCAAAACTGATAATGAGGTGATTCTAGCGGGAAATGAAAGATACACAAGTCTAGTTCCTTCCACAAAAATTTCATAATTTTTGGATGCGGAGATTTAGAGATATGAGATAAACATTGCAGACTGCTCTGAAAAACAGTACAGCAGTGAAGCGAACTTTTCAAACCCAACTAAGTTAAACAAATACTAACTTAAGGTTTTGATAAAAAGAACATGTGGACAAGCCCACACTGTTCCATCAATCACACAAACTCCAAATCATTCCAAGTTCATCAACACAACCAACAAGACAACTAAATGTTCACACTACAAGCATAAACTTAATATGACTCTCGATCTAGAACGCATTCATTGTGACGGGGCTGCAACATCTAAGGAGCGCGATCCACCATGGTGAACACCTTGGGCTTCTTCTTGTACATGGTAGGTTGTCCTAGATGAACGGCCATCTCATCTATTTGTTTCTGAAGGCGTTTCTCAGATTTCTGAGCCGCACGAAGCTCGTCTTTGAGTGCTTTGTTGGCCTCCTGTAGGGCGCTGAGGTGCCTCACTGTAGTGTCCATGATTGGATCAGAAGCTGAGGGAGCCAACACCGCCCATGTCTTTTCCACCGGGTCGTAGCGTGGAAGAAACCTGTAGCGATTGCTCTGCATGTCCTCAAATCGGCCACCATGATAGTGCAGGTACGCCTCCTGTGCGGCATCCTCCATGCTGTCGTAGGCGCTGGCACGCCTGGACCGGTGGCTGTGGGTAGTCACGACATCTTGGGATTGGTCGGTGTTGTTCCAAGCTGTGATGATCACATTAGTCTTCTAGTATGTCGCCTCTACTGGATGCTGGTGCTCTGCGCAGTAATACTTCACCGACGCAGCAAGATCTGGGTAGTACTCGGCCAGCATGGTGGTGAGGAGGTTGTGGTAATGGGCGTCCTCAGAGGCTTCCTTAAACTTATTTCTGGTGGTCCACCCCATCTCTTCTGGTTCCTCTGGAGCAGCTGGGGAAGGCACTGGTGTTGGTGCAGAAGCGGCCTAGAAAGCTGGTGGAGGTGTAGCAGCGGGGACTGGCGCATCCACTGGTGGGATGGGTACGGCCACGGGGGTCGAGGCAGGTCCATTTGATGCAGTAGCTGAAGATGCCTCTACTTCCATGGGTTCTTCCTCCTCATCGTCGGTGATGTGGACGACCTCTGGCACCACTGGTGGTACTGCTGGTGGTGCTGGTGGAGCAGGTGCTGCTGGAGTGAACTGGGCGACGTAGGCAGCTGCACTGAGATGAGCCATCTATAGTTTTGATATAAAATATTATCAGAGTCAATATTTTATGCAATAGAATAGAGATTAGAGCATAAAATTTTAATAAAATACCAAGATTGAGATAGTAGCAAGTAAATAATAAAACCAAAATCCTAGGAACGACCATTTCTATCTAGGTTTGCGTCCTACAGTCAACCTGACTCTGATACCAATTTGTCACACTCCATTTAAAGGACAAAATAGAGTGAGTACATCTTATGTGCGCCCCAGGAATAGTCGCACATATAAGCTGCAAATTAACAAAAGTATCATCACCATGTACATACACCACGATATTACATCACTTAGTTCATAACATAACACACGGAAAGGTAAATAACACTCTCGAACGAAGTATCTGATCCACAGGGAAGGCCAACTAGTTGACCCAAACCTAGAATTCTTCAGGAAAATCCTCGTAGAAACTGTCATCTGGTACCCATCCGGGATTTTTATCCAAAAATGAAATAATAACAAGTGTGAGTACACTCGTACTCCGCAAGTATAGTATGAGGATTCATGAGGCTCAAAAAGGATAGACACGGTTGACTGCAGTTAGCATTTTTAATAGATCAGCATTTCATTATTACTTATTATTACTAAGTTATGCTTAAGCTCCCGTTTAACCCACATGATCATCTACTAAAATTAAGGAGAGTAATTGAGCATCAGTATAATCTCTTTATCATCATCATAAGTCATCCATATGTCAAGTAACCATTTATTCTGTGAGTTTTCCGGGCCGCTCGTGACCGTGAGCACGGCTGTTATAACAGTTTTAAACACTCTGCAGAGGTTGTGCATCTTTACCCGTGAGTCATGTTGCCCATATGCCCGGGGCCCGTCGACCCCCTAACACTCCCAAGGTGAGTAGGCAGGGTACAATATGAAGCCTTCCATAGGCCTCTTCTAACATGTTAGGGCCGCGAGGTTTCCTCGGCAGGCAGATATAGAGAACCCCCCTTTCGATGGCACAATTCCCGCAGGCTATACACATCAGAACAGAGACAGTTCTATACCCAAAGTGGCAAGCCCCTCTTGCGCCCTTTCGGGTAACCTCTAACAAGCTAGAAAAGATCCTATTACTGAGCTAAAGTCAGAGCCATATGACTCTCACGGTTGCACTATATGTCCCAGCTTTTGCCCTACAGATAAGTCCTTACGGAGGGTTTAGGGCAACATGATCAACATCATCTGCACCTTTATCCTATGGTTCCACTGTTACCATCATGTTTATCCACTGGTTCCATCAGTCATAGTATAGATCATGTTTAGTTAAAGCACTAGCATTCTACCCATGTGCAAATAAAACCCATAGGGATCAAGGTACATTTCATCAATTAGCTAGGGAGTCCTTATAGTCGAGCAATATTAGACACATGCATAATGAGTACATTATATAGTGAATAGGACAACAAGGTAGGCCCATGCTATACTTGCCTTGGTTCATGAACTGATGCTGGTCTTGCTGCTCCTCGTACGTGTCCGGATTCCCAATGTACTCCTCACCGTCTGAACTCGACCAACACGGCAACATACACATTTCAGGAGTATTCATGCATAGCAAACAAACCTATAATTAGAACAGTACACCAGCAGTATAAAAACAAGATGAAATGTTTACGAAAATATTCTACGTCTCGCTACGATCACATCAACGCGAAGTTCACGAAATTCAGAGCTATAACGCGAAAGTTACGAATTAAACAAGATTCCTATAGCGAGTTAATTAACTTATCCTAATCAAGAATTTTAAATGTTGCAAACCTAACTAACAGTGGCATTAATGCGTAGATCGTGAAATTATGAAACTAACGCAAGTTGAACGGATCAAATCGGAGCTAAAACGACGATTTTATAAGCGTTTTACTGCAGTGGCAAATCTGTAATTAATCTGGAAACGTATTTTTCATTTAAACCGAAGAAAATACGTCTTCAGAAAGAGAATGCGTATTTCGGGAATACGCCAAGGACGGCGGGTTAGATACGTCCGAAACCGAGGGGCTCTTTTAGAAAAGACCCTGCGAAGGGGTATGGAGCTTTATGAGCCGTTGATCTCGTGATGAGCGGCTCGGATTAGATGGAGGAGGGAAGAGGGGCGCGGGCCGCCGGAGTTGGGGGTGGAGACGGCGGCGCTGCCATTGCCGGCAGTGGAAAGCTCGCCGGTGCGGGGGAAACGGGGCCTACGAGCCACCAAATCAACCACCGAGGCCACAGGGATGATGCTGGGGAGATGGCGAGTCCAATAGAGCTCATTGCGTGGGCGGGGATGACGACCGACGCGGTGGCCGCCATGGCCGGTGGCGAGAACCTCGCCGGTGCTCAAGACTACGGCCCTAGAAGCCACTAAATCGGAATATGAAAGCATGGGGAGGAAGCGGGGATGAAAGCGAGCTCACCGAGCGGAGTCGACGGAGTGGAGGCGGCTCAGAAACGGTGGCCGACGCGGAGGCAACGGACGCTCCTCTGGTGAACTTGCGGTGCTGCGGTTGTGGCCTCACTCAAGCGAAAAAGGGAGCGGAGAGGGCAATAGAGGGAGCGGTGAAGATTCGGCTTCCTTTTGAAGACAGGCGCGGCGCGGAGACGCTCCCACGCACGGAGATCGTGGGCGCGGGCGGCTCGGCGGTTGCGATTTGTGCGAGCGAGACGGGAGGGAGAGGCTGAAGGTTGAGGAGGGCGCCGACAAGCGGGCCCGGGCGGTCAGCCGCAGCGGAAAGGAGGAGAGAGCGACAGCGGTTGCTCGCCCGATTTGGGCCGGCCCAGCAAGGAAGAAGGAAAGAAAACGCGCGCGCGGGCCGGCTCGGCGGGGATGGCAGCAGGCCGGCTGGGCCGATTGGGCCGGAAGGAGGGAGGGAGAGGAAAAGAAGTTTTTCCTTTTTCTTATTTGATTTTCCAATCCATTTTCCAAAGTTTTTGAAATTCTTTTGAACTTTGGAGCAAAACCAATCAATACAATAAATAAGATGTGGCAGCATGAGTGCATCAACATGTTGCTAACCTTATGATTAATTTTTAATTTCACAAAAATTTATTATTCCCTATATTTACATGCACACTCAATTACACAATAAATCATATTTAACTATTTTGAATTTACGAAAAATTTAGGGTGTTACATCAATTGCCTTTGAAAATCGATTTTTAGGGGCGATTGACATAACCAACAATGCCTGAAAATAGTTATATTTTTAGTGACGGTTTACTTAATAAAACTGCCCTAAAAATGTATTTCTATTCATGGAATAATAGCTACAGTGCTCCCTGGGATAGTTACAAACGGTTTGCTAAGTAAACCGTCCTTGACAGAAATAAGAGGAGTCCATAAAAATCATTTCTGAAGTAGTGGCAGTAGTTTGATGGTTTTGTAGTAGTGTGCCCATTTTTTTTATTTTAGTTTGTTCTCAGTGTACGGTCCCTAATCTTGACGAATTGGTAACAAATTGTATCTTCTCAGAGCTCAACAAAGGTTGAAACATCAAGCTAACAGATACAGGCAAGAGATGGAATTCAATCTGGGTGATTATACTGGGTTCAAAAGATGCTACAGCCCTTTGCTCAACTCTCTATGGCTTATATAATGCTATAGCAGAAGTTCAGCTACCAGTACTTTATAATTTTGACCTTACTTGGTGATACAGAAACATGGTCCGGTGCTCATAATGCTTCCAGCCATATATACACCCTGTGATTCATGTATTGGAGCTCAAATGAACTCTTTCTACTTGTCCATTCCCTACCCAGATCAGTAACACAGCTCATACCATACGTATTTTTTCTTCGTGGTAACATACCTGCAGAGTACTTATCTGGTAGTAAAAACGACACAAGAACAATGTGTAACGAACATTGCCTTGCAACTTTTTTCTTAGCCGGACTTATTGTCTTTTGCAATTGAAATAAGCTTAGCATTCAAACATTGGTTCTCCAACTTTGTTTTGTCCCAGGCCTCTTGGAAAAGTCAGGACTGGATTGGCTAATTACTAACTTGAAGAGAGTTGATCCGGCAAGGATAGAAATGGCTTGAATGTCCAAATTAGTGCGATGAACATTATGAGGTCCATAAGGAAGAACAACATTTGGTCACCTGCATATCAAGTTACGTTTGTCAATAAGAATCTTTTTCATGCTGTACACCTGTGGTAAAACATAATTTTGGAAATGATTCAAACAATATTTTTTGAAAATTTGTGGAAGGGTAATCTGGTTACTCAAAATTCTTCTAGAACAGTATTTTGTGTGTGAATATTCTTAAATGTAGTAGTTTCATGGAAAAGTATGGCCTTGGTGAACTCATTTTTGTGCCTACTTTATTGATGTGCAATTTCAAGAATCTTACTTAGTCATTTTTATAACAAAATATTGCCAGCGCTTACCTGGAAAGAAGAAAGCATGTTGACGTTTCTGCACCCATGAAAACCTGCATTGACAAATCACTATAATTTAAACCCATGAGAAGTATCAATTTAATCATTATATTTAATATTGCTGGTAGATAAATATTTCTGTACTAATTAAAACTCTTGTCAATGCATCCCACTTCAGGAAAATATGTAGATAGAAAAGACACACACTGGATTGCATAAGTTTCCTCACTGAACATATCTACTAGGAACTATATACTAATTGTAAAAGAGGACATGTACAGCAATGACAACCATGCTTTATATATGCATTCACAGTAACAAACTATCGTAAAAGTATGTGTCACAACATTAGATATAAAGGTTATTCAAAATGGACAAAATTTCATAGCTGCTACACTAAAGCTAAACTAAAACAAACATAAAAGTTTTTTCATCGTATTTTCTTTTTACATACAAGTTAAATTTGGGTCTTATGGTATTCACACACCATGATCATATTTTATATTATTGTATTACCTTTTAAGCAAAACTTGACATGTATGTGCTAAATTTTATAAAAGGTATACTCACACTTAATTTAGCAAATGACAATAATTAAAATTTTCACTTACACAATACCCCCTCCAACTGGAGCAAGTGCTTTTGAAAATGACAATAAAGTAGTTGCTAAGCCATTGGCTGTTGCTCTTTGATCTTGAGTCTGTGTTGAGTGCATAGGAAACATATCTCAAAAAATTGGATATGTAAGTGAAACTGGTATATATAAATGCTAAAGGATGTAAAAGCACATACCACAGAATTATTTTGAAGAATTAAAGAGCATGTAATAATTGTAACCTAGCATATGTGTGCAAGAAGGAATGGTGTTAGTATAAGACACTGATCAATACAAAGCTTGATATAGAAAAGATAGAATCCAATTGAACCAACTCTTACTATTGGAAAAGCAAAAGTTGGATACTTCATTAAATCTTTATATTGTAACTATACAAAACTTATTAAAGTTCCTTTTCATTATGGTTTATCATATACACTAGAATTATAAAAATAGGACACTTATTATGGATGGGAGAAAGTCGAAACCTGTGGAACCTTTACACTACACAGGTATCTTAGCATCCAAATTTGAATATTCTAATAGAAGGGAAATAGCATGGTTATTAAATTAGGGTACTTACGACAAAATTGGCTTTTAGTGCTGACGCAACATTTAGCACTATAGACAACCAAAATCCTGAGAGATGTGTCATTGATGGATAAGTAAATAGAAGCACCATAGATGAAAACTGCAAGATCATCATAGCATGTGAAATTATGAAATGGAATTTTAATTATCAACAGAAACTATAAAAGGCACGTTAATTTGTACTCACAGCCACCGCACGGGATGTAGTGACAGGTCCCAAAATTTTCACAATATGAGGAAAAATAAAAGTTTGATACAGAAGAATGCTGCCACCTACAATTGAAGATGGAATATTTCATAACTATAAGTGGTGCAATGCTATAAATTAAAAACAATCATTGTTAAACATGTACGTTTCCAAATCAACAAATATAAATGGTTTCATCTTAAAAAACTTGACAATAAAATTTCATCATTGCCTGCAACACGAGAATAGTTCTGTAAATCATGAATTTTACACTACTTAGCTTGACACACTCTCCAAGCCTGCCATATGGCAATTAAAACATTGAAATTCTTCGGTTCATATGGAAACAGGCCATGATAGTTGCCTCGTTATTCTGGGCATCAAACAAGATTTATTTGGTAGTTGGCGCTGTATAAATGCCCGCAGTTGAAGAAGATTTTGGATACCTTGATTTCCTACGATGAGTTTGTTTTGTTCATGCACCTCAGGCTTCCTAGCGATGCCTTATTTTATTTTCAGAGGTGGTCTAAAAATGTCGTATCTAAAGCACACTAGAGGACCACTTGTCCAACACCTTCTTCTATATATCTAATTTCAGAGGGGGGGGTTGGAATATCTATTCTATTCTGTTGTGATCTACGCCAGGATATCTGGAAGAGGTGCGTGCACATGCACGGTTGTTACACTCCTGGATGGAGAGCAAGATACGGGTTCATAGTTAGTTAGTTAGTTAGAGGTACTCGGCTATTGTTATTTGATCTGTTGTAAGCTAAGTAATTAGTAGATTGTTGTGGAAGTTGTAAGTGCCACGCTGAGAGCTTTTCTCAGCTATATTAATGTAACGGAACCGTCCAAATTATAAGAGCACAAGTACAAAAACAATCACCGAAATGATCAAATTCTCGCACTTGAGCCCATATAACTCCGGTAGTCCAATGAAATCACGAGGGATTTCAAACCAACCAACATACAAGTCAAGATCGTAGTGATTCAACATAACAAGTCACATGTCATAATCATTTCACAAGTAAATCAATTTACATCGGAGTTCAACATAGTTATTACAACTTACATTGAAAAGTAGCGGAAGCAAAGTAATTTGAAACTAACATTAATCTTATTTCAAATACATGCCAGTACCAAGGTCGACTTCCAACAAAAGCATTAGAGATAAGGTAAATAAGAAGGATCATGCCCATGATCACACTCTGCCACAAGGCAGGAGTCAACCAACTCTTGCAGCCGCCATGATACATCATAACCTGCAACAAGTGGGGATAAAACCCTGAGTACAAGAAGGTACTCAGCTAGACTTACCCGTCAGAAACCAGAAATAAGGTGACACCAAGGATCATGCAAGGCTGATATAAAGTGGGGCTAGCTTGACAACATTTTGCATAAAAACTTATTATGGATAAGTAATCATTAATGCTTAAGCATCAAGTTAATTATCATTAACCTGTCATCTATATTAGGACCTGTACTAGAGCACTCACTTTATTAGGAGCAAACAATATTAACCATAGCAGGTATAAATTGAGGCAACCTTTCCATCGTCATTCAATTAACCATCCGTTCAATTTAATGGAATCTATGTTGCCGCTGCTCAAGTCAAGTGCTCACTAACCGGGAGCGACGGCGATTCGAATCGAATTCCTATCCAGCTGGAGGGGTATTTCTAACACTCACCGTGCAGACCCCTACCAGGGTCGCACAGGCCACCTTTTCATATGATTCAGGAATTGCGGGTCCGAATGATGTCGCGACCCCAAGGGCGACACTCTGCCAGGTGATAGGGACTCTAACCCCCCTTGGTCTCACGCCAATGTCCCCAAGCACATCCTTTCTCTCCTCCAAGAAGCAACCTACCATTCGATTCCCGGCCTGAATCACATTACTCGGCTTCGCGGTCGGAACGACTTATCCGGCCAACTAAGTGTTAGACTGCGTTCAACATGACTCAAGGACGTACAGCGAATCGGTCCTTAAACGACTCAGACGGGGATAGATTCACACCCAAGACCTCCATGCCTTGTTGCTTCACTATCATCATCCCGCCCGGTCTTATTTCATTTTATTAACACATGGTTCCATTCCACGATAGCAAATATAGCCAACCGTGCCATATATGAATATCCCTACATCTCGCAGGTGACAGGAAATCACCTGACTTCTACCGCTTAAAGCAGGGCTAAGCATCTACTCGATCCTAGTCTATGTAGGATTCAGGGATTCATATATCTGGACAATGAATGATATAATGCAGCAAGGTTTTCAACCAACTCCTACCACTTAATGCAACAATACTTATAACATATATATAATTAATTGCTTTGAAGATAGGAGGCTTATAATGCTCCGGGGCTTGCCTGGGATCCGACTCAAGTTAGAGTATGTCAGATGAAGTCACTTGGCGAGCAACCTCCAAACTACTACTTGTCCGGTCCTTCTATCTTCGGGTTTGGATCCACCAAACACCGTCTTCGGGTTTGGCTCCACATCAGGTCCTTCACGTGCTTCAGCTAGCGTACCTAAATGAGGTGCAATAATGCATACGTATGAATGCATAGAAGTACAATAAACAAAGTAATCAAACAAGCATACCAAAGTTCTCATAAACACCTAGAGCTAAATAACTTAATCCTCACTAAGGCATAACATAGAAGATTGCAAAAACATCAATCAAGACACAAGTCTTATAAGATCCTAGGGTACCAAACCAAGTACCAACAATGACATGTGTCACACTTCAATACACAAGCATGACAAAGTTAATCAAAGCACTAGAACTAGAAATTGTCACATTCTGGGCATCAGAACAGCAGCTAAGTAATTTAATCATAACTGGAGATCTAAAACTCCAAATGACTTGCAAGAAGACATTATGGAAAGCTTATGAAATTATCTAAATTCCATTTATAAACATCACAGCATGATTCCAAAGTTTAACATGTCGAATTTACACAAATACCGAAACTGGTCTAACAAGACAGAGAGCAAGCAATTCTATAACCTAACTTTAAACAGCTGTAGTTTCTAAACCATATGGCCAAATGCCACCAAATTTTAACAGCAGCTAGATATATAAATTATCTACAACTTTTGTATAAACAAGTTTCACAATAGAGCACATTATCATGAAGAACTTTGCTAAGTTCCCAGATCTGTCCAGAAGCTTTGTTTGCAAGGAATAATTATTAACTTATGTTACAAACATATAATTTGACAAAACCAACTTTACTAACATTTCAAACATGACTAATGAACACCAGAAAACATAGTGTCAATTACTAAATAAATTCTTTTAATACATTTTCTTAATTTATTTAGATAATTAGGTGGAATTATGACTACATCATAAAGATGCTCAATAAATTCTACCAAAATTACAGGGGTCTACAAATGCTACCAAAAGTCTACTGTCCAAATTCAAAGCTATTTGGACAAGTATATCAACCTCTATGAAAAAGACAAATAGCTATTGCAATAAATTATGTGAGAGCAAGTTAAACCTAAAACTCAATATTTTCTATGAACACATGGCCATAGTTTGGATCAAAATGATAGAGCATCCTCATACTAAGATAATGGAACAACATTTTCCATTTTATCATTTATATATTATTTATAAGCTATTTATTAAGCCATAAACAAGTTAACTCAATAACTAGATCATGCAATAAGCAATGACCATGAAATTTATACCACAGTACATACATATCATGACAAACCTACCATAAAAATTTCACATCATTTGGAGCATCACAACTCAAGATATAAAATGACAAGCAAAATAATATAGATTTCCTTATTTATCAAGGTCCAATCAAAACCCTAAGAAAACAGTGAACAAATAGTGTGTTTAATATTTTTCCTAGCAAGTACATGTCATCACAAAATTAATAAAACAAGAATCACTAATTTTGGAGTTCTAAAACTCCAGATCTTGCTCTGGTTAAGTTTAAAGGCATTTTTAGAGTATTTTTAAAACTTAAATAAAGACATCAGAAAATACCTACAAACATGTAACATTTTATGACTGCACTGCATAGATCTTTTCACAAGGTTTCCAAAAAGTCCACATTTGCTATTTTTGGAATTACCTAGCAAGAGATATGGATTTTTCAAATATTAACATAAAATTGAAATTCAAAATCAGCATTACCTAACCCTAACTGCATTTGCTAGGCGCACCCAAACATATACCCAAGTTTGTCACCACTTAAACCGACGTGCGGGACCTACTGCTCGACCGGGCCCGCTTGTCATACCCACATAGGGCGAGACAGAGAGAGAGAACGGCCTTCATCCCCCCCCCCCCGGCACCGGAAACAGGGGAGTCGGAGAAGCACCGCCGGCGGAGCCAAATTCCGGCCAGGGAGAAGCCGACGGCGGCGAGAAATGGCCGCGCGTCCATCCTAGTGCCCGAGCACCCCGGCTGCTGGTCGTGGATGACCGAGAGATGGACCCAGGGCTGTTGTCCATGGCAACCGGCGGCAGCGCGCGAGCAGCTCTAGTGGCGGCCGACCACAGCGGCGGACGAGGCCAGGAAAAGGGCGCTTTGAGGGCGGCGTGTGGCAGTGGAGGTGCGGCAGTATTCAACCAGGACAGGGAAGGTGTGGAGGAGCTGGTCGGGCGGCGGACATGGAGCTCTGCTTGGCTGGCGATGGCGGCATGGCAATGGCGTGCTCCGGTGGCCGCGCTCTACCGCGGCGAGGAGAGGCCGGAGATGGTGCGGTGGTGCAGCAGGGAGAGGCGGACGTGGTGCTGTAAGTGGTGAGGCGAGAGAAGGATGCTAATTGGGGGAACGATGGTGGCCGCACGGCTTGGCCATGGCGGCCATGGCACGGGAGCACCAAGCTCTAGAGCGAGGGAGGAGCTCGGGCGCGTTGCTAAGAGATGGGGGAGGCGTGCTCGACGCGCGGAGGGGATCCGGGGGCATGGCGACCGAGGTGGAGGAGTTCGGGGCGCGTGGAGGCAAGGCAGGAGCTTCACCCGCGCATGGTCTCCACGTCCTGGCCACGCGTCGCCCTTTGGTGCAAAAACGCGAACAGGTGGCGGGCAGTGAAGTGGACCGTTTGGAGCTCCAATTTGGGCCTGATCTGGGCCGATCTGGGTCTTGGGCCTAAAAGCAAAGTTGTTCATCTCAGTATGCTCTACAATTTCTATTTAAACACCATAGTCATAAGACCCACAGATTAGGAGATAATCAGTCCCCAAATTACCAGTGTCAACAAGTTAAGCTAGGGCTCGGTTTTAGGATTTTGCAATGCTAAACTTGGTCAAATTGATCCCAACTTTTTGCATGTTGTTCTCTATAGAATTGTTTCCAACTTTCATTTTTGGGTCAACTTGAGTTATTCAACAAAACTCGGAGAACGCGAGATGCCAGCGTCGATGTTACAGGAATTAGGGCTTAAAAATGGCAGGTGCTGAAATCAGCCCTAAACTGACTTGTGAGCCCTGTTTGAGCATGTTCCTCACATTTTCATGACTTGACTCTTAAACAAAGTTTGTTCCTTATAAAATTCTCTACAACTTTGTAAAAGGGTGCATAGTCATGCAAAACTTCTAGGTCACACTTTTGAAACGGTCAAACAAAAGTGTTCCAGGGTCCATACATGGTCAACCATCACTTAGAAGCACATTTAGGCAAAATGATCAACATGAACATTGTTCCATTAAGTGTCCTAAGTGTAGTTAAGGTGTTGTAGAGTTCCAAACATACACACCATACATAGGTTGCACAAAAGTGTAGGTTTTAGTTATAATCCAAACAAGCATATAACTTATCATTTCATGTGACTTTTTGATTCCAAACTTCATGAAACTTTTCCAGGGATCAATATAGATAGGTACCAAGGTGAGACACATGAAGATATGGCAATAACACCATCCAAACATATATCTTTGAAAATGACCTATATGTAAAGCTATGATGCAACATCCCACTTTAAGGTAGGCTCATCTCCACTTAATCCATCATGTTTGAGCTTAAACCCACTACTTAATTGGTGATAAACACCTGGGGTGTTATAGCCCTCCCCCCTTAAAAGAATCGCGTCCCGAGATTCGGAATGGAAGACCTTTTAAGGAAGAGAGACACGTTATCTAGTTCACAACATTTGCTATAGCATTCAGCTACAAAGCTTCAACATCGGTGAACAATTTGGTCGAAGGCACTTCCTGATACTTGCTCCTCATGGTAAAATTTGTCTGAAGAATTTCCTTCATTGACTTCCATGAAGCATTGTTACTTTGGGAGGAATCCCAGACAACGCAGTACTTCGTTCTCAATGTACAGAGATCATTGGGTCTATGGGTGAACCACTCACAAGTATCTGACTCTCTAATGAGCACAACATAGGCCATATGAACTTTACATCAACCAAAATCTTCAGAAGTATACTCGTTGAAATGACTCTATATCCACACAGTTTTGAAAAGTGGTTCTCTACCAAAATGGCTTGAGTACAACCTTCCAAAAGGGGTGAGATCATAGATGACAAACATCCTTTGAGGCTATAGGAAACAGACTAACCAATAGACAAGGTCTATGTTGGTCGTAAATGTTCATTCATTTAGACACCAACAATGGAAACTACTTACTATTCCATGCGTGCAGTTCTCTTTCTCTGGTGACAACACTGGATTATCTGAGTATATCGAGGGATTAGTGAATGTGATAGCTGACTCTGTCGGCTTCGTATTTCTGCCAAATGTTACCTAATAAGATTCTTTTATCCAAAGACAACAGTTATCTGGGTTGAATTAGATGCAACCCTTGGGTAAAAACATTTATAAGGTACTAAAGTATGTTATCATTGGAAACTTAGTACCAAAGCAAAATGTAGTGAGGCCTTAAGGACAACAAAAGTTGTAATATTTACTAAACCGTGGGAAGTAGTCTACCACCAAGCGATTGAGTAAAATTTTCCTTGGCGACTTAGTTGTACTGTAAGTTGAGTTGACTTGCAGCATAACAACTTTGTCAGGCCAACCTTTCACCACGAGACTTTCTCTTTAGGGTCATATAGCAGCTCTAGGATGAGAAATCTGTTGTTTGACACTTTTCAAATCGCTTTTGATTTGCAAATTTACTCGTAGAACCCTTGATTGTCCCAATAATTATTGATGAGAGAACATAAAAGCAAAGAGAAAGGGTGTCCAACAGGATCCTTAAGACCACTTAAGAGATCGCCCAATAGAGTAATGAACAAACCATTTGTGGCACCTAAGGGCACAAGGATGCTAATTGAAATTAGGTCATGCTTTCTCTAATTTTTTTTTTTGCTTTAGCTGATAGAACACCATGCACTATTTGTGTGATTGTCCAAGACGGAATTGACTTGGTCACAATGACTCTGGACGATAGAGTATCACTCCAGTTATTGGCTAGTTGATGAACTTCTTGTTGGTTATTGCTCTGTAAGACATAGCCTTCGTAGCTACCAAGGAGTCATTACCTAGCTGGAGATTAACCTCCCTATTAGTAACTAATCATTTGTCTCTCAACACTAAAAGTTCCAAATCTTCATTCTTGATCACAATAATTGTGGTCAATACAAAGCAGATGGTTGCCATCGAAGTCAGCAGATAAGGAGTCACACCAGAGATGGTTGATTTCGATTGTATGGTCATTATGTATACAAGATCGAGACTTAGATAGCTCCATCATATACATAATGTGATGATCGATTCTTATCCAATAGATGACTTGTCCAACTAAAGTGTTGTGCGTCCCTTTTTATTCAACAAGGATGAGATACTTTGCTAACTAGATGGTGGCCATCAATACAGGGACAACTAAGCAAAGTCACTTGTCTACCACCTCTTGTAGTCCATTAATGTTTATGTCGGTGACCTGTTCTTCAAAGGTTATCCTCTTAGCAACTTCAGGAGGAAGCTCTACTACTTTTGGTCCACTATAAGGGTATTTTGATAAGATATGGGAAAGATAACCAAGGAAAAGTTCACATGAGAATAACACGTTGATGTTGTTCCGTAATGGATCATGACTAGAAACCACGATACCAGCGCGTGCCGAGCAGCACAACCTTGTGTCGGCCGCCACAGGAGGCTCTCGGTTTCGTCGCGGCACCATTAGTCGCTACTCATAACACCATTACCGATCACACCACCAAGGTGAAATTTCAAGTGAAACAATTTGGGTGGTAAAAACAAACATTATACAAGGGAGGGATAGCAAGCAAAGGTAGTCACAAGGTTTGGAATTAACCAGGAGGTGATTCGAAGATCAAAACATAGCACAAGAGAACATAGCTCAATTGCCGAATGCGACTAAGCATGAGATTTTTGCTTAATTCCACGCACGTCAAGCGTTCACCAAAGTGATGGAAAAATGAAAGATCATGAGATTTGGTCATGTTGGACAACAACATGAGATCAAAACTGGTAAACATCCCGAGACTTGGGAAGGTTGGGGATGGATTAAGCAAACTTCAAGGCGAAAACCGATATGTAGTCATAGATTGAGTTGATAAGGTAGATGCATGAAATTACAAGCATACGATTTAGAGGCCATAGCAGAGAGACGTGGTGTCACACTAGCTAACCTTTGGGAGAGGTAACCGGAAGGTCCAACATGGATTTGGGTACAGTCTCCACAACTGGCAACATACGAACCATGGTCAAAGGCTAGCGTTGATGGAAATTAACTTGGTTGGTCAGTCGATAAGGGTCTTCCCAAAAATAGTTGCAAAACACCCACGGCTTATGCAACCATATAGGAGAACTAAACTTTGGGCTTTCGGTCAAGCAAAGGCATGGATACAAACATTCAAGGGCTAACCACCAAGTCTACCGGCTCAGACTCCTAAGAGAGAAAACCTAATTGAAGACAACAACCATACAATTACATAACATGAACGTTGTTCTAGGATAAAGCTATTCGACACTCGTATACTCACCGAGGACAAACGAGATGACAACTAGGGCACTACCTAGATAACAAGCATATATACAATATCGCAGTCAAGCAGACATGGGGAAAACTCAAACGAATGGGCTTAAGCAACCAATACAAAGCACAAGGCTCACTCAAAACAAGCATTTATCTAAAGCAAGAACTAACTGCAAGTTTAGTCCAAAACAAACGCTAGCTAAGGTGGGTAACTTAGCATATACATAGAATCTAGACAGCAGCACGGTAATTACTTGTTTCAACCCTAACTGAGGTTGTAGACACCCCACAAAGGTGATCCTAGACTTTCTATAAAGCTTAGGAAGATGACGACACTTTAGTTATTCATACCAAAAGCTAAATCACAGGTTAGCATGGTCAAACATGTTGATGTTTCAGATCTGTACCAATATGGACAGAAAACTGACAAGAACTTCAAAGATGCATAATTAGAGTTCTAGGGACACAACAAGGCTGAGCCTTAACTTTATGTAAAGCTTATTAAGTTGTCTATAACTTTCCCATTATCATATTAAGATGGTTCTATAGCCAACAAGGCCAAACAAGACAAAGAAGACATCTCTGCCCAGATTTGGACAGACTCTGTCATCCCACATTACAAGCTCATAAGTAGAGATTTAGACCACCAAAATTTGTGATATAGGACAATTTGGAAAGCTTAGAAAAAGTACTACACTTCTTCTATTATCTCCAAGACATGATTCCATACGCACATAGGTCAATAAAAGCAAACATTCAGATCTGTTCTGAACATAAGCAGAATCTTGACAACAAACTTCTAAAATTCATAACTCTAAAACCGTAAGACCTGGGGTCATGCAATTTTAGGACCAGCAAGATAAGTAAGTTAGCTACAACTTTGGTATTCCCCATAACTACAGAAAACACCATTATGACCACGAAAGCATCACTACAACCGAAAACGTTCTAGCATCCAACATTCGACAAGCAAAACTAAATTTGCCTTTGTTCTACTTAACAAGAGAGCACACAAACATGTTATTCTAGTAGCTCTAATTATTATTACCTTAGACCAACTAATTTAATTCATTAATAAGAATCACAATTACTTAGGTGAGGTCTAAAGCATTTGCAAACACTTGTATGACAACAAATTCACCCCTTAACTAAACTAGAGGGCATTTACAGGTTCAAACATGTAACCACATCAATCACAAGTTACACACTATAGAACAAGGGTGAGAGGAGCATCGCTATGCATAAGGCAACAATCATGAAGATGCATGTTTCGTCCTATTCGTCCTCACAAGATTGCCAACCTAAGGTGGCGATCACGTTCTATGTTGGTGGCATAACACGCACTCTCTCGATATATAGCTAGTCGTCAGCTACATTCGACTTACGCATTCGTGGTTAGCGTACCTGCAGAAAAGTTTCATTGCAGCCCAACATTTCCCAATATAGCACACAATGAAAACAGAAAGGTGAAATTCTAAGCACTCCCATATACATATACCCCTGTATACGTACATGTAGTACCAAAACTACCCGAATCATTAATCACCCTCAATTAAGTACCTTCATATATACATGCGTGTGACATGTAAATAATCTAGTAACCAAAACTAGCTCTCCCCTAGACCGTAGGTTGTACGGTCATGCTCTCACAACTCACACTTACCTGAGCGTAGGTGCGACGTTGCATAAAAGTAAACTAGCAACATATATGGCTATTTCATATATGAAGGCTACCTCTAATCTGACACACCGGGTAGTATAGTGTGGGAGAGTTATCACACATACATACCTTGGCCTGGGCGTAGATGCATAAATGAAAAACCCCCAAGTTAGTACTTATATAAGCCACCTAATAATCCTTATATGGGCATAAGGAAATTGACCACTGGCATACTTAGATTTAGAATTCAGTTTTCACAAACCTATATATAGCTATAAGTTGATAAAACTGATTTTATAAAACAAAACCTTTGTTTTAAATACACATACGACAAGTTAAATGTTGAATCTTGCTCCGATACCAGCTGTAACGGAACCGTCCAAATTATAAGAGCACAAGTACAAAAACAATCACCGAAATGATCAAATTCTCGCACTTGAGCCCATATAACTCCGGTAGTCCAATGAAATCACGAGGGATTTCAAACCAACCAACATACAAGTCAAGATCGTAGTGATTCAACATAACAAGTCACATGTCATAACCATTTCACAAGTAAATCAATTTACATCGGAGTTCAACATAGTTATTACAACTTACATTGAAAAGTAGCGGAAGCAAAGTAATTTGAAACTAACATTAATCTTATTTCAAATACATGCCAGTACCAAGGTCGACTTCCAACAAAAGCATTAGAGATAAGGTAAATAAGAAGGATCATGCCCATGATCACACTCTGCCACAAGGCAGGAGTCAACCAACTCTTGCAGCCGCCATGATACATCATAACCTGCAACAAGTGGGGATAAAACCCTGAGTACAAGAAGGTACTCAGCTAGACTTACCCGTCAGAAACCAGAAATAAGGTGACACCAAGGATCATGCAAGGCTGATATAAAGTGGGGCTAGCTTGACAACATTTTGCATAAAAACTTATTATGGATAAGTAATCATTAATGCTTAAGCATCAAGTTAATTATCATTAACCTGTCATCTATATTAGGACCTGTACTAGAGCACTCACTTTATTAGGAGCAAACAATATTAACCATAGCAGGTATAAATTGAGGCAACCTTTCCATCGTCATTCAATTAACCATCCGTTCAATTTAATGGAATCTACGTTGCCGCTGCTCAAGTCAAGTGCTCACTAACCGGGAGCGACGGCGATTCGAATCGAATTCCTATCCAGCTGGAGGGGTATTTCTAACACTCAACGTGCAGACCCCTGCCAGGGTCGCACAGGCCACCTTTTCATATGATTCAGGAATCGCGGGTCCGAATGATGTCGCGACCCCAAGGGCGACACTCTGCCAGGTGATAGGGACTCTAACCGCCCCTTGGTCTCACGCCAATGTCCCCAAGCACATCCTTTCTCTCCTCCAAGAAGCAACCTACCATTCGATTCCCGGCCTGAATCACATTACTCGGCTTCGCGGTCGGAACGACTTATCCGACCAACTAAGTGTTAGACTGCGTTCAACATGACTCAAGGACGTACAGCGAATTGGTCCTTAAACGACTCAGACGGGGATAGATTCACACCCAAGACCTCCATGCCTTGTTGCTTCACTATCGTCATCCCGCCCGGTCTCATTTCATTTTATTAACACATGGTTCTATTCCATGATAGCAAATATAGCCAACCGTGCCATATATGAATATCCCTACATCTCGCAGGTGACAGGAAATCACCTGACTTCTACCGCTTAAAGCAGGGCTAAGCATCTATTCGATCCTAGTCTATGTAGGATTCAGGGATTCATATATCTGGACAAGGAATGATATAATGCAGCAAGGTTTTCAACCAACTCCTACCACTTAATGCAACAATACTTATAACATATATATAATTAATTGCTTTGAAGATAGGAGGCTTATAATGCTCCGGGGCTTGCCTGGGATCCGACTCAAGTTAGAGTATGTCAGATGAAGTCACTTGGCGAGCAACCTCCAAACTACTACTTGTCCGGTCCTTCTATCTTCGGGTTTGGATCCACCAAACACCGTCTTCGGGTTTGGCTCCACATCAGGTCCTTCACGTGCTTCAGCTAGCGTACCTAAATGAGGTGCAATAATGCATACGTATGAATGCATAGAAGTACAATAAACAAAGTAATCAAACAAGCATACCAAAGTTCTCATAAACACCTAGAGCTAAATAACTTAATCCTCACTAAGGCATAACATAGAAGATTGCAAACACATCAATCAAGACACAAGTCTTATAAGATCCTAGGGTACCAAACCAAGTACCAACAATGACATGTGTCACACTTCAATACACAAGCATGACAAAGTTAATCAAAGCACTAGAACTAGAAATTGCCACATTCTAGGCATCAGAACAGCAGCTAAGTAATTTAATCATAACTGGAGATCTAAAACTCCAAATGACTTGCAAGAAGACATTATGGAAAGCTTATGAAATTATCTAAATTCCATTTATAAACATCACAGCATGATTCCAAAGTTTAACATGTCGAATTTACACAAAAACCGAAACTGGTCTAACAAGACAGAGAGCAAGCAATTCTATAACCTAACTTTAAACAGCTGTAGTTTCTAAACCATATGGCCAAATGCCACCAAATTTTAACAGCAGCTAGATATATAAATTATCTACAACTTTTGTATAAACAAGTTTCACAATAGAGCACATTATCATGAAGAACTTTGCTAAGTTCCCAGATCTGTCCAGAAGCTTTGTTTGCAAGGAATAATTATTAACTTATGTTACAAACATATAATTTGACAAAACCAACTTTACTAACATTTCAAACATGACTAATGAACACCAGAAAACATAGTGTCAATTACTAAATAAATTCTTTTAATACATTTTCTTAATTTATTTAGATAATTAGGTGGAATTATGACTACATCATAAAGATGCTCAATAAATTCTACCAAAATTACAGGGGTCTACAAATGCTACCAAAAGTCTACTGTCCAAATTCAAAGCTATTTGGACAAGTATATCAACCTCTATGAAAAAGACAAATAGCTATTGCAATAAATTATGTGAGAGCAAGTTAAACCTAAAACTCAATATTTTCTATGAACACATGGCCATAGTTTGGATCAAAATGATAGAGCATCCTCATACTAAGATAATGGAACAACATTTTCCATTTTATCATTTATATATTATTTATAAGCTATTTATTAAGCCATAAACAAGTTAACTCAATAACTAGATCATGCAATAAGCAATGACCATGAAATTTATACCACAGTACATACATATCATGACAAACCTACCATAAAAATTTCACATCATTTGGAGCATCACAACTCAAGATATAAAATGACAAGCAAAATAATATAGATTTCCTTATTTATCAAGGTCCAATCAAAACCCTAAGAAAACAGTGAACAAATAGTGTGTTTAATATTTTTCCTAGCAAGTACATGTCATCACAAAATTAATAAAACAAGAATCACTAATTTTGGAGTTCTAAAACTCCAGATCTTGCTCTGGTTAAGTTTAAAGGCATTTTTAGAGTATTTTTAAAACTTAAATAAAGACATCAGAAAATACCTACAAACATGTAACATTTTATGACTGCACTGCATAGATCTTTTCACAAGGTTTCCAAAAAGTCCACATTTGCTATTTTTGGAATTACCTAGCAAGAGATATGGATTTTTCAAATATTAACATAAAATTGAAATTCAAAATCAGCATTACCTAACCCTAACTGCATTTGCTAGGCGCACCCAAACATATACCCAAGTTTGTCACCACTTAAACCGACGTGCGGGACCTACTGCTCGACCGGGCCCGCTTGTCATACCCACATAGGGCGAGACAGAGAGAGAGAACGGCCTTCATCCCCCCCCGGCACCGGAAACAGGGGAGTCGGAGGAGCACCGCCGGCGGAGCCAAATTCCGGCCAGGGAGAAGCCGACGGCGGCGAGAAATGGCCGCGCGTCCATCCTAGTGCCCGAGCACCCCGGCTGCTGGTCGTGGATGACCGAGAGATGGACCAAGGCCTGTTGTCCATGGCAACCGGCGGCAGCGCGCGAGCAGCTCTGGTGGCGGCCGTCCACAGCGGCGGACGAGGCTAGGAAAAGGGCGCTTTGAGGGCGGCGTGTGGCAGTGGAGGTGCGGCGGTATTCGACCAGGACAGGGAAGGTGTGGAGGAGCTGGTCGGGCGGCGGACATGGAGCTCTGCTTGGCTGGCGATGGCGGCATGGCAATGGCGTGCTCCGGTGGCCGCGCTCTACCGCGGCGAGGAGAGGCCGGAGATGGTGCGGTGGTGCAGCAGGGAGAGGCAGACGTGGTGCTGTAAGTGGTGAGGCGAGAGAAGGATGCTAATTGGGGAAACGATGGTGGCCGCACGGCTTGGCCATGGCGGCCATGGCACGGGAGCACCAAGCTCTAGAGCGAGGGAGGAGCTCGGGCGCGTTGCCAAGAGATGGGGGAGGCGTGCTCGACGCGCGGAGGGGATCCGGGGGCATGGCGACCGAGGTGGAGGAGGTCGGGGCGCGTGGAGGCAAGGCAGGAGCTTCACCCGCGCATGGTCTCCACAACCTGGCCACGCGTCGCCCTTTGGTGCAAAAACGCGAACAGGTGGCGGGCAGTGAAGTGGACCGTTTGGAGCTCCAATTTGGGCCTGATCTGGGCCGATCTGGGTCTTGGGCCTAAAAGCAAAGTTGTTCATCTCAGTATGCTCTACAATTTCTATTTAAACACCATAGTCATAAGACCCACAGATTAGGAGATAATCAGTCCCCAAATTACCAGTGTCAACAAGTTAAGCTAGGGCTCGGTTTTAGGATTTTGCAATGCTAAACTTGGTCAAATTGATCCCAACTTTTTGCATGTTGTTCTCTATAGAATTGTTTCCAACTTTCATTTTTGGGTCAACTTGAGTTATTCAACAAAACTCGGAGAACGCGAGATGCCAGCGTCGATGTTACAGGAATTAGGGCTTAAAAATGGCAGGTGCTGAAATCAGCCCTAAACTGACTTGTGAGCCCTGTTTGAGCATGTTCCTCACATTTTCATGACTTGACTCTTAAACAAAGTTTGTTCCTTATAAAATTCTCTACAACTTTGTAAAAGGGTGCACAGTCATGCAAAACTTCTAGGTCACACTTTTGAAACGGTCAAACAAAAGTGTTCCAGGGTCCATACATGGTCAACCATCACTTAGAAGCACATTTAGGCAAAATGATCAACATGAACATTGTTCCATTAAGTGTCCTAAGTGTAGTTAAGGTGTTGTAGAGTTCCAAACATACACACCATGCATAGGTTGCACAAAAGTGTAGGTTTTAGTTATAATCCAAACAAGCATATAACTTATCATTTCATGTGACTTTTTGATTCCAAACTTCATGAAACTTTTCCAGGGATCAATATAGATAGGTACCAAGGTGAGACACATGAAGATATGGCAATAACACCATCCAAACATATATCTTTGAAAATGACCTATATGTAAAGCTATGATGCAACATCCCACTTTAAGGTAGGCTCATCTCCACTTAATCCATCATGTTTGAGCTTAAACCCACTACTTAATTGGTGATAAACACCTGGGGTGTTACAATTAACATGAAGCCGTGAGCCTGAGAAGGTGTCACGTTCAACCATTCTCGCATGGTATCAGAGCTAGGTCGTTTCTTGATAGACTCGTCCATGGCTACCTCCTCCGGGCAACCTGCTGCCTTCTCCCTGAAAGGATCACTGATAGGATGTCCATTATTGGAGAAACTAGCCAAAAACAACTTCACGCTGTGGAAGCTACAAGTCCTGTCCGCCATTAGGGGTGCTCAGCTCGAGCACTACCTTGAAGCCGAGACGGCGGTGGTGCCGCCGAAACAAATCGCCAAGACGGCCGACAAACCAGATGAGTTGATTCCAAATCCTGAGTACTAATCTTGGTATGCTAAGGAACAATAGATACTCAACTATCTAGTTTCATCTGTTTCCAAAGAAATTATTGTCCAGCTCTCGACGTGCACCACGTCGGTGCAATTATGGAAGGCGATCCATGACATGACCGCCTCCCATTCTCACGGCCGCATCATCAACACTCGCACGGCCTTGGCCACTGCAAAGAAAGGGTCCTCCTCCATCATGGACTACTTCAACAAGATCAAGTCGCTTGCTGATGACATGGTGGCTGCAGGGAAGAAACTAGAAGATGAAGAAGTGGCGTCCTACGTCCTCGCGGGTCTCGACTCTGACTATGACCCGGTTGTTTCCACTGTGGGCGGGTGTGTTGAACCACTCAGCCTCGGGGAACTTTTCACCCAACTTGTGAGTTGGGAGCAGCGTCTGGATATGGCTCACGACGGCGATGGATCTGGCTCCTCCGCCAACTCTGCCACCCGTGGAGGACATGGTGGCTTCAATCGCAGTGGAGGTGGAAGCCGCGACAGACGTGGATGTGGCCGCGGGAACAACGGCAATGGTGGCCGTTCTTAGCAGCGCAGCCCCAAGAGTGATGGCCCTATCTGCCAGCTTTGTGGTAGGGAGGGTCACACTGTTCTACGCTTCCACAAGCGCTTCGACGCGTCGTTCTAGAGCACACCGGACCAGCATTAGTGCTCAGCCTCGTCTACCATGGCATCATATAGCGTCGACACCAACTGGTACACAGATACCGGTGCCACCGACCACATAACTGGTGAGCTTGAGAAGCTCTCCACACGTGACAAGTATCACGGCACCGACCAGGTGCACACTGCCAGTGGAGCAGGTATGAGAATCAATCAAATTATTCAAACTTTTGTTCGTACCCCGAACCGTAACCTTGTTCTAAATAATGTCCTTTATATTCTTGAAGCCAATAAAAATCTTGTTTCCGTTCATCGCTTTACGTCTGATAATCATGCATTTATTGAGTACCATCCAAATCATTTTGTCATTAAGGATCAGGTCACGAAGAAGCCTCTTCTTAGAGGAAGTTGTCAAGGGGGCCTCTATCCATTGAAGCCTAGCCCCAGTCGAATAAGGAGTCGCTTGGCGCTGTCAAGATCCCTTCATTTAGATGGCATAGTCGTCTTGGTCATCCATCATCTGCTATTGTTCATCATGTCCTTAGTCGTAGTAGTATTCCTTTTATTTCTGAAAAGAATAAAGAAATTGTATGTGACGCTTGCTAGAAAGGCAAGAGCCACTAGCTGCCCTATCCAAGATGTACAAGCATTTCCTCTAGTCCATTAGAACTAGTCTTTTCTAATATATGGGGTCCAACGCCTACTTCTATAGGCTGAAACAGTTATTATGTCAGTTTTATTGATGACTTTAGCAAATTTACTTGGATATATTTACTGCACCACAAATCAGACGTTTTTTAGAAATTTCATGACTTTCAGAATCTTGTTGAGCGCTAGTTTAATAAGAAAATTATTGCTATGCAAACCGACTGCGGCGGCGAATACCAAAGGCTTAATTCTTTTTTCAGCGCATTGGCATATCCCATCATGTGTGCTGTCCTCACGCACATCAGCAAAATGGGGCAGCTGAACGCAAACATAGGCATATTGTAGAAGTTGGTCTCTCTCTTCTAGCACATGCATCTATCCCCTTGAAATTTTGGGACGAGGCTTTTGCCACAGCCGCATATCTCATAAATTGTCTTCCTAGCAAGGTCACTAATGGCCAAACTCCACTAGAGCGGCTCTTCCATCAAAAACCTGATTACAGTAACCTTCGTGTCTTTGGTTGTGCCTGTTGGCCCAATCTTCGACCATATAATTCTTGCAAACTCCAATTTCGCTCCAAACAATGTGTTTTCTTGGGGTACAGTCATATGCACAAAGGCTTTAAGTGCCTTGACGTCACAGAAGGGCGGGTATATATCTCGTGTGATGTGATTTTTGACGAAGACGTGTTTCCTTTTGCCAAACTCCACCCAAATGTCGGCGCCCGTTTACGTTCTAAAATTCTCCTTCTTCCACCCCACCTGCTTAATTCTTCATCTGGTTCCGGGGACAACATTACTTCTGATCCGTTTGGTAATGATTCCCTGCCCACTGACGCTTTGCAGCATGCAGATCCTGTTGAAAATCCAGAGCCAAATGAGCCGAATTCCAGTAACAACTGGCATCATTTTATTTCACCGGGTGCCTTTCCTTTTTTGGCAGGAACACGCACAAGCTCGCAGGCTGATCCACCTGCCCCATCGAACTCTGACGCCAGCATATCTGCCTCGGATCAGGCTGCGTCCGCAGCGCTCCCGTACGGGTCGTTCTCCGCTACTCCGAATGCGCCACCTGGTGCCTCCGGTCCGCCGCCAAGGGTACATGGTGCAGCTGCTCAGGCGCAAGGGGGGACAACATCTGCTTCGAATCCTCCGCCACTGGGATCCTCTACATCACCAGGTACTTCCTCTTCGACACAGCCGGGTGCTGCAGGATCGGGTGTGGCGTCACTAGCCCAGTCTGGATCTTCTACGGCAACTGCACCTGACGCTGGTCTACCTGATCCACCTGTTGCTCCATCTCGGCCTACTACACGCTCATAGCATGGTATTCATAAACCCAAGGTATATACTAATGGTACTATTCGCTATGGTCAGCTAGCTGCTACTTCTGAAGGTCCGCTCGATTTGCAAAGTGCATTGGCTGACAAAAATTGGAAACATGCAATGGACGTTGAATTTGATGCTTTGCGTAGAAACAAAACTTGGCACTTAGTACCACCAGTAAAAGGGAAAAATATTATAGGATGCAAATGGGTGTATAAAATTAAAAGAAGGTCAGATGGAAAAATTGAAAGATATAAAGCTCGGTTGGTGGCTAAAGGGTTTAAACAACGCTATGGTATAGACTACGAAGACACATTCAGTCCAGTAGTTAAAGCAGATACCATTTGTCTTGTGCTTGTCCTTGCCTTGTCAAGAAATTGGTGCTTAAGGCAGTTAGATGTTACAAATGCCTTTTTACATGGGTACCTTGAAGAAGAGGTTTATATGAGACAACCACCAGGGTATGAAGATAAAAACAAACCGAATTACTTGTGCAAATTAGATAAGGCTTTGTATAGACTAAAACAGGCTCCTTGGGCTTGGTATTCTCGGTTGTGCAACAAACTTCAGAGCCTTGGTTTCATTCCTTCAAAGGCAGATACATCACTCTTCTTCTATCGTAAGGGACACCATGTCATTTTTTTGCTTGTCTATGTTGAGGATATTATTGTGGCCAGCTCTTCACAGGATGCAGTTGATGCTCTACTCCGTGATCTTGAGAAAGAGTTTGCAATCAAGGATCTAGGCGATCTACACTATTTCCTTGGTATTCAAGTTCAAAGGAAGAAAGGTGAGCTGCTGTTGTCACAAGAAAGGTATGCCTTTGATATCTTGAAAAGAGTCAACATGCAGCTTTGCAAACCTGTGAAAAGGCCACTATCAACTTCAGAAAAGTTATCAGTCACCAGTGGAACACAGTTAGGAGTGGATGATTCTACAAGGTACAGGAGTATTGTGGGAGCTCTTCAATACCTTAGATTGACTCGACCAGATCTTTCATTTGCAGTCAATAAAGTGTGCCAGTTTCTGCACTCTCCTACTACTGTTCACTGGGAGGCTGTTAAAAGGATTTTGAGATATGTTCAAGGGTCAATTGGCCTAGGTATTAAAATCAGGAAATCTGACTCTATGCTTGTTAGTGCCTTTTCTGATGCAGATTGGACCGGTTGTCCAGATGATAGGCGCTCTACATGAGGTTTTGCTGTTTACATTGGCTGCAACCTTGTATCATGGTGTGCAAGGAAGCAAGCAACAGTTTCCAGGTCGAGCACAGAAGCTGAATACAAATCGTTGGCCAATGCCACTGCTGAGGTAATGTGGATACAAAAGTTGCTTGATGAGTTATGTATGCCGCATCCTAAAGCAGCAAGATTGTGGTGTGATAATATTGGAGCAACGTATTTATCAGCTAACCCTGTGTTTCATGCTCGTACTAAGCACATAGAAATAGATTTCCACTTTGTGCGCGAGCAGGTTGCAGCCAAGCGCTTGGACATAAGATTTATCAGCACCAATGATCAGATAGCTGACGGGTTCACCAAACCTCTCCCTGAGAGACAAATGTTGCTGTTAAGAAACAATCTCAACTTGTATGACACGTTGTGATTGAGGGAGGGTGTTGGAATATCTATTCTATTCTGTTGTGATCTACGCCAGGATATCTGGAAGAGGTGCATGCACATGCACGGTTGTTACACGCCTGGATGGAGAGCAAGATATGGCTTCGTAGTTAGTTAGAGGTACTTGGCTGTTGTTATTTGATCTGTTGTAAGCTAAGTAATTAGTAGATTGTTGTGCAAGTTGTAAGTGCCACGCTGAGGGCTTTTCTCAGCTATATTAACACGAAGCCGTGAGCCTGAGAAGGCGTCACGTTCAACCATTCTCACAGGGGGTGCTACAGAGGTCCACGTATAAAGAATAGAAAATTTTCAGAGGCATAAGCAACAGCCTCTATAAATCTGATTTTGAGAGGCAGGTGTATATATGGCCCACTTTTGAAAAATACTGAAGTCCACATAACAAAGCAAAGCCTAGGTCATGTGCTCATTCTCTTGCGTATCCGTTGATGGTGCATGAGGCGCGCCTGATCTACCCGACTCTTTTGGTAGCATGATCAAAAACATATGTGCTGGATGATGATCAGCAATGCCCTAGCGAGCTCCTCCAATGCAGCCACCTCAGTGCTGGTGAAGGCATCAGATGTCGACATGTTGTGGTGCCACCACCAACTCAACCACAACTGCTGGATGACATCAGGGCTGCTTTTTAACCAATTTGTATAGATGAATTTAGTGACACCATCCTCTTGAGATACTAACTTCATAGTCAGTATATGGCCCAACCTCTGAAATCATGTGTGATTTACATGGACCTTGTAGTTGAGGAGGGTACTTCTCCCTCTTATTGTGCTTCTCAAGAGGAGATTCCATTCCCTCAGGGGTAGCACCCTCGGAGTTTTCACTATTGGAAACGTGAAATTCCCTAACAGTTTTGATTTTTTTTACGGTTATTGCATAAACCGTTAGGGTAATTAGTATTAACTTGACGGTTTCTAAAAAAACACACAGGAAAATTATATTATCTTGACGGTTCCTAGAAAACACAAAGGGAAATAATCGACAGGGAATCTCCTAATTAACTAGTGACGGTGCACCATCAGGGAAATTAAATTATACTATCAGACATTTTTTTTATTTCCCTGTCACGCTAGCCTTAATGGTTATTCCCTGATGGTGCACCGTTAGGGAAATTAAATTATTATTTTCCTGACGGTATTTTCAGTTTTCCTGTAGTGTTTATAGGTTGGGCTGATCTAGTTTATCAGCTCTGTGTATCATCATCAAGTAGCATGGGGCAACATTGTCACATGTGCATCATCAGGCAACACAACCATCACACGCCATGTTGTGTTATGTCGTTGTAGTGGTGGGGGCTGAGCCCTAGTGTCACCATCAACAATGCTGTGTCATGCCTAATTGGTCGTACTGTCGGTACAGTCACGTTGTGGTCCGTTGTGCCATGTAGATGCTACTACTATTTTTATCTATTATTAGATATCATGTTGCATTACCAATTGTTCGATGCTCACTCATGAAACCACTGATAATGTGGACACTTCTGATCAAGTCAACTTCAAAGTCACTACCTATAAAAGAATGATGCCATGCATGCTTGAGGTCGTCCTTGAAACACTGGCTCTAGATCCATGGCCATGCACTACTAACACATTTGTGACATCATCACCGATGATGTTCCTGATGGATGAAGGTGTGAACTCTAGTTGATGTGTTCAAGAAACCATGGTGCTCTTCACCATTCGATTGGGTCATTAGTGAAAGCCCTAAGTTTTCGAATAGTTGTGATTGAGCTAGGGTCGTCCACATGAGGTGATGAGCAAGGCTAGGAGATGGTGGAGATATAGATCAACCTATATGAAGCAAGGCTCGCACCTGGAGGGAAGTAGGAGATGAAAACAAGCCCAAAGGCAAGGGAATATGCTAGGGGTTTTCATTTTTCTGGCTAAAATGCAATAGAGTGCATGGTCAGGTTAAAGATAGATATATAGCCAAGTGGGGAAATCTAAAGAGAAGACGATTATCTAGTGGCACTAGGTTTGAACTAAATTTGCATATGTATTGGACCTAGTGATGTGGTGAGAAAGCAAGTGAAAATGCTTTTGAAAAGTTAACTCAATGATTAAGTGGTGGTTTTCAAGTTTGGAACACATTTGGAGTTAGTGCATTTGAAAATAAATTAAGAGCAGTGCTATCTAGCTCTTTTTCAATGGCGTGCTGCAATCGTTAGTGAGAAGCTGTTGATTGTGTGTACTTGTGTGCCTCTATTGATGATTTTGACCTGCTCCTCCCTGCACAGGTTTAAACATGTCCACCTCGACATCGGTTACTTAAGCAATAAAATGGGGTATCATCTGCATGAGCTAATTGTCAATTTCTACTCTAGTCGCAGCATCTATAATATGACTACGAGAGATGCTAGTCGTTGATTTATTCTCTATTCAGACCATTTGTGATGCTCATGCTAGTGGCGGATGCAGGATGAGAATCAAGGAGGGGCTAAAACAATGGAGATGTTGATTTGCATGAAGATTTAACGGTGATTTGAGGTTTTTGCTACAGTGTTTTAGTGGTAAATCCAGTCATTAGGGGGGCTGGAGCCCACCCAGCCCCCTGTAGATCCGCCGCTGGCTCATGCTACGTGTGCGTGAAATTATAATACATTTAGTAGTTAAAATATTGTAATATGTTACTCAAATATGAATCCAAGAGGCACCTTCCCCTCTAAGTCCGAATCCTCTATATATACTACCGGAGAGGCTCAACACAAATATGACATGCACGTTATACCAAATCTACTAAGATTTTATCAAGAATAGCAACTTAATTACACTACTACAGAAAAGATTTTGCGAGGACTTTTGAAATAGGCCTCCAAGGCGGGCAACATTTTGATCTGCCTCGGTTAATGCTAGACATTAACCGAGGCGGTCATTTTTTATTAACTGATGTGGTTACAAAAGCCGCTCGCAAAATCTATTAAAATGTCCGCCTTGGTTAATATTGATTAACCGAGGCGGTTATCCTAACGCAACCACCTCGGTTAATACATTAACCGAGGTGGGCACGCTATAAGGCCCGCCTTGGAAAATACTGGCCCAATACAGAGCCCAGACAGCCTATCTGGGCTCGATATCACACCCAGTATAAATATACCGCAGTTAGCCACTTTAGGGTTTCATTCTCTCATTTCCTCCCTCACCCACGGCGCTGCACCTCGCCTCCTCCCTCAAGCGACGAACCGCGGTTCCTCCCTCACCACTCGGCTCTCACTCGCCTCCTGTCTCTCCCTCACTGTGCCTCCTCTCTCTCCTTCACCGCACCTCCTCCCTCACCACTCGGCCCTCACTACGCTGTTCGGCGGGCATGGGGCCGCGTGACCCGGCGGCAGGTGGCTGCGCGCCCCTGGCCACCTACTACGGCGGCTCAAGGCAGGGGTGGCTTGGATCGGGCGCGGTTCTTCTGGCTGGATCTGGGCGCGGGCCAGGCGGCGGTGGTGCGGCCGCACCTTCGAGTTGCGGAGGCGGCGCACCGAGGTCGCGGTGGCCGATGCGGGCGCGGGCCCTCCTCCACCTCTAGATCTGGCCCGCGTCCTCCTCTTCCTCCTTCGGCGTGGCTGCCGTGGCAGGATCCATGCGCGGCCTCCTCCTCCTCCTCTGGTGTGGCTGCAACGGCTCAAGCACCTCCACCACCACCTCCGACGACGACGATCACCTCCACGACCTCTGACGATGACGACCAAGTGGATCTGCGCTCGTGGTGGCCGGATCTGGCGAGCAGCGGGCGGATCCGGCGAGCGGCGGTGGCGGCCCACGGATGGGCTCGGCGGGCCCATGGATGGGCTCACGGGCTCATCCACGGGTTTTCCCTTTTTTATTTTTTTATTCGATTAACCGAGGTGGGCATCAAAACGCCTCGGAAAATACCTCCATTTACCATGACCTATGGTCCGAGCCGTTTTCGATGCCCGCCTCGGTTAATACTTTTTGCCTACCGCGATTATTATTTTCTGTAGTAGTGTTAATAACATGGTATGGTTGATAATAATTTTTAATTATACCTTATCTCAAAACAATATTTATATACCTGTAATTGCAAATACTTGACCAACATCCTCAGACAGTAGACTTAGTCCGCCATAACTTCTGTCACTTTCAGCCCATAGAGGAAACAACTGCATGTTATTTGAATTATTAGTGGACAGATGCTAATTTCATGGTAAAATAGCTTATAAATCTTTCAAAAATGTCATAATATTCAAAAGAAAAAAAATCAAAACTCCATTATTTGTTTCACACAATAGCAATCTGAGGAGAAAATGATAAAATAAGGAATTATCACAATGTTGGGATGAATTCTTCAATCATCTCAATGTTAAGGGTGACCCCTCCATTTCAAATTATAATACACTTTAGTTTTGTCCGAAGTCAAACTTCTCTAGTTTTAACCAAGTTTTTAGAAAATATATAGTAGCATGTACAAGTTAAAAATAAATGCACTATGAAAACATATTTCATGGTGAACTTAATGAAACCAATAATAATATTGTAGATAATGGTGATTTTTTTCATAAACTTGGTCAAAGTTAAAGGAATTTCACTTAGGACAAAGTCAAAGTGAACTATAATTTGTGACTATTAGTGGTAATATGTACAGTAAAATAGCTAAATATTGTTCGTATTTAACTGATTCACACAACTGAACAACAACACATTTTAATTAGTGTTTGACTTATTTTTATTCTAAAAAAAAGAGAACTATTGAATTATCTCTATTTTTACATTTATATTGAGACCCCTAGAAGTGGACAATTATTATTATCAGATATCTTCAAATTTCTGTAACGTACTATAGTTTTTCAAGAAAACACTTCACTTCTGAAACATGATATTGGTTGTAGTATATAAGAGAAATGAATCAGAATGGATGTGCATGATGGAAATAAAATGGGATGGCAGATGCTTCCAAGCATGGAATAGAAACTAGAGATAAATTATTTTCTCATTAAATAGCTTTTGCCAGAGGCTAATCACTATCTTCTCTAGCTCAATTCCAGCCTCTTCAAGAAACGTTTAGTACAACTGGTCAACAATATCTCCTTATGTACTTTACGTAAGTAAAAAAGTTTTATCCATAAAAAGGGTTATTAAAATGTGTTTAGTAGAGAGGATAACTATCTCATTCTTAAATGATATCTTTTTCATAGACAATATCAGTCTTGAAGGTATATCAATGAAAATGGCAGATCTACATAAAACTGTAAAATTATACCTCCATATATGTCATGTCATCAAAGCCAGCGATACAGAAGAGAACAATAGAAGACATTAGTGGCCAATTTTTAAACAAGTTCTTATTCGTAGTCAAAGTGATAGGTTGCTCAACATTCTCTTCAGCACCAGCGAAATGGCCATTAATAGTCTTTGTTGCTTGATCTTCCTCTTTCTCAAGTTTGTGTGTATGCAATGTCTCCTGAAACAAATTTGTAACACTACTTTTAATCAATGTTATCCTAACGCTAAATGCTAAACACAGTCACTTCTCGTTTAGCCATTAATTTGGCTAAATGACTACTTAATTAGACAAAACAATCATTTAAACAGGATAAACACAGATTTAACGGAAATGGTGTGTAAATGGGCTAAATGACCATTTAGGTGAATAGTCCATTTCATAGAAATCAATCTGAGCATCATTAGGTGATCAGTCATAAAAGTTGAACATAACATAAAAAACAAAAAAATTGATAGCACTAAAAACATCTAATACAGGAAGAGGTCTCCGCAGCTCCTTCCATTCTTAATAATTATCTTATCCACCTAGCCATCCTACTAGGCCAAAAAAAGATATTAGAATAACACTAGTTCCTACGCATTACAGTTGGAACTCGTGCAGAGAAAATATATTTGAGTAAGATGTTCTTAATAAGACCTGGCGGTGATAAACTACCGATGTGTGCTATCCACGGCTCAGAGCTACTTTGGTGACTTTTCATAAACATTATGGTCCATCATTGTGTATCATCTATGGTAGAACTTGTGCTTGTAATTTTGAAGCAAAGGAGAGCGCACTCATTCTTGCACTACTATATGTAAATGATGTGCTAGGAAAGAATATTGGAGATGTACACTATACACAATACCTCATTCACTACACATACATGCTCAGAATATAGCTCAGAATGTAGCAAAGTTATCATGATATGCGGATGGATTGATCTTTCTCCTATAGAGTTACTATATAATTAAATGAGTTCCAAATTCCAAATCGAGGCTTATTTGCCATTTCCATTCTATGCTAGTTCTCTATGTATTAACTAATGAAGTATTATCAAATAAATATAACTGATCATTTGATCGAATATATAAGAAAATAATAGCACTTGTTAACCACACGTACGTGGAGACAAACACAGCTCAGTAGAATACCAAGGCAAAAGACCGTTATACATAAACAAGGTAAGAAATATGGAAACCTATTAAATTTTAAGAATTTGTGAGCTGAAGTAAAATTATATTAAATTAATTGAAGTATATGCATATGTCACACGATTACCTTCCAAAAAATGAGTTGGCAGGAAACAATTTTGGATATTTCTCTGTTGGCTGTCAATTGGAAGAAAAGAATAAGAATAACATGGATGCACGATTATGCAGATATGAATAAAACTCCAATTTTCGAAGGATTTAACGGATACCTGTGCAAGATATCCGCCAATGGATGGCCCAAGAATAAGACCTATTGCCCATGAAGTGCTAATCTAATCATATAAATCAAGTATATCATTTGAAATGTTCCCTTTTAAAATATAGTGGAAATTAAACATACAACTATAGGATATGTTTAGTTCTTACAAGTGACAATCCAATAGCATGATGCTCAGGTCGAGAAACTTCAACAGCGTAGGCCTGTAAATATCAATTGTCATGTTACTAACTATACCATTGTTGGGCTCCATGAAGAACTTTAAGTAATTGGTTATCAATATATATCATACTCTTAAGGTTCCAAGTAATCCATTCAAAGAACCAAGAAGAAATCTGGTCGCTAGTGCCATCCAGTAGTGGACACTCAGTCCAAACAAGGTATTGAAGACAAGCCTGATAAAGAAGTAGTTGGCTAGAAATAAGCAGTGGTACAACACAAAAGGACAATTCAAGATTCCTCACTACAGCTGGATTTATTTCGTATGATATGAATAAAAAATACTGACGTAGTAAAAATTCCAAACACAATAACTGGCTTCCTCCCAATACGATCAGCTACCATTTCCCAAAATGTAGAAGTTAAAGCTCTACCGAGCATTAATGAAGCACCTGCGAAAATAAAGAATATGTAGGCCATTGAAATACATAAGAAAGTCAGTATTCTTTTTAGAAAACTTTTAGGACTAAAAGCAGTTAAATCACTAGGGAAGTTTTTACCTACGAAACCGGCATAGAATCCAATATCTTCTACTCGTTTCGAAACATTCAGGTCTCTTATCTGTTGTCCAGAACATACACAAACTCAACGTGGACCATGTTTGCTAAAAGAGCTAGTACAGTACTTATATTGTAACATGTCAACACGTAGATATGGAGTCCTATTATACTTCGCACAAGGCTGACTAGAAAAAATACATGGTTCATGTGGATGAGTGCACAAACCACACTACGAGTCGAAATTTAGAGAAAAACTTGACCACACATAAATCTTTCGATTAGTACATATGTAGTTGCTACCTATAAAACTGAACTTTGATGTCTTGAAGATATAGTATGACAATGAATATTACAGTTCATAAAAAATACATAAATGAATTAATTATACAAGGTGGATATTATAAAATCTAGAGCCGAGAAAGAACTCAGAAAGGCAATGCAATGTGCAAGGTGTCATTCATGACGATGACATAAAGGCAGGCTTAAATTGAAGAATATATATACCATAAAGTATATGAATGGAAATATTGATGATATTGGCAAACCTGAAATTCAAAGGGCAGAAGAGTTAATAAAGACCAACATTCCGAACTAACAATAATTTACCCAGGAATGTAACGGTAGCAGCAGAATGGATGAAGAGATATGCAGAAAAATAAAAAGAAACAAGTATGTGTCATCTATAGATCAATTTGCTGCACATCATTATGTGTATTAACATATTTGTTCACATAGAACACAGGGTTCTACATATTGTACAACCATATATGTTCACATAGAACACTGGCTCCTGACACTAATAATAAGGAGCTAATTATCACTTATTCCATCGTCATCTAGTCGGACTCCATCAGAGCGACTGAAACCGGAAAAGAAAGAAAGTAATGGAGCAAAGTAGGAACACACAGTTACGAAATTCACGGTGGCAGTCTGGCAGAGCATGCAGCTGCGCAAATGTGCGGCGTGTGTACAAAGACTAATAACTAGGAACATAGTAAGAACAAACTGACTGATAAGTCGTTCAGCACAGCCACAGATGAAAAGAAAAAAATTAATTGTAAATCCAAGGGAAAAAGAACATGGAGGGATATATATGCATACAAACGACGAGGTTGATGATCCATATGTGGAAGAAGCGCCAGTACGGGATCCCCGTGCTCTCCGCCTTCTCCCGGTCGATGATGCACCCAGGGCAGCCATCGAAGTAGACCGCCGTGGGCTGTTCCTGTTCCTCCAGCAACGGCACCGCCGCCTCGCCTTCACTGCAGCCGGCCATCTCGGATTTCTTCTCAGCTAAGCTAGCTACGTGCAGCAACTAGCTATAACTCCGCTAGCGATCTGGCCGCGCGGCAGAATAGTGCTGTGCGCAAAATGACGTGCGTGCATGTGTTCAAGCATGGGAATTACCCTAGACAAATAAAGGACTCCACCTTTATTCGTTAAGGCATGTGTCCCCTAAACTTTTGGTAAGCACGTTGTCTGATATTCATAAATTAACCAATGCTTTCTTATACGTTGAAATTTCAAATGTTATCTTATCATGCTACTAGAGGCTATAAAATAATTTACAGGAAAAGCTACATACATGCGCACAACGGACCCCAACTAATCCTTGCCGACAAAAGTTTACGAACGCACGTTGTCACCCTCATAAATTAATGCTACTGGCATCTATACTTTGTTGTGCAGTTGCACAAGCACAGCAAAGCAGTACATGCCCCCGTGATCGTCTCTGTGTACTAAAGGACCTCGAGGAGCTAACTGTCGGTAATGGTGGAATGTTTGCCGGGGGTTAAGCAGAGGCGGAACCAGCGATTTTGATTAAGGGAGGCGGACAAATATGATCGTATTTTTTTAGTGTGATAAAATACATAATTACATGTTTCAACAACTTTTCAAAAAAATTTACACTATTTCTAACCAAAATCATCATATTTTAATAAAAAAAGGTGAAATTGATATTTTTTGTGCTATAAATACAAATATTTATATAGGTATCAAATGAGTCTACTGTGCTTGGATTGGGGGGGCGTCCACGGCCCCTGCTAGCCCCCCTGGTTCCGCCTCTGGGGTTAAGATTCCATTGACGGTAGATAAGACATGCTAACAGGTCATTCTCCTATGTGGACTAGCATGATTTGTCACTTCTCCATGCCCTACATGGGCCAGGACAACCATGTCAGTCCCACCCGCCCTGGCCCGTTGGTGCATGCACACCATCACTACTCCACAAGATTTTGAGAGAGTCAAAATCGATTTTCAAGGGTGCCAAAGCCCACAAATATTATAACTATCGCAAGCCCTTTCTTTGAAGTACTTCCATTAAGTGCATCCAATGAGATTTAAACCTGCCTCACGCACAGCTTCCCCTACCACCACACCACATAGCTAATCGTGAAAATGTACGTGACGATGCTAGCATTTTTATATTAACATGAATGAATCCTATATTAAATATTTTGGCTTCTAAACAATCTTAAATGGAACAAAATTGCAACTATCACTACTACAACCAGCCTTTTTTGAGGAGGCTGTAGATGCTCTATAGAAGTGGCTAGGTCCAGCTGTCTGTAAGCTTAGGTCCCTAAAATAAGGGATTGTAGAGGTGGTTAGTAACAACAGGTGTCTCTAGAAATCCATTTATAGAGGCGGTTGTAATAACTACAAATTATTTTTCTAAAAATATCCAAAAACCATAAATCGAGCCAAAATAAATAGCATAAACATTTCAAAAATAAATAGCAAAAACATTTTATCCAAAAACTACAACATTGATATAAAGTTTGTCTTCGTTGGCGTGGAGGTGGCAGCCATCGAGCTCGCCCCTGAGCACTCAAGGCAGGATCTCCTAAGGCCAGCAAGGGATTGGAGGGGGAAGAACAGAAGAGTTCCTGGAGGCTGACCACTGACAGCTCACCCAGTCTGAGAGGCGAGAAAAGGAGAGCCCGTGTCAGGGACTCATGGTGGGGAATAGGGGTGATCAAGTTAGTTGATGGGATAGCAGGACTAGGGTTATGATGTTGACATGTGGTGTGGGATGGATGAACATATTGGTCTGATAGGGTCGATGAACATGTTGGCTTGTTAGGCTATTTAGCGGACCAAACATGACACCATGACTATTTAGCGGGTTGGGCCGTGCCGCTTGACATGCTCGGGGAGCAGCCCAAGCACGGACCTAAGCATTGGGACGTGCTGGCCTAGGCCCGCCAACCACCATGCCATGCTGTGCTCGTGCCGGGCTTAAAAAAGGGCTTTGTGCCGGGCTACTAGGCTACGGGTCATCTGGATACCTGTAATCGTGTACATTCAAAAACATCGAACAGACAAATAACCTAAGATCAGAAGGGCACAGCAAAAATAACCTAAGATCAGAAGGGCACAGCAACAGCGAAAGGACAGACACGACTCCAGCTTTCTTCAACTTAACTAAAGCTAATTGTATTCAAGACAATATCACTAATTAATTGCTTGGAGGCAATGCAAACAGCACACTGCTCGTGGAATTAGAATGTGCACAACAACAAAAAGGCCACGGATCCTGTGCGGTGGATCATCCCCGTGGAGGCCAGATGCGAGTAGGAAGGGGGCCGACAATGTCGACCGTTGAGGGCGACTCGGTTGGCGACTCGGAAGGCGACGCCGAGGACTTCGACGGTGCTGGTGGCCGACAGCTGCCTGTCGCCCACGTGGGATCTCCGCCTCCCCATGTTGGTGGACTCGGTCCTAGGACGGTGAACAGGAACATCGCGGAGAAGAGATCCGGGGTGGCCTTCGAACCTCCTGAAGGCCGTCGCGGTCACTGCGGCGTCGAGAAAAGTTCCAATGAGCTCGACGAGTCCGACAGAGGACTTACAGTGAACAGGGGTGGCCCTGAAGGGACATCGGGGAACACCATTGAGTACGACGAGCGAGGTGGCGTTAACGACGACTCCGACAACGGCCTGACGGTGAACAAGGGCGGCGCTGGGAGGAGATCGGGAAGCGCCATCGAGCATTCCGACGAACCAGAGAGCGGCCGCCGGAGATTGACTCGTTCCTCGTCAATTCTGAAGGTATGTTTGTCTGACAATTTGGAGGAAGGGAATGAGACGGAGGATGAGAATGGCGAATGGAAATTCGTCGTGGGCTGTAGCTGTCGGAGAACATCTGACCCTGCAGGAGACCTCCGTCCCATGGGAGCAAGGTCTAGGTTTTGGGCGTTGGAAGACGATGATGACTCCGATGAGGTCACGTCTCATTCACCGTCGACGCCGGACCTGGTACATCATGCAGCGGTTCATGGTTTTTCTAGAGCACAGTCGTGCGAGGCCGAGATGGCGATGCAGGACTCGTCGGTTCACCGGCGGGTTGAGGGATCTCTCACCCCAGATTCCATGGACACAAAAACTACATTGGTTCATAACATTTTGACAGCGCTGACGGATGTGTGGCGGACAGCGATAAAGCCATGGTCCGGGAGACTGCATGGTTACGGCTAGGCGCGGCCAACAGACAGCTTTCCGAGGCACTCTCTTGCAGACCTTGGAGCGGCTTCCCTCGCCGGCACCGGCAACGAAAACCATCGAGGCTCGTGTCCAGGTTCAAAATCAAACCACGCGTGATCCTATTTGTCCGCATGCCAAGATGATGCAGTCCCTGTCCGGTAATTTCTCTGGGATGGGTGGGCCTCGAGAGGAGGACTATCATGGGCCACGTGCAAGAATTGGGCTAGGACGCAGAAAGACTCGTTGTGGAAAGTTAGCTGCACGTTTCCTGCTGGGGAATTACGATCTTGAAGCGATCAATTCCAGAACCCTAGTCGCCACTCCCTCTCCGTTTCCCTCGTACGTCCACGCGGTGCTTTCAAGCATGTCGACGACGGGCGCAGCAGGAGCGGGGAACGGCGGCAGTGGCAGCGGTGCCGATGTTGGTGGACGTGGATTCGGCACTGGCCGTGGCGGTGGCCGTGCAGGTGGTGCTGGAGGTGCACGCGGTGGTCGCCATGGCCACGGCGGAGGATACGGCTACAACAACATTGATGACGGCTTCAACGGCACTCGTTTCAACCCCAACCTTGGATCACACCCGCCTAGCTATGGTCCGGGCTGGGATTTTGAATGAGGACGTGGTGGACGGCACAACACCAATGGCAACCGTGGTTGGAATGGAGGATTTCGACAAGGCCGAAATTACCAACGACAAGTGCCGCAGCGTTTTCAGAGGGTGCCACCACCAAGGTTTTGGGATTCTTTTTTGAAAAAATTTCGGTGCTCACCGAATTGGACGAAATTCGGAAATTTCGGAAAATTCGGACAGGTATCCAGCTATGTTGACCAGTCAAACAAACCAAATTTGAATGAAATTTGAGCAAATTTAAACAAGATTTGGCCCAAACGGCGCTAGACATGGCACGAGTTAAGGAGAAGGTGCCGACGTGGAACGCAAGCAACATGGAGCGGCGACGGCGCAACCATGGCGTTGGGGACCGGTGCCGGCGCGGCGAGCAGCCGTGACGATGCGGCCGCTAGCGTTGAGGAGCGACGACGGCGTGGCCGCGGGCGTCGGAGAGAGAGCATGACGTGCGATGGAGCTGTGGAGTGCATCGGCACCAGCAGAGGCAGCAAGGGACGGAGACGACGCTGGCTGCGACGGCAGGCCATCGGACTTTGGCGGCGGGGAGTAGAGGCGGGGGTGAGGAAGGGTTACGAGAGCAGCGATTCAGCGTTTTATACTTGTACTAGTGTATGTGGGCTGCTCTTGACTTGTAGAATGGGCTACAAATTTGAAACAGGCCGAATTATTTGGGCCGGTTTAATCTGATCTCGGGCCAGGCCGAAATAGACGAATTTCACCGAAATTCGGTTGTTTCGGGCCGAATCCCAGATCCTTGGCCACCACAAGCTCAACCGCAGCGTCAGGCGCCAACACATACACATGCACTGAATCAATTGGCAGGCCAACAACAGTTCAAACCTCAACCATCCATGCCCACCTCTGGACCGGCGTTTCAGGCACCGCCGGTGCAACCAGGGATGGGAACAAATCAAAAGCAATCTGCTACCAAGGAACAGCAACAAGGAGGAGGGGAACGGATACAGCAGAAAGAGATACTGTCTACTTAGCAGAACAAGGATTTGGGAAAAAACAGTCGGCATCTCAGATTTTACAGGGATCATCTTCTGTTAGGAATAATCATGACTTGGTTATTTGAGTTATTGCATATAGGCCATGTACATGTGTGTCATGTATGTAGTCTGTGTCATCCAAAACGAGATGTGTTCTCGTGGAGGATTCTAGAGTCATTTGCATGTAGATTAGGCTAGTTAGCAAGTTAGAGTGTGCGTGTGTTGCACAACAGGTTGTTAGCTAGTCTCTAGGACTTGCATGCGTTGAGTATACGGTAGAGTAGTATTAGCCACTGCATGTTAGCCAGGCACGTTTGGAGGCGTGGCTTGGTCAGAGGACCGTTTTATGCGGCGTACGTGCAGCATATGAGTGTGTGGCTCGGAAGCTGTGGAACGTGCGAGCACGCATGAGACCCGGGCAGTAGTGGCTCCCCGTGTGCATGTGGGCAAGACTATTTAGCCGTGTATCCTGTCTAGTTCAGGTGCGTCGAGTTGTGTATCTTCCAGTTAATAAAGCCAACATACAGGCCGTCTGGCGGCCGGGGCATTCGCCGCCAGCAAAACTCGCGCCCACTGTTCATCTTCCACCTCTGTCTCCTCTCGTGTGTGAGCGTGTGAGTGCAGTTCGTACTGCCCAGGGCCAACAATTGGTACCGGAGCCGGTGTATGTACTACGGTGGTTCCTTCAGTCCACCACGTGAGCCGCCGAAGAAGAAGCGCGTGATCCCACGCAGAGGTCCGACGGCAACGACGATGGGTGGTGGTGATGCGAAGGAAGGCGCCAGCTCGCCGCGTACAGTCGTGGTGGAGCGCGGTTTTGGTGGCGTCGAGATCCCGAAGCTGATGAAGACGAACTACCGCGAGTGGGCACTTGAAGTGCAGTGCAACCTGGAGGGCATGGAGCTTTGGGATGCTGTGGAGGGCGGCAGCGCTGAGCGCGGCAAGGATCGATGGGCACTGGCTGTCATTCTACGCGGTGTGCCACCGGAGATGAAGTCTGGGCTCGTCGCGAAGAAGACGGTCAAGGAGGCTTGGGAGGCGATCAAGTCGCTGCGCGTGGGAGACACGCGTGTGCAGGAAGCCAAGGCGCAGCACCTCCTCAAGCAGTTCGAGAACGCGGCATTCAAGGACGGCGAGGCGATCGACGACTTCGCTGTGAGGATCGGCTCCATCGCCGCGGAGCTGCGTGAGTTGGGGGAGGACATGGAGGACGAGCGCGTCGTCAAGAAGATGCTGCGGGTTGTGCCATCGAGGTTCAACCAAATTGCATGCTCCATCGAGATGTTCGCCGACTTCAAGAAGATGTCGCTAGAGGAACTCGTCAGCAGGCTGCGCGTGGCGGAGGAGCGTTGTGGCGGCGTCGAGCTTGGAGGCGAGCGCACCAGACAGCTGCTTCTCACGGAGGAGCAGTGGGAGGCGCGTCGTCGTCAGCGACGCAACAAGGACCGCGCACGTGCGGGCGATGCGCAGAACGGCCGTGGTGGTGGCCACGGTGGTGACGAAGATGATGGGAGTAGCAGCACCTACTCCGAGTACGGCAAGCGCAAGTCAAAGAACAAGAAAGGCAAGTGCTACAACTGCGGCGAGCAAGGACATTTCTCCCATGAATGTCCAAAGAAGAAGCAGGAAGAGGCGCTGCTTGCGAAGGCCGATAACGAAGCAACCCTTCTGTGATGAAGCGTTGAGTGCGCAAGTCAAGATTAGGGGAGGCAATGTTAGGAATAATCATGACTTGGTTATTTGAGTTATTGCATATAGGCCATGTACATGTGTGTCATGTATGTAGTCTGTGTCATCCAAAACGAGATGTGTTCTCGTGGAGGATTCTAGAGTCATTTGCATGTAGATTAGGCTAGTTAGCAAGTTAGAGTGTGCGTGTGTTGCACAACAGGTTGTTAGCTAGTCTCTAGGACTTGCATGCGTTGAGTATACGGTAGAGTAGTATTAGCCACTGCATGTTAGCCAGGCACGTTTGGAGGCGTGGCTTGGTCAGAGGACCGTTTTATGCGGCGTACGTGCAGCATATGAGTGTGTGGCTCGGAAGCTGTGGAACGTGCGAGCACGCATGAGACCCAGGCAGTAGTGGCTCCCGTGTGCATGTGGGCAAGAGAGATCTCGGATCACACACCTCTATTACTAGATACTGGCACACCGTCTCACCGAGGTAATGCTAGGAATTTTAAATTCGAGCTAGCATGGCTAACAAGAGATGGTTTTTTTATCAAGTCAAAGGGGTTTGGAAAGCTGAGAATAGAGGTCGGTCACCAATGTTACAGTGGCAAAATAAAATTAGAAGGCTACGACGTTTTCTTAGAGGTTGGGCTAGGAATTTGGTATCCCAAAATAGAAGAGATAAATCCAATTTGTTTGCTAAGATAGATGCTTTGGATAGAAAGACAGAGATGGTTTTGTTGTCATCTGAAGAAGTGGAGCTTAGAAATCATTTCAAAGGGCAATTAACTAAGTTGCTAAGAGAGGAGAAAATTTACTGGTTCCAACGATCTAAAGCAACAAAGTTATTACAAGGGCATGATAACATTAAGTACTTCCATATGGTGGCAAATGGCAGACATAGGAAATAAAAATTATACAATTAGAATAGGAAGAGGAAATTATTGTTGGTGATGACAACTTGAAGAATTATATTACTGATTACTATAAAGGACTGTTTGGACCTCATACTCAAAATTCTTTTTCAATGGACGAGATTGTGAGGTATGATATACCTCAGGTATCGGAGGAGAATGAGATATTGGTGGCTCCATTCAATGAAGAGGAGGTTAAAATGGCTGTCTTTGACATGGAACATAACAAGGCTCCTGGTCCAGATGGTTATCCTTCTAAATTTTACCAATTTTTTTTGGAGATTGTTCAGCCAGATTTTATGAAGCTTTTTTATGAATTCCATGCGGGGAGACTACCGATTCATAGCCTCAATTTTGGAGTAATCACTTTACTACCAAAGGTTGATGATGCGACATGGATACAACAGTATAGACTTATATGCTTATTAAATGTGAGCTTCAAGATTTTTACGAAGGTGTTAAATAATAGAATATTGAAGGTGGCAGACAAATTGATAGGACCTTCACAAACAATATTTATTTTGGGTCGCTATATCATGGAGGGAGTTGTTGTATTACATGAAACAATTCATGAACTGCATAGGAAAAAGCAGGATGGAGTGTTACTAAAGCTAGACTTTGAGAAAGCTTACGATAAATTAAAGTGGCCTTTTGTGCAACAGGTTCTCAGGATGAAAGGATTCTCACCAACATGGTGTGAATGGATATCAAAAGTCATGACTAGAGGGAGTGTTGCAGTTAAGGTATATAGGACACTTCTTTCAGACCAAGAAAGGAGTACGATAGGGTTTAATATAGTGGTTGATATGTTGTCTGTCCTTATTTCACGGGCTAAAGAGTTAGGACAAATCTATGGGGTTGTTCCACATTTGATAGATGAGGGACTCTCGATCCTTCAATATGCAGATGATACTATAATCTTTATGGATAATGATTTTGAGAGAGCCAAAAACATGAAGCTTTTACTTTGTGCTTTTGAACAGTCATCAGGACTCAAGATCAATTTCCATAAAAATGAGATATTTTTTACGGAGCAGCTAGGGATAGACAATCTGAGTATGCACAAATTTTTAGATGTTATTTAGGGTCATACCCCTTTCTTTACCTAGGAATTCCTATGCATCATAAAACACTTTTGAATAAAGATTGGAAGCATGTCGAAGAAAGATTTCAAAAAAGTTTAAATTATTGGAGAAGTAAGTTGTTGTCGGTGGGAGCAAGACTGGTCCTGATTAATTCTGTTTTGAGTAGTCTCCCCATGTTCAAGTTCTCCTTTTTTGAAGTACCTAGAGGTGTTCTGAAAAATCTTGATTACTTTACATCAAGGTTTTTTAGGCAAAGTGATGACCATAAGAAAAAATATAGATTAACTAGATGGAAGGTAGTTTGTACTCTAAAAAACCAAGGAGGGTTGGGTGTCCTAAATTTAGATGTCCACAGCAAATGTCTTCTGAGTAAATGGCTTCTCAAGTTGATTAATGGAGATGGGGTTTGGCAACAGATTCTTAGGAATAAATATATAAGGGACAAAACATTGACACAGGTTCAACATTTGCCTGGAGATTCTCAGTTTTGGACTCGCATCATGAAGGTCAAGGAGAAGTTTCTCTCGCTTGGCAAGTTTGATTTAGGTGACGGGTCTCAAGTACGATTTTGGGAGGACTCATGGATAGCATTGCGTCCACTAAAATCTATCTTTCCTACACTATATAATATTGTTAGGAAAAAAGTGTGTCGATAAGACCAGTGTTATCCACGACACCATTAAATGTAGCCTTCAGGAGATCCCTGGTTAGGGCTAATTTACAAGCATGGCATCAGGTGGTTGCAATGGTTGTCAATATGCAATTAACACACCAGAGGGGTCACTTTGTGTAGGGGTTACACCAGAATGTGTTATTTTTAGTTAAATCCATGTACAGAGCCTTACTGATAGCACAAGCTATACCCTACAACACCTTTATTTGGAAATTAAACTTCACCTCAAAATAAATTTTTTTTGTGGTACTTGTACAAGGGAGTAATCTTAACAAAAGATAATTTAGTAAGGCGACGGTGGCAAGGAGATAGAAAGTGTTGTTTTTGCTCTTCTAATGAGTCCATATAACATCTATTCTTTGACTGCCATTTTGCTAAATTTGTGTGGCGTACTGTTCATGTTTCCTTTAATTTATTACCTCCAACTAGCATCCACAACATGTTTACGGGTTGGTTAGATGGGATAAATATGAGAAAGTCTAAAATCCTAGTAGGAGCAAGTGCAATTTATTGGGCAATTTGGTTAACTCGAAATGATATAATTTTGACAAGGCCGTAGCACCATCTTACTTGCAGGTCATCTTTAAGGGGACTTACTAGATCAGGTCCTGGTCCCTACTACAGAAGGAGGAGGATCGTCCATTCATGAAGATGGGATAAAGTACAATTGAGACAACCGCAATGGAGGTGTTTGCTAGACATGGTTGGAGATTTAGTAATAGAATTGCTTTTTAAATGTCAAACTTGGAAACTTTTCCTTTCGTTTCTCTAGTCGTGAACTTTGTGTTAGTGTTTCTGGGGATCTCAATGTTGGTGTCTGTAATAAGGAACATCTATATGTATTGGTCGATGCAGAGGCTGAGATATTTTTAATATATTCCCATTTCTATAAAAATATAGCCAATAAATATTTAAGAGATAGAAATTGCAAATTGAACCATTCTAGTTTGAAATAAGATCGAACAATAGAGAATATGGCATACAATCAAGTACGTTTTTTGATGTAACATGTTAGCCAATGCTTAAATTTTTTTGGCATCTTGTGTAGCCTGCTACCCAGAACATTGGTCTTGGTTCGTGGCACCTTTAAAACTCGCAGTCTCTTGCTACACGGCACTCTTAGAACTTTCAACCATTTCTTGCTTCACCGCAGCTTCATAACCCTGCATTTCATGCATCAAGGTAGCTTCATTGGCCTCTGTGATCAGTAACCACAATTTTACTTCCACATCAGCCTTCAGTCTACGGGCCGACACCATCTCGTAATAGACAGACATGCAGGTTCGCTTCAGTAGTATTCCATCATATTCAGATCCGTCATTCCTTAACTTATCAAGTTCATCTCTTGAGAAGTTCTGAAACCAACAAACAAGACCAATTACATAATCTATGGCATGAACCTGAGAACAAATTTACAAAATATTATGATTTACCAGATCATCATATGATTCATCGTCATCAGGAAAACATAAAATCCTCAGAGCTGTTGCAAGTTTCATTGTACTCCATCCCTCATAGTCTATGCCAGATCTCTCCTTGAGACACTTACCGCAACTAGCCAAGAATTCAGAATGCTTGGTCTCACATAGATCACTGTTATACAAGACACATGCATACTTAATGATATGTTCATTAACCTGGATACAAGGGCATTGCATTATCAGTAACAGAAAGATGCAAAACAAAAAAACGTCTGACAACAATAGAATCAATAACATTGTTCAGTGGCAATAAGATAGATGACAGAGCAATAATGCAGAAAACATTTCAGGTCAGAGTACAGTAAAGCAGGTGATCTCACCATTTCTGGTGTAACGTCATTGAAGCCATGACGAATCAGTACATTTTTCATGCCATGACTCATGTAAAGGCATTCCTCCTTGCTCAGCTCAGTATCTTCAAGAGGCAGTAAACTCTTCAATAGATTCTTTATGCCCCACATGACTTCCAACACAGCATCATTATTCATTACATACGCAGGTTGTGCCCTGCAAAAGAAAAAGCAAAAGTTATTGCTCAAAACTGTTCAGACATCAGCAAATAAGGGATCTTATACACTGACCAACTTAGCTTCAATGATTTCTCTGTGCTCTTGCTTTTCAACGGCTAGTAGTTGACCCGGCTTAAGGCATCTCTGGATCATCGCTCCAAGTTCTTTGTTGACACCAGTATGACTAAACACGTTGGCTTTGTTCTTGAAAGTCTTGAATTCCTTCAGCCAAATGATCTGATCCAGATATGAGCATGTTATTATGGGGAAAAACAGTTGTTCAAACATCACATCTCCAAATCATGAGTAGGGTCAGTCAAGTAGGTATGTCTAAGACACAGCGATGATTAAGTCCTAGTTTATTTGCAGTGTAATTAAAGCGAGAAAATATGTGGTGGAAACCACATCTTCAGTGAACACATGGTTCCCAATTCAAAAATGTGTACTTTGGCCACTCAAAAAATTTTAAAACTTGGAACACTAATAGTGCCTCCATGTGTATATCCACCTGTAGATGTTGAGATTCAGACTCAATCTGAAAAAAACCAGAAAATGACAAACTTTAGGTCCATGTGTACTAGAAGACTAGTCACTAGTGCAAACTGCAAATGCACCTGAAATTTGACATTTTGATACGAATTTTTGGAATTAGTTCCCATGTTTCCAAGGCAGATATACTTACCACTACATATTTTTCCAATTAATTAATTAAAGAAAAAGTTCATGTGCCAGAATAATCTCTTTCAATAAGGACCATATTGGTCCTCTTGTGTAAGTAGTACCGTTTGAGGACTAAACCATACATATCCAGCAGCTAGTAGCTCAAAACTAATTCATAGATGGCAATACCCTCCCCTCTACGTTTCAACCTGTCAAATATGTGTAAATCTCTTTGCTCATATTCGAGCAAGAAAGTGGTTTCTAGGCATGACTGCAACAGAATCAGACTACATGACTATGGTTAGATATTGAATTTGAATGTTGTTAAAGTAGCAAACAACTAATCAACCACTTTGTGCCCTCATTCCTCCCCTCAATGAAACGTAGTACACAACAAAAAAAAAGTCAATGATTGTGATGCAGGTCACTCCTCTGTTAAATATATTGTCGACAAGGAACAAACGGCATAGATCAGAGTATCAGACAGAAAGAAAGGTGTAAGTATTGACCTCCTCTGCTATTTCGAAATTGACGAAGTTCGCCCAGATGTTCTGCAGGAGACGACACAGCAAGCAAGTACGTACTTCAGTGTGAGTTTATGCAAGTACTGTACCTCCATAGCAATTGATAGGAACAGTTGGACCCCGTCAAATTTGAAAATTGCAAAGCCAGAGGGTGATTCAAACAGCAATGAGATTATGCCACGATTCCCCAGCTCGCCAACTGCGAGCACAGAAGTCAAGAAAACACAATCAGGGTTACCAAGAGAAAAGTAATGTACAGCGATATAATTGCACATTCTGATTATCAAGCATTAGGTCAGCCATAGATTAGAGACCCCTTCCAGAGCACAAATAAGAAACCTCCAAAACCCAAGACAACATCCCCTATCCAATATCAGATAATTATGCCCCAATGCAATATCACATAGATTAGGATCGCCGGCGTGCCTGGGGCCTCACCTAAACGGAATTCCTCCGACTTTGGAGGTCGAGGAGGAGAAGGGGGGCGCGGTCGTCCCTTCTTGGGGGGCGCGGTCATCCCTTCTTGAGTTTCCGTACCATCGAGGCCGCGGTCGAGAGGTTTGCGGAAACGCAAGAAGTCGAGAGGTGCAAAGATCTGGATTTCCAGAGGTGCGGAGAGGCTTTGTGGCGGCGCCGTCCACTATTTTTCTACTATTTTTTAATTCATGTGTTTATAGCAGAAATAAATGCCCGAGCAGAAATTTTGCAAATTATATACCGCTTGCTGATGGAGATATTGTATACCGCTTTCGGTATCTGGGATCGATGCTACAAAGGGATGGAGATATTGATGCGGACGTTAGCCATAGAATCCAAGCAGGGTGGATGAAGTGGCGCCAAGCTTCTGGCATTCTCTGTGACAAGAGGATACCACAAAAGCTAAAAGGCAAGTTTTATAGAACAGCGATTAGACCCGCTATGTTGTACGGAGCAGAATGCTGGCCCACAAAGAGAAGACATGTCCAACAACTGAGTGTTGCAGAAATGCGTATGTTGCGTTGGATTTGTGGTCACACAAGGATGGACCGAGTGCGAAATGATGATATTCGTGATCGTCTAGGGGTAGCACCTATCGAAGAGAAGCTTGTCCAACATCGGTTGAGGTGGTTTGGCCATTTACAAAGGAGACCTCCAGAGACACCAGTGCATTATGGAGTTCTAAGTCAAGATAATAAGGTGAGGAGAGGCAGAGGAAGGCCAAAGTTGACTTGGGAAGAGACAATAAAAAGAGATTTGAAAGAATGGGATATACCTAGAGACCTATGTCTGAATAGGAGTGCTTGGAAAACGGCTATTGACGTTCCTGAACCGTAACTGACGGTGTTTGTTGGGTCTCAACTCTAGCCTACCCCAACTTGCTTGGGACTGACAGGCTTGGTTGTTGTTGTTGTTGTTGTATATACCGCTTGCTGATACAACGATATTTAAATACCGGCACATGATTCGGGGAAATTTAGTAGTCCCTCGGCAAAATAGGCAGTAGTAGAGACCAAAATGGGCTCACTACTCTCTGGTCCCTTCTAACCAAACAGGCTACTCAAATCAGATAGTGAACCTGACCTGCAGGATATAACGCCAAATCAATTGGCGGCAAGAGAATCTCAATAGTTCCTATAAAATCAATTGGTAATCAATGAGTTTTCTAAATAAATAGCTACAAAATATTGAGAGTATATTTGTTGAGATTCTCTAATAATTAATTTTCAAAATCCCGCTCCTAAAATATAGAACACAAGTTTAATCAAGAATCCAAGTCTATTTCTAAATCACCCTACTGCTTTGATACTTTCATTCTCTATTGTAATTTGCATTGATAATCTTGTCCTGCTTCATATTCTTCCTCACATCCTTCCACCTTCATATCGTCTTACCCTTAGTAGGTGCTGGACTATATATTTTATATGAATTTAATTTTAAGAGCCATCTGCAGTCAATATCATCCAAAGGGGCCTCTGACTCGAAGGACGCAGGAAGATATAGCTTGGCAAGGTGTCTAAAGGGAGATGCGAATATCCATTCAGCTAAATCTAAAGAGACTAATAATGAAAACTGTCGAAAAAAATCATGTAACACCCTAAATTTTGTATTATTTCAAAATAGTTAAATTTGATTTATTTGTGCATTTATGTGTGCATTCAAATGTAGAAAATAATATTTTTTGTGAAATTAAAATCGATCATAAGGATAGATACACATTGATGCACTCATGCTGCTGCACTTTATTTTCTGTGATAAGTGGTTTTGATCCAAATGCTAAAAGGTTTAAAAACCTTTTGAAAATGATTCAAATCGGTTTGTAAAAAGAAAAAGGAAATTCCTTTCCCTCTCCCACCGCTCTTGATTCGGCCTGCTGGCCCATTCCTATCCCGCCGGCCTGCTCGCCCACCTCCCCTTTCCTTCCCTCCCTCCTCATTTCCTTTCTGGGCTGGCCCAACTCGAGCTGGAAAACCGCCGGTGCCACCTTCTCCTTTCTCCCGCTGACCAGCCGGGCCTGCTTGTCATCTCCCCCACCTTCCTCCGCGTCGTGCGCAGCCAGAGCTGCAACCTCCGCCTGTGCCCACACTCCGAGTTGTGGGAGCGTCCCCAGCGCCTCGGGCTCTTTAAAGGGGAACGTAGACCTGTCGATGCCTTCCCCTGCTGTTCCCCACTCCAATTTCCCCTTCGCGAGAACAGCAACTGCAGCATCGCAATCCGCGGGAGCCGTCGCTGTGGTGAGCTTCCCAGTGTTCCCCTATTTCTCTCTGTGCCTTTACATTTTTGAATCGTGGCCTATAGGGCCTTAGCCAAGTGTGCCGGTGAGCTCCTCCTCGCTGCTGGCCATGGCGAGTGCTGTGCAAGCCCCTCCCCAACCACGCAAAGGGCTCAGGCGAGGTCGCCTTTGTCTCCACTTCGTCCCGGTACCCTCGGTTCGTCAAACCGAGGCCTTCTCGCCGTCGACCTTCTCGCCGGCGACCTTCTCGCCGTCGACAATGGCGGCGCCGCCGCATCCTTCACTCCCTCCCGCCAGCCGCTCCCCCCTTCCCCCCTCTGATCTAATCTCATCCATCCATTTTGAATCCAGTGGCCCACGATGGCCAATACCCCTTCGTGGGTATTCTTGCTTAAGAGCCCCCTGAGTTCCTCGGAATTGCACCCACAGTCCTCGATCAGAATGAAATTCCCGAAATTGATTTATTTAAATTCAAAAATAGTTCAATCTATTTACAGAATTGCCATTGTACTGTTTTACTTATAAAATCGTCGTTTTAGCTCTGATTCGACCTGTTCAACTTGCGTTAGGTTCATAATTTCGTAATCTACACGATAATGCTACTGTTAGACATGTTAGAAACTTTTAAATTTCATGATTAGGTTTAGTTAATTAACATGCTATAGGAATCTTATTTAAATCGTAACTTTCACGTTTTAGCTCTAATTTTCATGAACTTCGCGTCTATGTGATCGTAGCAAGATGTAGATGATTTTGATAAACCTTTTATCTTGCTTTATTTAGTGCTGGTGTACTGGTCTAACCATAGGATTGTTTGCTTGCATGATTGTCTTCGATATGCGTTTTGTTGGTCCATGTTGATCGAGTTTAGACGGTGATGAGTACTTCGGGAACCCGGATTTCTTCGAAGAACAGCAAGACCAAAAGGCTTTGTGAACCAAGGCAAATATAGCAGGGGCCTACCATGATGTCCTATTCACTTTAAACATCTACTCATTTGCATGTGTTTAACTTTGATAACCATAAGGACATCCTAGCTATTTGATGACATGTTTCCTTGATTCCTGCCGGTTAATTACACATGGGTACATTGCTAGTGCTCTAACTAAACATGATCTATGCAATGGTTAATGGTTCTATGTAACAAAAGGTAAAACATGCTTTATAACAACTGATCCATAGGGCGAAGGTGCAAATGACCTTGTTCATGGTACCCTAAACCCTCCGTAAGGACTTATGTGTCGGGAAAAGCTGGATTGATAGTGCAACCGTGAGAGTCACATGGCTCTGGCTTTAGCTCAGTAATAGCATCTTTTCTAGCTTGTTAGAGGTTACATTTATGGCGCAAGAGGGGCTTGCCACTTCAGGTATAGGACTGCCCTATTCTTTTGTGTATAGCTGCGAAGGAATTGCGCCATAGAAAGGGAGTTCTTACATCTGCCTGCCGAGAAAACCTCGCGGTCCTAACATGTTAGAGAGACCTATGTAAAGCTTCATGTACCCTGCCTGCTCACATTGGGAGTGTTAGGAGGTCGACGGGCCCCGGGCATTTGGGCAACACGACTCACGGGTAAAGATGCACAACCTCTGTAGAGTGAAAACTGTTATAATAGCCGTGCTCACTGTCATGAGCGGCCTTGAAAACTCACAGACTAAATGGTTACTTGTTATGTTGCTGATTCATGATGATAAATGATGATGTTATAATGATGTTCAAATGGTTCTACTTGATTCTAATATATGATCATGTGGGTTCATTTGGGAGCTTAAGCATAACTTGATATTAATAAATGATAAAATCTTGATTTACTAAAATGCTAAATGCAGTAAACCGTGTCTACCTTTTGAGCCTCATCAAGCCCCATGTTATGCTTGTGGAGTACAAAATGTACTCACGCTTGTTCATTTTCTATTTTTGGATAAAAATCCTGGATGGGTAACAGATGGCAGTTGGTATGAGGATTTCCCAGAGGACTTCAAGGTTTGAGTCAACCAGATGATCGTCCCTGTGTTGAAGCTACCTCGTCTGAGAGATATCTATTTAATTTCCGCTTGTGTTGTAAAGACTATGTGTTGTATTAAACATGATGTAAGATACACTATGATGATACTTCTTGTATTTGTCGACTTATGTGTGCGACTGTTCCTGGGTGCACATAAGGTTTATGCACTCTATTTTGTCCTTAAAATTGAGTGACAAATTGGTATCAAAGTCGTGTCGAATGTTGGACGCAAACCTAGATAGAAATTGTCGTTTTTAGAATCTCTATTTCACTTGTTTCTTGTTTACTATCTTAGTCTTGTTATTTTACTAAAATTATTATGCTCTTACTCTTTATTCTATTGTATAAAATTATTGATTCTAATGATATTTTAATTAAAAACTATAGATGCCTCGTGATTAGAAGCCCGCTCGCCTCAGCGCTGCAGCTTACCGCGCTCAGTTCACCCCGGCGCCGCGGGTGGAGCCATAGGTTGTGGTCATCCCTGACGATGAAGAGGAGGAGCACATGGAGGAAGAAGTGAAGCCTACTACCCAACAAATGCACCTGCTTCTACACCAGTGGCTGTACCAGTTCCTGTTCCTGCTCTAGTTGATGCACTAGTTCCTGCTGCTACATCTGCACCGACATCGTCCTCAGCTTCTGCACCGACTCCTGTGCCACCCTCAGCTGCTCCAGAGGCGCAGGAAGAGATGGGGTAGACCTGTAAGAACTGCTTCAACGACGCTCCCGACGATGCCCACTACCACACCTTGCTCACCACTGTGCTGGCCGAGCACTATCCAGACCTTGCTGCCATTGTCAAGTACTATTGTGCGGAGCACAAGCACCCTTTGGAGGCAACCTATTGGAAGACCAATGTGATCGTCACAGCCTGGAACAACGCTGACAATTCACATGATATGGAGACTACTCATAGTCACAGATCTAGGCGGGCCAATGCTTATGACAGCATGGAGGATGCTACGCAGGAGGCTTACCTGTACTACCATGGTCGTCGCTTTGAGGCCATGAAGGAGGATCATTACATGTTCCTCCCACACTATGATTTCGAGGAAAGAACATGGGTGGTCCTAGCTTGTTCCACAGCTGATCCAACTCTTGATACTATGGTGAGACACATCAGTGCCATGCAGGAAGCCAATGAAGCACTCAAGGAAGAGTTGCATGCTGCGCAGAAGTCTAGGAAGCGCCTCCAGAAGCAAGTTGATGACTTGGGCACTCAGCTTGGGCAGCCCCCCATCTACAGGAAGAAGGCACGGAAGTTCACCATGGTCGATGCAGCCCCATAGATGTCTTGGTGCCCTCTGAAATAAAGGCGTTGTTAGATCGCGAGTCGTGTTAGTCTACGTGTGTCTTATGAACCTTAAATGCTTAGCTGTTTGTGATTGTGAACCATATTTGATTTGGAGTTGGCTTGACTGTTGGGAACAGTGTGGGCATGTCCACATGTTCCAAAGTACCAAAACCTTAAGTTTTAGTCGTTGTTAATATAGTTGGGTTGCATAATTCATATCTCTACTGTGCTGTTTTTCAGAGTAGCATGTGATCATTATCTCGTATCTCTGAATCTGTACGCCCAAAAATTGTGAAATTTTTGTGGAAGCAATTATACTTGTATATCTTTCAGTTACCACTAGAACCACATTATTATTAGCTCTGTTTTGGGAGATATCTCTGTTGCAATTTGATGTTTTTGTGCAGTCTGGGACTCAGGACAGAATTTGTTTATCACCATTTTTGATTAAGATTCCGTTAGAATCTGTAAAAGAGTTCTAAATAAAAGTTGTATCAGACTTATTAAGCTTTCCAATGGTGTATGGCATGCCTCTGTTGGGTCTCTGAAACTTGAGTTATGATTTAATTACTGAACTGCTGTTATTGAAACTCATCCATAAAGTTTCTAGCGATGTTATTTATCATTTATAAGCGATTTATAAATATTTAGAAGATCTCTAAATGTCTTGCACATTTGTTTAGAAGCAGATGGAGGCTAGAGGAGGAAGAGGCCGAGGCCATGGACATGGCCGAGGATGCGGCGCACCTGTGGATCCACCACCACCGCCACTGCCGGTGACTATTGAACAACTCATGGGGATGTAGGCACAGCTTATGCAAGTGGTGAAGGACCGCATTGAAAATCAACCCGCAGGAGGACCGTCGCCTGTCCAGGTCAGGGACAAGTGAGGGGAGTTCATGAAAGGACGTCCTCCAGTAATGATTGGTTGAAGGCTATGGAGAAATAGTTAAACATAGCCCAGTGCAATGATCTTGAGAAGGTGTTGTATGCTTCTGGCCAGCTGCAAGGGACCGCACAAGAGTTGTCGGAGTCTTATCAATATGGGCGTCCAAACAACGCTCTGCCCATCACTTGGAAGGAGTTCACTGATAGTTTTAGGTCTTACCATATCCCTGAGGGACTCATAGAGCTTAAGCAAGAGGAGTCTCGGGCTCTCAAATAGGGAACCATGTCTGTGGCAGAATATCGTGACAAGTTTGCTCAATTGTCACGTTATGCTCCTGATGAGGTGGCAAAAGATTCTGACAAACAACATCGCTTTCTAAAGGGGCTGTATGATGGTCTCCAGAGCTGATGTCCAACGTCTACCCCAACTTTCAGGAACTTGTGAACCGTGCTGTTGTAATTGACAATAAGCGCAAGGAGATGGATGCCAAGAAGAGGAAGCTCCAAGGGCAGGCTTCTAGAAGCAACACCCACTCAGCAGGGTTTTCAACAGAGAAATCAGGGGCCACCCAATCCGTGGAACCGTGGTCAGTACCCCCAGCATAATCAGAACCAGTTGCGTCCCCAATACCAGCAACAATATGGTAATCATAACCAGCAGCATCCTCAGCAGCAATCTAGCAATCAGGCACCACACCAGGAAGTGTACAACTATGTTCCGGTGAAGAGTGGTGCACCCAACAATAATCCCAATGCTTGCTATCATTGTGGAGAGGTTGGTCACTTTGGTCACCAATGTCCCAAGAAGCAGAACCAGCAAGCTCCATAGAACTAGAACAGCCAGAGGCCCAATGCTCAACCCCCTTACACTGGGAAACTGAATCATATGTGTAACATCCTAGATGTTAAAAGCAACTATAAAATGGTCATGAGCATCATCATGCATAAACATCAAGCATTGTTGCATGAAGGCACCCTATGTTTCAAGTATAGCATGCATATGTTTCATATGTCTCATATGTTGCACAGTAATGTTTCATTAAAGCAATGAATGTTTCCTTAATAGCATGACTATGTTGCATAGGTCATGTTTTCCATGTTGCTTTATAGTGTTCACATGTTGCATATTAGTGTTCCACATGTTTCGTATATTGCTTAAGTGATGTTTCATAGGTCATATCTATGTTACATGAATAGTATCTCGTATGTTTTGCTTAAGATGCTTCATATGTTTCTTTGTTATGTTTCACATGTTGCAAATATGGTGTTTTAGTTAATTCCATGAAATGATAACCATGTTAATGTTTGAGGCTCTTTGGGATTTTATATATTAGAATTGGTTTAAATAAATAAAATTTTGTTAATATAAAGTTTGTAGAACAAAGTATATCCTTTCATGCGATATAATAGTAGGATAAGGTTTTTGAATTAGACATGTTGGAAATTGAGCTCAAAGATTGAATCCTATAACTAATTCTTATAATTAGTCATTTTCGGCTAAGTGTTTGAATTGAGTTATAAAGTTCAATATTTGGGATTTTAATAAATGAATTTGCATAAATAAAATTGGTTCAAACTTTGTTTCATTGATTGATGCTATAATTGAGCTATGATACTGTGTAACTAATTGTCATGACTGATTGAAGGTTTATCAATAATTAATTTCCAAAGTTAGCTATTCAAAATCAGCTTTTCAAAGCTTTATCTGAAATGCAGATTTCAGTGTAAAAGTGCCTCTCTTTTAAATTCAAAATCTTCAAAACCAGTTAATTTTTTATGATAGTTCTTTAACCGAAGTTGCAGATCCTTGTATAAGGAACAACTTTGTTTAAGGACACTCATTAAGTTTAGTTGATAATTTGGGAGAAAAAGGAGGAGGAAGTAAGGGATTTTAGCCTGTCTGAATCTGAACTTTTGTTTCAGTCAAAGTAGTTTCAAAGTGGCTTTGATCCCTTTTCAAAATCTCCAAATCTGTTAAGTTTTTCATGTCGACCCTGTAAGCAATTTTGGAGATCTCCTATAGATGGAAAACTTTGCTTAAAGCCGATCATGACGTGGTTTTACAAAATCGCGAGATCAAGAGGAGGGAACACGAGAGTTTCAGTCTTGGAACAAGTAGCACCGGCAGCGGTCTGTCTGCCTGCTCACCGCCGACGCGCCGCCCTCACTCACCGCTTCAGCGTGCGCGCACACGCAGCAGCTTGCGTGGCCAAATTCAAGCAGGAGCTGGCTCGCCTATAAGCGCCTCGCCCCGCCTTCATAGTGCCAAGCCGCCGGCCGCTACTTCTTCTTCGCTCTGCACCGCCGCCGGCCAGTCTTCGATCTCCGGTGAAATTCATCGTCGTCGATTCACCCCCGCCCACCAGCTCACGTCCGCAGCTCCGCATAGTCCCTGTGCTCCTCCTTGACCCACTCAAGCCATCCCTCACCGGTGAAAACTCTTGCGCGAGCCGTTCCCATCGCGGCCACGTTACCATCGCCGCCGTCGAGCTCCTCTCACTCATCGGTGAAATTCACCTCGTCCTCACCACCACCGCCTAATTCCTCTTATCCGCAGTCTCACCTCGCCCTTGCGTTTCCACCGCAGCCGCCCGCGTCACCTCTCTTCACCCACATCACCCGCGCGCGTCGATTATGCAGCGGCGACCTCGCCATGACCGCAAGCTCCACCTCACCATGGCCCGCGCTCTACGTAACATCGCTTGATCTCTCTTTTGTTGTCCGGGCATCCTAGCATCTCCTTGGTTCTCACCGTTCACTTCTTTTTAACTCTATCGCAGCCTCGCAGGGACCACGCCAGAACACGTCTTGCCGTACAGCTCAAGCCGCCGTCGTCACCCTCATCGACGGCAGCTCTCTCTGCTCCGCTTCCGCTGCAGGCAAGCAGCGCCTGGTGAGCTGGGTATGCTCCTGGACGTGCCTATGTCCTCTGTCTCACCTCTACCACATCATAGGGCTGTGTCCGTTGCCGCGCCGTCCGCCGTGGCCGCTGCTGGACTCGTCGTGGTGCCCTATCTGTTCGTCTTGGGCAGGGATGAGATGCGGGAGGGGAGGAGGAGTAGGTCGGAGCAGTCCGCGCCGCCAGGGACCTCACCGGCGGCGAGGTACGTGGCTGAACCGCCGGTGTACCCGCGGTCAATGCGGGAGGTCGCGGGGTTGACCTCGGGTCTGCCTGTCAGTGGCTGTGGGTAGATGTGCACTGAGTGAAAAACGTTTTCGCGGTTTTATTCTTTTTCCAGAAAATACTAAAAGTGCTGATTCTTCTAAAATTCATAACTAATTATTCATGCATGATAAAATTATGAAACTTTTTGTGTAGGCTTTATATGATATGATATGCATGGGAAAAATATTAATTGGTAATTTTCGGTAATTTTGCTATGCTTAGAAATTAGCTCTTTTAATTAATAAGTGGACCTTGCATGATTTTTAGAAATAAAAATATCAATCCTGTGAGTATGAAAAGTTATGTGTATGCTTTACATGTCTATACCTGTCTTCACAAAAAGTTTGGTACTGTTTTGATAATATTTAATTATATGCTTAATTATGTGCCTTATTTAATTAATTAGTAAATACTAAGTTAGATAAGATAATCCTTAAATGATTTGAGTGATATTATGGATTGCTTGTAGACCTTGGAACACTAATCCCTTTGTTGTTCCTTGGCATCTTAATGCTTTTTCATGTTATGCTCATGATTAACTTGCTAGTTAGTAAATAAATGGTTCTATTAAATGTTTAATTAGAAGATGCATGCTTATCAAATCTTGATTACTCCTTTTATGCAATAGTAGAGTAAATGGTTATGATATGTAGATGATTTCCATATTACACTTGCTGGCTCCTGTTAAGTTATATACCATGCCTTTCTTGATTAGTATAATAAACCAAATGTTGCTCTCCTGTTAATAACTCACCAACTTGATAGTAATTAACTAAACATGCTTTTATGGTAAACAACCATAGTACCTTAATGAAGGAGAGCTGTACTCAAGTTTGTTAGTTTCTAGTAATGCACTTCTTATACTTCTCATATCATGCATCATGACATGTAGTCCATCATATTAAGCAGTGCATCATTATTACGTGTAGTGTACGAGAGTGAGAAGGCTCGTGTTGATCAAGTCTCGGAGTAGGTCCATCCACCAGAGGTGTTGGTGTCTATTGGATCTCTCTGAGGGAACTAACATTCTCTGCAATGAAGGCAAGCCTCAGTGCATCACACCCTTCTATAGCTTTCACAAATATTTATTACACTTTAAGTCTTGTGAGATGTGCATTAAGTAAATAGGAGTTGATCTATACCATTGCTGCATGATCGCCTTGTTTTACAGCTATCCTTAGTTATACCCTGTTAGTATGATAAGGTCGTTCGCTCCTATGCTTAGTAATGCTTAGTCTCCGATGGAAATCGAACGATGGTTTCATCGTTCAAAAGTAATAGTTCACCCTGCTTTTCTCAACTCTGTTTATGGGATGTGAATACCATGATGTTAATTTTGTTAAATCAAGACCGGGTGGAATCTTGGCTTGCGTTGTGGTTTGAGGCCTGACGTAGTGACCCCGCCTATGTCGATTGAGGACCGTACCATTATAGGCTTGTTATGTGTTCGAGACTTTGTAGTACTGGCCACATACTCCGGTAAGCCTAATACCTTGGCTATTCCATTATGTAAAATGACAATAGCGCACTGGGAGTGTGGAGATGGTGAGAGTATCGTGTACACATTCATGTGAATCTGTCAGGGACGAACGACACAGAGAGGTGGGTACTTTGCTCTCGGGTAGCACTAGATCGATTCACATTTTGGAGGATCTGAGTGAAGGTTGATAAGTGTAGGTTCGCCACCTACATTTGTCGTGTGGTAAGGAAACCCTAGCTAGGCCAAAACGATTCGAATCGCCACTGCTTCTCAGTGAAGAAGACTCGATCCTCTGCCCTGCATCGTAGTTAATCAATGAAACATGGATACTGATGGATAAGAGATGTTATGAGTTGAATCTGAGCTTTGATGATTAAAGAAGTGATTGAATTAGACCAGGTGCTAATTGGATACTGATAATGACTTAATACCCCGCTAAAACATTGAAAGTAAGGATTCAATGATAGTAAGCTTTTCTGCAAAAGTTACTACGTGCTTCTACCTTCCCTTTAAGCCTACATACCCTTGGAGTCTTTTTCTTTAGTCGGGTAAGACTTGTTGAGTACCCTCAAGTACTCAGGGTTTGTTAACCCCTATTGCAGGACCTGACTTGAATAGCTTAGTGAGGTCATGTCGGTGGGCTCGACATGGTCTGACTATCTCTTCTACCTTAGATGTTTCTTCTTGGATGCTTCCGCTGTCTACTCATTTTTTGAAGATTAGGTTAAAGTTTAACTTCTACATGTTTTGTAAACTAATGTTATATTATTCCGCACTTCGATGTAAGATATTTTTATATCAAATGTTATAATGTTGTAACAACTTCTTTGTTGATCCTGTATGAGTTGTAAAACATGGATGATTCGGGTTTCCCCAAGGACACCCAACAGACTACTAGAGTTGTCTAGCTTGCATGTGCAGCTATCAGAAGTCTGAAAGATAATGGTAGGTACATGTGGGCCATATAATTCTAGTGGTTCTGCCACAATATGTCCCCCGATATAGCTCAGGAGGCGTCTGAGGTTATGTTGGGTACGTTCAGCGTCAACTCAATCTCTGCTACAATACTTTTTGATTTTGGTGCTTCGCATTCTTTCATTTCACAAGCTTTTGTTGGAATGCATAGCATACCTTTATGTGCAATGAAAGACCCCATGCTAGTAAATTCCCTAGGAGGTAGTATGCTAGCTTCTTATTGGAGTTCCTCCACTAGTATTTCTTTAAGGGGGGTAGATTTCAAGGTGAACCCCATTGTGCTAAGAACAGCGAGAATTGACCTTATCCTTGGTATGGACTGGATGAAACAACATTGGGCAGTGATTCAATGTCAGAAGAAAGTAGTTGTTGTGACATCCCCTAATGGAGATAGAATTTGTGTTGAAGTGGCAGTGCAAGCACAGCCGACTACCACCGTGAACTAGTTAGCTGATGGTGCTAACCAAGAGGACCAAGTGGTGAATGAATTTTTGGATGTGTTCCCCGATGAATTACCAAGTATGTCACCTAATCGTGACATTGAATTCATTATCGAGCTTTTACCTAGAATTGCACCTATAGCTAAAAGATCATATAGAATGGGGGTAGATGAATTAGAAGAACTTAAGAAACAAATTAAGGAGTTGCAAGAAAAAGGTTTTATTCACCCTATCTTCACCCTAGGGAGCACCAGATATCTTTCTTGACAAGAAAGATGGCACATGGAGAATGTGTGTTGATTACCGATCACTTAATGAAGTAACTATCAAGAACAAGTATCCATTGTCTAGAATTGATGATTTATTTGATCAGTTAAAAGGTGCTTGTGTGTTCTCTAAAATTGATCTTCGTTCTAGCTATCATCAACTGAAAAATTGTGCATATGATATACCTAAGACAACATTTACTACAAGGTATGGCTTATATGAGTATACATTTATGTCTTTTGGGTTGACCAATGCACCTGCATAATTTATGTATCTGATAAACAAGGAGTTCATGGAGTTTTTAGATAAATTTGTGGTGGTATTCATTGATGATATACTAGTATTCTCCAAAACTAAAGAGGAACATGGTGAACATCTGAGGTTAGTCTTACAAAAGCTCAGAGAACATAAATTATATGCTAAGAGAAGCAAGTGTGAATTTTGGCTGAAGAAAGTCTCTTTTCTGGGTCATGTTGTCTCTAATGGTGGAATAGCAGTAGATCCTAGTAAAGTGCAAGATGTGTTGAACTAGAAACTCCTAATCAATGTTAGTGAAATTCATAGCTTTTTGGGGCTGGCTGGGTACAATAGAAGGTTTATTTGAAGGATTCTCTAAGCTTGCTAAGCCTATGATAGCTCTGTTAGAGAAGAATGCCAAATTTATCTGGTCAGATAAGTGTCAAGCTAATTTTAAGGAGCTAAAGAAGAGGTTGACAACAGCCCCAGTGTTAACCTTACCAGATTTAAGCAAGAGCTTATCTATCTATTGTGATGCATCTCGCTTAGGCCTTGGATGTGTGTTGATGCAAGAAGGAAGGGTGGTGGCATATGCATCAAGGCAGTTGAGAAAGCATGAACTAAACTACCCTATTCATGATTTGGAGTTAGCAGCAGTGGTTCATGCTCTGAAGATCTAGAGACATTATCTAATTGGGCATAAGAGTGACATTTATACAGATCACAAGAGTTTGAAGTATATTTTCACACAGTCAGATTTGAATCTGAGGCAGTTTCGGTGGTTAGAGTTGATCAAGGACTATGACTCGGAGGTGCATTACCATCCTAGGAAGGCAAATGTTGTGGCTGATGCACTTAGCAGGAAGAGCTATGCCAATGGACTTTAGCTGATATTTATACCTGCAGAGTTGCATGCTGAAATAGAGCATCTCAACTTGAGTTTTGTCAATAATATAATGGAATTGGCAATAGAGCCTATGTTGGAGCAAGAAATATGCAAAGGTCAGTTGGAGGATGAGAAACTAAAGGAGATAGCAGAGAATGTGGTGCTTGGAAGGCACATGTCTTTAGGTTGGATGAGAATGGTACACTATGGTTTGCAAAAAAAATATGTGTACCTGAACTGAAAGCTATCCGTGATATAATTTTTCAAGAAGCACATGAGTCTACTTATTCAATACACCCCGAAAGCACCAAGATGTATTTAGATCTTAAAAAGAAGTATTGGTGGTATGGGTTAAAAAGAGATGTGGCAGAGTATGTGGCCATATGTGATACTTGTCAAAGGGTGAAAGCTGAGTATGAAAAGCCTGCAGGGTTGTTGCAACCAATGAAAATACCAGAGTGAAAATAGGAAGAAGTCGGTATGGACTTTATTATTGGATTACCTCGCACTCAATGTGGATATGATTCGATCTGGGTAATAGTGGACCGACTCACTAAGGTTGCTCATTTCCTGCCAGTCAAAACTACCTATAATGGTGCAAGGCTAGTAGAGTTGTACATGGAAAGGATAGTATGTCTGCATGGAGTCCTAGAGAAGATCATGTCTGATAGAGGTACTCAATTTACATCACAATTTTGGCACTAGGTACATAGAGCTTTAGGGACAAAGTTGAATTTCAGTTTTGCATATCATCCCCAAACTGATGGACAAACAGAAATGACCAATCAAATTTTGAAAGACATGTTGAGAGCTTATGCCCTACAATATGGAACTAGTTGTGATAAGAGCTTGCCATATGTTAAGTTTTCATGTAACAACAGTCACCAGAAAAGTCTCAAAATGACGCCTTTTGAAGTTTTATATGGACGTAAGTGTAGAACACCTTTAATTTAGAACCAGACAGGTGAAACTCAAGCGTTTGGACTAGACGTTCTAAGAAATACAGAAGAACAACTAAGGATGATTAGAGACAATTTGAGAGTGGCGCAGTCCAGACAAAAGAGTTACGCTGACACCCGAAGAAGAGAGTTGAGCTTCAAATTAGGTGATTATGTGTACTTGAAGGTGTCACCAATAAGAAATGTGAGAAGATTCAATATGAAGGGCTAGCTAGCACTGATGTATGTTGGACCTTTCAAGATCTTAGAGAGATGTGGAGAAGTGGCCTATCAATTGGAACTACCAGAAAGTTTGTCAGGTGTGCATGATGTGTTCCATGTTTCTCAATTGAAAAAGTGTTTGCGGGTACTAGAGGAGCAGATTCCATTAGAAGAGCTTGCTGTTAAAGATCTCACATACGAAGAGTATCCGATAAAAATCTTGAAAACTGCAGAAAGAGTTATAAGAAGCTGAACTATAAAGATGTGCAAAGTACAATGGAATCGATATTCAGATGATATGGCTCCTTAGGAAAGAGAAGAGGATCTGAGAGAATCTTATGCACAACTGTTCGAGTAAGAGATCAACCAATCTCAAGGACGAGATTCTTTTTAAGGGGGTAGAATTGTAACACCCTAAAATTTGTATTATTTTAAAATAGTTAAATTTGATTTATTTGTGCATTTATGTGTGCATTCAAATGTAGGAAATAATATTTTTTGTGAAATTAAAATCGATCATAAGGATAGATACACATTGATGCACTCATGCTACTGCATTTTATTTTCTGTGATAAGTGGTTTTGATCCAAATGCTAAAAGGTTTAAAAACATTTTGAAAATGAGTTTGTAAAAAGAAAAAGGAAATTACTTTCCCTCTACATCCCCTCCTTGATTCGACCTGCTGGCCTATTTCTATCCCACCGGCCCTCTCGCCCACCTCTCCTTTCCTTCTCCTCCCTCCTCATTTCCTTTCTGGGCCAGCCCAACTCGAGCTGGAAAACTGCCAGCGCCTCCTTCTCCTTTCTCCCGCTGACTAGCCGGGCCCGCTTGTCATCTCCCCCAACTTCCTCCGCGTCGTGCGCAGCTAAAGCTACAACCGCCACCCGCACCATGCTCCGAGTCATGGGAGCGTCCCCCGCGCCTCGGGCTCTTTAAAGGGGAATGCAGACCCATCGCCGCCTTCCCCTGCTGTTCCTCGCTCCAATTTCCCCCTCACGAGAGCAGCAACTACAACATCGCAATCCGTCGGAGGCGTTGTCGTGGTGAGCTTCCCTATGTTCCCCTATTTCTCCCCGTTCCTTTACATTTTTGAATCGTGGCCTCTAGGGCCTTAGCCAAGTGTGCCGGTGAGCTCCTCCTCGCTGCCGGCCATGGCGAGTGCCGCACAAGCTCCTCCCCAGCCATGCAATGGGCTCGGGCGAGGTCGCCTTCGTCTTTGCTTCCTCCCGGTACCCTCAGTTCGTCAAACCGAGGCCTATAGCGCCCGATTCGATCACTCCGGCGACCTCCTCGTCGTCGACAATGGCAGCGCCGCCGCGTCCTTCACCCCCTCCGGCCAGCTGCTCCCCCTCGTCCCCCCTCTGATCTAATCTCATCCATCTGTTTTGAATCCAATGGCCTACGATGGCCAATACCCCTTCGCGGATATTCTTGCTTAAGAGCGCCCGAGTTCCTCAGAATTACACCCGCAGTCCGCGATCAGATTGAAATTCTCAAAATTGAATTATTTAAATTCAAAAATATTTTGATCTATTTATAGAATTGCCACTGCACTGTTTTGCTTATAAAATCGCGTTTTAGCTCCCATTCAACTTGCGTTAGGTTCGTAATTTCGTAATCTACGGGATAATGCTACTGTTAGACATGTTAGAAACTTTTAAATTTCATGATTAGGTTTAGTTAATTAACTTGCTATAGGAATCTTATTTAAATCGTAACTTTCGCGTTATAGCTCCAATTTTCGTGAACTTCGCGTCTATGTGATCGTAGCATGACGTAGATAATTTTCATAAACCTTTTATCTTGCTTTATTTACTGCTAGTGTATTGTTCTAACCATAGAATTGTTTGCTTGCATGATTGTCTTCGGTATGCGTGTTGTTGGTCCGTGTTGATCGAGTTCAGATGGTGAGGAGTACATCAGGAACCCGGATTTCTTCGAAGAACAGCAGGACCAGCAGGACTTTGTGAACCAAGGAAAGTATAGCATGGGCCTATCTTGATGTCCTATTCACTTTAAACATCTACTCATTTACATGTGTCTAACTTTGATAACCATAAGGACATCCTAGCTATTTGATGACATGTTTTCTTGACTCCTGTGGGTTAATTGCACATGGATAGATTGCTAGTGCTCTACCTGAACATGATCTATGCAATGATTAATGGTTCTATGGAACAAAAGGTAAAACATGATTTATAACAACTGATCCATAGGGCGAAGGTGCGAATGACCTTGTTTATGGTGCTCTAAACCCTTCGTAAGGACTTATCTGTCGGCAAAAGCTGGATTAATAGTGCAACCGTGAGAGTCACATGGCTCTGGCTTTAGCTCAGTAATAGAATCTTTTCTAGCTTGTTAGAGGTTACCTTTATGGCGCAAGAGGGGTTTGCCACTTTGGGTATAGGACTACCCCTGTTCTTATGTGTATAGTCATGAATGAATTGTGCCATAGAAAGGGGGTTCCTACATCTACCTGCCAAGGAAACCTCGCGGCCCTAACATGTTAGAGAGACCTACGGAAAGCTTCATGGTGTACCTTGCCTGCTCACCTTGGGAGTGTTAAGGGGTCGATGGGCCCTGGGCATTTGGGCAACATGACTCACGGGTAAAGATGCACAACCTCTGTAGAGTGAAAACTGTTATAACAGCCGTGCTCACAGTCACGAGCGGCCCGAAAAACTCACAAAATAAATGGTTACCTGTTATGTTTATGATTCATGATGATAAATGACAATGTTATAATGATGTTCAAATGGTTGTACTTGATTCTAGTATATGATCATGTGGGTTAATTTGGGAGCTTAAACATAACTTGATATTAATCAATGATAAAATCTTGACTTACTAAAATGCTAAACGCAGTAAACCGTGTCTACCTTTTGAGCCACATGAATCCCCATGTTATGTTTGTAGAGTACAAAATGTACTCATGCTTGTTCATTTTCTATTTTTGGATAAAAATCCCAGATAGGTAATAGATGACAGTTGGTATAAAGATTTCCCAGAGGACTTCTAGGTTTGAGTCAACCAGTTGATCGTCCTTTTGTTGAAGCTACCCCGTCTGAGAGACATCTATTTCATTTCCGCTTGTGTTGTAAAGACTATATATTGTATTAAACGTGATGTAAGATACACTGTGATGATACTTCTTATATTTGTCGACTTATGTGTGCGACTGTTCTTAGGGCGCATATAAGATTTATGCACTTTATTTTATCCTTAAAATGAAGTGTGACAAATCTAAACTAAGGATGTGTTTGGTCATGGGACGAGAGGGATGGAATGGATCTACTCTAGTTTTTCGATAGAATGGTTCCACCTTCGTGTTTGGTTGGGAGGACGGGGCGTCCTTGCTCGAGTAGACTGCTGTTACATGGAGCCCGCCTGTTATCCTCAGACTGCTTCTTCCTCCTTTAGCACCCTTCTTTTTCCTGTCCGCCCGCACGCCGCGGCTTCCCACGTCAGGGCTGCCTGCACCGCCGTTGGGTTCGCCTGCGTCGGCCACAATCGTTACCACCAGGACTGAGCTAGGCCGCGGCCGAGGCCACAAGCGCCGCCGCCGGCTGAGCTTGCCCGTGGCCGGGGCCACAAGCACCACAGACAGGGACGAGCGCTCACCCACGGCCGGGGCCCCATGCGCTGCCGCTGGGGCTGAGCTCGCCCACGGCCAGGGCCACAATAAAGGCGCACACAAATATATACATAATAGCAATGACATAATATGGTTGATAGAAGTACATAGATTATTTGTTTTTCAAAATGAACTGACTAGGTAGAAAATAGTACTTATTCTAGGTAACCAACAAACATTAGGCAGAAATTGAAAAACTGGAAAAGAAATATATTTTTTTGAGACGAGGAAAAGAAATATAAATTAATAGGCCACATAGCGACTTTCGAGTGAAAGCATCCAAATCTCCCACCCGTCCAACGCTTGATGATTGGCTAATGGGCTTCGGCTTTTGTTGCGTTGCGACCCAACCAAAGCACACTGCGGGTCTGTCCACAGTCTGTGTTCTGAGTCCCGCTCAATACAGGTACATACCGGAGTTTTTTTTGCCAGTTTTCTTTGCAGACTCAAGCATGGCTACTCTACAGTGGCCAAGGTGTTGAGTACCTCTCAGCCACGTGTGTGTGCCTATAGGTACAGGTATAGATCTTGCTTGCACACAGTGTGTGTGCATTTGCGTGTGTGTGGTGTGAGTTTATGTTTAAATTCAGATACCATCTTGTACTTGAAGTATCGAGGCATTCAAAAAAAAAAAGAAATTATAGCCGTCTCACCCAGCCTAGAGAAAAGAAAGACCATGAACTGTTTTATAATGGGTGGCAAAGGGGAGTCTAATGTGCCATGGCCTATGCCAAAGAGCGCGACCTCTTCACGGGATTTGCCCTAAAAAAATAAAACCTATGCACAGGATTGCTGACATGAATTTTCTGATAAAATATAGAATATAGAAATCGTAAGAGCAGATTTAGTAGTTCTCTTAACTAAGTCCTAAACCAAAATATGAAGGTTCACGCCAAAAACACAGACCGACTAGGGCATCTACTCAATACCTTAAAAGTAGCGGGCCCTCAAATCCCATCCTTATGCTCTCATTTCTGTAGCCAGTCAACCACAACCCTCATCGAGCGGTTGGTTGTTTTTCTCTCTTACATGCTAGTTTTCCCGTTTCCTCTAAGTCGCAGTGCCCCTTGCCCCCTCCCTACCTTGACACGAGATCGGGTGCCCATACCAGCCGCAACCCGAGATTTTGGCGCACCTCTCCTGGCCCCGATGCTCCTTCTCGTCACGGCCAGCCACCCCAGCCATCCTTTTCCTAGCGATAACACCCCATTCCCATCGCCTTCTCCATCCATCAACCATCACAGGGCATCCCATTGCTGAATTCGAGGAGATGACGCAGTCTCCCTTTGTCTTGAGGGCATCCATCACCGGCGCCACCCTCCCTGTATTGCTCACCCTCCACCGTTGGGCATCCTTCGTCGGTGAAGAGACGGGGATACGCCTCGATTCGAGGAGACGAGGGTGTGGAGATGGAGAGAGGAGAAAAAGGGGAATGTGGGTCTTATTTGTCCATATCTATTTGGTTGAATTTGAGAGTCCTAATTTGAGGGATAATGCTGGAGTAGAACCTTGGAAGTAGGAGAGCCCTCAAATCAGAAGTTAAACAATTTCAATCTTGAATTCACCATATTTTCCTAAATTTATTCTTATTTCTATTTTTCCTAGAGAATAAAGGAAAATGCAGTGTACGATGCCATCGACATATGATTTTCATGTTCTGTTTTCATCCCTAGAAGAGACAACACTTCGGAACCGAGGAATGACTAAGTGGGTCCCAAACCATCGCAAAAAAGGTGCTGCTAGAAATGTCGAAGGTGACCCAGAACTAAGGTTGGGTTCTATGTTCATTATAAGTAGGTGCCTACTAGGCCTGATCTTCCAAAACCAGTTTAGCCGGCCAGCCTTGCCGGGCGAGCAATAGAGAAAACGGCTTAGCCAGTATTAGCAGATTAGGCCCAAAACTCTTTTTCTTTGTGCGGACTGAAATATCTTTTTTAATCATCTTGATGCCAGAAACTTCATGATGGAGTCTATCATTGCACATGTCGGTATCCTTTTTTCTGTCAATAGTAGTAGTGTAAGCCAATCAACTGTAGTTAAGCACATCGATTTTTCTTCCCGATGAACCAACAGCGAGATGCCCACCTGAATGTTTATGTATCCACTGAAAGACCGGCCGGAGTCCAAAATACAGTAGAAGCAGACTGGAAAATCAATTTTTAATACCTGGACTGCCACTTGTTTTGGACATTGAAGTAGCACGTCCATAACAAGCTAGAGTAAACGGCACATGTGTTTGGAGTTACTGGCCGGAAGTCGACCCGAGGATGAAGAAACAACCCGCGAAATTTCTCAATGCCCTTTATCCTCGTTTTGGCACCAACCTGGCGCACTCGCACTACCACCACCGCAACTCTGTGACCGTGGAAATTCCACGCATGCAAATTTTCCACAAGACCAGAGACCTGACGCGTGCAGGGCGACTCGTTGATTCCACATACACGATCTCGTTGAGTTGTCAGTTCGTAGGTTACTTGGCCATCTCCTGATTATGACCAATTCATCATCGACGACCCTAGTCTACGCTCTTGGATTATACCAAGTAGTTAGGTATGTAGGAAAGGGTACTTGTTGCAATTGGCCACTAGTAACAAGTACCACAGCCTCAAGTGTTGATGGACTGCTTAAACATTAACCAGAATGCAGAAATATATCTTGAGCACATTCAACTGCTTCAAACTGTGACTGGTTTTGGAGGGTGTTAACAAAATCTTGTATAATGAACTGTCAAAAAAAATCGTGTATAATGAAAAAAGAAACATAATCAGCCACTATGCTGCTTCGATCTATTTCTTTGTTTATTATGCGGCACTCACAAAGTTTGGCCCATATTCACCTTAATTTTGACCGGTAGTGAGACTACTAACGACTTTCCAAAGTATACATTTATCTGAGTGGAAGTTAATCAGCCTAATACATAGGCCCGGTATATGCTGTTATTACAAAAGTTACTGTTATTGTATTCCATCCATTTCTTCTCTTTTAAGGAGCAAATTTATTAAGATTCAAACTCTGAGCATTACACGCCAAATGAATGGAGTAACAAGTTGTATATTTTTTAATACATATTTAAAAGGTGCTGCCAGATACAGAGAACGTAATGTAGGAGGCAATATTTTAGATTAGACGCTACTGCATGATCAAGTGGCGTGTGAAATAACAACTTATTTTTCAGTTTCTCGAGCGTAATTTGTTATCCTGTAAAATCACTTTTCTCCCACATCTAAATGGAAATTAAAAGATGAGGTTAATTTGTTGATTGATGAAAGAGCATCTTATCAGTAGCGTGTGCAGTAATAATTTGGTACATGGTACCACTCACCAATGCGGAACTAGGTTGCAGTCCCGGTTGGAAAACACTCTGATCCCGGTTTCCCAACCGGCACTGCCAATCCAGGACAAAAGGCCCGCTCTTTAGTCCCGGGCAGCTAAACTAGGATTGAAAGGGGGCAATTTAGTTTCAGTTACTTATACCAACCGGGACTAAAGAGGGCTCTAGGCTGAGCCCGAGGGCGGCCACCTCCGGTCCCGATAACCAACAGGGACTCAATATTACTTTTTTTTTCTTTTTCTTTTCTTTTCTTTTACAGTTTCTATTGGGGGCAGGCCCAGCCTGTGGGCACCCCATAGGGCTCAAACGCCGCCCCACAACGTGCTGCCGACATTTCACAGTGGCAGAAGCGCGTTAGCGGGGGGATGGAAACCAAAAATGCAGCACCCATGTTTTCGTCAAGGCAAAAAGGGCCGTCCTCCGCTTGTCGAGGGTCGCTACCATTTCGCTGGGGTTTTGCCTCCAGGGTCAGGAGACAACTCAGGTACGAGACCAGCCCTATTCGCCTTGACGAAAAGAGTAGACCAACTAGCATATCATTTCGCAAGGGCGAAACAGCAGTCTCAAGATTGTTGTCGTCGTGCCGCTGCAGCGCGCCAAGCCACGCGTGTGTCCTTGGTATGGCGAATAGCTGGCTCGGTTTTGTCACATCCGTGTGGAGGGGTGCTAGCAGAGGCAATGGGGTGACCTGGATTATTTGCCCAGTTGAATAGGTAATGACCGTATGATAACATTTGCAGGTTTCGCCAGGAGAGGAGCCCACCAGGAGACAGGATGCCGGCATCCCCTGTCTATCGGGGCCCGCCCGGTCGGTAGAGTGGCGACACAGCGTGGGGCCAGCTAGGAGTCTAAGTACCGGTGTACCCAGGGCGGACGACATCTCCAAAAGGCAGGCAAGTCCAAGATAGATGGGAATATGCCCCGAATGTGTAGTAGTTGCAGAGGTAATTATGTGCATAGAAAGCCAACGGGCATGTATAAATAGCCTCCAAAGTGGGGACTGTGAGAGGAAGATGAACATTGCTTTGAATCCAACAATCATACTTCGTTCGTCTTGCTTTTGTTTCGTCGATCTGTCCCACATATTCGCTCACGCGGCGACCCGGCGTTCGAAGGTCGAGGCCTAGAGCAACAGTTTCTTTCCATTCAATTTGTTTTTGTTTCAAATTGTTTTTGTTTCAAATAGTTTTTGTACACGTATTATATGTTCTATGATATACTGTTGTACGTTGTCCATAAATAAGAATGAAACTAATGAAGTAAGAGCTTATATATTACAATGATCATCCCCATTCATCAAGTTCGTACAAATCATAATAATTTAAACCAAGTCAATACAAACTAGATGTTCAAATACACACCAAAGTTCATGCAAGTGCAAGTAGATCACCGCCAAGTTTGACTACGTCGTACTACGTACTCGGTGAAGTGTAGGTCACCGATGTGGTATCCACAAATATCATTGACGTTGAGCAATGCATTAAGTAGTGCACTCTCCCTTGCTTCAAAAGTATGAGCATAGGGTCTACAAACCACGGTTAGCGGTGGTCGAGAAGTCGGTGGGTCTGATGATCCCATCTTAGTCATAATAAACTTTTCCTAAAATTATTCCGCAGTGAGTGTTGGTCATTCATCGGCATATTTTCAATCATAACCCAATGCATACATTGTCTGGTTTAGAAGGGTTTCAAAGCTGCAACCTGTATAGGATAAGTCATAGTCCTCAACGTGTTGGGTGAAAAAATGGATATGAGAACAAAGCTTTCCAATATCAACAAATCTGAATATAAGCTATGAGTTTGACTTCGATTTTACCACATCCTTTCTGTTGGTTCGAGCAATCCTTGCACAGAAGCCCGCAACATCATGATACCAGCCTGCATCTATTACTTGTATCGTTAAGGAGGATAGAGTAGGCATGGTGTACCCAATATTCACAAGCTTATTCAAACATGCAATGACAACATATTTAGTTGTGATTTTCTTCTCTGGAGCCTTTACTCCCACCTCTGAGATTTGTACAACACCTGTACCCCTCCTAGAGGCGATGGAAAAGCCAATTCGACTTTGGACCAATCGACCATCATCTACATCAAAAGTCTCAACATCCACTCCCTCAACCCTGAAATTTGGGAGTGTCTCTTCAAGCCAAACGATTGGATCAATTACCTACAGTACAACACACACACATATATATATACACATATCAAAAAATATAGTGTAAAAGCATATTTAAACCATATTAATTTGTTCAAAACATAGATCGTTGTCTTACTATGTTAGGATTATTGAACGATACAACCGATAACCTTGCATCGAATCCACGAGTAATACAATAGCCCCAACCTGGCTTAACCGGTTCAGGGAGACGTCTAGCCATATCTCCTCACTAAAGTTAATATAAAAATTCATATCACTAGAGTCAACATATGAATTCATACGCCAAAATTCATATACTCATATATATATGTAAATAAAAAATATCAAAATTCATATATATCACTGAAGCAATATTTTTCATATATCAAAATACATATCACTAAAGTCTGTATATCAAAATTCACATCTGCAAACCCTATATATATATATATATATATATATATATATATATATATATATATATATATATATATATATAACTGGACCCTATATGTATACCAAATGCATATCATATATATACAATATATCACACTAAAGTCAATATATCAAAATTTATATCACCAAAGTCAGTATCTTTCCGCATATATATCAAATTATATCATATTAAATATATCACTAAAGCAAATACAATGCAAGTCAGATCGAATACAAATAGCCAATTAGCTTAAGTTAGGGTTGAGTTCTAGGTTTCACACAGCAGGAAGAGATGAGACGGGGTTGGCACGACGTACTGCACACCTGGTGGCAGCAGCGAGGGAGAGGCTGGAGACGATCAAGGGTGAGGCCAGAGACTAAGGCGCAGACGGAGACGACGGCATTGGCAGAGATGAGGGCGAGGCCAGAGACGAAGGCACGCCGAAGACGAGGACAAGGTCGAGGCTGGACGAAGACGAGGGCGAGGGTGAGGGCGAGACCGGTAGCCGGAGATGAGGAAAGAGGGCGCTGCACGCACTGGAGGCGAGGACGAGGTCGAGGCTGGGGGAGACGAGGGCGAGGCCGGCCACCAGAGACGAGGAAGAGGGCATCAACGTGCATGCCACTAATATGAGGAAGAGGGCGCCGCTAGAGACGAGAAAGAGAGGGCGCCACCACGTGCGCCGAGGAGACGACGAGGCTGGCCAGATCAAGACGAGGGTGAGGGTGAGGCCGCGCGCGCCGGAGACGAGGGCGAGGCCACGCGCGCCGGAGCCAAGGATGAGGGTGAGGCCGGCCGCCCAATGTGAGGACGAGGGCGCCGCGCGCCAGGGAGACGTCGATGAGGGCGCCGCTGTGTGAGCCGAAGAAGAGGGCGAGGTCAGATGGGCGTGCGGTGCGGGTGGCAGCGCGGTGGAGCGGCGGAGACGGAGAAGAGGGCACGGCGTGGGTGGCGGCGATTAAAATTAAGGAGGAAGAAGAAGATAAGACACGAGTATATGTGTAGGGTTGGACCATTTAGTCCTGGGCTAAGCCACCAACCGGGATTAAAAGGCCATTAGTCCTGGTTGGTGGCCCAACCCAGGACTAAAAGTTGTGACCTTAATCCCGGGCTGAGCCACCAACCGGGACTAAAGGCCTTTTAGTCCCGGTTGATGGCCCAACTTGGTACTAAAGCCAAATTTTAGCGCGTGGCAAAACTGCTGCATACCCGGCTATTTCGTTCCACACCCATGCAATAGTTTTTAATATTTCCTTTAACATAAATTGGACGCAAATTGGAAATTGCATAGTAAAAAAATATAGCTCAAAAAATTACAATACAAATTTGCTTTCATATATAATTTATAATGCTTTTGTTTCATGCTTTAAATGCTTAATAACATATGCTATAAATTATAATTACAGTTTAAAAATTCAAATTTTAAATTTGAGAAATTCAAAGATAGTTTTCCTTGACAAGATGATTTCAAATGAATATGTTGTCAACTACAAAGTTGTATAACTTTTTGAGATCTGGAGCTTTCATTTCTCCATTTGAGCATATTTTAAAATTCAAATTTCAAATTTAAGAAATTTAAACATAATTTTCCTTGACAAAATTATTTTAAATGAAAAAGTTGTCAACTACAAAGTTGTATAACTTTTCGAGGTCTACAGCTTTCATTTTGGTCATTTCTTCATCCAACAAAGTGGTAGTAAACATTGTTCAAAATTTACATATCTCTCATATAGTTTATGAATTTCCCAGCTGAATTCATTTACAGCTTCAAAATGTTGTTGGTGGAGACATCTAGTCCCGGTTGGTGGAACCTAACGGAACTAAAGGGTCAACCTGTAGTCCCGGTTGGTGGTTCTAACCCGGATAAAAGGGCAGTGAGACCTTTGGTCACAGTTGGTGGTTCCAACCGGAATTAAAAGGCCACCTTTAGTCCCGATTTGAACCACAGACCGGGACTAAATGTTCCTGCTGGAGAAGTCTGCTGCACTATCCACTGAACAGGGGATTCTAGTCTCAGTTGATGATTCCAACCGGGACTAATTATATTGTTAGTCCTGGGCCCAATCCCAATCGGGACTAATGCCAAAAACAGAAAGTCAGTTCTTTACTAGTGACTAGAATTATTTTCAAAGGTGACACTGTTTCTTTTTTCTAGAGGCCGCTAGATAAGAACTGTTTGTACATGCGCTTACATGGGGCTCCAACTTATAGACCACCCATGGAAATCGATTTCCAGGATAGTTGGTCTTTTCCAGCACAGCCTGTGGAAATAGCCTCTATTATATTATTACTAACTATAGTACATATGTTTGGGGTCATATCCGAAAAATATGGTTCAATGATTTGCATCATGATTTGAGTAGGAAATTCGTATGTGAAGAGATTCTTATCAAACTCCACTAAATATTAACAGAGTGACTTCCAATACAACTGAGATTATATAATGCACCATCTTATTTACATGTGACTCCAAGCATCCTGTACCTTTCAATAGCTTTTTAACGGCCGGAGGCTGGAGTTCATTTTTGATTGGTCGAGAATAATAAATTATGCAAAGACAACTGATATCATTAGCCACTACCTGGCATACCAGCAGTGATGGGGTTCATATCACTGCTGGTTACTACCAACCGCTAGTGCTGCCATCTCACCCGACAGTGATAGGCTTTAAAAAAACAAAAAAAAGGAATACAGCAAGCATGCTTCCTGCTTGCTAGAGCATGCTTGCTACCGCGACCACCACCGCCACCGACATAGTCGCTGGCTACCACCGCAGCTCCATCACAGACAAAGGAGGGATTCAACATATGACAAATCTAACTCATTCACAAATCGATTCGTACATCACAAAGGAGAAGGGTTCAACGCATCACAATCAACTCAACCACAAATTGATTCATACAACATAGAGGGAGTGGAGGGGAGGCCGGGAGGGGGAGAGAGTGGAGCTGCCGCCGAGCAGGACGAGCTTGGTCTCACGGCGGAGGCTGTGTCCCTAAAGGGTCGAGATGTCGGAATAGAGGGGGTGAATAGTCCTTTCTAAAACTTAATCACGCCAGATAACCGAAACAAATGAGGAATTAGAACTATCGCTCTAGCCAAGACTACACCCCTCTATCTATAACTCTAGCACCTTACAAAAGTTCCTAATCAAGAAAATAGGTCACACAAACTTATGCCACTAGTACTTTGCACACCGGGGAGCTCCTACACAACTAGTAAGCAAAAGCACAAAACTCCTAGCCTCACTAGCAATGCTCAATAACAAGGCAGCCAATGCCAAATTAGAGAACTCAAATTACTTAGCTACACAAACTAAGCAATGTGACTAACAAGGTTACACAAACTAAATTAGTCATGGAACGGGAGCTACTTCTATGCTACACAAGCAAGAAGGTAATTAGCAAGCTACACAAACTAACTAATTAAAAGAACAACTGCACAAGCACAATGTATAAGAAAGTAAATACAAGCTTGTGTTGGGGAATTGCAAACCAACGGGATGACAAGGTTGACACGATGATTTTTATCCTGATGTTCACTTGGTTGCCACAAAGCTAGTCCCCGTTGAGACAAGCTCCAAAGTTGCCGCCAGTCCTCTCGCTAGTGGTGACTCGCAAGTCACACTCTCCCACGTGGATTGCTTACCACAAGGTCTGGCACTTGACCCAGCTGGACCACTTGTCGCCCTTCGCGTCTTGCCTTACTAGAGTTGCTCTTCGCGGCTCCCGTGGGACGAGCACAATGCCCCTCACAAAGCTCTTCTCCGGAGCACCGCACAATCTCCTTGCGGGCTTCAACAGAGACCACCACTAAGCCGTCTAGGAGGTGGCAACCTTCAAGAGTAACAAGCCCACCGGCTTGCAACATGACCACCTAGTGCCACTCAAATGCAACCTCATGATGCAATCGCACTAGAATCGCTCACTCACTCGATCGGATGAACACAATCAATCACAAGTGAGTTAGAGGGCTCCCAAGCACTATCACATAAGCCACGAAGGATCTAGTGTGCTCAGCAATTAGCCAAGGGCCGCCCACCAATTCTATTGATAGCCCCAAGGTAAAATAGAGCGGCTACCCCTTCACTGAGCAATTTTCGCTGTCGAGAGGTCTTGAGCGGTGCCGAGGTTTTGCGGAAACGCAGCAAGTCGAGAGGAGCAGAGGCGCAGAGATCTGGATTTCCAGCGGTGCAGAGGGGTTTTGTGGCGGCGTCGACTATTTTTCTACTAGTTTTTAATACGTGTGTTTAGCAGAAACATAAATGCCCGCCTGCTGATACCGCCACATCATTCGAGGAAATTTAGCCTACGTACCGTCAATTACTCAAATCAGATGGTGATATATAGTAATATATTGGAACCTGACCTGCATGATATAACTAACGCCAAATCAACTGGAGGTAGGTCAGGTAGCCTTTAGCCAAATGATCCGGCGGAATGCGGGTTCCCTCCTTCTAGTCTAGTGACACATAAGCACGAGTTACCGTGAAACTGGGTCATACGGAACTGGACTCCACACCAAGATTCGCACCTGTTTTCTAGAAACATAAAAATAGAGTATGTGGTGAAATTGCATATTTGCATATGTTGGAAATTAATGTCATCAAAATGGAGAAAATGCATGCAAAGATATATGTGTATAAGTTCCGGACTTGGCAAGTGCTGGGGTCCACAACCCTTATGTCCTCTGTTCGCACACCATAGACCGTCTCACCCTCAGTAGGTGATGGAATATATATTTTACTCCCTCTGTGATTTAAATTATAACACATTTTTGCTTTTCTAGCTAGGTACATTGCTTTTGTTATGTATCTAAAGTTCAAAACGTAGTGTATATCTAAGTCTATATGAAAACCATGTATATAGAAAACCAAAATGGAGTATATGAATTTTATTTTAAGAGCCATCTCCAATTAATATCATCCGAAGGGGGCTTCGAATTTTGTCTTTGAGGAGGCGAGAAGATATACCTTGGGAAGGTGTCCAAAGGGATGACAGCGGATGGAAACCGTTGAGAAAACCATCTAACTGTTTAATTTTTCATGTCTCTACGCAGAAACATAAACAAAACCTGTGATGCCAGTCCGGAAAACGGAAACGAGAAATTCGGCATATCTACAATGATATAATGCAGTCGGATACACGTCGGTAACAGTCAGGAACGGTAAATTAAATCAGAAACAATGACACATGTAACCATTTTAAGTGTCCAACTCAACAATATAGATAGAACTATTATACATAGTAATAAATATGCAAATAATATCAAACTAACAAAGATTGGTTGATACTCCCTCCATTCCATATTGTAAGACATTTTGTTTTTTTCTAAATATATTTCTTTTGCTATGTATCTAGACATAATGTATATTTAGGTGCATAGCAAAAACTATGTATCTAGAAAAGTCAAAACATCTTATAATTTGAAAAGGAGGGAATACTAAATAGAACCACAATGGCACACACAAATATATACATAATAGCAACGGCATAATATTGTTGATAGGAGAAGTACATAGATTATTTGTTTTTCAAAATGAACTTACTAGCTAGCAAATAGTACTTATTAATCAACAAACATTTGGAAGAAATTGAAAAACTGGAAAATAAATATAAATTAATAGGCCACAGAGTGATTTTCGAGTGAAAGCAATAAAGCATCAAATTCTCCCAGTCCCACCCGTCCAATGCTTGATGATTGGTTAATGGGCTTCGGGCCTTCGGCTATTGTTGAGGCCCAACGAGAGCACACTGCAGGTCTGTCCGCAGTCTCCAGTATCAGCACAATGCCAAAATTAGCGCCTCCTCACTCAGCTGAGACCATGAACTAAGGTAATGGGAGGCAAAGGGGGTCTAGTGTGCTGTGGCCTATGCCAAACAGCCAAAGAGGGCAACCTCTACACGTGATTCCTGACAGGAATTTCCTGATGAAATATAAAATGAAATAAAGGAACCGTAAGAACAACTCTAGTAATGTTCTTAACCAAGTCCTAAACCAACTTATGAAGCAAGTCCTAAACCAAAATACGAGGGCTCACATCAAAAATACAGATTGATCGGGGCATCTCCTCAATCCTTTTAAAAGTAGGAGGCTCTCAAATCCCACCTTTAGGCCCTCATTCCTGTGGCTAGTCAACCACGACCCTCATGGGGCGGTTGGTTATTTTTCTCTCTTCCACGCTAATTCTTCCCTTCCCTTCTCTTCATGGTGCCCCTTGCCCCTCCCTACTGCGGCCCAAGATTCATGTGCACCTCTCCCGGTCAGGATGCTCCATCTCATCATGGCCAGCTGCCCTGGTCATCCTTTTCCAAACGGCGACACCCTTTCCCATTGCCTTCTCCCTCCATCAACCATCACAACAAGAGCACCCCATTACAGAATTCGAAGCGTGTGGGCAAGCGCCCCTATCCGCCACCCTCCCTCTACATTGAGGGCATCCACGCCCACCGCACCCTCTCTCCACTACCCACCTTCCGCCACCTCCCTCTACATCGAGGGCATCCATCGCCCACCCCACCCTCCCGCCACTACCCACCCTCTGTCACCCTCCTCCCTCTACTTCGACGGCATCCATCGCTCACCCCACCCTCTCTCCACTACCCACCCTCCATTGCATGGCATCCTTCACCAGCAAAGAGACGGGACATGGCTCAATTTGTGGAGACGGGGATTGGGTGAGGAGATGGAGACAGGGTCTTTGTGTCTACTTGGTTGATTTTTTTTTTGAATGGGCTACGTGGTTGAATTTGAGGGCCCTAATTTGAGGGTTAATGTTGGAGTAGAACAAAAAAAAGGGTCCTCAAAAGTTAATCAATTTTGATCTGGAATTTGTGATATTTTCTCAAATTTATTCTTGTTTCTATTTTTCCCAAGAATACATGAAAATCTGGAGTACATTGTCAGTCAACATAGGATTTTCATGTCCTATTTTTATCCCTAGAAGAGACACCACTTTGGAATGGAAGAATGAATGACCCATGGGGCCCAAATCTTGGCAAAAAGGGTGCTGTTAGAAATGTGGAAGGTGACCTAGAACTATGGTGAATTCTATGTTCATCAAGGGGTGTTTGACAGGGCTCATCCGAAGGAGCCAGAGCCGTTTTAGATACTGAAAAATATCTCCAAACGGCTCCTCCTATTAAAGTATTTGACAGGGCTCCTGTAGACATGTTAGAGCCAGAGCCGGGAGGAGTTCTATCAAATAGGGCCTAAGTTGGTGCCACCTAGCTCTAATCTACCAAAGCTACGATCAGGCCCAAAACTCGTTCCTTTTTTCTATGCAGACTCCAAATGTGATGATCCAATATTCTTTTTTTATCGTCTTGATGCCAGAAACTTGATGATGGTGGAGTTCATTGCATATGTTGGATATGCTTTTTACTGTCAACGGTAGTAGTGTAAGCCAATCAACTGTAGCTAAGCACATCGATTTTTTCCCCTCGATGAACCAACAGGGGGCGAGAAGCCTACCTGAATATTTATGTATCCATTGAAAGACCCGAGTCCAAAATACAGTAGAAGCAGACTGGAAAATCAATTTTTAACACCTGCACTGCCACTTGTTTCGGACATTGAAGTATAACGTCCATAACAAGCCAGAGTAACCGGCACATGTTTTTGGACTACTGGCCGGATGAAGTCGACCCGAGGAAGACGTACGAAACCCGCGAAATTTCTCAATCGCCCACCGCAAACTCTGTGACCGTGGAAATTCCACGCATGCAAATTTTCCGCAAGACCAGAAACCTGGCGCGTGCAGGGCGACTCGTCGATTCCACATACGATGTGTCTCCCATGAGGACGATCGTTGATTTGTCAGTTCGTTGTGGTTATTACTTGGCCATCTCCTGATTATGACCAATTCATCGTCGACGACCCTAGTCTACGCTCTTGGATGATACCAGGTAGTTAGGTAAGTAGGAACGGGTACTTTTCACAATTGGCCACTAGTAGCAAGTACCACAACATCAAGTGTTGATGCTTACTGCTTGAACATTGACCAGAATATAAAAATATACCTTGAGCACATTCAACTGCTTCAAACTGTGACTGGTTTTGGAGGGTGTTAACAAAATCGTTAATCGTGTATAATGAACTGTCAAAAAAACTAGTGTATAATGAAAAAAGAAACATAATCAGCCACTATGCTGCTTCGATCTATTTCTTTGTTTATTATGCGGTACTCACAAGTTTGGCCCATATTCACCTTAATTTTGACCGGTAGTGAGACTACTAACGACTTTCCAAAGTATACCTTTATCTGAGTGGAAGTTAATCGGCCTAATACATAGGCCCGGTATATGCTGTTATTACAAAAGTTACTGTTATTGTGTTCCATCCATTTCTTCTCTTTTAAGGAGCAAATTTATTAAGATTCAAACTCTGTGAGCATTACACGCCAAATGAATGGAGTAACAAGTTGTATATTTTTTAATACATATTTAAAAGGTGCTGCCAGATACAGAGAACGTAATGTAGGAGGCAATATTTTAGATTAGACGCTACTGCATGATCAAGTGGCGTGTGAAATAACAACTTATTTTTCAGTTTCTCGAGCGTAATTTGTTATCCTGTAAATTCACTTTTCTCCCACATCTAAATGGAAATTAAAAGATGAGGTTAATTTCTTGATTGATGAAAGAGCTCCTTATCAGTAGCGTGTGCAGTAATAATTTGGTACATGGTACCACTCACCAATGCAGAACTAGGTTGCAGTCATGGTTGGGAAACACTCCGATCCCGGTTTCCCAACCGGCACTGCCAATCCAGGACAAAAGGCCCGCCCTTTAGTCCCGGGCAGCTAAAGTGGGATTGAAAGGGGGCAATTTAGTCCTGGTTACTTATACCAACCGGGAATAAAGAGGGCTCTAGGCTGAGCCCGAGGGCGGCCACCTGCGGTGCCGGTTGGGATAACCAATAGGGACTCAATATTACTTTTTTTTTCTTTTACAGTTTCTATTGGGGGCAGGCCCAGCCTGTGGGCATCCCACAGGGCTCAAACGCCGCCCCACAACGTGCTGTTGACATTTCACAGTGGCAGAAGCGCGTTAGCGGGGGATAGAAACCAAAAATGCAGCATCCATGTTTTCGTCAAGGCAAAAAGGGCCGCCCTCCGCTTGTCGAGGGTCGCTACCATTTCGCTAGGGTTTTGCCTGCAGGGTCAGGAGACAACTCAGGTACAAGACCAGCCCTATTCGCCTTGACGAAAAGAGCAGACCAACTGGCATATCATTTCACAAGGGCGAAATGGCAGTCTCGAGATTGTTGTCGTCGTGCCGCTGCAGCGCACCAAGCCATGCGTGTGTCTTTGGTATGGCGAATAGCTGGCTCGGTTTTGTCAGATCCGCGTGGAGGGGTGCTGGCAGAGGCAATGGGGTGACCTGGATTATTTGCCCGGTTGAATAGGTAATGATCGTATGATCACATTTGCAGGTTTCGCCTGGAGAGGAGCCCGCCAGGAGACAGGATGCCGGCAACCCCTGTCTATCAGGGCCCGCCCAGTCGGTAGAGTGGCGACACAGCGTGGGGCCAGCTAGGAGTCTGAGGACTGGTGTACCCAGGGCGGACGACATCTCCAAAAGGCAGGCAAGTCCAAGATAGATGGGAATATGCCCCGAATGTGTAGTAGTTGCAGAGGTAATTATGTGCATAGAAAGCCAACGGGCATGTATAAATAGCCTCCAGAGTGGGGATTGTGAGAGGAAGATGAACATTGCTTTGAATCCAACAATCATACTTCGTTCATCTTGCTTTTGTTTCACCAATCTGTCCCACATATTCGTTCACGCGGTGACCCGGCGTTCGAAGGCCGAGGCCCAGAGCAACAGTTTCTTTCCATTCAATTTGTTTTTGTTTCAAATAGTTTTTGTACACGTATTATATGTTCTATGATATACTGTTGTACGTCGTCCATAAATAAGAATGAAACTAATGAAGTAAGAGCTTATATATTACAATGATCATCCCCATTCATCAAGTTCGTACAAATCATAATAATTTAAACCAAGTCAATACAAACTAGATGTTCAAATACACACCAAAGTTCATGCAAGTGCAAGTAGATCACCGCCAAGTTTGACTACGTCGTACTATGTACTCGGTGAAGTGTAGGTCACCGATGTGGTATCCTCAAATATCATTGACGTAGAGCAATGCATTAAGTAGTGCACTCTCCCTTGCTTCAAAAGTATGAGCATAGGGTCTACAAACCACGGTTAGCGGTGGTCGAGAAGTCGGTGGGTCAGATGATCCCGTCTTAGTCATAATCAACTTTTCCTAAAATTCTTCCGCAGTGAGTGTTGGTCATTCGTCGGCATATTTTCAATCATAACCCAATGCATACATTGTCTGGTTTAGAAGGGTTTCAAAGCTGCAACCTGCATAGGATAAGTCATAGTCCTCAACCTGTAAGTGTTGGCAGAAAAAATGGATATGAGAACAAAGCTTTCCAATAACAACAAATCTGAATATAAGATATGAATTTGACTTCGATTTTACCACATCCTTTATGTTGGTTCGAGCAATCCTTGCACAGAAGCCCGCAACATCATGATACCAGCCTGCATCTATTACTTGTATCGTTAGGGAGGATAGAGTAGGCATGGTGTACCCAATATTCACAAGCTTATTGAAACATGCAATGACAACATATTTAGTTGTGATTTTCTTCTCAGGTGCCTTTACTCCCACCTCTGAGATTTGTACAACACCTGTATCCCTCCTAGAGGCGATGGAAAAGCCAATTTGACTTTGGACCAATCGACCATTATCTACATCAAAAGTCTCAACATCCACTCCCTCAACCCCGAAATTTGGGAGTGTCTCTTCAAGCCAAACGATTGGATCAATTACCTACAGTACAACAGACACACACACACACACACACACACACACACACATATATATATATATATATATATATATATATATATATATATATATATATATATATATATATATATATATATATATATATATATATATATATATATATATATATATATATATATATTCAAAACATAGATTGTTGCCTTACTATGCTAGGATTATTGAACCGTACAGCCGATAACCTTGCATCGAATCCACGAGTAATACAATAGCCCCAACCTGGCTTAATCGGTTCAGGGAGACGTCTAGCCATATCTCCTCACTAAAGTTAATATAAAAATTCATATCACTAGAGTCAATATATGAATTCATACACCAAAATTCATATACTCATATATATATGTATATAAAAAATATCAAAATTCATATATATCACTGAAGCAATATTTTTCATATATCAAAATACATATCACTAAAGTCTGTATATCAAAATTCTCAACCCTAACTTAAGCTAATTGGCTATTTGTATTCGATCTGACTTGCATTGTATTTGCTTTAGTGATATATTTAATATGATATAATTTGATATATATGCGGAAAGATACTGACTTTGATTGTATAAATTTTGATATATTGACTTTAGTGTGATATATTGTATATATTGACTTCACAAGGGTAACCTCTAACAAGTTAGAAAAAGTACTCATACTTGACTAAAGCCAGAGCCATATAGCACTCACAGTTGTACTGTAAATCCCGCATGATCACGTACAGACAAGATCTTATATTGCTAAAAAGTCTCTCTTTACCATCATAGCACTTACATTAATTAAGTCACAAGATCATGGTTAATGGTTCAGCACTAGCAAAGACACTACCCACATGCATATATCCCAGGTGACAAGGTATCAGGTATTCAATTACTAGAAAATCCTTAAAAAGGTAGCAGAGGACACATGCATATGAAATTTAGTGTGTACTAGGAATAGGTAGACAAGGAGGTCCCAAGCTATACTTGCCTTTTTCCTAAAATTAAGCTGCTCAGAATCTTCAGCTGCTATCTTTTGGTCTCCAACTTCTACTTCGACTGTCGGTCCTTGGCTCATGGTCTTCAGCGCTAACGAACCACACTTCCTCTACTCGCAACAACTAAGCACAGCAAACAGACAACAAACACACCTAAGAACAAACATCATACAAAGGAGACACTTTAAAAGAAAGCGCACTAAACGTCACGACTTGTTGCTACGGTTACAAGAACGCAGGAACGACTAAGGACAGAGCTATCGTTACCAAGGACACGTCTATCAAGATTGGCAACATAACTGAAAAAGACAAACTATACACTTGATCTATTTTGGTTAATGAATTAAGGTGATAGACATTTAAGATAATTATTCTAAAGTTGAATTAATCAAATTATAAAGCCAAAGTTAAATCTTAGTTATATTTTATTTATATATATATTATAGTATTTAAGCCATTTAAATATATATAGCTTAAAGAACATAAAACATGTGAGAGCATTAATCGAACTATTTCATGTTTCGAGGTTGACCTAAACAAGTCATCATAATTGAAAAGACATTAATGTCGATATTCACCATAGATATTATTTAAGTCACTTAAACATTTATAATTTAGAAAGCATAAAGAAAGTGATAACAACTAATCGAATCATTATATGTTTCTTGCATAAACTAAACAAGCTCTATTTAAGAAGCACTTAAGTTCTTATTAATCGTGATAGCATTGGATTACTAAAGATCGAAGTATAAACCTATATTGCTTTTAATTCAAAAGGTATAAATTAAACACTAATAAAAAACAACTATATGTTTCATGTTTCAACTAACCAACTTATAATTTTCAGAAAAGAGACATTCAAGTTGATATTAATCAATTTAATATTTAACTTATAAAATTCATAGACATGTGACATGTTAAACGTCATTGCTAACACGTAGTTTTGTTCGGCATGATTGTAATTCAATAGAGTTAATCATAGGTTGCTTTAATTAGAAATGTATTAACTAAATAAATATGAATTAAGTTACATTTAAACTAATAAATTCAGAATTAGGTGACATGATATATGTTAGAACTATTATGTAGAGCACGACGACGCGAATCTAATGCAAGGTAATCCACTCGAAACGGAGCTCAAATGAATGAACGGCAGCTAAATTACGATTAATGATGGCAATTCCGTAATTACCTCGTCTACTATCTCTGTCCACCTTCATGGTTGCGGAACGTGGCGTCCATGGCCTGCTGCTGTACGTGTGCAGGAGGAAGGCCTGGCCAGGGCTCATCGGCCGGCCGTGCGCCGCGGTGGCGCGGTGACGCACTGGCCCCGCGACAGCCAAGGGCAGTGGCCTTTCCTAGTGCCCTGCTCGGCCTACACAGGAGATTTGTTAAGTACATGAAAGATGTGATATAGGTCGTGTGTGTATGATGAAGATGTTAGGAATTGGATTTGTTTTCATGTGCAAGGATTTAAAGAGAGAGGTCTGAATGATAACGGTGGGGTAGATAAAGTATTGAACTTGCATGGAATCAAAGCTTACGGACTGTAATAAATGGCCTAAGCATGTCCAGAATTGGATTGACCCATCTATATAGACTCAATGAATAAACAAAAGACTAGTACAAAGTGTGGACCTTAACTGCAATTGTTGATGCTTATTGCTGGCAGCCTTTGATGTACACATGTACAGGGATGGAGAACTTTCAGAACTTAATTGCAAGAGATGACTAGCGGTGGCCTGCATGTGCCCGACGTGAATATGAGCATGATGTCCGGCTGAAAAGATTTGCAGGGTATGTGCATGGCAGCTGGCTAGCTAGTTGGAAAACAGACCTTTAGAGCTCAGGCAGCAAACGCTTGGCTTCCTCACCTGCTCGGGCAGGGAGAGCACAGCCAGCCTTGGCGACCTGGAAAACCGCAGCCGCGGCACATCGGCAAGTGCGTACATACGGTCGACGACTGCATATGGATAAGAAGCAAGGGAGACATAATAAGGGAAACAGGCAACGTGCATGGTCCAGGGCATGGTGTAGACGACGGGGAAAAGCGAGGGGGTCATGCATGGAGGTGCTCACCGGTGCATGCAGATCGCATTGATAGGGCATGCTCAACTAGACGAGAAGTGGGGCCTCCTCCGGCGATGCATCCGTAGGCGGGTTTAAAAAGAAGTCGGCGATGATTGCTCCAAGCATGGCAGACATGGCTATCGGCAGCTGCACGGTGGCGAAGCAGCAGCGAACAGCAACAGCGGCGGCGACGAGCTTTTCTTCTCGGCGAGATCCTGGGCGGCTCCGGCGCTTGCGCTAGGGTTCGGGGAAAGCGGCGGGCGCAAGGGGCCACTTTTATGGGGACCTTGGCATGGGGCGCACACTACTTGGCGAAGATGGCATGGAGGCGGACTCCGGATCGCGGCAGATTCTGGGTCGATCTCGACTCGAGGTAGGAGACAACGGTGGCACATATGATCTGCAGGGCGTCTAGGGCAGCAGGAGTTTGCTATTTATAGATAGATGATCATCTCATTACTGTCATGATGAAGTCCTTGACGTGCACACGTATAGATTAGTTTTGTGCTAGGACAAGGAGAGGGTTAGCTGTTTGCTTGCTTCCGTGGATTGTATCACATAAAGCACACAGGCCCAAGGAACAAAAAAATAAATAAATAAAAAGAAAAGATAGATAAGTGTCAACTAGAGAGAACGATACAAGCCTTTATCGATTAGTAAAGGTTTGGATTGAGATGGACTAGGATGAGAATTAATTCTTTTCATAACTATTTAGTTTCATGACTAAATATAATTCTAGAAAAGTCCAGAATTAATATTATAAGCCACAAGAATGTGCCTAGAGACGATTTGGAACATGAGGAACCCCAAATAAATTATTTAGAGCTCATGAAAAGATACCTTGGAGCATCTATAAATTGGATTATTCTCGCAGAAAAGTAAGAAAGAATTTCAGAAGGAAAGCTGGAAAATTTCCCGAGAAGTTTTGATAGTTATTGCTGGATGGAAGATGAACCGAAAGGAATGATTTGGAGCAAACAAAGACGGTCATACTCCATACAAAAGATTAAGATCAAGAAAGTAGGGATTTAATTACAGAAAAAGAGAGAGTCAAGCTGGAGAAAGATAATCAACTTACTAAACGTGTTTTGAAAAATACTACTTACTCACATCAATAAATCAAATGCGAAGGCATGAATGCTTAGACATGTTTCTACATCCTATGATAAATTTTATTTTCATGAAAATTTATTATTTCCCTATGTTTTCATGAGCACAAAAATATGAAACTAAACCATTTTAAGTCTATTTCAAAAGAAGCAAATTTTAGGGAGTTACAACCGCGCATGCCACTAATATGAGGAAGAGGGCGCCGCCAGAGATGAGAAAGAGAGGGCGCCACCACGCGCGCCGAGGAGACGACGAGGCTGACCAAATCAAGACAAGGGTGAGGGTGAGGCTGCGTGCACCGGAGACGAGGGCGAGGCCACGCACGCCGGAGCCAAGGACAAGGGTGAGGCCGGCCACCCAATGTGAGGACGAGGGCGCTGTGCGCCAGGGAGACGTAGAAGAGGGCGCCGCTGTGTGAGCCGAAGAAGAGGGCGAGGTCAGATGGGCGTGCGGTGCGGGTGGCAGCGCGGTGGAGCGGTGGAGCTGGAGAAGAGGGCACGGCGTGGGTGGCGGCGATTGAAATTAAGGAGGAAGAAGAAGATAAGACACGAGTATATATGTAGGGTTGGACCATTTAGTCCCGGGCAAGGCCACCAACCAGGATTAAAAGGCCATTAGTCTTGGTTGGTGGCCCAACCCAGGACTAAAAGTTGTGACCTTTAGTCCCGGGCTGAGCCACCAACTGGGACTAAAGGTCTTTTAGTCCCGGTTGATGGTCCAACTTGGTAATAAAACCAAATTTTAGTGCGTGTCAAAACTACTGCATACCCGGATGTTTCGTTCCCCACCCATGTAATAGTTTTTAATATTTCCTTTAACATAAATTGGACGCAAATTGGAAATTGCATAATAAAAAAAATATAGCTCAAAAAATTGCAATACAAATTTGCTTTCATATATAATTTATAATGCTTTTGTTTCATGCTTTAAATGCTTAATAACATATGCTATAAATTATAATTACATTTTAAAAATTCAAATTTTAAATTTGAGAAATTCAAAGATAGTTTTCCTTGACAAGATGATTTTAAATGAAAATGTTGTCAACTACAAAGTTGTATAACTTTTCGAGATCTGGAGCTTTCATTTCTCCATTTGAGGATATTTAAAAATTCAATTTTAAATTTAAGAAATTTAAACATAATTTTCCTTGACAAAATTATTTTAAATGAAAAAGTTGTTAACTACAAAGTTGTATAACTTTTCGAGGTCTACAGCTTTTATTTTGGTCATTTCTTCATCCAACAAAGTGGTAGTAAATATTGTTCAAGATTTATATATCTCTCATATAGTTTATGAATTTCCCAGCTGAATTCATTTACAGCTTCAAAATGCTGTTGGTGGAGACATCTAGTCCCGGTTGGCGGAACCTACCGGAACTAAAGGGTCAACTTGTAGTCCCGGTTGGTGGTTCTAACGCGGATAAAAGGGCAGAGAGACCTTTGGTCATGGTTGGTGGTTCCAACTGGAATTAAAAGGCCACCTTTAGTCCCGGTTTGAACCACAGACCGGGACTAAATGTTCCTGCTGGATAAGTCTGCTGCACTATCCGCCGAACAGGGGATTCTAGTCTCAGTTGATGATTCTAACCGGGACTAATTATATTGTTAGTCCTGGGCCCAATCCTAACCGGGACTAACGCCAAAAACAGAAAGTCAGTTCTCTACTAGTGACTACTTGAATTATTTTCAAAGGTGACACTGTTTCTTTTTTCTAGAGGCCGCTAGAATAAGAACTGTTTGCACATGCGCTTACATGGGGCTCCAACTTACAGACCACGCATGGAAATCGATTTCCAGGATAGTTGGTCTTTTCCAGCACAGCCTGTGGAAATAGCCTCTATTATATTATTACTAACTATAGTACATATGTTTGGGGTCATACCCGAAAAATATGGTTCAATGATTTGCATCATGATTTGAGTAGGAAATTCGTATGTGAAGAGATTCTTATCAAACTCCACTAAATATTAACAGAATGACTTCCAATACAACTGAGATTATATAATGCACCATCTTATTTACATGTGACTCCAAGCATCCTGTACCTTTCAATAGCTTTTTAACGGCCGGAGGCTGGAGTTCATTTTTGACTGGTCGAGTATAATAAATTATGCAAAGACAACTGATATCATTAGACACTACCCCAGTCCTTCATATCACTGTTAGTTCAAAACCTCCCTTCACTGTCGGATTTTGAACCGATAGTGGCATACCGACAGTGACGGGGGTTCATATCACTGCTGGTTACTACAAACCGCCAGTGATGCCTCTGGCTATCAGTGTTGCCATCTCACCCGACAGTGATAGGCTTTAAAAAACAAAAAAAGGAATACAACAAGCATGCTTCCTGCTTGCTAGAGCATGCTCGCTACCGTGACCACCACCGCCACCGACATAGTCGCTGGCTACCGCCGCAGCTCCATCACAGACAAAGGAGGGATTCAACATATGACAAATCTAACTCATCCACAAATCGATTCGTACATCACAAAGGAGAAGGGTTCAATGCATCACAATCAACTCAACCACAAATTGACTCATACAACATAGAGGGAGTGGAGGGGAGGCCAGGAGAGGGGAGAGTGGAGCTGCCGCCAAGCAGGACGAGCTTGGTCTCACGCCGGAGGTTGTGCCCCTAAAGGGTCGAGATGGCGGACTAGAGGGGGTAAATAGTTCTTTCTAAAACTTCCTCGCACCAGCTAACCGAAACAAATACGAAATTAGAACTATCGCTCTAGCCAAGACTACACCCCTCTATCTATAACTCCAGCACCTTACAAAAATTCCTAATCAAGCAAATAAGGTGTAGGAGCAAGGTCACACAAACTTATGCCACTAGTACTTTGCACACCGGGGAGTTCCTACACAACTAGTAAGCAAAAGCACAAAGCTTCTAGCCTCACTAGCAATGCTCAATAACAAGGCAGCCAATGCCAAATTAGAGAGCTCAAATTACTTAGCTACACAAACTAAGCAATGTGACTAACAAGGTTACACAAACTAAATTAGTCATGCAACGGGAGCTACTTCTATGCTACACAAGCAAGAAGGTAATTAGCAAGCTACACAAGCTAACTAATTAAAAGAACAACTACACAAGCACAATGTATAAGAAAGTAAATACAAGCTTGTGTTGGGGAATTGCAAACCAACGAGATGACAAGGTTGCATGATGATTTTTATCCCGATGTTCACTTGGTTGCCACCAAGCTAGTCCCCGTTGAGACAAGCTCCAAAGTTGCCGCCAGTCCTCTCGCTAGTGGTGACCCACAAGTCACACTCTCCCACGTGGAGTGCTCACCACAAGCTCTAGCACTTGACCTAGTTGGACCACTTGTCGCCCTTCGCGTCTCGCCTTACTAGAGTTGCTCTTCGCGGCTCCCGCGGGGCGAGCACAATGCCCCTCACAAAGCTCTTCTTCGGAGCACCGCACAATCTCCTTGCGGGCTTCAACAGAGACCACCACCAAGCCGTCTAGGAGGTGGCAACCTTCAAGAGTAACAAGCCCACCAGCTTGTAACATGACCACCTAGTGCCACTCAAATGCAACATCACGATGCAATCGCACTAGAATCGCTCACTCACTCGATCGGATGAACACAATCAATCACAAGTGAGTTAGAGGGCTCCCAAGCACTATCACATAAGCCATGAAGGATCTAGTGTGCTCAGCAACTGGCCAAGGGCTGGCCACCACTTCTATTTATAGCCCCAAGGTAAAATAGAGCGGCTACCCCTTCACTGGGCAATTTTCGCTGCGACTGGACACACCGGTCAAGATGACTGGATGCACCCAGCTAGCGTCCGGTCACGCTACGCCATCCATGTGGCACCCTGGATTCAACCACGGCCGCCTAATCCTCCAACGGCTAGTTCACCCGCTCGCGTCACTGTGCAGACCGGACGCGCTGCTCAACCGACTAGGCGAGCCACGCAGCATCAGATCGCGCGCAGCCGCACGCCAGCGAGCTAGCAATCGGACGCGCAGGTGCCCTATAGTGATCCAGCTTCCAGTCGGTTCCAGAGATGGTCCAGAGCTGCTCGAACGTGACCTAACGCGTCAGGTGCCCTACACCCTGGATTAAGTTGATGAGTCATACGATGAAGCTATGGGAGAGGGACAAGTGTGACCCAAAACCAGTTTGGATTCATGCCTAATAGGTCGACCATGGAGGCGATTTTCTTAATATGACAATTGATAGAGAGATATAGGAAGCAGAAGAAAGACTTGCACATGGTCTTTACTGACCTCGAGAAGGCATGTAACATCCCTGTTTTTCCGAAGCCCAAAAATCACAACTGAAAATTTGTTCGCAAATGTGCCCATGTTTGGTGAGTGTCATGTAGGAAAAACCCCTTTGTTTAGTTGCACAAGTAGCACCGACTTGTAGTTGAGCATTGGCATTCTAATAATTAACTTGTGAGTTGGCTCTTTTCGATTATTGTGTGTTAATAAAATCAACAACCTTGCTAAATGAATTAATTAGATAATTAATTAATTAACCTAAGTACCTACCCTTGGATGGAACCCTACCACCCTAGACCCCTAGTGGGCCACCCCTAGGGGTGTATGCATGGTTGGCACGCAGGTATATACAAATAGGAAGCCATGGAGTAGATGGGAGATAGTAGAAATAAATAGAAAATCCTTTAGGGAATTGGGAAAAATGGCAGACGGCCCAGGCAGCAGCGCAGCCCGGCCTGCTCCGCGTCCTTCCCGCGACCCCAGGCCGGCCAACCCATCAGCAGGCCCAGCCGCAATCTCAGTAGAGGCCCAGCTCGCCAAGGCGCTCGCGCGCGCGCGTGAGCCGGCCTAGCTTCATGACCCGGCCTGCACCCCCAGCACGACGATGCACCGAGCGTTTTCCCTCGCTACGACTGGCCAGTGGCCCCCGGATGTCATCCCCCTCCCTCGGTCCATCCCTTTCCTCTGCTTTTCCGGGCGCAAAATAGAGAGCAGAGCTCGGCGGGAAAAAGGGGCGAGACCGTGCCCACGGCCGTCGATCGCCAAGGCCGCCTAGCGGGGAGGCACGATCGCGTGCCACGTCCACGTTCCGAGCTGCAACTCGCTCTGCTCCATTTCAAATCCGCCGCGCAGTGACGTCCCCGCCAAGGCCCACGGCCGTGACGCCATGGGAGCCGAAGTGCCCCACCTTTTCTTTGTTGACCGGCCAAGCTCGCGCGAGGAGCACCACCGCACCACGCCAAACCATGATAGTCCCTAGCCGGAGCACTCGATCGCAGTCCACGTGTTTCCCCCGTAAGCGTCTCCACCACCGATCGAGCATCGCCGCCGCCCGGGCCGCTACGCCTATAAAAGGGCACCTTGGATGCCCTGCCCCTCCTCATCCACCTGCCGCCGCCACTAGGTGGCAAACCACGCCCTTCACCAAGAACCGTAGGGAGGAAGAGGAGAAAGGGGGAGAAGAGGGACGCGAGGACCGGGCGGAGGAGGGAGGACTTCACCGGTGTGGGAAACGATGACCCGAACGGCTACGCTGACGCAGCCGCTCTGCACGGCACCGCACCGCCTCGACGCTGCTTCAACTCGCCTCAGCACCGCCAGCCTATCATCACCGACCCCACGGTGAGCCCTTGCCATCCCGCTTGACCTCCGCCTCGCTACTTCTGAGAGTGCCACCGGCGTAGCCGCCGCCGCGCGCGCGGCCGGAGATGGTGCAAACCGCCCCCTTTTCACCCCATGCACTTAGCACGCACCCATGCGCACCCGCACGAGCCCACTTGGGGTGGCGCCAAGCCGCGAGAGCCGAGAACGCGGCCACAGGCGCCACGTGCGGAGCACGCCCGCCATGGCCAGAGCACGGCCATGGCGAGGGCGTTCTAGCTCACCAGAGTGGCCGGAGAAGGAGGGAGATGCGCTGTCGGATTCACCTTGACGAGGGACGGGTGCCGCGCAGGTAGTTGGAGAAAGAGGGAGGCCGGAGGGCCGCGGCGCAGTCCTAGCTCGCCGGGGGCGGCACCCGCCAGGCACGGCCGTGGCGCATCCGTTCTAGAGGAACCCGGCCGCCATCAGTAGAGGGAAGAAGGGGATGAAGTTCGCTACGCACTGGTGAGCATAGCCGCATTGACCGTTGACCGTTGACCTGGTCAACGTTGGCCGGTCCCACCTGTCAGTCTCTCTGTTCACCGCAGCCAATCACAAGCCGCCACGTGTCAAGCCTTGGTTAATCTCCCTGTTTTTCTTTTTCAGATAATATTTAAATCTTTGGAAATTCATAATTAATTAACCGTAGCTCAGGAAAATACCAAACCAGAGCCTAAATTTTTCTAAAAATAAGCTCTACGTCATAGGCCTATGTTTGAGTGTATTTGGATCTTTTGGTTTTCAGTTGCTTCTTTGTGCAATTCTATAGGAGCCGGTAACACGGCTATATGTTACATTTAACAGACCCGGAGGAGCCACCAACTGAGGGGTTCGACCCCGACTACACCGACGACTTGGGTGACGACCTGCCAGGTGCCACGCCCCACCCATTCGTAGATCCTATTACGCATTGCAAATACTTAGAATTGCTAGCGCTTTACTTTCATGAAATAATATAACTGATAGGTTGCATGGTAGTTTACTGCTTTTTGAGCTACTTAGCTTGTTGCAACCTTACAGTTGCTCACCCTGCTGTTAGATTAGATGCTACTTTATTACTTGTTACTTCTGCTTTACTCTTACTCGCGTTATATCTGTGATATGATGCTGGTGAGTGAGAGTCGTTTGAGATAAGGCACGAGGTGCCGTAAACCTGTTAATAACCTGATAATGAACCTGGACAGATCTTGGCGTGAGTCTTGGGTGTGTATAGTGAGGGTCGAGTCGACCAAGCAGGATCTACGACGAGTCGTGAGAACGAGTCTTGCCGGAGGATGCTACCTAGGCGTTCGCCATGTGAAGTGCCTGTGGCGGGTACATGTGACAGGGAGAGGTCCCAGGATGGGAGGTGCTGTGATGGCACGGGGTGCCGGGTGTTCCGCTGAGCGGAAAATGGTTTCCCCTCGTGAATATATCCTGCTTAGTCACCCTAAGGACTGTTACGTCTGTGGACCGGGTCTTAGGAATCCTTGCACATCCCCTTGCTTCTGTGGGGAGGAGACGGACGTTCGACTTGCTAGTGTGGTGCCACTACTATTAAGAGGTTAGCGGATAGTGTAAGGAGGTACGGGCAAGAGGACCCACACCCTTCCAAGACAGCATAGTACCCAGAGGCCAAGTACTACGTCTCACAGTCTTAGCGTGTCGGCGGTACTCTGATACGGCCCCAGTTCTGAGAGATAGGGTGGTACCGTTTCTAGTCGGAAGGCGGCCCGGAATTAGCTTAGACGAGGCGTCGTCGAGGATAGCTATCTTGTGGGATGTGTAAACCTCTGCAGAGTTTCTGGTTGATCGATCGATACATATGCCGACTTGTCGACTATGGACCTTTCCTAAGTACAGCTTCATTTGACTAGTGAGAGGAGTCCTTCTACCTTCCCCGGGATTTTAGTGTGTGATCCGGCTTTGGCCGTTGAGACATGGACGAGAGGAAGTTGTCCATGCCGATGAGAGAGTGAGATGAGATGTGATGTGGAGATGTGTGCTAGGATGGGATGTCGTGTGTGAATGAGATGGGTTAATATTTGATAAACTTATTATTAAAATAATGATTACTCGCATAGGAAACCACAGCCAAAGATAGGATTCTCTTCTCAACCCCAATTGCACCCAGTTCCACAAAGCAAGTGCATCATAGGGTGGGCGATGCGTGGCCAGTACCAAGTGTACTGATAGATTTTTGGCAGGCTCGGAGCCCGAGTACGAGGAGGAGGACGACTGGGAGGAGTAGGGGTTCACCCTGCGCTCAAGCTTGGTGCGAGGAGTCCTAGTTTCCACTGCTTTCTTCGAGAAGCTGTTCCGGATGCTGTGTGTGAGCATGTTCCGCCCTGCATGGCAATGATAATAATTAATGTAAACCTTCTATTTGTACTCTGATATTCGTGTATGACTCTGTTATTCGACTGAGATTTGGGTAATGGCATGAACTTGTTCATCTATTACACGTCGAATCTGTGGCATTCCCTTCGCGGAGTGCAGGATCATTTCAGTTGGTACCAGAGCCATGCTTGACCCTAGGACGAACCCTTAGGATTGGCCGATAGAAATATGCACGAATCTAAACACCTTCGGTTATATTACCTACCATGCTGCATTTTCTTGCATGGCTCACCTCATTTCACACGTCTTACCACAAATATTGCTTGCTTTCTTACCTATCATCGCTCTCCATCGCCCGATTTCACTCCACTTCAGGCTACTTTCCTCTACTTCGCTCTGCTTCACCCTGAGTTACTTGACTCACATAGTTGGATTTCCTATGTGATACCCCTGGTTTGCCTTATCCTATCGTGTTGTGACCCAGACTTACTCTGTTCTACCTAGTTACCTTATGAGGAATAACCTGCTAACTCTGTTTTTATGGTTGTTTTGCAGATGGCTCCACTTGTTGAGCTTGCTGTTGACACGCGAGACTACCGTGGGTTCGCCACGATCCTGTACGGGGTGCTGGACTCGCTGGGCATCCCCACTGAGAGGATCACGTGCGTGTGCCGAGGTGAGGCTGGACCGGACGGACTTCTTTAGGGTCCCTGCCAGCACGTACGTGCCCGTGCTTCACGCCTTCGAGGAGGTGGCTGTGGAGACTTCCGTTGCTGCTTGCGTGCAGTCCGTTTCGCGCACGGCTCTCCTTAGCGTGATGCGTGACGCGCACGACTACCTCCAGACTGGGCCCTACCGTTTGCTGCCCCGTGCCCTCAACCTCAACTAGGTCACGGCGCCACAGGATGCTACTACTGACTACACTGCGCGTGTCAAGGTCGACCCCTGTCTGAGTGCCTCCGTGCAGTACATCCTTGCCCAGGACCACTACATCATGGAGGTGGAGTCACAGAACCGCAGCCTTCGGGATTTTCAGTTCCAGCGTGACGACATCTTAGCCTAGGAGGAGTGGTAGCGTGAGTTGGTGATTCGCGACCTCATGAAGGAGTGCGAGAACTCTCGCAAGATGGAGGTCCTCCACGAGTCCCGTGAGAGGATACTCAAGGTAGAGATTGCCGAGCTCAAGGACAAGGTGCTGGAACACGAGCTCCGCAATGACTACCTATCCTCCCAGCTGCTAGAGTATGAGGATCGCATCGAGCGTCAGAGGCGTATCTTAAAGGAGCTTCAGGAGAAGGAGAAGAAGCGTGCCCTCGCCAGGTGTGGCTTGCAGGATCACTGCAATGCCTTGGAGGATGAGGCAGAGAGAGTTGCCATTTCTTCCACCTACAACGAGCACCACCTCACCCACTACGTCAAGTGCACCGAGTTCCTCCAAGACAAGGTGAACCATCTCCGTCAGGCCTGGGTCATCGCTGACGCTAGGCGTGTCTAGGAGATTGAGATGATATAGGACCCTCTTCCGTCTGGGATGCGCAGGAAGCCGCGCAGGCAGACTTTCCATGTTGAGCCCACCAAGCTCAACCTGGCGGCATGTTCATCCGCGGACTACCCTCAGATTCCACGGACTGAGATGCTGGATCATGCTTTGCCCGCGTTGCGAGGATCCACCACACCGACGACGAGCTCCGTGCCATGGATCGCACTTTCGAGGTTTCTGTTTCCATCGAAGGACTGTCTTCACCACCTGTCACTTTTGGACAGGAGTAGTTACCCTCTCGTGATCATGTAATAATGTAATAGTAACCTTGATGAGCCCTGCGTGGCCATGAGACATGACTCATCCCTTGGAGTAGAGTAGATTGTCCACTTTTGAGCTGCCTGCGAGTTGCACGATTCCCGTGAGTCTGCCATGTGTAGCTACTAGAGACATCGCTTTGTAATAAAACCATGTATTGACTGTTGGATCTTATTGCGTCTTATGGTTCTTATCGTCTTCTTGTATTGAGTGTTGGATAGCAATCTCTTAAAAAAATTATGATCAAATTGTGTAACCACTTAATAAACTATCGATCTTGACCTAACCATGTAGCGAGATGTCTTGCCACTGCTCCGCTCGTCTCAACAACCGCTCGCCTTCCCCGGCGCCCATGAGCCATGGACGTGGCCGTGGCCGTGGAGGAGGCCGTGGAGCTCCTTTCGTCGTTTTTGCTACCATGGGGGAGCCTGTCCCCGTGGAACCCGCTGGAGAGGCAGGAGCTGCTCAGCCTGGAGGTGGGGCTGGAGCCGCCCAGCCGGGGGAAGAGAATGCTGTGCTTGGTGGAGATGCACCACCGTCGCCGCCACCACCACAGATGGCGGAGGTGATGGACTGCCAGACCCGACTTTTGGAGACTTTGGCTAAGGGAATCCTACACCACCATGGAGGGCAGCCAAATGACTTCCAGAGGAAGTTGGAGGGTTTCCTCAAGCTAAGGCCCCCTTCCTTCGACTACGCCGACGATGATCCCATCGCCGCCGAGGACTAGCTGCGGGAGATCGAGAAGAAGCTGGACCTCACTACCTGCACTAATGAGGAGTGTGTGGGAGTCGTCGCTCACCAGCTGACTGGCGCTGCACGCGCATGGTGGGATGGCTACTGTGATGCCCACGATGACCCCGGGAGCATCTCGTGGGAAGAGTTCACTGAGGCCTTCCGTGAGCACCACGTGCCCGAGGGCGTCATGGATGCCAAAGTGGAGGAGTTCTGCAACTTCACCCAGGGGACTCTAAAGGTGTAGGAGTACACCACCCGCTTCATTCGCATGATGCGGTACGCTCCTGAGGTGACCAGCACCGACAAGAAGAAGATGTACCACTACAAGAAGGGGCTAAACTCGCGCCTCAAGATCGCCCTCTCAGGACATGAGTGCCGTACCCTCCGACAGATGATCAACAAGGTGCTGGAGATGGAGAGGGATCGCCTGGAGGCTGACGCTCAGAGGGAGCGCAAGGAGAAGAGGTGTCGGGGTGAGGGTTCCTCTCGCACCCCGGCCCAGAGGCAGCGTGGTTCTGCTCCGCCGCAGTCCCGCTCTCGCTTTGCCCAGGCAGCTGCTCCAAGTCGTGGAGGTGGTACCTACTCTGCCAACTACCACCGCCCCACTCAGGGCCACCCTGCTCAGAGCCCAAGCCAGAGTACGTGGAAGGCACCTGCGCCCACCGCCGCAGGCAGTGTGCCCTTCACGTGCTTCACCTATGGCCAGCCGGGTCACAAGTCCGCGGTCTGTCCACAGAAGGCTACACATGTTCAGACCCCTGCGAGGCAGGCACCGACCCCGGTAGCGCCACGCAAGCCCGCTGTGGGAGCCACCCGTGGCCGCCTCACCCACCTGACCGCGGAGGATGCTCAGGATGCCCCCGACACGGTGTACGGTATGTTTTTGGCACAGGGAGTTTTAGCATCGGTTCTTTTTTATTCTGGTGCTACATGTTCTTATATAGCATCTAAGTTTGCACGAGAGCATCTCATACCTGTTACACCATGGAGTGTACCCATAGAGACCATATCCCCCTTAGGTACCACCAGATCCACCAGAATCTGTAAGGGAGTGAGTATCACTATAGAATGTTGCCCCTTTCTAGCCGACCTCACCTTACTTCCGTCAGAAGGTCTGGATGTTATCTTGGGTATGGATTGGTTGACTCTGCACAAGGGAGTAATATCTTGCTCACCCAGATATGTGGAGATTACACATCCGAGTGGCCGAGTAATGAGATGTGAGCCACACCACAAAAGGACAGATGCCTTGATGAGTGCCCTAGAGGCCAAATTAGTTGAGGAGGTGCCCGTCATGTGCGAGTACCCTGATGTGTTCCCCGAGGAGTTATCGGGTATGCCACCTGACCGGGATGTTGAGTTTGTGATTGACTTACTGCCTGGTACCGGGCCCATTGCTAAAAGGCCCTACCGCATGTCAGTCGATGAGCTGGAGGAGCTTAAGAAACAGCTCAGGGAGTTGTCTGACAAGGGGTACATCAGAACCAATGCTTCACCCTGGGGTTCCCCTGTCTTGTTTGTGAAGAAGAAGGATGGCTCCATGAGGATGTGCATTGACTATCAGAATTTGAATGCCATGACAGTCAAGAACAAATATCCTCTGCCAAGGATAGATGACCTCTTAGATCAGTTGAAGGATGCCAAGTTCTTTTCCAAGATTGACCTTAGATCTGGGTACCATCAAATGAAGATCAAACCGGAGGATATACCTAAGACAGCCTTTGTCACTAGGTACGGGCAATATGAGTTCACCGTTGTGTCTTTCGGTCTCACCAATGCCCCGTCCTATTTTATGAACATGATGAACAAGGTGTTCATGGAAGAATTGGATAAGTTCGTGGTGGTGTTTATTGATGACATCCTTGTCTACTCATCCACCGCCGAAGAGCATGAGCAACACTTGAGAGTGGTTCTGGAGAAGTTGACGTAAAATTAGCTTTATGCAAAATTTAGCAAGTGTGAGTTTTGGCTCGAAGAAGTCGCTTTTCTCGGCCATGTACTCACAGCTGAGGGTGTTGCTGTTGATCCCGCTAAAATAGAAGCCGTGAAAGAGTGGGAGCAACCCCGCAACCCGTCAGATATCCGCAGTTTCCTTAGGTTAGCTGGTTACTATCGCAGATTCATTGAGAACTTCTTGAAGATAGCCAAGCCCATGACCAATCTCCTGAAGAAGACCAATGAGTTCGAGTGGACACCCGAGTGTGAGCTCAGTTTCCAGACTCTGAAACAGAAGCTTACCACCACTCCTGTTCTTGCCTTGCCTGATATCCGATAGGACTTCATGGTCTACTGTGATGCCTCTAGACAGGGACTCGGTTGCATCCTGATGCAGAATGGGAAAGTCATTGCCTATGCATCTTGCCAGTTGAAGGACCATGAACAACGTTACCCGATGCATGATCTCGAACTAGCTGCTGTTGTGCACGCTCTGAAGATTTGGAGACACTACTTGATTGGGAACAAGTGCGACATCTACACCGATCATAAGAGCCTCAAGTACTTCTTCACCCAAGAGGATCTGAATATGAGACAACATCAATGGCTGGAGTTGATCAAGGACTACGACTTGGAAATTCACTACCATCCGGGGAAAGCCAACGTAGTTGCTGATGCCTTGAGCCGTAAGAGCTATTACCACAGTCTATCCATGGAAGTCGTACCATCCGAGCTACGTCAGGAAATAGGCAAAATTCGCCTCAAGATCATACCCAAGGGCATGTTGAACAAGTTGCGAGTGCAATACGACATAATGGACCACATTCGTAAGGCTCAAAAGAAATGCCCTGAGATCTTGCAGCTTCATGAGTGGATGGAAGCTGGTAAGTACCCTGAGTTCTGAGTAGATGAACAGGGAGTGTGTTGGTGCAACGACAGAATCTGTGTACCGTCTGATAAGGCTATCCGTAAGGAGATCCTAACAGAAGCGCATGACTCTAAGTACTGCATCCATCCTGGCAGTACAAAGATGTATGCCGATATGAGGAAGATGTTCTGGTGGAAGGACATGAAGAAGGATATTGCAGGTCATGTAGCCAGATGTGATATATGCAACAGGGTTAAGGCCGAACATCAGAGACCAGCTGGTTTGTTGAAGCCACTAGATGTGCCCGTGTGGAAGTGGGAGTGCATATCTATGGACTTCATCGTGGGATTGCCTTGATCCCCGAAAGGACATGACTCCATTTGGGTTATAGTGGACAGACTGACCAAGGTAGCTCACTTTGTACCTGTCAAGGTTGACTACCATGTAGAGAAGCTAGCAGATCTGTATATCGAGCACATTCTTTGACTTCACGGAGCGCCTATTAGCATCGTATCTGATAGAGGAACATAGTGGACGTCTAGGTTCTGGCAGAGTTTGCACAAGTCAATTGGCACTCATCTCGACTATAGCACCGCTTATCACCCTCAGACAGATGGGCAAACAGAGAGAGTGAATCAGATTCTCGAGGACATGCTACGAGCTTGCGTACTAAAGTATGGGATAGATTGGGAGAAAAGCTTACCGCATGCAGAGTTCTCATACAACAACAGTTATCAGGCTAGTCTTCAGATATCACCATTTGAGGCCTTGTACGGGAGGAAATGCAGAACCCCGTTGATGTGGTCCGAGGTAGGTGAGCGAATGTTCTTTGGCCCTACTAAGATCAAGGAGGCCGAGGAGGGAGTAGCTCAAGTGTGAGAAAATTTGAGGATTGCCCAAAGCCGATAAAAGAGCTATGCAGATAACCGTCGGAGATACCTCGAGTTCTAGGTTGGAGACCATGTCTACCTCAAGGTTTCACCTCTCCGCGGCACCTTCCGGTTCCATGTGAAAGGGAAGCTAGCCCCTCGATACGTTGGTCCCTACCGTATCTGCAAAAGGATTGGGAAGCTAGCGTACAAGCTTGAGTTGCCCAAGGAACTAGCAGGTGTACATCCCATGTTCCATGTGTCTCAGCTCCGCAAGTGTCTAAAGTTACCAGAGGAATAGGTTCACACAGATGCACTGGATATTCAGGACACGCTTGAGTACCGAGAGTACCCAGTTCAGATTCTTGACAGAGCAACCAAAGACACCCGCAGCACTACGATACCGATGTGCAAAGTTTTTGTGGAGCAATCACACTGAGAGAGAGGCAACATGGGAGAAAGAGTCAGAGTTACAAATCCATTACCCCTACTTGTTCGAGAGGTATGTCACACTTTAAATCTCGGGACGAGATTCCAATGAGGGGGAGGACTGTAACATCCTAGTTTTTCCAAAGCCCAAAAATCACAACTGAAAAAATTTTCACAAATGTGCCCATGTTTGGTGAGTGTCATGTAGGAAAAACCCCTCTATTTTGTTGCACAAGTAGCACCTACTTGTAGTTGAGCATTGGCATTCTAATATTTAACTTGTGAGTTGGCTCTTTTCGATTATTGTGTGTTAATAAAATCAACAACCTTGCTAAATGAATTAATTAGATAATTAATTAATTAATTAACCTAAGTACCTACCCTTGGATGGAACCCTACCACCCTAGACCCCTAGTGGGCCACCCCTAGGGGTGTATGCATGGTTGGCACGCAGGTATATACAAATAGGAAGCCATGGAGTAGATGGGAGATAGTAGAAATAAATAGAAAAGCCTTTAGGGAATTGGGAAAAATGGCAGACGGCCCAGGCAGCAGCGCAGCCTGGCCTACTCCGCGTCCTTCCCGTGACCCCAGGCTGGCCAACCCATCAGCAGGCCTAGCCGCAATCTCAGTAGAGGCCCAGCTCGCCAAGGCGCTCGCGCGCGCGCGGGCCGGCCTAGCTTCACGACCCGGCCTGCACCCCCCAGCACGACGATGCACCGAGTGTTTTCCCTCACTGCGACTGGCCAGTGGCCCTCGAACATCATCCCCCTCCCTCGGTCCATCCCTTTCCTCTACTTTTCTGGGCACAAAACAGAGAGCAGAGCTCGGCGGGAAAAAGGGGCGAGACCGTGCCCACGGCCGTCGATCGCCAAGGCCGCCTAGTGGGGAGGCGCGATCACATGCCACGTCCACGATCCGAGCTGCAACTCGCTCCGCTCTGTTTCAAATCCGCCGCGCAGTGACGTCCCCGCTAAGGCCCACGGCCGTGACGCCATGGGAGCCGAAGTGCCCCACCTTTTCTTTGTTGATCGGCCAAGCTCGTGCGAGGAGCACCACCGCACCATGCCAAACCATGATAAGCCCTAGCCGGAGCACTTGATTGCAGTCCACGTGTTTCCCCCGCGCGCCTCTCCACCACCGATTGAGAATCGCCGCCGCCCGGGCCACTACGCCTATAAAAGGGCACCTTGGATGCCCTGCCCCTCCTCATCCACCAGCCGCCGCCACTAGGTGGCAAACCACGCCCTTCACCAAGAACCATAGGGAGGAAGAGGAGAAAGGGGGAGAAGAGGGGCGCGAGGACCGGGCGGAGGAGGGAGGACTTCACCGGTGCGGGAAACGACGACCCGAATGGCTACGCTGACGCAGCCGTTCTGCACGGCACCGCACTGCCTCGACACTGCTTCAACTCACCTCAGCACCACCAGCCTATCATCACCGACCCCACGGTGAGCCCTTGCCATCCTGCTCGACCTCCGCCTCGCTACTTCCGAGAGCACCACCGGCGTAGCCGCCGTGCGCGCGGCCGGAGATGGTGCAAACCGCCCCCTTTTCACCCCATGCACTTAGCACGCACCCATGCGCACCTGCACGAGCCCACTTGGGGTGGCGCCAAGCCACGAGAGCCGAGAACGCAGCCACGGGCACCACGTGCGGAGCACGCTCGCCATGGCCAGAGCACGGCCATGGCGAGGGCGTTCTAGCTCACCGGAGTGGCCGGAGAAGGAGGGAGATGCGCTGTCAGATTTGCCTTAACGAGGGACGGGTGCCGCACAGTAGTTGGAGAAAGAGGGAGGCCAGAGGGCCACGGCGTGGTCCTAGCTCGCCGGGGCGGCACCCGCCGGGCACGACCGTGGCGCGTCCGTTCTAGAGGAACCCGACCGCCATCAGTAGAGGGAAGAAGGGGATGAAGTTCGCTACGCACTGGTGAGCCTAGCCGCCTAGTTTTCCCCGCCACCGGGCCACCGTGCCGCACTCCACAGCAAGCTCGTCGCCGGCAGTCACCGTGCGGTGAAAGCAGAGGAGAGAGGGAAAGGTGTGGACCGGGCATACCGGTCCGTGGACTAGGCTCACCGTGAACCCGTGAGTGGAGGGGAAAAGATGGGCATGGTCCACCATGAGCCAAGCCATCGGTCTATAGGAACGCCACCCCTAGTCCACCGTGAGCCGGATGCGGGTGAGCTGAGCCCGTTCGGGGCCCAAAACCATGATGTGGCCGTTCACCTTGCTGACACGTGTTTGGGCCCGGGCCGGCCCAACCCGGCCCAAGTCCGGCCTTTACCCGGCCCGCTGGGGCCCAGACCCGGCCCGGTCAACATTGACCGTTGACCGTTGACCTGGTCAACATTGACGGGTCCCACCTGTCAGTCTCTCTGTTCACCGCAGCCAATCACAAGCCGCCACGTGTCAAGCCCTGGTTAATCTCCCTATTTTTCTTTTTTAGATAATATTTAAATCTTCGGAAATTCATAATTAATTAACCGTAGCTTAGAAAAATACCAAACCAGAGCCCTAATTTTTCTAAAAATAAGCTCTACGTCATAGGCCTATGTTTGAGTGTATTTGGATCTTTTGGTTTTCAGTTGCTTCTTTGTGCATCTCTATAGGATCCGCTAACGTGGCTATATGTTACGTTTAACAGACCCGGAGGAGCCACCGACTCAGGAGTTTGACCTCAACTACACCGACAACTTGGGTGACGACCTGCCAGGTGCCACGCCCCACCCATTCGTAGATCTTATTACGCATTGCAAATGCTTAGAATTGCTAGCGCTTTACTTTCATGCAATAATATAACTGATAGGTTGCATGGTAGTTTACTGCTTTTTGAGCTACTTACCTTGTTGCAACCTTACACCTGCTCACCCTACTGTTAGATTAGATGTTGCTTTATTACTTGGTACTTCTTCTTTACTCTTACTCGCATTATATCTGTGATGTGATGCTGGTGAGTGAGAGTCGTTTGAGATAAGGCACAAGGTGTCGTAAACCTGTTAATAACCTGATAATGAATCAGGAGATCTTGGTGTGAGTCTTGGGTGTGTATAGTGAGGGTCGAGTCGACTGAGCAGGATCTACGATGAGTCGTGAGGACTGTTACGTCTGTGGACCGGGTCTTAGGAATCCTTGCACATCCCCTTGCTTCTGTGGGAAGGAGACGGACGTTTGACTTGCTAGTGCGGTGCCACTACTATTGAGAGGTTAGCGGATAGTGTAGGGAGGTATGAGCAAGAGGACCCACACCCTTCCAAGACAGCATAGTACCCAGGGGCCAAGTACTACATCTCACAGTCTCAGCGTGTCGGTGGTACTCCGATACGGCCCTAGTTTTGAGAGATAGAGTGGTACCGTTTCTAGTCGGAAGGCGGCCCAGAATCAGCTTAGACGAGGCGTCGTCGATGATAGCTATCTTGTGGGATGTGTAAACCTCTGCAGAGTTTCTGGTTGATCGATCGATACATATGCTGACTTGTCGGCTATGGACCTTTCCTAAGTACAGCTCATTTGACTAGTGAGAGGAGTCCTTCTACCTTCCCTAGGATTTCAGTGTGTGATCCGGCTTTGGCCGTTGAGACATGGATGAGAGGGAGTTGTCCATGCCAATGAGAGAGTGAGATGAGATGTGATGTGGGAGATGTGTGCTAGGATGGGATGTTGTGTGTGAATGAGATGGGTTAATATTTGATTAACTTATTATTAAAATAATGATTACTCGCATAGGAAACCATAGCCAAAGATAGGATTCTCTTCTCAACCCCAATTGCATCCAGTTCCACAAAGCAAGTGCATGATAGGGTGGGCGATGCGTGGCCAGTACCAAGTGTACTGATAGATTTTTAGCAGGCTCGGAGCCCGAGTACGAGGAGGAGGACGACTAGGAGGAGTAGGGGTTCGCCTTGCGCTTAAGCTTGGTGCGAGGAGTCCTAGTTTCCGCTGCTTTCTTCGAGAAGCTGTTCCGGATGCTATGTGTGAGCATGTTCCGCCCTGCGTGGTGATGATAATAATTAATGTAAACCTTCTATTTGTACTCTGATATTCGTGTATGACTCTACTATTCGACTGAGATTTGGGTAATGGCATGAACTTGTTCATCTATTACATGTCGAATCTATGGCATTCCCTTCGCGGGGTGTAGGATCGCGGCGTGCAATATCACATAATTATGCCCCAATGCAATATCACATAGATTATTAGGATCGCGGCGTGCGGGGAACTCACCTAAACGGAATTCCTCTGACTTAGGAGTTCGAGGCGGAGAAGGGAGGTGCAGTCGTCCCTTCTTGCGTTTCCGTACCATCGAGGTCGCGGTGGAGAGGTCTTGATCGAGGCCGAGAGATCTCGAGCGGTGCAGAGGGGTTTTGTGGCAGCGTCGATTATTTTTCTACTAGTTTTTAGGTAAAGACTTCTTTACGGACGTGCGTCCTTTAGTCTAGCCGCACGCAGGCTTTCTCCGCCGTCGATCCAAACACACGCACATAGAAACTCCCCATACGTGTCTCTGCCATCCATCGCACGCTCCAGTCCCACGTGACCTCTTAGCCTTATCCTCTCATCCCCATTCGTTCCCCTTTCATTTCTCCCCTTCCTTGCTCGCCCTCGTCGCTAGACTCCAGGGTGGATCCTCCGCCACCCACCGCTAGGACCGCCACTGCCTAGGGCCACGCCCACACCGCCGGGCCACTCCTCGATGCGCGCTCCTCCTCCTCCGCATCCACCTCGGGCGTCGCCTCCCTCACCACCAACTGCTCCTCCTGGAAGTCGATGGAGTTCGATGGGGTGGGTCCAACCTCGTCACAGCCGACCCACCGGACCTGGCATTGCCAGAGACGCCGTGTGGGTTCCTCCCCAAGGTGGAGCATGCCGAGTCATGGCTCACTGCCTCCCCATGCCCGCTTCCCACCCCCATGGTGGATTCGATGGATCCAGCCACGGCCATGGCGGATCCGGTGGAACCAGCCCTGTCCATCCTGGATCGGACGAGGTAGGCCTTCTCCTCCTCCTCCTCCTCCTCCTCCTCCTCCTCCGTGTTAGGGTTCCGATGACCTGCGGTAGGGTTCCTCGGCGTCGCACATCTCCTGCTCGTAGCGGAGGATTTTGATCCATGATTACAGAGACTTTGCTTAGGTTCCACTCACCATTCCCCATTGGGGATTTTTTTGTTCATTTCGTAGAGGTTCGACCGAGTTCGCCAGTTCTCACCCATTGCCATGTTGACTTCCTCATCCTCATGACCAAACACGAGGCTCTAGATTGAGGTCGACACTGCCACCAAGGGCTAATGACTCCATTCCTACCGCTCTCTGTCGATGAGCACCCACCAGGTTTGTCCATGCGCACGCCTTCCTCCGCCTTACTGTTGTGCGAAATCGAGCTCTCTAACCATAACCCAAGCTATTTTTCCTATTTTCTCCCGTCAGATCTGTGCCTCCGCTGCGTTGCTGGACCTCCCGTCCTCGCGCCTCCTTCCTGCTGTGTGACCCTAGCAGCACGGCAATTAGGTGACCAACCCTGAGTCCGGTTTGGTGCTACAGCACCGCAGCCATGTGCCCTCCGCCTCTTGTCCTTCCAGATCTGGCATGCATAGCAATGGTGAGCTCCCACCCTGACGGTTTCATGCATGTTTTTTGTTTGGGTGCCGTAATTTTGGGGATCCAGGGTTAGAGTTACTGTTGTATTTTTGTTCGATTTGTTAATGCCACACTGGCATTGCACTGTGGTAGTCACTTTTCAGGTAGTTTCTCTTGTCCAGTTAAGCAATAATACTGAATTGCTTATGCAAAACAACTGATTTGCTTTTGCAAAAGTACTAAATTGCTTTATCAGTTTGTCAGATCTGCTTCTAGTAGAAGATATGATATTAGATGAATAGGAGTAGCTATGTGTAGGCAGGAAGGAGATGTATATGTATGCAGTAAGTAGTAGTAACATGCAGTATCAGATTTGCTTTGTTATGTAGTTAGCATTAATGCAGTACTTTTTTTGGCGCATGGGGATTGTGGTAGAGGATTATTAGGTGATTATTAGGGGATTGTGGTAGAGGATTATTAAGGTTGTGGCATAGTGGAGGCTGGTGAGGCCCAAATGGTTTGCTACTGCCTATGGGCTATATAGATGTCAATTCAGTATAGGTCCATTAATATGTGCATTGTTCCTCTGCTTTGCCTCTACTTAGCTGCAATATTTTTTTTTGCCTCCATTAATATGTGCATTGTGGCACTGCACGCACGACATTTGGTTAGTGTCATTGCAATTCCACTGTCTCCAAGGATTCTGTCTTTTTTACTGAATGATAGCCATGTCTGCTAGGGAACAGCCGGTAGAAGAAGGGTATTATTAGTCAGTTCACTATAGCAGCATGCTAGGATAGACATTTTTAGTTTGTAATTTCAGTTTGCTACTAACTATGTGCTTTCAGTTTGCAATTTTAGTTATAATTCCAGCTTGTAATTTTAGTATGCAATTCCAGTTTGCTTACCCTAACCCCGATTAGTTCATATATATGGCTAGCCGGTGGCCTCGGTTAGTTCGTACTTTTCTTCTACCGTTCTTTGTAATGTAAGTCTGTACAAAAGTATTTTTTTTCTTTTAGTACCATATAATTTTTCATGTTTCTGTTAGTATTTTTCTTAATTTGGTAAGACAGTTTTGCTCCATGCCCTTGGGACGCTACGTCGCTGCCCAAACTCTTTTGCTCAGCATTCTAGAGCCACAAAGGAACGTCTCTCTCTACTTTCTCTCTCTTTTTCCTCGGTCTGCAGGAGTCATGAAGTCAACGACTAGGTGTAGGACCATATCGATTTTCTATTTATGTGGTTGTCAATTATGAATTTTGTAAAATGGTTCTATGATCTATAACTTATTGTACAATTCTATTTGATGTTTGTTGCAGACAGCCGGATGCATTTTTTCTATTGACTGCAAGAAAATTGGTGTCAAGTTGAGGTATGCTCTGATGTTTTTTCTTCTATGTGTATGCATGTAGTCATTTTGACTCTCTTGTTTCCCTATATTACTCATTGTTGCTTTCATTTCTCAGTCCCTACATTTTTGTTTGCTGCCTTCCCACTGTTCAGGCTTTAGCAGTTTTAATTAGAGAGATTTTTAACCTGCCTTTTTTCTGCTGTTGTATGGTTCCTTTGAGTAATCCAAGCTGCTCGAGCTTTCTTGTATGGTATATACATGCATGATGCATCTCCCTCCATTCACTTTGATTAGTCTAGAGAATTTCTTGGCTTGCCCTTGCTTCTAAACCAATGTATGGTGTTATGTCTGAGCTTGCCCTTTTTTCACCAGTTAGGCAATTTTAGTGTCATTTGTAGGCAACTTAGACTAAATCAACGAGTAAATTATTCATATTAGCTAAGCATTTTTAAGTTCTAGGTTTTTAATACTTTCCCCTGTGTTTTTACTTATTGGCTATTGGCTTCTACTAGAATATATTATTAGGAAACTCATGCTTGATTATTATTCTTCATGGGTATGGTGGTGAACTGAAATTTAGATATGCTTCATCGACTGTAGGGCTTAGAAAATATGATGTTTTCATACAGAAAACAAAATGTGGCTCCTTCTAATTTGCTCTACTTCTGTTTGTGTAGTATTTTTTTTCCGGTGCTCCTCTAATTTGCCCCATTTCTGTTTGTGCAATTCGAAGATGTGTAATGTACTTTTGTGCAGACTTGCCTCATGATTAATATGCTAAATGATATCTAATGTGTTGTTTTGATCCATATGTATAATTTTGTTTTAGCAGATTGACTTGCTACAGTTATTGAGTGATGTTTGCCTGTCATGTCAAGTGTTCTGTTGAATTAGCAAAATAGGATCAAAAAATTGGATGTTGGTTTGGTATGCTGACCTAGTTAGTATACATAGCTGTGTTAATTCTGTGGTATTTTTTTTCTCTAAATTATAGCCTATCAGGCTACCGTTTAGTTAACTGGCTTGAATCCTGCTTAATAACAATACTAAATAATCTCATATCATGATAACATTGATATTCTTATATGAAATAAATTTATATTTTTTTGTACAAGCTAGCACTAATAAGTTGTTTTTATTATACGTATGGAAGTAGCAAACCATTGATACTCTATACTGTTACAATCCATTATGAACAAATAAATGATATATATGTTTCCATTTTTACTTCATCAATGACACGTGCTGGGTGATATATTAAATTACTTAACTAATGATATTAAATTGCTACTAGATTACTAATAACTTGCCTAACTAAATATATAAAATTGCTTTTTACTAGTGAGTTACTTTTTCGTTCCTGTTACCTGGTACTACTGCTTGATTTGTATGGTGGCTTACATTGGGAGGTTAAATTATACAGGCACAGCCATAGTTCGTAGGGTCTAGACTTTAATCACTAGAACAAGTACCAGTAGTTTTGTGTTATATTGGCTGTGACTATGCATTTGTTTAGCAGATTTTAACTTACTGCAATTGTTGAGTGATTGTCTTAACTGAACTGATTATGCAAAAGAACTGAATTACTTATCAGTTATGTCAGATCTGCTAATGTAATAGAAACTGCAGTACTAGTTGATTTTCAGGTGATGCAAAACAACTGAATTGGTTTTTAGTAACAAAATTTTCTGTTAGTGCAGTTGAAATTTGAGGTTGTGTCATTTTATACTTAGTTTCTCACTATTATCTACGTGCTTGTCTTGGTAACTTCTATTTTTTTATTGCAGGTGTGAGGCAATCAAGCATTAAATGAACATGTTTTGATATCAAAATAGGAGTAACCATGTGCAATAGCTAATACAAGAACAACTAGCAGTAGAAACATGTAGGAAGGTCTGCTTATGCAACAAGCAGCAAGAACTGCATTTTACTATTTTTTGTAAATTGATTTGCTTAAGCAAAACAACTGAATGTGCTTGTGCAAAAGAACTGAATTGCTTTTCTTTAGTTTTGTCAGATCTGCTTCTAGTAGCAGATCTGATATCATGTGATGCAAATAATCGAACTATTTTGTGCATGTTGAAAAGGGACAAGCAAAACAGGGAGAGATTTGTGTAATTTTGCTGTTTTTTATGCCCTTGTGTTGTTTTGCTAGAATTGAAATGCAAAAGGGAAATAGAAAGAGGGGAAGGCTCTAGGGGGCGCTGGGGCGCTACTTTCCCTAAATGGAAAGTATAATTTTTATTTCTGTTTTGGACCGTGTGTGCTATAAGACTAACGCACAGCTGTGCGTGCGTTAGCCGCTTCCTAGTTTTTAATACGTGTGTTTAGCAGAAAAATAAATGCCCGAGCGCAAATTTTGCAAATCTATAATACTGCCTGCTGATACCGCCACATCATTCGAGGAAATTTAGCCTACGTACCGTCAATTACTCAAATCAGATGGTGATATATAGTAATATATTGGAACCTGACCTGCATGATATAACTAACGCCAAATCAACTGGAGGTAGCCTTCAGCCAAATGATCCGGCGGAATGCTGGTTCCCTCCTAGTCTAGTGACACATAAGCACGAGTTACCGTGAAACTGGGTCATACGGAACGGGACTCCACACCAAGATTCGCACCTGTTTTCTAGAAATATAAAAATAGAGTATGTGGTGAAATTGCATATTTGCATATGTTGGAAATTAATGTCATCAAAATGGAGAAAATGCATGCAAAGATATATACCGTCTCACCCTCGGTAGGTGATGGAATATATATTTTACTCCCTCTGTGATTTAAATTATAATACATTTTTGCTTTTCTAGCTAGGTACATTGCTTTTGTTATTATGTATCTAAAGTTCAAAACGTAGTGTATATCTAAGTCCATATGAAAACCATGTATATAGAAAACCAAAATGGAGTATATGAATTTTATTTTAAGAGCCATCTCCAATTAATATCATCCGAAGGGGGCTCGGAATTTTGACTTTGAGGAGGCGAGAAGATATACCTTGGGAAGGTGTCCAAAGGGATGACAACGGATGGAAACCGTCGAGAAAACCCTAACTGTTTAATTTTTCATGTTTCTACACGGAAACATAAACAAAACCTGTGATGCCGGTTGGGAAAACAGAAACGAGAAATTTGGCATATCTACAACGATATAATGCAGTCGGATACACATCGATAACAGTCGGGAATGGTAAATTAAATCAGGAACAATGATACATGTAACCATATTAAGTGTCCAACTCAACAATATAGATAGAACTATTATACATAGTAATAAATATGCAAATAATATCAAAGTAACAAAGATTGGTTGATACTCCCTCCATTCCATATTATAAGACATTTTGTTTTTTCTAAATATATTTCTTTTGCTATGTATTTAGACATAATGTATATTTAGGTGCATAGCAAAAACTATGTATCTAAAAAAGTCAAAACATCTTATAATTTGAAAAAGAGGGAATACTAAATAGAACCACAATGGCACACACAAATATATACATAATAGCAATGACATAATATTGTTGATAGGAGAAGTACATAGATTATTTGTTTTTCAAAATGAACTTACTAGCTAGCAAATAGTACTTATTAATCAACAAACATTTGGAAGAAATTGAAAAACTGGAAAATAAATATAAATTAATAGGCCACAGAGTGATTTTCGAGTGAAAGCAATAAAGCATCAAATTCTCCCAGTCCCACCCGTCCAATGCTTGATGATTGGCTAATGGGCTTCGGCTATTGTTGAGGCCCAACGAGAGCACACTGCAGGTCTGTCCGCAGTCTCCAGTATCAGCACAATGCCAAAATTAGCGCCTCCTCACTCAGCTGAGACCATGAACTAAGGTAATGGGAGGCAAAGGGGGGTCTATTGTGCTGTGGCCTATGCCAAACAGCCAAAGAGGGCAACCTCTACACGTGATTCCTGACAGGAATTTCCTGATGAAATATAAAATGAAATAAAGGAACCGTAAGAACAACTCTAGTAATGTTCTTAACCAAGTCCTAAACCAACCTATGAGGCAAGTCCTAAACCAAAATACGAGGGCTCACATCAAAAATACAGATTGATCGGGGCATCTCCTCAATCCTTTAAAAAGTAGGAGGCTCTCAAATCCCACCTTTAGGCCCTCATTCCTACGGCTAGTCAACCACGACCCTCATGGGGCGGTTGGTTATTTTTCTCTCTTCCACGCTAATTCTTCCCTTCCCTTCTCTTCATGGTGCCCCTTGCCCCTCCCTACTGCGGCCCAAGATTCATGTGCACCTCTCCTGGTCAGGGTGCTCCATCTCATCATGGCCAGCTGCCCTGGTCATCCTTTTCCAAACGGCGACACCCTTTCCCCATTGCCTTCTCCCTCCATCAACCATCACAACAAGAGCACCCCATTACAGAATTCGAAGCGTGTGGGCAAGCGCCCCTATCCGCCACCCTCCCTCTACATCGAGGGCATCCATCGCCCACCGCACCCTCTCTCCACTACCCACCTTCCGCCACCTCCCTCTACATCGAGGGCATCCATCGCCCACCCCACCCTCCCGCCACTACCCACCCTCTGTCACCCTCCTCCCTCTACTTCGACGGCATCCATCGCTCACCCCACCCTCTCTCCACTACCCACCCTCCATTGCATGGCATCCTTCACCAGCAAAGAGACGGGACATGGCTCAATTTGTGGAGACGGGGATTGGGTGAGGAGATGGAGACAGGGTCTTTGTGTCTACTTGGTTGAATTTTTTTTGAATGGGCTACGTGGTTGAATTTGAGGGCCCTAATTTGAGGGTTAATGTTGGAGTAGAACAAAAAAAAGGGTCCTCAAAAGTTAATCAATTTTGATCTGGAATTTGTGATATTTTCTCAAATTTATTCTTGTTTCTATTTTTCCCAAGAATACATGAAAATCTGGAGTACATTGTCAGTCAACATAGGATTTTCATGTCCTATTTTTATCCCTAGAAGAGACACCACTTTGGAATGGAAGAATGAATGACCCATGGGGCCCAAATCTTGGCAAAAAGGGTGCTGTTAGAAATGTGGAAGGTGACCTAGAACTATGGTGAATTCTATGTTCATCAAGGGGTGTTTGACAGGGCTCATCCGAAGGAGCCAGAGCCGTTTTAGATACTGAAAAATATCTCCAAACGGCTCCTCCTATTAAAGTATTTGACAGGGCTCCTGTAGACATGTTAGAGCCAGAGCCGGGAGGAGTTCTATCAAATAGGGCCTAAGTTGGTGCCACCTAGCTCTAATCTACCAAAGCTACGATCAGGCCCAAAACTCGTTCCTTTTTTCTATGCAGACTTCAAATGTGATGATCCAATATTCTTTTTTTATCGTCTTGATGCCAGAAACTTGATGATGGTGGAGTTCATTGCATATGTTGGATATGCTTTTTACTGTCAACGGTAGTAGTGTAAGCCAATCAACTGTAGCTAAGCACATCGATTTTTTCCCCTCGATGAACCAACAGGGGGCGAGAAGCCTACCTGAATATTTATGTATCCATTGAAAGACCCGAGTCCAAAATACAGTAGAAGCAGACTGGAAAATCAATTTTTAACACCTGCACTGCCACTTGTTTCGGACATTGAAGTATAACGTCCATAACAAGCCAGAGTAACCGGCACATGTTTTTGGACTACTGGCCGGATGAAGTCGACCCGAGGAAGACGTACGAAACCCGCGAAATTTCTCAATCGCCCACCGCAAACTCTGTGACCGTGGAAATTCCACGCATGCAAATTTTCCGCAAGACCAGAAACCTGGCGCGTGCAGGGCGACTCGTCGATTCCACATACGATGTGTCTCCCATGAGGACGATCGTTGATTTGTCAGTTCGTTGTGGTTATTACTTGGCCATCTCCTGATTATGACCAATTCATCGTCGACGACCCTAGTCTACGCTCTTGGATGATACCAGGTAGTTAGGTAAGTAGGAACGGGTACTTTTCACAATTGGCCACTAGTAGCAAGCACCACAACATCAAGTGTTGATGCTTACTGCTTAAACATTGACCAGAATATAAAAATATACCTTGAGCACATTCAACTGCTTCAAACTGTGACTGGTTTTGGAGGGTGTTAACAAAATCGTTAATCGTGTATAATGAACTGTAAAAAAATAGTGTATAATGAAAAAAGAAACATAATCAGCCACTATGCTGCTTCGATCTATTTCTTTGTTCATTATTCGGCACTCACAAGTTTGGCCCATATTCACCTTAATTTTGACCGGTAGTGAGACTACTAACGACTTTCCAAAGTATACCTTTATCTGAGTGGAAGTTAATGAGCCTAATACATAGGCCCGGTATATGCTGTTGTTTCAAAAGTTACTGTTATTGTATTCCATCCATTTCTTCTCTTTTAAGGAGCAAATTTATTAAGATTCAAACTCTGTGAGCATTACACGCCAAATGAATGGAGTAACAAGTTGTATATTTTTAATACATATTTAAAAGGTGCTGCCAGATACAGAGAACGTAATGTAGGAGGCAATATTTTAGATTAGACGCTACTGCATGATCAAGTGGCGTGTGAAATAACAACTTATTTTTCAGTTTCTCGAGCGTAATTTGTTATCCTGTAAATTCACTTTTCTCCCACATCTAAATGGAAATTAAAAGATGAGGTTAATTTGTTGATTGATGAAGGAGCTCCATATCAGTAGCGTGTGCAGTAATAATTTGGTACATGGTACCACTCACCAATGCAGAACTGGGTTGCAGTCTCGGTTGGGAAACCCTCTAATCCCGGTTTTCCATCCGGGACCGCCAATCCGGGATAAAAGGCCTGCCCTTTAATCCCAGACTGCTAAACCGGGATTGAAAGGGGGCCATTTAGTCCTGTTACTTATATCAACCGGGACTAAAGGGGGCTCTAGGCCGACCCCGAGGGCGGCCACCTCTAGTCTCGGTTGGTATAACCAACGGGGAATCAATATTACTTTTTTCTTTTTCTTTTCTTTTATAGTTTCTATTGGGGGCAGGCCCAGCCTATGGGCACCCCACGGGGCTCAGATGCCGCCCCACAACGTGCTACATTTTGCAGTGGCAGAAAGCGCGTTAGCGGGGGGAAGGAAACCCAAAATGCAGTGCCTGTGTTTTCATCAAGGCGAAAAGTGCCGCCCTCCGCTTGTTGAGGGTCGTTACCATTTCGCTAGGGTTTTGCCTGTAGGGTCAGGAGACAACTCAGGTACAAGACCACCCTATTCGCCTCGACGAAAAGAACAGACCAACTGGCATATCATTTCGCAAGGGTGAAATGGCAGTCTCGAGATTGTCGTCATCGTGCCGCTGTGGCGTGCCAAGCCATGCGTGTGTCTTTGGTATGGCGAATAGACGGCTCGGTTTTGTCAGATCCGCGTGGTGGGGCGCTGGCAGAGGCAATGGGGTGACCTGGATTATTCACCTGGTCGAATAGGTAATGATCATCTATATGATCACATTTGCAGGTTTCGCCTAGAGAGGAGCCCGCGCGGGAGACAGGATGCCGGCAACCCCTGTCTATCGGGTCCTGCCCGGTTGGTAGAGTGGCGACACAGTGTGGGGCCAGCTAGGAGTTTGAGGACCGGTGCTACCCAGGGCGAGCGACATCTCCAAAAGGCAGGCAAGTCCAAGATAGATGGGAATATGCCCCGAATGTGTAGTAGCTGCAGGGGTAATTATGTCCATATAAAGCCTACGGGCATGTATAAATAGCCCCCAAAGCGGGGATTGTGAGAAGAGGATGAACATTGTTTTGAATCCAGCAATCATATTTCGTTCATCTTGCTTTTGTTTCACCGATCTGTCCCACATATTCGCTCACGCGGTGACCCGGCATTCAAAGGCCGAGGCCTAGAGCAACCGTTTCTTTCCATTCAATTTGTTTTTGTTTCAAATAGTTTTTGTACATGTATTATATTTTCTATGATATACTGTTGTACGTCGTCCGTAAATAAGAATGAAACTAACGAAGTAAGAGCTTATATATTACCATGATCATCCCCATTCATCAAGTTCGTACAAATCATAATAATTTAAACCAAGTCAATACAAACTAGATGTTCAAATACACACCAAAGTTCATGCAAGTGCAAGTAGATCACCGCCAAGTTTGACTACGTCGTATTATGTACTCGGTGAAGTGTAGGTCACTGATGTGGTATCCACAAATATCATTGACGTAGAGAAATGCATTAAGTAGTGCACTCTCCCTTGCTTCAAAAGTATGAGCATAGGGTCTACTAACGACGGTTACCGGTGGTCGAGAAGTCGGTGGGTCAGATGATCCCGTCTTAGTCATAATCAGCTTTTCCTAAAATCCTTCCGCAGTGAGTGTTGGTCATTCATCGGCATATTTCCAATCATAACCCAATGCATACATTGTCTGGTTTAGAAGGGCTTCAAAGCTACAACCTGCATAGGTTAAGTCATAGTCCTCAACCTGTAAGTGTTAACATAAAAAATAGATATGAGAACAAAGCTTTCCAATAACAACAAATCTGAATATAAGCTATGAGTTCGGCTTCGACTTTACCACATCCTTTCAGTTGGTTTGAGCAATCCTTGCATAGAAACCCGCAACATCATGATACCAGCCCGCATCTATTGCTTGTATCATCAAGGAGGATAGAGTAGACAGGGTGCACCCAATATCCATAAGCTTATTCAAACATGCAATGACAGCATATTTAGTTGTGATTTTCTTTTCAGGTGCCTTTACTCTCACCTCTGAGATTTGTACAACACATGTACCCCTCCTACAGGCAATGGAAAAGCCAATTCGACTTTGGACCAATCAACCATTATCGACATTAAAGGTCTCAACATCCACTCCATCAACCCCAAAATTTGGGAGTGTCTCTTCAAGCCAAATGATTGGATCAATTACCAACAGTACAACACATATATATACATATCAGAAAAATATATTGTGTACAAGCGTATTTAAAACATATTAATTTGTTCAAAACATAGATCATTGCCTTACTATGCTGGGATGATTCAACGGTGCAGCCGATAACCTTGCATCGAATCCACGAGTAATACAATAGCCCCAACCTGGCTTAACCGGTCCAGGGAGACGTCCAGCCATCTCTCCTCACTAAAGTTAATATATAAAAATTCATATCACTAGAGTCACTATATGAATTCATACACCAAAATTCATATACTCATATATATGTATATAAAAATATCAAAATTCATATATATCACCGTAGCAATATTTTTCATATATCAAAATACATATTACTAAATTCTATATATCAAAATTCACATCTGTTATATATATATATATATATATATATATATATATATATATATATATATATATATATATATATATATATATATATATATATATATATATATATATATATATATATATATATATATATATATTCATATAATTGGACCCTATATGTATACCAAATGCATATCATATATATATACAAAATATCTCACTAAAGTCAATATATCAAAATTTATATCACCAAAGTCAGTATCTTTCCGCATATATATCAAATTATATCATATTAAATATATCACTAAAGCAAATACAATGCAAGTCAGATCGAATACAAATAGCCAATTAGCTTAAGCTAGGGTTGAGTGCTCGGTTTCACACAGCAGGAAGGGATGAGATGGGGTTGGCACGACGTACTGCACACCTGGTGGCAGCATCGAGGGAGAGGCTGGAGACAATCAAGGGTGAGGCCAGAGACTAAGGCGTAGATGGAGACGATGGCGTTGGCAGAGATGAGGGCGATGCCAGAGACGAAGGTGCGCTGGAGACGAGGACAAGGTTGAGGCCAGCCAAAGACGAGGGCGAGGCTGGCAGCCAGAGATGAGGAAAGAGGGCGCCGCACGCGCTGGAGGCGAGGATGAGGTCGAGGCTAGCAGAGATGAGGAAGAGGGCGAGGCCGCGCGCACTGGAGCCGAGGACCAGGGTGAGGCGACCGCTGAAGACGAGGAAGAGGGCATCACCGCACACACCGCTAATATGAGGAAGAGGGCGCCACCAGAGATGAGAAAGAGAGGGCGCCACTGCGCACGCCGAGGAGACGACGAGGCTGGCCAGATCAAGACGAGGGCGAGGGCGAGGCTACGCGCGCCGGAGACGAGGGCGAGGCCACACGCGCCGGAGCCGAGGACGAGGGCTACGCCGGCCGCCAAAGGTGAGGACAAGGGTGCTGCGTGCGCACCAGGGATATGAGGACAAGGGCACCACTGTGTGGGCCGAAGAAGAGGGCGAGGTCGGATGGGCGTGCGGTGCGGGTGGCGGCGCAGTGGAGCTGCAGAGCCGGAGAAGAGGGCACGGTGTGGGTGGCGCCGATTGAAATTAAGGAGGAAGAAGAAGATAAGACACATGTATATATGTAGGGTTGGTCCCTTTGTCCCGGGTTAGGCCACCAACCGGGATTAAAAGGCCATTAGTACCGGTTAGTGGCCCAACCCGGGACTAAAAGTTGTGACCTTTAGTCCCGGGTTGGGCCACCAAACAGGACTAAAGGACTTTTAATCCGGGTTGGTGGCCCAACCTAGTACTAAAGCCAAATTTTACCATGCAGCAAAACTGCTGCATACCCGACTATTTTGTTCCCCACCCATGCAACAGTCTTTAATATTTCCTTTAATATAAACTGGCCGCAAATTGGAAATTGCGTAGTAAAAAAATATAGCTCAAAAAATTGCAATACAAATTTGCTTTTATATACAATTTATAATGCTTTTGTTTCATGCTTTCAATACTTAATAGCATATGCTATAAATTATAATTATATCTTAAAAATTCAAATTTTAAATTGAAGAAATTCAAAGATAGTTTTCCTTGACAAGATGATTTCAAATGAAAATGTTGTCAACTACAAAGTTGTATGACTTTTCGAGATCTGGAGCTTTCATTTTAGTGGTTTCTCCATTTGAGGATATTTTAAAATTTAAATTTCAAATTTAAGAAATTTAAACATAATTTTCCTTGACAAAATTACTTCAAATGAAAAAGTTGTCAACTACAAAGTTATATAACTTTTCGAGGTCTACAGCTTTCATTTTGGTCATTTCTTCATCCAACAAAGTGGTAGTAAACATTGTTTAAAATTTACATCTCTCATATAGTTTATGAATTTCCCAGCTGAATTCATTTACTGCTTCAAAATGTTGTTGGTGGAGACATCTAGTCCCGGTTGGTGGAACCTACCAGAACTAAAGGGTCAACCTATAGTCCTGGTTGGTGGTTCTAACCGGGAAAAAAGGGTAGCGGGACCTTTGGTCACGGTTGGTGGTTCCAACTGAAGTTAAAAGGCCACCATTTGTCCCAGTTTGAACCACAGACTGGGACTAAAGATCCCTACTAGAGAAGTTTGTTGCACTATTGTCGATGCGGGACCCATAGGGCTCCCCAACGATGTGACTACGAGTTGTGGGCCCTGGCCAGGCCCATGGGCTGGAGCAAGGAGAGTAGCATCCACTATACCGAATCTGAGTAGAATAGACCAGACTAGCCAGATTCCTATGGAAAGTACCTTCTGTATTTAGTTTAGAACACCTTCTTTGGATCCGACTAGGATTGTAACCGTACCGCAACCTTCTCTATTGATATAAAGAGAGGGCGTGGGCACCCCTGTAACAAGAGACAACGCAATACAATCAATCCAATGCAAAGGCTAACGTTGTTGATGCGGGACCCATAGGGTTCCCCAGCGATGTGACTACGAGTTGTGGGCCCTAGCCTGGCCCACGGACTGGATCAAGGAGAGGAGTAGCATTCACTACACCGAATCCGAGTAGAATAGGCTAGACTAGCCGGATTCCTATAGAAAGTACCTTCTGTATTTAGTTCAGGACACCTTCTTTGGATCCGACTAGGATTGTAATCGCACCGCAACCTTCCCTATTGATATAAAGAGAGGGCGTGGGCACCCCTGTAACAAGAGACAACACAATACAATTAATCCAACGTAAAGGCTAACGCCGATTGGACGTAAGTTTATTACTCAATCATAATCGAGAGCTCGAACCAGTATAAATCGACTATCTCTGCGTTCGCCATTGAGTTCTAGCACGCGCTGAAGCCCGAACAACTATCCTAGGTATCCCCATGGTAGGCTATCAGTGGTCAAACACTGACAGCTGGCGCGCCAGCTAGGGGCTTACGGCGCAACCATGATCAAGAGCTCTACGAATTTCGATAACATGATCTTTCCAATGGGATCGATCAATCTTTATCTTTGGATCATGGATTTATGAGGCGGATAGTGAGGGCAACCTCCAAGGACGTCTCACCAAAGCTCAGAAGGCCCACGAGGAAATCACTCTTCCAACAGGGTTAGCTGAAGATCTCACCAAAAGATTCTCTGGCCTTACGATGTCCGAGTCAACTCAGGTTCCGACGATGACCAGTCTCGACCTAGTGTCTGGGTCGGATCCCTCTTTGGGGTCTAATCCGAGTTCTTTTAGGGATGAACCGGGTTCTTTTCCGATTGGACTTCAGAACACAGCATCAACTCTTCAAGAGATCAATTCGAACCTATTTTAGGTTTCTTCTAGGAAGTTGAGTCACCTCCCAACCGGACTTAACAACATGGTGAGGGTGTATCAAGACTTACTCCAAAAAGCAGTCAGTCCAGTGCAGAGGCTACGTCTTACCGGGGCGTATGAAGGTCTTGTATTAACCGTAACATCTAATGGTTGCCTAGTCCACCGGCCGGGTACTTTTCCCTAGAATAGCAACACTCGACTAATTAAACAAGCTATCACTCTACCCTACCAAGAAGGTGGTGCGCTCCATAATGCCAATGCTCCAACTGAAGTCATCAGCAACTACAACAAGGCGGAGCTGGTGCCAAAATGAGAAGTCTTCATGATTCGGCGGCCACCACTGATGCCACCAACTGCGCTCGACATCAGGTCTTCAGATGAATCAGAATCAAACATATTGCCCAATGCTTCTGAGTACGCCGTGCTAGGCATAAACTAAAAGGTCGCAGACGCCGTGCTAGGCAATAAAAAGAAGCATGGGACACGTATGAAGCAGAGTTGGCTGAATACAACAAGAAGAAATTAGAAAGAGAAACCGAAGAAAGGCGCACGGCCAGAAGCACTAGAAGAACTTGAAGTGATCTCGCATTCCAATGAGGAACAAGGACAACTCCGAGAAGTTCTTCGGACAACGGCCCTAAAGGTACATGATGGAAGAACTCGTTCCAAGCTTCCCGCTAAGACAGCATCACATGAACAAGAAGCACAAAGTCAAAGGAGGTCTGCCTTCGAAAGGCGGGGACCAAATGGGAGCCAGAATCAAGAAAAAAAGAGACCACGCCCAAAGTAATCAAATTGGGCATCCAAGAGAAGAGAGGAGCAGAGCATCTTACCACTCATCCCCATGATTTCTTCCTAGGCTAAATGATAGCTGGTAGAAAGGGGAAGTTCAGTCAGAACACAGGGAAGCCAGAACGCATGATAGGTTTTCCTATTTTTCAAGGTGACTTGCTTCAGTACACTGCCTCACAAGTTCAAGCCATCAAACCACTCCAAATATGATGGGAACGCCGAACCAAGACAGTGTCCCAGAATCTACTCGCAATCAATTGAACTAGTCAGTGGAGACAACGATATCAAGGCATTGCTCTTTCCCATGGCCCTAGAAACCATGCCCCTCCAATGGTTCAATAAATTGAATCCGGGGTCAATTAGAGGTTGGGAGACTTGCAAAGAACCTTCTACAAAAATTTTACAGGCATCATTAAACATCCCATCACGCAGCAGAGCTAAAAGGACTCAAGCAAAAGGCAGGCGAGAGCCTCAGAGATTATTATCGATGTTTCGGAGAATTACGTGCCCAAGTACATGAGATCACCGAACGAGAAGTGATCGATGCCTTTTCTCACGGGATCAAGGCTAAATGGCAATTTTAAGATTTTTGCAAAGAGAACCCAAGGAACATTGAAAAATTTAGATGCATAGTAGAGAAGATGCTTATGGCAGAAGAAAGGACGAGGGAAAGATTCTCGCACAAAAACAACCGAGAAAACAACAGATACATCTCGGACAAGAGAAAATTTTCAAACATTGGACATCCAGACAGGAAGCGTGGACTAGACAACACTGTCGCCATGGCTAACAAGACAAAAAAAATCAAAATTCAGGAGGTTTGAAGACATTGAGAATATGCATTGTATATGGCACCAGCATGGAAACCACACAACAGGAGATTGCCAAATCTTCATTGATCGGTACACAAGAAAAGGAAAAAACAAGGATAAAGAAGAGAATAACAAGAAGAAAGACAAAGACAACACATAAGACAAAGGTTTTTAGCAGCCAAAGGGAACAATTGCAGTAATCTTCTATGGGATTCCAGGTTCTAGAAGCAAGCAACAAGACAAGCTGGCTCTCCGCAACATCATGTCAGCCGAACCAGCCGTCCCAAGGTACCTGAATTGGTCACAATACCCAATCTAATTTTCAAGAGAAGATCAATGGACTAGCATTGGAAATGCTTATCTATATCCACTAGTATTAGATCTAACTATAGCAGGGATGACAGTCACCAAGGTCTTGATCGATAGAGGAGCTGGACTCAACATCATATTTTTAGAAACACTAAGGAAGATGGGGCTAGACTTTGCCGAGTTGATTACACCAATAGGAGTACCATTCTATGAAATAGTACCTAGCAAAATTGCTATGCCGCTTGCACAAATCACTACTAGTTACATTTAGAATACAGATGAATTACTAAACCGAATTCATTTAGTTTGAAGTTGCGGACTTTGAGACATCATATCATGTCATCCTTGGAAGACCAGCACTCACCAAATTCATGGCTATACCTCACTACCCATACCTCCTGCTCAAGATGCCAGGGCCTCATGAAATACTCTCCCTTCAGGGCGATTTGAAGCGCGCTTTCAATTGTGACCTACAAGCAATCCAAATCGCAACCAAAGTACAACAGCCGACGATAGAGAAGAAATTACCACTGTTACTGCACAGATGAAACCAGAAGAACTAGAGATCCTGGCTAAGAAGCTTTGCATCCTTACACCACAAAAAGAAGCCAATGTGAAGAAAATCGACCTAGGTACTGGTGATCTAGAGAAAACGGCAACCATCAGTGCTCACCTCTCGGCTAAATAGGAACTTGTGCTCACCAACTTTCTTCGGGACAACAAAGATATCTTCGCTTAGAAGCAGGTCAACATGTCAGGTGTCCTAAGAAAGTTGGATGAGCACGGAATCGATGTCAATGAAGGTTCCAAACCAATCAAACAACGGTTAAGAAGATTTTCACCAGACAAAAAGGCAGCAATCAAAAAGGAGATTACAAAATTAATGACAACCAGATTTATAAGAGAAATTCTTCATCCAGATTGGCTAGCTAACCCCATTCTAGTACAGAAAAAGAACATGGCAGAATGGCGCATGTGTGTCAACTACACGGATCTCAACAAACATTGCCCAAAGGACCCATTTGGGTTATCGTGAATTGATCAAATTGTCGATTCAACGTTTGGATCTGCCCTGCTATCTTTTCTTGATTGCTATTCAGGATATTATCAGATCGCATTAAAGGAAGAAGACAAGAGCAAGACATCTTTTATCACCCCATTTGGCGCCTATTATTATAAAACCATGTCCTTTAGACTCAAGAACACGGGCGCTACCTATCAAAGAGCTATCCAAACTTGTCTTCGGGAGCAGATTGACAATAACACAGAAGCTTATGTCGATGATGTAGTAGTAAAGACAAAGAAACTAGACATGCTAATTGAAGACTTGAAACAGACTTTTGAAAACCTAAATAAGTGAAAGTGGAAATTGAACCCAAACAAGTGTGTTTTCAGGGTACCGTCAGGACAACCACTCGGATTCCTGGTCAGTAATCGAGGAATAGAAGCAAGTACTAAGCAGATTCGAGCCATAACAGAAATGGGACCCCACGCTGAGTAAAAGATGTGCAAAAACTAACAGGAAGCATGGCCACCCTTAATCGCTTCATCTCATGACTCGATAAAAAAGGACTCACTTTCTTCAAGCTATTAAAGAAGACAGGCAAGTTTGAGTGGACAGAGGAAACAAAGAAGGCTTTTGAAAGCCTTACGGTGTACCTCACCTCATCACCCATACTCACACCGCCTAAGAAACACGAAGACATGATGTTATACATAGCAGCAACATCTGCGGTGGTCAGTGTAGCAATTGTGGTAGAAAGAGAAGAACAAGGGCATGTATACAAAGTACAGCGGCTGGTATGCTACGTCAGCAAAGTTCTAACAGACTCAAAATTTTGATATCCGCAAGTACAAAAACTACTCTATGCCCTCCTGATTACCTCCTGCAAGTTACGACACTACTTCAAAGGCCACAAGATTACTATGATAACAGATTTTCCTCTTGGAGACATCGTGCACAATAGAGATATGACAGGACACGTATCAAAGTGGGTAGTAGAACTCAAAGCTCTAAATATCAATTTTGCTTGAGGAAAGCAATAAAATCATAAGCACTCGCAGACTTCGTGGCTGACTGGATAGAAATCCAATAACCTGCGCCAGATGCCTTCCTTGACCATTGAAAGATGTACTTCGATAGATCACTTAAGCTAGGTAGGGCTGGCACAGGTATCCTTTTCATATCCCTAGAAGGAAAATAACTCAAATATGTACTCTAGATACTGTGGCAAGCAACAAACAACGAAGCAGAGTATGAAGTACTCATCCATGTACTACGGATTGCGACTTCTCTTGGAATCAAACAGTTAATTGTCTATGGAAATTCAGCTGTGGTCATCAATCAAGTCAACAAAGATTGGGACTGCACCAAAGATAACATGGACGCCTATTGCTCCGAAGTAGGAAAACTAGAGAAAATTTTCCAAGGACTAGAAATCCTACAAGTCCTACGAGATTGAAACGTAGCGGCAGATGTTCTCGCTAAACTGGGATCGGACAGAGCGAAGGTCCTACTAGGTGTGTTTGTAGAGGAGTTGACGTCACCCTCCATAAAACAACCTGGTGAGATAACCTCTGAGCCACCAGCACCAATAACCTAGATCATGGTAATCACTAGATCATGGACTCAAGACTTTATCAACTGCATTAGAGAAAGCAAACTACCATCTAATAAGGAAGAGGCCACCAGGATAATCAGAAGAAGCAAGAACTATGTCCTTGTAGGAGACAACCTATACAGAAGAGCCGCGTCATCATGAGTACTTCTTAAATGTACCTCAAGAGAAGAAGGAAAAAAATCCTAGATGAAATCCACTCAGGTTGCTGCGTCAACCATGCAGCCTTTAGGACACTAGTGGCTAAAACTTTTCGTACCAGTTTCTATTGGCCAACAGCCTTGAAGGATGCAAAAGAACTAGTCAGAAAGTGCAAAGGGTGCCAAATGTTCGCAAGGCAAGCTCACGTACCAGCACATGACCTAATTTGCATCCCTCTTGCATGGCCATTCACATGCTAGGGGCTAGATCAAGTAGGACCACTCAAAAAGGCCAAAGGCGGATTTGAGTACATCTTCATTGCAATCGACAAATTCACTAAGTGGATCAAATACAAGCCGCTCGTGAAGTACAGTGCAACAAAAGTAGTCGAGTTCATCCAAAATATCATGCACCGCATCGGAATATCCAATCGCATCATTATAGATTTAAGTTCCCCTTTTATCGCCATCGAGTTCAGAAACTGGGCACAAGACTACGACATCAATATAGATTGAGCATCAGTTGCACACCCCGAAGCCAATGGACAAGTGGAGAGAGCCAACGGACTCATAATAGCCATGTTGAAACCAAGGTTGTATGAAGAACTAGAAGGTTGAAACCAAGGTTGTATGAAGAACTAGAAAATTACGGCTCCAAGTGGATCAAAGAATTATATAAGGTAGTTTGGGGGCTATGCACTCAAGTAAGCAGAGCCACTAGATACTCACCTTCTTCTTAGTATATGGATCAAAAGCCATGCTACCATCAGACTTGATCTAGACATCACCAAAGATTGAGCAATACGAGGAAGGAGAAGCAAAACACACCTGAAGATTGGAACTCGACAGTACAGAAGAAGTCAGAGTAAATGCTATCTTTTAGTCAGCTCAATACCTCAAAGGCTTAAGGCGCCACTACAACAAAAGTACTCAGGCCATGAGAAGGTCATTTTATTATCACAAAAGTCACCAGACTAGGCACATATAAGTTGATGACTGAAGATGGAATAGAAGTAAGAAATACGTGGCATATCAGCCAGCTAAGGAGATTCTATGCTTAAAGAACTTGAGACCAAAATTATATAGCAAGAAAGCAACATGTAATCAGGATTCATGACCAATAAAATAAAGATGATGTTCCTCCTCAATATTTGTCTTATTATGACCTATTGTTTTCACAACCGGATGAGAGCAAAAGAGCTGAAAAGATGCTTGAGCTCGCAATCCCAAGTCTTTTTAGACTTGGATGAGAGTAAGGCTAAAAAAGCTAACACTCGAACCGATCCTGGGTTATTGTCATAGCCCAGATGAGTGCCATAGGTGCTCACCCTATCCCGAGTTGTTTTCATAACTAGATGAGAGCAAAAGAGCTGAAAAGATGCTTCAGCTTGTAATCCCAAGTCTTTTCAGGAAGGGATGAGCGTAAGGCTGATAAAGCTGACACTCGAACCTATCTTGGGTTGTTTTCACAGCCCGAATGAGAGCCACAGGTGCTCGCCCTATCCCGAGTTGTTTTCACAACCAGATAAGAGCAAAAGAGCTAAAAATGCTTGAGCTCGCTATCCTAAGTTTTTTAGGCTTAGATAAGAGTAAGGCTGTAAAGCTGACACTTCAACCAATCCTAGGTTGTTTTCACGGCCTGGATGAGAGCCAGAGAATGCTCGCCCTATCCCGTGTTGTTTTCACAATTGGATGAGAGCAAAAGAGCTGAAAAGACACTTGAGCTCGCAATTCACAAAATCCTTCAGACGCGGATGGAAACTAAGTCTAAGCTAAGTAAATACAAGACTACGATGGGCAAGATAAAAGAAGTCTAAGCTCAATAAGACTACTCCTGATATGAACAAAAGCGTCGGTGCTTGCCGAAGTTCAAGATCAACAAGACAAAAAGAAGTCATGAAAAGGAAACTTTCTTACAAAACAACAAGGAGAAGGCCTAATTCTCAGAATCATCATCAGAAGAATGAAAAGACACTTTTTAGCAGAGGCAATCCTTGACGATAGAGAATGGATTACAACATAAGAAACTACTCGGATTTAAGGAAGAACAAAAGATTTACACGACATACAGAACTACTAGCCTACATGGATAACAAGATGAATCTATGACTAGACAGTCTACCATTCGATCTCCTTTACGCCAACATCAAAGTGAGGGCTAACAACAGCGTGTCCAAGCCACTGTCAGACCCTCATCAGGGACCAACTACCCACGGACTCAATGTCGTCAACATCTTCTATGGCAAGAGCTTCCCAGTCGACTTCATCCCCGGTGACAAGCGCTTCCCACTCAACTTCGTCCTCACTATCACTGCTAAGGATGATCAAATCCACCCAAATTGAGGTGGCATCAATAGGAGAGATGGAGATGAGATTAGCCATAGGAGCAGCCGCTGGATCCTCCTCCTTCCGCAAAGATGGATCCGACGTTGATGTCCCGATAGGTGGAGCCTTCTCCACCACTGAAGGTGCTAAGGATGATGCCAATGAAGACCCTCCACTCGATGACACCACCAAAACAGCCGCTCTTGGAGAACAGGCAAGCGGCGAGCGCAGCACCTTACGAACACGGCGTCTCTAGATAAACTTCTTCTTCACCATTTTGGCTGTGACAAGATTGAAAAGATGAAAATGCCAAAACAATCATGAAAGGGGTAGTTAAATAGGGCTAAGCTATCTCCTCAAGCAGTCCAATAGCCTCCTCGGGATAAAGGCAAAATTAATTTTTCTCCTAAAGTTAAGGGTAGAGTTAATACCTTCAACAAAACCAACACGTCACTTCAGCTTCCAACATTAACTATGTAATGCAACCAGTGTGAAAGTGGTGCACCTTTTTCATGCAGAGTAGCTCAACAGACAGACCAACCGAGATCTTCTTGTTACAAAGGAGAAGACAAAATACTTGGACAATTTTTAGACTTGGATGAAAGTAAGAAGGCTGACAAGCCAGCACACAACCTATCCTGGGTTGTTTTCACGGCCTGGATGAGAGCCAGGGGTGCTCGACCTATCCCAAGTTATTATTACACAGATGAGAGCAAAAGAGTTGAAAAGATGCTTGAGCTCGCCATCCTAAGTCTTTTTAGGCTTAGATGAGAGTAAGGCTGATTAAGCTAACACTTGAACCTACCTTGGGTTGTTTTCATGGCCTGGATGAGAGCTAGAGGGAGCTCACCCTATCCTGAGTTGTTTTCACAACCGGATAAGAGCAAAAGAGCTAAAAAGATACTTGAGCTCGACCTATCCCAAGTCTTTTCAGGCCTGGATGAGAACCCGATTGATCTAGCGCCTACAATCGACAAGACTCATGAAAATAAGAGCAAGGCCAGTTGGAGGGTCATAATTCAAAAGTTCCTGGACACGCCTACAACGATTAAGGCTTATATCCAGCACGTATTTAAAATTCCAAGGTTAGGTAAAATATCTCAGAAAGATTCACTCGAATGATTCAAGCAAAATAGGAAAGATGGATCCAAAGAACTAGAATTCCTTTACAAGGCACAATACAAAGTATATCTTTATAAGAGGGAGGAACCCAGGTGCTACAAAGCCTAACCATTAGCTTCATCGTCAGAACAAGGGAGCTGAATATCAAGCTTCTTGGCGATGAAGGTGGCCAAATCTTCAACTTCAGGTTCAGCCTTCTCGATGGAATCCAAATAATTGTCATTATCGACTTCCTCCCTAAGTTTTTCTAGAGGGACTGGAAGAGCAAGAACACGGATATGAGCTAAAATGTTCTTGACACACGTCTGAACCCCATTCTTGACGAAGCTCTGGAGGCGCTTCAAAATCAGCGGGATGAAGTCGCCCCAGGTCCTTCCATCATCTTCAGAAGTCCAAAGATGCTTGGCAATGGTCTTGAAAGATTTCTACAAAATGGCAAACCATTGATCAGATACCGCTAGCTTCTGGGATAAATCCTCAATGGTCTTTTGGACCTGCACAAGATCGCTGTCAGCTCCACGCCTAATTAACTTGGCAAGGGCAAGATCTTCTTCAGCACGAGTAATTACCTCCTCAGCCCTGTTGTGATTATTATGGACAAGTATTTTTATTTCCTCAACAACCCCCAAGAGTTTTTGCTTGTCTCAATGAAGCGCTGGTCAAAGAAATAAGAAGAGATCGTGCAAAATCAGAATAGAATTATAGAAATAAAGAAGCAAAGAAACAAAAAAGAACTCGGAGTACCTTCACACTCCTTAAGACCTTCACATTTCCTAGAGGAATCCTGCAAGGTGGCTATGGCTTCATCCCTCCTCTGCTCTACCTCAATGATTTGCGCGCGAAGAACCCTCTCAGAATCTTGATGCCCTTGGCGCTCAGAATCCAGCTCCACCTCCTTACTAGCTAACTGCGCCTTCAGCTGACTCAATTCAAAGGACAGTTTCTTCTTAGTCTCACCCGAGCCAAAAAAGCTAGAGTGATCCCGAGAGAAAGACTACTCCCACAAAAAAGGAAGGAATTGAGAAAAAAGAGTAAAACAAGGCGGAAAACCAAAAACAAGAAAGAAGAAGATGCCTACCTAAAGCTGCTCTGCAAAGGAAGCCACACCAGCTACAAGCCTTCCCCAAGACATGGTCAACTCGAAGAGACGGTGGGTGGCATCAAATTGCAGCACCATATCCTCCTCCAGACGAAGACTGCTGGAAGCATGACCAGCAGCGGAAGAAGTCGGCTAAGCCGAGGAGACCACCACCAGAGCCGAAGCCGTAGCAGTAGAAATCCCAGGTATCTCCATAGCCGGATCCACCGCCACGGTCACCTCTAGAGTGGGTGACTTCGCGGTAGCATGATCATCAGGGGCCACCGTCTCCCCCACAGCCACCTCGCTGACCGTGCGTTCTGAGTCCTGAGACTCAGTATGCATGGCCACACCAGCGGACTAAGAAGAAGCCAACCCGGGCTTGGGGGAAGGCGAAGGTGAGGACCTACAAGATGATGGACAACCTCAACGATAAGAAGATGAACTAGAAAAGGGGAAAACAAAGACAAACAAAGCTAGACAGAATCCACTCACCTAGCTATCATTCTCTTCATACTAATACCCCCAGCTCGAACTAAAGACTTTGGCGGAGGCATGGTGGCAGCAAAAATATCATCACCACCCTGCACTAGGGATGGTGTGATTGACGCCAGAGCCCCAGAAGAACTCAGGCCCAACACCCGCTTACTGCAAAGGACAATGACAAGGACAAATCAAAAGAAGTGCCCAAGAATAATAGCAACAAAACAAAAAAATACATCAACAACTCACCGACGTGTGTCGAGGGCCGCATCATCATCCTCATCCTTCTCGCCCTTGAGCAATTCAACCAAACTACCATCTGAGAAAAGAGAAAGTACTCGGTTAAGGACACGAATAAACAACAAAGAAGACAAAAATATTGAAATGCTCACCTAGGAGCATGCTACCTACAACTTGAGTACCTAGATGAGTACTCGATTGACAAGGCTTCTTGGTAGCAGACACCCTGGTGGAAGCATCGTCCGCCTGCGCCCTCTTGCTGATGCTATGAGGAGCTTGAGGAACTGGACGAGGAACATACTCAACGTATGGGTTGAGTTCTACGATGGAAGCACCAGGAAGGATGGTGGCAGCTTGAGACTTACTGGTTGAAGACACTCCAGCAAGGTTCTCTCCAACTTTCAACCCTGTAGGGTTGTCATCAGCGGGGATCGGATCAACAAAGTTACGCCTCAATTCCTACAAATAAGCAAGATGACGAAAGGAGAAAGATTGAGCAAGAAATTGAAGACAAAAAGCACCAACAATGAAGGAAATATACAGAAAAGCACTCGCAGAAGTAAAAGAACTCACAGCAGGAGGCGGGTTGTCGGCACGGTACTCAGGGACCGTGTGTGGAACGACGCTCACTCCCTTCAGAATTTTCTTGAGGTGCTCTAGCACCTCCTCTTCGGTTAACTCTAAAGCTAGGACCATACGAGAGGGGTCCTCGGCTCTAGAGTACTCAAAACCATAGTTCTCCCTCGCTTTCAAAGGTTGAACTCGCCGATGCAGATAACTAGCAACAATTCTGAAGCCAGTCAGGCCTTGCTGCTTTAGAACTCAGATTCTATCAAGCAATGGCTGGATCTTTTTAAGCTCTTCGATGGATAGAGGGATCTTCTCCCAATGATCATTGACCGAAGGACCAGAATCAAAGTGAACAGCAAGAGCAGGGAGCATGTTTCCGTCGTAAAACCACTCGGAATGCCACTCCTTCACAGAATCAATCAAGTCATAGTTAAAAATAGATTGTTTTTGCCATGGCAGAATTGAATCCCACAACCACCCAGAGGAGAGATATTATCACTCGGGGGTGTGGTTTCAGACGAAAGAAATAAAGAAACAAGGAGATGGAAGGGGGATTCAAAGGAAGGTTTCATAGAGATGGACAAATACTGATAAGTGAAGGACACCATTCGGAGTCAAGTGATTTAAGCAAACCCCAAAATATTGGAGAAAATTATGGAGAAAAGAAGACACTGGGAGGCAAAGGCCAGCATGGATGAAGGAGACGAACAAAACAATTTCGCCAGGATTAAGAGCAGGAACCCGATGCTGACCTGGAGTCTTCTAATCCGCAAAGCCTTGCTCCTGGATCAGACTGTCACCAACCAACTCACGTAGCTAGTCTTCCATCATGGACAGGGATGGCCAGATCTTCTCTGAGGCCCTCATGGAAATAAAATCTTGATTCTTAATGACCGAGAGCGACATCTCCTCATCCACCAGGACTTCCTTTGACTTTATTGACGACTTCTTCTTGCCCATACAATGGTGAGGATCTAAGGTCAGCGGGAAAAGCTCGATGGCGGCGGCGACAATGGTGGCGATGGAGCTCTGGATATTAGGGTTTTTGCAAAGGCTGAATGCTAGAAGGAAAAGGCAGGGTAAGAAAGGAAAAGAAGAAGAAAGACCCTTAAATAGATTTATTACAACCGTAAAAATGCGGCCCACCAGGCCTGCTTAATGCGGTATGGGAACGCAACGGTCTGTTTCTTGCCATAACTGACACGGCCGAAATGATGGACGATGCAACTTTTCACAACGGTACAGTGCAACATGCAGATTTTAGACTTATCCGTTCACACTAAGCCATTGCCAAATTGTTGCAGATCGCATAACTTATAAAGAACTCGCCATTCACAAGAATCATAGAGGACGTTACAGAACGCTACCAGAGAACTCGGATATTCTAGAAACAACCCGAATGATACTCAAAAGCTCTCAGACAACACAAAGGGAGATAGCAATTGGGAAAGAAAGATTTTTTATTACCAATATCATCAAAGGACATAAAGTTACAGATCTTACAAAACCCAACAAATTAGGCACTATGATGAGCAAGGTAGCAACAAGAAGCTCAGGCAGAACAGGCTCTGGAAATGACTATGTGCTCCTAGTTACAACACGACAGAAGACACTCAACTCGAAAACACTGTTTTCTTCAAAGGAAGGACGTAGTGCATCCAAGACGGATATCAGCAGCACAGTGGGACAACATAGACCAGGTGAGGCTCGCAGGCATCAGTCTACCCAAGCCCAATGTGATCCTAGATTAGATGCTGATCTGCACCGGACAGTCGCAAGACGGTGTGGAAGGAACAACCCGAAGCTACTGGATGATGGAACGCATCCCACATCACAAGACTTCTTCCACCTGCCACCACATACTACCTAGTACAATGCTGCTACGAGATTAGTCTACCTCTAATCTCGATTACAAGACTTCTTTCATTTGCTACAAGACTCACAAGACTCGCAACTCACGCCCAGGGGCTGCTCTACTTCACAAACTATCATATTCATGGCTGTAGAGGCTTCGAACTATACAACAAGACACTTGATGAATCGAAGCAGCACACCAGGAAGGTATTTATAGGACAAAGAGCGGTGCACATAGACTAGGAGCACCAACAGAATAAGCCTGACAAATGTCTCAGTGAAAAGACAGAAAGCAATAAAAAGAGGACGCGCATGAAGGAACAGTACTAAGGACAAGCATATTCGAAAGAATGTACCAACACCGTACACCTCGTGACTACAGAGAATTCAATTCAACTGCCAACTACCACCAACTTCGGATATAAAGCTAGCTACCTAAGAAGACAATAAAAGACCATCTATCCGAGTTCTCGACGATCAAAAAGAACTCGAAAAGATGCTCGGGGGCTGTAGGGTACATATCATCAGAAGAGATTTTTAGTTTTTTCAACAATCAAAATTCAAGACCCTCTAACTTTTTATTCCAAATAGCAAGAGGCTCGGGGCCTACACTCAAGGTACATATCCTCAGAAGAAAAAGTGCACGTCACTTGAAAGACTTCTTCAAGACAGGACCACTTCAAGGCTTCACGTCGAAAGAACCCGGAACAAGCTTGATTCATCAGGCATGGCTGGAGAAACAAGGAGGTCTTCGAGTTCAACCATGACATGCTTGGGGGCTTGTCGATGTGGGACCCATAGGGTTCCCCAGTGATGTGACTATGATTCGTGGGCCCTGGCCTGGCCCGTAGACTGGAGCAAGGAGAGGAGTAGCATCCACTATACCGAATCCGAGTAGAATAGGCCAGACTAGCCGGATTCCTATGGAAAGTACCTTCTGTATTTAGTTCAGGACACCTTCTTCGGATCCAACTAGGATTGTAATCGCACCGCAACCTTCTCTATCGATATAAAGAGAGGGTGTGGGCACCCCTGTAACAAGAGATAACGCAATACAATCAATCCAACATAAAGGCTAACGCTGACTGGACGTAAGATTATTACTCGATCACGATTGAGGGCCCGAACAAGTATAAATCGACTGTCTTTATGTTCACCGTCGAGTTTTAGCACGCGCCGAAGCCCGAACAACTGCCCTGGGTATCCCCATGGCAGACTATTGGTGGTTAAACACCGACAGCTATCCGCTGGACGGGGGATTCAAGTCCTAGTTGGTGGTTCCAACCGGGACTAATTATATTGTTAGTCCCGGGCCCAATCCCAACCGGGACTAACACTAAAAACGGAAAGTCGGTTCTCTACTAGTGACTACTTGAATTATTTTCAAAGGTGATACTGTTTCTTTTTTCTAGAGGCCGCTAGAATAAGAACTGCTTGTACATGCGCTTACATGGGGCTCCAACTTATAGACCACCCATGGAAATCGATTTCCAGGATAGTTGGTCTTTTCCAGCACAGCCTGTGGAAATAGCCTCTATTATTACTAACTATAGCACATATGTTTGGGGTCATATCCGAAAAATATGGTTCAATGATTCGCATCATGATTTGAGTAGGAAATTCCTATGTGGAGAGATTCTTATCAAACTCCACTAAATATTAACAGAGTGACTTCCAATACAACTGAGATTATATAATGCACCATCTTATTTACATGTGACTCCAAGCATCCTGTACCTTTCAATAGCTTTTTAACGGCCGGAGGCTGGAGTTCATTTTTGACTGGTTGAGTATAATAAATTATGCAGAGACAACTGATATCATTAGACACTATCTCAGTCCTTCACATCACTGTTGGTTCAAAACCTCCCTTCACTGCCGGATTTTATTTTAAACTGATAGTGGCATACCGGCAGTGATGGGGTTCATATCACTGCCGGTTACTACAAACCGCTAGTGATGCCTCTGGCTATCAGTTCCACTATCTCACCCGACAGTGATATGCTTTAAAAAACAAAAAAAGGAATACGGCAAGCATGCTTCCTGCTTGCTGGAGCATGCTCGCTACCACCGCCACCACCGCCACCGCCATAGTCGCTGGCTACTGCCGCCGCTCCATTACAGACAAAGGAGGGATTTGACACACACTACAAGAAATGTCTCGGTTTTTGACGAAACGTTGATGAAATGTGCGTCACAAACCATGCATCTTATTCCATGGTTTGTGACGTTTATATGTTAATGTCACGTCATTTATGACGTTTAGAATGTCAGAAAACACGTTCTCTGACATTCATTTCGTCACAAACGACGTGACATGAACATATAAACATCACAAACCATGGAATAAGTCTGACATTCTAAACGTCATAAACGACGTGACATGAACATATAAACGTCACAAACCATGGAATAAGACGCATGGTTTGTGACGCACGTTTCATCAACGTTTCGTCAAAAACCAAGACATTTCTTGTAGTGACATGACAAATCTAACTCATCCATAAATCGATTCGTACATCACAAAGGAGAAGGGTTCAACGCATCACAATCAACTCAACCACAAATTGATTCATACAACATAGAGGGAGGGGAGAGGAGGCCAGGAGGGGGAGAGAGTGGAGCTGCCGCCGAGCAGGACGAGCTTGGTCTCATGCCGGAGGCTACGCCCCTCGCTACTCTAACGCCAGATCTAAGAAGATAGAGTGTGAGAGAGAGCACTGGGAAGGGGAGATTGTCGGGGAAAGAAATAGTGAGAAAAGAGAGAGCACTGTGATATGGAGGTAGAAGAAGCCACCGGTGCTGTCTGCTCACCCGTGCTACTCCGCTCGCCGGGGTCAAAGTGGATCCGCACCAAGCCATGTGGCTGCGCTGCCGTGGGGATGGATCCGCACTCCCAGCCTGGGGCGGAGGAGATCCCGGCAACTAACTGGGTGGTGCTCGGTGCCACACACATGAGGGTGTGGGCGTAGGTGTAAGGGCGCGGGTGTAAGGACGCGACTGCGCTCGTCGAGGAGGTGCAGGCGTGGGCGCATAATAAGGTGGCATGACCAAGAGCAGCGCGTTACTGGAGTGGTGGTGCCGTGAGTGGTGGCACGGGCGCACGGCGAGGTGAGGCGCGAGACGAGGTGTGGGGACGAGATTTGGGGAGGAGGTGGTCTGGCGTGTTGGGGAGGAGAAGAGGAAATATCTCATGGACGAGAGGGAGGAGTTAACCAGATGGATAAAAATTTCTGGTCCAAATCTATGGATCACTGCTGGGTTTGGTAATACAACCGACACTGATAGACATCACTGTTGGATTTTTATACCAACTGGTAGTGATAATATCCATCACCGTCGGTTTGTTAGAAAATCTAACAGTAATAGGCTTTTTCTTTACGAACCAGTAGTGATGTAACTATCAGTGTCGGTTTTGAAATTCTGGCAGTGATAGGGCCGGCAGTGATTGTTTGTTCCGTAGCACTGAGATAGAGTTATGGTCCTTCGGAAAAAAATAGATAGAATTTGTTTATAATTGTATTTGGTTTTAAAAATGTGGTAGGTCACATGGCACATGTTCTTTGTATAAATCACAATTGTACACACTTAGTATATCGCGGACTCTTTGGACCCCATGGCAGCACCTTGCTGCCTACATGCCTGGCCAATATGGACGCTGACCCGCGGGTCCATATGTCATTTGTGGAGCAGTCAAAGCCCGCAGTTCGAAGCCATTCATACCAGCCCATCTCTGAGACTCTGATCATGGTCGACGGCTAGGAGGCATTCTCGAAGCTGCCAAAAGCTAGAGAGAGACCCTATAAAAAACCTAAAAAAGCTAGAGAGAGAGACCGTGGGAAGGGAGAAGACAAACGTGGTTGTGGACGACATGTGGATCCGACGGATAAGTGTCCATGTCAGCACGCTTCCAGACCATGAATGGTGTGTTACTGGATAAGTTTAGTTATCCATAAATATCTTTTCAGAGTTCATAGACTTATGTCTCACACGGTGACAATTTTATGGCCTATTGCTGGTATTTAACTCTATTTTTAATTGACATGAATACTACTTTTTTGATTTTTTTCTCAGCATAATTTTGTTACCAGGTAACATTGGGTTTACTCCTAGTTTAAATGAAGGTCGAACTGACGAAGTTTGTGAGCTGATTTATTGGTGGTTTGGGCAGTAATAAGTAGTTCCTATTTCCATGTTCTACAATATTTGTCCATGACACACCATGCGCACTCACTAAGAAAATAGTATCGTGAGGCGGAAAATTCAAAATGAAATGATATTACTTACATAAACAAATAATAAAATAATAGAATTCACTCTTTTCTCTAGGCTTTTACTTAGGGTCTGTTTGACATAGCTTCACCAATAACTTCATAACAGAGGTGGAACCAGCCGTACAACTCGCGCTAGGGGGTGCGGCAAGACCAAGGTAACACATGGAGACAGCACATTCAATCTCTCTTTCACTTGAAAATATACAGTTATTACAGCAAAGGTAAATAAAAGTTTGTCAGATGTTAGGGAGGCATTGGTCCATGCTCTCCCCCTAGTTCCGCCACTATTTCATAAGCTATCTGTTTTTTTTTGCTAAACACCTCTTTTTCAAAACAGCTCATGAGGTGAAGCTCTTTTTTATGCTCTCACAAAGGAATAGATAAAGATGAAGGTGAAAAAAGTAGCTTTTCACAACTCTCTTCCTAATTTCTCTCTCAACCATGCACGAAGCTATTGGTGAAATGTTTTGCACAACAGTTTTTCTAAAACAGCTCAGCTTATTTACTCAGAAAGCTATTCAAAAATAGCTTTACTAGTGAAGTTGAGATGTGCTAAAAGATGCCTTAGTAATACACACGGCTTCACACTCGAAGTGTTCCATGAGATACTGCGAGTTGGTATACTCCATTTGCGATGTCGTCACAAGGAATTCATCATTTCATCATTGTTATTTGTGTCCGGTTTTCCAAATGCCGTGGACAACACGCTGCGCGTGGTCTTTTTGTGTAAAGGTAAATCACGTACGACTGTACACACTTGGTATCGTGGACTCCTGAATCTATATATACATACTCGTACCTAGCCATCATCGTCGTCATCATCAGAGCAGGTAGAAATCCTTTGGTGTCCAGAAATGGCGACAACAAGATCGTCCACCCTCGTTCTCGTGACGATCTGCTTCCTCCTCGCCGCTCCTCCGGCCTACTCCGAACGCCGAGGCTTCTTCCGTGCCACCATGACCCGCAACGAACCGGCCATCAACCTAACGCGGGCCGCGCACAAGTCTCGCCAACGGCTGTCCATCCTCGCCGCCCGGCTGCTTGACGCAGCAGCCTCAGGGTCAGGGAGCGCGCAGACGCCGCTGCAGATGGACAGTGACGGCGGCGCATACGACATGACCTTCTCCATGGGCACGCCGCCGCAGCAGCTGTCGGCCCTCGCCGACACCGGCAGCAACCTCATCTGGGCCAAGTGCGGCGCGTGCAAGCGGTGCGCGCCGCAGGGCTCCCCTTCCTACTACCCAAACAAGTCGTCGTCTTTCACCAAGCTGCCATGCTCCAGCGGCCTCTGCAGCGACCTGCCATCGTCCCAGTGCAGCGCCGGTGGCGCCGAGTGCGACTACAAGTACTCGTACGGCCTTGCCAGTGATCCGCACCACTACACACAAGGCTACCTGGGGAGCGAGACCTTCACGCTCGGCAGCGACGCCGTGCCAGGCATCGGCTTCGGCTGCACCACCATGTCGGAGGGCGGGTACGGCTCGGGCTCCGGCCTCGTCGGCCTCGGCAGCGGGCCGCTGTCCCTCGTCTCGCAGCTCAACGTCGGCGCCTTCTCCTACTGCCTCACCAGCGACGCCGCCAAGACGAGCCCGCTCCTGTTCGGCTCCGGCGCCTTGACGGGCGCCGGTGTCCAGTCGACGCCGCTCCTGCAGACATCCACCTACTACAGCGTCAACCTGGAGAGCATCTCGATCGGCGCCGCGACGACGCCCGGAACCGGAAGCAGCGGCATCATCTTCGACTCCGGCACCACGCTGACGTACCTCGCGGAGCCGGCGTACACGCTGGCCAAGGCGGCGGTCCTGTTGCAGACGACGAACCTCACGAGGGTCCCGGGCACGGATGGGTACGAGGTCTGCTTCCAGACGTCCGGCGCCGTCTTCCCATCCATGGTGCTGCACTTCGACGGCGGCGACATGGATCTGCCGACGGAGAACTACTTCGGGCCGGTGGACGACACCGTCAGCTGCTGGATCGTGCAGAAGTCGCCGAGCCTGTCCATTGTCGGAAACATCATGCAAATGAACTATCATATCCGGTACGACGTGGAGAAGTCGATGCTGTCCTTCCAGCCGGCCAATTGCGACAGTTTCTGAAGAATCTAGGAATGCAACTCGCCTCTCTGCTGGTTATTTCACATACGCATATCAGCTATACTTACAGGGCACGTACACGCATGGTTAAATAGTACTTCTAGAATAAATCAGCTGCTTAGTACAGATTGAAAAATATGGATTGGTGATATCAGAATGACACAAAGATTATATTCTGTACGTATGGATCTTGTTTTATATATTTTCTCGAGAATAACATCATCATGATGTGATGGTTTCAAAGACAGCTGTTTGAAGCGTGAAAACGCACACAAACAAAAAGTCAAGTACACCTCTCCTCCCCTGCCCTAGCCTGGACTCGATATATTTGGGCCCTGTTTAGGGCTCAGCAGTGTTTCAGGCTTTTGCGTTTATGGTGTCACTGCAGCCATCACATTTCGGCCCAGCGGCTGACATATGGCAAACTGATCAATGGGCAAATAAGTTGCTGGGTTAAGCCACTCCCGGCGGTGACATTGGCCCCGTTCGGCTGTGCTGATAAGCCGGCTGAAAAACACTGTTGTCTGATTTGTTGTGAGAGAAAAACACTGTTTCAGCTGAAAAAACAAGCTGAAAAGTACGGATTATAAGCCGGATGAACAGGGCCATTCTCATATCACCCTCGTTTTCTATAGTGACCCGACATTATTTTTTTGGTCATTGGATCCATCTGACTATCACATCAGTGATTCTTCAACGTTGATCCCACCTGCCCACCGATGCTGTAGATTATAAAAGCGGCGTCCGAATGCCTCCACGTCGAAAGATGAGGTCCCTCCTGTAGGGCAATTTAGTTGCAAGAGTGGTTCATCCAGCAGTGGGGCTAGGTGCCGCCCCCCGCCCCCCAAAAAAAATTGCTAATGAAGCACCGAGAGGAGGACTTAGAGCAATTCCAACAGACTCTCTACCTTCTTCCCAGAAGCATCTCTAGCAATAGCCTATTCATATTGGGTAGCTACCTATTTTTATACTACTTATTTTTTTTGTCTTCGACTGCAGCAACACTAACTAAAACAGACTACCTAAATGCAATCTAGCAGTGAACGGCATGTGGGGCCATGATGTCATCCTCTCCCTCTCTTGTTCTCTACTGCAGCGGCTGGAGATGCTGTCAGGCCAGAGATGGCCGTGCTAGGGAGAGCTCGCTGCTAGGCCTGAGATGGCTGCGCCACTGGGGTTGCGCTAGAGAAGATGGCCGGGCCGCCGCGGGGTAGTGGTTGAGAAGATGGTTGTGCCGTCGGGGGTAGCATTGGAAAAGATGGCCGCGCCGCCAGGGGGTAGCGCTAGAGAAGATGACCACGTTGGAGAAAAATGGCGGCCATGGTCATGCTGGGGGAGATGGCCGCCGAGCCAATGGAGGTCGTGGCCATGCCGAGGGAGATGGCTGCCGTGCCAGGCCAGGCTGCACCGTCGGGGGCAGGACAGGAGAAATGAGCGCATGTGGTGGGGAAAGATTTGGGTAGTCTGCTTCGGCCCAACAGAAATGGGTAGTGGGAGGAAGGATTTGGGTACAAAACAAATATGTGGGGCGTAGTAGGTAGTCTGCTGGAGTTGATTTTTTGTCCTCCGCTACCCAAATTGGGGTTGGATAGTGTTGCTGGAGATACTCTAACTGCTACGAATAGAGATTATGGTGAAAAATACTCTCAAACAAACTCTTTAATAGGTTATCCAAAAATAGCCATCATCTATTCTGGATTTCTTGCTAGACAAAGATAGAAAACGAGAATGACTCTAGAGTGCAAATATGATATAGAAAAACTGTTGGAGAGTGAAAAGTTATAGGAAAAGACTTTTATGCAAATGGCTCTATTAATGATAATTTAAAGAGTAAGCTTTGGAAAGACTCTTGGAGCTCTTAAATGAGTCTTAAAGGTAAAAGACGAGCAGAGGGCACGACTATGGCCCTGCTGACAGCATGGGCTTAAATTCGATAGATATGTTGGGCTTCAAATTAAGAAAGATAAAACCAAAGTCAAGTTGTGTAGCCCAGTATAGGAAACATGGCCACAACATAGTTGATAGGCCAACTGCCCATAGCCCCACGCTTCCACCGACTACCCCATCCCTATTTTCCTCTCTTGCGAGTTCGACATGACAATTCGGATTCGAAACCCCTGAGCAACTCCAACGGTTTTGCAAATGGGCTTGGCATTCTTGTTTTTGCAAAAAAAGTCTAAAAATCTCCTATCCAACGGTTTGGCAAATGAGCTTGGCATTTTTGTTAACTTGGCAAAAACGTGAGATGGACTGCCATATATGCGAGCCTGGGTCGCGCTTGGCATCCTTCTCCCTCGCGGTTTTCTTCCTCCAGCGCGCGTGTTCCCGCTCGGCGCCGCCGTAGTTTCCCGCGAAGAAAAGTGCTGTCGAGAGTGCAACTTGTTCTTCCCGCAGTGCCCGATCTTCATCAACGCCGGCGTGGTTTCAGGTAATCCATGAATCCAATCTTTCAATTGTTTGTCTACTATTTCCATTGTCCTAGGGTTTTCGTTCTTGGCCATCTGTGGGGAGGGGATGGCCGGGTTTGGGGAGGAGATGGCCAGCTGTGGGGGAGGAGATGGCGGCCTTGGAGGAGGAGGATGGATTGGATTTGTTTGAGGATGGTTGTCTGGGTCGGTGGGAGTAGCATATGACCGGATGATATGAGGAGATAGCCGGCTGTTTTTCTGTACTGTTCGCTGTTAATTCTGAACTGGCCATGGATTCTATCTTTGTCAATTGTTGGATAGATGGTCTGGCCATGTTCATCTGATATTTTTTTTAACATTTGTCATTATTTTTTGTAGATTCGTTCAAATGGATGGAATTGGATTTTATACTGGCATACTCTCATCAAATGAAGATCATATTCCTGGCTTGAACGACTTGACCTTTCCACTGACTACACACACCCAGGAAACTAGTAATGATCTTCCTTCTCAATTTCAAGATGTTGTGGAAGTGCAGGCAGCTGAAGTTGATGGTCGCCGTCGTGCTGCGAAGGGTGCGTCACATAGGACAAAAAAATTTGATAAAGAGGAAGATAAGGTTATATGCTCAGCTTGGTTGAATGTTAGCAAAGATCCTATTCATGGGGCCAGTCAAACTCGTTTATCATTTTGGGGTAGAATTCGTGCATACTTTGAGGAACACAAGAAAACTGAAGCTGTCAGGACAGAGAATTCTATTATGCATAGGTGGCTCACTATTCAGAAGGATGTGAACAAGTTCTGTTCATGCTATGAGAAAATTGAGCGTAGGAATGCTAGTGGAGCAACTATCCAAGACATGGTTTGTTTTCATAGTTGGTTCTTTTATTTGTTTTACAATATTTGGTTCATATGTAAAGATATAAACATTTTAAATAATTTACTTGTGCAGATTAATCAAGCATTGGAGACATACACGGGAGTAGACGAGGACAATAAGTCGTTTACTCTTATGCATTGTTGGCACAGGCTGAAGGATGAAGACAAGTGGAAGACAAAGAGGATTGAACTGGCTGCGCAGCAGAATCAACCTAGTAAGAAAAAACAGAAGACTACTAAGGACTCCACACCGAGTAATGTAGAAGATAACAACAATGACGAAGTGCAAGAGGTTGCAGCCCCAGGTTCTGAAGAACGAAAGAGGCCAAAGGGTCAGAAGCAGGCAAAAGAAGCTAGGCGGGGAGGCGGCGATGCTTGCATTGCAGCTTTGGACAAGATGTGGGAGAAGAAGGAGGCACGTGACAGGGAAAGAAATAAGGCAAGAGAGGCTTCACTTGAGGTAGAGAAGGCTTCGCTTGAGCTTGAGAAGAAGCGATTGTCAAATGAAGAAAAAAAAATTGAAGCAGACTTGCTGAAGGAGGAGAAAGATATAATGTTAGCCGACAAGAGCTCCCTCGACCAAGAGCAGCTGCAGTGGCTTGAGATAATGAAGAAGAAGATCCTTGCGCGGCATATGGGAAATTAGTTTTAGTTTAAGCCTAGCACTTTTCATTTCAATTGTTACTCAGAGAACCTTTTCATATATGCGGCAGTACTTTGATTTGTAATATTTATTCGGTCAAACATTGTGAAAAATGCAGCTATCATAATTTATTTGATTGTGTTTCATTTGGGTTGATTGGCTACGTGCATGGATGACGGTACTTGTAAACATATAACACTTCAAAATATGACACTTAAAAAGAAGTATCGATTACACAAATATGAAACTAAACTGTTCACTATAATTGATTATAAACTTGTAAGAAAAATTATAATAATATGAAACTAAATCATGATGCTAGTTCCATATGATATAAATCAGGATGATGGTTCCATAGGTGCTCGATGAGGTCTTCTTTCAACTGGAAGTGTGTTGGCTTGTCTCGGATTCTTTTATGCGCTTCAATAAATTCAGCTAGTGTGCGAGTAGGCTTGCCACGAGAAGGTTGGACATTTTCACCACCGTAATCGAACCGTTCATCAGGGTCGATATCTCTTTCATCTTCAACAATCATATTGTGCATGATCACACAAGCCCTCATGATAAATGCAAGTGTCTCTGTGTCCCAGATGCGACCTAGTTGTCGAATAATGCCAAACCTAGACTGAAAAACCCCAAATGTTCTTTCGACATCCTTCCTCGCTGCTTCTTGCGCTATGGCAAAATATTTCCTCTTGTTCCCCATTGGAAGGGAGATGGACTTCACTAAAGTAGCCCATGAGGGGTATATACCATCGGCAAGATAATAACCCATATTGTAGTCATGACCATTAATGGTATACTTCACCTCTGGAGCTATACCCTCCGCCAGGTTGTCGAATAATGGAGACCGATGAAGGACATTGATATCATTATGAGACCCAGGCATCCAAAAAAATGCATGCCATATCCAAAGGTCGTGAGACGCAACAGCTTCTAAAATGATAGTTGGCTTGTTCACATGCCCCTTGTACTGACCTTGCGATTCAACTGGACAATTCTTCCACGCCCAATGCATACAATCGATGGACCCTAACATTCCAGAAAAACCTCTTTTCTCATTAAGTGCCAGTAAGCGTGCTATGTCAGCCTCATTGGGATGTCTCAGGTATTCCGCTTCAAATATTTCTACAACTGCAGCAACGAACCTACGTAGGCTCTCAAGTGCAGTGCTTTCGCCAATCCGAACATACTCATCCGTAGCATCAGCAGAAACTCCATATGTGAGCATACGGAGAGCGGCAGTGACTTTTTGGAAGCAACTCAGACCAAGCACACCTGCTGCATCCCTTTTATGGACAAAGTAATCATCATGTGCTTCAACAGCATTCATGATGCGCAAGAAAAGATCCCTATTCATTCTGAATCTGAAGAAAAGAAACAAAAGTTCAACAACTCTTATAGAAATTAAACAAATAATATGAACCAATCTGAGGTTGAAGAACAACAACCTCCGACGGAATAAATCTGGACATACGTCGGATTATCCGCCAAATAATCTTGAAACATCCTCCGGTGACCGTCTTCTCTATCGCGATAAATAACAACATGGCCAGGGACAGAACCACCAGGCCTTCGTTTTTTATTTAAAAACGTCTGCACAATTCGAGCAGCTGCGAAGACGAAGTAATCGTCGTCGTCGTTTGAAGAGTCGTCATCCAATTGTCTTCGGAGACGTGATCTGGAAGCCCTCATCTGCCGCAGCTGCAAACAATTGCATAGCTGAGAACAATTGCGCAGCTGAGAACATCCAACAAAACAAACAAGAACTGCCGCAAGATATTCGTCTACGAAGCACAAACCTTGGAGATGCACAGTGAAAGCCGGCTTGATCTGGTCTCCGGTAACCTGGAACCCATCGCTGCCTTCCAGGGCTTCCTAGCCAACCAGTACGAAGACCCTCCCACGATGACCCTCCCTCCCACGATGATCTGGTCTTCCAGGGCGATGACCCTCCCACGACGGCGAGATGAAAATGGCGCGAGGAAAGCACCGCGCGCGCGAAGAAAATGGCGCGCCGACGGCACCGTGCGCGCGAATAGGAAAAAAGAATGGGAAAAATGTGTGGGTCCACAATTTTCTTTTTTTGTCAAGTGAATAATGCAAAACCGTTGGAGATCGACTCTTTTTACCTTTGCCATATTCATTTGTGACTTGACAAACTCCCAATTTTGCCAAACAAAATATGCAAAACCGTTGGAGTTGCTCTAAGGCCAGCGGCAGATTCACCATGGCAGGCGCCAGGCGGCGACTAGTGAAACGGCAGCGATCCTGGAGCTCCGGGGGCCGTGGCAGTGATGCGGAGTTGCCGGGTGCGGCAGGCCGCAGTGGTGCGGACGTGCGGTGTACAGCGGGCAGCGCTGCAGCGCCTGGTCAGCTGGCCGCGTTGGTCGTTGGCACAGGCGCACAGCCGCATAAACGCATTTTTTTAATGAAAACAGGAGGGATTGCCCTTTCCTGGATAACTTTAAAAGGTACAAAGTGCCGAGTTCCAAACTCAGGACGTACAGTCGTAGAAACGCATTTTTTTAATGAAACAGGAGGAATTGCTCCTTACTGGACATGAAAGGCACCGTTTAGATGCCAAAAATTTTGCCAAAATTTTCAGATTCCCCGTCACATCGAATCTTTGAATACATGCATGAAGCATTAAATATAGATAAAAAAATAAAACTAATTACACAGTTTAGACGAAATGGACGAGACAAATCTTTTAAGCCTAATTAGACCATGATTGGACAATATTTACCAAATAACAACGAAACTGTTACAGTAGCGTTTCGCCAAAAATTTTGCCAACTAAACAGCCTCAAACTTTAAAAGGTACAAAATGCCGAATTCCAAACTCAGGAAACAAAAGACGAAACAGAGAAAATCAGAAAAACTTACGCAAGGCCGTCTAGCCATTGACCAAAGGAAGGGAAGGTTGATATTTATCCCTAGCTCTTAGCTTAGCTAGAGCCCCATAGATGCATTGCAGAGTCGAAGGCCCCCTGTTGCATAGGCATAGGGTGCTAGCGTTCCAGAACAGAGCCAGCTAGGCACCTGCCCACCAGTGAACAGTATACTTTTGGAGGAAAAGAAATGAAGAGAACAAGCACCTTTTGCCTGGGTATACACGTGTGAGTGTGATGCATCCTCTGTCTCTTGTAATTAGCCCTGTTTTGATTTCATTTTAGGCACCTCCATTTAAATAATTTCCTTCATCTTATTTAGTCAATAATTAGTTATACTAGCAAATATGTCCGTATGTTGCAATGGGAAAAAATATTATCAAATTTTAATTAAAAACGACAACATGAATGCTATATATGTATTTATGTTTTATCATTTCTATAAAATTTAAAAGCTATAATTATTTTATGATGACCATGACGTCCATATAAGTTAATGTTATTAACAATATGACAATGTCATTAAGCGTGTGTTAAATTAAACTATGACCTTGATATTTTTTCTCTTATTGCAAAGTATAGAAATATTTACTTATAAATATATCATAATATTAATTTTCATATTAATACTTGTTTTGGTTGATGTAAGTTTTCATAAGAATAAATTTTATTTCTGATTATTTTAAGTACATCTCGATAACTTGATAGTGGCAATCTTTTGTTGCTTAGAGATTACAAAAAGCTCAACGTCTAGTGTTATATTTATTTATTGATTGTTTTTCACGTTTCTTAGAAAATAAGAAATCACAACCAAGGTGCTTTGAGAAAAAAAATTCAAAATCACAACGGAGGTACTGGGAGACGACCGTTCTGGCAAAAAAAGGGAGAAAAGGTACCTATATCTTCTACAACTAAAAAGAATAAAAGATGGACACTTTTTGGTGCGACAAACATTTGGTACTTCCATCTGCTGCCTCATGCGAAACCGCGCCCATTGTAATAGTAGGAGGTGGAAGGGTACGAATAAAAATAAAGAATAAGAAAGGATTACAGATGCAAATGTAAAAGAGAGAAATAACATATAAACGTGAAGGTGAAAGAGTGCGAAAGAAAATAAACAATAAAAAAGGATTCCTGACATAAAAGAAACAGCGAGGGGAAACCTTTATCGTACGCCTTGTGCGTTTAAATATCCGGCAAATTAAAGGAATGTGAATCACGGACAAAAGAAAGGAAGCTAATCACGGAAGGTAACCAGAACCGATCACCATCATCGTGCGTTATGTCCTCCCCGTGTGCTCTCTTCTCCCTGTGCAAGTGTGAAGGGCAATACGGAAGGTGGAAGCCCGCATGACTAATATGGAAGGGGAAACAATCACGTACGTGCGAGTGCGATCTCTCCTCCCCGTGCGAGCGATCTCTCCTCCGCTCTAAAAGGACGACCTGCTCCGTCGTCCTTGCCATCGTGCTACACCGTGCCGCCGTCCTCGCCACCTGAGCCGTGCACCCGAGCCGTCGTCTTCGCGCGATCGTCATCGCCCGTCCTCCATGCCTCGCCGTCCAAGTTGAAGATCGCCACCGCCACCAACGTCCAAGGTTTTCATTATCGGAAATTAAAATTTATCGGATGTCATGGATAAAGAGGATAAGCAAGATATATCGGAAATATCGGACCAAATTCAAAAAAAATTAAATTTTTTTTTCAAAAAATTTGTAGAATTTGACTTAAAATTATTCCTAAGATATTAAACATCACTTGTTCACAAATCAAAACAAGAATAAATCATTATAAGTGTCGGACCGTCACGTGACTGATTTTGGATTGTCTGTGTAGAAACAGGAAAGAAGGGAAAAATTTGGCTGATTTCAAATTTTATCGGACCCGGGGATAGAAAGGAAATTTCGGAAATATCAGCGACTTTCGGCCGATAAAAAAAACCCTGCCAACGTCGCTTCTCCATCACTCGCCTAGTACGTTCTCCCATCTCTCTCTCCCATCCGCCCTGGCTCCCTTGCAACAAAAATCAAAAGAAACAAACCTCGATCGGTAGGAAAGAAACCTTGCTCCCGTCTGCCTGGCTCAAGAGCCCGCCCGGCGCCCGCGCCCGCCCACAGCTGTGTGCGCCGCCACCGCTGCATGCGCCTGCCCGGCCCGCCTGCGGATGGTGCTAGCCAGTGTCGAGGACGAGGAGGCACAGTGGACGGGATAAAGCTTTGTTGTTGTGGCCGCAATCTGCATCGGCTCCCATCCGTGCGGACTCGACGGAGTCCCTGCTCCGGCGCCCTGCCTCTCCTAGACCTCCCAATCGTGCACTCTCTCTCCGACGTCGTTGCGGCCGTAGTCGGGCCGGCACTGCTCCCATCGCGCGAAGGCGACGAGTCCCTTCTCCGGTGCCTCGCGCTCGGTCTCCCAGACCTCACGCACTCTCTCCGATCTCCTACATCGAGTTCACCAGGCTCCATCACGGCAGCTCGCGGCTGGAGGATGGCCTGAGTACGTACGTATCTCTCCTATTCCTAATTTCTGGTTTATTTTCTGGTGATTTGTATGTTCGCTAGATGACCATAGTTCCTGCATTTCTTTCTTCATCGTTTGTCTTCCATCTGTACCTGAATTCGTTCCTTCCTTGGCCCGCCTGATGGTTCTGTGTGCAGCTAAGATTGGGAAAAAAATAAAATATTTAGCCTGTGTACATTCCCTGCATTTTGGATTAGGAGGTCTGTACACATGTAATCAACTGATTCACTCTGCAATAGTGTCGGGTTGTGTTGTTGTGCAGGACATCTATGTGCAGGAAAATTAGGGGGAAGTCATATTATTTTGGATTGTACATATATAATCGATTGAGTCATGCGGTCATGTTGCTGCATATGCACTGCCTCGACACCAAGATAATCATTGTGATTTTCTTGGTTCACCATGACCTGTGTTAATTTAACAATATAATTTTCCTATTACCTAGCAACCTTCTGGTTGTGCAATTTAGTAACCTTTCAGCTCAAATGCAATTAACCAATCCTACGGACGTCTACTCACTTGCTTAATTTAATTTAGCAATTTTTGCCAAAACAGTTTTCTTCAATTACTAACAAATACTCAATTCATACAGATATGATGGCTCTAGGGTGTGTCAACATTTTGATGCACTTTGAGGGTGCTTTTTCACAGGAAGGAGCACTACTTATGATGGAGGTGAAGTCTGGCTTTTCAGAAATATTGACAAGGATGTAATGTCCTACTTCCATGTAGTACAACTGGCAAAAACTTTAGGTTTCAAGGACAGTGACACTCTGTTCTATGCCATTCCTGGACATAGTCTTGAAGCTGCTATAGACAACCTCACTGATGACACATGTGTTTCAGAGATGTTGAAATATGCAGATCAAGCCCCCTTTCTTGAGATTTACATTAAGCATAATGACAATGATGTCAACAGCTATCCAACAGTTGATGACGCCTCCCAACCTGACAGTAGTACTGAGGTACTATTTATGTTTCATTGTAATTTCAGTCTACATGCCTCTTTAGGATTTCCTTGACTGTGTGCTTGATTTTACATTTTCACTTCCATCCAACCAAATTTGCACACATGTGAACTTACTTAAATTTATATTATAGATAATGGTCCAGTCGGAAGAGGATGTTTTTTGACGAGGACGTCTTTGCTTTGGAATTCTCAGATTTATCAAAATCACTGAAAACTCTTGTTGATGCTGAAGCAGCGAATGCAGGTGCTTTGAATGCTATCCAGACTGCATACGCGAAGGAACTTGAGGCTCAAAAGCTGACTACTGAAAGGAGGGAAAATTTGTTCAATGTCTTACAAAAGTATACTGAGTTTACCCATGGTGAAATTGTGAAGGCTGCTCTTATCATAGGACAAAATGAAGCAAAGTTGAACTTGTTCTTTACCACTCCAGAGTTCAGGTCCAGTTTATCCGTGAGGTGCTTCTAAGTGGTAAATAGGTACTGGTTGAACAGCCTTGTTGCTCCCTTTTGCTTGGGTAGTAGGCATGCTATATAATTAGGACTACAGAGATCTGCGATAAGGAGCTTCCAACCTTGTTGCTCCAGTTTGTTTCACGAGGCAACTTCATGGATTCCTCCCGTGGCTGCAGGCAAGCCTCCAACCTGAGCTGCTTTGTTGTGTTTACTCATGCCATCCCATTGATTTTGATCCTTTGCTTATTTGCTTGTTCTATATAAATAGTGCTAGTGTACGGCTGTATTAATTTATCAACCATATAAATAGCCCTACAAATTTTGCTGCAATAGTCTATTACTGTTCCAAACAAATGTGCAATAGTCTAGACTTCTGATCGATTATGTTTGGTTTGAATTCAAAATGGTTCCTGATTAATTAGGCCAGTCTTATTATTAACCAAAACTCAGATCTGAATTGTGTCAGTGTAATGCCGATTTTTTGATTATTCATTGGATTCAGTTTGAGTTGCTTGCCTACAAAAGCATCTAGATTGAGTTTGAATTGCTGGCCTGCAAAAGCATCTATGGACTGTTGTCTGGACTCTAAAAAAAAGAAGAATATGCTCTCTTTTCCATTTTCTATGTTATATATTTCCTTCTTTTATTTCCACTCTAAGAAAATATTCCTGTTGATATTTTCTTTTTATCATTACCTACTTATCCAGCACTTAGACCTTCCAATTCAAGGAGACTGGAACGTATATCAATATGTTTTTCTATAACTGGCTTGCATTAAAACAGAAGATAGTGCTTGCTGCCATATTGATTCATTTGCAACATATAGATTATCAGATATATACACACTTGAAAATGCCATGGGCAGGCATGCATCAACAGGAAGGCCAATTAATGAGAACATGACACCATCGGATACGACCATTGATTATAAGGTGCGCTCGTTCCTACATTTATATAGTAATTTTGGGTACAATTTACTTGGTTCCACATGTACATGTCGTTATTTGAATGTAGGTATAAATGTGTCTCAAAGTGCAAGTCCATCAAAGTTGAACTTTCGATTCGTCGGTAGCCCGATAATGCTTCATTGAGAAGGCCATAACTCATCCATCCGGAGTGCGATCGAGGTCAATGAGCACTTGATGGAAAGCTTTCAAATAGATCTGGTCTCACCTCAATATCACATTGGCAAGGCCTCCAAATCATCGAGATAATATGCCGCTATTTCTGTCGGGTGCTACGGCATCGTCGCGGACTTGTTATTCACACTTGGGGCCCAGACCCAAGTTAGAGCTCGCCCCAAGAAGATGGAGAACACCTAAGAGATGCCTAAGGACGTCCTCCTCCTTGGCCACCACCTTAGAGTCAAGCAAAGGCGTGCAAGCCAAGTTGGAGGCCCAATCCATATCAAGTTCGAGTCTATCTCGGGTTCTAGGACCAGTCTGTAGTAAAATGGACGCATATGACGTATCCGGACTCTGTTTTTGATGATCCACATATGGATGGAAAGATAATTTTATAAGCTAACCAATGGCTTTGGTTTGAGGCCCAAATTTCATAGGAGTCAAGGGGAATCGTCAAAACAAGTTGACGTCCAAAATATGTCAGGACGCTGCGTCGCTGTCTTTTGGACCGTTTGGGCCTTGTAACGTTTCGAGACTTTTTAGCGACGTGAGTAGGGGTCCTTGATACCCTTAGGCTTTATAATCAGTAGCCGCCACCTACAATAGGGTTTGAGTTTTGCATTAGATCAATCCGTCTTTGAACAGTCGCCGTTATCGGTTTGCGAGACCCCAACTTCGAGTGCTTAATCATTCATCTGCAATTGTCACATCAATTGAGTTACGTTTTAACTTGTTTTTGCTTGTGTTCTTCAATTCGCAGCAGAGATTAGCCTTCGTGACGAGGTCAACCAGATTGTGACACGGTTGATAGCCAGAGGAGACGTGGAGCTAAGGTTGCAGGGTTCGGGTCTTTGTGATCTGAAGCCGGATCGGTGTGTCGCTTCCGACCAAATCGATAGTTATCTTGAACCTGACAGAAGATCGGGAATCACGTCCCCATCAAGTGGTATCAGAGCTTTAGGTATACCGTCAGCTTCGCATCTACCCTAATTTAGTTGATTTTGCATTCATCCTATAAATCCAGAAATTAGCCCCACAAAAATATTTGTGTTCATCATTATTTTCCCTCAGTCCTATCACCCATTGTGCCATTGCAATATTTTTAATTTCAGTTTGCTTTATTGAACGGTCGTCCCTCGCGTGTTATCGTGTTCATCGTGTTTTGATTTTGTTCCTCGTCCATTGTCAAGTCCCTTGGCGTCCACTTGTTTTCCTTGGAAATTTTGTCTGCGCCATTTTGTGTTTTCTAGTGCCCCACAGTTTAGATCGTCCACTCTGTGCGTCATTGGCGCTGCTCCTACCATCATCGTGAGAAAAGAATATATACTTACATCTATGCAGGTATTCATCCAGCACGCCAATTTCAGATAGCAAGTATTGATCTCGTGTATGCTGCAATATCTAATTTGATCTCCACGGTTATAGCTAGAGGTTGATTCTTGCGCCAGTTGATAAGAAAGGAAAGAATTAAGTGCTTAGTGGTAGTCTCCTTTTTAGAATAAAATATCTTTCTTTTAGGAGTACCTACGAAGGAAGTTTTCAGTCAATATTCTTTACTTTCAAATCCAGATAATACTTCCTTTAGAATAGAATAATCCTCTCTTGACTTTTGGGTTAGTCAGTTGTCATCCTTTGTTACACGAAGTGAGAATTTTCCTTGTGCATATCAGACTAACTGCCGCCGTACTGTTAGCTTACCTTTTGGTAGCAACGCGGCGACACAAGGATTGTGCCTACTCTGAGCGTTGCCGAGTGATTGATTTTCCTTGATTCTATCTATCTTGTGCGGCACTTATTTCTGCAGTTTGTGTCCTAGCTTGGTAATCTCCCTGTTGCGGCACTTTCTGATTAAAAAAGTATAGAAAAAGGCAACAGGTGAAAAAAAAAGCCGCACCAATATTTAAAAAAAAAGATAAAAACAAAAGAACAAAAGGCAGGAGGTGCAAAAAAAAAGCCGCACAAAAAAAAGTAAAAAAATTTAGAAATGCAAGCATCTTTTGAGTCCCTGTGCTGAATTACATTGTTGATTGCTTGAACCAGTTCTAGGACGAGTTTAAGCCGGCGACATAAACTAGCTTGGTACTACTTTTCAATCTTGCAATTTCTGAATTAAATTATTACTATTCCTTGCTACCATATTTTAAGCCTTCCAAGCTTCACATATATACTCCAGATCAGTACAGAAAAAGATTCTTGCAATCATGGTGTCACGCTCTCATAGGTATCACGAACTAGCCACCGGTTGTACCGTCCACTGCTTTGCGTTGGTAAGAACACTCGTAAGAGCTTGGTAAGACATGTGAGAGTGTGATTTCACCAACCCATAAATAGTTAACAAGACATTTGTTTTGAATTCTAATCATACAACGAGTTTCTGTTTAAGTGTGAATTGCAGGAAATCATGGACCAGATGTTTGTAAAGATGGATCGGATAAAGAAAAATCAACCATCACAAATATATCATAATCATCAAGGTATGAGAGGTAAATTAACCATACCATTCTATTCTGGATTTTATGATGGAGAAAAATATTTTGATGGAGAGATGGCTGTGGAACAAGAATTTAAATCTCACCTAGTTCATGAGATACATAAAGTTAAATACGCCACTAAGGAATTCAAAGATTTTGCTCAATTCTGGTGGCGAGAACTAGGCAATTTGTATCAACACCCTCAACATGGGATAGACTTAAAGAAGCAATGCGTGATCATTTTATTCCTCCATCTTATAAACGTAAAATGCAACGCTTAGAGCAAGGTAATATGTCTGTCCAGGAATATTACGTAGAGTTTCAAAAATGTGCAATATGTTGTGGGATAGAGGAGGATCCGAAGGATAAAGTTTGTCGTTTTTATGGTGGTTTGAGACGTGAAATTCAGGATATTATTTATTATAAAGATTTTAACACTACAAACCAGTTGTTTCAGCTAGCTATGTTTGCAGAAAAAGAATTGCAGGGACATCAACAAAAGAACCAGACCAACATTGGCGACAACCTCAACCAGGTTTTAGCAAGGGTGGAGTAAGCATTCGCGAAGATCGAGACTGCGATAGGCCGAGTGGCCGTTTCCACCGCTACAATACCATCTTCACCACCACCTCCCACACCCACTTTGAAGCATGGTAAAATTTTAAACTCGATTGAAATTGTACAACTTCATAAAGAAAGTGTTTCTACTAAGAACAAAGAATTCGATATTAAATCCAAAAATAACCAAGTACCTAAACTAGAAGATCCTTTTATGCTTGCTACAAAATATGATAATGTTTAAATTGGTGATGATGTGCTGAATTTGTCCACCACTCATGCTATAACAGAGCAACATTTAGTGGACACAAAGTCTGAATTTTCTTTGTCACAAAATAATTGTTCTGACAATGCTTATGATAAAAAAGAGTTATGTGGCAATGCTTTTAATATACATATGCCACAACTAGTGAATGAGCATGATGCTTTTGTTTTGGAACCGAATACTTGTGCTGAAAATAAGAATTTGAATGAGCATGGCACTTTTGTTTTGGAACCAAATACTTGTGCTAAAAATAAGAATTTTCTTAACATTGCTGCTGAAAAAGATGAGCTAAAATTATTGTATTCTTTAGAAACTTTGGGTTATATTGAGTTTGATACTCTGTGTGCTCTTACTACTTTGGAAGAGAAATTTTGGTTTGCTAATTTGTCACGGTCATCTAGATGTACGTTTCACTTTATTGGCAAATATAATAATAAAGGAGAGTATATGGTACACAGAGTTTATATTTGTTCAAATCTAAAATCTCCTTTTGTTGTGCAACAATATGATAATTTCGAAGCCTATAATAGATATAATCATGTCATGTCAAGATCCTCAAGTTTTGTTATAAAGCAACAGGTTAAATTTCAAGAATGGAAGCAATATTGGCTACTACCTACAATCTGTCCTCCAACTAAGCTCAAACCGAGGACGGTTTGTTGTCAAGAAGGGGAGGATGATTAGAACATGACACCATCGAATACGACCATTAATTATAAGGTGTGCGCATTCCTACATTTGTATAGTAATTTTGGGTACAATTCACTTGGTTTCACATGTACATGTCATTATTTGAATGTAGGTACAAATGTGTCTCAAAGTGCAAGTCCATCAAAGTTGAACTTTCGATTCGTCGGTAGGCCAATAGTGCTTCATTGGGAAGGCCATAACTTATCCATCCAGAGTGCGATCGAGGTCAATGAGCACTTGATGGAAAGCTTATTTGATAAGCTTTCAAATAGATCTGGTCCCACCTCAATTTCACATTGGCAAGACCTCCAAATCATCGAGATATTCTGCCGCTATTTCTGTCGGGTGCTATGGTGTCATCGCGGGCTAGTTATTCACACTTGGGACCCAGGCCTAAGTTGGAGCTCGCCCCAAGAAGATGGAGAACACCTAAGGATGTCCAAGAACGTTCTCCTCCTTGGCCACCACCTTAGGAATCAAGTAAGGGCGTCCAAGCCAAGTTGGAGGCCCAATCCATATCAAGTTCGAGTCCATCTCGGGCTCCAGGACCAGTCTACAGTAAAATGGACGCACAGGACGCATCCAGACTCTGTTTTTTATGATCCACATATGGATGGAAAGATAATTTAATAAGCTAACCAATGGATTTGGTTTGAGGCCCAAATTCTATTGGAGTCAACAGGAATCATCAAAATGAGTTGACATCCAGATTCTATTAGGACGCTGCGTTGCCGTCTTTTGGACCGTTTGGGCCTTGTAACGTGTCGAGACTTCTTAGCGATGTGAGTAGGGATCCTTGGACGCCCTTAGGCTTTATTATCAGTAGCCGCCACCTACGTTAGGGTTTGAGTTTTGCTTTAGATCAATCTATCTTTGAACAGTCGCCGTTATCGGTTTGCGAGACCCCAACTTCGAGTGCTTAATCATTATCTGTAATTGTCACTTCAATTGAGTTGTGTTTTATCTTGTTCTTGCTTGTGTTCTTCGATTCGCAGCAGGGATTAGCCTTCGTGGCGAGGTCAACCGGATTGTGACACGGTTGATATCCAAAGGAGACGTGGTGCTAAGGTTGCAGGGTTCGGGTCTTTGTGATCTGAAGCCGGATCGGTGTGTCGCTTCCGACCAAATCGATAGTTATCTTGAACCTGACGGAAGATCGGGAATCACGTCCCCATCACTAATGTCTTGATTTTATTTCATGAGAATGAAACATGTCGAATTTACCAATTAGTTGTCTGTAATTACGGACTGTGGGCATGCTATGAAAAAGCGATGTAAACATTTACTAAAGTTCAGTTTTGAAAGGCTGAATTGTTGGGTAGCTCGGTAGGTTTATTTCACTGAATTGTAAACAAGTACGGACTGTGGGTAGCTCGGTAGGTTTATTTCACTGAATTGTTGTTGCTTACTAAAGTTCAGTTTTCAAAGGCTGTAAACATTTATTTTTTCCTCTACAGCCTGAGTTTTATTTGGAAGGAGGAGCCATGGTTTTGGCTGGCGGTGGAGTAGTTTTTATCGATGAATTTGACAAGATGAGACCTAAAGACAGATAAGCATCAATTTACATGTTTGGTGAAACTAGAATAAACATATTACATCTCCTTTTTTGGTCCGCTCTCGAAACCACATTAACCTAGTTGTTCCCCTTTTCTTATGCTATTCCAGAGTTGCAATTCATGAGGCCATGGAGCAGCAGACAATATCTATTGCCAAAGCTGGCGTTACAACAGTACTCAATTCGAGGACTTCAGTTCTTGCAACTGCCAATCCAATTGCAGGACGCTATGATGATCTTAAGGTTGGTAAACATGTTTTTATTGACTCAATAAGTATTCATCTTTTTAAAGTATAAACTGTTCTAGCCATACATGCAAGAAAATTAATTTGACAATTTTCTTTTGATGCTCATCAGACTGCACAACATAAAATTGATCTTGAGACGACCATTCTTTCTAGATTTGATCTAATCTTTATCATCAAATATATCAGAGTGTATGATCAAGATAAGGTATGAAGCAAAATTCTTTCTACAACTTTTCTATTCTAGCAGCTGAGAGACTAAGTGCAACTTCAATACAGCGAATAGCAAGCCACATTATCAAGGTGCATGCCAGTAGTGCTGCAACTTCATCTACAAACACTGAGACAATTGAAGGAGAGAATTGGGCTGAAAAGGTGTGACTCGTGTCATGCGTGTATGATGTAAATTTGATTTTATTTTCTTGTCTTCTATTGCATAACCTTTTATATACATTTGTGTCTTGCTTTGGAATGTCAATGTATGATATTAGCCATGGCAAGAAAAACACTCAGTAGCTTTTGAAAAACAAAAGAATTTTGTAAAACTAAAGTATTCCAGACATCTTTGCTGTTGATATGATCTATGGTGCTGCCTATTGTTTGGTGCTGACATCCTGTAGAATTTTGAATGTCTAAGTCAACCTTTAAGAACTTTAATGATCACCTTGCTTATTTCTCGCATTATATGAAGTATATAGGGTATTAGGGCAAAAAACAGCACTTCATCGTTCTGAGGCATTACTATACGCATCAACAATCCACACTGAAAATTTTCAATCCTGGGTTACCATTGATAGTTCAGTTAATTTCATCGTGGTGTTCAACGTGGTTGAGGAATCCAATTTGCTATCAGCAGGTGAGTACCTTCTTCACACCATGGAATGTGAGCACCGCGACCTAGAAGGTTTAAATTAGACTCCTCACCTTCCCATCTTATATCTTCAGGTGCCACCTGCGGCAATGATAAAAAAATATTGTCCAAGGATTAATGTGTAGGCCTTATGTTTGTTGCTTAATAATAGAACTTGTCCACCAAATGTCCAAATTTAGTGCTTGATATTTTTTAGAATATTTTTTACTCCCTACTGCACGTATATTTTGGTATCTGATTTTTCCTCACAATGATTTTGCTGGTAACTTGCTGAGTTCAAGTCAGGTGCTGGGAGGAAGGATGCTGTGGAGAGCACCATGAATGCTTATAAAGATGCTCAGGTTTGATCTTTGTGTACAAGTTGATAGGTTCACCACACATATCTTGTTAATTGTGATTCATTATTGTTCGTTTTTGGTTTGTAGGACATTGCTCTTGCTGATCTGGCTCCAACCCATCCGATTAGGCTTGGGCCGGCCCTCAACTTCTCAGTGTTCTACTATGAGATCATGACCTCCCCTGATCGTGCTTGCAATCTTGCAAAACAAGTTTGCTTATTCTCCCTCGATCTCCCTTTGTGATTTATTTTTTGTTTGAGACATGATGTGTTCCAGATTGTATAGCTGGACAACTAGCTGAGTGCATAGACTGCTTCTGGCTGCATCTACTTATGTAGGGTTTGGTTTGTTCAATAAAAGAATAGTGCAGAGGCAATATTTCACTTGTAGCTGATGATATATGATGCCATGGATTCATAAATATGAGAGAAGCTCTAAATGGTGACACTATGGATTTGAAAGCAGCCACTGAGATTTCACTTGTACGGTATTGTTATCTTATCGGACGATCCGTGTGTTTTTAGTACAAAAGTTTAGCTATCTCGTAGCAATGCTACCTAGTATATAGAAAAAAGAATAAAATGACCAAATCGACAGAAAATAAAAGACGTACGAGCGGAACCAGACTGAGGAAACTGAAGACGCTTCATGCGGACAATAAAGACCCGTATCGCTCGCTCCAGTCTAGATATACACAACCTATATACTGCACAGTAGTATGACACACACCGGCACACACACCACTTGCGAGTTACGACTCAACGCCATCGTCTCAGAATGCCACTGCCTGGACTTGTAAACTTTCGTCCTCATTTTTTTGCTGTTTTGGCGTAGCGCATGCAGCAAGCAGCATGCATGTTGTGCCTTGGCAGGGCCGAGGTATAGAAAAACAAAAAAGAAAAAGAAAAATCCCGTAACAAAAAGCCATGAAAGTCCGAAGTAAACGAAAAACACGGACACAGGCAAGAAAAAAATAGAGAAAAGTCACGTGCAACAACAGGTGGCCGAGGCCCGTATTGGTGCTGAACGCGTAATTGGGGCTTTTCTTATTCTTTTTTATCTGGATTAGGTTTAGGATTCTTATTCAGGTTACCTAGATTTGGAGGAATCTAATTTGAATTTGGATTAGAATTCCTAGTTATTTACATTATCTTAAAAAGCCCTACACTTCATCATATAAACAAAGCGGTAAGAGATGAAGGGACAGTTTTCACATTCACGGAGTTAGTTAAGGGATGGACGGATCAAAAAATAGGTGGAGAGAAATTTTGTCTCTTTATTATTAGGTATAGATATGATGTATTTGATGGAAATTCCATTCAGATCCAATTAAAAATATGTTGATTGATTTACTCATATAATTGCCATGCCAGAATCTAATATAATCAGTCATTTGCTCTGACTTTTTTGTTGGATTGTATGATCCTTTTGAGTATCTCACCAAATGACATTTTATCATGGGGACAACACTTGATGAATTTATTTGAGGCAAGGAACTATTCTTAGGTGCGTGCTTACCTGCCACCATAGCAATCGTAGAGATGGTCATGGCATCAAACATTCACACCATAGAAAAGGGAGCCCAGGCTCCGTGCAGCCCACACTATATTACAACATATAACCCCTGACGTTTATGTTTACTAACTCATACATGTCATTGTTTACATGGAAATTTTGTTGAATTGATTTGAATCCCCGAAATACATGCAATTGGACTGATCACATTGCTTCTAATGCTCCGAATCTCTAATGTCCAATAGGACATACAGACCCCAAGAACCTATTGAATCTGTTAAGCTAGTCACAACGAGGTTTAGTAAACCTCCACTAAGATCGAGCTACGGTCCACTCCTGGACCCACCTTTCATGACCAAGAAGGCAGATCCTGGCCGCCCAACCATCAAGTGCTCCATTGGACCTCAAGACTTCCACAACGCCATATGCGACCTTGGGTCGAGTGTCCATCATGTTCTAGATAACATATGATTATTTATTATGTGGTCCTTTATCTGTAACTTGCATTCATCTATCATCTGCAGCTGTCCGATCAAACTACCCGCTATCCTGAGGGACCTTTCCAAGGACGACTCGGTAAAACTCCGTGAGGAGTATGTCCCCACGGATTTCGTGGTGCTTGACATGAGAAACCACGAAGACAATGATCTTGTATTTACCTTCAAAAAGGTTGGTAATTCATTGGGATAGTTCTGGTGTCTATAACGTGCTTGAACAAATTACTAGTGAGGTCAACGTGGCCACACGTAGAACTTGTGCCATGCCCAATACAACACGCATTCGTACACACACTTCTTGGACTGTCCAGAATGCTAGCAGTTAATTTCGGTACTAGTACTGTAATAAACCATCAGTTAGCAACTTCCATTATATCCTTTTCGACACCTTAAAAAAAACATACGTAGTGCATTCGTAGCAATTGTTAACTGACTTGATCTTAATGTCCGCGTGTTGTCCTCCTCAAATATTTCATTCCTAGCAGTTACTTTCTTGGGGAAAGTAAACTTTGCCCACTTCATCCGATATACAGGAGAAAATAACAAAGCATTCCAGGCCTTTCTAAAACTATCTCGATACATACATATATATGCTCCTATATATACCTGGCGCTTCAAAGCACGTCAACCAAATTTCAAACATGGCTCATGTTATTCCTGATCCTGGCGCTCATGATCTCCTTCCTCGCTACCCACGTCGTCTACTCCGATCGCCCTGCCGCAGGCTTCCGTGCCACCATGATCCGCACCGAGAAGGTGATCAACTTCACGCAGGCCGCGCACGGGTCTCACGAGCGCATGTCCATGCTCGCCGCGGCCGCCGCCTCCGGGCGCGTGACCACGCAGGCACCGCTGCAGGTGGACGGTGCCGGATACGAATACAACATGGAGCTGTCCATCGGCACGCCACCGCAGAAATTGCTGGCACGGGTAGCGACCTCACCTAGATGACTAGATCAAGTGCGGCGCGTGCACCAACTGCACCCCTGAGGGCGGCCCCTCTTACTACCCTTACATGTCCACGTCGTTCTCCCTGCTGCCCTGCTCCGACCGTCTCTGCCGCGCGCTGAGCGCCACCGCGACCTGCGGCTTCGGCGGCGCGGAATGCGAGTACGTCTACCGCTACGGCCTCGAGGCTGATCCCGACGTCTACACCAGGGTGTTCCTCGGCAACGAGACCTTCACGCTCGGCGACGACCCCGTGTTGGGCGGCGAAGCCGTGCCGGGCGTCGGCTTCGGCTGCACCACCGTGTCCGAGGGCATCTACATCTACGGCGCGAGCTCCGGCATCGTCGGGCTCGGCCGCGGGCCACTGTCCCACGTCTCGCAGCTCAACGTCGGCGCCTTCTCGTACTGCCTCAGCGGCAGCTCCATGACGAACCCGCTCTGGTTCGGTTCCCTCGCAACGCTGACGGGCGCCGGGGTACAGTCGACGCCCCTCCTCGCCGGCGCCCGGCGTTGGCACCTACTACTCCGTCAGCCTAGAGCCATCTCGGTCGGCGAGGTGGCGACCGTCGCTCCCGGGAGGAGTGGCTACGACATGGTGCTCGACTCCGGCACGACGTTCACGTACCTCGTGGAGCCGTTCTACATGCTGGCCAAGGCGGCCGTGCTGAACCAGACGACGCTCCCCAGGGTGGCGGGCAGGTACGGCTTCGAGGCGTGCTTTCAGGCGTCCGGCGGTGGAGTATGGGACGTTTTCCCGGCGATGGTGCTGCACTTCGACGGCGCCGACATGGCCCTGCCAGCGTCGAGCTGCTTTGGGCAGGTCGACGACGACAGCGTGATTGCCGGATGGTGCAGAGATCGCCGAGTCTGTCCATCACTGGCAACGTCATGCAGAGGGACTACCATATACGGTTTGACGTCGACGAGGGGATGGTGTCATTCCAGCCGGCCAGATGCGACAACCTATGATGGACGAGGGACCGAGTTCGTCCTCTCACAGAATATACAGGGAGGATTTTTATATTTTAATCCTTTTTTATTCAATATTTCAAAAATAATCTCACCTAAAAAATATTTTCAGCGACCAAATAACGTTGCCGCACTACATGCATTGGCGCGGCAAAATCCGCCACGTTAGACGGCGTTTCCGACGTGAAAAATGCTGTGACGCCACTCCGGCTGGCGTGACAGTATTGTTCTGTCGCAACACCGGGAGTGGCGTGCCAAGACAAAACATTCGAAAAATCATAATTCCTTCATACGATGTCAGATGAAGATGAACTTTATATAGAAATTGTAGCCCTCGATAAGATCTACAACTTTGTAGTTTTGAATTTTTTCATTTGAGGACGTTAAGACGCTCAAAAAATTAATAATAAATTTTAGGACTATAATAACTACGTACAAGAACTTGTCACATTAGAAAAATACTAGTGTTTTTGTATGACGTCAAATAAAGATACTTTTTACATAAAAGTTGTAGCCCTCAATGAAATCTACAACTTTGTAGTTTTGAATTTTTGCATTTGAAATAGTTAAGATGCACCAAAAAATAATATAAAATTTAAGCAGCATAATAATTGTGTATTACCGTTTGTCATATTAGAAAAATGATATCGTTTTCTATATGATGTCAAATGAAAATATATTTTATACTAAGTTGCAGCCCTTAGAGAGGTCTACAAATTTATAGTTTTGAGTTTTCCCATTTGGAATGGTTAAGATGCGAAAAAAATAATCTAAAATTTCAGCAGCATATTATGCTACTATAACTTTATATTACCTTTTGAGCACGTTATCGACCTCAAATATGAAAACTCAAAATTATAAAGTTGTAACTCTCACTAGGGGCTACAACTGTAATATAAAATATATTTTTATTTGACATCATATAAAAACGATATCATTTTCTAATGTGACAAATGCTAATAAACGGTTATTATACTGCTGAAATTTTATAATATTTTTTCGTGCATTTTAACTATTTCAAATACAAAAATTCAAAATTACAAAGTTGTAGATCTCATTGAGGACTACAAATTTCATGTAGAAAGTATCTTTATTTGACGCCATACAAAAATGCTATTATTTTTCTAATGCCACATGCACTTGTACGCGGTTATTATGGTCCTAAAATTTTATTATTAACTTTTTGAGCATCTTAACGTTCTCAAATGGAAAAACTCAAAACTACAAAGTTGTAGATCTCATCGAGGGCTATAATTTTTATATAAAGTTCATCTTCATTCAACATCGTATGAAGGAGTTATGATTTTTTAAACGTTTTGTCTTGTCACGTCACTTCCGGTGGCGCGACAGAATAATACTGTCACGCCAGCGGGAGTGACGTGACAGCGTTTTCTACGTCGGAAACGCCGTCTAACATGGCGGACTTTGCTACGCCAATGCATGTGGCGCGACAACGTTGTTTGGTCGCGCCAAAATGGTTAAATCTGAAAATAATTTTTAGGTGAGATTATTTTTAAAATATTGAATAAAAAAGGATTAAAATATAAAAAAATCCAATATACAGATACATGCAAATATCCTTGTACCAGTTAAAGTAGCATATGCTTCTTATAAAAAGAAACAAGAACATCCCTGATTTTTCTCAAATTTAGATTTTTATACATTTTGCAAATGAAAAGAGCTCCGGTCAGCATTGATAAAATACTTAAAAAAAAGTTGTCAGTTTATCGATATCTCACTACCAGACATGTTAAACAAGACATGTCGGACCATCTCGAGCTGATATTGATGCAATGCACTCAGAGCTATTTTGAAGCCAGGGGAAGCTAAACCCAGGGAGGGGAACGTCCCATCTTATCTTACTATTATTAACTAGAGGTCCCAATGGAGACACCACGTTAATTCTCACCAGACACGATAAGAAAAACGATAAATTCTAGAAATTCCCACAATAATCAGAAATATCTGGCTTTTAATTTAGTAGACTCTAATCATTATCTCTGATAACAACCATTGGATCTATTGTCATTTATAAAAAAATTACCCACCTCTGCCATTATGAAAAATAGTTAAAGTAACCCTCCTAATTGTGCGTATAAATTACCCTCCTCTGCCATTACAAAATATAATTCAAAACAAACCCCTAAATTTATATATACATTACCCACATTTATTATTATGAAAAATAATTCAAAATAACCCCCTAAATTTGTATCTAAATTGCCTATTTTATCATTATGAAACATAATACATAATAACCTCCTCACATTGCATCTAAATTACCCACCTCTCTCAAATTTATATGCATAAATACTAATATATGCTATTACAAAAAAAACTATATTCATAATGAGACATATATATTTCTAAATTACAAACTTCTACAACTGTGAAATTAAATTACCCTAATGCTATGTTTAACCATGTATACCAAGTAGTCAAGTAGACATATATGCATTAGTATAAATATTTATTTTAATAGCTTATAAGTATGGAAAATGTTTAATTAACAAACCATATAGTAATTACATAACACCAGCAATTCCCTTTGACTTATATTAATACTCCCTAATAACTTTATACATTCTAACTAAAATATTATTATGTCATATCAATATTGGTAACTTAATTTTTACAACTCTATGATATATAAAATAATACTACACACATTTAATTCTATAATATAACAATTCAACAAGTTCAGTGCTTGGTGCAATTTGAGTTTTGAATAAAAATAAATTTCAAATAAAAAATAAAAAAAACAATAGAGTTTCTACTTAACATGTACAACTTGGTTAAAAGTCGAAAGATAAACTATAATTCGTGAAGTGGAAGCAATAAGGGTTTATATATCTTATGGTTAGGTTTAAACTAAATACATTTAATGTTGCAAAAAAGATAAATACTAGAAATGCTAACTAGATGTCCTTAACAGAGCTTCCACTTTAATCCTCACGAGACATAATAGAAAAGTAAAAGATAGATCCTAGAAATTTCTCATAAAAATATGAAATATTTAACCATCATTTTGGTATAACCTAATCACCATTGATAATAATAGCTATTGGATCTATTCTATTTTCTACATAATTACCCACCTCTGCTATTACATAAAACAACAAATAATAACTCATGACTTTAAATTTAAACTACCCACATATGCCATTAAGAAACATGATCTAAAGTAGACCTAAATTTGCATCTAATTACGTAGGTACTCCTATTACAATAAATAATTTATGTAACCCAATTCTCATCTCATTACTAAGAAAATTAAATGTGCTATCAACTCTACATCTAAAAGATAATCAATATCTTCTATGAAAAATTGATTAAATAACCATAGAGCATGTAGATGTTTGTACATTGCCCACTTCTATTAATAATAATATATTAAGATTTGCTTAATGTAAGCATACTCATTGTGTCAACATACATGAGTGAGAAATATGTATGTTATGTTTCATCACATCATATTTCCTTAACAACTCATATACTAATGATGCTAACAATTTTTTCTAAAACCATATTAGTAACTGTTGGTATTTCTAACATCACTTCGCACTAAGTTGTTATCCCTAGCATGATATTAAAAACACTGGTAAAATAATCTACACTTGACACTCTAAAAATATTAAAAAGAATATATTCGTAAGCGCACACATAATTCACCCATTGTAGCATTTCACCCAGTGATATCCCGAGTATCGTTATTTATTTTTAGCCAAAAGGTAAAAGATTTCAATTTCACAGGGTTAAAAGATGATATGGCTTAGAACTATAAATGTACAGACCTACGATAAACCAACCACTCTAATACTTTAGCAGGGGTAAGTCAAGATAATGATAATAAAATGAATAGAACATAATAATAATGGTATTCCAGAGATAGAAAGTAGAGACTCGACAAATGTAATCCGACATAATCAAGAAATTCAATTAAGCTAAAATACTCCTAAGTTACTCCTAAATAATAGTCTATAATTCACATCAAGACACGTACTCTCATCTACAATAATGACTAGTTAGAAAGAACAATCATAGGAGCATCATCTAAAGAGGACTTTTAAGCATAACCATGCCTCCTCCATCACGACCGCGCTCTACTTTGCTTATGTACGAAAGGTGGATTGCACAAGAACTCAATAGGCTTGTCACACCCGCGATCTACCACACGTTCCCGCACATTAGAAAGCATTCGTAGGTAAATATAATATCTAAGTACCACGCTTATATAAAATCTACCACCTAATCCACTCGAGTATTGAACTAGGCGCTTTACGAACATATGAATGTCATCATTACTATTTAGAACTATATCAAATATGCAACTAGAGCAAAGTAAAGACATACTAAATAGAAATATATTGAAATAGAACAATATCACAAAGATACAAGGTATCATATCAATCTAGATGAACAAATCCAGAATCCCAGACTTCTATGCCCAACTCTACTCGAACAACTCGACACGTCTGGACTTGAAGAACTTGAAGAACTAGAGCTCTCTCTCTAATCTCTAGAAACCCTAATTTCTGGACTAATCTTGACTAATGAATACCGGTCCCCTTAGGGGGGTCTGCCTCTTTATTTATACCCCGGTGGGAGAAGCAACGTCTGTTGGATCAAACCGACTTCACGTAGGGCTAAGATGCATCTTTGGAGGCGGTGTGGGAATACTCCAGAAGCTCATGGAATATGGTGGAAGGGGGAGGTCGGGCGGCCAGGGGTGTGGCCGACCGGCCCCACCTGGAGGCCTCTGGCTGCCCCGCTCGGTCTGGTGTCTTCTACACCCTTCTAGTGTATGTTTCGTCGCGGATAATTCTCGTAATTATTGATACATTAATCCTATTTTTACTTTTTTCTGGAATAAACCCTGTAAATTTATAAATCACCATAACTCATGGAAATTGTTAGATAAAACCCCTAATTTTCTATTTGGTGACCAATTGCATGCTTTAAGTTGACGGGTTGTGATGGTCGTTAACTACCATCAACAAGAATTCCCCAAGCTAAACTTTTGCTAGTCCCTAGCAAAACAACTTAAGTAATAATTCAGGGTTTCACAAGTATGTATAACTTCTCAAAAGTACACATGCATTTAAACAAAAGTTCTCCCCTGGATTGAAATTCATTGATCTAACTTTCAAACATAGTCTTATTCTCTCAACCATTGAGCTTTTACTATCACTTGGATCTTAAGCGATTGAAAGATAGAACAATCAAGTGAGCACTATGTATCGAATCCTTTGTTTAATCATCATTCCGGAGTTTTTAATAAGTTAGGAATAAAAATCAGAGATTCATTGCATGACACTCTCAAGTCACTCATATATGAAGTATTTTTGGATCTCACTTAAGGCATTAAATGTGATATGCCATCTCTTCCTACACTAGAAGCTTATGTGGATTTATAAGAATGGTAGAAGAGCATATTTATAAACATATATTGTAAAGTTAAACAATGGATCTAAAGAGAGTTAAGTCATACAATTAAATCAAGATGTGCATGTGTATGGAATGAGGTGGATAGGTGATATATAATGGCTAAGCCTAATTCTACTTTGCTCTATATAAATATTTCTCTCATTTGAACTTAGAAATAATTGCAAGGAAACATGGGCTATCTTATTATATATTTTTTCCCTTTTTCTTTTTTTTTTCATTTGGACACTTGTCCATTTTTTCCATACTTTTTCTTTTATTTCTTTTTGCATAGCCACATGTCTTTTCTGCATACAAAATATTTGAGAGAGCTTACAACAAGTACTTAGAGCATTTATTTAAGGGTTGTCCTATAGGTGAAATTTTTTTGGTGTTCTCTCCTTGTGTAGAAGAAAAAATATTTTTGGACGTAAAATGATGAATATGAAATATATGGGTGCGTACTCTCAGTGTAAGAGCAGCAATAATATGTGGAGTGTGCGTCATCTTGATTTTAAGAGTATGACTAACCTCTCATAAGGCATACAACAAAGCTTGATTAAACTCAATGAAATACAAATAGCAAATGAGTGCTAGTTTTTTTCCTATACTAAATATATTCAATTTGGCTCTGGTAGGAATTTAAGCTTTGTCATGTAGAATCTCATCATGTGAATTTTTAGATACACATGCATTTAAACAAAAGTTCTCCCCTGGATTGAAATTCATTGATCTAACTTTCAAACATAGTCTTATTCTCTCAACCATTGAGCTTTTACTATCACTTGGATCTTAAGCGATTGAAAGATAGAACAATCAAGTGAGCACTATGTATCGAATCCTTTGTTTAATCATCATTCCGGAGTTTTTAATAAGTTAGGAATAAAAATCAGAGATTCATTGCATGACACTCTCAAGTCACTCATATATGAAGTATTTTTGGATCTCACTTAAGGCATTAAATGTGATATGCCATCTCTTCCTACACTAGAAGCTTATGTGGATTTATAAGAATGGTAGAAGAGCATATTTATAAACATATATTGTAAAGTTAAACAATGGATCTAAAGAGAGTTAAGTCATACAATTAAATCAAGATGTGCATGTGTATGGAATGAGGTGGATAGGTGATATATAATGGCTAAGCCTAATTCTACTTTGCTCTATATAAATATTTCTCTCATTTGAACTTAGAAATAATTGCAAGGAAACATGGGCTATCTTATTATATATTTTTTCCCTTTTTCTTTTTTTTTCATTTGGACACTTGTCCATTTTTTCCATACTTTTTCTTTTATTTCTTTTTGCATAGCCACATGTCTTTTCTGCATACAAAATATTTGAGAGAGCTTACAACAAGTACTTAGAGCATTTATTTAAGGGTTGTCCTATAGGTGAAATTTTTTTGGTGTTCTCTCCTTGTGTAGAAGAAAAAATATTTTTGGACGTAAAATGATGAATATGAAATATATGGGTGCGTACTCTCAGTGTAAGAGCAGCAATAATATGTGGAGTGTGCGTCATCTTGATTTTAAGAGTATGACTAACCTCTCATAAGGCATACAACAAAGCTTGATTAAACTCAATGAAATACAAATAGCAAATGAGTGCTAGTTTTTTTCCTATACTAAATATATTCAATTTGGCTCTGGTAGGAATTTAAGCTTTGTCATGTAGAATCTCATCATGTGAATTTTTAGATTTTCAAAAGATAAATCTCCAAATTTCAAGTGTCACTTAGAATAAGATAATAGCAGCTCAAACTTTCTCATGTCATATCCTTCAATTGCCTAGATTTAGAACAAGCATGTGCTACCCACAGATATCAAGTTTTAGAGCAAATCTTCATATCAAATCAACTTCATGCAACTCATGGGAGAATTTAGATTTAAATATTTGGCACTTGAAAGGAAATTATAACTTAAGCATTTTTATCCTTCTTTTGAGAGAGACTATCTTCAAATTCTACTTATTTATTCTACTCTTAAAAATAAGGAAGCACACTTAAACAAACTAAGCAAATTTAAAGCAAACTTATTTACACACTCTATTTTTGGGTTTTCATTTTTATCATGCGAGAATTTAAATGCCAAAGTAAAAGTAAAATTTTTATTTGATTTTATGGTTTTATAGTTTTTTAAGTCGCATACTAAGCAAAAATAAAGTGCTGAAAAAATATGTACAAAAGTCTAGAGAAACTTACCTACATGTGGGGGTCCTCCCCCAAGCTAATCGTGGCACTAGTAGTCGGGTGGTGGCGGTGGGTAGTCAAACCCCATCGCACGAATCAGGTACTGAAGGTCGTCGTGCTGCTGCTACTGTCCCTGCTGGACGTTGTCGAAGCGCTGGTCCATGTGGTGAAGTGTGTTCATCATCTCATCTTGACCTTGCTCCAGGTTGGTGATGTGGTGGCCGAAATCATGGGCACTTGGCTCATGAGGCTGCTGAAAGTGCTGCTACAGGTGCGGGTAGTAGTCGTCCTATAGAGGGGCATGAAAAGGAAATGGTCCTCCCGTATTGTACTCATTGGTCTCCAGGGCAGAAAAAGGATGTGCGTGCCCTCTGGAATTCTCCTGCTACAGATAGTTCCTGTGGATAAGAGTAATAAGCACTAAAATTACCACGCCCCCAGGGAGCGCCTGATAAAGACTCTCCATGCTCATGCATGGGCTGCTCCTCCCATCCTGAATGGTGCGACCATGGCTCTGCTGGAGGCAATGACGGACCTACCTGCTCAAAACAAACAAAGTGAGTAAAAGCCAGCCCTGCCGGTGCAGCATCTGCTCCACGGTACTGTGGCTGCTGGTTCCTGGTGATACGTGTAGAAGGGCTCCTCCCTAATATCAATCCTTCTTTCTGCAAAGGCAAGACAAAACTCTCTACGGAGTAGAGACCGAGGTTTCTATCGAGTAATGGATATTCATTTGTATAACCCTTATAAATCATGATGTATTTATTGCCCTTCTTTTTCAACAGGTGAGCGTGTGCAAAGAAATCAAAGCCAATAATTCTTTAGGGTATATGAATAAATGTAAGAATGGCATTGTCTGACAATCCTAACCCATTAGCAATACGTGTGACCCATGATGTAAATGGTATTTTGCACTACTTCATGGTAGGAATAGTGATCCAATAATGCAACATTAATTTAACAGGTGAAAGCTTTGTTTTTTCTTAATCATGGCATACAACAATTTCATCTCTTCATTTTTAATCGTTCCTAATTCTTTCTTAGGAAATATAGTTGTTGCAAGCCACTTATGCATGAATCTCAATGTAGGATGATGAATTTCATTTGTAGTGGGTTTTCTAGTAGATTTTAAATTTGAAATATCAGTCCAAAACGACTCCTATCAAAATCATGTAAAGAAGCATCTACATCTAAGGAACAATTTTCTGCAAATCCTAGTGTAGTGCTAAGGGTCTTCCATGTCATAGTGAATGATCTATTAAAAAGTCTAAATTCTACATTATCATCATCTAAGGTCAAGGTGCACAAAAATTCCATGGTAAGTAATTTGCTACCTTCCTTAGTAATAATCCAAGCATCTTCCCAACCAATATTTCTAAAAATGAGTTCAAATTCGGTGTTCATACCTGTGGATTGAAGAAGATTGTTGTCGAAGTTCGGCGTGTGCAAGAATTCCTTGTTCTTTAGCTACTCATAAATGCCTCTCTCCCGGTCATCCTTGAATTTAATGTGGGAATCTCTAGTGAGGGTGAGAACCTTCGGCTCGTGGAATTGTGATGAAGAACCATGCACAACTGGGACGGTGGATCAACTTCCATCTCAGAGGCGGCTCTGGATGAAGTTGTCTGCGATGATGTTCTACTCCTGGTGGAGCAGAACGATAGTGCCCGTCCAAGGCTCTTCGCGGCATTCTTAAGTTTCTTGCTCATCCTTGCTGCACAAAGTAAACTCCAACAAAAACAAAGCTAGTAGAAAATGTGAGGGGTTAGAGAAATAAATAGAAGAGAGTTGGTAATCCGGGAATCAACGATGCAGGAATTCATGATCCATCTTGAATGATTTATATAATATCTCTCCCTAAGTGGACAGCACCTAACTCATCTTCTACCTAATTTCTAACAAATCAAGAACACTTGTACTAAACTTTTCTCAAAAGAACTTGCACTACTACTCACTCAACTCATAACTCAACTTTTTTTCTTCCAAACTCTACTCAAATCTTGGAAAAATGAAACTCAAAATTTGGAATTGCTTACACGAGGTGGCTCTATGTTCTTTAGCTTGGTGAGTAAGTGAGGAGTGAAAGGAGAGGATGGAGTTTTAAAGAAGAGAAGGGGGTGGCCGGCTGGCCATGGGTAGGGCCGGGTGGCCCCTCACCTTGTCTTTTGGCCTCCAATTTTTCTTGACATGTCTCTTGCTTTGCATATATTCAAATGCATGTGAATTGAGGTGCTCTTTCGGTGGAAAAGGTGGTAGGTGTGTTGGATGATTGTGAGTGAAAGTATGAAAATAATGGAGGTGGAAATGGATGGTAGTGGATGGTGGTGGTGTGGGCCCCATATGTCTCCCGTATTTATACCGTATAATCCCACAAAGATGCAAAACAAAAATATTTTTATGAATCTACGAAAAATAAGAATTCTAACGATGAATTTTTCATATTTTTCTACCACCGAAGTAAATATCACTTACGGGAGTTTTATGCTCCGTAAATATTAGTTACGTGGGGCTTAACTTTTTACTAAACCATGATGATAATTTTTATTTTTTATTTTATGCAACTATAGAGAGTTTAATGCGAGAAATAAATTACTGATTACTACCGAGTTACCTCCCAGCAAAGATTCAGGATTTTAAAGTCCACCGAACTGGACTTGTCCAATTGATTTTATTCTTTATGATTGTAGCACCCGGTTTTAAGGATAAAACCAAATACACACCATATGTGAGCCCAGGAAATCAAATCGCACATATGGCCATAAATAAGAGGTAATATCAAAAGGCAATATTTATAATATTACGTATTAATACAAAGAATATAACCTTAGATAGCAGACAATGGAAAAAACACTCCCATCTTCAAGCAAAAGCTCCAACTTCACAGGGACAACTGACTAGTTGATCACAAGCCCAACTGGTGTGGTTGAAATAGCAAGAGTGAGCACATATCGTACTCAGTAAATATAACACGGGGTTCATGAGGCTCAAAAGGTTTGTCACAGGTTTACTGCGATAGCTTTTAGTGAGTCATCTTTTAGCAATTGAGTAGCAACAAATTTACCATAAGCCCAAATAACCTCATGATCATGTAAGCGAGAATAATGTATAGCAAGAAATAATAATCATTAGTATTAACATTATCATCAGTGTTCACCATTTATTCTGTAAGGGTCCAAGGCCACTCGTGACCGTGAGCACGGCTGTTATAACAGTTTTACACTCTACAGAGGTTGTACACTTTCACTGTGAGTCGTGATTTTCAAAGGTTCATCTAACATGTTAGGGCCATTAGATTCACTCAGCAAACAGATGTAGAGCCCTCCTTCTAAATGGCACAATGACGCGCAGCCTATACACAAAAGGACAGAGGCCGCACTATACCCGATTCGTCAAGCCATTCTTACGCCAAAAGGTTACCACTAACAAGCTAGAAAAGGTCCTCTTATATGACTAAAGTCAGAACCATGTAGCCCTCACAGTTATACTGTAAGTCTCGGATGTTCGCTTACAGATGAGTCCTTATGGAGAGAAACTAGAGCACCATAAGATAGCCCAATGCTCTAGCCCCCTTTGAGTATATTGCTAAAAAGTCATCTTTTAAGGTTTATTGCATAATCCATTAATCGAGTTACAAGATCATGGTCTTTAATAGAGCACTAGCATCACTAACCAGTGCAACGATCCCATAGGTGTCAAGGTACGAGTACAAAACTAAGAAATCCTTAGTGGCAATCAAGGTAGACACATATAGTATGATATAAATGATTAAATGTGTATAGGACGTCAAGGATGATCCCATGCTATACTTGCCTTAAACTCAGATCTTTAACTGGTTCTCATCTTCAAAGATCTTCTGGATGAAGAATTCCTTCTTGATCACCAACGTATCGCTCACCGACTGGACATGATCATAAAGCACCACACAAGCATCCAAACACACAGACATGCATAACATACAAGCATAGATAAATTAGAACAGTACACCAATCAATAAAAAAGACTTGAAAACTAATCTATGTATTGCTACGAACACATAGACGCGGAAAGCACTCTAATTGGAGCTACGGTGAACAAGAAACGTCTACCGTAAAATTTACTTCTTAATAGAAAAAGAAGGTTTTAAGCTTCATTTATTTTAATCGTGTATAAGATATTTCATAGAAGTATCTAAATTGAATTAAGCCAAGTTATATTTGATTTGGAAAACTAAAATGGATCTAATCTAATTTTTACTTAATATCGAAGCGGAAAGGCTAAGTTGCTTTTCATTAGAAAATCAATTGCGTATGAACTTATCAAATTAACATTTTTTTTGAAAGCATAAAATATGTTACTAAAAGAAAGTTAGGTGCGACGATCACAAGATCATAGGAAACGCCGAGAACGGAGCTCGATTAAAAGGACGACTACCGAGAAGTTTTATATTATAAAAGAAACAATTACGAGCTTGATTTATGTTAACTAATAAAACTATGTGAGCAGTATTAATTCAGATTATCAAAACATATTAAATTTCAAAAGTTGAGTTACAGCTAATCATGTTGCACTTATGAATATATCAATATCATTTATGCCAATTAAACTTTAACTTGTACAAACAAAATAACATGCGAGAGCATCTATACGAACTCAATATACGTGTATAAACTAAGCATGTTATAAATTAAAACTATTTATGTTATAATAATTATTCAAGTTAACAATGGTTATGAAAAGGCAAACGTTAAACCATGTGTTGCTTTAATTTAGAAAATTATTTACGTGCACATTAATCAAATTAATATTTAATCATAAATGGGTGACAAAAAAAACATCAACACTAACACGTACATTATGTTATTACGAACTTGTGAGTGCAAGAATATTGGTTCACAAACTCGAATGGAGGAATATATCCAGGATGTATAAGAGAAATTTTCTTGAATTAAGGAATATATAGAATAATGATTTATTATGCATGAATCACATAGGCATGAGATCAGCATAACCTTTAATCAATAAAATAATGGACAAGAGATGTGCGTCTCACCTTTAATCAGGCATGCATGACGCTTGTGACCGTGTCAAGGCTATGGAATAAATAACACCTATCTCTGCTTATTTGGACAGGATCTGGAAGACCGTGACTTGCATCAAGCTTCTCACGGTGTGCAAATAAACTTGCAAGATGGAGCAGTAGGTGCTCGACGCGGCTGGATAGGATTCGGCTGCGACGATGTCCAACCACGATCAACGGCCGGTTTTCTACGAAGGATGGTGGATGTATACCCCGGCAAACCTATCCATAGGAGCTCGGCAGCAACGCGTCTGCTGTAGGCAACCTGGAATGGTGTGGTGGCAATCAGGTCGCAACTGTACAGCAAGAATGGAGAGTTGGACAGCACCCACAGACATCGAATGAATAGAGAAAAAGAAGCTGAGCAGTGGTACTACAGAGACATATAGATGAGTTCTAAAAGAGTAAATCAGAATGATTGGGAACGTGATAATATTCTCACCTCCGGTGATGGATGAACGCCCAGCGACAAATCGGTCAACAAAATGTGTCGATGGTGATGCTGGCGAGACATTGGAGACACGTCGTAGGGAAAGGTAATTTACTGCATTCCCAAACTAGGGCTTCCCTTACGGTAGTTTTTGGTGTGCTTCACCCAAAGGGTTGGTATATGTATATATGTATATATATATATATATATATATATATATATATATATATATATATATATATATATATATATATATATATATATATATATATATATGGAGGAAAACTCTCCACCTTCACATCAACTAGCAATAAGGTACTAATTGATGTTGTACCATCCACCTTCACTAATAGGCCTAAATAATCATTTAATCCCATTAGTAAATAAAGAAATAGACCTTTGAGAGTCGGTGGAAAATTAGGCTCGGATTTTTCTAATTTCGAAATTAACTAATATCATATAATAAAAATAATCCTAGAAAGTCTAGAATTACCATTTATATCATGAAAAATGCTCCGAAGCTTAGAAAAATCCCTGGAGATAAATTGAAAGACGAGAAACTTAGACCAAATATTTAGAGCTCAAGAAAAGATTCATGGGAACTTGGAACATAAATATTAAGGTCAAAGAGGCAGGAATTAAATTCCAAAAAGAAGCTGGAAAATTCTAAGAGTTAGATATTCGTCTCCTAAACGTATTTAAAAAATATTTTGCACATAGAAACACAAGGTGCGACCGGCATGAATGCAACAAACATATTTTTACCTTAAGATAATTTTAATTTAATGAAAATTTATTTTTTTCCTTTGTTTTCATGAGCACAAAAATACAAAATTAAATCATTTTAAGTTTATTTCAAAAGAAGCAAATTTTAAGGTGTTACAATGATTGATCTTCGGTCCCGGAGATGATGACCTTACTTCTTGCTTCTCATGACACTAAAATTGAGCATTGTTCCAATTGTGGCTTGAATGCGAACTGTTCTTTTTGTTCATTTATAGTGAATTTGATTTCTCCTTTCCCGACATCAATGTGTGCATTGACGGTGCTCAAAAAGGGTCTTTCGAGGATGAGTGACACTTTTGAATCTGGATGCATGTCTAGTACCACAAAATCTACTGGCATAAAGAACTCTCTTATTTTGACTGGGATGTTCTCAGCAAATCTCAACGGGTATCGAACTGATTGATCTGCCAGTTATAAGCACATTGGTATTGGCTCAAGCGCTGAGTAGTTAAGTTTATGGTAGACCGCTGCAGGCATCACACCGACACTTGCTCCAAGGTCACAGAGTGCATTACTGAAATGTTAGTCTCCAATTGAGCAATCAACAGTGGGACATCCTGAATCTTTCTTCTTCTCTGTTGATTTGTTGAGGATGGCCACACTACATTCTTCTGTCAGCTTGATCACCTCAGTGGTGGGTAGTGGTCTTTTGTTGTTGAGGATACCTCGAATATAATTCGCGTATGTAGGTACCTACATGGCATCTAGTAACAAAATATTGATATATAATTTTTGAATTATCTCTACAAACTTACCAAATTGTTCATCCATTTTAGCATTTCTTTTTCTGTGAGGAAACGGTAGAAGAGTTGTGCCATGAAAATCTTGATTTAATTCTTGATCTTGTGGAGTGACTTATTCTTCTGCGTCATTCTTCTCTTCTTCTTCTACCTGCACTAACACTGGTGTCCTCTGTGTCCCCTTTGGATAAGGTGGATCACGAGTAGACTTACCTCCTCTAGTGGATATTCCTTTAACCTACTCATGGTTAGTGACAAAAGATAAAGTAGAAGCCAATTGTGCTATTTGTAATTCTATCTTTTTATTAAACTTTATTTGTTCTTTAACAGCAGATGAAAAATCATCCAACTAAGCATTTATTCCTTCTAGCATTTTATCATTAAAAGCAAGCTTCCTAGAAATATTTTCATTAATTTTGGCTTGTTCTAATATTAATTCTCTTAAAGGTGGTTGTTTATAATTAGAAGAATTATTATAATTACCTTGGTACTTACCTTGACTGGGTGACCGAGGTTGATGATGGTATTGACATCTTCAGGTGAATCAGCAAATTCAACTCTCAAATATTCTCCACATTTATTCTGAGCATTGAATGCATCTTAAATGGCTTGACGATCTCTCTTGTAACTAGCACGTTGTTCTAGCCAATTCAATAGCATACTCATATCAGTTGACAGTGCATATACTTCTTCTGGAATTTCTTCACTCTGCTTGCAAGCTTGAACGTTGTATGTCCAACTCTGATTTGTTACTATCTTCTCCATAAGACATTCAGCTTTTCCAAGAGTGAGTGACATAAAGGATCCTTCGGCAGAGGCATCAAGTTGTTCACATGATTTCTGGGTTAATCCATGATAAAATATTTGCATGAGCAACCATCCTTCATTCCATGATAAGGACAATCTGAGATGTATTCTTGGAAATGCTCCCAAGCTTCTAGAATAGGTTCACCTTTCTACTGATAAAATTATGATATCCTTCCTCGTAAGGCATTGGTTTTGCTTGCTGGGAAAAACTTTTCTAGGAAAGCTTTTAAACATTCTTCCTATGTCTTGATTTGATCTTTACTTGCATAGAACCACTGCTTCGCTCTTCCGTCCAATGAGAATGGAAACAAACGAAGTAGCACGACCTCTTGAGAAATGTTCTTGATGATGACGGTGCTGTAAATCTCTAGAAAATTCTACAAATGAGCACTTGCATCTTCATTCTTCTTTCCACTAAATATAATAGCTTGCACCATGTTGATGAGGCTTGGCTTGAGCTCGTAGTCATGATCTTCAGTGTCTAGTTCTGGTCCAACGCGAATATTCTCGGTGCTTGAAGCAGAAAATTCACGCAGAGTCTTCTCAGCCACGTCTTCACAAACTGATGTTGAGCTTCTTCTTTTGGTTGATTCTAAAAGTTGAAATTGAAGGTTCACAACCAATCTGGCACTTACCCTATATAGGATTCATAAACAAAGACAAAACAAGGGTAAGCCTGCTAAAGTAAAAGGTTATGATTTATCTATAAGTATTTATGTCTATAGCCATATTATTATTCCCTCTAAAAATTGTTCTATGATTACTATAAAACATCATCTTATGATAAATGATTCCTCTATGAAATTTAAAATGTTCCTATGAAATATGAAAGATTTATCCCCGTAAAATATGAAAGATTTATTCTCGTGAAATATAAAAGATTTATTCCCCGGCAACGGCGCCAGAAATGCTTGTTGGTATTTCTAACATCACTTCGCACTAAGTTGTCATCCCTAGCATGATATTAAAAACACTAATAAAATAATCTACACTTGACTCTCTAAAAATATTAAAAAAAATATCCGCAAGTGCACAGATAATTCACCCATTGTAGCATTTCACCCAGTGATATCCCGAGTATCGTTATTTATTTTTAGCGAAAAGGTAAAAGCTTTCAATTTCATAGGGTTAAAAGATGCTATGGCTTAGAACTATAAATGTGCAGACCTACGATAAACCAACCACTCTAATACTTTAGCAGGGGTAAGTCAAGATGATGATAATAAAATGAATAGAACATAATAATAATGGTATTCCAGAGATAGAAAGTAGAGACTCGACAAATGTAATCCGACATAATCAAGAAATTTAATTAAGCTAAAAGACTCTTAAGTTACTCCTAAATAATAGTCTATAATTCAAATCAAGACACATACTCTTATCTATAATAATGACTAGTTAGAAAGAACAATCACAGGAGCATCATCTAAAGAGGACTTTTTAAGCATAACCATGCCTCCTCCGTCGCGACCACGCTCTACTTTGCCTATGTACAAAAGGTGGATTGCACAAGGACTCAACAGGCCTATCATATTCGCGATCTACCACATGTTCCCGCACATTAGGAAGCATTTGTAGGTAAATATAATATCTAAGCACCATGCTTACATAAAATCTACCCATAATACACTCGAGTATTGAACTAGGCGCTTTACGAACATATGGAAGTCATCATTACTAATTAGAACTATATCAAATATGCAACTAGAGCAAAGTAAAGACATACTAAATAGAAATATATTGAAATAGAACAATGTCACAAAGATACAAGGTATCATCCAATCTAGATGAACAAATCCGGAATCCTAGACTTCTACGCCCAACTCTACTCGAACTAAACTCGACACGCCCGGACTTGAAGAACTTGAAGAACTAGAGCTCTCTCTCTAATCTCTAGAAACCCTAATTTCTGGTCTAATCTTGACTAATGAATACCGGTCCCCTCAGGGGGGTCTGCCTCTTTATTTATACCCCGGTGGGAGAAGCAATGTCTGTTGGATCAAACTGACTTCACGTAGGGCGAAGATGCATCCTTGGACACGGTGTGGGAATACTCCAAAAACTCATGGAATATGGTGGAAGGGGGAGGTCGGGCGGCCAGGGGTGTGGCCGGCCGACCCCACCTGGCAGCCTCTAGCTGCCCCGCTCGGTCTGGTGTCTTTTGGTGTTTTTTACACCCTTCTAGTGTATGTTTCGTCGCGGATAATTCTCATAATTATTGATATATTAATCATCTTTTTACTATTTTCTAGAACAATGTCACAAAGATACAAGGTATCTCCAATCTAGATGAACAAATCCGGAATCCTAGACTTCTACACCCAACTCTACTCGAACTAAACTCGACACGCCCGGACTTGAAGAACTTGAAGAACTAGAGCTCTCTCTCTAATCTCTAGAAACCCTAATTTCTGGTCTAATCTTGACTAATGAATATCGGTCCCCTCAGGGGGGTCTACCTCTTTATTTATACCCCGGTGGGAGAAGCAATGTCCGTTGGATCAAACTGACTTCACGTAGGGCTAAGATGCATCCTTGGACACGGTGTGGGAATACTCCAAAAACTCATGGAATATGGTGGAAGGGGGAGGTCGGGCGGCCAGGGGTGTGGCCGGCCGACCCTACCTGGCAGCCTCTAGCTGCCCCGCTCGGTCTGGTGTCTTTTGGTGTTTTTTACACCCTTCTAGTGTATGTTTCGTCGCGGATAATTCTCGTAATTATTGATATATTAATCATCTTTTTACTATTTTCTAGAATAAACCCAACAAATTTATAAATTACGAAAACTCATGAAAATTGTCAGATAAAACTCCTAATTTTCTATTTGGTGACCAATTGCATGCTTTAAGTTGACGGGTTGTGATGGTCGTTAACTACTGTCAATAGTAACCATGACATAATTTATATAGGTTGTTACTTTATCTATATTTATATTTTTTAACTAAATGTTCAACACGTCTATATTGATAGTATAACCATAATTGCACGTATAATTTCTTGATGGAAAAATTCAATCATCTTAAGAATTGCGGGAGACTAGCGATGGCTATATTTTTTTGGCCCTTTAACATTACTCTAGAGTAATTTGATCATTATAAGTCTTAATAAAATTTAAAATTCTCTTAAGGTTAGCACTGCTACCCCCATCAGAGATCAACATGTTGCATGTTTCAAATGATTACGTATACTATTGTAGTATTTAGGAATGTACTATATGACCTAAATTGCTTATTTTAAAATAGTCTAAAATGACAGTTAGTAGAAGATACAATAAGCACAAGAGTTTTAACTTGAGGAAAAAAATCTATAGAAGTCATTAAAAATCTATAGAAGTCTAAAATGAGAGTTAGTAGAAGATACAATAAGCACAAGAGTTTTGGCACTCTTATCTTTTCAGTCTTACCTCCGCTCGACGGTGCCATCATAACCACAGCACTTGAAGGGCGAGCAAGCGACGAGCGCGGCACCTTACGGACGCAACGCCTTTGGATAAACTTTTTCTTCACCATTTTGGCTATGGTAAGACTAAAAAGATAAGAGTGCCAAAACAATCATGAAAAGGGGCAGTTAAATAGGGCTAAGCCGTCTCCTCAAGCAGTCCAACAACCTTCTCGAGATAAAGACAGAATTAATTTCTCCTCCTAAAATTAAGGGCAGAGTCAATTCCTTCACTAAAGCCAACATGGCGCTTCGGTTTCCAACATTAACTGCGCAACGCAACCGGTGCGAAAGTGGTGCACTTTTTCATGCAGAGCAGCTCAACGAACAGAACAACCGAGTTCTTCTTGTTACAAAGGAGAAGACAAACACTTGGACAATTTTCAGGCTTGGATGAAAACACTCGAACCTATCCTAGGTTGTTTTCACAGCCTAGATGAGAGCCAGAGGTGCTTGCCCTATCTCGGGTTGATTTCATAACCAGATGAGAGCAAAAGAGCTGAAAAGACGCTTGAGCTCACAATTCACAAATCAAGAGCAAAAGAGTTGGAAAGATGCTTGTGCTCACCTTGTCCCAAGTCTTTTCCAGCTTAGATGAGAGTAAGAAGGCTAAAAAGCCCACACTCGACCTATCCTAGGTTGTTCTCACAGCCCGAATGAGAGCCAGATACCGGACGAAATAACCCAACTGATCGAGCACCGATGCTCGACAAGACTCACGAAGATATAAAGACAAGAGCTAGACTAGTTGGAGAGACACAACTCAAAGGAACCTAGATACGCCTACCAAGACTAAGGCTTATATCTAGCACATATTAAAGGAAAATTCCAAAGTCCGAGAAAACAACTTAGAAAGATTCACTCGAATGATTTAAGCAAAATAGTCAAGATAAATACAGAGAACCAGAATTCCTTTACAAAGCACAATACAAAGTATATCCTTACAAAAGGAAGGCGCTCGGGCACTACAAAGGCTAACCTTTAGCTTTGTCATCAGAAGGGGGAGATGAATATCAAGCTTCTCAACGATGAAGTTGGCCAGGTTGTCAACCTCAGACTCAGCGTTCTCGATGGACTCCAGGTAGTTGTCATCATCGGTGTCCTCCCTAAGTTTTTCTAGAGGGACCGACAGAGCAAGAACACGGATATGAGCCAAAACGTTCTTGACACATGCCTGGACCTCATCCTTCACGAAGCTCTGAAGGCGCTCAGGAATCAGCGGGATGAACTCGCCTCAGGTCCTCCAATCATCTTCAGAAGTCCAAAGAAGCTTTGCAACAGTCTTGAAAGACTTCCACAATGTAGCAAACCGTTGGTCAGATGTAGCCAGCTTCTTGGATAAATCCTCAATGGTCTTCATCCCCAGCAAAAGATCCTGGTCAGCACCAAGTCTAATCAACTAGGCACGAGCAAGCTCTTCTTCGGTATGAGCCTTTACCTCCTCGGCCCTATTGTGATTAGACCGACCGATATGTTCATATCTTCAAGATCAGTCAAAAGCACCTGCTTAACTTTTCAAAGGGTTGATCAAGACAATAAAACAAAATCAGGCAAATAAGGAGCAAAAAAATAAGAAAAAAAGGGATCAAAGCACAAAAGAACTTGGAATACCATCACACTCTTTCTTTGCAGCCTCCACCTCCTTCAAGGCTTCCTGGACCGTAGCATCCCTCCGCTCCTCTGCCTCAATCACCTGAGCACGGAGGGCCCTTTCCTTCCTTTGGTGTGTCTGACGCTCGGACTCCATCTTGGCCCAATAGAGGTTTAGCTCCATCTTTAGAGCACTAATTTTGGAGGACAACTTTTGCTCGGTCTCAGCCAAGAAAAAGAAGTCGGCATGGTCCCGAGAGAAAGATTGATCAAACAGGACGAAGAGAGAGAGACAAGGCATAAGAACCCAAGAGGCCGAGCAAAATAATAACTTCAGGAAAACTTACCTGAAGTTTTCCCCCAAAAGAAGCAGCACCAGCCACCAGGATCCCCCAGTCCGTAGTCAGCTCTGACAAGTGATGGGTGGCGTCGAATTCCTGCATCATATTGTCATCTAGACGCTGACTACTAGTACCAAGAACAACATGAGGAGAAACTGACGGGTGCGAAGACAACAAGACCAAGGCCACAACCTGGGCAGTAGAAGCCCCAGCTACCTCCGTGGATGGACCCGCCGCCACGGTCACCATCATCTATAGAGTTGGTGACTCTGTGGCAGCATGATCATCAGGGGCCACCGTATCCCTCATAGCCGCCTCGCTGACCGTACGTTCTGAGTCTTGAGACTTAGTACGCACGACCATACCAGCGGACTGAGAAGAAGCCGATCAAAGGTTGAGGGAAGGCAAGGGTAAAGACCTGCAAGACGATGGACAACCTCAATGATATAGGAAAAGAGAAAATAGAAGCAAGCAACCTAGTTGGGATTCACTTACTTGGCCATCTTCTTCTTCAAACTAAAACCCCCAAGCCGAGCTAAAGGTTTCGGCGGAGGCATGGCGGCAGAAAAGACATCATCACCACCTCACGCCAGGGATGGCGTGAATGACACCTGAGCTCTAGAAGAACTCAGGCTCAACGACTGCTTGCTGCAAAAAGGACAAGGACAAGTCAAAAGAAGCACCCAAGAATAACAGCAAGAAACCAAAGATACAACGACAACTCACTAGAGAGTGACAAGGGCCGCATCATCATCCTCGCCCTCGAGCAACTCAACCACAGTACCATCTAACAAAAGAGAAAGTACTCAGTTATGCACGCAAACAAACAACGAAGGGGATAAAACAAACTGATGTGCCCGGTTGATGAGGCTTTTCGGTGGTAGACGCGCTCGCGGAAGCATCATCTGCCCGCGCCCTCTTATTGATGGAACAAGGAGCTCGAGGGAACTGGGCGTGGCACATATTCAACATATTGGACTAGTTCATTACAAGAAGCACCAGGAAGAACCGTGGATACTAGAGACTTACTAGCCAGAGCCGCTACGGCTAGACTTGCTCCAGCCCCCTCCCCAATTGGGTTATCATCAGTAGGAACCGGATCAACAAAGTTACGCCCCAATTCCTACAAAACGACCAAGGAGAAGGAATAAGCAGAAAATTGAAGACAGAAAGTACCAATAACAAAAGATATATGAAGAAAAGTACTCACAAAAGTAAAACAACTCATAGTAGGGGGCGGATTATCTCCATAATATTCGAGAACTGCGTGGGGGGCAATGGTCACCCCCTTCAGAACCTTCCTCAGGCACTCTAGTACCTCTTCTTCAGTCAACTCAAGGGCAGGAACCATCCGAGATGGGTCCTCAGCCCCAGAATACTCAAAGCCGAGATGCTTCCTCTCCTTCAGAGGTTGAACTCGGTGACGCATGTAGCTTGCAATGATCCCAAAACCGATCAAACCTTGCTGCTTCAGAGTCCGGATTCTCTCAAGAAGTGGCTTGATGGCCTAGAGCTCATCGCTGGTCATGGGGTTCTTCTCCCAATGATCATTAACCAAGGGACCAGAACCAAAATGAACAGCAAGGGGAGGAATCATGTTCGCAGCATAAAACCACTCGAAACGCTAGTCTCAAATAGAATCAACAAGATCATAATAAAAAAGAGGGCTTTCTTCCCCTGACGGAATTGGATGCCACAACCACCCAATGGAGAAGTACTGTCGCTCCGAGGATGCGGCTTCAAATGGAAAAAGAAACAAAATAAAGAGATTGAAGGAATGATGCTAATAAAAGCTTCATAGAGATGGACGAACACTGATAGATGAAGGACAGCGTTCGGAGTAAAGTGGTTTAGAGAAATGCCAAAATAATGAAGGAAGCGATGAAGAAAAGCAGAAGCAGGCAAGCAGAGGCCAGCTTGAACGAAAGAGATAAACAGGACGATCTCACCAGGACCAGGAGTAGGAACCCAATGCTGGCCTAGGACTTTCTAATTAGCAAAATCCTTCTCCTGGATTAGGCCGTCGCTGACCAAATCATGCAGTTGATCCTCTGTTGTAGTTGGAATCGACAAAGCTTCTCCGCAGCCCTCATGGCAACGAATTCCTGATTCTCGATGACCGAAAGCAACACCTCCTCGTCCACCAAGACCTCCTTTGACTTGGTCGACGACTTCTTCTGGCCCATACAATGGTGAGGATCTTGATGAGGACATGACACTATCGGATACGACCATTGATTATAAGGTGCGCTCGTTCCTATATTTACATAGTAATTTTGGATACAATTCACTTAGTTCCACATGTACATGTCATTATTTGAATGTAGCTACAAATATGTCTCAAAGTGCAAGTCCATCAAAGTTGAACTTTCGGTTCGTCGGCAGCCCGATAGTGCTCCATTGGGACGGCCATAACTCATCCATCCGGAGTGCGATCGAGGTCAATGAGCACTTGATGGAAAGCTTATTTGATAAGCTTTCAAATAGATCTGGTCCTACCTCAATATCACATTGGCAAGGTCTCTAAATTATCGAGACATTCTGCCGCTATTTCTATCAGGTGCTACGGCATCGTCTGATGCTTGTTATTCACACTTGGGACCCAGGCCCAAGTTGGAGCATGCCCCAAGAAGATAGAGAACACCTAAGAGGTGACCAAGTACGTCATCCTCCTTGTCCACCACCTTAGGAGGCCAGCAAGGACTAGAGATGGCAGCGGATCGGGTTCGGGTCGGATACCCGCGGGTTTCGGGTCCTGTGGTTTCGGGTTTGGGGATGGTTTTTCACCCACGGTTTTCGGTTTCGGTTTCGGGTTTGGTATCGGGTTCGGTTTCGGGTTTGGTTTTTCACCCGTGGATATCCAATGGATATCCAAAATAAATCATTTGGAATTAAAACTCATGTTTTATAATATGCTAATAATAACTTGTTTACTTATATTATTAAATCTATTCAAAATTGACTCATGAAAATATTTATTATTTATTGCCTCTTATTTATACATGTGAATATGTGTATATTTATCCGCGGGTTTCGGGTATCCATTCGGGTTTCGGGTATCCGTTCGAGTTTCGGGTATCCGCGGGTTTGGTTTTGGTGATGGATTTCCACCCGAATCGGTTTTCGGTTTGGGTTCGGGTTTCGATTTCGGGTTTCAGTTTTGGGTGCACGGAGACTCCACCCGATCCGTACCCGACCCATTGCCATCCTTAGCAAGGACGTCCAAGCCAAGCCGGAGGCCCAGTCCAATTCGAGTTCGAGTCTGCTTCGGCCTTCTGGACCAGTCTGCAATAAAACGGACGCCCAGGACGCATCCGGACTCCGTTTTCGATGATCCATATATGGATGGAAAGATAATTTCATAATCTAACCAATGGCTTTGGTTTGAGATCCAAATTCCATCAGAGTCAACAGGAATCATCGAAACAAGTTGACATCCAGAATCTGTCAGGGCGCTGCGTCGCCGTCTTTTGGGCCGTTTGGGCCTTGTAATGTGTCGAGACTCCTTAGCGACGTGAGTAGGGGTTCTTGGATGCCCCTTAAGCTTTATAATCAGTAGCCGTCACCTGTGTTAGGGTTTGGGTTTTGCTTAGATTATTCTGTCCATTGACAGTCGCCGTCTTTCGGTTTGCGAGACCCTAACTTCGAGTGCTTAATCATTCATCTGCAATTGTCACTTCAATTGAGTTGCGTTTTATCTTGTTCTTGCTTGTGTTCTTCGATTCGCAGTATGGATTAGCCTTTGTGGCGAGGTCAACCAGATTGTGACACGGTTGATAACCAGAGGAGACGTGGTGCTAAGGTTGCAGGGTTCGGGTCTTTGTGATCTGAAGCCGGATCGGTGTGTCGCTTCCGACCAAATCGATAGTTATCTTGAACTTGATGGAAGATCGGGAATCGCGTCCCCATCAGATCTGAGTTCGGTGGCAAAAGTTTGATGGCGGCGGCAACGGCGGCGATGGAACTCTGGGGGTTAGGGTTTAGCAAAGGCCGAATGCTAAAGGGCAAGGACAGGGCAAGAAAGAAAAAAAAGAAGGAAGGCCCTTAAATAGATTTACAACGGTAAAAACACGGCCCATCAGGCCCGCTTAATGCGGCATGGAAACGCAATGGTCTATTTCTTGCCATAACTGACATGGCCGAAATGACGGATGACACAACTTTTCACAACGGTACAGTGCAACGGGCAGATTTCAGACTTATCAATTCACACTGCGCCATTGCTGAATTGTTTTGTATTGCACAACTCAGAAAGAACTTGACATCCACAAGAATCACAGAAGACGTTACAGTACACCTCCAGATATCCCGGATACTTCAGAAACAACCCAGATGATACTCAAAAGCACTCAGACAATAAAAAAGGAGACAACAACTGAGAAAGAAAGATTTTTTATTACAAATATCATCAAAGGGCATAAAGGTTATAGATCTTACAAGACCCAACGAACTTGGTACTACAATGAGCAAGGCAGCAATAAAGAGCCCAGGCAGAACTCGGCTCTGAAAATGACTACGTGCTCCTAGCCACAACATGGTAGAAGATAACCAACTCGCATGCACTGCTTTCTTCAAAGGAAGGATGCAGTGCATCCAAGACGGATATCAGCAGCATAGCGGGACAACTCAGACCAGGCAAGGCTCACAGACATCAGTCTATCCAAGCCCGATGTGATCCTAGATCAGACGCTGATCTGCACTGGATAGTCGCAAGGCAGTGTGGAAGGATCAACTCGAAGCTACTAGATGATGGAATGCATCCCACATCACAAGACTTCTTCCACCTGCCACCACGTACTACTTGGTACAATGCTGCTGCGAGATTAGTCTACCTCTAATCTCAATCACAAGACTTATTTCACTTGCTACAAGACTTACAAGACTCATAACTCACGCCCGGGGGCTGATTTACTTCACAAACTATCATATTCATGACTACGGAGGCTCCGGACTATACAACAAGACACTTGATGAAGCGAGGCAGCACACCATGAGGGTATTTATAGGCCAAAGAGTGGCGTACATAGACCAGGAGCACCAACAGAACAAGCCTAACAAAGGTCTAAGTGAAAAGACAGAAAGCAGTAAGAAGAGGACACACGCGTGAAGGAACAGTATTCAAGGACAAGCATATTCAAAAGAATATACCAACACTGTACACATCGTGACTATAGGGAATTTAATTCAACTGCCAACCACCACCAACATCAGATATAAAGCTAGCTACCTAAGAAGACAATAGAAGACCCTCTATCCAAGTTCTTAATGATCGAAAAGAACACAAAAAGATGCTCGGGGGCTGCAGGGTACATATCCTGAGAAGAGATTTTCAGTTTTTTCAACAACCAAAATTCAAAACCCTCCAACTTTTTGTTCTAAATAGCAAGAGGCTCGGGGCTACACTCAGTGAGCGCACGTCAATTGAAAGACTTCTTCAAGACAGGACCAATTTAAGGCTTCATGTCGAAAGAACCCAGAACGAAGAAAGTCTTCGAGTTTAACCATGAAATGCTCGGGGGCTTGTTGATGCGGGACCCACAGGGTTCCCCAACAATGTGACTACAAGTTGTGGGCCCTGGCTTGCCCCACAAACTGGAGCAAGGAGAGGTGTAGCATCCACTACACCGAATCCGAGTAGAATAGGCCAGACTAGCCGGAATCCTATGGAAAGTAACTTATGTATCTAGTTCAGAACACCTTCTTCGGATCCAACTAGGATTGTAACTGCACCACAGCCTTCTCTATCGATATAAAGAGAGATTGTGAGCACCCCTGTAAGAAGAGACAAGATAACACAATCAATCCAACGCAAAGGCTAATGCCGACTGGACGTAAGGTTATTACTCGATCACGATCGAGGGCTCGAACCAGTATAAGTCGACTGTCTCTGCGTTCACCGTCGAGTTCTAGCACGCGCCGAAGCCCGAACAACTGTCACAGGTACCCCCGTGGCAGGCTATCGATGGTCAAACACCGACAAGGGTTCACTATGAAGTCTTTCAAAGGTTCGTATAACAAGTTAGGGCCGCTAGGTTTTCAATCGGTAAGTAGATGTAGGAACCCCTTTCGAATGGCACAATTCCTTCACGGCTATACACATGGGAACAGAGGCTGTCCTATACCCGTCTTGGCAAGCCCCTTTTGTGCCCTTTCAGGATACCACTAACAAGCTAGAAAAGGTCGTCATACTTGACTAAAACCAGATCCATATTACACTCATAGTTATACTGTAAGTCCCAAATGATCACTTACAGATAAGTCTTTATAAAGAGAAATCTAGAGCATCACAAAAACTATGCTCTAGCCCCCTTGTTCCTTATTAAAAAGCATCTTTTAGTGTTTATTATATATTCCATTAGTCAAGTTACAAGACCATGGTCTTTAATTGAGCGCTAGCATCATACTACCTAATGCATAAACCCATAGTATCAAGGTACAAGATATGAAAGCTAGGATATCCTTAATGGTAGCCAAGGTATACACATGCACGATGATTAAAATGTGATTAATGTGAATAGGATAACGAGGATGATCCCATGCTATATTTGCCTTGCTCAAAGTGTTCCTTCTAGTCCTGCTGGTTCGTAGCTCCAAAAGATGTGCCTCTTGATCACCATATAAAACTCACCGACTAGACATGATCATAAAGCACCACATAAGCATCCAAGCATAAACATGCATAAGATACAAATATGACTAGATTAGAACAGCACACCAAACATAATAAACGGCAAGTAAAAAGGTTTTAAAGATGTTCTACACATTTCTTCAAACACACAGGTGCAAAGCACACTAAACGGAGCTACGATGAAAAAGAAACGACTATCGAAAGATTCACTTTATATGAGAAAAAGAGAACTTTAGGCTTCATTTATTTTAATAATTATAAAAAAACATGTAAAAGATATTTTAGAGAAATACCAAAATTAAGTCAATTATATTTGAATTAGAAAACTAAAATAAAATTATTCATATTTTATTTATAAATCTTGTTGCATAATCATTAATCAAGATACGATTTAAACCATGAAATTACAGAGCTTGTGACATGGTAAACATTATTACTAACGCGTAGATTACGTCGTTACGAATGTTATTGCAACTTGAAAGGACCAAAACAGAGCTAAAACAGATAAAGTTATGAAAGATATAAGATTGGATGGCAGTTCTATAAATAACCGAAACTATTTTTGAATAAATAAAAATCTGAATTTAAAACAGGTGAGGGATGTGGGTTTAAATAGAAGATAACATAGGGTCTCGTTTGCAAAGTTGCCGGCGAAGGGGTATCTTCTAATCTGGACGGCTGGATCAGGTCCGACGCCTTTGGATGGATGCGCGGGGTTTGCGGCTAGAAACAGGAGACCAGCACAGCCGTGGCCATGACCGGCAGCGAATACCTCGCTGGCATGCACAGGAAAAGAGCCTACGGGCCTCGGTTTGGCACAGGAAAGGAACGGGAAGATAGAGGAGCCATCGGCGAACTCACCTAGGGCGTTCTCAACGGCGGTGAAGGCTCGGCGAGGGCTCAGGGCTGGACAGGGCAGACATCATCTTTCTACGAACCACATCGACGATGAGCAAGGAACAGAGGGCAAGAAAGAGCAAGAAAAACGGCTCTGCAGCTTCGTCACCTTGGCGCGGAGTCCGGCAATGGTTCAGCAACAGCAGCAGGGCAGCGAAGGGCGTCAACAACGGAGGTGGCCTTGTCGGTTCGTCGGTGAGATCCAGCAGTGAGCGCAGGGAGAAGCTAGGGCTACCTTTTATAGGGCTCAGGAGTGCTGTTCACGCCGAATCCTAGATGAATCGGGATCGAGCGACAGCGGCAAAGTCCGGGTCGATGACAACGGGAGGTGGAAGACAACGCTGACGTGTGGGCTCCAGCGGCCAGCGACACAGGTGCGGGGTCCACCTGTCGGTGAAGCGCGATGGGGAGGGAAGGCCTCCGCATGGGCTTAGCCTGCTGGGCTTGGCCTAGTGACATGGGCCGCGCGAAAGAAAACGGGCCTGAGGGAGAGGGCAAGGTGGGCTGCGAGGGTGGAGAGAGATGGCTGGGCTAGTTGGGCCACCAGGCCGAAAAGAGAGGGAGAGGGTTTTTCTAAATTCCTTTCTTTTTCTTTTATTTTGAAGCCTTTTCAAATCATTTCAAAAGCAATTTGAATTCATTTTGGGTTTTGGATCAAAACCACTCAGCACGTTAAAACCAATGCAGAGGCATGTATGTTCAAACATGTTGCTACCTTATGATAAATTTTAATTTAATGAAAAATATTATTTTCCTATGTTTTCATGAGCACACAAATTCAAAATTAAATCAATTTCACTCTATTTCAAAAGGGGCAAATTTTAGGGTGTTACATGTGACTCAACCGAACAGTGATAGTGAGTTTCATTGCGATATCCGTAGAGTACAAATCATCATCTGGATCCCAATGTTACCATCGGACAGTGAATCGGCTCACTGCAGCTCTAACATATCCAGCATTGATGATAGGCCAGATGGAATTCTATGTTCCGTAGTAGTGATGTCTCATTAACGTGAATCTTTCCACGAGACATGACATAGTCAAAGCTGTGCTGCCCAAACTGAGTACAAAGTGGTAGATGTGTTTATTTGTGTTCATAGGGATGAGCATCCATGCACATGAGCAATGAATGTAAAAGATGTCGATCAAGGGCCTTTTGGACCTCTACAGTACTATCGAACTCGGCTGAAAAATGTCACTTTAGACCAAAAAGACGTCAGATTCTAGTGTGAATTATAAGAATCCAAGAACCTGGCTTATAAAAATCCGGCTAGCTCTCAGCACTTCTATATGGATATAAAGGTTAGGAAAATGACTCCTCTCTCTCTCAAAAAGAGTTGTAGCACTATAGAGACAAGGGATTAGCCATGCAATTAGGAAATTAAATACTGTCAAGATCATAATCCAGAGATGCAAATAGCCTTGTTATGTATTATTATCCTAAAGAGATTCAGTGGCACTAGCGCCCAGACGCCCACGGCTGCTCCTCCCCGTCTGCTTGGATTCGCGCGTCACCCGCGTCAGCTCTATTTCCCATGCTTGCATCCGAACCGTCCGCTTCAAATCTGTTGCCCACACTGCTCGGATGACTCGCCTCTGCCTCTTCCACATCGGCTTGGTGTCTGTCTCTTCTAGGCCGCCTAGAAGAGTCGACCCCGCCCCTTCCACAATAGAACCGCATGGTCTGTGCCTCCTCCCCCACACCGCCGGTGGTGTCCTGTGCCTCCTCCACGCATCGGTGGCTACGGCTTGTCCCTGCCCGCCCTCATCGACACGAATGTCAGCGGTCTACAGTTGCAATATGAAACACTCGAATGCAACATATATTTGAAACAGATGAAGCATTTGGGACACACGCTTGGAACATGTGTGTGAGACATATGCAACATCCAGATAACACAATTGCAGTATGAAAACACACTCACTAACTGCAACATAAGACTAAAATAGCTGAAATATTTAGAACATACCGTTGCAACATATGTGTGAAAACATATGCAACATCCAGATAAAAAATGATTGCAACATACGTTTGGAAACAGATAAAACATTTTGAAGAAACGCTTGCAACATGCTTTCGAAACACTTACAACATATGCAACATTTGCATCATCACCTGATCTACTTTTGCAACATGCGTAAGAAACAACTGCAATATACCTTTGAAACGACTGAAACATGCATAAGAAACAACTGCAATATACCTTTGAAACGACTGAAATACCTGAAACATACATTTACAACATAGCGAAGGGGAAATGAAATTCCTAGTTTGGTTTTGGCTAATTGAAGAAACCTATTTGGACTAACTAAATTGAGATAGGTTGGTCCAAGTCCAAGTGATGGAGCTAGATGGCACTTAAGTGATGGAGATGACCAAAATGATGGTGATCAAGCGCTCCAACTTGGAAAAGAAGAAAGAGAAAAACAAAATCCTATGGGCTCAAGGCAGAGGTACAAATAGGAGTTTTGTTTTGCCAATCAAGATGCAATAGAATGCGTAATTGGATTTAGGTTAGATGGTCGTACTATTAAGAGGGGAGCTCTAATCGGACAATTCGGTCATCTAGTGCCACTAGGTGTTGGACTTCTATGCATATGCATTTAGGCCTAGTGTACAACAGATGATTTATTGGGGGTTAGTGGTTGATTTTGATTTGTCAGTTACTAATAACAAATATGGTTTTCATGGTCAATATGAATCAGGTTGATTATTGGGTTACTAGTAACTGAAAATTGATTTGTAAATTACTAGTAAACATACATGGTGTTCATGACCATTATCAACTACTATGCATGTTTCTTGGTGTCTCTCGAAGGCTACTTAAGGTGACACTCTCCTCCTATCCGAGAGCGAATGACAAACAACCACGCCTCACTACTTCGCTGCTATATATGTTGCTCTCTGGCATCCCTGTCCGGGTTCCTATGCGCAAAGGAATAGGGAGAGCATGCCTCTGAAACTGGCGCCATTTGCGAGTTCACCTGCTTGGATGAAGACCGACAATCACGTTTTTGGTGAGTGTCTTCCATGCAACTGCTCGTTTTTTGTTCTTCTTCCTACTACTTTTGATGGAGGTGGTGATCGGCACTGCAACCAGCTTTGTCAACTAGCTTTGGCAGAAGGGTATGCTACTATTGCAAATAGTGTTGTATTTTCTATAACTGAAAGCATGATCAGTATCATGTTCCTTAATCTGGTTACGCGAGATCACACGTGCACATGTCTGATGTCACCAATATATATGTTGTTAATATTTTTCTGAACTAAACCTTTTTTGAGAATTACACAGTACAACATAGACACCCACACACGTTGAAAGCCCTAGTTTGGTTTTGGCTAATTGATGAAACCTATTTGGATTAACCCTTTGTCTAAAGTGATTGATGAGTTAGGGTGGTCCAAGTCCAAGTTGTGAGCTAGATGATGGTCATGGTGAGGTGTTGGCCAAATTCAAGTTTAAGTGCTATAACATGGAAAAGAAGAAAGAGAAAACAAAAACCTATGGAGATCAAGGCAAAGATATTGATAGGGTTTTTGTTTTGCCAATCAAGACACGATAGAGGGTGCGATTGGGTTTAGGATAGATAGTCGTACTATGTAGAGGGGAAAACCATGGTTAAAACACTTATCAAGTGCCACTAGGTGAATTCATGCTTCCGTATGCATTATTAGGACCTAGTATGCTAACTTCTAATCCTTGAAAAATGCTTTGAGAAAATGCTAACACACGTGCACAAAGGTGAGACACATTGTGGTTAGCACTTGGGAGCAAGAGTGAAGAGATAAGAGTTGAAAAGGATTGAAAAAGATCAACCGGACTCATGGGGTTAGGGGGTTCGGACCATCGGGTGATGGGTTCATAACCTAACCCTAGGTCTCTGGGTGTTGGCACAAGCTCTGAACCCTGGTGGCGAGTGGGTGAAAGCTCTAGTTTGGTTTTGGTGAATTGATGAGACCCTTAGTGCTAACCTAGTTTATCAAAGTGATCATGAGATAGGTAACACTATTCCAAGTGGTAGAGCAATGTTGAAGATCATGATGATGGTGTGGTGGCCATGGTGATCAAGTGCTTGGACTTGGAAAAGAAGAAAGAGGAAAACAAAAATCTCAAGACAAAGGTGAAACTTGATAGGAGCTTTTTGTTTGGTGATCGAGACACTTAGTGAGAGTGATCACATTTAGGATCGATAGCCGTACTATTAAGAGGGGTAAAACTCATATCGAAATGCGGTTATCAAAGTGCCACTAGATGTTCTAACTCATTGCATATGCATTTAGATTCTAGTGAGTGCTAACACCCTTGAAAATGTTTGTGAAAATATCGTGCACAAGGTGATACACTTGGTGGTTGACACATTTGAGCAAGGATGGCGAAGTTGGAGTTGAGGAGGCATTGTTTATAGTGACGAGACGCTAGACCGGTGCGTCCGGTCACTCAGTGTGTAGTGGCGTGGTGTCGGTCGATTGACCGGATGTTGGCGCAAGGAGACGACCTGATGTGACGGAGGTGCGTCCGGTCGCCTATGACGTACGTTGACGCAAGCGTGTAGGCGAGAAAGAATCGAGCGGACGCAGGGGCGTGTCCGGTCATGCTTGACCTGACGTGTCCGGTTGTGTTTTTGCCGCCCTGGGAACCTTACTGGAAACGATCTGACTCTGCGTTGGTGCGAGTCAGGTCAGTGCTGTGGTGCGTCCGGTCGGTGGCGCGAGGACTCGGGTGCATGCATGACTTGACACTGCTTCGGCACATCCGGTCACTCTGTGCTGCGTCCAGTCTCAACTTAATAACTGTGCGCAATCAACTCGACCGTTGGAATCGGGTGGCTGAGGTCAAACACGGTGACACGTGGCTGCAATCCCGTGACCGGATGCAGGGTGGCGTGCATCCGGTCATCCTGATCGGTGCATCCGGTCGCGTCAGGAATGCAGGCAGCAGTGAGCTAATGGCTCTATTTCATGGGGGCTTCTATGTACGCCCCATGGCCGGCTCAAGCTTACTCTCTTGGCCATTTGCATTGACATAGCAACCTTGTGAGCTTAGCCAAAGCCCTCCCACTCATCTCCATCATTATTTCATCATCTTTGTGAGATTAGAAGTGAATCCAAGTGCATTGCTTGAGTGATTGCATCTAGAGGCACTTGGTGTTCGTGTTTCGCTGCGGGTTTCGCTTATTACTCTTGGTGGTTGCCGCCACCTAGACGGCTTGGTGCAGTGAGGATCGTCGAGCGGAGAAAGGTTCTTGTCTCCGGCTCCAATCGTGGTGATTGTGAGGGGTTCTTGAGCCTTTCCCGTGGGAGATCACGAAAGATATCTCTAGTGGATTGCTCATGGCTTGTGTGATCCTCATCTTGTGTTGGTTGTGCGGCACCTTATTGAAGGTTTGGCGTGTGATGCCAATTAGTGTGTGAACCTCTAAGTGAGTGAATCGCCACAACGAGGACTAGCTTGCCGGCAAGCAAGTGAAACTCAATAAAAAATCATCGTGTCATCATTTGATTCCGAGGTGATTAGTCTTCATTGATATTCATTTTTGTGATTGATTGGCTCCATTGGTGATTGGCTCATTCCTCTACATGGAGGTATAACACTCCATCCTTCTCGTGTATTTACACTTCTTAGTGTAGCTTGGCTCTTTAGTGTAGCTGGTTTTTTAGGGCAAGTAAGAGTCGTGTCTAGTGGTTAGTAAGGCTCTTTAGTTAGTCTTTGAGAGCTCACTTAGTATAGTGACATAACCTTTGTATGCTTAGAGACAATAGCAACTAGAATTGTGGTAGGTGGTTTGCATTTTTAGTAGGCTAGCACAACATTTGCTTCGCCTCATATTTGTCTAACCACTTTGCTTAGTGTTGTTGTAGAAATTTTTATAGGCTATTCATCCCCTCTAGCCATGAGGACCTTTCAGGGGGTCCGGACTATTGTGCTTGAGTCTAGTTGAAGTAGTAGAGGGCAACGCAGCTGCAAGCTAGCTCCGAACCCAGGTGTACCTGTGGTCTGGACCAAGGAAGCCAACCTGGTTGGACACGTGGCGTGCCCAGGAGATGGCGACGGTGCTCCGGACCCTGAGGGTCAGTCCGGACAGCTGAATCAAACTCGGTTCGGACCTATTTTCCCTCTCTGGATGCTCTCTATTACGCTGTGGACTACACTGAGCAGCAGTCTAGACTAGGGTCTAGTTGCTCGGTCCGAAGGGCATGTAGGGAGCCGTTGGCAGCAACGGTCGAGTGACCATTTGACTAGGGACACGTGGCAGCTAGGGGTTTGTCGCAGTGGCTCCAGACGCTCCTGTAGATGGTTCAGACCACGGTTCAGAGCTTGGTCTAGACGCCCCCTTGGACATAACGGCTAGTGAGCTCTTAGGGCTCTATAAGTAGAAGAGGGACGGCTCTTGCTCACTCTCTTGGACATTTTGATCATCCATACATCTTTGTGAGCTAAGCCAATGCCTTTCCACTCATTCTCTTAATTGATTCATCAGTCATGTGAGTTTAGGGTGATACAAAGTGCATTTGCTTGAGTGATTGCATCTAGTGACACTTAGGAATCATTGTAGCTGCGGTTTTCGTGTTACTCTTGGTAGTTGCCACTACCTAGATGGCTTGGAGCAGCTTGAGATGATTGGCACGAGGTGGAGATTGTTCGTGGCCATTTTCGATCGAGATTGTGAGGGTTTCTTGGGCTTATTCCTCGGTGGAGCGCCAAAAGCCACTCTAGTAAATTGCTCATGAAGTTGAGTGCCCTCATCTTGTGTAGGTTCTTGAGGCACCCATTTGTTGGGCTAGGTATGGTGCCTATTAGCTCACGAACCACCAAGTGAATCGGCCTTCATAACAAGGACTAGTGTGACTGCAAGCACATGAACCTCGGAAGAAAAATCTTGGTGTCACTCTTGGTATTCTTGTGTATTATTTTCACTTGCCACGTTGGTATACCACTCTACTCTCTTGTATTTACATTACTTGTCATATTTGAGTAGAGTAGCTCTCTTGTGTAACTAGTTGCTTGCTTAGCTAGTTAGTTGTGTAGTTACCTTAGTTTCTAGCTAGCTCAACTAGTGTAGAGGGTAGTGTCTTAGCTTTGGTGTGTGCCCTAGAGATCATAATCACTGAATTGTGGTTTAGGTGGCTTGCTTTTGAAGTAGAGCTAGAGCAAAAAGCTTTGTTATTTGTTGTACTAATCTTTTGCTCTAGTACTTTGTAGAAGTTTTTAAATAGGCTATTCACCCCCTCTAGCCATTTGGGCCTCTCATACGGACGCACACTCACCCCTATGAATATAGGTATGCAAACTCTACCCTTATGAGCATCTTCGAAGGATTGAGCCGGCAGATCTTGAAATTCATGAAGTCACCACATGTGCCTCGCTATCGATGGGGGACATCGTCTATCACTGAAAGTATAGCGTTGTTAAATTCTAGAATAAATCCATAAAAATACGAGTACCCGTGCCAAGTCAAGGGCTTGAACCTTGGTGGGCAGGTTCCACCAAGGAACTCTACCAACTGATCTATGATTAGTTCGCTTTTTTTAATTTAAATTAATATTGAAATTACCTAAATTCCTAACAATAGGCTTATTGAGATGTGCTATCGCTATCCCACTATTTGTATCCCACGAACCAAACGCCACCTTAGTGCACTCTCACTTCTCGGTGCGCGCACCCAGGCATTCTCAGCATTCACAATATAATATATATATATATATTGTTAGCGACACAGTTGACCAAGTTTGGTGATTACTCACAGCTTACCTATAGTAGTGCTTCTGGAATAATACATACTACTGTAGGTGATTAAGCAGGTTAACCAAGTTTGGGAGCTGCTTTTAGTTGACACCCACGCTGATTAGCCTGACAGCTTCCTTGACTGGAGGAAGGTCTTATGCTTGCCCTCGGCGGATACGAGGAAGTTGAGGAAGGTGGCGTAGTCGGTATCCTTGTACCGCCGTGGGTTTCCTTCATCGACCAGCTCCGCCGCTGGCCCAATCATCCGCTCCGCAGGGACACTGTGGAAGGACGCCGCCGAGATGCGTGCCTGCGTCGAGTTCACCCGCACCCGGTGCAACTTGCTCTTGTACAGTCCGTTGCTGTAGATCTGCAACCAATCAGGGCATCATCATCAGTCTAATAAGTAAAAATTCAATGCATGATAAGAAACTTTCGTGTGCCCTGAAAAAACAGATAGAATAGATGCAAGTCTCTGTATTGCCTGCCGCTTCACCAACTTTTAATAATAGTACAAACAAAGCTGAGGATATCTTCTACCGTTAGGTTGGCAATTTCTTATTGTTATAGGTTCCAATTGACTATGATAGCAACAGGGCTGCCTTACTAAGTTACTATATATATTTGTTGGACAACATGGGTCGGCCATGTAATGGGAGAGGATAATAATTTCTAGTGAATCTGCGCCGACAAGATTTTTTCGGACTGATGTATGCAGCACTGAGAACCACTTACACATCCAAGGTTAGCCTAATTAAACTTTTGACAGTGGTGTACACACATTGGAAACTTTTTGTTATTGTTGTTAAACTGAACCTATTAGAAAATTGAAGTTGGAAGATGATGCGACCCACCTAATCCTTGGATAAGTTGAAGTGGATGATGCATACCTGCTGGACAGCTCACTGTTTCAACTTGTAATTTATGTACAAATGCTCCATCAGCATTTTGTCTCAACATTAACTGAACAGTGTACTACGTAAAACATCTAGTTTAATTTTTTAACCATTTCGTACCTGCTGACTCTCGCTCCACGAATAATTTCTTTTACTTCAGTTCTGCATTTGTCTAGTTCATATTGGATCTGAGAGTCTTGTTTTTTGTTCTAGCTTATATCGGTCTCCACTGGTGAAAAGTTAAAGTTAAAAAGCAACCTACAGTATGTATTTGAGAACAAAAATATAATAATTGACTATATTTCATGATAAATCTATCAAGTTCAACACTTGTTTTAGTACTATTAATATCGATAGTGTTCTTTATTAACATAAACTGGTAGATTTTAAAATAGTTTGATTTCGAACAAAATCGAATACTGTTCTCTCTCTTTTTTTTGATTGAAGTAGTAGAAATAGTATACGTATGCAAACCTCGAGGTGGTCGCCGACGTTGGCGACGATGGACCCTGGGACGGCATCGACGGTGAGCCAGTGGCCGTGGTGCAAGATCTGGAGACCCTGGACTTGGTCCTGAAGCAGGAGCGTGAAGAGACAGTAGTCAGAGTGCGGCGGCAGCCCAAGCGTGAGGTCTGGCTGCGGGCACGCCGGGTAGCAGTTGAGCATAATCTGCGAGTACCCCGCCTCCAACTCCCCTAGCAGACTCTGACTTTGACCGCAGGGGATTCCCAGAGCCTCTAGTGCTGCCTCCATGAGCTCCATGAACAACTCATGGTTCGCCATGGCGTACCTTGCTGCCACTTCCCTGCATGCAATTTCATTGTTTACATGAGAGCCTCCAGTTTCTAATACTTCTCGTTAGCAGACCCAAGTTGTGTCGGCTATTAATCGTCTAACAAGTAACAACAAGCTAGCCAGGGGCTTGACTAATTTTTGACCTACATGTTACCCGCCCCTTCTATGTTTGATCACGTAATTAAGACCAAATTTGTGGTATATTCATTGGTACTACCGATGATTATAAACTTGGTAAGGTTATAATATATTCATTGGTACTAACAGAATAGCTTGCATTTTAAAAATGATTGACGTGTAGATCATTCTGTTAGTGCTGTTGGATGTGCTAAAGTCATGATTGACGTGTAGATCATTAACCTTATTATTAAGTATATACCTGAGATCAGCGGGTTCGTCAGGCCACGAGGCGACGATGTCGTGTAGCGGCTGGCAGCCTAGCTTCAGGAAGTCGCGCCAGAAGAGCACTGCATCCTTGGCCTGGTTGAAGCTGGTGCCGTACCTCACCGGCGCCCGCACGTCCGGCGACATGTACCGCGCCCGGCGTGGCAACGGAAGCTCGAAGAACCGCCGCGCCACGTCCAGCAACCCGTCAATCAGCTCGCGCGCCACCCCATGGTTCACCACCTGCATGTATAGGCGTGCGCATGCATGCGCTCTGGTCTCTGCATGCATAGAAACAATGAAAATGCATGGCAGCCTGGCCTGTGCAGTGTACTGACCTGAAAGAATCCAGAGTGGCGGCAGGCAGCGTCGAGCGTCTCCAGCTCGGAAGCACGGTGGGCAGGATCGCGCAGGCGCGCCAGGTCGACGACAGGGAGCTTCACCCTGCCGAGCCCGTCGCCGGGGCGGTCGGCGTCCGGGAGGACGTACCTGTCTGGTAGCTTGGTAAAGCCATGGTTGCTGAGGTGCCCCACGCTTTTAATCAAGCAGTACGAGCCCTCCTCTTCAGTCCCGCGGTTAACGGCACCGCCTGTGTCTCCACGCTCCAACTCCAACTTCGTCGGTAACGCTGCTACCGCCTTCGCAGCTTCTCTCCCGGCGGCATGCTGAAGTTGGCGATCTTCAACGATAGCTGCCATGGTAAGGAGACGAGAGGAGAAAACAGAGTGGACTCCGGATTGGTGTCTACTCTAAAGCTTTACATATGGTGTCTTATTGTCACTCATCAATATGAAAGTGCTCTGTAGCACAGGGACAGCTACAGTATTATATATTGCCGACTTAAACGACCCAGAGGTCCATTAACTCACTCAGGGTTTTAGTTAATTAGGTCCATCAACTCCAAAAGTTGATTTCCAGGTCCATAAAAGTCCATGCCCTTCGTTTGGTCCTTAATCTGAACTTTCAGATTCGTAAACTTTTTAAATGGTTTACTGTAGGTTACCTCTCCGTTTGGCCCTTAGAGACTTGCTATTCCCTGTTCTATAATCTGATTTAGAGAATTTGGTGCAAAATAGATCTCCAATCTGTCTCATTGTCCAAAGATAGCCACTGGCTATTACTCAATTTTTGCTCGTGCGTGACGGCACTCAGGTGCGGGTCGTCTGGCGCACCACTTGTCAGCCTCGCCGAGTTAACACTTGAATTTGACCGAGACTTCTACGAGACGTCAGCCTGTTGGATGGCTTCAACAGTCGGCTGGTTTATTTGCAGTGTTCCAGCCAACGATGTGTTTCACAACGTTCATGGTGCGCGTTCACGACGCACTGCAGGTTGTTGGAGCCCTTGCACGGGCTTGCTACAAAACTTGTGTCAACGACTGCGGCGAGGACGATGGTAGGCTTTGGTGTAGCCGAGTGGACTGAGTATCTTGCCTAGGGGCCTTCTGCTGGCCACGGGTGGCGAGCTCTATTTTGTCACTGAATGCGTTAGCCAGAGACCGGCGGCTGCTCCCTCCGTGTGTGTGCCCTTGAGCAGGCGACAGACGAAGGACTGCCGATCAGATCTTTGATGGAAAAACCGTGATGATATGGTACTTCCAAAATATGGACAAAGAGAATTTAGAAAAGCTGTTGTGGTACCCTACTTTTGAAGTGGCTGTTCTATTTTAGATAATAGCCAAACATATAATTTGGAATATCTTTTTACATAAGCTCTTGGTGTTGCTCTTATTAGATCTAATGTGGCATGCGGATTCAGCAGCAAACATTGCATGAAATTTGCCAAGCTCATGCTTATCCTCTGACCACGTTGCCCTTTCCTTGCCACTCCCTCAAGCCTGATATCTATGGATCTGCTCTATCTCTGCTCCAGTAGTTGCCACCACCATTTACCGGTCACCGAGCTCTTACTGTCACTATCATTCCTCGCCTTGTGCCTCAACTCTGTCCTAGAAATGAGTTCTACCGAGTATGACTCTGCATCCTCTACCTTTGCACTCTTTGGACACAGAAACCATGTCAGAGCTCCTAGTCTGTCATACTGCAGCTGTCATGGTTGAGCTTTGAGCTCACGTGGGCCGTCATTACCACCTTGTACCATCATGCTCGAATGAGTGCGCTGTTGAATCTGCCATGGTACCAGCTGTAACAGAACCAACCAAATTATAAGAGCATAAGTACAAAAACAAACGCCGAAACGCTCAAATTTTTGAACTTGAGCCCACATAATCCCGGTAGTCAATCGAAACCGTGAAGGATTTCAAACCAGCTCGCTTACAACCAAGATCGCATCATTCAACATAATACATCACACGTTACATTTCACAAGTAGTTCGAAAATTAACTTACAACACCACGGAGTCGTAATTATTACAAACCAAATTTATAAAGTAGCGGAAGCATAACACACACTTAGTTTGAATACTACTGCCAGTCTTACGGATCAACATCCCACAAAAGCATTAAGATAAGTAAACTAAAAGATGATCACGCCCGAGTGATCTAGTTCTCATCACCCGCTGGGTGGAGGCAATTCTTGCAGAAACCCTAATATAGCATGTCATCTGCAACAGGAAGGGATAAACCCTGAGTACGGAAATGTACTCAGCTAGACTTACCCGTCGAAACGGAAATAAAGACACCAAGGATTATGCAAGGCTTTCATAGGTGGAGTTGGCTGACATCATATTTTGCGAAAAAGCATAAGTAATTGTAACTCTTTAACCTGTACTAGCAGTCATTTTTAACATTAACCTATCATCTATCTTAGCACCTATACTAAACATGCACTTGATTATAAGCAAACAGTAATAACCATAGTAGGTATAAATTGAGACAACATTATATCATCATCCACTTAACCATTTGTTCAATTAATGGAATCTACGTTGACGCTGCTCAAGTCAAGTGTTCACTAACCGGGACCGACGGCGATTCGAATCGAATTCCTATCCAGCTGGAGGGGTACTTCTAACACTCACCGAGACACGCCTGGCGAGGGCTGCTCAGGTCACCTTTGGTACAATTCAGCAGTCGCGGGTTCAACTGATATCGCATCCCCAAGGGCAACACTCTGCCAGGTGATAGGGATTCTAACCCCCCTTGGTCTTATGCTAATGTCCCCAAGCACATCCTTACTTCTGCCAAGATGCGACCTACCCTTCGATTCCTGGCCTGAACTGTATTACTCGGATTCACGGTCGGAACGACTTATCCGGCCAACAAAGTGTTAGACTGCGTTCAACATGACTCAAGGACGTACAACGAATCGGTCCTTAAACGACTCAGACGGGCATAGCTTCGCACCCAAGACGTGAAGTGTCTAGCGGCTACACTATCGAACACCCGCCCGGTCTCACATTCATTTTAAGCATGGTTCCATCCACGATAGCCAACATAGCCACTCGTGACCCACCTCACCTAATTCTCGCGGATGACCGAAAATCATCTGACTTCTACCGCACTAAGCAGGGCTAAGCATTAACACGTGGCTCAACTTAAATTGGGATTCAAGTCATATATCTGGACAAGGTAGATATAATGCAACAAGTGTTTTCACTCAATATCCTCCAACTTAATGCAGTAAACAAGTAAAAGTACTCAATTATATGTGTATACACAAGATGGGGTAGTATGCACCGGGGCTTGCCTTTCAGGAAAGAAGAAGGGCGGTGATCCGGGCACTCAGGTAACTCTTCAGCTGTGCTTCCTTCACTGGCTGGTTCTTCTGGCTCTCCTGGCTGCTCCTGATCCTCCTCTAGAATTGCTGCCTTGAACTCTAGGAGTGTCACTCCCTCCGGTACACCTATTGCATGAATGCACAATAAATCTCATGGATGCATAAGAAGGAATGCAACAAGCTCGGAATGAAATATAACTACAGCAATCCTAGTGCTCTATTCAAATCACTTCACAAAAAGTGCATATTTCTTCTCCGGTAGAGAAGTACTTACCTAATCTACATAACCTAATGTACAATTGTTCCTCCTCAGTCAAGGGCTTAACACCTAATAATCAACAAGAATAACATTACTTAAGCTTACCACCAACTTAAGCGTAATACAACGTAACATAGCTCTGAACAGCAGATCAGTAATTTCACTATAACTAGAGATCCAAAAATCCAAATGATATGATACAAAAAAATCTGAAAAGATTATAAAATGCTCTACAAGTCACTTTCATACCTCAAGACTTGATTCTCAAGTTTACTTAGTCGAAATCCTAAAGTTCCAGAAATCTGTCATCTCCAAACAGTGAGCAGCCATTTCTGGACAGCCACTTTAAACAGCCACAACTCCTAAACTACTAGGCCAAATACCACCAAATTTTGACACAAGCTAGCTTAACAAGTTTACTACCACTTTGGTATTCACAAGTTTCCCAGCAAACACCTTTATCAAGGTCCAAATCTAAAAATGCTACCAGCTGTCCAGAGAACCTAGAAATGTAAAAATTAAATATTTATTCATGTGTCAAACTACCCTTATGGCCAAACTAATGACACTACTAGGTCACATATGACATGAAACCATCAGAAAGTAAGGTATGTTCAACCAAATCATTTATTTTAACCCCTTTCTTAATTTACTTAATTAATTAAGTGGAAAATAAACCCATATGCAAACTGCTCAGGAAATTCTACAAAAATTACAGGAGACTCTACACCCTACTAGGAGGCTACTGTAAAAATTTGAACTAAAGTTATTCAAAGAAACGCCCTACACAAAATTCACATGCCAGAAGGGCTGATTTTTGCATAATTAACAAATCATAATGAAAAGTGTCAAACAACAGAAACAATATTTTTCTTAGCAACATTAGGGTACCAGGACACTCTCCATAAAATTTCATGAGCATTGCACATACAGAAAAATTATTAAAATTCATTCAAGTATCTCCTAATATAACATGACAAATTTGAAATGTAAAATTTCATACATCATAACTTGAAAAGTACTCAAGCAATAGTACCCAAATTTTTACCAGAGCTAGTATAGACATTTCAAAGACCTATTTAAATCTTCCAGAATTGGAATAACACATATCCATTTTATATTTTTCATAAATACTACACTTCACACAGATCCTAACAAACTTGGAGCCACCTCATTTGGATCTATAAAAGGGGAGATATGAAATGCACAAAACAGCATTCAAAACTATGAAATAAATAAAGAAAAATACAATTTACAAATCTAAGCCGACTACAGGGCCGAACCAATCCACCAGCGCGGCCCAAATCACGCGCGGCCCGCGTCGGCTCCCGCCCGCGCGCGTGGCCTGACAGGAAGGGCCCACTCGTCAGAGAGGCAGTAGCAGGGGAGGGGAAAGCGGTTGCGTGAGCTCGTCGCCGGTGAGTCAACCGGCGAAACCGAGGGCACCAGCGCGACCTCCATCTTTCCCTGAGCCGATTGAGGTAGGATGGTGGGGTTAGGTCAACCGGATGTGGCTCACCGATGGGGATGGCGGCTCGGCGGTGGTAGGCCGCCGTGCTCTAGTCATCTCCGGTGACCAAAACGGCAAGGGCAGAGAGGGAAAAGGACCAGCGAGCACTGGTGGAGAAAATGAGGTACACGAAATGGGCGGTGGTTCGACGGAGAGGCCGGGCCACATGCTCCGTACCACAGCAGCGCACAGGTTACTCCAGTGAGCTCCACGTTCCAGCTAGGCTACGATGGGATCCGGCACTACATCTTCGGAGGATGCACTACGACCGACGACGCACCCCATACGCACCCTAACTTGGCCAAGGACCAACTACAGAGGGAGAATGGGAAGAAGTTTGCCCAGGCGGCAATGGCGACCGTGGCGAGAGCTCGCTACGGTTCCCCCTCCGTTCCACCCTCTACAGCTCAAACCGTGAGATAACATCTTCACCTAAGCTTCTATAGGCCACGAGAATGATGAAACGGGGGCGAGGTGGGACGGAGGCGTGCTGTGTAGTGTTGGCCATGGAGGACCGTGGGGGCGGCGGTGCTCCGGTGAACTCTGAGCTGGGAAATCGGCAAAGCCGCTTACCGTAGGCTTGGCTGACTACGTGGATTGGAGGAGGGGGTAGTGAATGGTGTAGGAAAGCTCTGGGCAGAGGGGATTGGGGAATGCCGCGATGACACCACCGGACGAGCTCACCGGAGTGTCACTGGAGGTGGAAGACGGCATTTTTCTGCCCCGAGCTCGCGCGAGAGAGGAAAGGAATGAGCGCGCGTGGTCTGGACGACAGTGGGGACGCTCCTCTTCATGTTGAGCAGCTGGCCAAGATGCCAGGTCACGCGTGACACGTGGAGGACACGCGGCGGCGATGGCCTGAAATGGCCGGCCCCCACAAGCTCTGAAGTCTGAATGGGAGCCCGAAACCGATGACTGAAAGGGCGATTTCGTCATTGATTATCTCCTAAACTCGCCCGATTTAGCAAGAGGTGATAACAACAAAGTTGTAGAGCTACATGAGTACTACAACTTTGTCAATTGGAGCTTGGGCTGGTTTGCCATGGTTTAAGAGTTACATGGCTTCGAAGTGGCGTACAGTGAAACTGTATTTCAGTTTTAGACTTAGCCAAAACACTAAGTCCCAAAACTGCCCCAAAGACTGACTTGTGGGCTAGTTTTGAACATGTTCTAGCCATTTTCATGAGATGGCCATATTGAGACTTTTGTTCCCCATGAAATTATCTACAACTTTGATTAGGGGTGCTCCTCCGTGCAAGATCTCTAAGCTAGACTTTTTAAACAGTCAAACCAAGGCATTGTAGGGCTCAAAGCTTGGTCAACATCACCTAGGAGGGCATTTTGGTCATTTTGGTCAACATGAACATTGTTCCACTAATGATCCTAAGTGTAATTAAGATACTATAGGACATAATGTTCCACAATACCACATGGTTACACCAACTTTCAATTGTCATATTGGTTGAAACAAATAAAACAAGCATTTTAACTAATTGTTGCCACACCATGTTAAATCTATATGTTGCACTACACACATTTCATAAGCTACCACCTTTGAAACAAACTTAGTAAAGTAGGTTGCACACTCTTGTTACAAGCCAAACAAATGCATAATGAATGGAATGATGCTCATGCTTATGAAATGCAGGTGCAATTATGGAAGCCAAACACCTGGGGTGTTACAGCCCTCCCCCCTTATAAAAATCTCATCCCGAGATTTGGAAAGCATACCATTATTGATAGAATTCCTTATAACCCTCTCGCAAATAATCTTCCCTCTCCCAAGTAGCATCACTCTCACTACCTTGATTACTCCACATTACGTTTACCACTTAACCACTTGACTCCTAGTTACCCGCTCTCGAGTGTCAATCACACGAACTGGCTTTTCTTCATAAGTTAGATCAGATTCTAGCTTGATATCCCCTAACGAAACTCTTTCTTCAGGAACCCGAAGACATTTCTTTAACTGAGATACATGGAAGACATTAAAAATGACGCTCATTTCAGGAGGTAACTGGATCTTATATGCGACAGCTCCACTCTTTCCTATGATCTGGAAAGGACCCACGTATCTTGGTGTAAGCTTCCGCTTTACACCAAAATGTTGTACACTCTTCATAGGTGAAACTTTTAGATAGACGAAGTCTCCAACTTCAAACTCAATCGGTTTTCTACGGCGATCAACATAACTTTTCTGTCTAGATTGGGCTGCAGCCATATGTATTTTGATGGTACGGACTTGTTCCTCAGCTTGCTTAACAAAATCAATACCATAATACCTTCTTTCGCCGGCTTCTACCCAATTCAGTGGGGTTCTACACTTACGACCGTACAATGCTTCGAATGGGGCCATCTTAATGCTCTCTTGATAACTATTATTGTACGAAAACTCAGCTAAAGGGAACCATTTCTCCCATGAACCCTTGGACGAAATAACACACGCCCGTAACATATCTTCTAAGATTTGGTTAACTCGTTCAGTCTGACCTGCCGTCTGGGGCTGATACACAGAGCTTCTCACGAGCTTGGTTCCCAGAAGATGATGCAAGTGCTCCCAAAAACAAGCAGTGAACTGTGGACCTCGGTCAGAAATAATAGTACGAGGGATCCCATGGAGTCGGACTATCTGATTGAAGTACAACTCAGTATAGTCAGTAGGACGATAGTCTGCTCGGACAGGAATGAAGTGAGCCGACTTGGTTAAACGATCTACAATTACCCAGATAGAGTTATGATTCTTAACAGTGGGAGGAAGTCCAACAATGAAATCCATACTTATCTCCTCCCATTTCCAACCTGGGATAGAAAGTGGCTGAAGCAATCCAGCTTTCATGTGCACAGTTTTAACCCTACAACAAGTATCACACCTAGCAACATATGCCGCTATCTCTTTCCGTATCTTAGTCCACCAATAGTATGGATTCAGATCGTGATACATCTGACTGCTACAAGGATGGATGGACAACTTAGAGGAATGAGCTTCAGACATAATATGATTCCTAAGCTCTCGGTCCTTAGGCACAACTAACCAATCCTTAAACCACAGCACACCCTCTTCATCTACCCTGAAATGCTTAGTTTCTTGCTCGTTCATCTTACGCTTGATGTGGAATATACCGGTGTCAGTCTTTTGGAGCTCAATAATTCTACTCTTGAGAGTGCAACTGACAGTGATATGGTGCAAAACTGCTAGGTGTAGAAGGCGAGACAGATGAAAATCACTTTCAACTAAAGAATGACAATGAGACTTATGGCTCAAAGCATCGACAACCACATTTGCCTTGCCAGGATGGTAGTGCACTTGGAGATTATAATCTTTAATCAACTCAAGCCATCTTCTTTGACGCATATTCAAGTCGGGTTGGGTGAAGATATATTTGAGGCTTTTATGGTCAGTATAGATATTGCACACATTGCCCAACAGATAATGTCGCCAGACTTTCAAAGCATGAACAACTGCAGCGAGTTCTAAGTCATGCGTTGGATAATTCACCTCATGTTTCCGAAGTTGACGGGAGGTATATGCAATCACTCGACTTTCCTGCATCAGAACACCTCCCAAACCTAAGCCTGAGGCATCACAATACACATCAAATGGTTTCTCGATATCCGGTTGCGCCAAAACCAGAGCTGAGGTTAGGAGGGTTCGCAGTTTGTGAAAAGCTACATCACACTCAGGAGTCCAGACAAACCTGGTGTCTTTTTGCAGCAACCGAGTCATTAGCTTGGCTATTTTAGAGAAATCCGGGATGAAGCGACGATAATAGCCAGCCAATCCTAGAAAACTCCGGACCTCGTGAACCGAGATAGGAGCCTTCCAGTCTAGTACTTCTTGTACCTTAGTGGGATCCACCATAATTCCACCATCGGACAACACATGCCTAGGGAAAGGTACTTCACGAAGCCAGAATTTGCACTTACTGATTTTTGCGTACAGTTGATATTCACGCAGTCTTGTGAGGACTATACGCAGGTGTTCAGCGTGATCTTCCTCATTCTTAGAATACACCAAGATGTCATCTATAAATAGCACCATGAACTTGTCCAATTCGGGCATAAACACCGAATTCATCAAGTACATGAAGTGCGCGGGGGCATTGGTCAAGCCAAAGGACATAACAAAATACTCATAGAGACTATCTTGTAGAGAAAGCAGTTTTTGGAACATCTTCAGGACGAATTTTAATTTGATGATAACCAGACCTTAGATCAATCTTGGAAAAGATTTGGCTTTAGACAACTGATCAAAAATGTGTGGTAGAGGATACTAATTCTTGACAGTAACGGCATTCAGAGGTCTATAATCTACACACATCTACAACGACTGGTCTTTCTTCTTTACAAAGATAGCAAGACATCCCCACGGAGATGAACTAGGACGAATTAGCCCTTTCTTCAAAAGTTCGTTCAACTGTACCTTAAGTTTAGCTAGTTCATTCAGAGGCATCCTATAGGGTCTTCTAGAGATGGGTGCCGTGCCAGGCAACAACTCTATTTTAAACTCCACATCCCGATCCGGAGGCAATCCCGGCAAATCATCAGGAAAGACGTCAGTAAACTCGCATACTACGGGAATATCAGCTATGGACTTCGCTTGCACCGCATGAACTTCGCCAGAAAGCTCAATTTTCCAGGGAAATTGCACTAGAAAACCTTTCTGATCAGTAGGATCTCTGAGCATAACTACCCGGGTTGATGTATCAATGAGTACCCCGTTCTGACTCATCCAATTCATGCCCAAAATAACATCTATGCCTAGTCCAAGCAAAACCACTAAGGTAAGCAAGTACTTTCACCCTTCTATTTCAAATTCTACATCCTTAACTACTTGATTTGTGGGAATATTACCACTTGCGGCTCTAATGCAATTACCCCCATCTTCAACAATATGTAATTTGTGTGCAAACTTCGATGCAAACATAGGACTGATAAAGGAATGTGAAGCGCCTAAATCAAACAGCACCACAGCAGGATGTTGGTCAACTAGGAACTTACCAGCTGTGACTACCTCACCAGATGGAATTTCTTTAATACTATTGTAATGAACATGCCCCAGACGGCCACCTTGATTTGCATTCTTCTTGGGATACGGACAATTTCTAGACCAATGACCTAGTTTGTTGTAGTTCTAGCAAGGAATGTTGCCCGGATAAGCCTGGGCAAAATACCCGATACCCATTACCCATACCCGAATTACCCGAACCCGGACCCGAATTACCCGAACCCAAGGTACCCGATCCAAAATTCGGATAGCGATTTTGATTACCCGAAATTAGTTTGGGTAATTCGGGTAATATCCCCTGGTACCCAAACTACCCGAAGTACCCAAAGATTTATTTTTGTCTTTCTATATATCATATGTTGTTAGTTGAACACTTTCACTTGTCATTTTATTAGAATATAATTCTCTCTATTTGAACGAGTGACTGTAATATATTATTCTCTGTAAATTGCTATTGAAATTCTATAAAAATTGTTGCTGAAATTATGTATAGATCGCTACTGAAATTTAGTGTAGTTTGTTGTTTTCTGTAAATTTGGGTATATCAGGTAATACCCGAACCCGAACCCGAATTATCGGGTACCCAAATTTGCGGGTAGTGTTTTTTCGGGGCAAAAATCGGGTAGCAGTTTTCATTACCCGAATTTTGAATTACCCAAATTACCTGACACGAAAAAATCAGGTAACCCAAACGCCCAGGCTTATGCTCGGAGGAACACTGGAGCTGCCTTGGCCAGAACTACCCTTAGGAAGAGAAACTGTATACTCTTTGCGAAACCCAGTCTTGGCTGGACCCTTCTTCTACGAGGGACGAAACTTAGCACCCGTTGCAGGAGGATGAGAAGGAGCCCTCGGTGCAGCTGGAGCTCAGGACTATGAAGCACCCGCCTCAAAGGCCCTCTTGCGGCTCTTAGAAGCAGCATAGATAGAATTGTTGTTCTCTTGGGTCAGGGCATCACTGATAAATTCATTGAAAGTGGCACATTTGCTAGTGCCCATAGTCTTCATCAACTTTGGACTGAGGCCATGCTTGAAGCTAGAAATCTTCTTTGCATCAGTATCCACAAACTCAGTTGCATACCTTGCAAGGTTGTTAAAGGCTTGCAAGTATTCCGTCAAACTCTTATTGCCTTAAGTTAATCTCATAAACTCAGTGTGCTTCATTGCCATCAAACTTGGAGGAATATAATTCCCACGGAATGCAGCCTTGAACTGGTCCCAAGTGATCAGGACATTAGGGAGCAGCGTAGAGCGGTAATGACTCCACCAAATACCAGCCAGACCATGCAATTGGTGGGAAGCATACTTGGTCTTCAGCTCATCAGTCAGACGAAGCAGACGAAACTTCTGCTCAATGGTATTCAACCACTCATCAGCTTACAGAGGTTCCTCCGCCTCCTTAAAGAGCGGGGGCTTGGTGTCAAGAAAATCCTTGAAATCACTATGCTGATTGGGCTCCAGTCCCTGACGACCCTACCGAGCATCCCGGTTGACTAACTAGCACATAGCGTATGCTAACAGGCGCTGCCCTTCAACCACTGTCTGCATCAATTCCGCCGGGGTGGGTGGTGGCGGAGGTGGTGGCGGCTGTTCCTCCTCCTCAACGCCACAACCACGACGGAGGTTATACGCCATCTGCAAAATGCATAGCCAATGAGCACTGACGATGTGGAAAATTTATAGATGAATTTTGTAAATATGCCGAACTGATTTCATTGGGAAAATGAATTCACACAACAACCGAGGCACAATAATTCATCACAACCACACAACCTCATCAAACGCATCAATTGACGCAATTATACGATGTACTTAAAAAACAAGATATCCTCCGCTGAAAACACTGGCGGAGCCAAGGGGGGGTCAGCAGGGGCCATGGCCCCCCTGACAATACAAACTTCTTTATAATATACAAAGAGTTTAATAGTCTATGTTTATATTAAAAGGCTATAATAAATAAAATCATTTTATATATGTCTACTAATATCCTCTAGACAATAAAATTGAATAGAATACAATTACAATAAAATATTTTGATTTATCTAAGTTTGTTTGTCTATCATAATAGGGCATATATATCTATTGAAATTGTTGGTTCTGCTATAATACTTATGTTTCATTATACTTTATATTTTACTGAACGCATACTTGACTAGCAACAACAATTCAGTGATCATCTCTTTTTATTGTGAATCGCATTATAGATGTAGACGCTAATATACATGCATGCGCATCACTTCTACGAACAAACACACATCTCCTACTCTACTATGAGCACTTTCAAAATACTGAGACGAGATATTTTAAGATTTATGAGTCATCACATGCACCACATTGTCGACAAAACACTCACTTACCATGGGTATGAGCACTTCCGAAATACTAAGCTAGTAGATTTTAATATTCATGAGTCATCATATCAATAGACACGGTCGTCTACCATGAGGAAAATAGCGAGCATGTTAAATCATCAAATACTAAAATAAAACTAGGAAAATAGAGCTTAACCTCGGAACAAAAATCTAAACAATTAAGCTACAGTCAATTCTTATATGTCGAAACTCTTTGACCGGCCCCCCTATGCATAATTCCTGGCTCCACCACTGGCTGAAAAGATGGAATTTATTAAAGGCTCACATGCATGGAGCACAAACGTGTCCGACAGATTACATCCATACCAACAGAGTTTCAACCTTACATAACCGGGGTGTCCTGATTCGATCTAAACTTCTAACCAAATAGGAAAGGCTACCCAAGGAAATGACCACGAGGAGACAACCCATTGGTAGAGTTCTATGATGGATCATGACTAGCCACCTCGATACCAGCGCGTGCCAAGCAGCACAGCCTTATGTTGCAAGCCACAGGAGGCCCTCAGTTTCGTCGCAGCACCGGAGGGTACTAATCGTGACACCATCACCGAACACAACACAATGAGACATCCCTTGTGACCGAAATTTAGTATTTTCAAACAAACATCCAGGATAACATAGGGTTCGATGTTACATCCCAAAAGCTAAGTTATTATAAAGCCCCACTCCCACACATGGAGGGCACAAAAGATAACTCTAGCACAGTAGCTATGCAATGACTACTCTAAGCATCGTCCTCCGAGTCAGTGTCAAAGATCTCCCCGCCATCCTCATCACTAGCAGGCTCTAGCTCCTCATCATCTTCTTCTTCTTCTTCTGGTGGAACATCCTCTGGCCCATTGATCTCCATGTCATCATCACCTTCAGCCATGAAGACTCCAGAGCCCATCTCCTCATCATCGTCATTGTCATGAGGGAGCAGAGGATTGAGCTAATTGTTTAGGCGGTGCACTTCCTCATAAAGATTGTCGTTGTATTCTTCTGTAGCTGCTAACTGTTGCTCAAGCTCCACCTGGCGAGCTCTCAAGATGTTCTCTTCGTGTCAGGCTTCATCCTGCTGGTTCATCACATGGACTAGCATGCGCTGACAATTGCGATGAGCCACTGTCAACCTCTGGACCGCAAGTGTCTCCTGATCTCTGTCATGTATCACTTGCTCTAGATGTTGCTGAGCTGCATCTCTAGCAGCAATCACCTCAGCCAACTCGGCCCTCAACCTTTCCGCCTCGGTGGGCTTAGGGTGGGGCCCTCGTGGAGCGAGCTGGTGTCGAGGAGCCCTGCCTCCAGCGGACTTGCGAGCAGTCCTCTTAGTGCAGGCCATCTATAGCACAAGGTATAACTTAAAGTGAGAATAATTTAGGGGATACGAAATTTAATTTAGTTGGGACAATCAAAATTTTAAGGAGGGAGTAATATGAAATGTATGACATGAATTAAACATGATGCATGCATGTTCCGTACGCTCTCTCACCCTAATAGAATAATAAACTTCTAACGCTAGGCGGTGGCATACATATGCTCTCATATAGGCGAAACTATCGGTCTACTCGTTTGCGCTGTTAGTGTACCTGCAGAAAATCTCATTTCAGCCCAACAGTTTCTCAATATAAGCATGCAAGTAAGCAGTAAACTAAATACTTTTCATATACACATCCCCGATGTATATACTTCAGTATCACAACTACCCGACAGATATACCCATAATTAAGTACTTTCATAATTACATGATTGAACATGTAAGTATGTAAGTAACCACAACTACTCTCCCCTAGACCGCCGGTTGGACGGTCATGCTCTCACAACTCACACTTACCAGGGCGTCGAGGTGTTGGATCCATACATTACCACCCAAGCGGATGGCATCCATACAATATCACGCCGTATGGACGACGAAACAGAAACAAATAAGACCCCCAAGTTAGTATTTTACTAAGCCACCTAAGAGTCCTTATTTGGGCTAAGGGATGTGATCACTGGCATACTATAGAAATAAATTTCAGATTTTTAACACTTTTCGCAAATAAAAACTTTTGTTTTCAAATACCCGTACGATGTGTTTAATGTTGAATTCTGCTCCTGTACCAGCTGTAATAGAACCAACCAAATTATAAGAGCACAAGAACAAAAACAAGCGCCGAAACGCTCAAATTTTCGAACTTGAGCCCATATAATCCTGGTAGTCAATCGAAACCACGAAGGATTTCAAACCAGCTCGCTTACAACCAAGATTGCATCATTCAACATAACACATCACACGTTACATTTCACAAGTAGTTCGGAAATTAACTTACAACACCACGGAGTCGAAATTATAACAAACCAAGTTTATAAAATAGCGGAAGCATAACACACACACTTACTTCGAATACTACTGCCAGTCTTACAGATCAACATCCTACAAAAGCATTAAGAGAAGTAAACTAAAAGATGATCATGCCCGAGAGATCTAGTCCTCATCACCCGCTGGGTGGAGGCAATTCTTCCAGAAGCCCTGATATAGCATGTCATCTACAACAGGAAGGGATAAACCCTGAGTACGGGAATGTACTCAGCTAGACTTACCCATCGAAACAGAAATAAAGACACCAAGGATTATGCAAGGCTTTCATAGGTGGAGTTGGCTGACATCATATTTTGCGGAAAAGCATAAGTAATTGTAACTCTTTTAACCTGTACTAGCAGTCATTTTTAACATTAACTTGTCATCTATCTTAGCATTTGTACTAAACATGCACTTGATTATAAGTAAACAGTAATAACCATAGCAGGAATAAATTGAGGCAACATTATATCATCATCCACTTAACCATTTGTTCAATTAATGGAATCTACGTTGCCGCTGCTCAAGTCAACTGCTCACTAACCGGGAGCGACGGCGATTTGAATCGAATTCCTATCCAGCTGGAGGGGTACTTCTAACACTCACCGAGACACGCCTGGCGAGGGCTGCTTAGGTCACCTTTGGTACAATTCAGGAGTCGCGGGTTCGACTGATGCCACATCCCCAAGGGCAACACTCTGCCATGTGATAGGGATTCTAACCCCCTTGGTCTTATGCAAATGTCCCTAAGCACATCCTTACTTCCGCCAAGATGCAACCTACCCTTCGATTCCCGACCTGAACTGTATTACTCGAATTCACGGTCGGAACGACTTATCCGGCCAACAAAGTGTTAGACTGTGTTCAACATGACTCAAGGACGTACAGTGAATCGGTCCTTAAACGACTCAGACGGGCATAGCTTCGCACCCAAGACGTGAAGTGTCTGGCGGCTACACTATCGAACTCCCGCCCAGTCTCACATTCATTTTATGCATGGTTCCATCCATGATAGCCAACATAGCCACTCGTGACCCACCTCACCTAATTCTCGTGGATGACCGAAAATTATCTGACTTCTACCGTACTAAGCAGGGCTAAGCATTAACACGTGCCTCAACTTAAATTGGGATTCAAGTCATATATCTAGACAAGGTAGATATAATGCAACAAGTGTTTTCACTCAACATCCTCCAACTTAATGCAGTAAACAAGTAAAAGTACTCAATTATATGTGTATACAAAATATGGGGGTAGCATGCACCGGGGCTTGCCTTTCTACAAAGAAGAAGGGCGGTGATCCGAGCACTCAGGTAACTCTTCAACCGTGCTTCCTTCGCTGGCTGGTTCTTCTGGCTCTCCTGGCTGCTCCTGATCCTCCTCCAGAATTGCTCCCTTGAACTCTAGGAGTGTCACTCCCTCTGGTACACCTATTGCATGAATGCACAATAAATCTCATGGATGTATAAGAAGGAATGCAACATGCTCGGAATGAAATATAACTACAGCAATCCTAGTGCTCTATTCAAATCACTTCACAAAAAATGCATATTTCTTCTCCGGTAGAGAAGTACTTACCTAATCTACATAACCTAATGTACAATTATTTCTCCTCAGTTAAGGGCTTAACACCTAACAATCAATAAGAACAACATTACTTAAGCTTACCACCAACCTAAGCATAATACAACGTAACATAGCTCTGAACAGCAAATCAGTAATTTCACCGTAACTAGAGATTCAAAAATCCAAATGATATGATACAAGATAATCTGAAAAGATTATAAATTGCTCTACAATTCACTTTCAGACCTCAAGACTTGATTCTCAAGTTTACTTAGTCGAAATCCTAAAGTTCCAGAAATCTATCATCTCCAAACAGTGAGCAGCTATTTCTGGACAGCCACTTTAAATAGCCACAACTCCTAAACTACTAGACCAAATGCCACCAAATTTTTATACAAGCTAGTTTAACAAGTTTACTACCAATTTGGTATTCACAAGTTTTCCAGAAAACACCTTTATCAAGGTCCAAACCCAAAAATGCTACCAGCTGTCCAGAGAACCTAGAAATGTGAAAATTAAATATTCATTCATGTGTCAAACTACCCTTATGACCAAACTAATGACACTACTAGGTCACATATGACATGAAACCACCAGAAAGTAAGGTATGTTCACCCAAATCATTTATTTTAACCCCTTTCTTAATTTACTTAATTAATTAAGTGGAAAAATAAACCCATATGCAAACTGCTCAGGAAATTCTACAAAAATTACAGGAGACTCTATACCCTACTAGGAGGCTACTGTAAAAATTTGAACTAAAGTTATTCAAAAAAACTCCCTACACAAAATTCACAAGCCAGAAGGGCTGATTTTTGCATAATTAACAAATCATAATGAAAAGTGTCAAACAACAGAAACAATATTTTTCTTAGCAACGTTAGGGTACCAGGACACTCTCCATAAAATTTCATGAGCATTGCACATACAAAAAAATTATTAAAATTCATTCAAATATCTCCTAATATAACATGACAAATTTGAAAAGTAAAATTTCATACCTCATAACTTGAAAAGTACTCAAGCAATAGTACCCAAATTTTTACCAGAGCTAGTATAGACATTAAATAGGAGACCCACCAAATATCATAATTTTTTGAGCACTACAACTGAAGTTATCCGTTTAACAAGTTTACATCTATTTTAAAACACATTTCAAAGACCTATTTAAATCTTCCAGAATTGGAATAACACATATCTATTTTATATTTTTCATAAATACTACACTTCACACAGATCCTAACAAACTTGGAGCCACCTCAATTGGATCTATAAAATGGGAGATATGAAATTCACAAACCAGCATTCAAAACTATGAAATAAATAAAGAAAAATACAATTTACAAATCTAAGCCGGCTACAGGGCCGGTCCAATCCACCAGCGCGGCCCAAATCACGCGCAACCCGCATCGGCTCCCGCCCGCGCACGTGGCCTGACAGGAAGGGCCCGCTCGTCAGAGAGGCAGTAGCAGGGGAGGGGAAAGCGGCGGCGTGAGCTCTTCGCCGGTGAGTCGACCGGCGAAACCGAGGGCACCAGTGCGACCTCCGTCTTTCCCCGAGCCGATTGAGGTAGGATGGCGGGGTTAGGTCAACCGGAGGTGGCTCACCGATGTGGATGGCGGCTCGGCGGTGGTAGGCCGCCGTGCTCCGGTCATCTCCGATGACCAAAACGGTAAGGGCAGAGAGGGAAAAGGACCACCGAGCACTGGTGGAGAAAATGAGGTACACGAAACGGGCGGTGGTTCGACGGAGAGGCCGGGCCACGTGCTCCGTACCACGGCGGCACACAGGTTACTCTGGTGGGCTCCACGTTCTAGCTAGGCTACGATGGGATCGGGCACTACATCTTCGGAGGATGCACTACGACCGACGGCGCACCCCATACGCACCCTAACTCGGCCAAGGACCAACTACAGAGGGAGAACGGGAAGAAGTTTACCCAGGCGGCAATGGCGACCGTGGCGAGAGCTCGCTACGGTTCCCCCTCCGTTCCGCCCTCTACAGCTCAAACTGTGACATAACATCTTCACCTAAGCTTCTACAGGCCACGAGAATGATGAAACGGGGGTGAGGTGGGATGGAGGCATGCTGTGCAGTGCTGGCCACGGAGGACCGCGGGGGCGACGGTGCTCCGGTGAACTCTGAGCTGGGAAATTGGCAAAGCCGCTTACCGTAGGCTTGGCTGACTGCGTGGAGTGGAGGAGGGGGTAGTGAATGGCGTAGGAAAGCTCTAGGCGGAGGGGATTGGGGAATGCCGCGATGACACCACCGGACGAGCTCACCGGAGTGCCACGGGAGGTGGAAGACGGCGTTTTTCCGCCCCGAGCTTACGTGAGAGAGGAAAGGAATGAGCGTGCGTGGTCTGGACAACAGCGGGGACGCTCCTCTTCACATTGAGTAGCTGGCCAAGACGCCAGGTCGCGCGTGGCATGTGGAGGACACGCGGAGGCGATGGCCTAAAACGGTCGGCCACCACAAGCTCCGAAGTCTAAATGGGAGCCCGAAACCGGTGACTGACAGGGTGATTTCATCGTTGATTATCTCCTAAACTGGCCCGATTTAGTAAGAGGTGATACCAACAAAGTTGTAGAGCTACATGAGTACTACAACTTTGTCAATTGGAGCTTGGGCTGGTTTGTCATGGTTTAAGAGTTACATGGCTTCGAAGTGGGGTATAGTGAAATAATATTTCAGTTTCAGACTTAGCCAAAACACTAAGTCCCAAAACTGTCCCAAAGACTGACTTTTGGGCCAGTTTTGAGCGTGATCTAGCCATTTTCATGAGATGGCCATATTGAGACTTTTGTTCCCCATGAAATTCTCTATAACTTTGATTAGGGGTGCTCCTCCATGCAAGATATCTAAGCTAGACTTTTAAAACAGTCAAACCAAGGCATTCTAGGGCTCAAAGCTTGGTCAACATCACCTAGGAGGGCATTTTGGTCATTTTTTTCAACATGAACATTATTCCACTAATGATCCTAAGTGTAATTAAGATACTATAGGACATAATGGACCACAATACCACATGTTTACACCAACTTTCAAATGTCATATTGTTTGAAACAAACAAAACAAGCATTTTAACTAATTGTTGCCACACCATTTTACATCTATATGTTGCACTACACACATTTCATAAGCTACCACCTTTGAAACAAACTTAATGAAGTAGGTTGCACACTCTTGTTACAAGCCAAATAAATGCATAATGAATGGAATGATGCTCATGCTTATGAAATGCGGGTGCAATTATGTTAGCCAAACACCTGGGGTGTTACAGTCCCCTCATCCCCATGCACACGCTTTAGGGGCAAGCCTATGCCGAACCCACCATTTTTGCCACTATATTCTACCTTCTGCCACTATCGATCGCCAGATAGCACGCTTATGGTCATCTCGTTGCTGGCCTCCATCAGACAGAATAAAACCACCCTTGGGTGTGCGGGCGAGTGGCGAAGCTCTCACAGTCCCATTCATTGTAGCCGACTAGTGCTCCTATGTCATGTGGGTTGTTGACTCCACATGCCATCTTAAATCCAAAGGGCAAACTAAAGGGTTTTGTTTTGGGGGGTGTAGCTAACTTGCCACTGCGAGGTCCTCAGGAGCGCACTCAGCAACTCATCAGGATCTTTGTGTTGAGTTACACACACATACCCGATACAAGACATGCCGAACAACTCAATTACATACACACTCTAGTCTTCAACATATAGCTGAAACATCATTGACCATAAAATATATTCTAGACAAAAGGAACTACTAATGACACTAACTCTCTACTTAACTAATACCTTCGATATAGGTTACATCTCATTTTGCTCTTCTACTCATCGGGTTACACACAACTCATCTTGGAAAACGACCTTCCAAGGTCTACTAACCGTGGTGTTCATCAGAGCTAGTCTCGGAGGAAAGCTATAACAACCTGCAAAACAACTTAATGGCAATGTCGTGAGTACATTTCGTACTAACAGGACTTAATTCCAACACATAGATATTTGGTGGATGCAAAGGGTATTATTAGGTATTTGTATAATTGCGAAGAGTACATGATGTTTCTTAAATGACATGCTCATGATTCATTTTAAGATATAATCATTAACTAGGTATGGTATCACAAAAGTGATGAACATATATAAATTGTAACATCATCATGTTCCATCCTTACAAGTCCATGGGTATAGAAAGTAAGAATAACCGAATGGTTCCGTCCTGAAGGACTTCAGGTTTTTGAAAGACTCTGCACAGAGGGTACAACTATACCCACATGGAGAATGGGACGAACCACCATACCCGAGCGACAGGTAAGGGTTGCCTCATGTTCTCCAACCTTTCTCTAATCCGGCTGGAATGTCCATGGAAGGTTCGAGTAGTTCCCGGGTCAGGCTTCCACCATCTTCCCAGTCTCAGGTCATGCTTCCACCATCTTCCCAGCGACACCCTCTTGCTAGTTCAACGGACAAACCAGTCGCAATCAGTTACTTGGCTTACCACCCTCATTTGTGATATGTGGTCTATATAGGTGGTTACTCGGACTCACTATCACAATGCACAGTCCTTAACTGCTCCACGAGCTACGTTAGTTGAGATCCCACACTCACAGTTACCTACCCCTCGCTTGAGCAAGATTAGCCAAATTGATCATCAAGTTCATATATCAAGATTAGGTTGAATCCTTAATCAAGATTAGGGAAGATACACAAGTTATAGTCCTCATTCATTTTAATAGTTAATTGACCTGGGATAGTATCCTACACGCGCAAGCAAGAGTTCCCTTCTCATACTTGACTTCTACCGTTACTAAGCAAGTAAGCAATTAAGCGTTCCAAACCCCGTTGATTAAGTAAAGGCTTTAAGTATTTAGCGAGTAGTTCTAAATTAATGGAGCAATATCGAGCTATTAACCATACCTACATGAAATGCATAAATCATAATGAAACAAATAATAAGTATCCAAATAGTGTTCATAGTAGTGGGGTGCCTGCCTGATTCGCTGCCATCCTAACCCTCGAAGTTGGCGATGATGACTTGTACAAATACACGATCCTTACTCGAGACTATCTGAAAGAATAGGAGAAACGCGACTAAGGAGATACATCGATGATCGAGATGACGAGTAAGGATATGGGTAACACTATGCCAGAAAAGCTTATCAGTGACGCCTTAATTAGTGACTCAGAAACGACACACGTCACTAATAGACTATTAGTGACGCGGGTGCACAAGACGCGTCACTGATTAGTTGTTGCTCTAGGAACAAGACGCGTCACTAATAATAATATATCAGTGACACTTGAACAGAAAACGCGTCACTGATATAAACTGTGACGCGTATTTCTCATACGCGTCACAGATAGATGGCTATATTGGTGACGCGGGTTAACAAGACGCGTCACGAATAATAAAAGTGACGCGTTTTGTATAGACGCGTCACTGATACGAAGACATATCAGTGACTCTTCTTGACAAAACGCGTCATAGGTAATAAATGTGACGCGTGTTGTATAGACGCGTCACTGATTTGTGGAGATATCTGTGACTCATTTTCTTGAGCCGGGTCACAAATCGCAAATCATGGATCTTAATGCATCTTTTTATTTCCCCTTTCATCTCTCTTGTACACGTGTTCCTCAAAAAAAAAAGAAAAAAATCTCTCTTGTACTGTGAAGTCGTCGTCGCCGCCGGTGGTACCTGCAGATCCGGCCGGTGCCCGGTGGAGCCCCCACCCCGTGGCACCTGCAACTCTGGCCAGAGGCAGCCCCCACCCCCACCCCGGCATCGCCTCACACCCCGGCGCGTCCAACTCCGCCAGTTGCCGCCGCGCGCCCAGCTCGGCACCTCCAGCTCCGGCCGTCACTGCTGCCCATCTCGGCACCTGCATCTCCGGCCGGAGCTGCCCACCTCGGCACGCCGCCCCATCACACCAGCCCCGGCCCCGACGGTCGCGTGTCGTCCGCGCGGCCTCCAGGGCATGGCGTCGTCGGCACAGAGGACGGCCGCGTCCGGCGATGGTATTCGCTCGCGCCTAGGTGGGCGCTCGTCCCTGGGCCAAGAAGCCCTGGCTTGTCTCGTGCAGCGAGAAGGCAGCGCCTGCCAGTCCGTACGCCCGAAGCCCCCAGCGCCGGCAAGCAGACCCGTCCTCGGTTCCTACTACAGTGTTCTCTCGCTGATTTCCAGCGCTGCTCGTCAAAGCCGACGGGTCGATCTCTCTTTCTCTCTGGTTCTGCGACCAAGCAGCAGCGCTCCATAGCAGGTGCCGCTCCCTTCCTCTTTTGGGGTTTCATTCCTGATGAAAAGATAGGCGTCAATCGACTCAATCCAATGTTTCTTTTATTCAGCAAAATTCGTCTCGAGTTCCCTTTTCGGTCCAATTAGAGAACTGCTCAAGCAGTTTTTTGCGACATTGGTTTCTTTAGTGGTAAATATGGTACGAATTCTCCACTGGGTATTGGCTGTCATAGGTGGGGGGCAGGAGGCAGGGGTTCAACACTTGCATTTCGTTGTATTTTTATGCCTGCCTAAATTTAACTACAGGAAATAATTTGTTTATTTCAAAATATGATGCAAGATGCAAGTTTCTTGGTCTGAGCACTGTGTATACGTGTGACATGGTCTGAGCACTGTTTTTTATATGCAGATTTCAGTTTTCAAGTGGATAGTTGTTTTTTGTGCGCAAGAGCAGATTTCAGAATGTATATTGTCATATTGACTTCTTGATGACTGTACTGTATATTGCAACTGATACACTAATGTTTATGGTTGTACATCTGAGCTCAAATAAGTAGAGAACTGCAGAACTTGGCCAAGTCATTATCTGAATATTATGGGGTTGACATGAAGCACGTAAGATGGGGTGGAATCCTCCAGGTTCTAGAGATTGTCACAAAAGATGCAAAGATTCGGGAATGCTGAACATGTAAGTTATATTGTTCTTAACTGATTTTTTATGTAATTTTTTAAGTGCAGTTGGTTGCTTCTTTGGTCCCTGGTATTCTTGACACAGTCTCCAGCGATATACAACAGGTTATGGCTGGCAAAAGCCATGGACATGTTACTGCTTTAGCTGGGCGAGCTCATCCAAAAAGCACAATTCATTTGTTCCCTGTTATTCTCCATCTTCTGGGAAGTGCATCCTTCAAGCACAGTGTATTGCTTCAGTTGGCAAATCTTATTAAGTGAGGCCATCATGTGGCAAATCTTCAGTTGGCACAGTGTATTGCTTCATCTTATATGTCTCTGGATTCTTCAGTTGATATTCTTCAGTATGGTTATATAATATCGAATGATGCTTATATGTCTCTGGTATCCTACTGTCCCCAGATTTTTTTCCTGGCTCTATTCAACTTTTCAAGATGAATTTATGTTTAACTATTATTGTTTTTGTTCATACATTTGAAAACATTGGAGAACTAGAGTGTTTATAGCATGTCATGACTTGTGAGCAATGCACATCTTTTTGTTCTTCCCGGATGGCTATGTCATTCAGCGAGAATCGAGCTCTGTCCAGCTGCACATCAGACACCTTAAAGAAGGGTGAAGTCTTCACAGAAATGCTCAACAACTGCTTGGACATTCATGCGCTGCGATGACAGGAAATGGGAATTGATCGATCTGTTCAGTTGCACTGATGGAGTACAGTTTAACTCCTCTTTCAGACATTCAGAGTTTCAAGTACACAGAGCAGGGGCAACTGGGTCGTTCTATTTTGTTTGGGCCAGAAACCTGCAGGCCCAAATTCCCCAAGTCCCCAAGTCCCCGCAGTCCCTCCCGTGCGCCGCATCTCTCCCGCAGCCCCGCAGCCGCATCTCTCCCGTGCGCCGCCGCCTCTCTCGGCGCGCCTCTCCCGTGTGCCGCCGCCTCTCTCGACGCAGGTAAGAGATTCTCCTTACATCGATTCGTTTTCCCGACGTACTTTGTTTCTCATGGTGCTGATTTGGTCAGGTCAGGAGGTGAGGATGGTGTAGACGACGCAGGAGGACGCGCAGGGCAACCACAGCTGCTTCGCCGGCGGCAGGCAAAGTTGGGGCCCCGGGCTGGAGATCCACCAGTCACCGCCCCCGTCACCCCGGCTCCTCCTCGGTCCAGCGGCGAGGGGCTCCGACCTCGTCCTTCTCCATCGACTGGCACCGGCAGCAACGGTGGCGTGTTCCCAGTCAGCTTTCGAAAGGGTGAGTGCTCCCCACTCCCTCCGCACAGGTCTGCCTTCATCCTCCCTTCCTTCCTCCTGGGGGTCCTCCACGGAACACGGTCGAGTGCTAACGCACAGGTTTTGTGCTTCTGGTGCTTGGTTACTCCTTTTGTGTTGATTTTGTGCTTGCTGTACGGGCTATCATGCTCCCCAACTATGGATGATGAACAGATTTATATGGGAAAGATGATAAGTGGCTTTTTAGATGGGTACTTTTGCAGCACCACTTTTGTAGATTCAGAGGTTGGGTAGGTACAAGATCGATATTCAATGACATCGTTAGGCACCACAGTTGTTTGCTTACCTACTATTGACTTGTTTCATAAATGCCAATGTCATTGAACGAACATAATGAGGCATATATGTGTGTGCTGTACTCTTGCATGTAGGGCTTTTGCAAGACACACAAGCAAGCTGAAAGACAGACCTCAGCCATTGAAACACGCTACTAAATTTGCGGTAAGTGCTTCCAAAAATAAAAGTCAATATTGTGCCTCTAGTATATTAAGTATTGTGTTCGACTTCCATTTTCAAATGATTGTGTGTATTCACATCTAATTAATGAAGTGTATTATGTTCTATATGTAATTGTTGCAGTGCCAACAACAACCTTCTGACAACCACAAGATATCTGGCTTCTATGCTGCACACCACTTGATTTTAACCATGCGAAAGACAAACTTGGAATTCTTTGAGGTATTCACATCTAATCTAATTAATTAACTGTAGATGTGCATGATTGAGCTCACTAGCTGTACTACCTCACTATATTGCTGCAGTAAAATGGAACATTGTGAATCCTCGCTAGCTGTACTACCTCACTATATTTCTATCATGTTCTAGTTGTTTTATTCTGCTAAGCATGCTAAATACACCAAGAGGCACCTAAGGTTTAACATTGGGCTTTACCTGAATGACAGAAACACCACCAGAGAGTTTAGCTATCCTCTGGTTTAGTTTTTCTTTCTCATATTCTTGTTCAGTAGCATGAAAATTTGATGTTTGGGAACTAACCATTAACAAAAGCATTTTATTTCCAAATCAAAAGTGACTTATGGAGACATGCAAGACAAGTCTGCAATCTAACCCAAGTTGCTTCTGCTGTAGCATATCCTGAAGTAACACTTCATCACGTTGCTTTAGCTGAACATTTGCCATCTAACCCAAGTTGGAAACTTCAGCAATGTTGGTTGGACCACAAGTCTGCAATTAAACCTTAAAGTTTTCCTAGTTTGCTTGGACCTCATTAGTACTACTATACTATCTATTCAAATAGAACCTGTCTGTAGCAGTTGTATTCAGACGGTGAGCTCTTGGTGGCATCTTGCAACTGTCACTGTCTCACACTGATAAGATCCAGACTTTTGACACATGAATCAGTACTGGCATCTAAACTTTAGATCTGAATAACTGACAAGCTTTCTAAGGTCTGCTATTTGACTGCACATCTGAAACTTTAATGAAGATTTACATGGGATTTATTCATGTACTACCTACATGTTGTTTAGCAACCAAAAATGCTGCCGGTGCACTCATCAGGTTGCTGTCTTTACATGTATCTGTGCCTTGTACAGTTTTTTTTTGCGTGCAATGATGATTTGGACAACTAATATTATGCAACTATTAGGTGTGAGATCAGGTTAAGGCAACTAATATTGTACCTAGCTTGCTAAGAAACTTCTGGAAATTGTTAGCTTATATGTTATTATTATGTTAAAGATATCTATACCTACCTTATATGTTAAACTGTCAGGTGTGAACTTTCAGTTAAGGCAGCTATGAGGACTTGCAGCTATGAATGTTGCCATCCTACTACCATTTGTGATTTGTTATACTATCTGATCCCCTATGTGTTATGCACAGCTGAGTGAGTTGCTGCCACGAGTGTTTCTGAAATTTCTATTATGCAGCAACTGTGAAGTCTCTGAATGTGGCCATGTACTGTTGATTGTTTGCTTCCTGTAAACATAGCAACTGTAAATCTATATGCTTCTTCTGTAGCATATCCTGAACTCCAAATAACACTACATCATGTTGCTTTAGCTGAACATGTTGCTTTACTGTATGTTTTATTTTTTACCAAAGCTCTATCTTGACACAGGAATTTGAAGTGTTGACGACGCCCATCGACATGCGCAGTATTAGAGAAAAGCTGGCCATGGTCTTAGTGGCACAAGTCATCGACAAGAAAGGAGAGTTCCATCATCCTATCAGTTATGAAAAAGACACTTGGAATGCCCTGAGGTATTCATATCTAAACTTTGGATGCGCAAATATAATGGCCGATGGTTGTTTGAGTGTGTGTGACTGTGTCATGTCCTTCGGCATTTTTTTTTCTTTCAACGCTTGTCTACTATGTTGTTTGAGTGTGTGTGTGCATGACTGAGCTCGCTAGCTGTACTACCTTTTGTACGATGATAGACTTCACAACAGGAGAGCTCCACTGTCAGATTTATATATATGGTAACATGCCAATATTAGGGTGCCCCTCATGTTTATCCTACTAGGAGTGGACACATTAGTAGCATGGTTTTTGCTGGTTCCTGCCTGTGCTTAGTTCTATCGACGATGGCTGCTTACTAGGAGTAAACTCTAGCATAGTTAGTAGCACTGCCGTTGAAAGAGGTTGTCTTTCCTGAGTTTTTTGCACGCCTGATCTGGGAGCATGCATGCAGCAGTAGACTGAATGGTGCTTGTTCTGCTACCTGTCTTTCTATTGGATTAGGACTTAGGAGCATGCAGCTAGCTAACCGATTATTGAACTTTGAAATATTGCACATAACATTTGCATTTTCTCTAATTGTTTATTTGTTTCCTAGCACTCGTTACATGCTTGTCTTAGGCTGACAAAAATTGAACTAAGGCCATCTTGTTGATTGTTTGCATGCTGTAAGCAGAGCAACTGTGATTTTTTACATTGATCTTCTATATTGTACTGTACATTGTACTATACCATGTTTTCTTTTTGACCAAAGTTCTATCTTAACACAGGAAGTTGAAGTGTTGACGACGCTCATTAAAATGCACATGATTAGAGAAAAGCTGGCCATGTTCTTAGTGGAACAGGTCATCGACAAGAAAGGAGAGTTCTATTAATATAGGTCAGTGATGTAGTGTGTGACTAAATAAGTTAACTCCAATATTGTGATGGATTTGAAACAAGTTGTGAACCTTTTGTGAATCTGTCAATGAATTTGATATAAATGTGAATTTGTTGAACTTGATATCTATTTGAGGAGCTTTTGTTGTGAACATGTTGTGTGTGTGTATATATATATATATATATATATATATATATATATATATATATATATATATATATATATATATATATATATATATATATATATATATATATATATATATATATATATATATATATATACACGACAGCGCTATTCTACACCCTAGGTGTAGAATATTATTCTACACCACGAGCCAAAACTGATCTGAAAAAATACTGAGTACTACTGAACCACGTTCAGTATCAGTCAGTACTACACCCAACACCTCGAAAATACTGAACAATACTGAAACGCGAGTACTGAACAGTACTGAATTTTGTTCAGTATAACAACTTGGTGTAGAATAGTATTCTACACCTAGAGTGTAGAATAGCGCGTGTATATATATATATATATATATATATATATATATATATATATATATATATATATATATATATATATATATTGTGAACGTGGTGCCTGATTTGAACCCGGTGGCTGGATGGGTCCCACATGCTGCGTCAGGGAAGAGGGATGCGTCTAGTCTAGATTGGATTGGTCCAGTCTGTTGGTTCGGTAGAACCAGGTGGTTGCAGGTTGGACTAAGGTTTCCATATTTATTGGAAGCCCTAAGCTCCTAATAGTATATATATATATATATATATATATATATATATATATATATATATATATATATATATATATATATATATATATATATATATATATATATATATATATATATTAGCTAATCACGCGTACTCGTTAATCATGCACGAATTCATTCAACATCCACCAAGTGCTCCGCATAGTGTTCAAAGTGCTCTGCATAGTAGTGCTAAATAGTAGATTGAATAGTAAAGCATTTAGGTGTCTGAGCCACTCGGGTAAAGTGCTCGTGCACTATTGATATTCCGAATTTGAATAGTACCCGATATTTTGAATAGTGCCACGAATTTGAATAGTGTTATAAATAGTAACTGCTGAATTTTAAATTTGAATTTCGAGTTCGAGGTTTTTGCATCGGTTTGCAAGTTGTTCCCTGTAGTGGTATCGGAGCCTGTTAATAAAATTTGAATTTAAGGGATATACTAGAATTATTGAAAATTGAAAAGTTACATTATTTAAATTTAGAAGTTAATACAGGAAAGACTGTTAAAACTAAAGAAAATATAAATATTAAGTGCAGAATAAATAGCTCTGAAGATCATACTTGACATACTTCACACGGGTAAATAAATTTATTAGTTGACTTAATACATAATTTTTATATATCTTAGGGTAAAAGACAAGATGATCTAGAATTAAAATTTAAAAGTCTTCAAAGAGAGCATAAGCAGTTAATAGAGCAATATCCAGCTACCAATAATAAGTTAGAATTAGCTCTACGAGCTTTAGAAGAAAGTAAAGGTTCTCTAGGAAGAATTAGTCAAAATAGTGATTATATTAAAAAGGATATATCTTATTTGTATAAGAAACTTGAGCATATTAATATTATTGAGCATAGTAAAGAAATTGTGTTATCATCTACCGGAGTAGTTGAAATTAATAGATTACTAAATTTAGAAAAATGGCAGTATCTGAAAGTCTCTCTAGAAGAGACAAGTCACTCCAACTAATAAATAGAGATATAAGACCTTCAGGTCTTATAGACAGAATAAAAGGAGGATGTAATGATATTGAAACCTTGGAAGAAATGATAGATGTAGATAGAGATCTTGAAAAATATCAGAAAGATACTTTAAGAAAAAATAAGACCTCAACAAATATATCAAATGAGTTGGTTTGAAAATAAAAATGGATTATACAGAATATCTAGAGAAGTAGAATTAAGTGTATTAACTGAACCTGTTCAGTTAAGAATATTTAATAAACAAATTGAAAATGAATTGAAATATTGTGGGTATAAATATATACATCAAGGAATGTATATTATAGGAATTAAAGGTATGACAAGGAAGAAATTAGGAACAAAGGTCTTAACAATTTTGCTAGATAAAAGATGGGATTCAATAAATAAAGCAGCATTAGGATTTTTAGAAGGTGATATGAATGAAAATATGTTAATAACATATATAGCTCCAGACTTATTAATGCCAGTAAAAGAATTCATTGACAAGATGGCTCTTGGATTCCAAACCAAAGGCTATGAAGATTTTAAAGGAACTAATTTATTAGTAAGCATATAATTTTTAGGTAGATTAACTAATAGAAGTGGAACCAAATATAAGATAAATGTGAATAATGTGATAGAAAGCATGCAATCTAAAGGAATAAAATTTATGAGTCCTCTAAAGATTAGTTCTGAAGAAAGGGCAGGTGAAGAATGGAATATAAGTGTTTTAATAGAACCAAAGGTTTTAAAGCAACCTAAAGATTATATAAGTTATGAAAATAAAAAAGATCAACTAGTATTATGTTTGTAGGATATGAAGAAAGAAGCCTAGATGATTTAGAAACATCCAGTTTAGAAGTAAAGTTAGAGGAAAATAGAAGAAATAGTGTATGTGAATTTGTGGATATAGACAATGAATTAAAACATTATGAATATAAGTTAAGTAAAATCCATGATGAATATAAAAACTCTATGATATGTGAATGGAATGCTATAAGAGAAAAGGAAATCTATTTTAGAAGACAAATATATAGACTTAATAATATTAAGCAAGAAAGAGAGTTAAATAGCAAAAAATTTAGTGTTCCAATAAAGAAAAATAATGTTGTGTCAAAAAAGATAGAAGATAAAGATAACAAAGCTCAAAAAGAGTTACAGAATAGTAAAAATAAAATAGTAGACATCATAGATGATGATATAAGCGAAGAAGAGCAATGAGAAATTAATAATAAGATCCTACAAGAAAGCTATAAAGAAGAAGATGAGGATATAATTGAAATAGGTAATAATAATTCGGTAAATTATATGAACTTTTTAGAAAATGAAGAATCACATAGAAAAGATAATGCTATAGAAGCAATGGAAATAGATCCAAGTTCGTCAAAAAGAAGACGTGGTCCAGAAATAAAGGTTGAAGAAGAAAGAGAAAGGCCAAGTAGAAATCCAGGAAAATGGCCACCAGAAAAGGAAGAATCTACATATAGTTATATACCAGGACAATATACGCATATGGGTTCAAAAAGAAGAGAATTTGAAAAGAAGGTTCAATTTTAGAATTATAAAAGTGATGGTACTATATTAAATTTAGCAGCACATGATCCTATAGATTGGCCAAATATAATCAGCATATGGAAAGGTTTGATAGTACAGAAATACATACAAAATCAACATAATATTGGAAATAAATTAGAAGATGTGATTACATATTTAGAGACCTTTCTAGAAGAATCAGTTAAAGTTTTATGGGAACAATGGGTAGAATCTTTTCCTATTTATTATGAGCAATTAAAAAGAGCCGGCAATAACCCATATAATTTTGCAAATATCATATCAAGTATTATAATAGGTGAAGATCTTGAATTAGGATATACTGTTTTACAAAATGAAAGATTAAAAGAATTAGAAAAACTATCACTAACAAACTGGAAAAAGAATAAAAGAATTTTCTCAGCATTATTTGTACAATGCCACAACTGCTAAACAAGGTTATAATAAAGGAATTGTTGAAAAATATTTTAATAAATTGCCAGACTCATTAGTCTCTATGATATTCGAAGAATATATAAAAGAAACATAGGCTACTAAAAAATATAATATCACTCAGGCTATAACATTTGTTTTTAAACAGCTAAGAAAGATATGCACAAACATACAAGACCAAAGATCAATGAAGCGGTCTGATTATAATTTCTGTAATAAAATAGTTCAAATACCATTGACATATGGAGAAGAAAGATCTAGAAATAAGAAATATTATAATTATCCTAAGAATTATGAAAAAGGAAAGGTAAGAACTAAGAAACGATATTTCTTACGAAGATCAGATAATAGAGCTCCTTTCTTACATAAGAGAAATGTAAGAAGATATAATCCTAGAAAGAATTATGATAATACTTGTAGATGTTTCATCTGTAATTCACCAGATCACTTAAGTAAAACTTGTCCCAATAAAAACAAGAAGAGGTATTCCAATAAGCAAGAAGAACAAGAAATGGTTCTAATTATAGATAGTGTAAATAAGAATATTTGTAACACCCTAAATTTTTGAATATTTTTAAATAGGAGAATTTGATTTAGTTATGCATTTATGTGTGCATGGAAACTTAGTGAAATAATAATTTTTAATAAATAAAATTAAATATAAGGTTAGATACATGTTTGTGCATACATGCCGCTGCATATTATTATTTGTGTTGATTGGTTTTTATTTCAAGAAGAAAATTATTTCAAAAATCATTTGAAAATGTATTTGAAGTATTAGAAAAAGGAAAAGGAGATGGGAATTTACCTTTCCTCAGTTTCGGCCCGAAGGCCCAGCATCTCTTCCCCCCTTGCTGGCCCGTCGGCCTTCTCACCCGAGGCCGCGCCGCGTAGTGGGCCGATCCCAGCTCGCCGAGGCCCATCAAGCCGAACCGCTGCCGCGCCCTTCTCCCTCTCCGTGTCACTGACCTCCCGGGCCCGCTTGTAAGCGGTACCGTCTTCCACCTCCAGCTCGTGTTCGAGCCGGACACCGTGAAGGAGGCCGACGCCGCCCCGATTCTCCTTTGCCTTGCCCGGCACGTCGTCGAGCCCCTCTTAAATAGCGGCCGCGCCTGCACCGCACCCCTATAGCCCTAATCCAGAGCCACCGACCGCGTGTCCGCAGCATAGTCGCCGCTCGAGCTTGGAGAAGGTCTGCTGCCGCCATTGGAAGCCGCCCGTTGTCAAACCTTCATCTTCGACCCTGTTCTCGGCTCCGGTGAGTTCGGTTTGAGCTCCTCTCTCTTCCCGTGTTATTTCCGAGCTGGAACATGGCCTCTAGGGCTCTAACCGTGTGCGCCGGCGAGTAATCTCGCCGCCGGCCATGTCTACCGCCGCGCTCGGCACTGTAGCTGGCCGAAAATCCCCCTCCCCTCTCCCTCGGTTGATCTGAGCCATCCAAATAAGATCCAACGGCACAGATCTCAGGATACCCCTTTGTTTGACGTTTTGCTAAAGAGACCCTGGATTTCTTTAAGGCTTAACCCGCGGTCCTTGGCGTAATTCCCGAATTACGTTTCTTTGTTTTAAAAACGTATTTCTTCTCGGTAATTCAAAAATACATTTTCTGGTATTTACAGGTTTGCCACTAAACTTGTTTTGGTCATAAAATCTCCGTTTTAACTCCGATTTGACCCGTTCAAGTTGCGTTAGGTTCATAATTTCATACTCTACCTGTTAGTGCTACTATTTAGTAGGTTTTCCACTTTTAAATTTTGAGATTAGATTTAATCTATTACTTTAATAAAGTAAATCTCGTTTAAATCATAACTTTTCCGTTTTAGCTCCGATTTACGTGCAATTCGCGTCTGTGTGATCCTAGTGCGATGTAGATTCGTTTTATAGACTTTTTATTTTATTTTTCTACTGTTGGTGTACTGTTCTAATTGTAGCTTTATTTGCTTTGCATGATTGCTCTTGGATGATTGTTGTTGATGTGTTAATCGAGAATAGACGGTGATCAGTTCGTTGGTGATCAAGAGTACCATTACGAATCGGATCAACAGGATCAGCTAGATCAAGGCAAGTATAGCATAGGATTATTCTTGTTACCTACTCACTTTAATTCACTTAATTCATGCTGCATGTGTCTCCTTGCTAAGGATGTCATAGTATTGATCTTGTTCCTTGAATCCTATGGTTATGACATTGGGTAGTGGCTAGTGCTCACATAAACAATGATCTTGTAATTTGATTAATGATATATGCAATAACACTAAAAGATGATTTTTAGCAACAGGGAACAAGAGGGCTAGAGTTTTCTCTAGATTCCTCTCCGTAAGGACTTATCTATAAGCGAACATCCGGGACTTACAGTACAGCTGTGAGGGCTACATGGCTCTGGCTTTAGTCATATAAGAGGACCTTTTCTAGCTTGTTAGTGGTTACCTTTAAGGCGCAAGAGGGGTTGTGTTCCAGGTTGGGTGTAGTGCGGCTCCTGTCCTTATGAGTATAGGCTGCGTGTCATTGTGCCATACGGAAGGGGGGCTCTATATTTGCAGGCCACAGAAACCTAGCGACCCTAACTTGTTAGACGAACCTTGGAAAGACTTTATAGTGAAACTTAACTGTCCAATGGGGAGTCATGACCTCGGACTTTTGGGGATCACGACTCACAGTGAAAGTGTACAACCTCTGCAGAGTGTAAAACTGGTATATCAGCCGTGCTCACGGTCATGAGCGGCCTTGGACCCTTACGGAATAGAGATCACTATTAATATACTTGTTCTTGCTATTCATTATTCTCTTTACATGATCATATGTTTATTATGGGAACATCACCTAGTTGATGCTACTCAATTGCTTAAAATATGATCTACTAAAAGCTACATGCAGTTGAACCAGTGTCTATCCTACTTGAGCTTTATGAACCCCATGTTACACTTGTTGAGTACTTTTGTGCTCACCCATGCATTCCCCCACACCACAGGATGGACTCCCGAATGTGCAAATAGTGATTACTACTACTACTTCCCTGAAGATTTCTAGACTTGTGGTCAACCAGTTGACGTGCCTGTGCTATGGAGCTAGCTACCACAAGAATTATTCTATGTTTCCGCTTAATTACGTGAAGACTCTATGATATTATTCGTTATGTAATAAACATTTGTGATGATACTATTTATATTTGTCATCTTATGTGTGATTGATCTCTAGGCGCACATAAGATTATACATTCCATTTGTTCCTTAAAAATGGGTGTGACAGATTGGTATCAGGGCTATGTTGACTGTAGGACGCAAGCCTAGTTAGTAATGGTCGTCTTAATTCTCTTTTCTTCACTTGTTTCGTGCTTATCACCTTACTCTTGATAATTGCTAAATTGTTATGCTCCTTTCGCCTCATTCTATTGTGAAAATATTGCTTCTATTCCAACTTACTCTTGGCCTAAATTCTGTAGATGCCTCATGCCCGCAAGACTGCCCGTATCACCACTGGAGGCTACTATCCACCCCGTTCCCTGTACGAACCAGAGGAGCCTCGGGAGGAACCAGAAGACACTACACCAACCCCGCCACCATCACCAGATCAGGCACCAGAACCAGTTTTGCCCCAAGAAGAACTTGAACCTAAAGAGGAGGTTATCTATTTGAGTGATGATGAAGATGTTGAGCTTGCCCAAGATGGAGAATAGCCCCCGTCGCCTCCACAAGATGGTTCCGCTGAAGTTGGTGTGCCACCCCTTCCTATGGGTTGGATTATAAAGATCCATCACAAGTCAAGCCATGATACTCCTTCACACCACCGACTGGTTGGCATGCTTAGTGCCTACTTCACGGATTGGGATCCTGCGTTTGAGTATGTCTGCTGGGAGCATAAGCATCCTTTGGAAACTACTTATTGGAAGTGCAATGTGCGTATCTTTGTTAAGAATGAAGAGATGGATACTTATTTGCTGGACAGGTGTTATTCCCATAGTGGTCGTCGTGCCACTATAGAAGATGGCATAGAAGATGCAGCCTTTGAAGCATGCTTGGGACTTCGTCACCTCCGCTATGAGGTTATGCAAGATGATCAATATCGCTATTTTCCTCGTGGAGATCCAGAGCAAGGATGGGTAATGATGAACCCTGGGAATTTGGAATTAATTCCTCGAGTCATGGTGGATTTTGGTCATGACATGATGGTGACGAATCGTCGGTTGGTAGCCCTAGTTAAAGCTTTGGGAAAAGATGTCAAGAGGTACCAAGAGGTGATAGATGGTCTAAGGATTGATCAAGGCATGGAGGCGATCTATGACTATCATGAACATCAAGCCCGTCCCTAGGAGTTGGAATACCATTTATGTAATAAAACGATAGTACGAGTAGTGTCGAGTTAAGTTGAGTTTTGTGGTGTCGTGTGAACTTTGTGTGGTTAGTTGAGTTATTATTGTGCCTATGTGTGAGTTGGCTTTTCCATGTAATGAGTGCTGGAGCTTTGTGGGCTTGTCTACAAAAGTTCCTAATCAAGAATACTAAGTTTTAGTCTGATAAATAAGTATTTTAGTTGGGTTAACCTTTCCCTCTGTTCTGTCTTTTCTGGAGCGGTCTGTCTTTCCTTTTATGCTAGAAATTAACTGTTCAGCGAAAAATTCTGAAATTTTTATGAGAGAATCTAGACCCACGTACCTTTCCAATGCCTCTGGAATCACCTTTTTATCTGTTCTGGATCATGATATATAATCGTTACAAGATGAAGTTACTGCACAGTCTGGAAATCAGAAACAGTTTCTGTTGTGTCCTGTTTTTGGGTAACTTCGTGACAGAATCTGAAATTATGAGTTAAATAAAAGTTGTAGATAATTTAATAAGCTTTCCAACCATATAAAGTACACTTCTACTGGATATCTGTAACTCGAGATAGGTCTGTTTTACCGAACCGCTGAAATTGGGATATGTTCAGAAGGTTATCAGATTCTATTCTCTATCTCTAGAATTGTCTATAATGTGGTAATCTCTAAGATTTGATATTGTATTGGATGATAAATGTCTGGAAGAGGACGAGGTCGAGGTCGTGGTCGTGGAGTTGGGCCACCACCTACTATTCATGAGCTTTTGGCAATACAGACACAGTTGATGGAGGCTCTGGTGAACAATCAGCAAAATTAGCCAGTTGGAGGAGCACCTGCGCGTGATAAGCGTGGTGAATTTTTGAAGGGTCATCCCCGAGTGTTCACTCATGCCACTGATCCATTGGAAGCCGATGATTGGCTTCGTGTAGTGGAGAAGCAGCTCAACATTGCTCAGTGTAATGATCAACAGAAGGTGTTATTTGCTTCGGGACAACTTCAAGGAGCAGCTCAAGACTGGTGGGATTCATATCAGTATGGCCGTCCTGCCAATGCTCCCGCCATTACTTGGCAGGAGTTTACAGAGAGTTTTAGGTCCTACCATATACCAGAGGGAGTGATAGCACTGAAGGCAGAGGAATTCTGCAATTTGACACAGGGATATATGCTTGTAGCGGAGTATAGGGACAAGTTTGCTCAGTTGTCACGTTATGCGCTGAATGAGGTGGCTAATGATGCCGATAAGCAGTGACTTTTCTTGAAGGGTCTACATGATGGTCTTCAATTGCAGCTAATGTCCAATGCTTACCCAGATTATCAAACATTAGTGAATCGCGCTATTGTGGTGGATAATAAGCGCAAGGAGATGGATGCCAAAAGGAAGAGACTTTAGGGACAGGTATCTGGAAACAACACTCACCAGCGCACTGGTTTTCAACAAGGCTATCAGCAGAGGTATCCGCCTAACCAATGGAACCGTGGTCAACTTCCTCCATGTAATCAGTTCCTGCAACGTCCTCCTTATCAGTCACAGAATGGCAATCAACGCCCTCAGTAGCAGAATGGGAACCAGAATCAACGTCAGAGTACCCCCAACAACACCCCAATGAAGACTAGTGCTCCTAATACTCCAACTAAGTGTTTCCATTGTGGGAAGGAAGGTCACATGTCTTATAACTGTCCTGAGAAGGCCAATCAGCAAACCCCTCAGAAGCAGAACAATAACCAGAAGCCACCATACTACGGGAAGGTGACTCACGTGTCGGAGGAAACTGCAATGGCGGAACCTGAAGTTATGCTCGGTACGTTCGATGTCCACTCCATTCCTGCCACTGTTCTTTTCGATTCTGGAGCTTCGCATTCATTCATATCTCAAATATTTGTTAAGACACATAGCATCCCTTTATGTGCCATGAAAAACCCTATACTAGTCAATTTGCCTAGGGAAGTATGCAAGCTTCCTATCGATGCCTCCCTATTAGTTTAATTTTAAGGGGGGTAGAGTTTAAAGTGAGTCCTATAGTGTTGAGAACAGCTGGGATTGATCTTATTCTGGGACTAGATTGGATGAAGCAAAATCAGGCAGTGATTCAGTGTAAGGAAAAGGTAGTAGCCCTGACAACACCGAAGGGAGATCGAATTAGTGTGGAGATTGTAGTGCAGAAGCCGCAGACAACTACAGTAAATCGACTTGATGATAATGTTAATCAAGAGGATCCAGTTGTGGATGAATTTCTAGATGTATTCCCCGACGACTTGCCAGGTATGCCACCCGACCGCGACATTGAGTTTATTATTGAATTATTGCCTGGAACTGCACCTATAGCTAAGCGTCCATATAGAATGGGGGTTAATGAATTAGAGGAACTTAAGAAACAAATAAAAGAGTTGCAAGAGAAAGGTTTCATTCGTCCTAGCTCTTCACCGTGGGGAGCTCCAGTGATCTTTGTTGACAAGAAGGATGATTCTAAACGGATGTGTGTTGATTATCGGTCACTCAATGAGGTGACTATCAAGAATAAGCATCCGCTGCCAAGGATTGATGACTTGTTTGATCAGTTGAGAGGTGCTTGTGTGTTTTCTAAGATCGATCTTCGCTCTGGCTATCATCAATTGAAGATTCGTGCTACCGATATATCAAAGACAGCATTCACAACACGGTATGGTTTGTATGAGTATACAGTAATGTCTTTTGGCTTGACTAATGCTCTTGCATACTTTATGTACCTGATGAATAAGGTATTCATGGAGTATCTTGATAAGTTTGTAGTAGTATTCATCGATGATATACTAGTATACTCCAAGACTAAGGAAGAACATGCTAAACATTTAAGGTTGGTCCTGCAAAAGCTCAGAGAACATAAGCTCTATGCTAAGCGTAGTAAATGTGAGTTCTGGTTGAAGGAAGTTGCTTTTCTGGGTCATGTGGTCTCTAATGGTGGAATTTCAGTGGATCCTAGCAAGGTAAAGGATGTGTTGAATTGGAAACCACCAACCGATGTGGGAGAAATTCATAGTTTCTTGGGATTGGCTGAATATTATAGAAGATTTATTGAAGGGTTTTCTAAGCTTGCCAAGCCAATGACAACATTGTTAGAAAAGAATGCTAAGTTTGTGTGGTCTGATAAGTGTCAGGTTAATTTTGAGGAGCTGAAGAAAAGATTGACAACAGCCCCGGTGTTAGTTTTGCCAGATTTGAGTAAGAGTTTCTCTATCTATTGTGATGCATCCCGTTTGGGTCTTGGTTGTGTGCTTATGCAAGAAGGCAAAGTAGTGGCATATGCATCTCGACAGTTGAGGAAGCATGAGTTAAATTACCCTACTCATGACTTGGAGTTAGCAGCGGTGGTGCATGCTTTGAAAATATGGAGGCATTATTTGATTGGACATAAAAGTGATATTTACACTGATCATAAGAGTTTGAAGTAAATTTTCACCCAATCAGATCTAAACTTGAGACAATATCGCTGGTTAGAGTTGATTAAGGATTATGATTTGGAGGTACATTATCATCCGGGTAAGGCTAATGTTGTTGCAGATGCTCTTAGCAGAAAGAGCTATGCTAATGAGGTACAAGTAATGCCTATGTCAAATGAGTTATGTGCTGAGATTGAGCATTTAAACTTGGGTATTGCCATTAATGCAGTGGAATTAGTAATAGAGCCTATGTTAGAGCAACAGATACGCAAGGGTCAGTTGATAGATGACAAAATAAAGGAGATAGTGAAGAATATACCGAAAGGTAAGGCACCTGGATTCCGGTTGAATGATAAAGGAACTCTATGGTTTAGGAAACGATTATGTGTGCCTGAGGACAAAGCTATAAGAGAAGCAATTCTACGTGAAGCTCATGAGTCCGCTTACTCTATTCATCCCAGAAGTACTAAGATGTATATGGATTTGAAAGAGAGGTATTGGTGGTATGGTTTGAAAAGAGATGTTGCAGAGTATGTTGCACTATGTGATACATGTCAGAGGGTTAAAGCTGAGCACCAGAGACCTGCAGGATTGTTGCAACCGATGCAGATACTTGAGTGGAAGTGGGAAGAAGTTGGTATGGACTTCATAGTGGGGTTACCACGCACTTAGAGAGGTTTTGATTCAATATGGGTTATAGTGGATCGTTTGACTAAAGTTGCTCATTTTATACCGGTTAAAACAACGTATTCCAGTGCAAAGTTGGATGAACTGTATTTGGAAAGAATAGTAAGTTTGCACGGAGTTCCAAAGAAGATCGTGTCAGATCGAGGTACTCAATTTACATCATATTACTGGCAGAAAGTACAAGAGTCATTAGGGACTAAGCTGAATTTTAGCATAGCATATCACCCTCAGACGGATGGGCAAACCGAAAGGATTAATCAGATATTGGAAGACATGTTGAGAGCTTGTGCTTTACAGTATGGTACAAGTTGGGATAAGAGTTTGCCATATGCAGAGTTTTCCTACAATAATAGTTATCAGAAAAGTCTACAGATGGCACCTTTTGAAGCTTTGTATGGTAGGAAGTGTAGAACTCCGTTGTTTTGGAATCAGACAGGAGAAAGTCAAGTGTTCGGTCCCGATGTACTTAGGAATGCTGAGAAACAAGTAAGAACGATTCGAAACACTTTGAAAGTAGCTCAGTCACGACAGAAAAGTTATGCGGATACTCGACGGAGAGAGTTGACTTTTGAAGTGGGAGATTATGTCTACCTAAAGGTGTCGCCTACGAGAGGTGTGAAAAGATTCAATCGGAAAGGAAAGTTAGCACCGAGGTATGTCGGTCCTTTTAAGATCCTAGAGAGACGTGGTGAAGTGGCATATCAATTGAAATTGCCTGAGAGCTTATCAGGTGTGCATGATGTGTTCCATGTGTCTCAATTGAAGAAATGTTTGCGTGTACCGGAAGAACAAATACCATTGGAAGAACTCACTGTTAAGGAAAATCTCACTTATGAGGAGTATCTAGTAAAAATTTTGGAGACAGCGGAAAGAGTTACCAGGAGCCGAGTTATAAAGATGTGTAAAGTTCAGTGGAGCCGATATTCAGAAGCAGAGGCTATATGGGAAAGAGAGGAAGATTTAAGAAAAACATACCCACAGTTGTTTGAGTAAGCATCGTCCGAATCTCGGGACGAGATTCATTTTAAGGGGGGTAGAATTGTAACACCCTAAATTTTTGAATATTTTTAAATAGGAGAATTTGATTTAGTTATGCATTTATGTGTGCATGGAAACTTAGTGAAATAATAATTTTTAATAAATAAAATCAAATATAAGGTTAGATACGTGTTTGTGCATACATGTCACTGCATATTATTATTTGTGTTGATTGGTTTTTATTTCAAGAAGAAAATTATTTCAAAAATCATTTGAAAATGTATTTGAAGTATTAGAAAAAGGAAAAGGAGATGGGAATTTACCTTTCCTCAGTTTTGGCCCGAAGGCCCATCATCTCTTCCCTCCCCTGCTGGCCCGTCGGCCTTCTCACCCGAGGCCGCGCAGCGTAGTGGGCCGAGCCCAGCTCGCCGAGGCCCATCAAGCCGAACCGATGCCGCACCCTTCTCCCTCTCCATGTCACTGACCTCCCGGGCCCACTTGTAAGCGGTACCATCTTCCACCTCCAGCTCGTGTTCGAGCCGGACACTGTGAAGGAGGCCGACGCCGCCCGATTCCCCTTTGCCTTGCCCGTCACGTCGTCGAGCCCCTCTTAAATAGCGGCCGCGCCTGCATCGCCCCCCTATAGCCCCAATCCGGAGCCACCGACCGCGTGTCCGCAGCATAGTCACCGCTTGAGCTTGGAGAAGGTCCGCCGCCGCCATTGGAAGCCCCCCGTCGTCAAACCTTCATCTCCGACCCCGTTTTCGCCTTCGGTGAGTTCGGTTTGAGCTCCTCTCTCTTCCCGTGTTATTTCCGAGCTGGAACATGGCCTCTAGGGCCCTAACCGTGTGCGCCGGCGAGTAATCTCGCCGCCGGCCATGTCTACCGCCGCGCTCGGCACTGTAGCCGGCCGGAAATCCCCTTCCCCTCTCCCTCGGTTGATCTCAGCCATCCAAATAAGATCCAACGGCTCAGATCTCAGGATACCCCTTCGTTTGACGTTTTGCTAAAGAGACCCTGAATTTCTTTAAGGCTTAACCCGCGGTCCTTGGCATAATTCCTGAATTACGTTTCTTTGTTTTAAAAACGTATTTCTTCTCGGTAATTCAAAAATACGTTTTCTAGTATTTACAGTTTTGCCACTAAATTTGTTTTGGTCATAAAATCTCCGTTTTAACTCTGATTTGACCCGTTCAAGTTTCGTTAGGTTCATAATTTCATACTCTACCTGTTAGTGCTACTGTTTAGTAGGCTTTCCACTTTTAAATTTTGAGATTAGATTTAATCTATTACTTTAATAAAGTAAATCTCGTTTAAATCATAACTTTTCTGTTTTAGCTCCGATTTATGTGCAATTCGCGTCTGTGTGATCCTAGTGCGATGTAGATTCGTTTTATAGACTTTTCATTTTATTTTTCTACTGTTCGTGTACTGTTCTAATTGTAGCTTTGTTTGCTTTGCATGATTGCTCTCGGATGATTGTTGTTGATGTGTTTATTGAGAATAGACGGTGATCAGTTCGTTGGTGATCAAGAGTACTATTACAAATCGGATCAACAAGATCAGCTAGATCAAGGCAAGTATAGCATGGGATTATCCTTGTTACCTACTCACTTTAATTCACTTAATTCATGCTGCATGTGTCTCCTTGCTAAGGATGTCATAGTATTGATCTTGTTCCTTGAATCCTATGGTTATGACATTGGGTAGTGGCTAGTGCTCACATAAACAATGATCTTGTAATTTGATTAATGATATATGCAATAACACTAAAAGATGATTTTTAGCAACAGGGATCAAGAGGGCTAGAGTTTTCTCTAGATTCCTCTCCGTAAGGACTTATCTGTAAGCGAACATCCGGGACTTACAGTACAGCTGTGAGGGCTACATGGCTGTGGCTTTAGTCATATAAGAGGACCTTTTCTAGCTTGTTAGTGGTTACCTTTAAGGCGCAAGAGGGGTTGTGTTTCAGGTTGGGTGTAGTGCGGTTCCTGTCCTTATGAGTATAGGCTGCGTGTCATTGTGCCATACGGAAGGGGGGCTCTACATTTGCAGGCCACAGAAACCTAGCGACCCTAACTTGTTAGACGAACCTTGGAAAGACTTCATAGTGAAACTTAACTGTCCAATGGGGAGTCTTGACCTCGGACTTTTGGGGATTACGACTCACAGTGAAAGTGTACAACCTCTGCAGAGTGTAAAACTGGTATATCAGCCGTGCTTACGGTCATGAGCGGCCTTGGACCCTTACGGAATAGAGATCACTATTAATATACTTGTTCTTGCTATTCATTATTCTCTTTACATGATCATATGTTTATTATGGAAACATCACCTAGTTGATGCTACTCAATTGCTTAAAATATGATCTACTAAAAGCTACATGCAGTTGAACCAGTGTCTATCCTAGTTGAGCTTCATGAACCCCATGTTACACTTGTTGAGTACTTTTGTGCTCACCCTTGTATTCCCCCACACCACAGGATGGACTCCCGAATGTGCAAATAGTAATTACTACTACTACTTCCCTGAAGATTACTAGACTTGTGGTCAACCAGTTGACGTGCCTGTGCTATGGAGCTAGCTACCACAAGAATTATTCTATGTTTCCGCTTAATTACGTGAAGACTCTGTGATATTATTCGTTATGTAATAAACATTTGTGATGATACTATTTATATTTGTCATCTTATGTGTGATTGATCACTGGGCGCATATAAGATTATACATTCCATTTGTTCCTTAAAAATGGGTGTGACAATATTTTAGTATGTGATGATGATATAATGGATGATGAATCAATATATTCAATTATAGAGACAGATGAAATAGAATATGATGTAGAAAATGAATCAAGTGAAGAAGAATTAGATTTAATTGATGAGTTAGCTGGATTAAAGATAGAAATGATGGATCAAGTAGAGGAATATAAAAAGAGTGATCTTAATATAAGGTGTGTGTTTTGCATATATTATCAAGATCTAGAAGACAGAGCCACATGTAGTCTGTGTCTAAGACAAGCATGTATGCTATGCTTAAATCCACAAAAAGATAAGACAAATGAAGTAGTAGTAAATAAAAAATATGAGAAAAATAAAGAAGAAGTAAGCTTAGAGAAAGTAGGAAGCAAATATATAAATAATATTGCACAAGAATTTCTTATTCCTAGATTAAGCTTTAAAACTGATCAAACTCTGTCATACTTTACTCAAGATATTATAGATCTAATATGGAAGAAATATGCTGAAAGGCATTACAAAATCTTTCAAAATATTCAAAATTATTTCATGCAGATATATCAAGGGAAAGAAAGGCATTTAGGGATAACTATAAATGCAAATATTTTCCCTTTACTTCATCTTAATGATAAATTTATTGTCAAGCCTCATCAACAATTTATAATACTCAGGGCTGACATAAATTTAAAATATTTTAGAAATATACAAATAAATAATGAAGATCATATCTCTTTACAAACCATTATAGATCATGGGTTAATCCATGATGTTTATGGTACACATGAAGAAATTCTTCAATCTGATCTTGGAAAGGCTATTAAAGAAGCATGCAAGAAATTAGCCTTTATTCAAGAAAAATATAAAATTAAATTCTGTTCTAATCCTCCAAAATTTATGCGACCAATAAGACCAGCATGCCATGATATATATTACTAAAGGTCAATACAAATTCCCTAATTCATGGAGAATCATAGAGGATTATGAAGAATTATTTGCCAAGAATACGAATCATGATAACTGGAGAATTTTTAGTGAAGCAAAAGAATTAGAAGGCAATACCAAATTTGCTCCTGAATATCATATGATGTACCAAAATAAAATAATAAGAGTATTCTTATGAGAATACTATAATAGATATAGTATATTGCAAAGAGAAGTTGGAAGATTGATCAAGCCCAATTATGGTGCAGAATGCCAACTAAGAAAAGAATATAGAGATTTGTTGTCTTGGTATGAAATATGGCAACCAGATGAACCAGACAACGAAGAAGATATTGATTAATAAGAAAATCAATATAGCTTCAAATTAATATCTATATACAAGAAATATATTCCTTATGTTGATAAGGAGTTATCAACAATTTAGCTGTGGGAAGAAATTATATGCATGCCTTGATTTATGAATTGATGTTTGCACATCAATCATTCGGGCGTGGAAGACCATACCTAGAGAATCCCAAAAATACACGTGAAGATAAGCCTGTCAGAGGACAGCGCAAAAGGAATATACAGTGACACTACTGTAGCCAGGACAATTATTGAAGACAGCAGCACCGTCCAGCTGTCCAGACAACAGTAGAAGAAGATAATTGAAGACGCAGCATCCTTATCCTCCAGAAGACAGAAGACTTCGACTCGAAGCAAGCCAGACGATAAGCACGAAGGCACTCCAGAAGGCTCCTCTCAGTCTTTAAAAGGAGAAGCCCGACGCCCGCATTCATCCTCGAGGAAGGAACAGATCGAAGAAAACACAGACACCAGAAGACCAAACCTCAGCATAGCCATCTTCAGTGCTCTCACACTCCACTCCACTCACATCATACTCCATGAAGATATGATCTCAGAAGCTCTCTGAAGATCATCCATCGAATAGTAATACTCCACTTCCGTTGTATTACTCCACCACTTTGTAAATTAGAGAATAAGGGAAGTCTTCGTGATCTTTCTGAGCTTGTAAGGTAATCTCTAAGGTTTGTGGTAAGTGCTTGGGGTTTCCCGAAAGGGAAAGCCGTATGTAAGATGGCTATGTGAAAATGAATTAAGCTTTTCTATTTTAATCTCTATTTTCCTTTAAGCTCGTTCATATGGGGCGATGTCTCTATGCTAGGGACCCTAGAGGAGAAACCTCTGCGTGTGTTGTTCTCGTGTTAGCCCTGGTAGTGGCGTTTGTAGAGAACCTTGTTTGCGCAGAGAAGTGGTCCATTCGGGTGAAACTGCCTAGGGAGACGATAGAGCCTGAGTCCTGTGAGATCGTGGCTAGGGATAGCGAGGGAGAAGAACTGGTTAGCCCGGTTCTGAAGCGAGCTAGTGATGCATACGGTGAGTACAGAGTAGGACTGACACAAGCATAGTCGCACCACCGACTGAATCTTTGGTCTCGCCAGCCTACAAAAGATCCTGAGAATCATTATTTCCGCATACTGCATATTAGCTAATCACGCGCACTCGTTAATCACGCACGAATTCATTCAGCATCCACCAAGTGCTCCGCATAGTGTCCAAAGTGCTCTGCATAGTAGTGCTAAATAGTAGACTAAATAGTAAAGCATTTGGGTGCCTGAGCCACTCGGGTGAAGTGCTCGTGCACTCTTCATATTCCGAATTTGAATAGTACCTGATATTTTGAATAGTGCCACGAATTTGAATAGTAGCCGCTGAATTTAAATAGTGCTGTAAATAGTAACTCATGAATTTTAAGTTTGAATTTCGAGTTAGAGGTTTTTGCATCGGTTTGCAATATTCATATATATATATATATATATATATATATATATATATATATATATATATATATATATATATATATATATATATATATATATATATAGCCTGGGTTTTGAATACTAATCATTAATCATCACACCGGCGTAGCCCCGGCGGAGCGCCGCCCCGTCCCGGCGAGAAATGAAAACTGACGTATTTATTGTGACCCCATTCGCTTTTACTGTTGTGCCTTTATATATCAATCATCAGGTAAAAATGCGTCAGATTCGTTTGAACCCCAACCCCGCTCCCCAATCCACGCCCCCGACTTCTGCTCCGCGTCCCTCTCATGTATATGCGTCGCCATCGCCATTTGTCATCCGTAACTCCAGTGCATCTGGACGCCGTAGGACAGGGCTCCTCGCTGGCCCGCTCGCCAGTTGGCGGAACTCGCGTCGACGTGCGGCAGACCCCTCTGCCTCGCCGGGGGCAGATCGCGGGGCTGAGCAAGGACCGTGGCGACAACTAGGCACGAGCAAGAACCGGTGGCGCGGTGCCTGACGGCGGGAGGCCCAGCGGTGCGGATCGACCTCTTCCCCGTGCCGAAGCCGGCGGTTCCCCGTCCTTCCCCATCGGCGGCGGTCGCGGCTACTTCCCCATCGGCGGCGGTGGTCGGCGGCTGCTCCTTCCCATCCACGCGGGTCCCATCCACCACGGTGGCGGCAGCATCGTCCCCCAGGTCTGTGGTGGCGGCAGCTTCCCCAATGGCGGCACCCACGTGGACGCCCTCGCCCCCGGCAGTACCGAGGTCTGCCCTCGCGTGAAAGCCCTGGGCGGCGGTGGCCCCTCCCCTACCAGCGGCGGCAGCCGCGGCTTCTCCCGCACCGGCGATGGCCCCTCCCACACGAGCAACGGCAGCCGTGGATCCTCTCCCCACCAGCGATGGCCCCTCCCGAGCACACGAGCACCCGCGAAGGTAAGGAGCAACGGAGGCACGCGTGGCGCCGCACAAGCTGAGCCCCCTGAGCGGCAGCAGAGGCAGCTCGCGGGCTACGGCAACGGCGTCGCACAGGGCTCCAGTCATCTGCGAGCTCCAATCTCGTCGGAGCGGGTGGTCCTCCTACGGTAGGCTCGATGGTCACTTTCATCATGTTTGATTTGGATTCGCTCTATGGTTCATCTTCCCCCAAATCCTCCATGGCTGCTGTTTGGATTCGCTCTTTGTTTCTCTTCCCAGGTCCTCCATGGCTGCTCTCGTGCTCCTGTGGGCGTCGCTCGCACTGGTGGCTGTGGATAAAAATTATATCGTCCATTGCTGATAGTAACAAACGTTACTGATAGTAATAAAAATGCTGACTATCAAAGTTAATTTTACTGGTCACAAGTCCAGACGGAATTAATTATATAACTAATGATACTAATAGTAATAAAAACTACTCTGACTAGAGACCGACATCCGATGATTACAGTGTTAATTTTACTCCCCATAGGTAGTAAATTTATCCTCGTTTGAAATTATTTACCGAGGCAAATGGTAATACTATTCGAAGTTCGGATGTCTCAGTAACTAGCACATCCTAATTTTTAAAAAATTACCTAATAGTAATAAAAATTATATCGTCTAGTAATAAAATTTGCTGATAGTAACAAACGTTACTGATAGTAATAAAAATGCTGACTATCAAAGTTAATTTTACTAGTCACAAGTCCAGACAGAATTAATTATATAACTAATGATACTAATAGTAATAAAAACTACCCTGACTAGAGACCGACACCTGATGATTACAGAGTTAATTTTACTCCCCATAGGTAGTAAATTTATCCTCGTTTGAAATTATTTACCGAGGCAAATGGTAATAGTATTGGAAGTTTGGATGTCTCGGTAACTAGCACATCCTAATTTTTACTTGGTATCAGCATGTATGGAATTATTTATCAAAGCAACTAATGATAGGAGTAATGTTTTCTTAACCTCATCTATTCAGTCATATCCTCGTCTAGAAGTAGGATGCCTCGGTAAGTACCACAAACAAGTAATTCCAAACGATAAGCAAGATAATAGTAGTAATAAACAATTATTAGTTGATTCAAATTTATCGTTTGGAATAATAAGAAATAGCTCGTCTAGAAATAGGATGCCTTGCTGATATATTACTAATAGTATCAAAATTGTTAATCAAATAATCCCCTCCTCACATTTGAGTGGTAAATTTCTGTGTTAAAGATTGGCGTGTCCGTGTCACCGGTCAAACTAATTTTTATTACTAATAGTATTATTTTATTAAGCAAATAATTCCCTTCTTGTGTGTGAGCGGTTAAATTTCCCATTGCTAAAGGTTGGTGTGTCCAGTCGTCGGCCAGGCTAATTTTTATTACTAATAGTATCAAATTGTTAATCAAATAATTGCCTATGCTAATCACCGGCTTCTCATGTCAAGCTATTTTTTATTACTCTTAGTATCATTTTGTTAAGTAAATAATTCTCTCTTCGACTGTGAGCGATAAATTTGCCTGTGCTAAAGATTGGCGTGTCTGGGTTACCGGTCAAACTAATTTTTATTACTAATAGTATCAAATTGTTAAGCAAATAATTCCCTCTTGGCATGTGAGTGGTAAATTTCTCTATGCTAACGACCGGCGTGTCTGGTCACCGGTCAAACTAATTTTTATTACTATTTGTATCACTTTGTTAAGCAAATAATTCCCTCTTAGGATGTGAGCGGTTAAATTTGCTTGTGCTAATCACCGTCCTGTTCCGAATTATTTATAGGTGCAATAGTAATAAAAATTATCAAAGTTAATTTTACTTTTTACTATTAGTAATAAAAAAGAGCCTCCCTAGAGGACGGATACGTCGGTGACTATTACAACAAATTTTACTATTCATGAGTCCAGACATAATAATTTATAGACCCAAGTGATAATATTAGTAATAAAAAATTACATGATAGTAATAAAAAAATATATCGTCTAGTAATAAAAATTGCTGATAGTAACAAACGTTACTGATAGTAATAAAAATACTGACTATCAAAGTTAATTTTACTGGTCACAGGTCCAGACGGAATTAATTATACAACTAATGATACTAATAGTAATAAAAACTACCCTGGCTAGAGACCGACACCCGATGATTACAGAGTTAATTTTACTCCCCATAGTTAGTAAATTTATCCTCGTTTGAAATTATTTACCGAGGCAATTGGTAATAGTAGTAATAAAAAATTCGAAGTTCGGATGTCTCGGTAACTAGCACGTCCTAATTTTTACTTGGTATCAGCCTGTATGGAATTATTTATCAAAGCAACTAATGATAGGAGTAATATTTTTTTAACCTCATCTATTCAGTAATATCCTCGTCTAGAAATAGGATGCCTCAGTAAGTACCACAAACAAGTAATTCCAAACGATAAGCAAAGATAATAGTAGTAATAAACAATTATTAGTTGATTCAAATTTATCGTTTGGAATAATAAGAAATAGCTGTTCTAGAAATAGGATGCCTTGCTGATATATTATTAATAGCATCAAATCGTTAATCAAATAATTCCCTCCTCACATTTGAGTGGTAAATTTGTGTGTTAAAAATCGGCATGTCCGTATCACCGGTCAAACTATTTTTTTTATTACTAATAGGATTATTTTGTTAAGCAAATAATTTCCTCCTAGGATGTGAGCGGTTAAATTTGCTTGTGCTAATCACCGTCGTGTTCCGAATTTTTTATAGGTGCAATAGTAATAAAAATTATCCCCGTATCATAGCCAACTTTATCACCCATGGTTCTAAAAGGAATTATTTCTAGCAGAAACGACAACAATATTGTTAATAAAAATAGCTCGGTTCAATTACTATAGATGACCGGTTCAATGCTATTTAAAGGTGCATGTGCAGGGCGTCATCATGCCATGCATGCAAATTATTAAAATGCCATCTCGTTTACTGATCGCCGGAATCAATTTATGGGCTGCTGGACACGGCGGCGGGTGATGAATAGTATTCATAGTGCAGGATGCTAATTAGTAAGGTTATATATATATATATATATATATATATATATATATATATATATATATATATATATATATATATATATATATATATATATATATATATATAGGCCCCACTTTTGGGAGCCTAGGGCTTCCAATAGTTATTGGAAGTCCCAACCACCCACCCACCTAGCTAGCTACAAAATAAGTTATTTTGTAGCCACCTCTATTTACGATAATTTTATATACTAATTTATGACCACTGCTGCACAACGGGGCTTTAGTCCCGGTCCAAAAGGACCTCTAGTCCCGGGCTGCGAGCCGAGACTAAGGTTTCAGGACTAAATGTCCCACCTTTAGTCCCGGTTCTCAGGCCCGAGATTAAAGGGAGGCCTTTAGTCCCGGTTGGTAATACCAACCGGGACTAAAGGTGTTGCCGGGCATCGACGTGGTGCAGCACCTTTTAGTTCCGGTTGGTATTACCAATCGGGACTCAAGGTTATTTTTTCTTTTTCCTTTTTCTTTCCAATTCATTATTGATTTTGGTTTTCAGTTATATTGTTTTCCAATTTATTCTTTGCTACTATTATCCGTATACGTTGCACCTATACGAGAGCGTTATTATTGCACACAAATAAAGTATGAAACTATATATATATATATATATATATATATATATATATATATATATATATATATATATATATATATATATATATATATATATATATATATTATAGAGCTATACATATACGTACATACACATTACATTTACAATAATATACAAGTAATCAAGTGTTCGGCTGCCAGTTAATGAGTTACACAAATGTTTGCCCGCCACTCAAAACTCATACAAGTGTTCATTCTTGTTTGGACTCTTCAAATTCAACCTAGGGTTGTGGTGGAACTCGCCGTCTTCCGGGATGACATGATCGTTGATGAAACCTGCGATCGTCTCCTAGATTGCGACGAGTATTGTGTGCTTGAACACTTGTTCTTTCAATTCCCACTCCTTGCATTTGCATTAATTAAAGGAAAAGATATTAATATACATAAGATTTATTTAGTTTCAACAAATAAATAAGATATGAATTTACTATATACACATGTTACTTACTTTTAGCATCTCTTTAGCAGGTGTAAATTTGCTACACCGCATGTACTCGCAAACGTAGTATCCACATAAATTGGTTCCGTACGGTTGTCTGGACACCCACTTATGTAGAATAGGAGGGGGAGTGGCACTTTCAGATCCGTACGATATCTTTGTTGTAGCCAAGCCCAAGCCCTGCCCCAATAAGTCGGTCGTTGATTAGGTATAACATAGTAAATTAAAAGGAGCAGGCAACGATAATTAACGAATGATAGAACTTACTTCTGGATCATGTCTATCATGTCTTGGTACATTGCCAGGTCTTTTCTCATTGAGTCCCACACATTTATAGTTTGTTCCTTGATCTTAATCTCAATGAGTATCCAGTGATCTCTGCATTTGTTTATAGAGTCAACTTATATATATATATATATATATATATATATATATATATATATATATATATATATATATATATATATATATATATATATATATATATATATATTAATGTTGGATTGACTAAGACATGATATAACACAACACTGTACCCCATATTGTAAGGGAAGAGTATCAACTCTTTATGTCTTTGGTTATAAAAGAACCTCTGGAGGTTTTTCTCTATTTCCTTGATCTTCAGATTGAATGGATCTTTAGTCTTTGTGTCCTTGTACACGACATACGGATCGATAAAACCAATTCGATCGTCTTGTTTCAATCTGAGTTCTCTCATCATGTGTCTACACATCATGAGCACAGTTATTACGAATACGTACATATGCTAGAGTGGGATTATTGATTAAAAGGAAGAATCACTTACAGACAGTAGCAGCTTATGAGAGATTTGTCAAGAGCATCCATATAGAGAAGCTGGTGTACTTCACTAAACTATACCCAGATGATGTCATCTCCACGGAAGTAGTGACGGTCTCTGACTTGGACGCCCAGATATTGTTCACTTTGATGTTGTGCATAGAATCTCAAGCAGTACTCGTGCAGCTTGTACATTTGTGTACCAAGATTTTTTACCTTTGCAGGGTCACATAGACTCCTGCCATATATGTACTTCCTCCGCCATTCATCAACAACTTCGGCCTCTTTAACAGTTGTCAGTTCCTCCCGACCAAGAAGTTGTTCTAAGGAAAGCCCAGTCACATTCATCCACTTGGCGAGTTCATCTAAGTCCACATCATCAGGTACCGACATTTGCATCAAGTTCATGTTGAAACCATATTGATTCTCAACCACTAGTGGCGGCACTGATTGCTGCGCTTGTTGGCCGAGCTGTGTAACATCTTTCCCGGCCGCCTTCTGTTTCCTTTTGTCCTCCTTGATTTTCTTTGTGATAGTACGCTCATAGTCTGATAGTGGCAGCGCTAGTTTTTTACTAGCGGCACGCTTCTCGTCTTGCATAGCCTGCACCACTTGATGTAGCTTTACACGAGGATACATTAGGTATGGCTTCTCTTGCTTTGCTCGTGCGTCAGCTTTGGTCTTTTCGAAGAACGCTTTCACTTCTGCCTTGACTGAAGCATTAAGTTCTTCATCAGTCTTCTCGTATGGAAGCTTGGTCATCTTCGGGATCTTCATGACCACAACTTGTTTCTTCAGCGGAGGTGGTGGGACCGATCTTTGTGGGCCAGCGGGCCTCTTGTTCCTCGATGGACCAGCCGGTGCCGATGAGGCGGCCGTTGTTGGCATTGGCGGATGCGGCGGCGGCGCGGTTGGAGCTTGCTGTTGTGGAGGAGATTGGGCCGCTGGCGGCATTGGAGTATGTCATGGAGGAGATACAGCCAGCGGTGGGGATGCAGCCTTGTCTTGTATGAAATCGTCATCGTCGTCGTGTCCCATGGCACTGTGGTCATGTGGTGAATGGATAGACGGACTTGGGGAGGTCCTGGATTTGAAAAAAACAAACAAGGTATATACATGAGTGAACCGTAATTAGATACAGTACATAATTATTGAAAAGCAATTGCGTTCACAATCATCCACACCTAGGGTTCGGTTGTGGTGGCGGCGCCCTAGGAATAATGATGTACCATTTCTTCCAACATATGAATGTCTTCTCCACTTCACCTGGGGTCTTCTCCCCATCACCACCTTCGATATCCAGAGCCACATTTTCATGGCCTTTGACCACTCTATCCACTGAGACACTAGCATATCCGGGTGGTGTTACGGTCGAGTGGATCCTTGGTGTCTTGGTGGGGTCAATAGGAGATACAACACTGGTAGCCACCTTGACTGTGGCATTCTCCTCCGGAATATGCAGCTCACAGGACGTCAACGGAGCGGTGACGTCATCCACCGGGAAGCGCATCACTGCATCATCATCTTGCCTCACAGGCACCTCCGTAGAAGCACAACTACTTTTCAACTGAGCTGAGCCGGGGCTGATGTTGGCGGCCGGCTGTGACACGCTCTGGAGGGGGGAACTTACAACTTCCTCCACGGCCTTTCTGATTTGCTCATTCATAGTGGCCTTAAGTGTTTTCTCCCGCTCTAGTGCCTTACGAGCCACTTCACTGGTCTTCATAACAACCTCCTCCAACTGGCGTAGTCGTTCCCTGTCCTCTTCCTTCTTTCTCTGGCGGCTTCTATAAGTTTCTCTGTCCTGAGGTAAGGCATGCTCCCACGACACGGAGCCATAGCCTCTCATCCGTCCACCGTGCTCAGGGTTCCCCAGGGCATATGGCTGCTCATCTTTATCTTTTTTCGGCTGCCACTCTCCACTTTGAGCGACGGAGCGGGCTTGATGAAATCTTTCTGCTACAGCTTGGATGCGTTCCCCATACATGACATTTCCAGTCTCTAGGTCCAGGCGGCCTCCGTAAGCGAAAAACCGGTGCTTGGCGCGCTCAGGCCAGTCGAGGGATTCTGGCACCAACCCCCTGTCAATTAGCTCTTGCTCAGTTTTTTTTCACTTAGAAATGGCAGTAGGGTAGCCACCTGATCCCATCGTATGGTGGTAGGTCTTGTGTCGGGCATTCTCTTGGTTCCTTCTCGCCCGTTGTTGACCCTCTTCCGACATCTTGAACTATATAAACTCGTCCCAAAACGGCCGCAGCTTGACAAAGTGCTTAAAGTTGAAATCCAGAGTCTTGTTCTTCTTGATATAGTCGTTATATAGATTCTTCTTATAGCACTGGAATTGTGTGGCCATCTTCTTCATAGACCAATCCCGAACTCTTTCCTTCAACTGTTCATCATTTGTGTCTAGCGTGAAATGTTGCAACACGTCACCCCAAACTAGTTCCTTGTCACGGTCAGAGACATAACTGATTTCTGGGCGTTGCTTATTTTTCTTCCATTCACGAACATTGATCGGGATCCTATCTCAGGCAAGGTACCCTAAGTGGTTGACAAAGGCCCTTGCATGGGGTCCACGTGGCTGGCCTGTTCCCTTGATGAAATCCATGATAACCAACCGGCCCTCCATCGGCTTCTTCGGGCCTCGTACTTTTTTGTTGGTCCCCATGGTTGTCGTTGAGACAGAGGGCTATGTAGGCAGAAACAAGACAATTAATAAAGGAAATTTTCTTGAATTTCATGTATATAAACATAGGAGGCTGCATATATTACAGACCTCGCCAACATTATCTTGGTCATTCGGGTCGACCAAGTACTGAGAACCGTCATCGATGCCCTCAGAGTTCTCATCGCCTTCACGATCGTCATAACGACCTTCTTCAGCGCTACCACGAATCATGTTCAACAATATTTCTTCGTCTTCTCTCGGGTCGGCCATTTCTACAAAAATATTTAGGGTTTAGGGTTTACAGTTTAGGGTTTAGACATTACTAAGCATAAGAGATCGACTTACACATATTAGTGGGATATCATCTAGATATAAGTGTAGATCAAGGTAATAATGCAGCAACGGTATCGACAACTCCTACTAACTTAATACATCTAATAACAAGTAAGTCTATCACAAGTTGTATTTATTAATTAAAATAGATAATTTTAACTCATGGAAAAACTATTCAAATTTCAGGTTTAATAGTTTTCCTAGATATTACACATCATAGAGAGTCTACATAAAATTTTTCATAATTTTATTACACTTCTAAAATCTTGTACAAAAATAACAAAAAGTAACTCCAGCAATAGCTCTCAAAACATGGTACCTCCTTTTCACTTGAGGGCTCCCTACTTCTGAGGGTCCTATTTTCTAGACTACACTATAGCAGTGGCCCTTAAAATAGAGCCCTCAAACTCATTCCAATAGATAATGACACCTAGGGCCCGCTTGTCATTGACTTTCTTGCCCAAAACACTGGAATCTCTCTATATATATATATAATATATATATACCGGAGAAAGGGAGGAGCAGAGGCCAACGACGTTGCCACGGCGAACGGCCGGGATCCACAATGTTGCCGCGAGAGGAGCAGAGGACAAGACCTGCTGACGCGGACGCGGACGCGGACGAGGACGGCGCGCGGCGGTGCTCGGGAGACGACGACGGTTCGTGTCTGCGCGCGGGTGGGGAGGAAGAGGAAGAAGGCCGGACCTTTATACGCTAGGGACCTTTAGTCCCGGGTCTAGCCACCGCTCGAGACTAAAGGGGCTTTAGTCCCGGTTCCAGCCACGAACCGGGACTAAAGGGGCTGGAACTGGGACTAAAGGCCCTTTTAGTCCCGGGCAGTGGCCAGACCCGGGACTAAAGGTCCTTCCACCAAATTCTGGCGCCTGTTTAGACGCTAGAATTTGGTGAATTTTATTTTTCACCTTTTTTTTTCTTTCATCTTTCTAAATGCATAGTAAATTAAATATTTATCATAAATTTTTTCAAAAATACACATTAGTTTAGTTTGACTCTATTGTGCATTACAAAAATTGTAAACACTATATTTTTTTCAAATATTTCTTATTATCCAAAATAAATGTTATTTATAATGAATATTGTGTTAATGCAAAAATATACTGGGCAATTAAAATATATAAAATTATTGGCTTTCGACAGAAAATTTGTTTTTGGGTTATTTGGACGTTAAACTTTTGTTTCTTCAATAATAATTATCCAAATGCGCGACATTAATTGTCTAAACTTGAAAATTTAAAATTTTCAGAGATACACGTCGATTTTTGAAATCCCGGTTTTTGAAATCCTGGATGGTCTCGAACGGAAAACTCATGAATACAAAGTTTGTTCCACTCATCAAGACCTATATTTGGTCTAATGGTCAACTTTTCATTTGTAAAAGTTTGAACCACTCAATTTTGAATTTTGAAAGAATTCATAGCCAAACGCCAGTTTTCGGAACCCTGGATGGTCTCGACTGGAAAAGTCATGAATACCAATATTGTTCTACTCATCAAGATCTACATTTCATACATAGACCATTTTTGCATTTGATAAAGTCTTGGCAAAGTGTAGTTGAAAATCCACAATTCCCACATATAGTTTCATATAGTTTGTGTGAGATTCAAGATTTGGTGAGTATTGTTTATTTAAAATTTTTCAAATAGAAAAAATGGTCTATATAAAAAGTTTGGATCTTGATGAGCTCTAACAACTTGGTATTCCAAAGTTTTTCATTTCAAGTCATTTAGTCTGTCATTTGACCAAGTATGACCAAAACCCGTCTTTGATTTTGAAAACATGTGCCTGGGACTTGCTAAAATTTATCCAGATGAAAATATGGTCCATGTATCAAATGTAGATCTTGATGAGCTCTAACAACTCGGTATTCAAAAGTTTTTCATTTGAAGTCATCAAATAGGTCATTTGACCAAGTTTGACCAAAGTCAAAACATTAGTTTTTAGAAACACACACTTTGACCAAACCCTAGATGGTCTCGAATGGAAAACTCATGAATACAAAGTTTGCTCCACTCATCAAGACCTACATTTGGTCAAATGGTCAACTTTTCATTTGTACAAGTTTGAACCACTCAATTTTGCATTTTGAAAGAATTCATAGCCAAACACCGATTTTCGGAACCCTAGATGGTCTCGACTGGAAAAGTCATGAATACCAATATTGTTCCACTCATCAAGATCTACATTTTATATATAGACCATTTTTGCATTTGACAAAGTGTTGGCAAAGTGTAGTTGAAAATCCACAATTCCCACATATAGCAAAGTTTGAACCACTCAAATTTGAATTTTCAACACATAATGTTACAATTATATTACACAAGATGTCAAATACACATTATTAATTTGAGTTCACTACCTATATCAAGCGGGCACAGTGGTAAACTTTTTCTTGACGTAATGCCCTTGGTTATGATCATTCCGTAACCATGGAGTGTCCTCAGCAGCGAGCAGGATGCTTGGGTCTTTGGCCACACAGAAGGGTGGGATTCGTTCATCCTTTTCATAATCCTCTGACACGTCTGACTTGTCTTCAATTCCCTCGATGTCTCTTTTCCCTATAAGAACTATGTGACGCTCTGGCTCGTTGGTTTTTTTTCTCGTCGTGTTTCCCTCTCTTGGGTTTTGTAGACATGTCTTTCACATAGAACACCTGATTCATATCAGCAGCAAGCACGAATGGATCATTTCTATACCCAATATTGTTGAGGTCCACTATTGTCATTCCGTACTCCTTATCGACTGATACCCCTCCGTTCATCTTCACCCATTGGCATCGGAATAGAGGGACTTTAAAATTATGTGCATAGTCTAGTTCCCAAATCTCCTCTATGTGACCATAATATGTGTTTATGTTTCCATTCGGTTCTGTAGCATCCACGCGGACACCACTGTTTTGGTTGGTACTCTTTTTATCTTGGGATACAGTGTAAAATGTATTTCCATTTATCTCGTACCCTTTGTACGTGAGGACGTGCCACGTTGGTTGCCTAGCCAACAAATACAGTTCATCTCCAATAGTTTTATCACCCTGACATTTTTTGTGCAACCAATCCCCAAATGTCTCCATGTGATGACATGTAATCCAAGTTTCATTCTTCCCAGGATTCTCGGATCGTACAAAATTCATGTGTTTCTCAATATACGGTTCCACCACAGTGGAGTTTCAAAGAACTGTGTAGTGCGCTTTATTGAAAGAATCATCACCCTGGCTGATATATGTTTTCTTTCCTAGTGTACCCTTTCCACCAAGTCTCCTCTCATACCATGATTCAGGAAGACCAATCAGGTCAAGGTCAGGAATGAAGTCCACACAGAACTCAATGGCCTCCTCTGTCCCGTATCCCTTGCCAATGCTTCCTTCTAGCCGACCCCGCTGGTAAACATATTTTTTCAGTACACCCATAAATCCCTCTAAGGGAAACATGTTGTGTAGGAACACAGGACCTAGGATATTAATCTCTTTGACCAGATGAACTAGGAGATGTGTCATGATATCAAAGAAGGATGGAGAGAACACCAACTCAAAGCTGACAAGACATTGAACCACATCATTCTGTAGAGTAGCTAGATCAAAAGGATTGATTGCCTTCTGAGAAATTGCATTGAGGAATGCACACAACTTCACGGTGGCCAGACATACATGTGGAGGTAGAATTTCTCTTAAGGCAATCGGAAGCAGTTGCGTCATAATCACGTGGCAGTCGTGCGATTTTAAGTTGACAAATTTCTTCTCCGGCACATTTATTATACGCTTTATATTGGAGGAGAACCCAGATGGGACTTTGATGCTGCTTAGGCACTCAAACATGCTTTCCTTCTCATTGCTAAGAGTGTAGCTAGCAGGTCTTAAGTAATGACGTCCATCATCTGTCTTCTCTGGATGCAGGTTGTCTCGTTCTTTCATGCGCTTCAAGTCCTCTCGTGCCTCAAGGGTATCCTTAGACTTTCCAAACACACCCATGAGCCCTAGGAGATTGACACAAAGATTCTTTGTCAGGTGCATCACGTCGATTGAGTGGTGGACCTCAAGGTCTTTCCAATATGGTAGCTCCCAAAATATTGACTTCTTTTTCCACATTGGGGCGCGCCCCGAAGCGTCTTTTGGAACAGGTTCACTGCCTTGTCCCTTTCCAAACACTACTTTCAAATCCTTGACCATCTTGAATACCTCTGCCCCATCTTGGTTGCCTGGCTTGGACCGGTGTTCTACCGTACCTTTAAAATGTTTGCCTTTCTTTCTCAACTGGTGGTTCTTAGCAAGAAATCGACGATAGCCAAGGTACACGACCTTTCGACATTTTTTTTAAATAGACAGCCTCAAGGTCACCAAAACAATGGGTGCATGCATTATATCCCTTATTTGTCTATCGTGAAAGATTACTTAGAGCTGGCCAATCATTGATTGTCACGAACAACAATGCTCGCAGGTCGAATTCTTCCTATTTGTACTCATCCCACACACGCACACCTGGTTTGCTCCATAGCAGCTGGAGTTCCTCAACTAATGGCCTCAGGTAGACATCGATGTCATTGCCAGGTTGCTTTGGGCCTTGGATGAGCACCGACATCATAATGAACTTCCGCTTCATGCATAACCATGGAGGAAGGTTGTAGATACATAGAGTAACGGGCCAAGTGCTATGACTAGAGCTCTGGTCCCCAAAAGGATTAAATCCATCCGTACTCAATGCGAACCTTAGGTTTCTTGCATCATCTGTAAAGTCTGGGAATTCTCTATCTATTTCTCTCCACTGGGACCCATCTGCAGGGTGTCTCAACATGTTGTCCACCTTACGGTCGTCTTTGTGCTATCACAACAACTTTGCGTGCTCCTTGTTTCTGAACAGTCGTTTTAGGCGTGGAATTATTGGAGCATACCACATAACCTTGATAGGGATTCTCTTCTTTGGACGTTCTTTATCCTCAACATCGCCAAGATCATCTCGCAAGATCTTGTACCGTGACGCATGGCAAACAGGGCATTCATCTAAATTCTCGTGAACGCCACGGTATATGATGCAGTCATTAGGACATGCATGTATCTTCTCGATTTGTAATCCTAAAGGGCGGACGATCTTTTTGCTTCGTATGTAGTGGTGGGCAATTCATTAGGCTTCGGAAGCATCTTTTTTTGGATCTTCAGTAATTTCTCAAATGCCATGTCAGATATACCATTCTCTGCCTTCCACTGTAACAACTCCAGTGTCATGCCAAGCCTTTTCTGCCCATCTTCGGCCGACGGGTAGAGTAACTTCTTGTGATCCTGTAGCATTTGGTTAAACTTAGCCTTCTCCTTTTCACTTTCACAATCTCTCTGTGCATCACGAATGACATCACCAAGAGCATCGTCATCTTCAGCAATACTGTTTTCTGCATCCGCCTCTTCTTCAACTTCCTCCATCACGAAGTCATAGTATTGAGCAAAAACATCGTCAGGGTCCGCTTGTTCTTCTTCACCTTCTTCCATCATAACCCCGGTCTCTCCGTGCTTGGTCCAACAAATGTAGTTTGACATGAAACCCGACTTGAACAAGTGCAAGTGAATACTTCTTGAACTACAAAATTCTTTCAAATTCATACACACGGCACATGGGCAGCACATAAAACCATCCCGCTTGTTTTCCTCTACCACTCTACAGAATTCTCACACGCCCTCAATGAACTCGTTGGAGTGGCGATCGGCACTGTACATCCAATGGCGTGTCATTATCTGCATTATATGGCATCACATAATTAAAAGCCCAGCATGAGAAAAGAGCGCGGCACAACCTTGTCTAATTGAGTTCAAAATTTTATAAGTGGTTCATCATTTCATAAAATTAATTTGTGGATGTTAATAAAAAGATAGCAAAATCATAAAATTTGTATTTTTCTATTAAAAGGTGTAATTTTATCTCTAAATAAAATTAATTTGAAAATTTTTTAAAGTTAAAATAAATTTGTTTCAAAATTACAAAGAATCAACATTATTTAATATTTTAAAATGAGAACATGAACAAATTAAAGTAAAAAGTATCCTAAAAAGTCTATAATAGAACTAAACATTATATGTGTATACTACTTTCTAGGTATTATAATTAGCATCGTTCATAAAAATTCAAACATGAAAAGTGATTGGAGCTAGCAATATGAAATAAAATAGCCATATACAACATGGATTTACATATGGTGCTGCTAAAACATAGGAGGATGAAGCTAGCAACATTTCAAACAAATCTACGACGGCGTAGAAGCGTTTGAAGTGGATTGATCGCCGGAGATGAGACAAGCAAGAACAATGGAATAACAAGCAACAAGAACATGAACAAGGAAGGGGTCGGATAGAGAGGAAGAAGAGGGAGGTTCAATTTATAGGGGAGATTTTAATCCCGGTTGGTAACACCAACCGGGACTAAACCCAGTCCTATAGTCCCGGTCGGTGCCACGGACCAGGACAAAATCTGTAGTCCCGGTCCGTGGCACCGACCGGGACTAAAGGCAGGGCTTTAGTCCCGGTTGGTCCCTCCCGACAGCGCCTGACAACAGAGCCGTTGGCGAGGGACCTTTAGTCCCGGTCACTGAAATCGCCGAGACTAAATGCATTTTGGACGATCGACGAAAGGTCAGTTGTGTAGTAGTGGACAATGTTAGTATATATTTACGATAGTTGAATTACTATAACACATGAGGATATTTACCATAATGTTATAATAAATCACATAGTAAGGAGTTACTATAATCTCATAAATTAGCATAGCAATTATCGAAACTCAAAGTGGCTACGGAATAAGTTATTTTATACCTAGCTGTAGGATTATATATATATATATATATATATATATATATATATATATATATATATATATATATATATATATATATATATATATATATATATATATATGAGTTCCTGACTAATACACAATTAATATTGAGGTGCTGGGAGAAATCCTTCATCTACAACTCTACAAGCAAAACTAGGAGCCGCAACCATGACAGACATAGAAGCAAGCCGTGATCAGCGAGATAGTTACCCTACTCGCGCGCTCCAAAAAGCGGATACAGAATTGCTGGGAGGCCTGCTGTCGCTTTGTGGGACGATGTGGGAAGATTTGGCTCGTCGCGTCGATGAGCTCTCTGCTCGGGCCTGTTTGGACGCAGCTAAGCCTGCCAAGAGTTTCTCCGCTCTTCTTAAAGAAACTCGCGAAACTCACGCATTTGTGTCCTTTTGGTTAAAATAAGGTACTCCTTTCGTTCCGAATTATAAGTTATTTCAAGAATCTTAGAGAGTGAAAACATATCAAGATTGACCAAATTTGTATATGATAAAGTAATAACATTTATTATACCAACTATGTATCATTAGACTCTTCGTTAATTATATTTCATAGTATTATAAGCCGAAACTTGATACATCATGGATTTGTGCATGGGAATAACGGATGCGGCGTCCGTCCGGACGCCCGTGCCTCCTGCCAGCCCGTTTTCGACAATGATACTCTCAGGGCGTCCGTGGATGCAGCTTCATGCTCCGCTTCGCCTCGTGCTCCGCACCTGCTGCCCGCCCATGGATGTAGTTTTGTGCTCTGCTTCGCCTCGTGCTCCACACTTGCTGGCCGTTAATAGATGCAGCTTCATGCTCCGCGCCTACTGCCATGCCTATGAAGATAGCTTTGTGCTCTGTGCTTGCTGCAGCGCTCGCTTCGCTTCCCGCGTGCACGCGGGGAACCGCTGTGCCCGATGGGACCACCTCCGCTAGTGTGCCCCTTGCGACATAAAGCATTTGCTGCAATATACATCCAGAACAGTTGAAACAAAATATACGTTTGCAACATATGTGTATTGCACTGCAACATATGTAATACCCATATAAAACACTTGCAACATATATTTGAAAAAGCTGAAACATTTGAAATATACACTTAAAACATATATGTATAGCCAGTGCAACATATACAACATTCATATAAAACACTCATAAAATATGTGTGAAAATATATGCAACATCCATATATACACACTAGCAACATACATCGAAAAAAAGATAAAACATTGGGAATAGAAGCTTACAACATACGTGTACAACCATTACAACTTATGCAATATCTCTATCTACTTTTGTAACATCCATCTAAAATAGTTGCAACATACCTTCGAAACATCTAAAACACTTTAAATGTATGCTTGCAATATGCATCTTTCACCCTTCTTCCGTCCGACCCAGATCAGAGAAGGGAATGGCCGGTTTCGGCCACTAACAACCGAGGATGCTGACGCAGCCTAGCGATGGCCCGCCTCTCCTGGCGCCTGGCCTATGCACGGTGGAGGACGGAGCACAGCATGGCGCGGCAGGGACGGAGGCGCCACTATAGTTGCCGAGCATATGCATGGAGCTTGGAGGCGGAGGGCAAGGCGCTGGCGACCGGGCTCAGCAGCAGCTGCAGTCGGTGGGGTGGCTAGCAGCATACCTTGGCAGAGGATTTCTCCTCTCCGCGGGGGATGGAAGCACCGCGGGGTACGAGGCCGGACGCCATGGTGGATGGCGGCGGCAGAGTGGGACGGGCGGACGGTAGCACAGCGCGTGGAAGATGAAGGTGGCAAAAATAAGCTCAAGATCACAGTCGGGTTAGCAAAGCAATTGAGCAAGCAAAGGTAAGACGAGGCAGTGGGGGCTCAGTAGAGGCTGACCAGGCCAATTCCAAGAGCCGGCCAGGCCGGGTTTGTCCCTTGCCATGCAGCAAAGTCGGCTCGGCTGACTCCAGGAGTCTGCTGGGTCTACTCAAGCAGTTCCACTAGCTTTGGTTCCTGTAATTTGCGCACTTATGCTCCAAAAAGACCAGAAATTGGCATGTGGAAATCCAATGAGGAGAAGAATAAAGGAACGATGGTGAAGCACTAATGCACTTGTTATAGAGTAACGAGCAAGTATAAGCAACAATAAAGGAAAGATGGTGAAGCACTAATGTACTTGTTATAGAGTAACGAGCAAGTATAAGCAACAAAAGACTGATTCTATGAATCGGCCATTAAAAAAAGAGAGCCTACACCTCCAAAGCAAGAAGAGCAATCCAAGCAGATTGTGGTATCACAAGTGGCACCTCCATTACAAACAAAGGGTTGCCCCTTGTGTATCTCATTGGGATCCTCCAGTTCAACCTCCTACACAACCAATGTGGGGGCCCTATGGAGTTTGGGTGCCAATGTGCCATATCCTCTGGCGGCACCTATGCATTATCAACAAAGGTGGGGAGAGCCTACTCATCATGATTCACAATGCTCTGTATTCAGCTGATTGAGCTATGGTCAATAGGGCTCTAGAAGTTCAAGCCAAGGTCAGGTTATCACGTCAAGGACCTTGACTCCTCAAGAAACGCGGAAGGGACCTCTATAGCATGTCTTTGTGCCTAAGAAGAAACAAGAAGCACCCGTTGCTCCCTCATTGAAGTCCAATCCTCTGGCATCTGTTACAATCAACTCCACAAAGGTCCCGATCACAAATAATGATGGGCCAATTGAAATTGAGGTTCAGGCTCAGCAACAACTCAAGATGGCTCTACAAGTGTTGTTGTTGAGGTTGAGAAAGAAAAGCATGCTGAAAGAGATCCCAAATATTTACAACCTAAGTGGTGTCCTTGAGGGTTGTCCAAGTCAAAGAAGCACAAATTGCAATGCGCTCGGCATAAAAAGTAGAAGAAGGAAAAGCTAGGGAAGATGAGGGAGCAAATCTTCAATGTGATCCATTTTCCCTCAAGCAAGCAAAAGAGGAGAGGCGGCCTACATAGATGTTCATGGTCAAAATGTCATGATTTCACATACTCAAAAAACCGTCAATTGCCTTGAAATAAAATGAAGACAAGCATCTCATGAGCATATTTTATCAAATAACAAATTCCACATGTATATGGAATATTTCTTTGCAGGACATTACAAAATGGAGAAATGTATGGAAGTGGGACCAACATTGAGGGGTCGGCCAACCACCCCTATGGGGCCCATAGCCTTTCCAAACCTCCATAATCCGTGTGACAAGCTCCAAAGTGAACCTCCACCCTTGGATCAAAGTTGGGTTTTCTCTCAAGGGTAAGATATGAAGTCACATGGATTGGATGGCCCACAAGTGGCCAAACCGACATGCCAACGTGTCAACATCTCAGCACATATTCCCTCTACATCAAGTTAGGACCAACCCTGGTGCACCCACCGCCTTTGAGCATGCCGCCATTCAAACAAGCACAACTTTGGTGCATCTCAACCATTGATTCAATGACGGTTTGACCTTGGGAGGAGATGCAGAGCACATGGATCCATGGGTCCACCTCCATCCATCTATAAATAGAGGCTCACCGCTCCCCTCTCCATTCATGCCTTCAAGCTCCATGTGAAGAGTAGCATAGCTCCATTCTATCTCAGTAGTGCAGGATGGTTTAGTGTGGGAGTTTGAGTTGAGTAGTGGGATTTGCTTGGGTTTCCAGATTTGGTCTTCTGGAGAGTCCGGTGCTATGTAGTCGCGCAGAAAATAGCCATGGAGATTCTCCAAGACCTGACTGGGTATGAAGCCCGAAGGAGTTCCATTGCTGCTATGATAACAATATTTTCCAGGGCCAAAAATGATTTCGTCAGGGCTTGGGGACGCAAAGAATTGGAGAACCTCATCTCCGCAAGTGAAAGCAATGCCTCCCTCATCTTACAAGCAAAGTATGACGCTTTTGCCACCCTCACGGATGTACTAGTAGACGCCACAAACAACGCACGCCAGCACAGGATTCCTGCTGCAAGCATTTTGGAGCGCCTCTGCAGTCATAGTTACTCCCAGGACGACGAGGAATGTCTAAAGAAACTCAAGAAAGATATGGTCGATGCCATGCCAAAAGTACGTCTTGTACTTTCCTCATCAGTATTCCTTTTGTCTAAAATTTGTATCAGCACCGTCGATATATATATATGGTCTGAGTGTCCTGAGGTCCTGACTAATACACAATTAATATTGCAGGTGCTGGGAGAAATCCTTCATCTACAAGCAAAACTAGGAGCCGCAGCCATGATAGACATAGAAGCAGGCCGTGATCAGCGAGATAGTTACCCTACTCGCGCGCTCCAAAAAGCGGATACAGAATTGCTGGGAGGCCTGCTGTCGCTTTGTGGGACGATGCGGGACAAATTGGTCAGAGGAGATCAAGATCTGGCTCGTCGCGTCGATGAGCTCTCTGCTCGGGCCTGTTTGGACGCAGCCAAGCCTGCCAAGAGTTTCTCCGCTCTTCTTAAAGAAGCTCGCCAAACTCACACATTTGTGTCCTTTTGGTTTATTACCGATGTGCAGTGGTGGAGGACCAACTAAAATAAGGTACTTCTTTCGTTCCGAATTATAAATCATTCCGAGAATCTTAGAGAGTGAAAGCATATCAAGTTTGACCAAACTTATATATGATAAAGTAATAACATTTATTATACCAACTATGTATCATTAGACTCTTCGTTAATTATATTTCATATTATTATAAGTCGAAACTTGATACATCATGGATTTGTGCATGGGAATAACGGATGCGGCGTCCGTCCGGACGCCCACGCCTCCTGCCAGCCCGTTTTCGACAATGATACCCTCAGGACGTCCGTGGATGCAGCTTCGTGCTCCGCTTCGCCTCGTGCTCCGCGCCTGCTGCCCGCCCATGGATGTAGTTTTGTGCTCCGCTTCGCCTCGTGCTCCGCACTTGCTGGCCACTAATAGATGCAGCTTCGTGCTCCGTGCCTACTGTCACGCCCATGGAGATAGCTTTTTGCTCCGTGCTCGCTGCCGCGCCCGCTTAGCTTCCCGCGCGCACGCGAGGAACCGCTGTGCCCGATGGGACCACCTCCGCTTGTGTGCCCCTTGCGACATAAAGCATTTGCTGCAATATACATCCGGAACAGTTGAAACAAAATATACGTTTGCAACATATGTGTATGGCACTGCAACATATGCAATACCCAGATAAAACACTTGCAACATATATTTGAAACAGCTGAAACATTTGAAACATACACTTGCAACATATATGCATAGCCAGTGCAACATATGCAACATTCAGATAAAACATTTGTAAAATATGTGTGAAAATATATGCAACATCCATATATACACACTAGCAACATACATAGAAAAAAAAAGATAAAACATTGAGAATAAAAGCTTACAACATACGTGTACAACCATTGCAACTTATGCAATATCCCTATCTACTTTTGCAACATCCATCTAGAATAGTTGCAACATACCTTTGAAACATCTGAAACACTTTAAATGTATGCTTGCAACATGCATTTTTCACCCTTCTTCCGTCTGACCCAGAGTAGAGAAGGGAATGGCCGGTTTCGGCCACCGACAACCGAGGATGGTGGCGCAGCCTAGCAGTGGTCAGCTGCGCCTGTGCCTGGCCTGGGCTAGGCCAACGATGGCCCCCCTCTCCTAGCGCCTGGCCTATGCACGGTGGAGGATAGAGCACAGCATGGCGCGGCAGGGACGGAGGCGCCACTATAGTTGCCGAGCATACGCATGGAGCTTGGAGGCGGAGGGCCAGGCGCCGGCGACCGGGCTTAGCAGCAGCTGCAGTCGGTGGGGTGGCTAGCAGCATACCTTGGCAGAGGATTTCTCCTCTCCGCGGGGGATGGAAGCACCGCGGGGTACGAGGCCGGACGCCATGGCGGATGGCGGCGGCAGAGTGGGACGGGCGGACGGGCGCACAGCGCGTGGAAGGTGAAGGTGGCAAAAATAAGCTCAAGATCACAGTCGGGTTAGCAAAGCAATTGAGCAAGCAAAGGTAAGATGAGGCAGTGGGGGCTCTGTAGAGGCTGACCAGGCCAATTCCAAGAGCCGGCCAGGCCGGGTTTGACCCTTGCCATGCAGCAAAGTCGGCTCGGCTGACTCCAGGAGTCTACCGGGTCAACTCAAGCAGTTCTAGTAGCTTTGGTTCCTATAATTTGCGCACTTATGCTCCAAAAAGACCAGAAATTGGCATGTGGAAATCCAATGAGGAGAAGAATAAAGGAAAGATGGTGGAGCACTAATGCACTTGTTATAGAGTTACGAGCAAGTATAAGCAACAAAAGACTGATTCTATGAATCGGCCATTAAAAAAAGAGAGCCTACACCTCCAAAGCAAGAAGAGCAATCCAAGCAGATTGTGGTATCACAAGTGGCACCTCCATTACAAACAAACCCCTTGTGTATCTCATTGGGATCCTCCAGTTCAACCTCCTACACAACCAATGTGGGGCCCTATGGAGTTTGGGTGCCAATGTGCCATATCCTCTGGCGGCACCTATGCATTATCAACAAAGGTGGGGAGAGCCTGCTCATCATGATTCACAATGCTCTGTATTCAGCTGATTGAGCTATGGTCAATAGAGCTCTAGAAGTTCAAGCCAAGGTCAGGTTATCACGTCAAGGACCTTGACTCCTCAAGAAACGGGGAAGGCACCTCTATAGCATGTCTTTGTGCCTAGGAAGAAACAAGAAGCGCCCGTTGCTTCCTCATTGAAGTCCAATCCTCTAGCATCTGTTACAATCGGCTCCACAAAGGTCCCGATCACAAATAATGATGGGCCAATTGAAATTGAGGATCTGGCTCAGCAACAACTCAAGATGGCTCTACAAGTGTTGTTGAGGTTGAGAAAGAAAAGCATGCTGAAAGAGATCCCAAATATTTACAACCTAAGTGGTGTCCCTGAGGGTTGTCCAAGTCAAAGAAGCACAAATTGCAATGCGCTCGGCATAATAAGTAGAAGAAGGAAAAGCTAGGGAAGATGAGGGAGCAAATCTTCAATGTGATCCATTTTCCCTCGAGCAAGCAAAAAAGGAGAGGCGGCCTACATAGATGTTGATGGTCAAAATGTCATGATTTCACATACTCAAAAAACCGTCAATTGCCTTGAAATAAAATGAAGACAAGCATCTCATGAGCATATTTTATCAAATAACAAATTCCACATGTATATGGAATATTTCTTTGCAGGACATTACAAAATGGAGAAATGTACGGAAGTGGGACCAACATTGAGGGGTCGGACAACCACCCCTATGGGGCCCATAGCCTTTCCAAGCCTCCATAATCCGTGTGACAAGCTCCAAAGTGAACCTCCACCCTTGGATCAAAGTTGGGTTTTCTCTCAAGGGTAAGAGATGAAGTCACATGGATTGGATGGCCCACAAGTGGCCAAACCGACATGCCAACGTGTCAACATCTCAGCACATATTCCCTCTACATCAAGTTAGGACCAACCCTGGTGCACCCACCGCCTTTGAGCATGCCGCCATGCAACACAAGCACAACTTTGGTGCATCTCAACCATTGACTCAATGACGGTTTGACCTTGGGAGGAGATGCAGAGCACATGGATCCATGGGTCCACCTCCATCCATCTATAAATAGAGGCATCTATAAATAGAGGCTCACCGCTCCCCACTCCATCATGCCTTCAAGCTCCATGTGAAGAGGAGCATAGCTCCATTCTATCTCAGTAGTGCAGGATGGTTTAGTGTGGGAGTTTGAGTTGAGTAGTGGGGTTTGCTTGGGTTTCCAGATTTGGTCTTCTGGAGAGTCTGGTATAGCTCTTGTATCTTTTATTTTTAATAAGACTTTACTTTATTCAATATTTTTATATTCTCTTCTCTACTTTATTCAGTTTGTCCTTTTTAGTAAGGACATTGACTAGGACAAGGCTAGGGTTGCCCAGTTTGATGATAAGAAAGTAAAAAAACAAGTCTTTCTAAGTTGAATATTTAGTGCTGAAAAATATTCTATCACTTGGGATGAAAAGCAACAAGTGATGAAAGTGATATTCGGAAATTCATACAAGCTAGAGACGTTGCAAGGTTATTGTCTCCTAAGGCAATTAACGGGAAGTACTTGAAAAAAAATATTTTTCATGTGTTTCGCAAAAGCCTAAGTGCTGCCTAAACAATGGCAAATTCATTGTATCGCCCTTATATAAAAACTGACCAATGTATACATTGTCCTTAGATGCCATGTAGCTGATAAGTTGGACATCATTACTATTTGGTGCTTTATATTTTTAGATTTGCATAAATCACCTAAAAATAGTGGAACATATGTTGATGGCAAAAGGGGTCAAGGAGGTTTGATTTGGACTTGAGAATTTGTTGGGTTATCAAAAGTGTCGGAAGTTCCAACCCATGTCGAAAGTTTTGAAGTGCCTAAAACTCTGTCACGTTGTGGGTTGCCCCACGTCAGAAGTTCTGCGCAAGGGATAAGACTGTCGAAACTTCTAACAAGCATCAGACTTTCCGGCGTCCCCTGTTTGAGGCCACCTTTCTGGATTTCGACCCAAAATCCTCTGATCTGTGGAAAACTTGAAGACTGCATTTAGAAAAGTTTCTTACTGACCATCCTCCTCTATATAAATATTGAAGGATTATGTCCGGTTGAGTTATCCAACATCCAATGAATCAAAAATACCTCTATTACTTTCTATTACTAATCTTGAACATTGTAGCTGCATGATAGGCTATCTGCGGCCACGAGCATGGTAGCTCTAGCTGGTGTGCCATCCTAATATGCTTCAATAAAGTGCACCTGCTTCCCTACGTCTCATGGGACTTTCCCAGGTGTTTCGTATTGAGTTTTCCTCTGGTCCACACGCGTAGTAGATTGCTATGATCGGCAGCGTACCGACAGGCTCTACGACTTAAATATACTGTGTTCAGACGCCCTTTTATTGTTCATTCACTTGGATCGCACACTAAGGGTCCGTTTGGTAGAGTTGTGCTCCCTAATTCTTCAGTTGTGCTCCCTGATTCTCTGATGAAGTGATTCTGAGGCTGAAAATAATTCTCTTTGATGCTTTAGCATAAACTCTTAAATCACTATGGAGAATCACTTCATAGAATTAGGATAAGCTACTTTTTTCAGTTCTCAGCCTCTTTTTTCAGTTCTCAGCCTCTTAGTTCATTTCAGAGAATCACTTCATAGAATCAATAGAGAATCACTTCACTCTAAAAAACCATTTGGTAGCCGAGTGATTCTTTTCGAGAATCCGCTCCATGGAGCGCTCCCAAACGCACCCTAAACAATCACATGATATATATAGTACATCAGATCCCAGCAAAACAAAAGATAGCTAGGTGTCCACCGTGCTCTGATGAACGATGAAGGTATCAAGGAGCTGGTTGCTCCGGCAGCCGTCGGCAAACTCGTGAAATGTCTTGGGTCATTGGCACTCAAAAAATATATATCCATAACGGTTGGTCAAATAATTTTGGGGTCATCGGTACAATAGAAATATATATCTTTAGAGGTGTTGTATTTTCTTGACGTTGTTAAAACTCTGACAGTCTTTGTTTCGTTGGTGGCTAAACCCACAAAGAACTTTTTTTATGGTGGCCGACCCCAAGGTAATCGAATTTCCCCTGCTCTCTATTTTTGGCTGTCCTTCCTTGAGGGTTGGTTGTCAAGGATAATTTTGTTGGCGTTTTTTTATGGTTTTTTATCCTGAAGAATATTCTATTTTGTTGTAGTGAATATTTTTGAATGTAGGGCCGTGTAGTTGAAGTATGGCTCATCACTGAAATGCAGTCAAGTGCATCTGCATCGATACGTCAGATGTGACTTTCCCAGGAGTTTCGTGTCGACTTTTCAACTGGTCAAAACACGCTTACTAGATTGCTCTGATGGCCCGCGTACCGACTGGCTCTACGAATAATATATTGTCGTTCACACACACCTTTTTGTAGTTCACTTGGATCGCACACTTAGCCAATCACACACACAAAAGCAAAGATAGCTATGCTCTCACGCGCACGAACGATGAAGGTAATCAAGGAGCTGGTTGCTCCGGCAGCCGTTGGCGAACTCGTGAGCAGGCTAATCTCCTTCCTTATCTCCCGATACGCCAAGCAGACATGTAGGAAGGAGGAAATGTTTCTTCAGCTCGAGCTTGTCGCACTGAAGATCCATGCCCTAGTGGACGAAGCGGAGCGGTGGCACCTCGCCCACAACCGGAGGCTGCTCCTGTGGCTCAGCACACTACCGGAGATTGGTTCTATACCAAGTGCCAAATGCTTTGCCGAGTATCTTTTATCGAGCACTCGGCAAACTATGACACTCGGCAAAGATCTCTTTGCCGAGAGCCAGGCGCTCGGCAAAGAGATTTACGCTCGGCAAAAACGCCCTCCTCTGATTGGAGGCACCCAAAGGCACTCGGCAAAGTTTTTTTTTTGTAATTACTTTGCTGAGTGACAGGATCTAGCACTCGGCAAAGAATTTTAATTTTTTCCTATTTTTGCACCAAATTTTTTTTGCAGCCCTACTATAGTACTAGAAGCTAAATTTTAAAATTTGGTACATTTTTATTTTTTTTGCTCTATTTAGTTAATTTGTTTCATTTACTTGAATTTTTTCGTAAAAAGCAAGTTTGAACTGCAGGTGCATGGAATATTAGAATTTAGCCATTCAAAGAATGATATTCATGCTTTTGAGCGTATTGTGAGGCGCTATCCAGGAACTCACCCGAAATTTCGAACATCGTGTTCACGAAACATGGCCACTGACTTGCGGGCGATATGTTTTTAAATTTTATTAAATGCAAACGAAGTCCGAAAATTACAAAAATTGCCAAGATGTCATGATATCACATGTGGAGGCTATGATAAAAAATTAAGAATGTTTCGAGCAAGTTGTGACGTACATTGCTTCAAACCGAGACATCTCCACTAAATTCCAATATTCCATGCACTTCAAACTTGCTTTTTACGAAAAAAAAATTAAGTAAATGAAACAAATTAACTAAATAGAGCAAAAAAAACATAAAAATGTACCAAATTTTAAAATTTAGCTTCTAGTACTGCAAAAAATTTTGGGTGCAAAAAAAATTAAAATTCTTTGCCGAGTGCCAGCATCCTGACACTCGGCAAAGAAGTTCTTTGCTGAGTGTCAGAGTCCTGGCACTCGGCAAAGAAATTACAAAAAAAATCACAAAAATTCTTTGCCGAGTGCCTGATCGAGGGCACTCGACAAAAAAATTACAAAATAAAAAAGTAAAAATTCTTTGCCGAGTGCCAGATCACGAGCACTTGGCAAAGCATTTTTCAAAAAAAAAATAAAAACCTTTGCCGAGTGCCGGATCTCGGGCACTCGGCAAAGCATTTTTAAAAAAAATAAAAGGCTTAGCCGAGTGCCAGATTGCGGGCACTCGGCAAAGCATTTTTAAAAAAAATTAAAGGCTTTTCCATGCCGGATCTCAGGCACTCGACAAAGCATTTTTTTAAAAAAAAGCTTTGCCGAGTGCCGGATCGCGGGCACTCGGCAAAGTATTTTTTTTAAAAAAAATAAAAGGCTTTGCCAAGTGCCAGATCGCTGGCACTTGGCAAAGCATTTTTTAAAAAAATATATAATTCTTTGCCGAGTGCCATATCGCGAGCACTCGACAAAGTATTTTTAAAAAAATACCGAGTGCCAGATCGCGGACACTCGACAAAGCATTTAAAAAAATAAAACTCTTTGCGGCCACTCGCACACACATGCACAACACACAGGCACACGACCGCGAGCCCGCTGCCGCCGCGCGCCCGCACCCGCGCACTCGCTGCCGCCGCGCGCTCGTGAGCCATCTGTGGCGGAAATGTCCAGTTTAGCATGCTTTCAAGGGCGCTAGGCGCTAAGTGCCTTAAAAGTGAGCCAAACCAGATGTTTCCATCGAGCACACCCGACAGGAGAACTCGAACACTCCACATTTTTCACCCGGGATCCAATAATGAGTACAAACTTACAATACTTAGTCCATTTCATACCGCACAGAGTCTTAGAAATAGTTATTACAATACCAGAGGTTCAGACTGCAATAATTGACAGCGGAAATAAAATAACATCTAGCGGAAAGCGATGAGAATCCGTCTGTGCCCACCAGAAGAATCCTCCAAACAAGACAAACCTGCTCAAGGTGCACCTGCAACAGGGGTAAAATAAACCCTGAGTACACAATGTACTCGCAAGACTTACCCGACTGGGAAATATATTTCCCGACTCTCAAGGATCATGATAGGCTTTATGGCTTATGTGTTTTCTTATTTGCGAAAAGCAGCACTAAGAGTGCGTCCTTGATTTCGTAACTTTTAAAAGTCGTATTTTATTCATTAGCCATTAATCTATGTAAGCACCTATGCTATGACCAAGCAGAGTTGAGCAAAACAGGACCATTTTTTCCTCTTTCAATTTCTAGTTCTTACTACGATGCCAGAGCGTAGTCAAGCCGTACCGTCACATAGAAACGGCGATTCGCAAATCAATGTGCCCAGCTGGGTACCCCGAAAAACACACGCCTCGCTTGCACCCAGGCACAAGCAAGACCAACCCGTTCCCCTCCTGTCACGGGTTTTCAGGTCCCCGTCCAAACTTGGACTCCTAGCTCCCGTACTCGAGGCCCGGCCTCAATACGGTGCTAAGACCTCCACCTATCACTGCCTCCAATCAGTCGGTACGAAAAGAGCCGGAGCCTATGACAAGAGAGTAACAAGTCTTCCTAGCCCCCATCCGCTAGTATATGCCGGGATAAGGAGATCTGTGACTTGATCAGGGTCCATGCAACGAACGGTCCTTAATTGACATGGACAGGGAAACAGTGCAACCCAATTATGCCCCGTGGCCGCGGGACACAACTGGCTACACCCACCAATAACCATACCACACCCATGCCCGGTCGCCATTTCCTTTCCACCATTTTACCCAAAATGTAATAATCATTAGAGTAACTCCCTATTGTGAGTAACGACAGGTTACTCACTCTATCGATGATCCTAAGCGAAGCCACTATGCGATCCTATACTAGTAAGACTCATGGGTATATATATATATATATATATATATATATATATATATATATATATGCATGTGGGTATCATAGAAGTTCCTGTAACTTAAATGCACAACATTTAAATATATATCAGATTTATAAAAATAAGGGTTATGCACCGGGGCTTGCCTTGGGCACCCGCAAAGTCAGAGGTGTCAGTAGCGGGCGGCTCCTGGAACTCCTCTGGTACGAAGATTTCCTCCTCGTATTCCTCGATGACCTCCTCATAGTCCGGCTCCTCCGCGGCCACGTACTCGACTCCCTCGTGATCTATATGCATAGAATGACAATACCACATTTAAGAAGGTGACAACGGTAACTCTAAGAGCTAATATGCTAAGCTATCCTTACTTCTACTAACATGGTTAACTTGATGTAAAACAACTCTAGCACTAACTAGCGCCCCCCTTTCCGATTACCGATTTACTACAAGCACGACTAGGGAAACTTAGCTATCCTAACAAACAAGCTATGCGATGGCCATACAATTTACAGCAAGCATCTGACAATATTAAGCAGCTACTGTAAAAACCTTAGAGCTAGCGCTATCCTAGATTTTCCACGAAAAAACCTACAATATCGGTTGCATTAATAATCGTCGCGTTATGCATTAATTTAAACGACCGAGTAACAAAACAGCACTGCACGACTAGAATTTACTAACTGGTAGAGCAAGAATTTAGAAACTTAACTAAAGTGGTTTCACGATTTTTGGACATCTATACAAGTTACTAAAATTCCTCAAAGTTTGATTCAAAAACTAATTTACAAAGAAATTCTAAAATTGCTAAAACAAGAAAAGCAATCTTCCGGGACGGCCCAACCGCGCGCGCCAACAAAAATTGCAAAAGAGACCCCAAGCTAGCTACAAATGGTGCGACCAACTACGCACTATTCCCGCACTCAGAGACCTTGCAAGAGCACCCCTCTAAAAACCCATCTTCACAACTAGGCGGTCCCCGACACTCCCCCGCACGCCGGCGCGGCTTTGGCCAGCACTGGCCGGTTACGCCGGCCAGAGGAAGACCTCTACCTCGCACCAAAGAGGGAGACACCCACTTACAGAGCACCGCGCGACGATGGGCGGTGGTTCGGAGAGTAGAGACGAAGTAGGGCGGTCTCCCCACGACGCCGGACACCTGCGACGGCGGCACCCCCGTTCCGGTGAGATACAGGCTTATGGGAAACAGTAGGAACAACGGCGAGCACCAGCGACTCACCACAAGGCTAACCCGAACGATGGCTAGGTCGGGGATGGTCGGAGCAGGGGTGGCCACGTGCGCCCGGGCGACCAGGCGGCGCACCACGGTGGCACGGCCGCGCCAACCGCAACTGGGCGACGAACGCCTTCGGGATGATGCGCAGGGAAAAGCGGGTGACGTGGCGAGGCTAGCGGTGCAGCCAATTTGGGGTTCGGGGCAACGGGGAGGGCAGCCACGGAGCACGGCCGAGCTAGGCCTTAATGACACGGTGGAACGGAAACTCCGATTGGAGCACGGTGGGGCCAAAATTGGAGGTGGGGCGGGTTCGAACAGTGAGAGCACTTGGCGCCGACACCACTGGCGTGGACAATTGGCCGATGGTGGCCTCTCCCGATCGGTCTGTCGGCAGCGGCCCCAATGACCGGCGGGCAGGGGAAGAAAGGGGAAAGGAACGCGTCCGCGCCCGGTTACGTCCTAGCAGAACAGGGGTCACCGAGACATGCACAAGCGGACGGTGAGGCAGACTGGCGTGCGCGCGCAGCCCCCAACCGGCCAACCGAAGTGCAGGGCCACCCGGACACGACGTTCGCCGACCAGACGGTACCCGCGTCGCCGCGCCACGACAAGGCAGAGCAAGAGGAAGACAGTGGGCACACGGCCAGACACACATGCAAGCGGCCAGAGAGGTCAACCGCAGCAGTGCGATGCTGAGGGAGGGGCATCCACCGCGACACGAGCAGACAGCGCCGGCCAAAGCGCAGCGACCGCGAGCGGTGACCGCGCTCAAGAACCAAACATCCCGACGCTACACGCAAGCACGCTTTTTAAAGCTTCGAAAAACTCCTAGTCGGTGACAACCGACCCTGAACCAACCTCACCCAACTCGAGACGGCCTAGGAGGCTACCCACCCGAGCCAACCCACCGCAGCATTTCCTAACCCGATTTCACAAACGAAGGTGCTCAACACGGCAACGTCAAGCTATTAAAACGACTTGGAAACCTAAGTCTAAGGCTAAATTACGTTGCGAATTCACTTTTCAGGTTACTGGAAAAACTAGCTAGGGATAGAATTACTCGACAACACAAGTTGCACTAACAACTACCCCCTTAACTCTTCATATTTTGTTTAGGGTTCACATATATGTTTTGTAGCAGTTTCGCTTATAAAAATTAGTTTCCCACCTAAGTCGCTAACTTCCGGGTGAAATGTCAATATTCGAATAACCTTTTTATTTGCTATTTTAATTATTGAAAGGGTTCTACGCACTTCAACATTTAAGCAAAACACAAGAAAAAGGTGTGCATGCCATGCTTAGGTGCATTGTGACACGCGGTAACACCGAGGGTGTTACAGCTCTACCCCCCTAAAAGAAAATCTCGACCCGAGATTTCCCGTGCCTAGTGTGGAGAAAAGAGGATAGGGAAAACTTTCAACTGAACGGGTTACCTTCAGGAGCTAGACAAGAGATGGGGATAGTGCTTCAAAATATAACTTTCGAGTTCCCAAGTTGCTTCCTCTTTCGAATGATGTTGCCACTGGACCTTGTAAAATTTCACCACATTGTTCCTGGTCACTCTCTCTTTTTCATCCAAGATTTTTACTGGATGTTCCTCATAAGAAAGGTCCGGTTGAAGGGAAAGTCCTTCAATTTCTACTGCCTCTGTGGGAACCCGCAAACACTTTTTCAACTAGGACACATGGAAGACATCATGGACAGTTGTCAAAATATCAGGAAGCTAGATACGATAGGCTACTGGACCACGTCGGGCCAAAACCTTGTAGGGCCCAACATAGCGTGGAGCTAGCTTCCCACGGACACCAAAACGATGCACCCCTTTCATGGGAGACACCTTGAGGTACACATAATCCCCAACTTCAAATTCCAAGGGCCTCCTTCTCTTGTCTGCATAGGTCTTCTGTCGGTTCTGCGCTGCCTTTAAATAACTCCGGATAATCCCAACCTTCTCTCTTGCTTCAAGCTCAAAGTCAGGCCCGAAATAACCACGGTCTCCCACCTCAACCCAGTTGAGTGGGGTCCTGCATTTCTTGCCATACAGAGCCTCAAATGGTGCCATCTGGATGCTCTCTTGATAGCTATTATTATAAGAAAATTCAGCCAACTTCAAACACTCGTCCCACTTTTCAAGAAAAGAGATGACAAGAGCTCTCAACATGTCTTCAAGCACTTGATTCACCCTTTCCGTCTGACCGTCGGTCTAGGGATGATAGGCTGAACTTCTGAGAAGGCGAGTACCAAGGCATTCCTAGAGTTGCATCCAAAAATGCGACATGAAAACTGCTCCGCGGTCAGAAACAATAGTAAGCGGAACTCCATGGAGGGTCACAATGCGATCAAAATACAGCTTGGTATACTGCGAGGTTGTATACCTAGTACCCACTGGAAGAAAATGAGCAGTCTTAGTGAGGCGATCCATAATGACGCAAATAGAATCATGGCCCTTGGCTGTGCGGGGTAAGCCGGTAATAAAATCCATAGAGATATCCTCCCATTTCCAGACCGGAATAGGCAAGGGCTGTAGAAAACCCAGCCTCCGCAGATGGTCTGCCTTAACTCTTCCACAAATATCACACTCTGCAACATACCTGGTGATATCCTGCTTCATGTATGACCACCAATACAACTGACGCAAATCATGGTACATTTTGTTACTCCCCGGGTGAATAGACAACTTGGATTGGTGGGCTTCCTCCAGAATCTTCCTTCTAAGCTCCTCATTACCAGGAACCACGAACCGGTTCTTGTACTTCACCACACCTTGCTCATCAATGCTAAAGTGCGGACCACGCCCTTCAGCCATCAACTTCTTGATGTGGGGAATCTCCAAGTCATCATACCTTTGCTCCGCAATGATTTGCTCAAGTAAATCTGAGACTAAAGCAATCTGTGCTAACACTGCAGAGTGAGAGAGAGGCAAGGACTCTTCATCAGACACATGTGACTTACGGCTCAAAGCATCAGCCACCACATTAGCTTTTCCCGGATGATAATGGACCTCTAAGTCGTAATCTTTAATCAACTCAAGCCATCTCCTTTGCCTCAGATTCAACTCAGGTTGAGTAAAAATATATCTAAGGCTCTTATGGTCCGTAAAAATATGCACTTTATTCCCCAACAAGTAGTGTCTCCAAATTTTTAGAGCGTGCACCACTGTAGCTAGCTCTAAATCATGGGTTGGGTAATTCACCTCGTGCTTTTTCAGTTGGCGTGAAGCATATGCTATCACACGCCCATCTTGCATAAGCATGCACCCAAGCCCAGTCCTGGAGGCATCACAATAAACATCAAAAGGCTTCTCAATATCCGGTTGAGCCAGAACAAGAGCTGAGGTAAGAAACTTCTTCAAAGCCTGAAAAGCTTCTTCACAAGCCGAACTCCATACAAACTTTGCATCCTTCTGAAGTAGCTTGGTCATGGGGTGAGCTATTTTGGAGAAATCTGGAATGAAACGCCGATAGTACCCGGCAAGACCCAAAAACTGTCGGATCTGATGTACTGAAGTAGGAGACTTCCAACTCAACACATCCTGAACCTTGCTAGGATCTACAGACAAACCCTCAGGAGTTAGAACATGTCCCAAGAACTGAACTCGATCCAACCAAAATTCGCACTTGCTGAACTTAGCGTACAGCTTGTGCTCTCGCAACCGGGTCAGGACGGTGCGGATATGCTGTGCATGCTCTTCTTCATTCTTGGAATAAATCAAGATGTCATCAATGAAGACCACTACAAACTTATCCAACTCCGACATAAAAGACCGAATTCATGAGATACATGAAAAATGCAGGAGCATTTGTGAGGCCGAAAGACATGACTAGGTACTCATACAACCTATACCTAGTAGAGAAAGCTGTCTTTGGTATATCTTGGGGCCGGATCTTTATCTGATGATACCCCAACCGAAGATCTATTTTTGAGAACACCTTTGCCCCAGCCAACTGATCAAACAAAGCATCAATACGGGGCAAGGGGTACTTGTTCTTAATGGTTACCGCATTGAGGGGGCGGTAATCCACACACAAGCGAAGAGTACCATCCTTCTTCTTCACAAAAATGGCAGGACAACCCCAAGGTGAAGAACTAGGATGGATGAACCCTTTATTCCGCAACTCTTCTAACTGTTTCTTCATTTCAGCTAATTCCTTCGGTGCCATACGGTAGGGACGCCGGGAAATAGGAGCAGTGCCAGGCTCTAACTCAATGGTGAACTCCACATCTCTATCCGGTGGTAACCCAGGCAAATCATCAGGAAAAACATCTGGGAACTCACAGACCACTGGAATAGAGGTGAGATCAGAAGAGACTTCCACATTTGTAGCAACTGGCGAAGTGAGTTCCGAAGGAATGAGAAGAGACATCCTATCCTCGGACGCAGGAAGTCGCAACTCAACAACTCTCCGCTTAAGGTCCAAAACTACCCCATAAACCTTCAGCCAGTTCATGCCCAGTATTGCATCAATGCCATGCCCGGGTAGCAACATGAACTGAAGGCGATAACTGTGGGTGGCTAGCACTAAACTGACAGTATCCGTCCGGGTGTTGATAAACATGTTCGCACCCGGAGTGCTGATTCTATAGGCCTTAGGGATGGCCATAATAGGTAGATTATGCCTTTTCGCATACCCCATGCTCATAAATGAATGCGATGCTCCAGAATCAAATAGCACAAGTGCTGGGTGAGAGTTGATGGTGAACATACCAGCCATCATGGGTTGATCCAGCAATATTTCCTCAGCCTCCGTATAGTTCACCTGTCCCGATCGGCTCACTGGGACTTTCTTCTTGATAACTGTCCTCTTGATCAGACGAGAGTTGGCAGACGGCTGGGCAGACTGAACAGGCCGGTTCTCGGGACACTCCCGAGCAAAGTGGCCCTCCTTGCCACACTTGAAACAGCCAGTAGACTTGACCATCTGTCCCTGACGAGGTGGAAACTGCTGTCCCTATGGCTGTTGCACCTGCTAGGAAGGTGCACGGTACTGAGTCGTCGGAGCCTGACGAGTCTGCTGAGGCTATCGAGACGGCTGTCCACCAGGAGAATGGTAGGACATCCTCTTAACAACCTACATCTTTTGCGCCTGCTGGTGACCAGAAGGCCCAGAAATCCCCCGCTTGCACTTCCACTCAGCCTGAGTGTCACGCTGCAGACCCTCCATAGCAATGGCTGCATTCATCAGGGTGCCAAAAGTCTAGTAGTTCCCGGTGTAGAGCTCCTTCTGCAGAACATAAGAGAGGCCACGATAGAAGCGGTCCCTCTTCTTCTCATCTGTGTCGACGTGAGTGCCAGCATACTGTGCCAAGTGGTTGAACTTGTTGACATAATCCATCACGGACAAGCTTCCCTGCTTTAGGTCCAAGAACTCCGAGAGCTTCCTGTTCAGAACACCCACAGGAATGAAGTACTCTCGGAAAGCGGTAGTGAACTCCTGCCAAGTCACCCGGTGGTCCACCTGCTGCATGGCGTTGAAGGTATCCCACCAAGCGCTGGCAGACCCCAACAGCTGCTGTGCGGCGAAGCACACCTTCTGCTCATTGGTCATCGTGAGCAGCAGAAACTTTTGCTCCAGCACACGAAGCCAGTGCTCCACGTCCAGAGGCTCTGCAGTCGGCGCGAACGTGGGCGGGTTAGTCTTTAAGAAGTCCTGATATGAACAGGGCCTCTCAAGACCACGGGCACCGCCCCCGTTCCTGCCGTTGCCACCGGGACCCCCACGAGCGAGGCCACCAACAGCCTGTGCCATCAGCTCCAGGGCACGGGCTGTCTCATGACGAGAAGCTAACAGCTCCGCCATCACCTCCACCGGAGTCATCAGAGGCGGTGGTGGCAGTGGAGGAGGAAGATGAGCCAAGCGTGGGGCGTCGTGACTCTCCCCGATGACATTCTCGAGACCATTCTCGCGACCATTCTCGCCCTGGCCCTCCTGGTCACGGCCCGCTCCAGCGCTGGTACTCTCGTGACCAGATCCCACTCCCACACGTCGGGACCTCAGGTCCATCTGTAATAGATAAGAACCAACCATAAGGGCACTTCTCCAGATTTAGAACACGAGACTGAGACGATGATACGGCCTTCAAAAGAATTGGAGCAATTCATTTTAATTCTTATTCTACCCTGTTACTATCTGTGATTATCGTGAAGGGGTTTTTTAATTTAACCATGTTTTTATCTTTGTGATGCATGCATCGCCCTACACGTTCACTCAAGTCGGAATATAATGGCCTTTCGCTAGACTTTGGCACATCGTACACTCACTTCCGAAACTAGCGTTTCCTTACGCAACGTAAGTTAGTGTACCTGCAGAAGATGGTTAGGAAAACCAGTGCCACTATCCTAGTAAACCATATTGCTAGGGCTTAATACTTAATTACGTCGACTCTACTGCATCCTAATTTTTATAAACCTTTTATTGGTCAAAGTTTTAAGCCTTTTGAAATAGGTGATTAAGCTTGTAAGCTCATTATTGGCTCTGGTACCATCTGTGGCGGAAACGCCCAGTTTAGCACGCTTTCAGGGGCGCTTGCCTTCCACTAGGCGCTAAATGCCCTGAAAGTGAGCTAAACCAGATGTTTCCGTCGAGCACACCTGACGGGAGAACTCGAACACTCCACATTTTTCACCCGGGATCCAATAATGAGTACAAACTTACAATACTTAGTCCATTTCATACAGCATAGAGTCTCAGAAATAGTTATTACAATACCAGAGGTTCAGAGTGCAATAATTGACAGCGGAAATAAAATAACATCTAGCGGAAAGCGATGAGAATCCGTCTGTGCCCACCAGAAGAATCCTCCACATAAGACAAACTTGCTCAAGGTGCACCTGCAACAGGGGTAAAATAAACCCTGAGTACATAATGTACTCGCAAGACTTACCCGACTGGGAAATATATTTCCTGACTCTCAAGGATCATGATAGGCTTTATGGCTTGTGGGTTTTCTTGTTTGCGAAAAGCAGCACTAAGAGTGCGTCCTTGATTTCGTAACTTTTAAAAGCCGTATTTTATTCATTAGCCAAAAATCTATGTAAGCACCTATGCTATGACCAAGCAGAGTAGAGGAAAACAGGACCATTTCTCCCTCTTTCAATTTCCAGTTCTTACTACGATGCCAGAGCGTAGTCAAGCCGTACCATCACGCAGAAATGGCGATTCGCGAATCAATGTGCCCAGCTGGGTACCCCGAAAAACACACGCCTTGCTTGAACCCTAGGCACAAGCAAGACCAACCCGTTCCCCTCCTGTCACGGGTTTCTAGGTCCCCGTCCAAACTTGGACTCCTAGCTCCCGTACTCGAGGCCCGGCCTCAATACGGTGCTAAGACCTCCACCTATCCCCGCCTCCAATCTGTCGGTCCGGAAAGAGCCGGAGCCCATGACAAGAGAGTAACAAGTCTTCCTAGCCCCCATCTGCTAGTATATGCTCAGGATAAGGAGATCTGTGACTTGACCAGGGTCCATGCAACGAACGGTCCTTAATTGACACGGACAGAGAAACAGTGCAACCCATTTACGCCCCGTGGCCGTGGGACACAACTGGCTACACCCACCAATAACCATACCACATCCCTGCCCGGTCGCCATTTCCTTTCCACCATTTTACCCAAAATGTAATAATCATTAGAGTAACTCCCTATTGTGAGTAACGACAGGTTACTCACTCTACCGATGATCCTAAGCGAAGCCACTACGCGATCCTGTACTAGTAAGACTCATGGGTATATATATATATGCATGTGGGTATCATAGAAGTTCTTGTAACTTAAATGCACAACATTTAAATATATATCAGACTTGCAAAAATAAGGGTTATGCACCGGGGCTTGCCTTGGGCAGCCGCAAAGTCAGAGGTGTCAGTAGCGGGCGGCTCCTGGAACTCCTCAGGTACGAAGATTTCCTCCTCGTATTCCTCGATAACCTCCTCGTAGTCCGGCTCCTCCGCGGCCACGTACTCGACTCCCTCGTGATCTATATTCATGGAATGACAATACCACATTTAAGAAGGTGACAACGGTAACTCTAAGAGCTAACATGCTAAGCTATCCTTACTTCTACTAACATGGTTAACTTGATGTAAAACAACTCCAGCACTAACCAGCGCCCCCCTTTCCGATTACCGATTTACTACAAGCACCACTAGGGAAACTTAGCTATCCTAACAAACAAGCTATGCGATGGCCATACAATTTACAGCAAGCATTTGACAATATTAAGCAGCTACTGTAAAAACCTTAGAGCTAGCGCTATCCTAGATTTGCCACGAAAAAACCTACAATATCGGTTGCATTAATAATCGTCGCGTTATGCATTAATTTAAATGACCGAGCAACAAAACAGCACTGCACGACTAGAATTTACTAACTGGTAGAGCAAGAATTTAGGAACTTAACTAAAGTGGTTTCATGATTTTTGGACATCTATACAAGTTACTAAAATTCCTCAAAGTTTGATTCAAAAACTAATTTACAAAGAAATTCTAAAATCGCTAAAACAAGAAAAGCAATCTTCCAGGACGGCCCAATCGCGCGCAGCGTGCGCCCGCGCACGCGGCCCACGGGACGCGGGCCACGGCCGGGGAAGCCCGCTCGCGCCAGCAAAAATTGCAAAAGAGACCCAGGCTAGCTACAAATGGTGCGACCAACTACGCACTATTCCCACACTCAGAGACCTTGCAAGAGCACCCCTCTAAAAACCCATCTTCACAACTAGGCGGTCCCCGACACTCGCCCGCACGTCGGCGCGGCTTTGGCCGGCACTGGCCGGTTACGCTAGCTAGAGGAAGACCTCTACCTCGCACCTAAGAGGGAGACACCCACTTACAGAGCGACGATGGGCGGTGGTTCGGAGAGTAGAGACGAAGTAGGGCGGTCTCCCCACGATGTCGGACACCTGCGGCGGCGGCACCGCCGTTCCGGTGAGATATAGGCTTACGAGAAAGAGTAGGAACAACGGCGAGCACCAGCGACTCACCACAAGGCTAACCCGAACGATGGCTAGGTCGGGGATGGTCGGAGCAGGGGTGGCCATGTGCGCCCGGGCGACCAGGCGGCGCACCACGGTGGCACGGCCGCGCCAACCGCAACTGGGCGACGAACGCCTTCGGGATGATGCGCAGGGAAAAGCGGGTGACGTGGCGAGGCTAGCGGTGCAGCCAATTTGGGGTTCGGGGCAACAGGGAGGGCAGCCACGGAGCACGGCCGAGCTAGGCCTTAACGACACGGCGGAACGGAAACTCCGATTGGAGGTGGGGCGAGTTCGAACAGTGAGAGCACTTGGCGCCGACACCACTGGCGTGGACAATTGGCCGATGGTGGCCTCTCCCGACCGGTCTGCCGGCAGTGGCCCCAATGACCGGCGGGCAGGGGAAGAAAGGGGAAAGGAACGCGTCTGCGCCCGGTTACGTCCTAGCAGAACAGGGGTCACCGAGACATGCACAAGCGGACGGTGAGGTAGACTGGCGTGCGCGCGCAGCCCCCAACCGGCCAACCGAAGTGCAGGGCCACCCCGACATGACGTCCGCCGACCAGACGGTACCCGCGTCGCAGCGCCACGACAAGGTAGAGCAAGAGGAAGACAGCGGACACACGGCCAGACACACACGCAAGCGCCCAGAGAGGTCAACCGCAGCAGTGCGACGCTGAGGGAGGGGCATCCACCGCGACACGCGTAGACAGCGCCGGCCAAAGCGCAGCGACTGCGAGCGGTGACCGCGCTCAAGAACCAAACATCCCGACGCTACACGCAAGCACGCTTTTTAAAGCTCTAAAAAACTCCTAGTCGATGACAACCGACCCTGAACCAACCTCACCCAACTCGAGACGGCCTAGGAGGCTACCCACCCGAGCCAACCCACTGCAGCATTTCCTAACCCGATTTCACAAACGAAGGTGCTCAACACGGCAACGTCAAGCTGTTAAAACGACTTGGAAACCTAAGTCTAAGGCTAAATTACGTTGCGAATTCACTTTTTGGGTTACTGGAAAAACTAGCTAGGGATAGAATTACTCGACAACACAAGTTGCACTAACAACTACCCCCTTAACTCTTCATATTTCGTTTAGGGTTCACATATATGTTTTGTAGCAGTTTCGCTTATAAAAATTAGTTTCCCACCTAAGTCGCTAACTTCCGGGTGAAACGTCAATATTCGAATAACCTTTTTATTTGCTATTTTAATTACTGAAAGGGTTCTACGCACTTCAACATTTAAGCAAAACACAAGAAAAAGGTGTGCATGCCATGCTTAGGTGCATTGTGACACGCGGTAACACCGAGGGTGTTACACCCACTGCCGCGCCCGCGCCGGCCGTGCCCGAGCCCGCATGTGCCCGCGCCCTTCGCGCGACACCTCGGCATCTTCACCGCCGACGAGCACACACTAGGTTCGTTCATCCCTTTATATTTAATTCGTGCAGTGCGAGAAGTAGTCGTGTTAGTACTAATTGTTGTTGTATGTGTTGTCATTGTATGTGGTTTTCGGACATCGAGCCGTTGTATGTGGATGTCAGCCATCGAGCCGTTGTACGTGGATGTCGGCCATCGAGCCGTCGTATGTGGATGTCGGCCATCGTGCTGTTATTTTTTTGCAGGTCTTCGAAACCTCCCCATGCAGGGGAAGTTCTGCCGAATTTTTAATTGACAGTATTATTTTTATTTCTTTTTTTGTAGAGAAGAGCCGTCGAAGTGGAGCCGGAGTATGCCGATCGTCTTCCTCGGCGTTGCAGGTCTGCTTGCACCATGTCATCTCACCACTGCACCGACTCACCATGGCCCCGCTAGCCTGACTCCACTGGCACCCTAGGTATAACCCGTTTTCCTTATCATAGTCGTAGCTCGCATAACTCAGTTAGACGTCTCCCGTTCGAAAGAGATACGGTTGTTGGTATACAGATCTTTGCATATCTATGATCGTATCTATTTTGGATTATCCACGTATTTTGGACAGCCCGCGGATGCGTAGATGAGTTAGTTTCCTTGGTCTGCTCCAATTCGAGACAGGGTTTCGGCATTATCTCCCTGATGTTCTTCGGATACCCACTCTCCCTGCTAAGACGTATATCGGGAGAACAGTGGAGAGGTGCTGCCGAAATTTTATCTCAAATAGGAGTAGAGCATGGAAACTAACCTCATCTACACATCCGCGGGTGGGATTAGGACCTATCCTCCCCTATTAGACAATACGAACGACATGTAGCTACAATTGATGGTTACTTTGCTCGCTGGTATATATGTTAGAGGATGGATGACCGTGAGTGGATGTATATGTGCCGCTCAAGTCAGAGTGATTTCACCACTGAATGGATCCGCAAAGAATTTTCAAAAAAAAATTCTTTGCCAAGTGCCACGCAGAGGGGCACTCGGCAAAGAATTTTTTTAAAAAAATTTCTTTGCTGAGTGCCATGCAGAGGGGCACTCGACAACCGAGTGCCATGCAGAGGGGCACTCGGCAAAGAATTTTAAATAATTTTTTTCTTTGCCGAGTGCCACACAGAGGAGCACTCGGCAAAAAAAATTCAAAAAAAATTTCTTTACCGAGTGCCATGCAGAAAAAAAAAATTTTGCCGAGTGCCCAGCAGTGGGGCACTCGGCAAAGCACCCGTTAACGTTATGTACTCCGTCACGGCAACTTTTGTTTGCCGAGTGCTGTCGTGGCACTCGGCAAAGCCTTTGCCGAGTGCCCGACAAAAAACACTCGGCAAAGATCTCTTTGCCGACGAATTTTTTGCCGTGTACACTCGGCAAAGCCTTTGCCGAGTGCGGCACTCGGCAAAGCCTTTGCCGAGGACAAAATGACCCCTAGCACTCGGCAAAGCATGCGTTTCCAGTGGCAAGCTCACGGAGGGCATGTACCGTGCATACTATGTGCTCGACCGTCGTCATGAAGGTTCCTTGCTGGTGAGCAGCTCCTGGCCATTCACCTTGTCTCGTTCATCTCGGCCTTTGAAGCGACTTTGCACTTCCAATGCTCCTCAACCCATCTTTGCAGCCGATGCCAATGGAGTTGTCGAGGAATTTGAGTGCCACGCTCCGAAGGTTGGAAGAGTGTGCTGAAGGGATGAAGGAATTCATTCTACTTCTTGCATGCTGCCCTACTATACGTCTATACCCCGGCAGCTTGCTGTCTCCAGCTTTCAATCTGACGACAGATACTGAGATACATGTTTGGCCGTCTTGTTGAGCGGGAGCAGATAATCAGCTTTCTGCTGCAGCCAGAGAGCAGCAGCTTGGGCGTTCTACCGTTACCGCTTGTCGGTGGGCCGGCGGTCGGCAAGGACACCATCGTCAAGCATGTCTGCAGTGACGAGAGGGTGCGCCGTCATTTCGCCATGATCCTGTACTCCTATGGGTGTCTTCTTGGTGACAACTCTGCAGAAGATGTACTGGGCACACTGCGAACAGGCCACGTGCTTCACGAGACGTCACCTGTCGTCTCAGGAAGGCATGGGAGCAGGCATCTTCTTGTGATTAAAAACACATACGAAGTAGTGATCAACGAGGCAGCATGGGCCTCCCTCTGTGCTTCGCTGAGATCCACGGCGCCGGGAAGCAAGGTCATAGTCGTCAGCGAGAACGACGGCGTCGCAGACCTCGGCACCACAGCCGCCATGAGAGTGAAGCCACTGCCACGGGAGGAGTTCTGGTACTTCTTCAAGTCAATCTCCTTCGGTGTTAGCGATCCCGGGGAACACCCGGAGCTCGCGATGCTGGGCAGACAGATTGCCGCGGCGCTAGACGGGTCTTTCTTCGGCGCCAAGGTCCTCAGCAGCCTACTCAGGACGAACCTCAACGCGCAATTCTGGGGCGCTGTGCTCGGCGTCGTGCGCAGATTCGTTGCGGAGCTGCGTGGTGACGAGGATCACTTCTCGAAGCTCGGTGTCGCCAAGATAGCGTTGGAGATACTCCCTGTGCCACTAAGGCTCAAGAGCGCCGGTCAGACGACTAGAGTGGCCTCCTCTGAGGCCGCCGAGACTGAGCTGCCCGGAATCACCGTCCAGGAACTACTGCTTTCAGCCACAGCTGCTCCAAGAGAGGAGGTGCGAATTGTGCTGTGGGAATCTGCGTGCCCACCTAACTATCGCTACACTGTCGTCTGCGAGAAGATAGAAACACCTGGTCCACATGCAACCATCGAACGGAAAAGGCATGCCAGGCAGCCGTAGATGATGATAATCAACAATGTAATAGATACATGTGAGTCTTTAAAGCAGTTACTACGTACTTGTTCTTTCGTCTTCTTTGACATGCATTTTCGACCCGAGAATAATGTATATGTGCAGTTTCCGGGTGCTTACCGTGCACCATTGTTGGAATTCGGCTGCTTTCAATTCAGAATTTCGTGGTCCTTGACAAGGCGTGTATAGGTAACACATGTCCGTAGCTAACTTCCGATCCATTTCTCTTTGTGAATCTACCACAAAGTCAACAATCAACGTACGTTTGTTTCTTATTGGAGACACAACTCCCCTCTGTGCATGTGCACAGGAGCATGGATCGGAGCAGATTATCTATTTATCAACACTCACTGACAAGTGGCACATGTTGACGGAGGTCTCACCCCATAGATTTCTTTTGGTACAACTTCGCTTTACTGGTGGAACAACTCATTTTCGCTTCAGCTTTACCATAAGCTCTACCGAAGGAATCGAAACTGATTTGGTAAAGCCGCTTGACACCATAATGTCCTTCTTTTTTTCTTTGATATTTTTCTCCTCTGCTATTTCTCCTTTTTATATATATATATATATCCGCTTGGCCCTTCACTCCACCCAACCCTCAACTCAACCAACCTCGGGCGCACCTGCCATCGGGCCCTAGCAGTTGTGCCAGTGTCGGCTACCGAGCCTGCCCTCCCTAGAGCCTATGCACCTGGGTGGCTCCACTCGCACCCGGCCATACCGTCATCCATATCCCCACACCTGCCTGGGGAAATCTGACCCCACATGCACTGACCCACGGGTGCTAGTGGGAGCTGGCAGAAGCTGCTATTTTTTGCTTCATTCAGCACCCACCTCCTTTGATAACAGTAGGGACTCCACTTGTAGAACTATTTGAAAAACACTCGTTTGTAAACAAAACAGGTCCAAATAGCATCCACCTACAGTTGTTGCAGAAGCTATGCCTAACTAGTGCTTATACTACTATGGAAAACAAAACAGCAATGTCCAAACCTCGAGCAAGTCCCCTTCGAAAGTCATTCGTGCCACCCGTGCGGTGCCCTTTGAAGAAACAAATTCTCACCTATACTACATTAAATCCAGGGATCACACCCTTAGGTCCAAACCTGGTATCACTGTCGAAATTGGGTTCGCCAGGAGAAAATCAGCAATGATAGGGCTCACTTATCACTGCCGATCGGGTCTCAACATACTAGTAAAGGTCTACTATAACTATCGGTTCAAGACTAGACCGGTAGTGACAAATAGCATAAGGATCACTGCCAAGTAGACAGCAAACCTGGCAGTGATAATGCAGGGGTCACTGATGGTTTAGTTGTTTCAACTGACAGTGACCTTTCATTTCTTTTCTTTTATATACTAAATAGAGGTTGATATCTAATATTTTACTTCTGATATTATTGCATCACATTTCTCACAAGATTTGAATGAATACATCCACTACAAACCAAAGTCGTCATTACAAACCATATATACATACTTAATGTAAAGTCTTATATATTACTACGACAAATATGTGGAGCACACCCACTACTACTAGTTATTTCGTGATGTGGGTAGTCCATGTAGTGAACATCCTTTATAGTGTAACCAAGCACACATCATTTAAGTACACTAACACATGAATTAGTGTACTCTCTTTTGCTTCACAAGTCTGATCATATGGTCTACCAAAGACTGAACAAACGAGAGGTGTTGCAAATGGGCTAGACCGAAAGAAAAATGCAAATGCCCCTCTAATCTATGTGAGGTAAGCCTGAACCTGCATAGTTGTAACCAAATTGCTCCACCCCTTGACTTAGAATGGCGGGAAAACCAAGTTACCCCAACCGTTGACTTAGAATGCCTCGACCATCACGTGGTATGTTGGCTGCCACCACTGACACCGAGGATGAGGTCGGAAGGGACAAGGATCGGGCCGTCCTTGCTTCAAGTTGACCAGCGGGTTAGTAGAACCAATCTGAAGCCCGTTCTTCGCCTAAACAGCTCAAGCATAACTCCCATGAAGATCCATCGCAGAGGAGCACATTGAGGTTGTCTAAGGATCGGCAAGGCCACCTAGAAGGCCGCTGAATCTCATCGAGAGACGCGTTGAACAACAGTGGTTGGCAAAGTTAGGGAAAAGGAAAAAAAGTAATAGATTGGTTTTTCTTTATGACTGGATGTTTGATTCATATATATAGAGGGGGTCTTATCCCAGTACAAAACATATTAAAGATGGCAAAAATAGATCTAAATTGTATCTGGATGCCTTTTGCAAGGGTTTCGACTGCTTGCCACCCCTCCTTAAATAAATATCAGAGGCACAACCGATTGAGGTGTCCAACACACACAATCGACAAATACCAATCTACTAGTAGCGACAAAGAAATTTTTGAGGTAATTTAATATGTATACAAATTATTTCATATGAATATTGCTTTTGCATTCAGTGAACTGCTTATTTAGTAACGTTTTGTATATGTGTGTATATAGTACCAATGGGTACTACTAGTAGTATTATAATGTTCATATAAAAGGCCCAAAATTTTAGCTTCGTTCTAGGTAAAAAAAACTCAGGACTAGCCCTGCGTATCGCGCTTATCGCTGGAGGCAATGCAACAGGTTAGTGTGTGAACATACCTTAGGTGCCGCACTACACCACAACACTAATATAGTGTCACGTGTGTCTTTATAAGTTCAGTAATACCGTTGAACAATTGGTCACTATAACTGCTCCACAGACTAAGTGTCGGTAAATGTACTTTTTCAGACGAACTATTGGCACTAAAAATATTTAGTTGTAATGTTGAACCATCCGTCGGTCCATCGGCATAAAATGGTAAAAAAGACATACCTTTGACGGTCGCTACAGGGTCATGCCTCGAGCACGCTGGAAACGAAAAAAAGGCGTGTTCCCGAAAAATTTCAAGGACAGATGCTCGTCCTCTTCAAACCCTACCTCTTCACCTTTTCAACCGTCGCCCGCACCAACTCCCCAACCGCCGCCGCCCCCTCCCCTCAGTCCCGCCGTCCTCCACGGTCAGTGCCAAACCCCCACCGCCGCCGCCCCAATTCTCCGGCACCCGCTAACTTGACATCGGCCGACCAAATTCCCCTGCCGCCCCTCCACTGGTCCTAGCCCTTCATCTTCCCCCAAATCTAGCTCGATTCAACGCGCAGCTCAAAGGAGCAGCCCAAGGAGAAGGAAGAGAAGAGCAGTGCTCGGGAAGAGAAACACGCCGCCGCCATCACCACCACTGCTACTTTGTTCGAGCTCATCCCGCCGCCCGACTGACTGATGGCCATGAGGCACAGGGCGAGGTCCTGCCCCACCTCCCCGCTCACCACATCTTCCGGCACCAGGTAACCAACCGCTTGTGCCTTTCTCCCTGCCTCGTAGGACCCCTTGGTACTGATCTGATCCGCTGCAGGTGGGTGTGGGATTTGCCGTTGCTGCTGCTACTTGGGGATAGGAGATCTGGATGAGGATATCATGGATTTATTCTCTCTCTATTTCAATTTTGATTATTCTACTCTACATCACTGTCGGCTGCTTGGTTAGATTCTACTGGATCCCGCACCTATAGGTACGCACAGATGATCCATGGTACTGATATCGATGACCCCCTGTTCTGTTCCAAGATCTGTGCGAATCTACTGATGCTACTGTTTTGTTCCTGCTCTGTTCCTTAGTGTCGCCAGATCTGGACAAGCTGACGAGTCAATGGGAAAGAAAAAAAAACAAACTTTGTATTTTGGTATTAGGTTTATTAAAACCTGCTGCCTCCAGCTCGTACGATAGAATTCAAAGCACCATCCGCACCCTGCTCTTGCTTTGCCTTTGTGCTCTAAAACCTGCTTTGCTGAAAATGTTACTGGCATGATAGCATCACAGAATAGTGGAAAAGCATATAGATATATTACTTGGAACGATTCAAAATGTTACTAACATAAAAGTCAGTTAAACCCTACATCGAGCGATCTAACTTCTTATTGGTATGGTAACCAAACTAAGCGTGAACACATCCAATGGTTCACAAGTGAAAATCTCTTCATCACTCCAAAATTAGATGGTCAAGATAATGTCATAATGATGGCGTCATCAGTCGCATGATTTTAAAATGTCTTAGCTACGTCAATCTATCTACCCTACTAATACACCATTGTTTTCATCGCTATGTCTACACCATAAAACCTCCCCCACTGAGATAGCCCCATCCACACGCCCTAAAAATTGTATCTACCCTACTAATGCACTGTTGTTTTCATCGCTATGTCTACCCCATAAAACCTCCCCAACTGAGATAGCCCCATCCACGCACCCCAAAAATTATACACAGAAAAAACAACAATATAGAAACCAATCATCTAGATTGTTTGTGAGTCTTCTCTCTCCTTACTCAAATCTAACGGATAGGATCGTGTGTATGGTCCTCTTCCTCCCTCTCATCTCCCACGCCCGCGCCCAGCCCCACACGCCCTCCACTTGATCACACCGCCTACCCTCAATCACGCGTGGAGATCGCGTCCCTCAGGCAAAAGAAGAAAGCTCTCAATCACAAGCCACCGCATGGTTCCTTTCCTATCCTTCCCCTAAACAACGAATGCCAATTCCTTCGTTGCTGATGGTCAGCTTCTGATCGTTCACCAACCATCTCTATCACCTGACCGTGGCGTCAGGGTGCCTCCTACTGCGCCGGCCGCCTCAAGCGGGTTCGGCCAAGGGATCGCATGTCGACATCGCCGAAGCAAGGGAGCGCTCCCAAATCCCACACCGGAGCTAATTCCGCCAACCATGCCCCACGACTGAGGCCATGGCCGCCGGCGGGCGCGACCTACGCCACACCACCACCATCATCACGAACACGACGTTGGGGATCACGACGGAGACAGCACGCGGCTGGTGCTGCCAGCGCGGAGCCTCAAGGCCGCTGAGGATGCAACCTCAACGGCTCGATCTGCACTGCTCCGAGCTTCCGACGAACAGCTGTGAAGAAAATTGTATGCAGCCTATCCAGGTGAGCCGCTCCACACTAGCACCAATCTGGTAAAAAAATATATTGTTTTAGATCTTTTTTTTATTTGAACGTACACCTTTATTTCAGATCTGATCTCGTGATATAGCTCATCATCATATTTTGGCTGGATTGATGAGTAAAAATTGTTACTGCATAGCACGAGATGACAGGTGAGGTTCCTTGCTTGCCCCAATAACAACAGCTAGATCATATGCATCTGGATGCATCCTCTTCGCCAACAAAAAGGTGAATGTTCCCAATGTTTCCCTCAAAAAAAATTTATTCCAAATGTTTAATGTGGCTTCATTTTGAAACAAGCATGATTTCTTATTTTATTGGTCCATTTGCTTCCTCATATCAATATTTTCTATTTTTCACACTTATTGCAGATCTTTGTTCAAAGGAGCTTTGCCATCCTTAAGAGCAAAGACGTGTGATATGTCTGTGAGTTACTGTTCTACTATTTTTGTAGACGGAGATCGTATATGGATTAGTAGTACTATGCACTCACCACGTAACCATTCATTTTTTCACCTCTATCACCTTTGTGACACCAAAGAACACCCGCCTTCCGCCGACATGGTCGCAACTCCCCCCCACCCCCTCCCCCCAACCCAGTGGCGGGGAAGAGCTCTCCGTGGAGTAGCGCAACTTACTGTCCGTTGCCTACAAGAACGTTATCGGTGCCCGCAGGGTCTCGTGCTAGATCATCTCCTACATCTAGCAGGAGGAGGGCCGCGTGAACGCCTACCGCCTCCATCCGCTCAAACCCTCCAAGATCGAGGCCGAGCTCGCCCGCATCTATGACGGAGATCCCACACCTGTGGTAGATGAAGGGCGACTACCACAGCTATAACCATTATCGCTAGCAGATCTCCCTTTTTATTATGCATATCTGCCTCTAGACGGAGTTGATGGATTTTCGCTTATTATATGAGGGTCCTTCTGTTTAGGATTCAGATTAGCGGGGGTTGAGTCTTTGTTTGGGCACAATTGGCATCTGTTTCATCTGCTTACCATCATATGTATGACCGGAAATTAGAGATGGTAACACTTCTCTTCAGTACACTTCTGGAATAAGCATTTTTTTAATCTCTGGAATTTTTCACGGTGCCCTTTATATATGATAGGTTATCAACACTACTGGAAACTAAAAATTCCTATCAGTTTTCTTTCAACCGACAAAAAAATTACATTTTTTCTGTCGGTACCTAACAACCAACAGAAAAAATAGCAAAACCGATAGAGAAAACATATTTTCCTGTCGATTTTTCTACTACCGACAGACAAATTATTAGTTTTTTTGTGTGTCAGGACGTACCGACAGAAAAAATAATTTTCACGAAGCGCAGGACTTAAATCGCGTAGCCAACGTGGGCCTGGGCCGAGTTGGCCTTTCAGCCGGCCCAAAGGCATTCTGGCTGTGCCTGCAGACACATAAAAGGGTTGCCCCCAAACCCTAGCCCCACTCTCAACCTCACACAGTCACGCCTTCTCCTCCTCGCATCTCTCTGTAGCGGCGGCATGCCCCTCCAGCTCGACGCGGAGTAGAGAAGCGGCGCACCCCTTTGGTGGCACGAGGACGTGAGCGGCAGCAGAGACCAAAGCTGCAGCTCCCTCCCTCCGCCTTCCCCCTGACCCCAAGCGGTGGCACGGCGGTGCGGCCTGGCCTGGCTCCAAGGCAGCGGTGTGAACCTCAGGCGGTGGCAGCGCACCCATCCAGCTCAGCGCGGCCCCGGCCCCATGGCGGCTGCGCACCCGGGCCCGAAGCTACAACCCCTCTCCTGTAGGTTCCCCTCCCTCCCTAACCCTAGTCCAATTGATTAGGCTAAATCTTTGTATACATAGCATTAATGATGTACTGAAACATCAGTGATGTGTGTAGTATGATCTATTAAGCGAGGTTTCCTCGTATTTGTTGACATGGATCGATTGTTGTATACTTGTTTGAATTTAGCCATTTGTGCCCTATGCAATGTGATCTCTTGATTTTTCCAGGTATATAAATGATCAATATTAAATTTGAGATTGTTTCATGGATTTAAATTTGTCAACTGGCTAGTGCATTTTTTTATGGAATACGAACCAGCAGAACTAAAGTTACATTTTCTGACGGTGGACACCAAATTCCCTGTCGGTCAGTGATGACTGGGAAAAAACCTAGACCTGGTGGCATGGAATTTTCCTGTCGACGTCACACTGACAAAAAAAAATGGCATACCGACAGAGAAAATCATTCACCAACCGAAAAATTTTATTTCTCTGTCGCTTTATTTTTGTCGGTGAAAAATTATTTTTCTAATTTTTCTGTCGGTATACGCTATTTTTCTATCGGTTTCCCACCGATAGGAATTTTTTAGTTTCCAGTAGTCAAGAGCGGAACATCCGGAAACTTTGAATTTTTTGCACTTTTGACTATCCTCAAATGCGCGGAAAAACCCAACAAAGTATTTTGCTAATGTATTTCACCCATGCTGTTTTCAGTAAAGAAATATTCACTACCGGAATCCGCATTTTCGCCGAGCGCCGGAGGCTTTGCCGAGCGTTTTTTTTCGGTGCTCGGCAAAGAAGGCTTTGCCGAGAGCCAAATAAAAAACACTCGGCAAAGCCTCTGCACTCGGCAAAGAAGGCTTTGCCGAGCGTCCGATAAACGGCTCTCGGCAAAGAAGTTTCTTTGCCGAGTGCCAAAAAAAACACTCGGCAAAGGCTTCTTTGCCGAGTGCCAAAGTAAAACACTCGGCAAAGCAATTGTTCAAATCACGTTTTGGTGCCCCAAACGAATTCAAATAAAAAAGTTTTCAACTACAAAGTTTCATAACTTCTCATGATCTACAAACTTTATATTAGTCATTTCTTCATTCGACAAAGTAATAATTACATTGTTCACAAAATATATATGTCTCTCATGTAGTTTCATGAAACTACAAGAGAGATATATAAGATTTGTGAACAATGTTAGCACCACAATTCGGATGGAAAAACTTTCTAAATGAAGTTTGTAGATCTCGAAAGGTTATGAAACATTGTAGTTGACCACTTTTTTATTTGAGTTCATCTGGTCATGCAAATCTATACGTTTGAAATTCAAAATTTTAAAATTTTAAAATTCGAATTTTTCAAAAGACCTCGGATGGAAAAACTTTCTAAATAAAGTTTGTAGATCTCAAAAAGTTATGAAACATTGTAGTTGACCACTTTTTCATTTGAATTCATCTAGTCATGCAAAACTACATTTGAAATTCAAAATTTTAAAATTCGAAGTTTTCAAAAGACCTCGGATGGAAAAACTTCCTAAATGAAGTTTGTAGATCTCGAAAAGTTATGAAACATTGTAGTTGACCACTTTTTCATTTGAATTAATCTTGTCATGCAAAACTACGTTTGAAATTCAAAATTTTAAAATTTGAATTTTTCAAAAGACCTCGGATGGAAAAACTTTCTATATGAAAAATGTAGTGCTCGAAAAGTTATGAAACTTTGTAGTTAACAATTTTTTGATTTGAATTCGTTTAGGGCCTCAAACAATCAATTTTCACTTGGTTTAATATAATATTTGAGTAACCGAAACGGCATATAGACGTATGTGAGTGTGTAGTGCAGGTGGCAGAGGAGGTATCACGTGAGGGAGAGGTCATGAGTTCGAATCCCGCCGACTGCGTAGCCGCGAATTTTGCACGAAAAATGCCGCGAGTTCCAACAGCTGTTCTTTTTTTCTATGAAATTATAATTTAACATTTAGTGAAACAGCGAATTATAATTTAACATTTAGTGAAACAGCGAACACTTGTTGAATTCTTTGTTTCTCTCTCTCTCCCAACTTTGTGATTTCCTGAACTGTGTACTTTAGTGAACCTTTATGTCAACTAATGGTGCATCTTAATGCATCTTGGCCATAAACCACCGAAGAACCAGAACAAAACAGTAAGGTTCGGCAGTTTGCTTCCCCAGGCAAGAGCACCAAGAATATCGTTTATAAACACGTCCTGCTATGATGAATTTAGCCATAGCCAACAGCTGTTCTTCTTTCCTATGAAATTATAATTTAACATTTAGTGAAACAGCGAACACTTGTTGAATTCTTTGTTTCTTTCTCTCTCTCTCCCAACTTTGGGATTTCCTGAACTGTGTACTTTAGTGAACCTTTATGTCAAAATGGTGCATCTTAATGCATCTTGGCCATAAACCACCGAAGAACGAGAACAAAACAGTAAGGTTCGGCAGTTTGCTTCCCCAGGCAAGAGCACCAAGAATATCGTTTATAAACACGTCCTGCTATGATGAATCCTTAAATGAGCAAGTCCATAAATTACGATTCCTACTATATATGTTCCGAGCTTATATAATCCCTTATATGGTTCATGTGCAAATGAATTTCAAAAAGATGTATGCTTCTCTATAATTTTAATCAGCTGCGTAAATACTTCTGGACTATTTTTTACAGGATGTTGGACCTGTTTCAGAAGGATTACATTTTTTTATTGGATATTGGACATGTTTTGTACTTTTACTGAAAGTGGAGGCTGTTCTGCTGCTGAACAACTTGAGGTAGTCTTCACTACAAGGTTGTCATCATCAAGTTCCATCAACAGTGGCAAGACGCTCTTTGATATCTTCACTATCATATTCGGAATGAGAGGAAGCGTAGAGCTGTTCATATGATTATAATGTGTATATATAAATTACAAGCTAAGTATCATCAACCGTGCCAAGCCTGACTTTTGGATTAATATGTATATATAAAATTCAAGTTTTCATGTGCATCCTTAAAATCACGCTGAGGCGTTAGTACAAGCACTATATTATAATACTCTATAGAGTGTTATTCCCATTTCTTTGGGGCTCTATATATGTAGTGGCGTTTAATTTGTTCCGTCATAAAATAAAATATTTCTACTTCGTAATATACTCCCACTACTACATTGGAAAACTCCAACTGGTCAACCACTGCACATGTTTCTTCCTCGAAAGTTGACATTACGCGTGAAGAAAATTGTTATAAATTTTAATATTGTACTCAAGCAATGAATATGCTAATCTTGAGGCTGCTACTTGAACATCATATTGATATATACCCCGTAATCATATAAAAATGACATCTCTCCGATCTCTTCTGAAGTCAACACATGGTTGTCTTTATCTGCATCGTCCCCATTAAGGGCACCACTCCGCTTCAGGAATCACACCAGACCTTGCATTTCATTTCCACCAGAAGTCTCTAAAAATGAGCTTCCGAAGAAGCTGGTGCCCTTATGATTTCTTCTCTTCCCTGCTACTGCTAGCGACAATTGCTCAACTGGCCACGACAACCTTGGCGCAGGCCAGCCCTAACAGGACGGTGGTCGAGGAAGTACCAGGCTGGCTCCGCATCTACTCCGACGGCACAGTCGAGCGGCTGACACCGCCGGGAGGGGAGGCTATCACCGCCATCGTCCCACCGTACACGGAGCCACGCGGCGGCGTGACCGTCCACGACGTCGCCACCGGCCGCGGCATCGACGTCCGTCTCTACCTACCGGAGCCGGCTGCAGCTGGATCCCGACGACCAGTCCTCCTCCACTTCCACGGCGGCGGCTTCTGCGTCTCCCGCCCTTCGTGGGCGCTCTACCACAACTTCTACGCTCCTCTCACCGCCAAGCTAAGAGTCGCCGGCATCGTCTCCGTCTACCTCCCGCTCGCGCCTGAGCACCGCCTGCCAGCAGCCATCGTCGCCGGCCACGACGCCCTCCTCTGGCTCCGCGACGTCGCGTGCGGCAAGAACGTCGTTTACTCTGCACCTGTGGAACGTCTCCGGAAGGCAGCCGACTTCTCCCGTGTATTCCTCATCGGCGACAGTTCTGGCGGCAACCTTGTGCACCTCGTAGCCGCACGTGCTGGCGAGGATGGCATGGGTGCCTTGCACCCGGTGAGGCTCGCCGGCGGCGTGCTCCTCCATCCGGGCTTCGCCCGGGAGAAGAGGAGCCGGTCGGAGCTTGAGAACCCTCCGAACCCGTTATTGACCCTGGAGATGATCGACAAGCTTCTGGCTCTTGGACTACCGCTGGGGGCCACCAAGGACAGCCCCTACACGTCCCCGGAGCTCGCAGCCAAGGCAGTCGAACATGTTGCGATGCCGCCATTGCTGCTGATGGTTGCAGAAAAGGATTTGCTTCGTGATCCGCAGGTGGATTATGGAAAGGCCATGGTGCTTGCTGGGAAGGAGGTGGACACCAAGGTCAGCAGAGGGGCAGTCGCGCACGTCTTCTATCTCAACTTCGTGGCAGTGAAGTCAGATCGCCTTACATCGATTCGAACAAAACAGTTAATTCATGCGATCAAAAACTTCATCAGTCACCATTGACAGGAAGCTCAACCACACTACCACAGTCATGTGTTTGTATCATCATATCTATCTATCTATCTTTCCAGTTTGTTCATCATCGTGTATATCGACATTGTGGCAAGCAGCGTGTTCACTCATCATAGTTGCGTTAATTTGATCTTGTACTTATTAAGCATTTTTGTTCTTACCCATGGCTTGTTGAATGTTTCTTACATAAGAAAATCGATACTATATAAAATTTTTCTAGTATTTTATATATTAATAAGAAAAAATAGTTACAATGATTTTAGAGGCGACACATTTTATTATAGCCATGGTTGATTAAAAGCTATGTCTTAAATTATTTTCAGAGACCGACCTTGATTTCTAAAGACGATTGTTGTTACCAACTGCACCTAGATATTTTCTCCAATTTTAGGGGCAGTTGGTGTTAGAGATAGCTCTAGGGAAAAAAAAAGGCACTTTTAGGGGTCTTTGAAAACACCCATCATGGCTATCAAATCAATTTTTCACCATAGTTTATTAAAGTCAATCACCATTAAAAATAGGAGCATGACAAAAAAAATATAGAATTTTTTAATGAAGTCAAATAAAGGCTAACTTGTCAAAGTCATAGAGCTTGATGAGATCTATAACTTTGTAACCAATAAATTTTTTCAGTTGAAATTGTTTGTGGTCCCAAATATATGAGTTTTCATATTCTGAAATGCAACTTTTTGGATTTTTCTTACAATCTCGGATGAAAACACGCTCTATACAAAAGTTATAGTACTAGACGAGATCTAAAACTTAGTAGTTAAAATTTTTCCATTTCAGATCATCTAGATCCCTAAATACTCACTACAAGATTCGGAGATGTTAATAAAAAGACAGCCAAGATTTAAAGTTGTTGGTTTTAAAGCAGGTTTTGTTTCTTTTAATGGATTTTATGAGCGAAGCATATACCAACCACACCAAGAAATCAATTTCTAAGGGTGGTTGAAAACCTCTAGAAATCGATTTCTAGGGCAGCTACATACCGATCCCTAGATTGATTTCTAGGACGGCTGCATTTACGTCCCTAGAAATTGATGATCTCTAGAAACTCTTGGTAGAGGCGATTGCAACAACCACTGGAAATCCGATGTGGTTGTTGTTAAAAATGGTGGTTGTAGTAGTAAAACTAGTTATTAGACACATCAAGCGTATTCTGTCAGTGCGTCCAGGATGCAGCAAATGTAATCTGCCAATCTCATAAACTGTTTGCAACTGGTATTAGAAAATATTATCCGTCCACGTTTCTTGTAAATTAATGGTTGCAAAGGTAAGTCAATGGACCTCATACAACTAACGTTATCCATTAAGCAGCATCGCACTTGGGGTACTGTTCTTTTTGCTGGAAGAAGACTTGTAACACCAATTGGATGGCCTTCGAAGTTTGACCCCACACTAATACTGATTAGAAAAGGTGGGATGCATTTTCCATCGATAATTTAAATTCCAGTGGATGTTTTTTATATTAACTCAGCTTTATTTTGTTGGTACATATTTTACTGACTGCGTGGGTATTTTTCAATGAAACTGTCATCTGGCTTGACATCGTAACAACCTTGAGGTGCGAGTGGACTTACGGTAGGAGAAGGTATATGTTTTGTTTCTCTCTGATGTGATTAGCAGCCAATTCAGTTTTTACTTTGGAAAAAAAATAGTCTTTCATTTGTAGTAGGTATATGCATGTTAAGGTGATAATCCTTTCGATTATAGGGTTTTAGTGCAAGCTAATTGGTACAAAAACTTAACTGTTTAGAGCATCTCCAGTAGTTTGGTAAATCAACTTGCTATCCTTCTTTATTTGGCAAAACCACAAAAAACAGCCCCCAACAGTTCCTCAAATGAACTTGCTATCCCTGGCAACTTGCTATCCCCTGGCCTCCGACTCCCATATTTGTGCAGTTGGAAAAGAGTTGCCATCGCGAAATTCTCCGTCGTCCTCGGCTGTCCCGCGCGAGCGGCTCCCCTCCCGCGCGCGCGAATTGCGTTTTCCCGCGTTTATTCCCTGGCGCGCGCGGTGTATATATCCAGAAGTCGCACGGTTTCTCATCAGACATACGGCGCCGGCGTCTGTCTTCATCTTGTCGCGGCTCATCTTTTTATCTTCATCGCATCGCCAGGAGGCTGCAGCGTCCAGGTACGGTGCTCCCGTGGACGATGTAGTACTGCATATTTTTTAATCAATCTGGTCTGCGATGTACTACGGGATCGATCTGTGGCTACGGGATGGATCTGCTAGTCTCAGTGTCCACCTTGTTGGCAATCTGATAGTCGTGATGGTATAGGGTTGCTGCTTGTTTTGCAAGGAGATCAATGTTTTGCTTGTTCTGAAATGATAGTTTCATAGGGTTGATTTGGTTTATCTGTCATGGTTGATCTGATAGTCATGATAGAATTCCTGTTGATGGTCTATTCATAGCATGATTCTAAATTGAATTTTTTCATAAATTTGTGTAGACTGATGGAAGGAGATGGAAATTTCCTGTCGGGCATTCTTTTCAATGGAGAAGACTCTCATGCTGCTGGTTTGGATGAGATGGTCATTCCAAACAGTTAAGACACTCATGATGAAGTGCAGGCAAGCCGCAGTACAAAGGGAACAAGGAGGTCAAAAAAATTTCATTGGCAGGAGGACGAAGTAATTTGCTCGGCCTGGTTGAATGTCAGCAAAGATCCCATTAACGGTGCTAATCAAACACGTACCACATTTTGGGGAAGAGTTCATGCTTTCTATGAGGAACACAATGAAACTGGAGTTGTTCGTATAGAGAATTCGATCATGCATAGGTGGCTGACTATTCAGTTGCAAGTGAACAAGTTTTGTTCATGTTATGAGGCCATTAAACGTAGGAATCAAAGTGGGACAACTATCGAAGATAAGGTATGACATATGTGTTCATTGTTGTAATTGAAATTTTTTATTTATAAATGTATTAGCATTGACAACATCTTTGTACAGATTAACAAAGCAAAAAAGCTCTACACAAGTTTAGACAAGGACAAGAAATCTTTTGGTCTTGACCATTGTTGGAACATACTGAAGGGGGAGGACAAGTGGAAAGCAAAGATGGTAGAACTTGCCGAGCTGGAGAAACTAGCAGCAAGCAAGAAGAATAAGAAGGCCACAAAGAATTCCAGGCCAAGGGATGAAGGAGCCAATAGTAATGAGCAAGTTGTAGCTGCTGATGCTGAAGCTGTAGAATCGGAACCAAGGAAAAGGTCAGATGGGATTAAGAAGGTAAAAGAAAATCATAGGCGAGGAGGTGCTGAGGCTTGCGTGCAAGCTTTGGACAAGATGTGGGCAAAGAAAGAGGAGTCCGACAAGGAAAAAGAGAAGGCTAAACAAGAGAGGTTCATGGCTTCACTTGAACTAGACAAGCAAGCACTAGAGCTAGAGAAGAAGAGGGCTGATGCGGAACTAAAAAGAGCTGAAGCAGATTTGTTGAAACAGGAAAAAGAAATTATGATGGCGAACAAGGCTGGCCTCGACACGCTGCAGCTTGAATGGCTTCAGATGATGCAAAAGGAGATTGTTGCTAAGCGTCTTGGAAAATCAATTTAGTTTATGTCTTCTATGTCTTGCAAAATCATGGTTCTAGTACCTTTACTTTGCTTTTTTAGTTCATCGGAAGCTTTACCAATTTCAACATAAACCTTTAGTTTTTTATTCAGCATAACCATTGTATGCATCTGTACTTGAGCTCTTCGGGTACAATTACATGTATGGGATTAATTTGCATCACAAGTATTGCTCGCTGTATGCATCGGTGCTTGATTTATTTTAGTACAGATGAGCTATTCGGGTACAATTACATGTCTTCTTTTTAACTTTACTGGTGAGCTTTGGTGGCACCGCCAGCACCACAAATGAACCCATGTTTGCATGGAACTGTACCATGCTAGTAATACAGAATGCACAAGTGCTTGTCGGTTCATGGTACTTGAATAAAAACAAATTACCTATTACACAGGATGAAATATAAAGGAGTAGCTAATACAAATGTGTCAATCGAAATATACTGTAACATATAAAATCATATAATGTACGAATATAAATCTGGATGATGGTTCCACAGGTGTTCGATGAGGTCTTCTTTCAACTGCACATGTGTTCTCTTGTCTCTGATCCTTTTGTGCGCATCAATATATTCATCAAGTGTACGAGTAGGTTGGCCATGAGCAGGTTCGACATTTTTCCCACCGTAATCAAAACGCTCGTGAGGGTTAACCACGAAACCTTCATCTTCCACAATCATGTTGTGCATGATCACACAAGCCCTCATGATCAATGCCAAAGTCTCAATATCCCAAGGGCGTGCTGGTCCTCGGATAATGGCGAACCTAGATTGAAGAACCCCAAAAGCTCTCTCGACCATCTTCCTCGCTGCTTCTTGCGCTTTGGCAAAATATTGCCTCTTGTTGCCCATAGGAGCAGAGATGGACTGGATTAAAGTAGCCCATGAGGGGTATATACCATCTGCTAGATAATAACCCATTGTGTACTCATGGCCATTAATAGAATATTTCACTTCTGGAGCTCTACCTTCCGCTAGGTTATCAAACAAAGGAGATCTATGAAGAACATTGATGTCATTATGGGACCCGGGCGTTCCAAAGAAGGCATGCCATATCCAAAGGTCGTCCGAAGCAACAGCCTCCAAAATGATAGTTGGCTTGTCCACATGCCCCTTGTACTGACCTTGTTTATCGTATGGACAGTTCTTCCATGCCCAATGCATACAATCGATGGACCCTAACATTCCTGGAAATCCTTTTTGCTCACCCATTGCAAGTAATCGTGTTGTGTCAACCTCATTGGGATATCTGAGGTATTCATCTCCAAAAATTTCAACAACTGCAGCAACAAAACTACGTAGGCTCTCAATTGCAGTACTTTCACCAATGCGAACGTACTCATCTGTCGCATCAGCTAGAACCCCATAAGTGAGCATACGCATTGCGGCAGTGATTTTTTGGAAGCAACTCAATCCAAGCTGATTGGCCGCATTTCTTTTCTGCACAAAGTAATCATCGTGTGCTTCAACAACATTCATTATGCGTAAGAAAAGTTCCTTAGACATCCTGTACCTGAACAGAACAAAAATTAAGTTTTACAACTCTAATAATAATTCAGCACGTAATGAATAATTAATCCGAAGGTAAAGGACAGCTACCTTCGACGGAATATTTCGGGGCCGTATGGGATTCTCCGCCAAATAATCTCGATACATCCTGTCATGACCACCTTCTCTATCACGGCGAAGATATCTATGACCTTTTGACAGAGCCACCGTGTGGTCCTTTGTCATCGGAGAAAGTTTGTACAATTTGGGCAGCCGCTAATATCAGGGAATCATCGTCATCGGATGATTCTTCATCCAATTGTCTTCGCGTACGGGATCTCTTCCTAGGCATGATTCCTGAACGAGAAAGGTTGTAGAATGAACAATGGCATGCACAATATATGAAACCGCAACACCTGTGGAGGCCGATGGGAGGTGAGACTGACCAGCCTTGATGGGAGCAGGAGATGCCCACCTTCTTTCACGGTAGGGACCGGCGGCCGGCTTCGTTCACGTACATAGGAGTAGACGATCGTAGATGAGTAGTGTCGTTGTGCAAACAAGTCCACGCTAGGGACCGGCGGCGGCTTCCTTCCCGTACGCGATGGACCAGCGGCGGCTTCTTCACGTTCGCGAGTCGGACTGAGTAGCGCGAGGAGGAGGCCCATCAACAGGCATGGTGTTGGATTTATGTGGGCCTAATTTTTTAATTTTACCAAATTGAAATGGCAAACTATTGGAGATGCATCTTTTTTTCACTTGCCATAACATTTAGCAACTTGCTAAATCACAAGATTTGGCAAATTATTTTTACCAAACTATTGGAGATGCTCTTAGTAGTTTCTACCAACACACGCACAGGAGCAGTGGCGTGAACCCGTCCCCATGGACATGGACAATGAGGAGCAGCGCGGCCCCGCCCGATGCACGCGGAGGAAGTGGCAGTGCGGCCCAACTAGCGCGTTGAGGCGGTGGCGGCGAGGCGCAGCCCCGGATGGAGCGCAAAGAGGAGCAGCGTGACCCTGACCCCAGCGTCTTTGTGGCACTGCGGCGCTAGAGCACGTCCCTGGCCAGCTAAATGCCTTAGTTGGCTATTTAAACCCTGACTGCAATGCTGGTTCCATCCAAGTCTGGTGTTAGGTGGTTTCCCTGTTTTGATGAAGCGGTGAACGTGTTTTGTTGGGTGAAAAGTTCAGGTCATACGACACAATTCACACAATCATCAGAAAAATTTCATCCAAGACAAAATTGCATGCAAAGTTGCCTTTATTTCCTCCACCCCCCATAGTACATGTCAGAGGGGGTATTTATAGGGCTCAAGTTTTCGTATTTTACATAAAAATGACTATTATGCCCTCAACCTAAATATTTACAACCCTTCTTGATTATGAGGGTGAAGTGGTAATTTCCTCTTTCTAAGTACTTGTTCTTCTATTTCCAGTCTCCAGTTTTCCTGATCTTCATTCGAACTTTAGTTGATTCTTCAACTATTCAGAATTTAAGACGAAGTCGAACTTCCGCCTTCGCTCCTCTTGGCTTTATTTTCTTTCGACATCTCTGGCTGACGAAGTTGTTCTTTAATATTGCGAAGCCAAACTTTGTCTTCGCTCTGATTTTGGTCTTCTTATTTCTGCTCTGCTTTTGACTTCGCCGGTCAGCGAAGTCAGTTTTCATAACCGCGAAGTCAAATCTTCACCTTCGCTTGAATCTTGCTTTTTGGTCTTTTACTTCTTGGCGAAGTTATATTTATCCTTATGGTGTGAAAGATGTCTTCGCCTTCCTTATTTCCTGCAACAAAATATTGTTATAAAGTTTCATAGTCTTTTCTACTCCAGAGTTTGGGGCTGTATTTTTGTGGCGAAGTTGAATCCCCAACATGTTTATTGACAACGTTTCTCACAGGGACGCCGATAACGCGTGACAGGTCGCGCGGAGCGCGACACCCCCGGCTCCACGCCTTCTTCCTCCCCCGCCTTCTTCCTCCCCGTGCGCACCCGCCTTCTTCCTCGCGCCCTACCTGCCCCACCCTCGCCTTCCTCGCTCGCCGCCACCGGCTAGCGCCGCCCACCACCCGCCCCTGCCCCTCGACCACGCCCTCCTCCTCGTCCTCGCCCTCACCGCTACCCACCATCCCGCCGCAGTGCAGTAGGGGTCTTGCTAGAGCTCCGCCGCCACGGTTGCGGAGCTCTAGCGAGACCCTCCTGTGCCTGCGGCCCTCCTTCATCCCCCCTCCCCTCGCCACCACCATGGCTTCACTGCAATGCCCCCGCCGCCTATCCTGCCCAACCAGTTGTCCCTCGCCGCCCACTTGGCGGTGCCCCTACCACCTCGCTCGCTGCTCCTCAACCCGCCACCACTGCCGTGTCGCCGGGAAAACCCTAACAGCCGCTGGAACCCTAACCGCCGCCGATTTCTTCTAACTCTCCGGTGGGGCGTGGGCGAGTGGGCATGGTCGCGTGGGAGAGGGAGAGACAGCGGGGTCGCATGGGCAAGTGGCGCGACCCCTTCGACAAGGAGGACACAGTGGACCACGAGTTCCACCACCTGGACGGGAGCTCCGTGGAAGTGTCCTTCCTGCAGAGCTGGTCATACCAGTACATCGCCTGCCACTCCGGGTTCAAGGTGCTCAAGCTGCCCTACGAAAGGATGAACGAGTCCAACTGGAACTCGGAGCTCTACCACAGCCTGCCCAGGTTCTACATGTGCGTCTTCCTCCCCGACGACCGCGAAGGTCTGCAGAGCATGGTAGAGGAGATTGCGTCGTCCCCGAAGTTCTTGCACCACCATCTACCGCTGGAGCTTGTCCCCGTCGGCCAGTTCCGGCTGCCAAAGTTCAAGCTGAGCTTTGAGAGAATCACAGTCGCCGACGACCTTGAACATCTGGGGCTTCATCTACCCTTCGATGAATTGGAGGCTGACATGACCGACATGCTCCTTAAGGAAGACGAGCGGCGCGTGTTTGTCAGCCAAGTTATCCACAAGGCAGTTATCGAGCTGAACGAGGCCGGGAGCGAGGCAGCAGCGGTCACCGTGGAGCGAGGCACCACCATGTACTCTCCACCACCGCCAAAGCCGGTGGATTTCGTGGCCGAGCACCCGTTCGCCTTCTTCATCATGGAGGAGACCCGTCAGGTGCAGTTGTGTTTGCTGGGCATGTTCTTGACCCTTCTAAGGAACAATAGACCTCAGTCTTCATCCCACGTTGGCACGTTGCATCAGATGTGAGTAGGGAAGGCCGCAAGGGAATAATTTTGTTATTTTCTCAATTCTTTCGAGGTTGTTTCTTGGATTGTTTCTTCAAAGTTATATTAATATAATGATGTTTGGATCAATTTCTAGTCTTGCAAAGTCGTACAAATTCACATCACTTTCAAGGGGGGCCGGTGCTGGTGGCCAGTGCAAGGAGCCAGAGGCCCTGCCTGGCCACCCCGGGTTCGATCCCGGTGACCGCGGTATTACTGTTCACCATAAACAGTAACGAGGAGAAAAAGCTCCCTGTTTCAAAAAAAAAAAATTAGTGTCAGAGGATTGAGGATTTAAACCCGCAACCTACTACTCAGCCATAGCATCTTCCTACCAATACACCACGCACCCATTTATTACTGTATGCAAAATGCTATCTTTTGATATCAATATTTTTTATCTTATATTAAGTGTTTTGACTACTAAATAAACTGAAATAAAAAAGTTTCAACTACAAAATTTTAAAGCTTGTCACACAGGCATAGGATTTGTCTCCATTCGAGATTGCTTCAAAAAATTAAAAATTTAAATATCAAAATATGTGAATTTAAATAAATAATTAGACAATAAAAACTTCAAATCAAAAAGAGTAAAATGCACTGTAGACCCATGAACTTGCACAGCTGTACCAAATAGGTCCATCAACTACAAAACCAGGTATATGACCCCTCAAACTGGTTAACCACCTTGCTGGTTACCTCGGCGCTGCGCAGCATGCTGCAGTCGCGGCTGGTGTCGAAGCCATCCGCGCCGGGGTACACGAGCGCGAGCGGGTCCGCGGCGGAGTTGTTCCTGGACTGGAACAGGGACTCGCCGTGGAACTCCTCGCTATTGCTGAGCCTGACATTGGTCCATATCGCGCGGTCCATGGTGCCCATGGCGACGGTGAGCATCCACGGCGAGCCGTTGCCGACCGTGCCGGGGTCCGGCCCGGCGTTGCCCGCGGCGCAGCTGACGAAGATGCCACGCTCCATGGCCTTGAAGGTGGCGATGGCGATGGGGTCGTAGTTGAACTGCATGCCCGAGTAGGCGCCGATGGAGAAGGACAGCACGTCGACGCCGTCCTTGACGGCGGCGTCCAGCACGGTGATGATGTCCATGATGGAGCAGCGGTTGCGCATGCACACCTTGTAGATGGAGAGGTGCGCATGCGGTGCCATCCCGGACGCCATGCCATCCCGCTCTGCTCCGGCCTTCGAGGAGCGCGCCGCCGGTGGACGTTCCCGGCGATTCCAGCCACGGGGAGGCTTGACGGTGGCGCTGAGGGTTGGTCGTGAGGGGCTCAGGGTCGTGCGGCAATGCAGCGGCCAGGGGCCGCGGCAACAGCGACCCAGGCTTGACTGTGGTGGACGGCTATGGCGAACCCGGTCGGCGGCCATGGTGGACGGCAGCCAGAAAATTCACCCGTGCAGCCCTACCTCTCGACCATTCTTGATGGAATCACGTTTGGTGGCTAGCTAACACCCAAATGCTTCTACGGTTACAAGGAATTTGAGGGAGCTGGTGCGTGCATCGTAAATTTGGGCGAAGAGTAGAGGCGGTGCTCTGCACGGCGACGTCCATGGCTGCTGTGGTGGTGTTTCCCTGCGGGGCTGCTGCTGCGCGGCTACGGAGCCGTGAAGAAGATCAACGGCGACTTGCGCCTGTCGAAGCGTGAGTTCCGCACGGAGGTGGAGACGCTGTCGTCAGCTTCGGTGCGGCACCAGAACCTGTGCCCGTACATGGCGAACGGCAAGCTGCACGACTGGCTCCACGACCGTCCCGGCAGGCGGCGGCGCTACGGTGGTGGGACCGGCTCCGGATCGCGCAGGGCGCGAGCCGCGGCGTGCTCCACAGACGTCGAGCCTGCAGAAGGCCTCCCCGCGCACGACCTTGGTGTCTGGGAAGGAGTCCGTCGTCGCCACAATGCTGCCGTCGTCGAGCACGCTGACCATGTACGCCGCTCCTCGCGCTCCTGTCATCGCCTCACGAGCTCGACTCCTTGCCGAACGCGAACATGGCAGTGCCACTCCTCCTCGCGCGCCTCGGCGGCCTCCGCCAGCAGCCCTATGCCCACCTCGTCGTCCGCTGCCACAGCGTCCGCCTCGGTCTCTTCGTCTTCCTCGTCGTGGTCGACGTCCTCGATCTCGCTGGCTCCTTCGTCGTACAGCAAGGGAGGGGGCGACAGCTCGCGAGGGGTAGAGTGGCGCGCGAGCGCCACTGCGGCGCCGGCGAGCGAGCGGGGCGGCCGGCGAGCGATGGATGGAAGGGGGGCGTTTCTGATAAATGGCGCGGGGCCCAGTCCACGGTGGACATGCCACGTCGGCAAAACCGGACTGGTTTTGGCAAATGGGCCTGAAGTGAACGGGTTCGCAAGTTTGAGGGGCCAAATACCTAGTTTTGTAGTTGATGGACCTATTTGGCACAGCCGTGCAAGTTCATGGGTCTACAGTGCATTTTACTCAATCAAAAACATATAGACCGCATTTGGTGCGGCTCCGGGGGCTCCCGCTCCTTCTCCCAACATAGTATTCCTCACTGTTCTTTACCATAGCCAGAGAAAAACGGCACCGGGTCCTCCAAAAATGAACTAGAAAGAGGAGCCGGAGGAGCAGCATATTGGGGCTTCTCCTGGCTCCGCCACAGTACTACAGTGGAGGAGCCGGAGCCGAGTGAAGCCCCTGCAAATGGGCCCTAACTATGTGAACATTCAACGTAGTTTGGAAATTCTAAATTTTGAAATCCAAAATCTATGAACTTAAAACACATATTTGGGACTTCAAAAACTTCAAATAAAAAAATTCAACTACAAATGTGTAGATATTATGAACTAAATTTTTATATAGACCATGTCAACATCCAGTTTGTTTGAAAAATTTAAATTTCAAAATCCCTAAACTTAAAAGAATATTTTAAAACTCTAAACAGTTACAAATAAAAACTTCTCAACTACAAAGTTGTATATTGCATTGTGAGTTACAATTTTTATATAAAGTTTGTATTCATCCAATTTTGTATGAAAAAGTTACAAATTCTTTTTTGTATGCAGCTGTTTTAAAGATGGCCCCTTAAGACGCCAACCTCTATTAATCATTTTTTAGAGATGTACCCTGTCTTTGAAAATTGATTTATTGAGATGGGCATCCTATATTAACTGACTGTAAATGCATGATTAACAGAGATGGACGCCTTGGGATGTCTGCCTCTATAAATCAATTTTCAAAGGTTGCCATATTTTTGAAGTGTCTTCTAAAATATTGTCTAAAATTATTTACAAAGGTGATCAAGTAAATGTGCCGCCTCCTAAAATAAAAACCTATATTTCCTAAAATCATTTTTGTAATAGTAAAATATTCACACAATGTCTCACACACTTAAAAAGATGAGCAATGAAAGTAATGCTCATGAAAGCAAGAGCTGGAAAGGGACTAAAGTAGTTGTCACTATCCCTAGTCCACGTTGGAGCACCCACCACGGATTGAACTTTCTTGCATCACCAAGGCTCTAGATCCATGAAGAGTCACTATTACACAAAAATCTTTGGCGAGGCGTTTCTAAAATAGCCTCAGAGGCGGTTGGGCCAGCTGCCCACCTCAGTTATTCGTGGCAGGGCAGCCGGCCCAGCAACCGCCTATGTTAATGCTTAACCGAGGTGGACAACCTAATGCAACCGCCTCGGTTAATGCACATTAACCGAGACGGCTACCCTGACGCAACCCCCTCGGTCAATACATTAATCGAGGTGGTCGCCTCAAAATAACCACCTTGGTTAATAAATATTAACCTAGGCAGGCGCTTAAGGTTGCGCCCCTCGGTAAATCATTTACGGAGGCAATTATTTATAATGTGTCCGCCTCCATAGATCAGCCGAACCCGCTAACAAATTTCCGGCTCTCGTGCCCAACAGGTGCTGCAACACCAGGACCCAACTACATCCCGTTCTCCATGCCTGGGATGGCAAAACAACGGGCGCCGCACCCATATTACCAAAACCGCTATGACGTGGCATGCTTCTAGTCACCATGAGCTTAGCTGCCACACAAATCGAGTCCACACCGCTGCGCCATGAAAGACGCGCCCACACCGCCTTGGCCCCCGCGCAGGAGTTTGCATCCATCAAAGACCTAGATTGCTGACGTGGAAGTCTGGATGGTGGAATCGAAGGCCAGCGAATCCATCTCAACCATCCAATTCACTTGTGCTTCTTCACTGAGAGATATCTCCTTCCTCCTCTCCATCTCTCACACATCGCGCTCCCTCTCTCGCACGTGTGCATATGCCACACGCCCCTTCTCCCTCCACTCCAGCTAGCCCTCCACCTCCACCTCTAGCTAGCCCCCTCCACCTCCACCACCGACCAGCCCCCTCCACCTCTAGCGCGGCGGCGCCCTCCACCTCTACCCGGCGGCGGCTGCTCGGCCCTGTGGTGGCTCGCTAGGCCGCAGCGAGTGGGGGGTCGTCCCTAGTGGCAGTGGCTCAGTCCCAGCAGTGGCTTGTGAGGGCGCGGCGAGCGGAGTTCTGGACCTGATGGCGGATCACGACGGTGCCACGAGCAAAGTCCCGGCCCCGGCGACGACTCACGAGGGCGCGGTGAGCGAGGGTCCTGCCCCGGCGACGACTCGCGAGGCCTAGACAAGCAGGGGCCCGGCCCCAGCGGTGGAGGTGGAGGGCGCACATTCTTCACCTTACAAAAAAATTTATAGTAGCTAGCACATTCTTTAGCATTAACTTATTTGGTACACTCTTATTAATTCTTAATTACTAACTACTCATAAACTGGCATACCAGGAGAAGTGTACAACTACCAAAGCACAACCGCTAGGTTAATGTTATCCGATTGCCCTAATAACACAAATTCTATCCGCTACATTTATGGCATGTTTGGATAAGTTAGGATTAATTGTTAATTGAAAATAAAATAACTTAAATTAGTTGTTGATTATTTACATGGTTAATATCTAGAGCATCTCCAATAGTTTGCCATCCGGCTTTCTCATCCTTAATTTTTTGGCCAAATGAGAAAAAACCCTCTCTAATAGTTTGGCATCCTCTCTCCCCATCTTTCCCAACTTTGCAAAAATCTATCCCGAGCGTGCATATATGCGCGCGGCCTAGGAGCGCGCATCTGGAGTTTCTCGGCCCGTCTAGTAAAAAGGAAGAAAGACAGGGTTCATGGTGAGAAAAGCGCAAGAGAGAAAGATTTGGTGGAAGGGCTTAAACACGTGCAGAGACAAATTCAGGGTTCCTGATACAAAACATGAGACCGGGTCGTACAAAAAAGTGTCGAGAAAAAAACTTTTGGGATAGAAATATAGAAAACCCTTGGAGATGACTTCTTTTTTTTCTTCCCGTACTAATTTAGGAGTTGGCAAACACCATATTTTGGGGAACAAAATATAAAGAACTCTTGGAGATGCTCTAAAGTTTAGATGAAAGATTAGGTCACTTATTAGCCTCTCACCATGTTCGCTTATGCTAAAATTTGGCTTATATTGATTTGGTGTGAGAGAAAACACTGTTCGTTGGCTGAAAAGTAGTTCAAGCGAACATGGTGTCTCTTTGGATAGGCTAGAGCTAAAGACTAGCGCTAAAGCCAGTCTCAGTGTGAGTTTTATCAGAGTTTCATTTGCATTTAATATGGTGCCATATAAGCGCTTTTGATGATGTGGCTACGTTTTTAATTAGAGAGAGAAAAAATGAGTTTCATGGGGATAAAACTCTCTTAGCACGATTATCAACTCTCTGTGAGTCATAAAATTAAATGTCAATAAAACCAAATAATGAAACTCACCATTTAGAGAGGGTGTTTCATCTATGTTTCATTTTATTTTACAGTCTTGGAAACAACACTATGAAACTCGGCACTGAGACTAGCCTAATAATTAAGGCAGAACGACTTATAATTTAGAATAGACACAGTATAAAGTATCGACAGAGTGATTTCAACTTTTCAACACTGAATGTACGTATAATGTGATAAAATAGCAGGTCTCGCTTGGACTGAAAATAAGCGGCTGAAAGTACGGTTGGCTGATTTATACGAGAGAAAAACACTGCTGGTTGACTGAAAATAAGCGGTTGAAAGCTCAAGCGAACAAGCTAAGACTTCAACTCACAAGCAAAACTACCGATAATACATCATGACTTCTTCTGAAAGAAGTGAAAAATAGGTAAAGTAATGGATAAGAAATATTTGGTTTGTGTAATAAGTGTGCTCAAAGCTTATTTTCATTGGAATTCAACCAAAAGGGAACATTTTAAAGGCAAAATGAAGTTGACTATAACATGCTGTAATAACAAAGTGCTCTAAAATTAACTTTGTTTCCATTAAAGTGAAATTAACTCAATTACTCAATCTACTATGCACTTAGATATACATGATGTTTAGATACATGATGAAAGCAATGTATTTAGAAAAGTTAAAACATCTTATAATTTGGAACGGAGGTAGTATTTCGTAGCTGTAAGCTTTTGCATTTCGTCAGTAGAATCCCTTGGCACTAGATGGGAAGTTACACGGAGACATTGGACCCATATATCCCTGCAGTTCCGAAACTGCAAGGCAATTCATTCACCATTTCGCATGCCCACGCTGCCACGTAGCAGGCTCATGTCCATATACATGCATACAACATCAGGTAAGGCAACGTGCTTCACCGTGGAATTTTTCTCTCATCTCCGTACTCTACATTCCAATGAACAAAACTTTTGAACTCTGGGCCTCGTTTAGATTACAAAAAATTTCAACCCGATGAATAGTACCACTTTTGTCTTATTTGGCAAATATTATCCAATCGTAAACCAACTAGGTTCAAAAGATTCATCTCGTGATTTCCAACTAAACTGTGTAATTAGTTATTTTTTACCAACATTTACTACTTCATGCATGGGTCCAAAGATTGATGCGATGGAAAGAGTAAAAAAAATTTAACTTTTAGAGTGCATCTGAACAAGGCCCTGGAATAAAAAAAAAATTCCTGACAGAAACGCTTCTGGCCATTGACTTGTCAGATTGACCCGCGTCGTACCTACCTTACCATGGCCGTGACGCGTCCAAGAAGCGCGTTTCCTCGCCGCCGGTTAGCATATAGATACTCACGATTCATCCGTCTCTCCCAGTCGTTCTGCTGCTCTGCATTTTCCGGCTCTTCCCTTTCAGGTCAGTCTTCTTGTCCTCACTGTTCTTCGCATGAATTTTGCAAGGCCTTGTGCTTGTTTTCGCTTGCCATCGCATCGCACTGTTATCTTTAATTCATCTCATCTGTAATAGCATTTGTATACTCCTGCACATTCGAAAGCGTGTTCCATTAGACCTGCATTCTGATCTGAACAAAACATAGTACTGAATCATTTGTCATATCTAATTCGAGGGGGAACATTAAATCCGAAAGCCCCTACAGCAACTGTGCTGACGCCTGATAGATGCATTACGAACACTGAAATGAAAGTTTCAGCATAACCTGGACCAGTCTGAATCTTTCGGGGATACAACCATTCTTGGTTGATGTGGACTGCACACAATGGACGAACAGGTTTAGTTATGAAAACAGATGGATACACATACACCCCAACTTTTTAAACTTTTCAAACGAGCAAAAATAATGCGAGTTTAGATTAATTCCGGTTGAGGGGTATGCCAGTGGAAGCTTAGGATGCAATAGTTCATATCTGAAACAAATACTATATACAACACGTCAACACATCGAAACACCAGGATATTTTCTAACTAATGTTTTTCTAATTTTTTAGCTTATTCTTTCTTGCATAAGTTGTTTAAGTACTGTGCCATATTTCCATGAATTAGATGTTCTAACCATCCATACCTTGTGCTGTGTCTTGCTGTCGCTCAGATCACAACCTTCTAAATCGTCAGAGATGAGTACTAACAGCACGTCTAGTCTTCTAAGCACATTGCCCAAGGATATACCAGCAAGCTTCCTGAAGCAAATCACAAAAGATTTCTCTCCTGAGCTAGAACTTGGTAAAGGTGCATTTGGAACAGTCTACCAGGTATGATCATATATACGCCTTAAAATTTGTTCCTGCCTTCTGAAGTTGACTGAACACATGTCAGAATGCCAATATACATAATATATGATACTTGACATAGGGAATTGCGGAGAATGGGGAAATGATTGCTGTGAAGAAACTTGGGGAAAATTGTCCTGTGGCGGACAAAACATTCAGCAATGAGGTCTGTAATCTTATGGCAGCCCAACATGAAAATATTGTGAAGTTGGTAGGCTACTGTCATGAATCACAGAAGAAGGTGGTGCAGCACAGTGGAAGATATATCATTGTAGATATAGCTGAAATTTTTCTCTGCTATGAATATCTACCTAAGGGAAGCCTTGACAATTATCTATTTGGTATGTATATGTACTACAATATTCGACAGCATTCGCCACTATTTAATTCCTTTATTGCATCCTATTGAGTTTTCAGTTGCTACTTTGAGATAAATGAGTAATTAAAATTCATATTATAAACCAAAAAATTCAAAAAGAGTTATTAGTACAATAAGATTTTTGTTTCTGGTAAAGATTACTTACATATCTCTGTGTTCTACTTCTTCAGCCGAATCTAATAGAATCGACTGGGACACACGGTTTAGAATAGTTCAAGGAATCTGCAATGGTTTACATTTCCTACATAAGGAAATGGATCAGCCTGTCGTTCACATGGATCTTAAGCCTGAAAATATTTTGTTGGGTGATAATATGGTCCCCAAAATTGCTGATTTTGGACTTTCAAGACTCTTTGGTCAAGAGCAAACCCGAATGAACACTCAAAATGTTGTGGGATCATTGTAAGTAAAAAAATGTGAAATGACTATTTACCTTTATTACTAGATTCAGTTTTTTTAAAAAATTCACACTAAATAAGTTTAATGAACTCTGTTCAGAGGATATATGTCTCCAGAATATCTATACAGAGGTGAAATCTCTACCCAGTCAGACATATATAGTTTGGGTCTACTAATCATTCAGATAAGCACCGGAGAAAAGAATACTCCTAACGCTGAAGACAAGTGTGGACGAAAATTTATTGAGAAAGTAAGATCATGTTATTTGGTATTTTCAATATTTCAATTTTTTCAAATAGACTAGATTAGATTTAGTTTGCATATATGATATAACAGGAGGAACATCGAAACCTGTAGGTACAAAAAAGTTGGACAGATGGCCACATATCATCCAAGTACACATCATTTGATCCAGATCGCCTCCAGCAAATTAAAATGTGTGTTGAAATTGGGTTACAATGTGTGGAACATGAACGCAAGATGAGACCTTCCATAGCGGATATTGTTGAAAAGCTCAATGCAATGCAGGAATGAGGTATGAACAATGGAACAGTGAATCCCTTGGTCAGTTTCTTGCACAAATGCTACCCACTTTTGACAAACCTAAGACCAAAATGGTTTGCAGTTATGCTCAGGCCCTGTTATTCTGAATAGAACTTGCTGATCAGTTTACTTACTTGTAATAATTGGAAACTTATGGGATGCTTTGGCCTAAGGACATTATAACTTTCAGGTCCAACTACACATGTTACAAAGAGACCATAGTTTGCATTATCAATTGTTTAAGTAATCTAAGTTCCATGTATATGTTTACAAAGGATTGGGGTTTTCCTTTTATTTGTTTAGTTAAAAAGTTACAATCAAGATATGTGCATCAGCTACTCCTATTTTCTTGCCTTCTATTCATAATTTGGACTATGTTTTCTGCTCCAAAAAGCCAGCACATACAACATCATATGGTTCATGCTACATTCTGCCAATGCTAACATATCCTTTGGAATTTTTAGGCCTCTCAGTCCCAGCGAGTTTCAAACATATTGGCCTCCAGAGGATGACAGATCGATATCCAAGATGGATAAAGCATGTTTATTATTCGTAGACAGCCCGAAATTCCTTTTGGAATAAGATCCTTTCTTTTATCATCTCAGATATGGAAACTATCACATTATATTCCTTCCATCAACACCAGAACTGCTGCTCCAAATATCTTTTCATTGTAATCATTATGCAAAGAAGTATTTAAATTAAGGGATGGTACCCAACAATTCCTTTAAAATTCCTATTGAATGAGCTACTCCTGAATTTTGGAGGAATGTAAACAGACCTAATGGTTTTCTTCATATATGTGTATGTTATCCATATGTTCAATGTGTTGCCTCGAAACATTACTATTCATACTTAGACGTGATCTATGCCTTATAGAGAACCAAGTGTATCTTGGGTAGTTAGCAGAGTCGATGGTTCATACTTGAGCTTATTCTTCTATAAACAGAAACGGATGCTTCAGACTCCAACTTACTATAGACTAGAGTCATACATACTTTCTAGTTCATTTTAGAGAATTAATTATAACTCTCCTTTATCTTTATCCATTACTAGGTTTGAACCCATTACGCTGCACACGTCTGTTTACCTAGATTATAACATGCACATGCTATACCATGGATAAGTATATGGAAAAACGTAAGATTCTTAGTATGATGTCTACCAAGAACCTCTGTGCAATAAAATCGAACACCCATTGTGATTTTGTGGCCATCTCAATTCATCAGGATCAAATATAAAATGAGTCATGAGACATGGGTAGATGTTGCGGTGTATAACCAAAATAATTTAAATCAGAATTTAGCAAACAAGAGAACAATACACCTTTTTATGCCAAGATTTTTTTCCCCAAATAAACATATCCTACCAATGACTTTCATCTCAAACGAAAGAAAATAGAGGACCGAATATAATAACATTATAACAAGGAGGTAAGAAATGCCCACCATTGGCATTGAACTATCAGATAACCAAACGATGAAATGAGCTTTGCAAGTTGCATTCCTCGTGGCATGGCTATTGGTGAATCCCAATTCGCAATCAGTCATCAGACCTTAAGCAAGATACATCTGAGGACTACGAAGCCGAGATACGGCAGAAACGAAGGTTAGAGGCTTACAGCCATGTATTTTTGTTCGGCATGGCAGTGCAGCAATTCGTCGAGCAGGTCCTGTGCTCGGAGTCGGAGACCGACCGAGGCCGAAGTTCTTGAGGACCGGAGGAGGCGGATGGAGCGGAGTAGGAGTCCATCCAATGCGTAGTACCGTAGAGATGAAAAGAGACCGAGGTAGCCGGCGAGGTCGCCGCGGCCGGTCCCTGTCGGCGTGCTCAGGAATGGGGGGCTGTCGAGCTGACGCAGTAGGAAAAAAATCCGTTTCAATAGAAAGATGACTTATCCATCCAATCCCACCAGGAACACAGGATTGTAGAGAAAACCATTAACGAATCACCTACCTGGTGGTGCTGCTGCTGCAAAGAGCAGAGAACTCCTGCAATGGCTGCTCCTCCCCCGACCAAACACTCTGACCTGGTGCTCCGAAGCTCTGTACAGCGCTCGCGGTGGCGGTGCAGCGCAGCTTGGAAGAGCAAACCATCTGGAGCCTGACGGAGTGGCGGTAGCCCGGTGCTCTAGGCGACTAGGCGTCTACTGCTCTCTAGTCAAACAATTTTAGTTTAATAATTAAATTAATATACAGAAGATATTAACTTTATAAAATCAAATAAATATTATTAGATTAATTAAACAATATTTTTTTAGTAAATCCATATGAGGAAATAAATATTGATATTATTTTTCTTTAAATGTAACTAAATTTAAAAATTTTGTCTTATCCTAATCTAGAATAATCACCACAGAAACTTTCTTTAGAGACGGCTAGAATGGTTTTTAAAGACGACGGCTCCGCTATATCTGTGTATCTCTGTACATCAATGAATTTCTAAATGTTAGTTGGAACACCGCAAGCTCTATAAATCGATTTTCTATAGGCAGGCTAAAATCTAGCCGACTCTATAAGTCGTTTTACAATTTTATAAATTAGGCTAAAAATAGCAAGAGAAATAACCCTGAGAAGAGATCACTTCGTTGCATGTCACGTGTCACATGATTTTACATGTAAAATACACATACATTTCTTAGCACTCGAACCCCAAAGTTAATTACTTGTACATGTGCCTAATACAATACTTTTGTATTTAGTTTAACGAGTATTGTAATTAATATTTGAGACCTACATCGATGGCCTAAGGGTATGGTTGTCATTGTTTTGGACATTGTTAATGTGGTCGTTGCGGTCGTTGGATGTGGTCTATTCATATTTTTATGCTCAAATGGATAATTCTGCAAGCGAATATCGATGTAGCGCTTCACCCAAGAGTATTCCGAGTATCATATTTATATCATCAGAGAAAACATATATACATTGCTAAGATGATTGATCGGTATGATTTCCAATGACTAAGTTACAAACAATCTTTCGACTCTAGATAGGGGTGAGAATAATAAACAAAGGTAGTGTGATACAAGGGACAATAAGAAAGCTATAAGATAAGCGTCGTAGCTAATGGGAGGATCAGGAGTGTAACACACCACATCCAAAATCAGCTTATATGGCCCAACTCCGCACGTAGAACAAGTTTGAACACCTCTCCTACATTTTTGTAGTCGCTTCATGTAAAAGACGAGTTAACCCGGTGGTGATACGTTTGAAATGACAAGTATTATAAGTTGGCCCTCACCCTCCTAAACTTCCAAGTAATACTAAACCCACCACCACCAACTCCTTATGTGCCACATGGGCCAACATCATAACTACTATAGGCTTCTAACAGGCTAGGGTGTTACATTCACCACCCCATAAAGGGTTGACGCCCTCGGTAGCTCACCACATACACAACGGATGCCTAGAACCACCCCTTGGTACACCCCTTCATGGGCACTGCAAACAAGGACCACCAACTCCTCATGGGTCACATGGGCCAACATCATAACTGCTACAAGCTTCTAACAGGCTAGGGTGTTACATTCACCGCCCCCTAAGGGTTGACGCCCTCGGTAACTCACCACATACACAACGGATGCCTAGAACCACCCCTTGGTACACCCCTCCATGGGCACTACAACAAGGGTTGGTGATCTGGTACCATCTGTAACACCCCCATGCAAAAATATGCTTATATGGCCTAGCTTCGCATGTGGAACGAACCTGCATACATGTAACATCTCTTACACTTTCGTTCTTGCCTTGTGTAAATGGGTTAACCCAGAGTTGATACATTTAGAACAATAAGAATTATAACCTGATCCTCATCCTCCTAAACTTCTAAGGTGGTACTATACCCACCACCACCAACTCCTCATGTGCCACATGGCCAACAACATAACTACTGTAGGCTTCTAACGAGCTGGGGTGTTACAACGAGTGAGTACAAGAACCCTAAGTTACTTCTACTATGAAGCACGTTGAGACTATAGCGATATAACTAAGCCAAGGAATAGCAAGGTAGGAATGGATAGCACTTTGGGGTACGGTCCAAACACCAACAAAAAGGGATGCGAAGGGTTGATAGAGATAAACTGCAATTAAACCCTATGCTTTAAGAACTAGCCAGAACATGTGCAATACAAAGGATGGATAGTGTTGTCAACACTTGCCAACTACCACAATCTACCCGTGGGGCTAGCCACAAACACAGGTAAGATATAGTCTAAACATCATGTTTACACCAAAGACTTACTACTCTAATCATAGCCATGATGAATTGGTTAGAGCACTCTATAAAGAGTAGTGAAGATGTTTTATGAGATAACCAATTATGCTAAACAAGGAAATTAATTAAACCATGATGTTCTAACTAGAGATCAAAACTACTACTATAAGTAAGACTTGAATGAAGTACTTAAGTAAAGTAAAAAGACAATATATTTAATAAAGTAAAGTCTTACAAAAGAAGAATGGTACATGAGCTATATCAGACTCTAAAGACTACTTTTGGATTCTTAGCATGGCTCGACTCGACTCTAACTCCCATTACTTGCCTAACTACTTGCTTCCTTGAGATGATCTTATGATGAGATATCTTATAAATGGCACGAACACTTGTATTTATAGTACAAATGAGTAGGGGGAATTTGTAAAGGAGTGGAGAGGCGATGGCACCCCTAATGGAGTTGATAAAACCACCTAGGGGTCGGGTGACCCTTAGGATCCACCAACCTTCGATCCAACGCTCTAGGACGATCCTTAGTGGTGGTTGGCAGGTCTCCTAGGTAAATGCCTTTGCATGGTCCAAACATGCATTGTGGGTCCTCCAATTTAAGTGAAGCTCCACTTTAGCTCTTGGATCAAATTGACGTCGAACCAGAGAGTAGGATTGCTCCTGCATGGTTGTTGCCTTATGGCTGTTGACGGTAGTTAACACTTATCATAAAACCGTCAATATAACTTGTATAAATGCATGAAAATGATCACCAAGATAGGTTTAGGGGTTTAAACTAACAAATTCCACGAGTTTTGATGAATCTGTGTTTTTAGCAGGGTTTATCCAGAAATCCGTCAAGGAGGACCCAATTGTCAAATTTAATCACGTTTATCCACGACGAAACTGACTTGGGAAGACTTCAGAACACTCCAGAAGGCAAACCATCATGACAGAGCCTAAGTGGCTACCATGTGGGGCCGGCCGGCCCCACCTACAGGTCGTTCGGCCTATGGGGTCCCCGTGTTAGCCTCTCCTCGCTACGTCGGTTCTCCACCGCCTTAAAGATCAAATCTACGTCGTTGCTCAAGGTCGGTTTGACCCGAGGGTCTAGATTTGACGTTGCCCCCTATATATACGCCCCTGTACCTCCTCCAGCAGGGCATCCTAAAAATCAGAAACCCTAAGCCGCAATTATTCCTATCCTCATCTTAGGATCAGATGATCGCATTCAAGAGAGATTAGTCCTCTAGTTAGGATCTATTCTTTGTACACAATAGAGAGAGAGAGGGAGGGAAGAGTTTGGAGATAGTACTAGGATTGTCAGTACTCTCTCTACGGCTTGTACCTTGGCGGATCTAGGCTCTTCCAAGTCTGCATCTGAGATACTTCTGGTAACTGATTTCTATTTAAACTATGTTTTGTGCTCTTTTATTCACGGGTTCATAGTTCTTTTGAGTACTCTAGTTCTTGCTAGCTGGATAGAGTAGTAATCATTAGCATAAGCGTGGTGCTTAGGCTATCGGCTACTTGTGTTTGCTCCCTGCTCCCTGGTTGCGTAGTAGTAGTGGGTGATGACAGCTCCATCTATCCTCTGTTGTGGGGGTATTAACCCCTATACCCATATGGCTAGACTTGGGTTGGCCCAGACCAGAGGGCCCGGCCCATCAGAAGACGACGCGTGGCCTAGTTGATCTGCTTGGCGTTCCATGCATGGAAGGAAAGCAAACTTGGAGATCAAACAAGATCCTGGTCTGTTAGAATAGGAATCCTTATCCGGCCAGCTATGGCAATTGTAACTGATTAGGATTAGTTTCTAGATTTGTAACCCTGCCCCCGGACTATATAAGGCGGGCAGGGGACCCCCTCAAAAGACATCTCATTATACACAGCAATACAAATCAGACGCAGTACATAGGTATTACGACCTCACGGTGGCTGAACCTAGATAAAACCTTGTTGTGTCTTGCGTCACCATCTAGTTCGTAGCTTGCACACCTGTCTACCAACAAATCACTACCTTGGGCATACCCCTTGGTAGACTGTCGACCAGGTTTCGTCGACAGTGGCGCGCCAGGTAGGGGGTGTGCGTACAGCTTCCCAGGCGAGCAAGATGGTCATCATCCCCGACTCCGTGGCCGTGGCGGATGGTCTCTCGTTCATCGTCGGCCAGATCACCTGGACCACTAGCATCAACAGCTTCACCGCCACTGCCAAGGAGGAGGCGCAGATCCGATCTGCGTCGACCACGTTTACATCGGCTACGGCTCCGACCACCCCAGCAACGGCTCCGACCACGCTAGCAACGGCTCTGACCACCTCAGCAATGGCTCCGACCACGCCAACAACTCGTCGACCTCTCCCCCGCTACAACGGAAGGATGATCGACAACACCGACCTAATCAAGGCTATCAACCAGGTCGGCCACAAGCTCTCTCAAACCCTGAGTCTAGTAGATTCAATTCAAAATTAGTCTACCAAGCAAGTGCTTCTTCACCACAACAGATCTACCCGACCAGCTCGGGCTCGCCGTTCAACATGGCTTGATACAAATCTAGTGGTCACCGCTACTCCTAAAGGACGTACAGTACGCCTTCGCCCAGTTCCTACACCCGGCCTCAGGCTCTCTGAGTACCAAGTCCTGACGGAGGATTGCCAGGCCCTCCCATACGGCCTAAAAACGCTGCTTCCGAGTACGCGTATCGTACACCTCATCTATTCATGGGTCCCACGGAGCGAGACCATGTTTCAGATTTGTACTTCCTGGATATACCTCGACCATCACCAGGTAACACAGTCACATGGTCGGTATCCGGGAGCTTTATGAAGGTTCAGTTCATACATTGCCCGAGGATGGCGACTCCAATACTAGATCTACACGCTCTGTCTACACCGAGGCTCAACACCTCGAAGACGATGAATATGATCTAGATCCACTGCCATACCCTTCGGGTTTCTCTCCGATCCTAAGGTTCCCACCAAGACGTGGCGACATGGTGCTCAACGTCAGCAATGACGAGCCCATAGTCATGGGAGAAACTAACGAGCAATGGCAACTTCACGAATAGCGTAACGCCTACCGCGCCGAACGTCGTCGCCTGGAGGCAGAAGAAGAAGAAGCACGTCACAGGGGGACCCTGACCTTGAGATCTAGCTGACGCCTTCGACAGAGTAGGCGATAGGCAAGTTTTCAGGACTCCAAGTGCCAACGTGGCCGTCGCCATGGCCAACCTGGACCGATTGCCAGACACGCCAGAGAATCACGCGGTTCGCGAAGACATCAAAGCATATCTGACCGCTGCCATAGGCCAAACCGTCGAGCTCGCCCAGCGAGCCCGAGCTGCTACAAGCACGTCCGTCGCATCTAGTCGGAGTTATCGTTCCCGCGCTTCAGAGCATCCAAGTCGCCAACATCGTGACAATCAACGTGGTGGTGGCGGCGGCGACGAGGGCGAACAAGAAGGTCGTCGTGACAACAACCGCAATCGTCGCGGCAATCGAGATCAAGAGGTCGACTAGAACCCTCCTCGCGATCTCTGTCACCATCTTCCTCCTTGCGACGTCCGCAGTCACATCACTAGTCGTGCTAATGACCACCAGGCCTATGAGAACGTGCACCGCATCTAGTATGACACCGAACACGGCCCCCCGAGCCTCAAACAATTTACTCCTCATCTCCGATAAGTCGTCTGGCCAAGAAATTTCAATCTCGAGAAGCTCAGGAAATATGACGGCAAGGAGAACCCCGAAAGCTAGGTCACACTCTATGAGATCACCATCTGGTCCGCCGCAGGTGATGAGCATGTAATGGCTAACTATCTTCCAGTTGTTCTTGATCAGGCAGGTCATCAATGGCTTCTCAGCCTCCCGGAGAACCATTTCGATAGCTGGTCGGATCTTCGGCAAGCCTTCATCAACAATTTCATCACCACATGTGACCAGCCGGGCAACAAGTATGACCTCGAGCGCATACGTGACCAAGCAGGTGAGTCACTGCACGACTACATCCGATGCTTCTCGGATATGTGTCTCAAGATCCCAAGAATCACTCATGATGAAGAAGTCTCAGCTTTCATCAAAGGCCTTCGCCACCACGACGCCCTCAAAAGCAAGCGCTCCGGAAACGGCCTTCTACGGTCTCGGAGCTCCTCGCTACTGCCAAGAACTATGCTGATGCCGATGACGCCGAGAAGATCATTAGGGAAGACGTGGGTGGGTCATCATGCCCCGAGCACCCACCGCGCCGGGACGAGAAACCCGATGACCATGGTCGGAACAACAACCGCGAACGTCACGACCGGCGCAACAACAACAATCGCGACCGCCGAGACAATCGTGATCGGTGGCTCGATAATTGAGGTGATTATAGAGGCAAGCGTCCCTGCGAAGACGACCACGAGGTCAATGCGGTCAAGAAACCTACTGGTCGCCATGACTATTAAGAGGATTACAACAAAGCTTTGAAGGGTCCCTACCAGATCCATCCCAAGTCCAATCACACCATGGAAAACTGCCACTTCCTCAAGAACATCTACGCCAAGCAACTCGCTAATGAGGATGCTCCAAAGGCCATTGATGATGGACCACGATGTGGCAGTGATGATGACGATGATGACGAACAGGATAGAAATCCTCGTCACCAATATGTCAATCCCACCAAAACCGTCCACTCCATATTTGGTGGAAAGATGTCTTCAGAGTCCAAGCACGAGCGCAAGCTGCTGAAGCGGGACTGCTTGAACGTCGTCAACACCGATGACCTCATCTCCGATCCCAGGCTCCCGGCCTGGTCCCACCGCAAAATCTCCTTCAGCAGAGCAGACCGGTGGGCGGTAATTCCGGAACCTAGTCGTTTTCCCCTCGTCCTCAACCCCTGTATCAATAGCGTCCGGTTCGAGAGGGTACTCGTGGATGGTGGCAGTTCCATCGACATCCTGTTTCACAGCAGCTTGCCTGCCCTTAAATAACTTAGGCTGATCTCAAGCATTACGATGAACAGTTCTGGGGTGTCCTTCCCGGACAGAGCTCCGTACCTCTAGGGCAGATCACGCTCCCTATGCAGTTCAGCAATCCAAACCACTTCCGTACCGACTACATCAACTTCGTGGTCGCGGACTTCGAGGGTATTTACCACGCCATCCTTGGTCGACCAGCGCTCACCAAGTTCATGGCAGTGCCGCACTACTCTTACTTGGTGGTCTAAATGCCTATCGAGCAGGGTGTCCTTACTCTCAGAGGCAATGTTGACACTACCTATACCTATGAAGAGGAAAGCTTTAAGGTGGCAGAGGCCACCGACCTCTCAATTCACATGGAGCAAACCCTGGTCGACTCCTCCAAGATTCTCGCTGGCCAACTGGAGATCCCAGAGCGCCAAGCACCGTGGAAGCACATCAAGTCCAACGAGCACAAGGAGATTCACCTGGTCGATAATGATCCCAGCAAGACGGCCCTTATCGGGGCCAACTTGGATCCTAAATAGGAAGACGCGCTCGTCAAGTTTCTGAGGGACAACGTAAACGTGTTCGCGTGGAAGCCCGCTGACATGCCCGGTGTTCCTTGGCACCTGATCGAGCACTCCTTGAATGTCTCGAAGACCGCAAGACCTATCAAGCAAAAGCTACGATGGTTCGCTCGCGACAAAAAGGAGGCTATCAGGGTAGAAGTTACCTGACTTTTAGCAGCTGGATTTATCAAAGAAGTGTATCATCCGGACTGGTTAGCCAACCCGGTCCTTGTACACAAAAAGAATAATGAATGGAGAATGTGCGTTGATTATACTGATCTTAACAAACACTGCCCTAGAGACCCCTTCAGCTTACCTCGCATAGACGAAGTCGTTTATTCCGCAGCCGGCTGCGAGCTACTGTCCTTTCTTGATTGCTACTCTGGTTATCACCAGATCGCTCTCAACAAGGACGATCAGATCAAAACGTCCTTCATTACACCGTTCGGCGCCTACTACTACACGACTATGTCGTTCGGGCTTAAGAATGCGGGGGCCACGTACCAGCGTGCTATCCAGCAATGCCTTGCTGATGAGATCAAGGATGACCTGGTCGAAGCCTACGTAGATGATGTGGTTGTAAAAACCGAGGAGGCTCACACCCTGGTCGACAATCTCCAGTGTACCTTCATGGCTCTCGACAAGTACCAATGGAAGCTTAATCCAAAGAAGTGTATCTTCAGAGTCCCATCTGGTATATTATTGGGCAACGTCGTCAGCCACGATGGCATATGCCCCAACTCGACAAAGATATATGCTATTTTGGATATGCAGCCACCCAAAAACGTTTTGGAAGCTCACTGGATGTATGACCGCCCTTAGCTGCTTCATCTCACGACTCGGTGAGAAGGGCTTGCCTTTCTTCAAATTGCTTAAGGCATCAGAGAAGTTTGTCTAGTTAGAAGAGGCTGACGCTGCCTTCACGTAGCTCAAAGAATTCTTAACCTCTCCTCCAGTCCTTATAGCCCCTCAGGAAGATGACGTTCTTCTCCTCTACATTGTAGCCACTAATCGCGTGGTCTCCACAGTCATCGTGGTCGAGCATGAGGAACCCGGCCACATTTACAAAGTCCAACGCCCTATTTACTTCATCAGCGAGGTGCTCAATGAGTCCAAAGCCAGGTACCCGCAAGTCCAAAAGCTGATCTACGCCATACTGATTACATCCCGAAAGTTGAAACATTACTTCGACGAATATCGGGTGGTGGTCAAGACTAATTTCTCATTGGGAGACATCATTCGAAATAAGGACGCTAACAGATGAATCGTCAAGTGGGCAATGGAGTTATGCCCTTATTCAATCGAGTTCCAAGGTCGTACGTCCATCAAGTCTCAGGCTCTGGTGGACTTTATCATCGAATGGACAGACCTTAGCGCACCTCCCGATCAGGGGCCAGTCGAATACTGGAAGATGTATTTTGATGGCTCTCTGAACATCGATGGCACCAGAGCAGGCGTGCTCTTTATCTCACCAACCAACGCACAACTCCACTATGTCCTCAGAATTTATTTCCCTGCATCTAACAACATTGCAGAATACGAGGCCTGCCTCCATGGCATGCGGATTGTGGTTGAGCTTGGTGTCAAACGTCTCCACATCCATGGTGATTCGGCCCTCGTCATTAACTAGCTTAACAAAGACTAGGACACGACTAACGAGAAGATGGATTCTTATTGCAAAGAAATCAGAAAGTTGGAAGGCAAATTCTATGGAATCGAGTACACACATGTGGTTCGGGACAAAAATCAAGCAGCCGATGAGCTGTCTAAGTTAGGGTCATCCCGAGTTCAAGTCCCACATGGCGTGTTCATCCAAGACCTTGTTAAACCATCCATCAAGGAAGAAGCAGATTAGGTGGACGAGAAGCCTCCAGACCAGCCTCTGGTGGCTACGGTTCCCCCTCCGAGCACTATGGAATCCTCTTCGACAACACCTGCAGTACCTCCGACCACTACCACTGACGATTGGAGAGTACCTTTTATCAAGTTTTTGCAAGATGGGACCGGTTATGCTGATCGAACAGAGAACGAGTGGCTCATGCGCCGCAGTAAGTAGTACCTACTGGTCGACGGTGTCCTGATACGCAAAAATGCAAAGGAGGCAGTTCTGATGAAGTGTATCACTCAAGAAGCAGGTATTCAACTGCTCCATGAAGTTCACAGTGGTACTTGCGACAATCACGCCGCCTCTCGGACCCTGGTCGGCAAAGCTTTCCGAGCAGATTTCTACTAGCCGTCTACCATGGCCGATGTAGAGAAGCTGGTCCGCCGCTGCAACGGATGTCAGTTTTTCTCCAAACGTATGCACGTACTAGCACATGAGATCCAGACCATACCAGCCTCCTAGCCCTTTCCATGTTAGGGACTGGATATGATTGGTCCTTTCAATCCGGCCCCTGGTAACTTCAAATGTGTCTTCGTGTTGATTGATAAGTTTTCCAAATGGATAGAGTACATGCCTTTAACCAAGGCCTCATCCGAGAAGGCGGTTGAGTTCTTTGATCAGATTATACACCGATTTGGCCTCCCCAACAACATAATTATAGATTTGGGGACTCAGTTCACTGGCAGTGCATTCTGGGACTTTTGTGATGAAAGGAGCATAGTTGTGAAATACGTGTCAGTAGCACATCCCAGAGCTAATGGGCTGGTCGAAAGGGCCAATGGCATGATCCTCGACGCGTTGAAGAGGTTGTACAGGGAAAATGGCAAAGCTCCTAGAAGATGGCTTAAAGAATTGCCGGTTGTAGTCTAGGGACTGCGAACCTAGCCTAGTCGCAACACTGGCGCCTCCCCATACTTCAAGGTCTATGGCATAGAAGCAGTACTCCCTGCAGATATCACTTTCAGAGCACCGCGTGTTGAGAACTTTGATGAAGCCAGGTCTGATGAAGCACGTGAACTCGAGGTCAACTGCTCTGAAGAACGATGGCTTGACTCTTGTGTACGTACAGCCAAGTACCTAGCTATACTACGCAAATATTACAATAGGAATGTCAAAGAACGTCTCTTCGTAGTCGGGGACTTGGTCTTGAAGTGGAAAATAGAAGGCATGCACAAGCATTCGTCTCCTTGGGAAGGACCGTTTGAGTTCATCGAAGTCACCCGGCCTACTTCATATAGGTTGGCTCACCTCGACGGTACTGAAGTACCCAACTCCTAGCATATTGCCAAGCTTAGGCGTTTCTACCCGTAGAGCGCATAAATGAAGATATGTACCTTTCTTGTACTTTGATTATTTCAATAAAGCATATATTTTTTCTTTTGGCCACTCTAACGTGTTTATCTGGAGTCTCCTTCCTATCAGTATTTTATAAAAGACCAGTTGTCAGACCACCATTCTTTCTTGAGTCCTCGGAGCCAGCCCCCGTCTCCAATTTTCTCCCCACGCGTGCACGAGACCAGCTCTCTACGCTCCGGGTGGTCGGCGGGTGCTCCCCGGTCTGACTTGTGTGCTCTTACGTGTGACTAGGCTCCGTGCCTCGCACTCTAACCATAGATCTGGCTAGGGCCATACGGATTCCACAAGATGACGTGTCTTCCAACTGTTACAACTAAACTAGAACACTTATACGTTCTAACTTAGTTATCAAACACAATATACAAGATTCACACATTTTTTAGACAAAAAACAACACAAGCTTACATTGTTGCAATAGTACTTTATTACAAGCTTGCCTGATGAGGTACAAGTTTACAATAAACTACACTATTGTCTGCTCTACAGCTACAGGTAACCAGCTACTCAATGGTCGGTGCTCGAGCTGGGCTTGGCTCATGTTTACCGCCCATCTATGGCTGTGGCGTTGCCTCAGCTGATCGAGCCTAAGCCGCAGGGGTCTGGCTGGTCGTGACCGCAGGCTCCGGCTGCTCCTTGTGTGAAGACTGCCCAACCTAGGATTGGGTGGTCGAGACCGTAGTCCTAGGTGGTCGGCTTGAAGACCCTGGAGCAGACATTGTCAACGTTCCTTACGACGGTGGCGTTGGTGTTCTGCACAAATTTATATCGCCGATTATCGTCGCTGCCAGCTCAGATAACTGGCCACGCAGCTCTCCCGCTTCCTGTACACCGACTTCCTTAGGGTAGCCCTTCGTGAAGCGTGTGAAGTCGATCAGGGGATAATGCGCGCGCACCATGCTTAGCACATGGGCGCTCGCAAACTCTCCATCCTCCTTCACGAACTGTTGAAGCCAACCCCAGGCGAGCTGACACTTGTTTATCACTCCTAGCTGCTGTACTCGAGGCTCGGTCGGCGACAGTCCTGGATCGAGCAAGTCAAGCACTGGCCCGATCCCCCGCACCTTCTAAGAGGTCGTGGTCTTTTTTGCAGCTCTACAATATACTTCTTGGCATTTTTCTTTAATGCTGCAGAAGGGCATTCTGGTCAGAAAAAAAAGACAAGGGACATCTATTCAGTCATTATGCCATGATCTGGAACATGGCCACTCACTGGTTATCTCCTGGCTCTTGGTCTTCACCTCCTCGGTCATCTTCACTGAGTGGTTTCAGAACCGTGCGTGGTCCTCGGCCAACCGGGTGTTCTCCGCTGCTAATCGGGCGCACTCTTCGGCCATGCGCGTGTTCTCCATTCGAACCCTGGTGACTTCCTCCGCTAGGTCTACAACAAGCTCCGAGAGACACATAAGTACGTATGAACAATATTTTTTAGTGCTTGGGGGTGTGCGGCTAAGATATGTTACCTGCCCTTTCCCGCTCTTTCTAACCAGCTGGAGGATAGAATTGAGCCTTTGCGACTCGAGCTCTGTCTGGTTCTTTTTAGTGGTCTCGAGCCGCTTGCGCTGATGATCTACTTCAGCTGTCAGCTCCTTATTGTCTTCGGAGATGCCTTAAATCTGGTCAAAGCACCGTTTTCTGTACTTTGCAGTCTTCACAAGGCCCTGCAAATCACATATAATATCATTTATGCGTGTTCACATACCAAGGCTGGTCTACGATAGTGCTTAAGGAGTCCTCTTACCTGTACTTCTTCGATGAGTCGTCTTGCCGCTCGCTCCACTCTCTCCGTCTCCTCATCGATGGAGATCTCCTCGTGGCAGACGTAACGGTCTCCACGTTCACGGCAGATGTATACATGTTGACGCCCATCTTGTGGGTGCCCCTGGATTTCCTTGACGACGTCATCATTAGACTCAGCCGCCTGCTCGGCACTGGCTTGCTTTTGCTCTCGGTTCAGCCTGGTGATCGACGATGTCGCCGCTAAATTTCCCTTGGCTACGATGTTAGCAGACCACCTTGCATCGAGCTCGTGGTGGCCGTGGTTTGCTCGGGCACGCTCTGATTGGTCTCGGGGACTTGTCCTTCACTCAGTGTACCTGAAAGACTTTGCTCGGGCGCCACCTGTTCTGGCGCCTCCTGCTCGGGCACCTGCTCAGGCACCTGCTCGGGTGCTTCCGTGTTCACCACGTCGACCGCATCCTTGCTCATTGTTGGCTCCACCGCCTTGGTGGTCTGACCCACCAGTTGCTTGGAGGATGTCGTGGTGGTGGTCGACTCGGTTGCCCCAACGGTGGCTAGTTGCTCCGGTCTCTCCGTTGATGCCAAGCTAGCACGTGACAACAGAACAGTTACATTTACTAATTATACGCTCGCTAATACTATTGACGCACTATTTAATGAGTTTTCAGGAACTTATAGATCTAAGCTCCTATGTATGGTGGTGAAGGCACGACGCCGCGGTTGCCCCTGGCTTGATCGCTGGTCGGAGGAACCCTGACCTCCATCTTGTGGTGGCGTCCTAGCTTCCTCTTCAGCTGTCCTCACGCTTGGTGTCGGCCCCACTGGCGGCGTCTGGTCTTCTTGCGGCCCCTTTACCGGTGGGGTCGATCCCCCCTACATTGTCTGCTCGCTACTCTTTCTTCGAGGATTGAGCATATAGGCGCTCATGTCCTCCTCCGCTTCGTCCCTTGACCAGTCCCGCATGGTCCGACGACGTTTCCTGATCGAGTCTTCTGGGCTCTCGTTTGCCTAGGAGCTCCCGGCCCTCTTCTTCGATTGGTCGGTGGTGACTGGACTCTTCCTATAGTTCCTGCCCAGGCCCCGGAGTCGTGGTCGTCCTCAACGTGCACGTAGCACCGCTGCACATTCTGTGGTGGCGGCTCCACGCTCTGCGAGTGCTCGACTCCAGGCGCCAATGACACGAACAGGTTTTGTCTCTCCACGCCGTGCACCTGTATACACGCAAAGACAAGACAAATTAGGAATTTTTACTCTATGGTGGTCGGCAACACTTCTCAGAGCTAAGGAGTTTGGTTGTTTACCTTCGGGGCTAGTCGGATGAGTTTATACGCATGTTGGATCCTGCTCGGGGGAGAGTAGCTTTGGTCTGCCAGATTGAACAACTCCCCAATCCGGTGTTTGACTTCATCATGGTCCAGATCCTCTGGCCACATCCTCGTCTGGTCCGCCGAGCCTTGGTACTCGTATCCAGTGTGCACCCTTCTCTGGCAAGGCTGTACACGCCGGCTAATGAAGTTCCTGGCCACAGCCGTCCCGTCCAGGTGATTCCACGGGAGCAGCACCATCAACTCCTCCACCTGCCCGGCTAGTTCTGGTCACTCATTCTAGGCCACCCTTTTCTCTGGGATATACCTGACGTCGCAAAACATAGCGCTGTTAGGCTCTTCACGAATGTAAAACCACTTCTTGTACCAATCTCAGAGAGAGGTGTTCTAGGGGCAGTTGTAACACTCCGGTGTTACGCAAGCTTTTGCATGGCAATCATAAGCATGACATTTCATATCATCCATAATCATATATGGTAATATTATAACTTGAATGAAATAAAAGCTTGGAAAATGGTATTCGTGATGTAATATATTAATATGCTAATTACCTTTCATCAAAATTGTGCAACTACAAATTTTATATCACTTAGAATTATAGGTCAAATTTTTGGAGCAACTAAATTACTCAAAGTTTTGTCAAAAACTGGTTTCAAAAATGTATTCTGAAAATATTCAAAAATACTCCCTATTTTAGCTTTTATTCTCCAATTCAAAATCTGTTGAGAATTTTTAGTTGGCCCCTTAATCAAAGTTGTAGAGAACTAAATTCTAAGCAACTTTTATTTTTGGGTCATTTCCAGAAAAGGTCTATTTCTTGTTCAAAATAGGGTTTGAAAACTGTATTTGAAATTGGTTTGAATTTAGAAATTTGAAAAATAAAAACCTAACCTAAGCAGGCCGCCGCTTCGGTTTCGGCCCGCTGGCCGAAATGGCCCGCGCCACTCCCGCGCACGCCCGTGCCCGCTCCCCCGCCTCGGCCCGGCCCAAGCCAGCCCCCTTCCTCTTCCCGCCCGCGCGCGCGGCTCGCTGGCGCCGCGGCAGAACACGCCCGCCGCGTGGCAGCCGCATGCCGGCGACGCCCCCGCGTGGCCGCCATGGACCCCGCGCTCGCGCTCCGCTTCAAATCGCCCCGGGCACCTGGTCTCCATCCCGCTCGCCACTCACTCGCTCCCTTTCTCCCTCCCTCCGGAGAAACCGAGCGGGAACGCCGCTCGCCACCGCACGCCCCCACCTTCACCGTCGTGTTCCGACGCCGGTGGACCTCCACCGTCCGATTGGTCATGCACGAAGCTCCGCCCCCTTCTCCTCTCCTCCGAACGGGCGCCACCATCACCTTGCTCGCTCCGGTAGGGTTCCATTTCTCCGCCCCCGCCGCGCCACCGCGTCGGGACCGCCGAGCTCGCGCCCCGCCCACCGCCTCGCTCGCTCCCTCTCCGTCCTTCCGAACCTCCCTCTCGAGTTCGCTAGTTCCTTGCGAACGTTGTGCGCTCGCTCGATGGTTGGGACGTGGCCAGAAATGGCCGTTTGGCCGTCGGCCACCGCCGCGACGTCGAGGTCACGAACGCCGATGAGGCCGCTCTGTTTTTCCCCCCTTCGGTCTTCACTGGACCAACCGCCCTGTGGGCTGCGCCTCCAAGTGGGCCGGCTCACCTTTCCCCGCGCGCGCGAACCAGGCCGAGAACGGCCACGGGCCGGTTGACTCCCACGGGCCGGCCCAGTACCGATATTGAAAAATCAATTTCTGTTTTCTTTTATTATTCATGATGAAAAATACTTTGGAAAATGTTTTGTAGTCATTTCAGCTCCAAAAATTGTGAAATAAATTTCTATGGATTCATTGGAACCAGATCTATGATATAAAAATATTGCATGTCAAATTTGAAATACTTTTCTGTAGAGTTTTTATTTAATTATTGAAATGGCTGTTTTCTTGATAAATGCTTAATAAATCATAGAAAAATCAGAAAAATGTGATTCCAAGTTTGTTAATCTTTTTGTGCCATGTACTTGCTAGGAAAATTATATATCATGCCTGTTCTGTAGAAAAATGTGTAGGTGTAGTTCAAATGCTTTCTATCACTAGTATTTGCTATTTTTGTTAATTAAATAAATGTGAATAAAACATGCAAGTAATAATTTTTCTACAGTGATTATTTACTGTGTAGAAAGTAGGAAAATTACTAAATCTATTGTTTGATACTTTTCATAATGCAAAGTATTTTCATGCTCGTTTTTAGGCCTTAGCTTGTTATTTTTGTATAGACAGTTCTAATAATCCAAATGCAATGAAAATTTTGTGGCATGCTAGAATTGATGTTAGTAATCCACTGTAATTTTCTAAGATTTTTCTGTGCTACCAAAATATGTGTTGCTGTTCAAGCATAGTGCTAATTAGGGTTTACACTCAACCTTTAATGCAAGATTAGTTAGTAAACTATGCTTTGGTGTATCTTTGAAGCATCTTAAGTGTCAGTGTGCCTTTGCATGGTAGATATTAGTGGTTGTAGTTTTTGAGTACATGTTCTTGAATGACATAGACTACCTTGTAGAAGAGTCGTAAGTTCCACGTAATCCAAATAAAGTAACATGCTCATTACATCTCATTCATTCATCATCACCTCATGTCATCCCTGTAATGCACCTAGGCATGAGCACTTATACTTCTGCATCATACAGGATCGCAGGAAGTGACCCCGGTAGCAGTTCCCGAGGACCCGGAAGAGCAATCCGAGGTGCAAGAGCAGGAGGCGACCGAAGCCGAAGAGGAGGTCGGTGAAGATCTTCCAGAGTGCCCCGACCACCGTCCGAGCTCTTTTGAGAGAGGCTAGCCCCGGAGCATTTCTCTCCCGGTTTGCAAATAATTTATTATTAACTTTACTTAATTTGATGCATTAAGTTTAGGAGTTGTTTGCAAACGTTGCTGCATTATACCTTGTTTCACCTTGCTTTACCCGATCCTTGTTACCTTGGTGTCCGCGATCAATAATTGCTTAGTTTGCTTAGACCGGTAGAAGTCGGGTGATTGACTGTCATCCGCGAGCTCTAGGAGATTACTTGGATCTATGTGAAAGTATGTCATATGAAAATAACTAAGTGTCGAAATGAATCTAAGACCGGGCGGAAACTTACAGGGTTTCGGACTGTAGTGTTTTCCGTCGGTGTCGATTAAGGACCGACCGTTGTTGGGCCTCGAGTCATGTTGAACGCATGCCTCACATTTAGCTGGCCGAATAATGTACCTTTCGACCGCGAAGCTGGGAGATTATTCGAGCCGAGTGGATTGCCCGCAACGCACTGTACCAGAGCAGTAGTGGCAGGATACGGGGGCGCAATGATAAGGCCAAAGAGCAGTCGGGCGGCCCCCGGGTACATGTGGTTCCTGGCAAGCTTGCGACTTTACCTGAATGGTTGACTCGGTGACCAATATCTCACTTTAGCGGGTGAGTGAGGTTTGTGTGAGGAATAAATTACCAGCTGGTTAATAATCGATTCGAATCGCCATCGTTCACTGGATAGTGAACACTTGACTTGAGCTACTTCATCGTAGTAATATTGATGAATCACTTGGATAGTTATGTGGAAGATGACATGATAACTATTGTTAATGATCAATGGTAATCCTTACCTGCTTAATTATATATTACTCTAGCATAGATGCAAACATAGTTGACAGGGTAATAAAGATTAAATTACTGCATACTTTTAGAAAAGAATTGTTAAGTTGAAAATGCTTTTCTTGCAAATGAGTCAGCTACCCCCACCAGAAAGCCTATCATGATCCTTGGTGTCATTTTATTTTGGTTCTGTCGGGTAAGTCTAGCTGAGTACCTTCTCGTACTCAGGGCTTTGTTCCCACTTGTTGCAGATGGGCAGATGTATTACGGCTACTGTATCAACTGCCTCTATCCTGCGATGGGCGAAGCTTAGGACCAAGGGCAATGGTCATTCGCTACTTCTCGTCTGATGCTTTTGCTGGAGATGATCACAAGCTGGCACTTTATTTCAAAACGCTGTGTGTGTGCGTGATTTGAACTACTGCTTCCGCTACTTTTATTCAAACCTGGTTTGTAATAACTATGTTTAAACTCCGATGTATTTTATGCCGCGAACTTTTATGTAACTTATGATGGTGACCGCTAAACTTAGTACGATCTTGGCTGTTATGTGAAATTGTTTGAAATCCGTCGAGATTTCACGGACTACCGGGTTATACGGGCTTAAGTTTGTTAAATTGTCCTCTCGTTGGATGATTTTTCTACTTAATCTCATATAATTGGGCGATTCTGTTATAGCTGGCATCGGAGCATGGTTTAGCGTGATTATTATTTATAAGTGTATTTAAAACAAAATTTTATTTAAAAAGTGTGATTTTAAAACTAAAGGTGTGCCAGTGGTCATATCCTGTATGCCCAGTTAAGGACTCTAGGTGGCTATTTAAGTACTAACTTAGGGTTCTTGCACCATATTTCTCTTTTCGTTGCTCATACGGCGTGCTATTGTATGAGTGCCACTTAATTGAGTGGTAATGTATGGATCAGTTGCCTCTACGCTTTGGTAAGTGTGAGCTGTGAGAGCATGATCGGATACACCGCCGATCTAGGGAGAGTGCTTATATGATACTAGAATAATTACATGTTTTACACATGTTTTTATGAAAGTATCGCATGTGTGGGTGTTCCATTCGTTGAGGCGATGCCGTCAATAGGACGATGTGTTTGGGTAGTTACTACCGTTGTACACGCATCTGGGAATTCGTGTAGAGCGTGTAGGTAGATTTACTGCTTTTATGCATTCATGGGGAATGGGCTGAAATGAATTTTCTGCAGGTACATAACAGCGTTTATCGTGTAGATCAAATTAGTTACGTATATGAGAGATCGTTTGTATGCCACCGAATTCATCGTTAGATGTCTTTATTTTCTAAGTTTGTGAGAACGTAAGACTCGTGCATGCATCATACTGCCTGTGCATTTCATTCATAACATGCATTCCTCCCCTTATGAAAGGATTATCCCATTTTGATAAAAGTGACATCAATGTAAAATATGTTCTCACCGGGTAATTAAAACTTGTGCTACAGATGGCCCGCACAAAGCAGACTACCCGTAAGTCCACTGGCGGAAGAGCACCCCATCGTCAGATGGCCCCACGGGAGCGCCGCAGCACGGACACTTTTCTAAGCGAGTTTAGCATGCCCACCTTGCTTTGGAGAGTGCTCCATGATGTGGGGTACCCAGAGGGTCAAGAGCCGGTGTACTCCTGGAGTGAGAGCCAGTTAGCTGAGGATGGACTTGCGGTAGTGGAAATCACCGTCCCTGCTCTTGGTGATGCGCCAGAATGGGATGGTTGGCATTTGGAGTTTGAAGGACGCACTCCAGTTGAGGGTGCAGAGGGCGCAGCCTTTCGCGTCATCCGAGACATAATAAGCAGGTTTCCTAATGAGTTGGCAGCAGCTTTGGCCGGTACTTTCCCGAGAGATGATCCTCGTGATGCATTTGGGTGCAACCGCAAGGAAGTGCCCTGGTTAGAGGCCCAAGTGAAGGACGGGCTAGCGACAACCACGCAATGAGTGCCATGTATGCAGCCATCAGAGCATACCAGGGTCTTGAGAGTACCTATTGGACCTTGACTGGCCTGCGTGGCGATGACCGGCTTGAAGCAAGGAAGCAGAAGAAGAAGCAAGCACGTGCTATAGCTAGCTTGCAGGAGTAGTTGGCCGACGTGAGCTTACAGCGAGACCGGGCTCTCGAGAGAGGTGAGAGTGCCATGCAGCGGGTGCAGATGTTGACTCAAGCCAACAGAAATGCAGACCGCATGATGGGACAGCTAGTGCAGGAAAGGAATGAAGCCTGGAATGAGAGGGACCTTCTGAGGCAGAGGGTCGAGGAGCTAGAAGAGTATAATGCCAACTTGCATGAAGAGTTTTATGCCCTCTACAACGGGATGGGCCCATATGCTCCTCCGGACGCCGCCCAGATGGACGTCGACGACGACGCTGCTACTAATGGTAGCAATGGTGACGCCTCCGACCTCGACGACGGCCCCGAAGAGTAGGATAGTGTCCCGCGTTAGTAGCTAGGTTCTGTCGCGATGGCCTTCTTTTGGTTTCTATGTATCGTGTTGTATCCTGTTCGATCTTGAGACTGGCGATCTTTTGGATCTTGGTTGTGTATGCGATGCTCGAACGCATAAAAGTCCAGTGTATGTATGCTGGCAACGTGGTTGTATGGAACGCGATGTTGCATTCGAAGTAATTTGATTAGTGATGTTGTTTTAATTGGAATGTAATTATTGTGCCTCTGTTTTATTGTATGACTTGTTCTCTCCAATAAAGTCAGTATGGCATGATTGTTCATTCGAATACAATTACTACAACTTCGCTCAATTATTACTTGTTGCTGAAATATGCAGATGGCAAACACTCGCCGTGCCACGTATGAGGCCGCTGAAACTGGTGGCAACGGTGCAGGGGCTGGTGGGGGTGGTGCAAACAACGTCAACCACCAGGAGCCACAGCCAGAGCCACAATTGCCCCCTCCTCCACCGCTCACTGCAGAGGTATTCTTCGCATAGTTCCTTGGAAGCCAGCGCAATGCCGAGCAATCACAGAGGAATATGGAAGATTTTCTGCGTACCATCGCTGAAAATGTTCAGAGAGGAAATAATCAAGGTGGTGGCCATGGGGTGAACCAGTACAGCAATTTCAAGGATTTCATGGATACTAGGCCACCTATTTTTAAGGAAGCAGCAGAGCCACTTGACGCTGAAGAATGGATCAACACTATGGAAGATAAGTTCCGTGTGTTGAGGCTGATAGAAGTTCTGAAAACAGAATATGCTGCACATCAGCTACAGGGACCGGCAGGGATGTGGTGGAAGCATCACCGCACCACCTTTCCTCCTAATGCCCAGATTACTTGGAGAGAATTCACTAAAGTGTTTAGGGGAGTTTATATTCCCCCAGGGTTAGTTGAGATGAAGCTCGAAGAGTTCTTGGCCTTAAATCAGGGTACCAAGACTGCGACACAGTATCTGCATGCCTTTAACAACTTGTGCCGTTATGCTCCAGACATGGTCGACACAGATGCAAAGAGAATTGCTAGTTTCAAGAGAGGGTTAAGTCCGAAGATGATGAAGCATGTGGGTACCAATACCCGCGCCAGATTCAATGACTTTGTCAGTGATTGTTTGAAACAAGAAAAGAACAACAACGCCTACACTGCATCCAAGAATCGCAAGAGGGTGTTTGAGTCAGGACCATCCCAGTCCAGAGTTGTCACTACAAATCGTCCTTCTTATCGTCCGTCCGCACCTGGTGCAAGGTTCAGGCCGCCATAGCATAAAACCCAGAACTACAAGGGACCACAGAAGCCGTACAAGATGGCCGTGCCACCAGCAAAGATCACCGCAGCTGCAGAACAGAGCAACTCCAAGGGAGCTATAGGATCTGCTGGTACAGTGAAGGGGCCCTGCTACAATTGTGGTCAGCCAGGCCACTTTTCAAAGTTCTGCCCTTATCCGCCTAAAAAGAAGCAACAGACTTACACTGCCCATGTACACCATACCACCGTTGATGAGATTCCTGAGGGAGAGCCTATAACTGCCGGTAAGTTTCTTGTTAACCATCACCCTACAGTTGTTCTATTTGATTCTGGATCCTCGCATTCTTTTATGAGTCAAGCATTTGCACGGAAGCATGAACAACTATGCACAGAATTGAGTTATGGTTATCGCATAAGTTCAGCAGGGGCTGATGTGTTAACCAATAAGATGGTTAGAGGGGCAACCCTTGAGTTAGGTAGTCGGAAGTTTCAAGTGAACCTGGTAGTTATGCCTGGACTAGTTTTGGATGTAATAATAGGAATAAACTGGATGAAGAACTGGGGGGCAGTCATAGATACAAGCAGTCGGATGCTTACCCTTAAGGATCCCCAGGCAGAGGGTACTTTCCTGGTACCATTGCCTAGAAGAACAGACCTTGTGAGTGTGACCTGTGCCATGGAAGTTGTTCCTATCCACCAGATCCCGGTAGTGTGTGAGTTCCCGGATGTGTTTCCAGACGAGTTACCTGGCCTTCCTCCAGATAGAGATGTTGAGTTTGGAATCGAGTTGATCCCCGGGACAGCTCCTATTTCTAGGAGACCCTATCGGATGCCTCCGGATGAGTTAGCTGAGCTGAAGAAGCAACTAGAAGAATTATTAAAGAAGGGGTTTATCTGACCGAGTAAGTCTGAATGGGGATGTCCTGCCTTGTTCGTGAAGAAAAAGAAAGAGGGTACTCTGAGAATGTGTGTGGATTATCGACCTCTTAATGCTGTAACTATCAAGAATAAATATCCTTTGCCTCATATCGACGTTTTGTTTGATCAGTTGGCTAAAGCTAGAGTGTTCTCCAAGATAGACCTAAGATCAGGGTATCATCAGATAAAGATTAGGCCGCAAGATGTCCTGAAAACCGCATTTTCTACCAGATACGGGTTGTACGAGTATCTTGTTATGTCTTTTGGCTTAACAAATGCTCCTGCATATTTCATGTATCTGATGAATATGGTTTTCATGCCAGAGTTGGACAAGTTTGTAGTTGTCTTCATTGATGACATTCTAGTATACTCTGAGAATGAGAAAGATCATGAAGAGCATCTGAGAATTGTCTTGACCAGACTGAGAGATCATAAATTGTATGCTAAGTTCAGCAAATGTGAATTTTGGTTGAAGAAAGTTCCTTTCCTTGGTCATATTCTATCTGAGAATGGAGTTTCGGTAGATCCGAGCAAAGTGCAAGAAGTTATGGATTGGAAAACTCCAACCACAGTGTCAGAAGTCAGGAGTTTCCTAGGGTTAGCTGGTTACTATCGCCGCTTTATCCCAAACTTCTCAAAGATTGCCAAGCCGATGACGAGTCTGTTACAGAAAGATCATAAGTTTGTGTGGACAGAGGAGTGTGAGACAGCTTTCCACACCTTGCGGAAACTGTTGACCACTGCTCCAGTTCTTGCACAGCCAGACATCGAGAAACCTTTTGATGTGTTATGTGACGCATCAAAAACAGGATTAGGCTGTGTTCTGATGCAAGAAGGAAGAGTCATTGCTTATGCCTCCCGTCAGTTGAGAAAACATGAAATCAATTATCCGACACATGATCTTGAGCTTGCCGCCGTAGTGCATGCCTTAAAGATTTGGAGACACTATTTACTTGGTAATGTGTGCAATATTTTCCCGATCATAAGAGTCTCAAGTACATTTTCACCCAACCAGAATTGAACATGAGACAGCGAAGATGGTTAGAACTAATCAAAGATTACAACTTGAATGTACAGTATCACCCTGGGAAAGCCAATGTGGTAGCCGATGCATTGAGTAGAAAGTCGCATTGTTTGAATATGCACCCCTTACTCGAAGATGGTTTTAATCTAATGCACCCTACCGTGTTACATAGTATTCAGATCAGTTGCACCTTAGAGAGTAAGATAATAGAAGGTCAGAAAGCAGACAAAGGGATATTCCACATCAAAAAGAAAATTAAAGAAGAACCCTCCAAACACTTCAGAGTGTTGTGGTTCAACAACCGTCTTGTTGTTCCAAAGGATAGAGAGCTTAAGAATAAAATTATGGACGAAGCTCATCTCTCTAAGTTGTCCATTCATCCTGGCAGTAGTAAAATGTATCAAGAACTAAGACCTCGCTATTGGTGGACAAAGATGAAGAAGAAAATTGCAGCTTATGTAGCCAGATGTGACACATGTTATCGAGTGAAAGCTATTCACATGAAACCTGCCAGATTGTTATAACCTTTGTCAGTACCTAGTTGGAAGTGGGATGATATAAGTATGGATTTCATCTTGGGTTTGCCCACTACTCAGAAAGGCCATGATTCGATTTGGGTAATCGTGGATCGTCTTACCAAGACAGCCCACTTTTTGTCTGTCAAAACAGATTATAGACCACCTCAATATACCGAGAAGTATATTGCGGAGATTGTGAGATTGCATGGCATACCAAAGACTATAGTGTCTAACAGAGGGTCACAGTTCACTGCTCACTTTTGGGAGCATTTGCACAAAGGTTTGGGGACTAGTCTGATTCGTAGCACTGCCTATCATCCTCAAACAGATGGTCAGACTGAAAGAGTTAATGTTGTTTTAGAGGATATGTTAAGAGCTTGTGTGTTGTCTTCTAGAGGTTCATGAGAGTCATGGTTACCTTTAGCAGAATTCGCGTATAATAATAGTTATCAAGAAAGTATCAAGATGGCACCTTTTGAGGCTCTATATGGCCGAAAGTGTAGAACACCTTTAAATTGGATTGAGCCAGGGGAAAGAAGGTATTATGGTATTGACTTCGTGGAAGAAGCCGAAAAGAAAGTTCATATCATTCAGCAAAATATGAGAGCAGCTCAGTCACGTCAGAAAAGTTATGCGGATAAGAGAAGGAGACCGCTTGTGTTCGAAGTTGGTGACTATGTTTATCTAAAAGTCACGCCAATAAAGAAGAAGCGGTTTGGAATACGTAGAAAGCTTGCCGCCAGATTTGTAGGACCCTACAAAATCTTGGAAAGAAAGGGTCCAGTGGCTTACAAATTGGAATTACCAGAAGCAATGGGTGCTATATTCCCAGTTTTTCACGTATCACATCTCAAGAAATGTTTACGCGTTCCAGAGGAAAGAATTGAACCTCGAGGCATAAAACTTAAGTCAGATCTGGTGTATCGTGAGCAGCCAATTCGAGTTTTGGATTCCAAAGAAAGGGCTACTCGAAACAGTGTGGTGAAAACGTATAAAATACAATGGAGTCATCATGATGAAGGGGATGCATCTTGGGAAACGGGTGAATACCTACAAAAAGCATACAAAGATTTTTATAATAAATGGTTCGTAACCCAAATCTCGGGACGAGATTTTTATAAGGGGGAGGGCTGTAACACTCCGGTGTTACGCAAGCTTTTGCATGGCAATCATAAGCATGACATTTCATATCATCCATAATCATATATGGTAATATTATAACTTGAATGAAATAAAAGCTTGGAAAATGGTATTCGTGATGTAATATATTAATATGCTAATTACCTTTCATCAAAATTGTGCAACTACAAATTTTATATCACTTAGAATTATAGGTCAAATTTTTTGAGCAACTAAATTACTCAAAGTTTTGTCAAAAACTGGTTTCAAAAATGTATTCTGAAAATATTCAAAAATACTCCCTATTTTAGCTTTTATTCTCCAATTCAAAATCTGTTGAGAATTTTTAGTTGGCCCCTTAATCAAAGTTGTAGAGAACTAAATTCTAAGCAACTTTTATTTTTGGGTCATTTCCAGAAAATATGTTTTTCTTGTTCAAAATAGGGTTTGAAAACTGTATTTGAAATTGGTTTGAATTTAGAAATTTGAAAATAAAAACCTAACCTAAGCAGGCCGCCGCCTCGGTTTCGGCCCGCTGGCCAAAACGGCCCGCGCCACTCCCGCGCACGCCCGCGCCCGCTCCCCCGCCTCGGCCCGGCCCAAGCCAGCCCCCTTCCTCTTCCCGCCCGCGCGCGCGGCTCGCTCGCGCCGCGGCAGAACACGCCCGCCGCGTGGCAGCCGCATGCCGGCGACGCCCCCGCGTGGCCGCCGTGGACCCCGCGCTCGCGCTCCGCTTCAAATCGCCCCGGGCACCTGGTCTCCATCCCGCTCGCCACTCACTCGCTCCCTTTCTCCCTCCCTCCGAAGAAACCGAGCGGGAACGCCGCTCGCCACCGCACGCCCCCACCTTCACCGTCGTGTTCCGACGTCGGTGGACCTCCACCGTCCGATTGGTCGTGCACGAAGCTCCGCCCCCTTCTCCTCTCCTCCGAATAGGCGCCACCATCACCTTGCTCGCTCCGGTAGGGTTCCATTTCTCCGCCCCCGCCGCACCACCGCGTCGGGACCGCCGAGCTCACGCCCCGCCCACCGCCTCGCTCGCTCCCTCTCCGTCCTTCCAAACCTCCCTCTCGAGTTCGCTAGTTCCTTGCGAACGTTGTGCGCTCGCTCGATGGTCGGGACGTGGCTGGAAATGGCCGTTTGGCCGTCGGCCACCGCCGCGACGTCGAGGTCACGAACGCCGACGAGGCCGCTCTGTTTTTCCCCCCTTCGGTCTTCACTGGGCCAACCGCCCTGTGGGCCGCGCCTCCGAGCGGGCCTGCTCACCTTTCCCCACGCGCGCGAACCAGGCCGAGAACGGCCACGGGCCTGTTGACTCCCACGGGCCGGCCCAGTACCGATATTGAAAAATCAATTTCTGTTTTCTTTTATTATTCATGATGAAAAATACTTTGGAAAATGTTTTTGTAGTCATTTCAGCTCCAAAAATTGTGAAATAAATTTCTATGGATTCATTGGAACCAAATCTATGATATAAAAATATTGCATGTCAAATTTGAAATACTTTTCTGTAGAGTTTTTATTTAATTATTGAAATGGCTGTTTTCTTGATAAATGCTTAATAAATCATAGAAAAATCAGAAAAATGTGATTCCAAGTTTTTTAATCTTTTTGTGCCATGTACTTGCTAGGAAAATTATATATCATGCCTGTTCTGTAGAAAAATGTGTAGGTGTAGTTCAAATGCTTTCTATCACTAGTATTTGCTATTTTTGTTAATTAAATAAATGTGAATAAAACATGCAAGTAATAATTTTTCTACAGTGATTATTTACTGTGTAGAAAGTAGGAAAATTACTAAATCTGTTGTTTGATACTTTTCATAATGCAAAGTATTTTCATGCTCATTTTTAGGCCTTAGCTTGTTATTTTTGTATAGACAGTTCTAATAATCCAAATGCAATGAAAATTTTGTGGCATGCTACAATTGATGTTAGTAATCCATTGTAATTTTCTAAGATTTTTTTGTGCTACCAAAATATGTGTTGCTGTTCAAGCATAGTGCTAATTAGGGTTTACACTCAACCTTTAATGCAAGATTAGTTAGTAAACTATGCTTTGGTGTATCTTTGAAGCATCTTAAGTGTCAGTGTGCCTTTGCATGGTAGAGATTAGTGGTGGTAGTTTTTGAGTACATGTTCTTGAATGACGTAGACTACCTTGTAGAAGAGTCGTAAGTTCCACGTAATCCAAATAAAGTAACATGCTCATTACATCTCATTCATTCATCATCACCTCATGTCATCCCTGCAATGCACCTAGGCATGAGTACTTATACTTCTGCATCATACAGGATCGCAGGAAGTGACCCCGGTAGCAGTTCCCGAGGACCCGGAAGAGCAGTCCGAGGTGCAAGAGCAGGAGGCGACCGAAGCCGAAGAGGAGGTCGGTGAAGATCTTCCAGAGTGCCCCGACCACCGTCCGAGCTCTTTTGAGAGAGGCTAGCCCCGGAGCATTTCTCTCCCGGTTTGCAAATAATTTATTATTAACTTTACTTAATTTGATGCATTAAGTTTAGGAGTTGTTTGCAAACGTTGCTGCATTATACCTTGTTTCACCTTGCTTTACCCGATCCTTGTTACCTTGGTGTCCGCGGTCAATAATTGCTTAGTTTGCTTAGACCGGTAGAAGTCGGGTGATTGCCTGTCATCCGCGAGCTCTAGGAGATTACTTGGATCTATGTGAAAGTATGTCATATGAAAATAACTAAGTGTCGAAATGAATCTGAGACCGGGCGGAAACTTGCAGGGTTTCGGACTGTAGTGTTTTCTGTCTGTGTCGATTAAGGACCGACCGTTGTTGGGCCTCGAGTCATGTTGAACGCATGCCTCACATTTAGCTGGCCGAATAATGTACCTTTCGACCGCGAAGCTGGGAGATTATTCGGGCCGAGTGGATTGCCCGCAACGCACTATACCAGAGCAGTAGTGGCAGGATACGGGGGCGCAATGATAAGGCCAAAGAGCAGTCGGGCGGCCCCCGGGTACATGTGGTTCCTGGCAAGCTCGCGACTTTACCTGAATGGTTGACTCGGTGACCAATACCTCACTTTAGCGGGTGAGTGAGGTTTGTGTGAGGAATAAATTACCAGCTGGTTAATAATCGATTCGAATCGCCATCGTTCACTGGATAGTGAACACTTGACTTGAGCTACTTCATCGTAGTAATATTGATGAATCACTTGGATAGTTATGTGGAAGATGACATGATAACTATTGTTAATGATCAATGGTAATCCTTACCTGCTTAATTATATATTACTCTAGCACAGATGCAAACATAGTTGACAGGGTAATAAAGATTAAATTACTGCATACTTTTAGAAAAGAATTGTTAAGTTGAAAATGCTTTTCTTGCAAATGAGTCAGCTACCCCCACCAGAAAGCCTATCATGATCCTTGGTGTCATTTTATTATGGTTCTGTCGGGTAAGTCTAGCTGAGTACCTTCTCGTACTCAGGGCTTTGTTCCCACTTGTTGCAGATGGGCAGATGTATTACGGCTACTGTATCAACTGCCTCTATCCTGCGATGGGCGAAGCTTAGGACCAAGGGCAATGGTCATTCGCTACTTCTCGTCTGATGCTTTTGCTGGAGATGATCACAAGCTGGCACTTTATTTCAAAATGCTGTGTGTGTGCGTGATTTGAACTACTGCTTCCGCTACTTTTATTCAAACCTGGTTTGTAATAACTATGTTTAAACTTCGATGTATTTTATGCCGCGAACTTTTATGTAACTTATGATGGTGACCGCTAAACTTAGTACGATCTTGGCTGTTATGTGAAATGGTTTGAAATCCATCGAGATTTCACGGACTACCGGGTTATACGGGCTTAAGTTTATTAAATTGTCCTCCCGTTGGATGATTTTCCTACTTAATCTCGTATAATTGGGCGGTTCTGTTACAGCAGTTAAGGTACTCTTGCTTCATCCCATCCCGAAGGGTCAGGTACGCTCCACCGGCAATTTTGGAGCCACCTTGGGACCCCTTTTTCCTCAAGCAAAACATATATTGAAAGAGGTCAAAATGGGGTTGGATTCCCCCATACGCCTCACAAAGATGGATAAAGACTGAAACAAGGAGGATCGAGTTGGGATGCAGATTATAAATCTCAATCTCGTAATACAGACATAGCCCTTGAAGGAAAGGATGGACTGGAACCCCAAAACCCCGCTTGAAGAAATCTTTGAAGACAACTATCTCACCAGGCTGGGGATTAGGGTAGCTGTCGCTGCCCGATGGCCGCCATCTAGCAAGCTCCCGGTTGTGGAGCACCCCAGGCCGACGAGGTCGTTGATGGTCGATTCAGTGGACTTCGACTTCCACCATTCCTTCCTCATTACTTCGGCCCTTTTCGCCGCCTCCGTCTTGGCCATCTTCTACCTCTCGCCTCTCTTGCTTTGGCTCAGCTGGTGTACGAGAGCGCGTCGCTTCTAACAGCGGCGAGGTGTGCTAATGGCGGCGACAGAATCAGACTAGGGCGCACGGGCTAGAGGAAGAAGTCGGTTGGTTTACAAAAGCGACTATTGGGCATAAATGGGGAATGTCCGCACAACGGCTATTTATCCCATTAACTGTGCCGTTCCACCTCTCCCCGAGATTTTTGGGATACGTGCACGTGAAATGTGGCACGATCCTTCCGGTTTCCACTTTTTTCCTGGTTACTGCGCCAATAAATGTGCCCCTCAGTTCCTCCACGGGAGGGCCCACACTGGCATGCTCCGTCTGGCGGACGGTTCATTGTGACACTGACATGGCAGTCGAGCGTGACGATAACGTCACATCAGTCAACTTTTTTTATCATGTTAGAGCAAGGAAGAAAGAAAAATACAAGAAGAATACTATAATTCAAGTGGGGAGGCAGTAAGAGATACTCGGGGACTGGTCTGGCCACAGATTGTCATAGACCACTGAGCACGTTATATTCCTAGACCAAGCTCGGGGACTCGTCGACCACGTCTCACATTGCTTGGGGACTCATCGACCACGTCTCATTCTGCTCGGGGACTCATCAACCATACCTCATGTTGTGCTCGGGGATTGTTTTGACCACTCTCCGACCATAGCTCGACGCCTGATTTCCTCAGCTACATGTGAAATTGGACTCGCATACAGTTGAGAGATCAGTGCTTTTTTAGACCTTGCTACAAGGCTCATACTTCGCCTTCCAGCAAGCTCGGGGACTATATCGGTACGATGCACCTGTCAGTGCATCTCATTATCAAGTTTCCATGGAGTTCCATTTTAGACCCTGGCACCACGTGTCTACGTCACATACTACCAGGCTCGGGGACTAAGTGGGCACACTTCGACCCCTAACCTTTGTTTACCCTACTTACATTTCTTGTCAGAAATACAAGTGGGCACACTTCACCAAAAAGGAAATCTTTTTCTTTTTCTCAAGAGCACCATACATTCTTTGAATAACCTACTTTCTCCTGCAACAATGGTGGTCGACTGTATTATAAGCTGGTCGGACGCCTGCAATAGCTGCTCGGATGGTGTTTTGACTGATCGAAGACATCAAGAATTCAAACCTCACGGATCAGAGAAGGTCAAGACGGCGTGTCGCATCACAATGCATAGTGCTCGGGGACTAGCTGTAGGGGGTATTAACCCCTATACCCATACGGCTAGACTTAGGCTGGCCCAGACCAGAGGGCCCAGCCCATCAGAAGATGACGTGTGGCCTAGTTGATCTGCTCGGCGTTCCACACATGGAAGGAAAGCAAACTTGGAGATCAAGCAAGATCCTGGTCGGTTAGAATAGGAATCCTTATCCAGCCAGCTATGGCAATTGTAACCGATTAGGATTAGTTTTTAGATTTGTAACCCTGCCCCCAGACTATACAAGGCAGGCAGGGGACCCTCTCAAAAGACATCTCATTATACACACCAATACAAATCAGATGCAAGACATAGGTATTACGCCCTCACGGAGGCCGAGCCTGGATAAAACCTTGTTGTGTCTTGCGTCACCATCTAGTTCGTAGCTTGCGCACCTGTCTACCGACAAATCACTACCTTGGGCATACCCCTTGGTAGACTGCCGACCAAGTTTCATCGACATCTGTAGTCCACTCCAAATTGAGCAGGTTCTTAAATTAGTAGGACCATAATTGCGTCAGCAGAGTTATGTATTAGTGGTGCTTTACCATCTAGCGGCGTCCCGAAGTGAACACTAGAATCATAAGCCTTGCTTTGCATAGGGTCATAACCATAGCAGTCCTCTCTACTCATACTTTAAACCTTGATTGCTTTCCCTAGACAAACTAGTAAATAGACAACACACACACATTCCCCGTGGATACGATACTCGATAATGCTCCGGGTGAAAACTAATTCGATACCCGTACGCTTGTGGTTTTTGTCCGTGTGCCACCGCAGGTGTTAACAATGACTGGATTATTGGTGACATGGAGGAGCCCTAGCCAGTTTGGGCGACCCATGGTGGGGTCGGGACTAGGTAGGCCCTGGTGCTCCTGCTTCGTCCCACATGTCCGCTGGTGTACAACAAAGAACTACAAGACTAGGCCCAAAAAAGAAAAAAAAAGAAAGAAATTAGCTATAGCTATCTTTCCAAATGATGGGGAACTTGTCCAGATTGCTTGTCTTTGGTGCACACCAAACCAAGTTCTTCTTTGAACTATATCTACCAAACATTGAGATTAATTTGGCCACCGTAAAAGATCACTCCATTTCTTGTAGACCAAATTACCCAGCATGCAGTAATGAAGATGTCTATGAAAAGTGGGCTGCCAAAGGTTGTTCTAGATTCAATAATCATGTCTAAGGGCTGTGAATTCAAATTCCAAGTAATGGAGACTGTGTTCCAACATGATTGGCTGGAAAGCACATTCAAAGAAAAGGTGAAAATTTGTTTCTTCACAACCTGAATTGCAAAACACACAACTATAATCATCAAGGACCTTGTTTTTCCTTCTTAAGAGGTTCCTTGTACTGAGTCTATCTCTGATGAGAAGTCAGAAGAAAACTTATGCTTACCTAGATTGCTTGAGGACCATAACCAGGGAAACAGAGGGGAGGCTTCAACAGTTCCAATCAGCACAGAGTAGGCTTTGCTGCTACTATAATAAGTTGAGCCCTAGGAATAATTCCAAGTATCATACACCCCTTCATCCCATTGCCTTTTTTGGATGATGGGCTCAACTTCCTCTAATTGGTTGGTAGCTTGAGGAGAGAGGAAAGACTGAAAATTCTACCAAGTTCCTCATCAAGGAAGAACTTGATAGAGCAATTAGGCTTTTTAGTAAAGGAAAAGAGCTAGGGTGAGGATACTTTTAAAGATAATCTAGCCCAAGGTTTTGACCAAAATAGAACAATGTTTCCATGTTGATTTCACCTTCACTTTGCTGACATGTTGATGGCTGGATTAAACAAGCTCCCCCAAGCTTGCAAAGACGAAGATTTAGCAACAGTGGGAGTAGCTACAATAATGTTAACTCCTCACAAGCACTTTGCATACAAATCAACACTATATCTTCTGAATTGAATAAGTTGGCATTTTTTAATACTCAACGAATTACCTTAGTCATCATGGGTCTTATTGCTTTCACCTTTGTCATGAGATGTCGAAAGACATAACAGTTAGATAGAGTGCTCATTTTTTCATCCTTCATTTGGTATGATCTTTGAGAGGTTTCATGAATTTTGCAGTTCCACGAATGATACTCTCAATGGTGTATGTATCCTCACCAAAGGCTATTATGCTCAGTCACAACATTCTATTCTAAAGCATATGTAGGGTTTATAGGCACATGATGATTGTAAGACATACTTGCATTATATATATTGCTAAGTCAAACACTTGGATCCATCAAGAAACAAGTCATACACTTAGATCAAGATGTGTCGGGTGAAACATGATGAAAGACTTTGTACTCCGTTTGATGATCTCTCTCTAGTCTATTTATTTGAGAACATGGCTATCTTTTTCTTTGTTTTTCTCTTTTTCCTCGTTTCTTTTTTCTTCTTTTCCTTTCTTTTTCTTTTCTCTCGTACTTTTTATTTCTTTCTTTTTGCATAACCCATGTCTCTTTTTACAAGATTGCTAGAGAGGGATGAATCAAATTTTGTAGCATGGACTATATTTATTTGGTTGCAAGAGAAATGATAGACATGCTTTTTGCTTACTTTCAGTGTAAAACAACATATTCATTTGGTGTGCACGTCTCATCTTTTATTAGCCAACTGAGTTTAACCAAATATATAAAAACTACTTAAATTTAAAATATTAAATAGGTATCGTGATATTAATCGTATAATATATTTTCATAGTAAATTTACTTGATATATGATTTTTTAGGAATCTAATTAAATTTGAAATTGTTTGACCGTGCACTTTTCCTTAAGCGGCCGTTCTGTCCCCGGCTCGGATTGTCTGACTTACAGAAGGTTCTGGCTGATGCCATTCATTCGCTATACATCGGTTGTCTTTTTTTAGAATCCAACGGTTGATTTTTTTAGCACTATCCAACGGTTGATAAAAGAGCATCTTTCCCACCTTCCAAATCACATCCCAATTGCGTTTCGTGGCCCAAGTAAGGCCCAGCTCAGGGTTTTTTTTTGACAACGAATCCAGCTCAGGTTTAGATGACCTACGGCCACTGGAAAAAAAAAGGGAATTTGGGCGGGACTGGGCACCGTCGCGCCGCCGGGGTCGAGGGTCCGTGCCGCCGCTGCCCCAGTCGCGACCATAGTTTTTTTTATCGACCGAAATCTCGTGATATTTCCGATATATCATGTTTATCCGTAGGTGCCGATAAGAAATAATCTATCTTTTTCGTATAAATTTTATTTAAATTTATTTAAATTTAATTAAATTTAAATTAAATTTTAATTGAATTTGATCTGATATTTTCGATATATCCAGCCTCTTTATCTATGCCGATAAATTTTAATTTTCGAAAATGAAAACCTTGGTCGCGACCGCGTCCGCGGGATGCTGCCGAGCTTCGCCCGCATCCGCGCGGTCTGCTGCCTCAGCTTCTCCCGCATCCGCGCCGCCGCCTTCCGAGCTCCGCCGGGCGACTGCTGCCCAGCTCTTCTTGCGTCTGCGCCACCGCCGCCCCAGCTCCGCCCACATCTCAGCCGCCGCCTACCTAGCTTAGCCATTGGACGAGGAAAGGAGGGCACTGGGCATGGGCTAAGTCAGACAATCTGAGCCGTCCCCTCCCCAGTCCCACTTCCCCAGTCTTGCAGCAAAAGTCAACGGTTCACACGGGCATTATTGGAAGAGTTACAGTTGCTTCTGCGGATGCGCTTCTCCCATCCTCCCCCAAAACCTACAGCCATTCGTCTCCCACACCCACTCATCTCCAGGTTGTGTCCGATCACCAGTGAGAGGAGCTCTCCCGCTTATTGTCTCAGAAACAGACATCATTGCTTCAGGTATTCTCCAGCCTGTTGCTGATGCAGAATCTATGTTCTTTGGGGCGTGATTTTTCCCTCTCTTTTTACCCAGTTGACATTTCATCTGGATTTCTGTCATTAAATTGCTGCTTTACAAACGACTGAGGAACTATCTGTTTCGCTACCTTTGTATTATGTAGGCTTCGCATATTTATGTTCTTCCCAAGTCCAAACAATCACGATTATCTGTAATTTTCTCCGCAAATTCTTAAATTTTATGAACCCTAAATTTCGTGGATTTCACTTATTTATCAATATCTAGTTCTGTATGTCAATGGCTTGCAATGTATCCATAGGCTTAATGAAAGGGGCATAGGTATTGGACTTTCCTTACTTCTATCAGTTGCAGGTTGACCATAGGCTTGCAATGTTTATTTATAATGTATGTTTTGTGCAGCCCCACATGATTTATTGTCTCATATGAAGGTTATTTTTGTATAGTTGGGGAATGAAGGGAGATTCCAGCAGAGAAAGTAGCTTAAATGACAACTCACAAATATCAAGTGCATTTCCAAGAGAGCCAAAGCTAGAATTCCTAAAGAACATCACAAAAGACTTCTCAAGTGAACGAGAGGTTGGACATGGTGCATTTGGAGTGGTTTATAAGGTATAATTTCTGTCTCATATTTTAATTCTTTTGAAGTTAACTATAACTAGTAAAAAAGTTGAAACCATATACTAACATGGAACCAAAACAGGGCATACTTCAGAGTGGACAACTGGTTGCTGTGAAGAAGCTTGTGCGAACATCCGGAGTTCATGATAGACGGTTTCAGAATGAGGCAGGCAATCTCCAGATTCTGGAGCACAGAAATATAGTCAGGTTACTTGGTTCTTGTTACCAAGTAGAAAAGAAATTGGTGGAGAGAAATGGCAGACATTTTCTCTCAGATGTTCCAGAAAAATTCCTCTGCTATGAATATTTGTCTAATGGAAGCCTTGACAAATACATTTATGGTATGGTAATCCCTAGTTGCATAAAATCCCTAGTTGCATAATTGTTTCCTTATTTTTGTTTTTTGACTGTCTAAATACAGAATCCTAATGGTCTTGGTCTATGATAGAAAGTTAATATGATGATGGCCATTTTATATATATACCCAGGAATGATACAGGGCACATAAAACATTTTGCCATTTTCTGTAACACAGAAGATGCAGAGATATCATTGAGAAGCTCTTTGCTACGAAGTATTTCAATTCCTTCTTACTTTTGTTATTCTTCAGATGAATCTTCTGGACTTGATTGGCCCATGCGCTTCAAAATAATCTTGGGGATATGCAATGGGTTGCATTTTCTGCATGAGGAGCGAAGTGAAGCCATAGTTCACTTGAACCTTAAACCTAGCAACATAATGTTGGGCGATGACATGGTGCCAAAAATTGCAGATTTTGGACTTTCAAGGTTGTTTGGTGAAGAACAAACCAGAATTCTCACCCAAAATGTTGTGGGATGGATGTAAGAACTTACTAGTTTCTGTATCTTTCCATTCTTCAAAGTTGCAGTAGTATTTTTTGTGTGATAGAATATAATTTGATGCTAATGTAACCCAGAGGATACATTGCCCCGGAATACCATTACAGAGGAGAAATATCAGTGAAGTCAGACATATTCAGTTTGGGTGTTCTTATTCTAGAAATAGTGACAGGACTGAAGAGGGACCTCAATATTCAAGACATTTCTTCTAAGTTACTAATTGAGAATGTAAGTAATGCAGTAATAGTATGAACAATTTAGTATCTGTTGGCGATGTTTTTCTGCTTTACTTTACAATTTCATTATCTAATTTTTCTAATTCGCACAGGTATCAAAAAATTGGACAAAAATGTCGCATATAGAATCGAAGTATCCATCACTGGAAGAACAACACATGCTACAAGTAAAAAGATGCATTGAACTTGGTTTAAACTGCGTGGAGATGGATCCAAAGAAAAGGCCTACTGTAGGATCAATAATTGATAAACTCGAAGGTAAATGAACTGGTTCATAACCATTGATTCATTTCAGGATTTAAGGATTTAATCTAGAGGCTTTGTCGAAACATAGTGATAATTCCACTGCTGTCGTAATCTCTACCTCTAGTGTAGAATATGCATTCTCTTGTTTAAAATGGAATATGTTCAAGCAGAAATCAGTCATGAAGCTAGCATACACAAATTCATGGAGAAGAAGCTGCAACTGATAACTGAATTCCCAAGGGAACCAAAGCTACACTTTGTAGAGGAAATCACAGGGAACTTTGCCAGTGAATGTGAAATTGGTAAAGGTTCTTTTGGGGTAGTTTATAAGGTATATTTTAATTTCCATCACTATCAATTTGAGAAAAAATATGGGAGAAGCTATCTGAATATTTTTCTGTACTAATGATATTAATTAATCAGGGAATGCTTCAAAATGGAGAAGTTGTTGCGGTAAAAAGGCTTTTGGTAGTTCCAGAAATCAATCTGGATAAGCAATTTACAAATGAAGTATTTAGTCTGATTGATCTCAATCATAGAAATGTAGTGAAGCTAATCGGGTATTGTTATGAAATACATAAGAAACTGGTGGAATCCCATGGAAGATATGTTTTTGCAGACACACAAGAAAGGATACTCTGCTATGAGTATTTGCCTAGGGGAAGCCTTGACAAGTATCTTTACGGTATTCTACTTTATTTCATTCTCTCTCTGATTTTAGTGGAATATTGCCTTCTGTTGTATCAAACACGAATTAACAGTCATAGGCAGCTTTATTTAACAAGTTGTTCAGACACCAGGGAAAAAATATCCTTCTGCTCCTTACGTTTAGATGACAACAATCAGTTAAATTTAAACTTAAGGTGTGCCCACTAGATATTTACTGAACCCATCACAAAATATAGTGCAATTTAGTATGAGACTATAAAGGTATTTGTCCACATTTTTAGAAAGGACGGCAAAAGCTTTGCTGCAATTTTTATTAGAAGAAGAACAAAAAAAGATGACGGCCCAGTTTTTTGAGTGGAAACTGGGCCCAAAAACCACCGGACTAGAGTACAACGACCAACAACTCAAGCATGAAGACTGACTACTAGAACTTAACAAACCTCTAATGCACGAGGCAACACTAAAAACAACTCGGTCGAAAACAACAAAACCAAACTACCAGCTTCACTCATTCTAACACTGACTCTACTAACAACATGCACAAAACGCACTTAGGAGAAAAAAACTTAGCACAACTTGAGACAAACTAAGGACCTCTGGTAACTAAAGCTAAAAGAACAAGGAAGCCAACTGAATTTGTGCCCTGGAAGGCAGCACCTGCCAGCTACCCTTTGCTCTGAAGACACAACAACTAACCCACTGGCTTGGTTTCTCTAGACTGGAAGGGGAGCAACAGCTTAGCACATGATGCCTTCACCTTTCTGGAGCGCCTAAAAGGAAAAAGAACTCAAGCCATTTGACCATCACCAATGATCTGCTTTGAGTGGGTCTTTGTTACCTTCTTTTTTAGTTGTTGTCCATGCTCGACCAGTGCTTCGAGGGCTTCCATATTTGCCTTATTTTGTCCACATTACATATTAGATTTCCTTAAATATGTCCATATATCTTGAGGATGGATCCAAACTTATAGTAGTAACTTTGCATTCAAAGTGTTTTAGTTTGCTAGTAATAATGCAAAATTATGAGTGCTACACAAATATACAACTTTCTCTAGGTGTTGACTTACTGATTTGTCTATTTCTACAGGTGCATCTCATGAGCTTAACTGGAGCATCAGCTTCAAAATAATACAGGGGATTTGTCAGGGTTTACAGTTCTTACATGAATTGCAAAGACCCATAATTCACATGGATCTCAAACCTGGAAATATATTGTTGGATGATAATTTAATGCCCAAAATTGCTGATTTTGGTTTGTCAAGGCTCTTTGGTGAAGAGCAAACACGTACACTCACTTCAAATGTTGTGGGAGCAAGGTAAGGTTCACGAAAATTTGTGAATAATTCTCTGTTCATGATCAACCGGATTACACTGCATGTACTGCTTCCAATGACTTTCATGTAATGCAGAGGGTACATGGCTCCAGAGTATTACTACAGAGGTGAAGTCTCAGCCAAATCAGATATATATAGTCTGGGTATCCTTATAATCGAGATAGTAACAGGGTTAAAAGTCGATTCTAACACTGAAGACTTGTCATCTAAGAACCTTATCGACAATGTAAGTCTAACATATTTTGATTTTTTTATCCTCAACCTTAAGAATGTTGTTCGGACAAATAGAGGTAGTGAACCGTACTTTGAATGGTGTAACTGATGCTCTTTAATGAAACTTTGCAATTACAGGTACAAAAAACTTGGACAAAAATGCCGCAGATAGCTTCTAAGTACCCAACGTTGGAAGCGAGCAGCCTCCAACAAGTTAAAAGATGCATTGATGTTGGGCTAAATTGTGTCAGCGAAAATCCAAAAGAAAGGCCTTCCATAGGGAAAATTATGGAGCAACTTAATGGAAATGGCTTTCCATCCAGCAGCTAGATCTTGATACTTGAACTGAAAAAAATTCCTAGGAAGCAACAGTGAAGGGGAACTGGTATGGCGCTTAGCCTTGCTACGTAGCGCGTATGGTGGAGAGTGGAGAGGATGGCTCTGGCGATGGCGACGGCGAGGTGCCGTGGCGGCGCTAGGGCAAACGAGCCGGAGAGAGAGAGAGTTAGGGCACCAGGCGCCCAAGGGTGTCAAGATGACACAATCCCAGGCTATCCCATTAAGTTTCAAAGTATGACTCTTATACAATTGGACTCAACCTCCTGAAGCTATAATTAAGGAAACTCTAATTAAGGAAACTCTAAATCGAAACAAATCTAATCCAACTGACTCAACCCAAAGACTCGGCCCATGGCCGGTGGTGACCGCCGCACCCAACACATGCACACGGTCAGCCACTTTGCTCCTTGGCCCGGCGCTTATACATCTTGCCGACCATAACATCTCTCCCCCCCTCGGGAAACAGCTCGTCCTCGAGCTGGAAGGAGGGATGGGCTTCGCGAAACGCCGGGACCGGCTCCCAAGTGGCTTCCGACACTGGCATTCCCGCCCATTCGACGAGGACGTGCCACACGCCGCGGCAAAGTTCGGAGCGTAGGACGCGCACCGGCCGCTGCAGCGGCCGACCGTGATGTAGAGGAGGCAACTCCGGCACACTGGAAGGCGGTGTACCCCGGAACGGCTTGAGGACGTCGACATGGAAAACGTCGTGGATGCGCGCGCCATCGGGAAGCTGAAGACGGTAGGCCACCTCGCCGATGCGGCCGAGCACCTGGAAAGGTCCGGCGTACTTGGGCGCTAGCTTGCCCCGGCCCCCAGGTACTAGGTTCTTCGTGTGGCGGTGGAGCATGCGAAGGAGCACCCAATCGCCAACGGCGAACTCGAGTTCGCGGTGGTTGGCGTCGTAGAACCGGCGGGCGTGCTCTTGAGCCTGGAGAAGACGAGCACGCACCTCCTCAAGGAACTCATCCCTGGTGGCGAGCAGGGCGTCCACCGCCTCCGTGCGCGCATGCCCCGGGGCATAGGGCAGCAAATCCGGGGGCAGTCGACCGTACACCACCTGGAACGGGGAGGTCTGGAGCGCCGTGTGATAGGCCGAGTTGTAGCAAAACTCAGCCCATGGAAGCCAATCCAGCCAATCACGCGGACGGTCACCTGTCAAACACCGAAGATACATGGTAATAGTCTTATTGACAGCTTCAGACTGTCCATCTGTCTGCGGGTGGAATGCAGAACTCATGCGAAGCTTGACGCCGGCGTGACGAAAGAGGTCGCGCCACACATGACCCGTGAACACTGGATCACGGTCGCTGACGATGGACTCCGGGAAGCCGTGTAATCGAACGATATCCTGGAAGAAGGCGCGGGCCACCGACGAGGCTGTGTAAGGATGGCCGAGTGGAATAAAATGAGCGTACTTCGAGAACCTGTCCACCACCGTGAGCAGGACGCTCTTGCCATGGACCTTCGGCAGAGCCTCGATGAAGTCGAGGGAGATGTCCGCCCACACACGCGATGGCACCGGCAGGGGCTGCAGTAACCCGGCCGGGTGGAGCGTCTCCGTCTTGTTCCGCTGGCACACCGCACAGGACCGCACGAAGTCACCGACGACGCGGCGGTCGTGCTCAACGAAAAACTCCGTGCGGAGGCGAAGCAGCGTCTTCTGGATGCCCTCGTGGCCCCCTGTGTGGGCGAGCTGGAGGACGTCGTCGAGGATAGGAGAGGAGCTGGGCACGAAGACGCGGCCCTTGTGCAGCAGCAGCCCCTCGCGGACGCACCAGGAGTCACCGTGGGTGCCGGCGGCCACGGCGTCGCGACGAGCACGTAAGGCGGGATCGGCTTCCACCTCCCGGCGCAAGTCGTCGAAGAGCCGGAAGGTAGGCACCGAGACGGCCGAGAAACAGGCCGCGGGCTCGTGCTCCCCAGAAACGGCGGACAGCAGTGGCTCCTCGCCGTCGCGCCTGGAGAGAGCGTCAGTGACGACGTTGGAGCGCCCGGGACGAAACTCCACCCTGAAATCATAGCCAAACAATTTGCTAATCCAGTGATGTTGCAGAATGGTAGAGAGGCGCTGGTCCAGCATGAACTTGAGGGCGTAGTGGTCCATCCGCACGACGAAAGCCCTGCCCCAAAGATAGGGCCGCCAATGGCGCACCGCCTGAACAAGGCCGATCAACTCGCGCTCATACGCCGCCACTTTGAGGAAGCAACAGTGTGTGGGCACGATCTCCTTGTTCAAGACTCAAATTCAAGGGGACATTCTGGACACGATCTCCTTGTTCAAGACTCAAATTCAGAGGCCAATATTTATGGAGATAATAGTAGCAATGTTCTGGGCAATTTGGTCTACTAGAAATGATGTCATTCTTTTTTTTTTGGGGAATGAAATGATGTCATTTTCAGAAATCTCCAGCAATCAGTGATCTCTTGCAAAGTCACTTTTAGACAAGAATTAGCTTGAGTTAAGCTTAGAGCTAAGGAGGAGTACAAACAACTGATAGACCTATGGCTAGATAGCTTTGTGTAATTGAGATAGTAACAGGGTTAAAAGTCTGGGTATCCTTATAATTCAGATAGTAACAGGGTTAAGCTTTATCGTTTAAGAACCTTATCGACAGTGCAAGTCCAACATATTTTGAATTTTTATCCTTAAGAATGTTGCTCTGACAAATAGAGGTATTGAACCGTACTTTGAATGGTGTAATTGATGCTCTTTACTGAAACTTTGCAATTACAGGTACAAAAAACTTGGACAAAAATGCCGCAGATAGCTTCGAAGTACCCGACTTTGGAAGCAAGCAGCCTCCAACAAGTTAGAAGATGCATTGATGTTGGGCTAAATTGTGTGAGCGAAAATCCAAAAGGAAGGCCTTCCATAGGGGAAATTATCAAGCAGCTTCATGGAAGCAGCTTTCCATCTAGCAGCTAGATGCCTAGATCTTGATCTTGAACTAAAACAAATTCCTAGGAAGCAATAGTGGAGGGGAGCAAATAGAAAAAGGCTCTGCAATTCTCAAATATTACAGACATCCAATGCTTTATAAATTATTATACACGTATCAACTGATCCTCTCTTGTGCGCTTTTTTCTGAAGAGGCCTCGTGGAGATAAGAAATGAACAGCTCTTGCTGCTGCCGCTCAGTGGTTGAAACTTGGAAGCGAAGAATAAAAAAATGCTGAAAGTGTAAATAAAAGGAGCAGATGTCATCTCAGATTTATTCTTGGTACCAAAATAGCGGTCGACGGGGTAACATCAGTGTAAATTTCTTGTGACATAGTACATAACTGCTGAATTTGGCTTGAGGCTGAGAGACGACTGCGTTAAGATGCATTTAGCCATCAATCAACGGCAAAATATGTAGTACTATTAGTATATGAATGGACTTGTTTAGAAACAGAGTCGACCAATCAATTAAAGTCCATTCTCATCCAATGAAGAGTTAGCTCCATTCGCTACTAATAATAATTTAATATAAATAAATAGATTATATAGTCTGTTCTCATCCAGTACACATCCTGACGCGCTTATGACAATTGACAACAAGCATGGGTCTTGATTTGGGAATTACTCGACAATTTCTGCAACATTACAAGAGTGGTTTTCTGTCAAAGATGGCACCGCGTAAGGCCATCGTTGACAGCGACTGCAGCTTGGGGTCGAGTCAAGTCAACGTCTCATGGCACATCTCATAATGGATGCATCCTTGGTCAGGAGCTTCTCATTGCCTACTTTATCTGAGTCCTCTTACTGTCCCAAACAAGCAGATCCGCGCTCTCCCACTCCAGTGTCCATCCCCTCCCTCCCCCACCCACCAATATCTGGAGCTTTACCACTACGGGCTCCGGCGGCTCGGCCTACAGGAGACCAGCAAGTGCGACGGCCCCGCGCTCAGCTGACCGCAACTTCATCCAAGGTGAGCACACCCCGTTCATCTTATCTCCTCCAAATTGGTGTGAGTTGCTTGATTTGTTTTGGTAGAAACTTTCTGCCAATTTCAGTTTTTGCCTTCGGGTTAAATACATCAGATTGCGAAGCTTAGTAAGTTTTCTTTTTTTTTCTTTCTTGTATGTACAACTTGCTATGTGTTTGACATGGGTTGGGCTCGGACATACAGTAAGCTAGCAAGGTACACAGAAATCAACTAATTACATGTTTTGTTTTACTTTGTTAGTGAGATAGCTAATGTATGTGGCAATGGACATTTTAAGGTACGGTGCTCCATTATGTTTGGAATCCCTGCTTCCGCTCCAACTATTAGCTTTTTTTTTTTTTGATAACTTGCCTCATGTGAATTAATGTTGAGCCTTGGTGCTTCTAAAAAAGAATTAATGTGGAGCCTCTTTTGGGTCCTCCATTATGTAATAGTAAGATTAGTATTAACTCAGTGGATGGAAACATATTATTTACATCCAGGTACAAGAAATATATCTTTTGATATGATAGATAGCTTGTGAAAGAATATCTTACATGCTAATCCATGCTCTGATAATTGTGTGGAGTCCAAAATGTAACAAAATATTAAAATTTAGTTCTAAATTTTGAATTGGTATATGCATTTTTATATACATGCATGTTTTTAATGGAGACTTCAGTCAGTTTAGATGCCAAATCCTAGTTGGACTAGGTAGAAGATATTTGATACTCTGTACATTATCTTCTGTGCTATGCATACAAAATTGTGTTTTGTACATATACTTCTACTTTGGATTTTTGAAATTTTTAACTTCGTTGCATATACCATGAAATAAATGGGTCAGCATTTTGCATGCATGTTGAGGACTGCCTTATATTGAATTTAGAGAGTGATGTGGCCTCTACATTAGTGGAGAGCGAGAATGGTGGATTTGGAGAATAGAAAAGATGGAGTGGATTAGAGATTATTGGAGCCTGATTTTTTGGTTTATTTTATAAATTTTGTAATAGTGAACCATGTAGAGAGCCTCTTGGAGATGCTTTTAGGAAAGAATAACATCTGTGCTCTTCAAAAGAAAGGAATAGCATCTGCACTAAAATTTATTTTTTACCCTATGCATTACGTTGGAATGAATGGTCTTGATTGATTAGGCTAACCCTAGAAGGGTAGCTATATAGTGTAGCATACATGGGCCTCATGAGCCTAGCCACATGGGCCTCATATACATACTCCCTCTGTCCCTGAAAGCTTCAAGAGTTGTCTTAAGTCAAATTTTTTAAACTTTGACCGAATTTCTATGAAAAAACGCTAAGATTTATGGTACCAAACTAGTATCATTTGATTTATCATAGAATATATTTTCATAAAATACTTATTTTATGTCATAAATGTTGTTCATCTTTTCTATAAAGTTAGTTAAACTTAAAAAAGTTTGACCGGCACGGATTCTAGGAATTGAAGCTTTCAGGGACAGAGGGAGTATACTCCAACACCCCCGTAGTCTGAACTACCGTCGCAGCGGAGTCAGACTGGACACCAGAAAAAGAAAATACAATACATACGAGCCCCCCCACAGACACAACTAGCCACTGGTGATGTTGAGGCTGGAGCGGAAGGCGGTGAAGGTCGACGACGGGAGGCCCTTGGTGAAGATGTCTGCGAACTGAGACGTAGTAGGTACATGTAGGACTCGCACCTCGCCGATGGCAACCCGATCATGGACGAAGTGAAGGTCGATCTCCACATGCTTGGTCCGCTGATGCTGCACGGGGTTGGTGGACAGGTAGACCGCACTGACGTTGTCGCAGTAGACAAGCGTGCTCCGGAGAAGAGGGTTGTGGAGCTCGGCCAGGAGCTATCGGAGCCAAGAGGCCTCCGCCACGCCATTGGCCATGACACTAGAGCGGGAGGCCACCTGCTGACGCTTGGACGACCAGGACACCAGGTTGCAGCCTAAGAAGACAGCGTAGCCGGAGGTGGAGCGCCGAGTGTCCGGACATCCGGCCCAGTCAGCGTCGGTGTAGACAACCATCTCGGTGGAGGAGGATCGCCGGTGAAGAAGCAGGTTGTAGCCCACAGTGCCTCGAAGGTAGCGGAGGAGGCGCTTGAGGGCAGTGAGGTGGGGCTCCCTCGGATCATGCATATGAAGGCACAGCTGCTGAACTGCATAAGTAATGTCCGGTCGAGTGAAGGTGAGGTACCGCAGAGCACCAGCGAGACTCCGGTACGCGGTGGGATCAGACACCGGGTTACCCTCGGCCTCGGACATCTTGCCCTGTGTGTCAACTGGAGTAGAGTAGGGGTTGCAATCTGTCATCCTAGCTCGCTCAAGGATGTTAAGAGTGTACTGCCGCTGGTGAAGAAGTAGGCCAGCAGGATGAGGTGCAACTGTGACCCCAAGGAAGTGGTGGAGCACACCCAGATCCTTCATAGCAAATTCCTACTGGGGAGAGGTGATGACGCGGCGAAGGAGTGACTCACTGGAGGCGGTGAGGACAATGTCATCAACATAGAGCAGTAGATACGCAGTCTCAGCTCCATGGTGGTAGATGAACAGGGACGTATCGAACTTGACCTCCACAAACCCCAGTGATCGCAGAAAGGCAGCAAGGCGATGGTTCCATGCCCGGGGGGCCTGCTTGAGGCCGTAGAGAGATCTGTTGAGCCGGCAGACCATGTCAGGACACGAGGAGTCAACAAACCCGGCCGGCTGACTGCAGTAAACTGTCTCAGTGAGAAGACCATGCAGGAAGGCATTCTTGACATCCAGCTGATGCACGGGCCAAGAGCGAGTGAGTGCGAGGGAGAGCACCGTGCGGACTGTAGCCGACTTCACCACTGGACTGAAAGTCTCATCATAGTCAACACCAGGCCGCTGAGTAAAGCCCCTGAGAACCCAACGAGCCTTGTACCTCTCGAGAGTGCCATCAGCCCGGCGCTTGTGTGTCCAGATCCACTTGCCGGTGACGACGTTGGAGCCTGGTGGATGTGGCACCAGATCCCAGGTCCGGTTGGCGAGGAGAGCCGCGTACTCCTCTTCCATCGCGTGGCGCCAGTGAGGGTCCAACAGGGCCTCGCGGACGGAAAAGGGTACTGGAGAGACCTGTGAGTCACCGGGTATCGCCGCAAGAGCCCGGGGCTGCAGGTCCCAGCCGCATGTCATGTCACCATAGGGTGAACATGACGCGGGTGGCAGTGAAGGAGCGGCGGGTGATACACCGGGGTCTCGACGCGAGCGGTGTGAGGCCGCGGCGACGGCTCCGGTGTCCCCGGTGGAGAGGAAGACCGCCCTGGTGGTGACTCCGGCGAAGGAGGGGCCACCGGCGGAGGCGAAGGTGCCGGCGCAGTCCGGGCCCGGCGTTGGTACACAAGGACCGGCCGGGCGAAGCGCGCAGGCGGAGCCGGAGGCGACTGAAGGGTCGAGATGGCGGACTAGAGGGGGGGTGAATAGTCCTTTCTAAAAATTAAACGCGTTGGCTAACCAAAACAAATGCGGAATTAAACTTATCGGTCTAGCCAAGACTATATCCCTCTATCTAAGTTCTCTAGCACCTTGCAAAGATCCTAAGAAAGCAACTAAGGTGCTAAGCTTACCAAGAGCTCACCTAGTCAATTCTAGAGCAAGGTCACACAAACCTATGCACTAGTACTTTGCCAAGCGAGAGAGCTCCTACACAACTAGTGAAGCAAAAGCACAAAGCCTAAGCTCTCTAGCAAAGCTCAATAACAAGGCAACTAATGCCAAATTAGAGAGCGCAAAACACTTAGCTACACAAACTAAGCAATGTGACTAACAAGGTTACACAAACCAAATTAGCCACGCAAAGGGAAGCTTCTAGCTACACAAGCAAGAAGACAACTCGCAAGCTACACAAGCAAACTAGTTAAGAGAGCAACTACACAAGCACAAGTATATATGAAAGTAAATACAAGCTTGTGTTGCACGAAAGCAAACCACCGAGAAGAGTAGACAATGTTGACACGGTGATTTTCTCCCGAGGTTCACTTGGTTGCCACCAAGCTACGTCCCCGTTGTGTCAACCAACACTTCGTGGTTCGGCGGCTAATCGGTCACACACCGAGCCTCTCAAAAGGCACCGCAAGAACCTACCATAAAGTGTGGTAGCTCAATGACACGCTCAACTAGAGTTGCTCTTCGCGATCCCCGCGGGGTGAGCACAATCCCCCTCACAAAGCTTCTCCGGAGCCTCGCACAATCTTCTTGCGAGCTTCGACGGAGCCACGAGCCACCAAGCCGTCTAGGAGGTGGCAACCTCCAAGAGTAACAAGCACCACCGGCTTGCAACACGATCACCTAGTGCCACACGATGTAATCTCTCAAAGCAACGCACTAGAATCGCTCTCTCACTCGATCCGATGAACACTATCAAGCATAAGTGAGTTAGTGGGCTCCCAAGCACTACCACACAAGTCACAAAGACTATAGTGTGCTCAGCTAACGGCCACAGCCGGCCAAGGCATCTATTTATAACCCCACGGTCAAATAGAGCCGTTACCCCTTCACTGGGCAAAACTCGGGACGACCGGACGCGCCGGTCGTAACTGACCGGACGCGCTTCACCGCGTCCGGTCGCCCTGCGACGTCCACGTGTCCCTCGAAATTCAAATACGACCGTTAGATCTTCCAACGGTCACTGACCCCAACGGTCAAAACAACGACCGGACGCGCCCCAGGCAACGACCGGACGCGCCTGTCAAACGATCGGACGCGCCGCTTCGAACGACCGGACGCGCCGATCGCACTGACCCGCGCGCCCGCGACGCAACGACCGGACGCGCTCCTTGCGATGACCGGACGCGACAGTGCCCGCGTCCGGTTAGAGTCCAGTAAGCTCCTTGAACGACCGGACGCGTCCGATCAACAGTGACCGGACGCGCCTCGCGTCCGATCGTACTCAGTTTCCTCTGGACACCTGACCGGACGCGCCGGTCCCGCGAGTAACCGGACGCGCCGGTTGCAAACCCTAGCATCCGCGCCTGCGCTGTACTGACCGGACGCGTCCGGTCATACCATGACCGCGTCCGGTGCAGCGTCCGGTCACCTCTGTGACCTCCATTCGCCTCCGTTTCTTTTCTGACTTCCGGCGCAGTAGAAAGTAGGCATTTCACTTCTCCAGAAAGCGCCGAATCCCGCCTCGCAAGCTCGGCGGGAGGGAGAGAGGAACCCAAACCCTCTCTACCACTCAAACTCCACTGCCTTCGTAAAAGTGCCAACACCAACAAGTGATCACCACCTTGTGCACGTGTGTTAGCATTTTCATAATCATTTTACCGAAGGAGTTAACCACTCAACTTGCCACGCCACTCGATCCTAACACGTATGCAAAGTTAGATCGCTCAAGTGGCACTAGATGACCGATATGCAAACAAGTTTGCCCCTCTTGATAGTACGGCCATCTATCCTAAATCCGGTCATAAACTTCTCTACACACCTATGACCGGTGAAATGGAAATGCCCTAGGTTATACCTTTGCCTTGCGCATTCCACTCCATCTCCTCCGATGTTGATGCAACACATGCACCAACCAATCACCAAATGATATGATCCACTTTCATATCATCACGTGACCGTATTGGTTCATCGATCTTGACCTTACTTGCTCTTCACCGTTGCCTCGGTCCTTCGGCGCCAAGCCATCACACAACTTGCCCTTCACCCTAGCAACCGGTCCATCAAGCCAAGCCTCATCTTGATCTTCTCCACCTTGGTCACATGACTCCATGTCATGTCTCATATGCAATGAGCTCCTTCATGACACCATCACATGTGGACTAATCTCCTGTGTATCTCACATAACCACATATTAGTCCACCTAAGTTGTCACTCAATTACCAAAACCAAACAAGGACCTTTCAGCGACGGCCTGGGACCCCCGTCAGCCGGAATGACAGGGGCAGTCCCGGAAGGGTCCCCGTCCATGCTCGAACGGGGAGCAGGGTCGGGGGAGGCACCGGCCGACGACGAGCTGGGGCACGGGGCCGTAGGACCTGCAGGAAACAACGGCAAAGGTGGCTCAACCACCGCATCAGTGGGAAACAAAGAGGAGAGGTCAAGCTCGGAGATGGAAGGGGTGGTGGTGGTGGAAAAGGGGAAGACAGACTCATCGAACACCACATGGCGAGAGATGAGGACCCGACGAGAGGTGAGGTCGTAGCAGCGGTACCCCTTGTGGTCTGGGGAGTACCCGAGGAAGACACAGAGAGTGGACCAGGGAGCCAGCTTGTGCGGAGCAGTGGCCGTGGTGTTAGGGTAACACGCACACCTGAAGACTCGAAGGTGGTCATACCTCGGAGGGGTACCGAAAAGAGCGTGGTGCGGCGTGGGAGCCGGGCAAGCAGCGGAAGGAAGGCGGTTAAGGAGATAGGTGGAGGTGTGCAGGCTCTCTGCCCAGAAACGAGCGGGGAGTGAGGCCTGGAGTAAGAGTGTACGCACGGTGTCATTGGTTGTGTGAATCATGCGCTCAGCCTTGCCGTTCTGAGAGGAGGTGTACGGGCAAGACATGCGCAACTAGACACCGCGAGAGAGGAAGAAGGTCCGGGATGTGGAGTTATCGAACTCACGGCCATTGTCACACTGGACAACCTTGATGGTGAGGCCGAATTGAGTGGAAACCCAAGCGAAAAAATGGTGGAGCGCGGAGAAAGTCTCAGACTTGGCACGTAAGGGAAAAGTCCACGAATAGTGAGAAAAATCATCAACCACCACAAGATAGTACTTATAGCCAGAAATGCTGAGTACAGGAGACGTCCATAGGTCGCAATGAACAAGATCAAAAATGCGAGCCGCATGTGAAGAAGAACTAGAAAAATGAAGACGAACATGACGGCCCATTTGGCACGCGTGACACAAATGCTCATCATGAGCTCGAGTACAACGAATGTCTGAGCTATGACTAAGCTGCATCAGGGCATCACGTCCAGGATGGCCGAGGTGCCGGTGCCAAGTAGTAGAAGAGGTGGTGGCGAAGACAGCTGACAAAAGCGAAGACGGCGAGGCTGACGCCGGAAAACGGAGGGTGTAAAGGGGTCCCGTACTGTCACATCGGAGCAGAGGACGCCGAGTAGCCAAATCCTTCACAGTAAGACCAGAAGAGTCAAACTCCATAGAACACGAGTTGTCAGCTGTAAAACGACGAATAGAAAGAAGGTTGTGAACTATAGAGGGTGCAACAAGAACATCGGGAAGATGAAAGGACCCATGAGCACTGGCGGTACCCACAGAGGTGATAGGAAGACATGAACCATTTGCGACCATAATGGACGAGGGGAGAGAAGAAGGAGAATGGACAGAAGAAAGTATACCAGGGTCATGGGTGGTGCGGTAGGTGGCACCTGAGTCGGCGATCCACTTAGGTCCGACAGGAGGTGTCAGGCCCATGGTGCTGAACGACCGTGGCAAGGCCGCCTGGTCCCAGCCGGCAAGGCCGAGCGGGTTACCAGAGGGAGTAGCCCACGGAGGCGTAGTGGAGACGCCGGGAGGTGGAGCACCAGTAAACATGGCCACCGGTGGGTGAGGCTCACCACCTGGAGTGTGGTAGGGCCACATAGAAATTCGCCCTGACCACGGGTTGTGGAAGGAAGGCCATGATGCCCCCCGGTGGGCCAGCTGGCGGGATGACTCCACCACAGCCTCCCCCACGGCCCCCACCGCGTCGGCGACGACCGCCACGACCCTCCACCTCCGCTTGGCCCGGAGGGAGGAGGACCAAGAAGAGATGACGGTGGTGGAGCAGACGGACGAGGTGGAGCAGACGGGCGCGGCGGAGTAGCAGCCGGGGCCGTCGAGGAAGACGAGGACCCCGGGGTGGCGGTGGACCCCGTCTGGAGGCCCTGAGTGAGCTCCTCCATGACAAGATCGTCATGGACCTGCAGGAAGGTGGGGAAGGGCCGCTGACGGGTGATCCACGTCCGGAGGTGGGCGTAGCGGTCGCTGAGCCCCCGGAGGACGTTGAGGACGAGGATGCGATCCTCCATGGGCTAGCCTAGGTCGCCGAGGGAATCGGCCATGACCTTCATCTTCCGGCAGAACTCGCCAATGGCAAGGTCCCCCTGGACGAAGGTGCGGAAGCTCGCGTCGAGTCGCAGAGCTCGGGCCTCAGTATTGCCCAGAAACTGGCCCTCGAGTGCCAGCCAGGCCTGGCGAGCGGAGGTGGTGTTGCGGACGAAGTCGTGGAGGTCGACGGAGATCGTGCCGAGGATCCAGGAAAGCATGATGCTGTCCAGACGCTGCCACGACGGAGTCTGGACCACGGGCGTGGGATCGTCGAGGACGTGGTCGTCGAGGGCGTAGCGGCGAAGAGTGAGGACCACCAGATCCCGCCAATGGGCGTACGAGGGCGACTCGGGGTCGAGAACAACCGGGACGAGTAGCCGGATGTTCTGGACACCGCTGGCCTGGTAGTGGAGCTGCGAGACGAGGGGATTGGCCGGGTCATGACGGAGAGAAGTAGTGGTGGAGGTGAGGTGGCCCGTCGAGCCGGAGGAGGTGGCCCCCCGTCCTGGGCGAGAAGCTGCTCCGCCTCGGTGATCTGGCGAGCCAGAGTGTCGGCAGCGTCCCGCTCCCGTTGCCACACAAGGGCAGCCGCACGAACTCGCTCCTGTCCCGCTGCGGCCGCGGCCCGGGCGGAAACCAGTGCGGCAGCGAGGGCGGAGACGGGCCGAGGAGCGTAGAGGGCGACCGAAGGCGGGGCGGGGAGGTTGAAGGCACCCATGCCCGGCCCCTACAGGTGGGAGGCTGCACCATCACCACCAGGCAGAGCCAGGCTGGCTGCAGCTGCAGCGGCAGCGGCGGCAGCGTCCGCAGGAAGCTCGGGCCCGACTGCTTCGGCGACATCAGCCGGGGCGGCTAGGAAAGCAGCAGCCGCGGGAGCAGTCCCATCGGAGGCGAGAGCGAGGGCAGGGCACGCCGCCTGGGCTGCTGGAGAGGCTCCGGACGGCGGCCAAGCCGCGGCGGAGACAGGCGCGGCGGCGAAGGGGGCAGCCGGCGGCGCCCAGCCTTGGCCAGCGCCCGCGCCAGAGGAGGCTGGAGGCGTGCCCGCGATCTGGGCCCAGGAGGTGGTGCTTGAGAGAGGAGGGAAGGAGAGAAAGTAGGAGGGAGGAGGAGGGTTGCCAGGTCCGGCCATGGCGCCTGGCGGCGCGCCGGCGGCGGCGGCGGCCCCTGGCGGGCGGGAGGGAGGGAGAAAGGGTGGGGAAAAAAACTAGGCTGCTGATACCATGTTAGAAAGAATGGTCTTGATTGATTAGGTTAACCCTAGAAGGGTAGCTATATAGTGTAGCATATATGGTCCTCATGGGCCTAGCCACATGGGCCTCATATACATATACTCCAACACATTAATTGGAACGCGACAAAACATATTGTACATTGTTCAAAACAAACCATTAGTAATCAATGGGGGCTATTATCTATTATTGAATCTATAATCTATTAAGAACGGTTGATATTGTGTGCTTTTTGTTAACATGTGCGGACAGTTCTGAAACATCTAAGTAAAATAGTTTGCGTACATTATCTTGAACTAATCAAGCTCCATGCTTTGATTGTGCAGAACTGAACTAATGGCAGAAGCACTGCTAACTGCTCTCTCGAAAATTGGTACCGTTTTAGGAGATGAAGTCATCAAATTCGTCATTGCTGAAGCATCTAAAAAGGCAACTAATCTGAGGGAGCTACCAAAAAATATAAGGCACATTGAGAGAGAATTGAATATGATGAGAAATGTAATACAAGATTTGGATACCACAAATCTCAGGGTCGAGGGATGGATTGGGGAGCTGAGAAAGGTGGCCTTCCATGTGGAAGATGTAATGGATAAATACTCATATCACGCTTTTAAGCTGCAGGAAGAAGGATCGCTGATGTGGTTCATCAAAGGAGCACAAAATGCCAAAATTTTCAGTGATATTGCTGATGAGGTGGTTCGTATAAAGGGTGAGATTGAGCAAGTAAAACAACTGCAGAAGGACTATTTCCCTGCTCTCCAAGTTCCAGCAAGCCCTGTAATTGTTCGACATGGATCCCAAACCTTCTTGCCAGAGCTTATTCAAGATGAAGATCTCGTGGGGATTGCATTGACTCAGGCAAAGTTGATTGGATGGCTTCATAGCAATGAGCCAAACAACAAAGTGATAACGGTGTCGGGTATGGGTGGATTGGGAAAGACCACTCTGGTCATGAATGTTTATGAGCGTATGAAGAGCGAATTCCCTGTCAATGCCTATATCACTGTGTCACAGACCTACGCAATAGTTGGTTTGCTGAGAGAACTACTCAGCGAGATTGGGAAGGACACATATAAGCCATCAGACAGCATCGAAAGTATGGATGCCTACAAGCTGAGAGAAGAAATTAAGAATGTCCTAGGTACCAGAAAATGTTTGTTTGTTTTGGATGATGTTTGGAACATGGAAGTGTACCATCAAATGATGGAAGACATTTTCAATACTCTTCGAGCAAGCTGTATGAAGGGCAGGCCTGGTGCAGTTGGTGAGTGCTAGCTCGCCGAGTCACCAGGTCCTGGGTTCGAAGCTGTCTCTCTGCAGAATTTCTGCAGGGGTAAGACTTTACTTCGGTTATTCCCTTCCCCAGACCCCACTCGTGTGGGAGCCTCTGGCACTGGGTCTGCCCTTTTCGAGCAAGCTGTATCATCATCACAACACGGAGAGAAGACGTTGCATCTCTTGCATCTTCAGGATGCCATCTTCAGCTCCAGCCTTTGGGACATTCCCATGCACTCGACCTCTTCTGTAGAAGAGCCTTTAAAAACATGGCTGAGTGTCCCCAAGAGCTTGAGGATGTGGCTGCTTCCATAGTGGAAAGGTGTAAGGGCTTGCCATTGGCACTTATATCTATGGGCAGCCTCATGTCCTCCAAGAAACCAACTAAACATGCCTGGAATCAAATGTACAATCAGTTCCGGGTTGAACTAGCTAAACCAGACAATGTGCAGGCAATTTTGAAGCTTAGCTATAATGATTTACCAGGGGACCTCAGAAACTGTTTCCTATACTGCAGCCTATTTCCTGAAGATTGCATCATGTCAAGAGAGAGCCTTGTCAGGCAGTGGGTTGCTGAAGGATTTGCAGTGACCAAGGAAAACAACACACTGGAGGATGTGGCTGAGCTAAATCTGGTGGAGCTCATTACTAGGAACTTGCTGCAAGTTGAAGAGTATGATGAGCTTGGTAGGGTGAACACATGTAAGATGCATGACATTGTGCGTGACCTGGCTCTTTCAATAGCTAGAGATGAAAAGTTTGGCTCTGCAAGCGATCAGGCTGCAGTGATAAATATGGACCGGGAAGTGCGCCGACTATCATTGTGTCAATGGAATGGCAGTGATGCACCAAGAGTGAAATTTCCACACCTTCGCACTCTATTTTCACTTGATGGTGTTACATCCGCTCACATGCTAGCCTCAATCTTTTCTGAGTCAAGCTACCTTACTGTTCTTGAGCTACAAGATTCTGAGATAACCGAAGTGCCACAATCTATAGGTAATCTGTTTAATCTACGTTACATTCGCTTGCGGCGCACAGGAGTCAAGTCGCTCCCAGAGTGTATTGAGAAGCTATCCAGCCTACAGACACTGGACATCAAACAAACAAAAATAGAGAAGCTACCAAAAGGCATAGTCAAGGTCAAGAAGCTGCGGCATCTGTTAGCTGACAGAGTGGCGGATGAGAAGCAGAAAGATTTCGGGTACTTCACAGGGGTACAGCCACCCAAGGACCTCTCTAACTTGGTGGAACTTCAGACTCTGGAGACTGTGGAAGCAACAAATGACTTGGCAGGCCAACTGGACAACCTCAGAAAACTAAAAAGCTTGTGGGTTTGCAAAGTTACTGCCATCCATTCTGCAGATCTTTTTCCTGCAGTATCTAAGCTGCCACTTCTTGCCTGTTTGCTTCTTAATGCAAGTGATCAGGACCAGACACTGCACTTGGAAACTCTCAACCCACAGTCCAAGCAGTTCCACAGATTGATTGTCAGGGGCCGCTGGGCTGCCGGAACACTGCAGTGCCCAATATTTCAAGGCCATGGGAAAAACCTCAAGTATCTAGCTCTAAGCTGGTCTGGCCTTCAGGAAGACCCACTACTGCTTATTGCTCCACATGTACCAAACCTCACCTATCTGAGTCTTAACAGGGTGAGCAGCACAGAGACAATGGTTATTTCTGAAGGGTCCTTTCCACAGCTAAAGACACTAATACTGAAGAACATGCTCAATGTCAACCAGTTGACAGTTGGGAAGGATGCTCTTCCAAATATTGAAGGTTTATATATTGTGGCGCTGCCGAAACTGAATAAGATTCCTCAAGGATTTGAATCCCTTGTGTCTTTAAGGAAGCCGTGGTTACTGTCTCTGCATAAGGATTTCAAAATCCTGTGGGAGCTAAGTAGAATGCACCAGAAGATGCCACATGTGGTGGAGGTTCGCGTCGAGTGATCGCCTGCTTCTTCATGCAACAATACTTCTGATTATTTATGCGTATAGTCCTTTGTCTTTGATTCTTCCAGTTGATCTGCAATTCTAAATGTTTTTGTGGCCTGTGTTTTTCCTTTCAATAAGTCCGGAAGAAACAGATCTCCTCACCAAGAATGTGCCTGATAGTTGTGTGTATGCCATGTTATTGCAGTTTCTTTGTAGTTTGATTTTCCTTTTTTGATGTATGAACCATGTCGTTGAACTGGATTTGACAATATCATCTATCATTTTTCCCTGTCACCATCCTGATGTCATGTTCAGGCCAGTAACTTAGGCAAGCCAGACTTCTTCATAGTGAACAGGTGACGATTCAAGAACAGGCCTTTTTTATTATTATGATATCATTTGGCTTCTCATCATAAGGCTTGTTTCTCCAAGGCCACTGGGCTGCAGTGCCCAATATTTCATGACCTTGGGAAACATCTGAAATATCTAGCTCTAAACTGGTCTGGTCATCTGGAAGATGGACCCACTCCGGCTGCTTGTGCAGACACCTTCCTAAGCCTAAACAGAGTCAGCAGTGCAGATACCTTGGTTATATCTGATCTGATGACAACAACTCACGACCTTCACGGCTCGCGAGAAGCGCCGCCGGCCGCTGGGCGCCGCCACCGTCGATCTCCCTCCTCCAGCCACCAAATCCCCCTCTTTCTTCTTCAATCGATAGATCCAGTGTCCCCTTAGTGGTGCTTGCCCTCAATGGCAGTCCTCTTCCTTTCCCATCCGTTTCCTCTCTTAGAACCCAGCTGCTTCTTCGACTTCCTCCCGTTGTTCCGATCCGTTATTCCCCATCTCTATTCTGCTCTGATTCTTCTTCCCCACCGCTCCAGCTTCGATTCAACCACCTGCTTCATTCGTTTTCGCTCTCCTTCGTTGATTTCACCGGTGCTTGCCATCTGCCTGAGCCCAGCTCAAGCTCCTACTGTGACCCCCTGTCGTCATCTCGCGTTCTTGCTGAGGCAGAGGAGCTCCCCAACCCGACAGCCCTTCACCACCTCACCAACTCTGCTCTCTAGCCCTACCTCGCCGGTTTCCCCCTGCCAGGCTGCGTGCCTCGGGGTTGTAGGCCTCTCGGGGAGCAGTGCAAGAGTCCTTCATCACCATCTTGATCACTGCGACTTCATCGACCTTGTCGACAGCGGCCAGATGCTCACCACCGACTACACTGGATAGCGCCTACCTTCATCAACGGTACGTGCACTGCTGAGCAAACTCCGGCCACGGCTTTAGGGGCGCCAGGGGACCATGAGTTTCCTCGCTTGGAACTGCCGGGGTTCGGGAGGAACCTTGCGCAGTTCTAAAATGACGCACCTTGGTCGCCTCCTATCATCTACCAAGGCTCAGGTTTGCTTTATTTTGGAAACCAGAAACTCTTCAATTTCCCGCACTTCTATTATTAATCGTTTTAATTGTATAGATGCATTTATAGTGCCTGCAATAGGGCAATCCGGAGGCCTCTGGCTCATCTGGAACCAAGATGTTTCTATCACCGTAGTAGATCACTCCCACCACTATATTTTCGCTCTATGTAATAATCACTTAGATAACAATCCGTTTGGTTTAGTTTGTCTGTATGGTGATCCTCATCACCGTGCCACCACCACCATTTGGGAGCAGGTGCTTGATTTTGTTGTTAGGAATAGCAGCATGCCTATGTTATGTATGGGAGATTTGAACGAAATTATGCATCCAAGTGAAAAATTAGGCCCTGGTAGGCCTGATCTTTTACGTATTAATGCTTTCTGTGATCATGTGAAACAGTGTGGTTTTATTGACCTCGGATATACACATGGACAAACAGGCGACGTAACACCACGCCCACCTTTGAGCGTCTTGATCGGTGTTTAGCTAATGCCGAGTGGTGTACAACATATCCAAACACGATAGTTTACCACCTACCTATGCTGCGCAGCGACCATGCCCCCATTCTCACACTCATTAACTCATCTCGCTGACGAACTAACAAACCGTTTCGATTTGAAAATTGGTGGCTTATGGAACAGGAATATGAACAGGTAGCCAAAACAAGCGGGCAGCGCTCAAGTCGGAGACCGTTCCACCAGAAGGCAAACTATCTTGCAGCTGATCTCAAGAAATGGCGAAGGGCAAAGCCCCAGTTAGCTGACCAACTTGCCATGGTTGAGGACCAATTACTACAGGACCAACTCAAGCCGCCTAACCAACAGGATTTCCAGCTACAGCAGCAGCTAACAGAACAACACCATCAGCTCTTACTCAAGGACGAAGAATTCCACCACCAACGTGCAAAGAACTGGGCTGTGAAGGGGGACCAAAACACTGCATATTTTCATCAGGCAATTGTCAAGCGCAACAGAAAGAATAGGATCACTTACCTCTGCAACCCGGATGGCTCTGAATCCACCACTCCAGAACAGATTGCAGACACCCTAACAGCTTACTTCAAAGACATTTTTTCATCGCAATCCACCTCTACACAGCACACTGATTCTCACCATGTTTTTCATATGTCTGCACATCACAGCAATACAGGTGCTCCAACATCTGCTACATTTGGAACCACGTTCCCTGGGCAACCAATTGACCAACCCGAGCTCACTGCCTTCACCAACTCACAGCCCACTATCCAGGAACTTCATGATATAATCAAGCAGATGAGGAACAATGCTTCTCCTAGACCTGACGGGCTGAATGCAACTTTTTATAAGTCTGCCTGGTCTTGGTTAGGACAAGATGTCTACAAACTGGTAACAGACTTCTATACCACTGCTTTTATGCAACCTGAGATTAACCAAACCTTTATAGTCTTAATTCCTAAAAAAATTCAACCTATCATACCTCAGGACTTTAGGCCTATTAGTTTGTCCAATGTCATTTACAAAATTATTGCTAAATCTCTGGCTGATAGGCTAAAACCTTACCTTACTAATTTTGTTGACAATGCTCAAGCTGCTTTTATCAAGAACAGGCACATCTCCTCCAACATCATTATCACCCAGGAGATCATTCACTCCTTCCATCTCAAAACCTGGAGGCATAATGCATTCCTTCTGAAAATTGATCTTGCCAAAGCTTTTGACAGGTTAAATTGGAATTTTATCAAAGGTGCCCTCACTCGGCTAGGTCTGCATTGCCACTTCATTAGTCTCATACATGCCTGCATGTCAAGCGCTTCTTTTTCTATTCTCGTCAATGGTGAGCCTACTGATTATTTTAGATCTCAAAGGGGAATCAGACAAGGTTGCCCCTGTCACCATACCTCTTTGTTGTGGCTATTAATGAATTATCAATTCAACTACAGCAACAATTGCAGCAAGCTAACCTTGCAGGGGTGACTTTAGGGCATGGATGCCCTCCTATCCACTCTCTCCTCTTTGTAGATGACCTCATACTCTGTGGGCAAGCAACGGTGCAAGAGGCCACCACCATCAAAACAGCTCTCCAGGACTTCTGCAATGCATCTGGTCAGGTACCAAATCTGCAAAAATCATCTTTTCTATTCAGTAAAAATGTGGACCATAGCACCAAAACTAATATTCAAGCGATCTTCCCAGTTCCAGATTTGCAACCTCACACAATGCACTTAGGTCACCCTATGATCTTCAACCACAATGATCGTAATAGGGCTTATAAATTCATCCTAAATAAATTTAGAGCCAAACTCACTACTGTAATGGCTAACAGACTGAATCATGCAGGTAGACTTACTTATATTCAATCAGTTCTGTCTTCTATACCTGTCTACTATATGTCCACTGTTCTGTTCTCTAAATCCTTCCTGCAGCAAATTACGGCCATTATTAGGAAATTTTGGTGGATAGGAATCCAGGAAGACAATCCCCATAATCCAATCCCTTTCAGATCTTGGGATGATATTTGTCGAAATAAGGAAAATGGAGGCCTTGCAATCAGGGATCTTGAAACTGTTAACAAGAGCTTGATTATTCATGCAGCTTTCAATATTGCCACTAACAAAAACCCTTTCCTCACAGATGTTATTAAGTCCAAATATTTCCCTAATTCTTCCTTTTGGACAGCTAAGAACTCTGGGACCAGATCTATCTTCTGGTCATCTATCATGCAGGTCAAGAGTCATGTCAACCGCAATGCTGTCATCCAACTACATGCAGGTAACACTTCTATTTGGTCAGCACCATGGTGCCCTGTCTGGGAAAACATTCATGACCACTTGATCCTACTTGTAACTCAAAATCCTCTCCCTGCCACAATATCACAATTGTGGTGTCCCAACTCTACCACTTGGGATATAGCCTACATCCAAAATATTTTTGACACTCAAGCGTTGCAGGCCATCATTACCCAGCCTACAGTGCCCAGTGCAGCTGAGGATATGCTGAGATGGGCACCTGCTAGGGATGGAAAATGCACCACCAAGAACATTTACAGGCACCTTCGAGAAGCATAACACAGCCTGCTAAACTTATTTTGCAGAAAATTTGGAGCAGCAAGGAACTTCCACCAGTAATCAAAACATTTGCCTGGAGACTAATAAGAAGAGCTCTAGCTACAGGTAAAAGAGCAGCAAGGTACAGCTCTCATAATGATGAATTATGCTTGGTTTGTGGTGCTGTAGAGGATGATGCTCACCTCTTCTTCCACTGTGACTTACCTAGAGCTGTTGGGTTCACTGCAAATCCTTCACTTATAACTAATCTCCTCCCACATGAATCAGATGGAGTTCAAATAATTCTACAATTTGTTCTTCCTTCTAACATTCCTGCCTCTCATTTTAACAAAATATTCTACATTTTATGGTATTTGTGGAAAGTCAGAAATGACAACAGGTTCAATAGGAAGACATGGAGCCCGATGCAAGTACATTATGCAGTGCAGGCTCACATGTCAGCACATGCTATGGCTACTCAACAACCTGCAACCACGGGTGCTCAGCCCGCATCAGGCCAACATCCAGTACAGCTAACACACTCAAGTCCACTGAGACAACGGCAGGTACTGTCATCATCACAGCAATCAACACAGACCCCTAGACTGATCACAGGTACGTTGCCCCTCCACAACAGACTACCACACCATATCCAATGTGCAGATTGTGGCACCGGGATTGTTACAGGGTAATCGATGCTATGTAGATGCTTCCATAGCACCTGATCAAACCAACCAACTAGCTAGAACAGCAGGTCTTGGGATCTTTTTTCTCAATTTACAGGATCAGGTTGCTGGCAACATCTACATCAAAGCCAGACTGAATAATTGCAGCTCGGTTCTCATGGCGGAAGCTGCAGAATTAGCACTGGCCTCGGCCATAGCTCACAGGCTCAGCATTACCCAAATCAACTACTTGTCTGATAATCAATAGCTTGTGCATTTTCTGAATTAGCAGGACCTCTCCAGTCCACCGGATTGGAGGATCAAGCCTTTTACCTAGCTGTTCGCCAACTGTACTGCCTCCTCGTCGGCCAGGATCTACAAAATTCACAGAAGCTTAAACTCTACTGCCCACATCCTTGCTAGGCAGGCTTTGCAGGGCAATCTTGCATTCACTTGCTCTTCTGAGCAACATGTAACTCCCTGTGACAATATCCAAGCCCTACATGATGTAGACTTGAACCATGTACTTATCATTGCAGCACGCTGCTGCTAATCAATATATATTGTTCTTGTCAAAAAAAAAAACTTACGACCTTCACACTTGCACGACATCTCCCTATATATGATCCTATCTTTTTATATTAATATTTGTAATCTTGTATTAAGTATTCTGGCTACTAAATAAACTCAAATGAAAAAAGTTGTAACTACAAAATTTCAAATCTTATCAAACATTACAACTTTTGTATAGAATGTGTCTCCATACGAGATTGTTTGAAAATTCAAAAATTAATCTCATAACTATAAATATAAAATATATATTTAAGACTGGAAAAACTTTAAATCAAAAACATATCAACAACAAACTTATAGATTTGCTAGGCTGATTAACCATGTGAACATTCAAGGTGGTTTCATGATTCTAAATTTTGAATTTTAAAATCTAAAAACTTAAAAAAACATATTTAAATTGGAACTCTAAACAACTCTAAATTGTATATTGTATTGCGAACTACATCTTTGGTGTACAGCATGTCAACATTAGAGGTTGGTTGAAAATTTTAAATTTTAAATCTCAAAATCTATGAACTTAAAACAATATTTTGGGATGCTAAAAAGTTTTGAATCAAAATCTTCTCAAATACAAAGTTCTAGATCGTCGAGAGTTACAACTTTGATATAAATTTTGTCTTCATTTGATTTCATATGAAAAAAGTTATAGTCTATTTTGTGATGCAACTATTTTTGAGGTGGATCTCTTAAGACGCTCGTCTATGTTAATAGCAATTTTTATAGACGGACATCTTAAGACACCTACCTCTTTTAATCAATTAACAAAGGCAGGAGTCCTAAAGCGACATCCTTTGTAAATTAATGATTAATAGAGGCATACGTCTTGTAACTTCCCAAAAATTCACATTAAAAAATACTCGCATTAAAAATTATTTTCAAATATATTTCAAAAACTATAAGTCATCTGAGCTCTATATCCTTTCAAATCTTGTCCATCTTATATCCATCTCAATTACCTCTCTTCAATTTATATCCTACTCCGTAGCATCGGCATCACCCGCCCGTTCCTCACCTCTCTCTCTCTTGCTCGCTTCGCCCGATGCCCGGCAACGGCGCGTGCGCCGACCCCACCACCATCGCCGCCGCAGCGCACCCACGCCCGGCCCCCCCTTGCCGAGCGTAGCCACTCGCGTGGCACCGCGACATGTTAGCCCCACTACCTTCGCCTCGCTGCTTGCACCAGGGGACTTACCTACCTCTCCTTTCTCCTTCGCGTGCAGCAATAGCCAGCAAAAGCAAATAGAGCAAGGCAAGCACGTACGCAGACAACCCCCTACATTTATCATTTACCATGCAAGCATACAAGCAAGTGTCAGCAGGGCACCCACACATACACATATACCTATAGTTCATCCATGCATGTAAATTAGACACCGGCCATGTATGTAAATTATGCACCGACCATGCATATAAATTAGGCACCGTCGTCTTGCTACGCGCCGCACCGCCCAAGCATCCGGCCACAGCGATGCCATTGGAGGCAAGCAAGCAAGCTAGTCGTACATCCCCGCTTCCTGGCCTATAAAAAGGCACGCCGGGTTGCTCTCCCACAGTAGCACGTTCAGCTCATCACTCGCTTGTCTATTCTCGCTTCACTTGCTTCATGTATACCGTATACGGCCGTACGCATAGGCCGGGCTAGATCGTCGTCGCACGACGAGGTGAGCAGCCCATAAGCATCTTCTTGCTCTTTCCACTCTCCCTGTGGTCTTCTCTTTACTTCGTTCCTTGCCCTTGCCTGTGCCGAGCCGCTCCCGAGCTCCACGAGCTCAACCATGGCGTCGTCCGTGCAGGAAGCAAGAAGAAGACCCTTGCTAGCTTCTCTATCTCTCTCCCTTCCCATACATGTGTGCATAACGTGTGGGTCCTAAGCCACAACTCCATCCAAATAGCACATGCACAGCATACGTCATGCACTACCAGATAACCCACCTCGGAAGCACCCATTCCTTAATCGCGCGTTATTCTTTTCCGCGTGATTAAAATTCAGTCATCTTGCAAAGCCACATACCAACTCTAATTTCAAATATTATTCTTTCTAAATTCATCTAAAATCATGATCTATCTCCTATATAAATTTCATGATTTTTAGAGCTCATTTGAATTTATGTGATTATTTATTTGTGCTTGTTTACCTGTTGCGCTCGTTGCGTACTTTTAGCTGACGGAGTGAACGAGTGAAAGCTCTATGTTTGGTGTTGGTAATTAGTGACAATGCCTAAATACTAATCCTATGCCTAAGTTGTATGTAGCATATGAGGATTAGTACATTCCAAGGTTGGTGGCAAGATGGACATGGTGATCATGATGACCACACTTGGTTTTGGACGCAACCCTACGTGATCAAGGCAAAGGTATATGCTTAAGGGTTGTGTTTTAGTAACCAAGACACCTAGTGGGTGTGGTTACATTATAGGATAGATAGCCGTACTATAAAGAGGGGAATGACGCGGCTATTGAACTCCTAAGTGCCTCTAGGTGTGTATTTTATAATCATATGCATTTAGATAGAGCTAATAACGCCTCGATAAATGAATGTGAAAATGCTAACACACTCGCACATGACGTGATCTCTTGGTGGTGTTAGCACATTTGCGAAGGCGGTGGAGTTTGAGCGGTAGAGAGGGTTTGGGGTCCTCTCTCCCTCCCGCCGAGCTTGCGAGACGGGATTCAGGCGTTTTCGAGGAGTTAAAACGACTATTTTCCACTACGCCAGAAGTCGGAAATCGAACGGAAGCGAACGGAGGTCACAGTGGTGACCGGACGCTGGACCGGACATGGTCTCTGTTTGACCGGACGCGTCCGGTCAGCGTTCAGCGTCTGCGCGAGTTTCAGTTTGTTGATCGGACGCGCAGCGCGTCCGGTCACTGTCGACCGGACGCGTCCGGTCGTTCAGGGAGCTTACTGGACTCCAACCGGACGCTGGCACTGTGGCGTCCGGTCAGTTCTTCAGCATGTTCGGTCACTATTTCGTTGGAGCGCTGCTCATACTTGACCAGCGCGTCCGGTCCGTCTCGGGACCAGCGCGTCCGGTCAAGCCCGGCGCGTCCGGTCGTTGCGACCAGCGCGTCCGGTCGGTGTTTCGCGAAAGAGCCGTTGTCTGATCGGCGCGTCCGGTCAGTTGGACCAGCGCGTCCGGTCAGCGCGACTTCGGCTGTTTTAAGTTTCTAACGGCTATATTCGAAGGGGTACGTCTATAAATACTCGTTGGCCGGCTCAATGCTCTCTCTCTTGGACTTTTGACATACTTGTGAGCACTTTGAGCTAAGCAACTCCCCTCCCACTCATCTTTCTTGCTTCTTTGCATATTCGAAGTGAGATTGAGTGATCCAAGTGCATTTGCATTGTGAGATTGCATCTAGTTGGCACTTGGTGGTTGATTTGCTGTGGGATTCTTGTTTCTCTTGGTGGTTGCCGCCACCTAGACGACTTAGAGCAGCTTGGAGGCGTTGGCAAGAGTTGGTGATTGTTCTTGGCCACCTCCGGTGATTGTGAGGGGTTTGTGCCTACCTCGGCGAAGCGCCAAAGGCAACATTAGTAAATTGCTCGTGTCATTGCAACCTTTTGCCATTTGGTAGGTTCTTGTGGCGCCTTTTGAGAGGCTCGATGTGAGACCGATTAGCCACCGAACCACGTGGTGAAGAGGGACACAACAGGGACTAGCGTGTCGGCAAGCACGTGAACCTCGGGATAAATCTTCGTGTCATCACTCTCATATTGTGATTGATTGATCCTGGTGTTCGGTTGTTTTGGTATTCATTGTTGATCATATTGGTTGGCTCAATACTTCGCCCCTCGGTGAAACCCTCCTAACTCAACTCCGTATTACTTTCTTAGTTATCTTTGCCAGCTAGTTTGCTTTGCTAGAGTAGCTCTTTTGTGTAGCTTGCTAGTTGTAGTTGTAGTTACCTTCTCGGTTTAACTTGTGCGGTTGAGTGCCAATATACTAGAATTATGAATTGGATATGTGACTTGCAAACACCCCGTAGGCTAAGCAAAACTCGCATCTCGCTATTTGTTGTATTGATAAACTTGTTTAGCTTGTCTTCGTAGAAAATTTTAAAAGGCTATTCACCCCCCCTCTAGCCATCAAGACCTTTCAACGAGCCGGAGAACGAGGACGTTGGAGGTGAGTACCACGAGTTCGACGCCGAGAAACCGGACTGCCAGCATGAGTTTGTCGAGAACGCCGATGGAGGCAAGTCCAGCCTATTCCCCTTTGATGCATATTGATCTTTTTTAAACACAATCCGTAGAAGCCGTTTTAAATGTTGCATGTATGATTATATGTACGAGATATTTTCGTTGCTTAGTTAAACCCGTTAAATAGCCATCATTGAATTGATATTATCTGATAGTTGTCTTGTTCAAACTTAGAAACAAATAATATGCTATGGTAAAATATTATTATTTAGTATGCTTAGGACTTGATATTCATCATGGATACTCATTACAAAGTTTTCTCAAATACATTGATTTTAAATGCAAAATGGTGTGAGTTGTGATAATAAATTATGGGTATTATGAAAGGGTTAATGAACAAGTTATAGATGATGATTACCCTAGAGATAGGGTGGATCGGTGTTCCTTTTGTGCGATGCCGTGGTGTTGGGGCTTGTACCTTTTGTGGTTAAGCATAAAGATATCTGCCTTCTCTCGATTAAGGACTGAGTTGATGATTCATCTTGTCTAACTCATTTTTGTACAACCACTCGCCTTGCATGGGAAAGGCATAGCCTAAATCCCTCTAGTTGGTATGGCAATCACCTGGAGGCAGGTGTGCAACGGGACACTATGAGATGTATGTGTAAATTGATGAATATTGTATGAAATACAAAGAGCTCTGTAAATTATTGTATTATGAGATGTGGCCTTAGTGTTCCGTGGTGAGCGCCATTGCTTAGCTATGGAGAGTAATGGCTTTGATGGGTCTATACTTGCACGACGGTGTTAAGCTATGGTATCCTACTTGTAGGGAAAGTGTACAACCTCTGCAGAGTGTAAAATTTATCTGGATAGACGTGTCCGCGGTATCAGACGAGTTATGGTTTGGTTTCAACAACTAGATGAGTTGGGATGAGTGAAAACATGAGAGTGAGTGTGATTTTAGAAATGAATGGTTGTCTGCCATATGTTACGGGAATAGAGGGTTCAGCAACACCTAAAATTGTGATCAACCCTTTTTCAGAAATACTATTATATATGGAAAATATATGTCTTTTGCAATGAAACCCTGCATGTGTAAAAAGATAGCTTTATGCAAATAAACCAAGCCTTATCATTGATTTATCCATATACATATACTAATATCCCATTCCGTAGGGTAAGGTTGGATTTGTTGAGTACTTTGTACTCACCCTTGCTTTATTGAACAAAGAAAGATCCAGACTTCAACCATGACGTGGCGTACGAATAAAGTCGTGTCTACACCCAACTAAGTCTGTGGCATTAGGATCCGTCAGATGATATGTATTAGCGAGACCTTTTTCTGGGTCTGTTGGACCTGTATTACGTTGTAGTTACTTTTAATCGTGGCATGTCTTCATTGTCCATGCTTGTTGAGACTACTGCAATAAGACCTATATGATGTAATAAATGTGTTACTAGCCTCTTGGGACTAGTATTGTATCACATTTGAGTTCCTGGTTAACCAGGGGCGCTTTAGGTGGTATTAGAGCCGTAGTTGGCTGTAGGACACGACCTTAGGCTTTCTGGACCAGCATTTTACATACAAAAGTATTTTCTAAAAAAGTTCTTACCCTCTCCCCTCAATTTGAATTTTTTTTTGCTCTTATCTATTTCTCTCAGATGGCAAAAGGAGTTTGGACTAGTAGCTACTATCTAAGTGTCAAAGGCTTTCCAAAACTCTTGTATGCTACCATGCAAAGGCTTGGAATCAAGGATCACCTGGAATATGAAGGCAGAGAATACATAGAGCATGAAACTGAACGGTGTGAAGTTACTATGTATGTCGGAAAAAGTGAAGACTTCCCTAACATAGCTGAAGCATGGAGTAGAACTGCGACCGGATTTCGGTTTGCAGATACATATCAAGCTGCCACCCACAAATCCTTGAGGTACCTATGCCAAACCTATGAGAAGCCCATTTCCCGTACACCCATGAGATTCTTTCCACCACAAGAAAGAGACCGACCAGTTTGGAGGACCCACATAGACATCTTGCAGAACGTTATTCACTCGAGGATGACCCAACTGTGGTATTCATGACCACATACCTACTTGCTCTAGACGAGCAATATGATAAACAGACCTCAGAGTTGAGGAAGTGCATCCACCATGCAGAAGAAGCCAAGATCTTGGTTAGAAAGCTCTATGTACAACTTACAGAAGCTCAGGCCCAAGCAGTTGCAGCCAAGAGTCGTGAAACTACCATTGCTGAAGCCTTGAAGGAAGCTGAGGACCACCATACCCAGGAGTTGAAGGATGCCTACCTTGTCACTAGGGCCAAAAGAAGAATGCTAGCTTTGGAAGACCAAGAGCCCATAATCTTAGAAGGGATCCCAATCATGCCTCTAAAGACAGGAAAAAGATTGGAGATTGAAGGGCCATCAGCTCCCCTACCCACAGCAACCTCTCATGAAGCTTCGGAGTTGGAGCCTAAGGAAGAAGAAATCCCCCTCGTCACCCAGCCACCACCAAAAGATGACGGTGACCCACCTCTTAGTCCAAAGGAAGAACCATAGATGACGGAAGCCATTCAGTTCGAGAAAGTTGAAGATTAGTTGTACCCAGTTCCTCCTTTTGTCTTGGGGAAGTGAAGTTTACTTCGCTTTTGTTCACCCCAAAGGAGATGAATCGTATTGTAGCACACATATTTTTATTATGTTGTAAACTACTGTAACACTCCGGTGTTACGTAATGCATTTGCATGGCAATCATACTGCATGGCATTTCATGTCATCATAATCATGTGTGATAATGCTATAATTTGAATCAAATAAAAGCTTGAAAATAATATATGTAATGAACTATATTAATATGATAATCACATTACACCAAAAATCTTGCAACTATAAATTTTACATCACTTGGAACCTTAGTTCAATTTTTGGAGCAGCTAGATGACTCAAATTTTGTCGAAAACCTGTTCAAAAATATTGAGTAAAAATATTCAAAAATATCCCCTATTTTAGCTTTTATTCTGCCATTCAAAATCTATTGGGAATTTTATTTGGCTCCTTAACCCAAGTTGTAGAGAATTAAATTTTGAACAACTTTTGTTTTGGGGGCAATTTGTGAAAATGTCTTTTTCATCTTCAAAATTTGAATTTGAATCAAATAATAAAATCTGGAATTTTATTTAGAAAAGAAAATCACTTTTTCAGCCTTATCGGGCCGCCGCCCCACTTCCGGCCCAGCGACCGAAGCCGGCCCGGTCCAGCCGACCGCGCGCTCGCCCGCTCGCCCGCGCGTCGTGGCCGCTCGCCAGCGCGCGCCGCGACACGCACGCGCCCGCGCAGACGCCGCGCGCCCCGTGGCCGTCATGCGCCGCTCGCCGTCACCATCTGGCCGCCGGTGGCCCCCGCCAGCGCGCGCCCCGCTCTTCTAAGCCGCCTGCGCTCCGCACCCACTCCCCCATTCCGAAATTCCTCACCCCGGCCCTCCTCCGCTCTCTGCCGCACGAACGCCGCACCCGCCGGCCAAATTGGCCGACGGTGAGCCACCATTGCTCTCCTCTTCGCGCACCCAGCTTCGCCCCCTTCTCCGGCATCCCGTGCGCACCTTGTTGCCGCCTTCCGAGCCCAGTAGGTGCGGACCCCGTGTTTTCGCCGTCGACGGCCATGGCGCCACCGCGCGCGGCCTCCCGCGGAAGCGACTCCCCGCTACCCCTCTCGTTTCCCTAGCACCGAAAACGGGTTCGCCTTCTCGTCGCGGTTCTCGTGCGCGCCACGCTCCGCCCGCTCGCGACCGGAAATGGCCGTTGGCCGTTGGCAGTCGCCGTGCTGCCGCGGCCAAGGTCGCCGGCGTGGCGTGGCCACGGTCGCGCCCGACCGCGCGGGGCCAGGCCGGCCTTGGGCCGAAGCCCGAGCCGGCCCGGCTCGCCCTTCTCTCCCCGCGCGCGTGAGCAGGCCGTGAACAGCCGTGGGCCGCTTGTTTTCCCGGGCCGGCCCAGCGTCGTATAAAGAATTTCATTTCCATTTTTCTTTTTATTATTCTTGATAAAAATGCTTTGGACAATATTTTTTTTAGCAGTCATTTCAGCTCCAAAAATTGTGAAATAAATTTCTCTAGATGCAATGGAACCAGATCTATGATATGAAATTATTGCATGTCAAATTTGAGATACTTTTTTGTAGAGTTTTTAATTAACTATTGAAATGGCTGTTTTCTTGTTAATTGCTTAATAAATCCTAGAAAAATTAGAAAAATATGATTCCAAGTTTATTAATCTTTTTATGCCATGTACTTGCTGTGAAAATTTTATCTCATGCCTGTTCTATAGAAAAATGTTGAAGTGTAGTTCAAGTGCCTTTAATGGCTGATTTTTGTTATTTTTGCTAGAGAGCAAACTTTGTATAAAACATGCATGTGATAATTTTTATACAGTCATAGTATGCTATGAAGAATCTAGGAAAAATATTAATTCTGTTGTTTGACACTTTTCATAGTACAAAGTAATTTCATGCTCATTTTTATGCCATAGCTTGTCATTTTTGTGTAGGATAGTTTACTTATCCAAATGCCATGAAATTTTTATGGTAGTCTATTTAGAGTAGTATTATGCTACTGTAATTTTCTTAGATTTTTAGGAGCATCAGAAATATATGTTGCTATTCAAACCTACTATTATTACTTAGGGTTTAAGCAAGTATTGCTTTAAGTGTGATTAAGAAATTAGTAAAGCTTTGGTGTATCTTTGAAGCATTTCATAAGGTAGGTTAACTTAACATAATAGTAGTAGAAGAGAATGCAGTAGATGACATGTGCTTGTAGTATATAGTTTCTGGATGATGTTGACTACCTTGCATTTCAACATATTCATTGCATTCATCTCCTTCGATGCACACTTGCATAATCACTTACGCGCATTGCATCATACAGGATCGCAAACTGAGAACCCAGTCATCTTGCCCGAGGAGCCAGAGGAGCAGATCGAGGTGCAGCAGCAAGAGGTGACAGAAGCCGAAGAAGAGGTCGGTGAAGATCTCCCGGAGTGCCCCGATCACCGTCCAAGCTCCTTCGAGAGAGGCAAGCCCCGGAGCATTTCTCTCCCGATTTGCAAATAATTTATTATTAACTTTACTTAATTTGATGCATTACGTTTAGGAGTTGTTTGCAAACGTTGCTGCATTATACCTTGCTTACCTTTGTTATACTATATCCTTGTTACCCTGGTATCCGCAGTTGAGTCAATGCTTAGCTTGCTTAGACCGGTAGAAGTCGGGTGATTTCCTGTCACCTGCGAGCTCTAGGTGGTTACTTGGATCTGTTTGGTTGACTATGAAGTCATGGTATAACTAAGTGTGAAATGAAATTGAGACTGGGCGGAAACTTGCAGGGTTTCGGACTGTAGTGTTTTCCGTCTGTGTCGGTTAAGGACCGTCCGTTGTTGTCCCTCGGGTCATGTTGAACGCATGCCTCATATTTAGCTGGCCGGATAAAGTACCTTCCGACCGCGAAACTGGGAGATTATTCGGGCCGAGTGGATTGCCCGCAACGCACTGTACCGGAGCAGTAGTGGCAGGATACGGGGGCGCGATGATAAGGCCAAAGAGCAGTCGGGCGGCCCCCGGGTATAAGTGGTTCCTGGCAAGCTCGCGACTTTACCTGAATGGTTGACTCGGCGACCAACACCTCACTTTAGCGGGTGAGTGAGGTTTATGTGAGGAATATCTTGCCAGCTGGTTCATAATCGATTCGAATCGCCATCGTTCACTGGATAGTGAACACTTGACTTGAGCTACTTCATCGTAGTGATATTGATGGAACACTTGGACAGTTATATGAATTATGACTTAATGGAAGTTGTTAATGATCATTGGTTATCATTGCCTGTTTAATTACATATTACTTTAGTACAGGTGCAAATGTAGTTGACAGGTTAATAAAGCTTTAATTTGATGCAAAGCTTTTGTAAAGGTTTTTCCTAAATGCTAAAAATGCCTTTTGCAAATGAGTCAGCTACCCCACCAAAAAGCCTATCATGATTCCTTGGTGTCTTTTATTTCTGGTTTATGACAGGTAAGTCTAGCTGAGTACCTTCTCGTACTCAGGGCTTTGTTCCCACTTGTTGCAGATGGACAGATGTACTATGGCTATTGTATCAACTGTCTCTACCCTGCAATGGGCGAAGCATAGGACCATGGGCAATGGTCATTCGCTACTTCTCGTCTGATGCTTTTGCTGGAGATGGTCACAAGCTGGCACTTTATTTAAAAATGTTGTGTGTGTGCGTGATTTGAACTACCGCTTCCGCTACTTTTATTCAGACCTGTTTTGTAATAACTATGTTTAAACTCCGATGTATTTTATGCCGCGAACATTTATGTAACTTATGATGGTGACCGCTAAACTTAGTACGATCTTGGCTGTTATGCGAAATGGTTTGAAATCCGTCGAGATTTCACGGACTACCGGGTTATACGGGCTTAAGTTTGTTAAATTGTCCTTCCGTTGGATGATTTTCCTACTTAATCTCGTATAATTGGGCGGTTCTGTTACAGCTGGCATCGGAGCATGGTTTAGCGTGATTACTGTTCATAAGTGTATTTAAAACAAAATTATATTTAAAAAGTGTGATTTTAAAACTAAATGTGTGCCAGTGGTCATATCCTGTATGCCCAGTTAAGGACTCTAGGTGGCTATTTAAGTACTAACTTGGGGTTCTTGCACCATATTTCTCTTTCGTCGCTCATACGGCGTGATATTGTATGAGTGCCACTTAATTGAGTGGTAATGTATGGATCAGATACCTCTACGCTTTGGTAAGTGTGAGCTGTGAGAGCATGATCGGATACACCGCCGATCTAGGGAGAGTGCTTATATGATACTAGAATAATTACATGTTGTACACATGTTTTTATGAAGGTATCGCATGTGTGGGTGTTCCGTCCGTTGAGGCGATGCCGTCAATAGGACGATGTGTTTGGGTAGTTACTGCCGTTGTACACGCATCTGGGGATTCGTGTAGAGCGTGTAGGTAGATTTACTACTTTCATGCATTCATGGGGAATGGGCTGAAATGAATTTTCTGCAGGTACATAACAGCGTTTATCGTGTAGATCGAATTAGTTACGTATATGAGAGATCGTTTGTATGCCACCGAATTCATCGTTAGATGTCTTTATTTTCTAAGTTTGTGAGAACGTAAGACTCGCGCATGCATCATATTGCCTGTGCATTTCATTCATAACATGCATTTCTCCCCTTATAAAAGGATTATCCCAGTTCAATAAAAGTGACATCAACTTAAAATATGTTCTCATCGGGTAATTTAAAATTTGTGCTACAGATGGCCCGCACTAAGAAGACTGCCCGTAAGTCCACTGGTGGAAGAGCACCACGTCACCGGATGGCCCCGTGGGAACGCCGCAGCACGGACACTTTTCTAAGTGAGTTTGGCATGCCCACCTTGCTTTGGAGAGTGCTCCATGATGTGGGGTACCCAGAGGGTCAAGAGCCGGTGTACTCTTGGAATGAGAGCCAGCTAGCTGAGGATGGACTTGCAATAGTAGAGATCACCGTCCCTGCCCTTGATGATGCGCCAGAATGGGATGGTTGGCATTTGGAGTTTGAAGGACGCACTCCAGTTGAGGGTGCAGAGGGTGCAGCCTTTCACGTCATCCGAGACATAATGAGCAGGTTCCCCAATGAGTTGGCAGCAGCTTTGGCCGGTACTTTCCCGAGAGATGATCCTCGCGATGCCATTTGGGTACAGCCGCAGGGAAGTGCCCTGGTTAGAGGCCCCAGTGAAGGACGGGCTAGCGATAACCACACCATGAGTGCCATGTATGCAGCCATCAGAGCATACCAAGGTCTGGAAAATACCTATTTGACCTTGACTGGCCTACGTGGTGAGGATCGGCTTGAAGCAAGGAAGCAGAAGAAGAAGCAAGCACGTGCTATAGCTAGCTTGCAGGAGCAGTTGGCCGACATGAGCTTGCAGCGGGACCGAGCTCTCGAGAGAGGCGAGAGTTCCATGCAGCAGGTACAGAAGTTGACTCAGGCCAACAGAAATGCAGACCGCATGATGGGACAGCTAGTACAAGAAAGGAATGAAGCCTGGAACGAGAGGGACCTTCTGAGGCAGAGGGTCGAGGAGCTAGAAGGGTATAATGCCAACTTGCATGAAGAGTTTCATGCCCTCTACCACGGGATGGGCCCGTATGCTCCTCCGGACGCCGCCTAGATGGACGTCGACGACGACGCCGCCACTGATGGTAGCGATGGTGACGCCTCCAACCTCGACGACGGCCCCAAGGAGTAGGCTAGTTGCCTTGCATTAGTGATAGGCTTTATCGCGATGGCCTTCTTTTGGTTCCCATGTATCGTGTTGTATCCTGTTCGATCTTGAGACTGGCGATCTTTTGGATCTTGGTTGTGTATGTGATGCTTGGACGCATGAAAGTCCAGTGTATGTATGCTGGCAACGTGGTTGTATGGAACGCGATGTTGCATTTGAAGTAACTTAATTAGTGATGTTGTTGTAATTGGAATGTGATTATTGTGCCTCTGTCTTATTGCATGACTTGTTCTCTCCAATAAATTCAGTATGACATGATTGTTCATTCGGATACAATTACTACCACTTCGCTCAATTATTACTTGTTGCTGAAATATGCAGATGGCAAACACTCGCCGTGCCACGTATGAGGCCGCTGAAACTGGTGGCAACGGTGCAGGGGCTGGTGGGGGTGGTGCAAACAACGTCAATCACCAGGAGCCACAGCCAGAGCCACAATTGCCCCCTCCTCCACCGCTCACTGCAGAAGTGTTCTTCGCACAGTTCCTTGGAAGCCAGCGCAACGCCGAGCAGTCACAAAGGAATATGGAAGATTTTCTGCGTACCATCGCTGAAAATGTTTAGAGAGGAAATAATCAAGGTGGTGGCCATGGAGTAAACCAGTACAGCAATTTCAAGGATTTCATGGATACTAGGCCACCTATTTTTAAGGAAGCAGCAGAGCCACTCGATGCTGAAGAATGGATCAACACTATGGAAGATAAGTTCCGTGTGTTGAGGCTGACAGAAGTTCTAAAAACAGAGTATGCTGCACATCAGCTACAGGGACCGGCAGGAATGTGGTGGAAACATCACCGCACCACCTTTCCTCCCAATGCCCAGATTACTTGGAGAGATTTCACTGAAGCGTTTAGGGGAGTTTATATTCCCCCAAGGTTGGTTGAAATGAAGCTTGGAGAGTTCTTAGCCTTGAATCAGGGTACCAAGACTGTAACACAGTATTTGCATGCATTTAACAACTTGTGCCGTTATGCTCCCGACATGGTCGACACAGATGCAAAGAGGATTGCTAGTTTCAAGAGAGGGTTAAGTCCGAAGATGATGAAGCATGTGGGTACCAATACCCGCGCCAGGTTCAATGACTTTGTCAGTGATTGTTTGAAGCAAGAAAAGAACAACAACGCCTACACTGCATCCAAGAATCGCAAGAGGGTGTTTGAGTCAGGATCCTCCCAGTCCAGAGTTGTCACTGCAAATCGTTCTTCTTATCGTCCGTCCGCACCTGGTGCACGGTTCAGGCCTCCACAGCATAAAACTCAGAACTACAAGGGACCACAGAAGCCGTACAAGATGGCCGTGCCGCCAGCAAAGATCACCGCAGCTGCTGAACAGAGCAACTCCAAGGGAGCTATAGGGTCTGCTGGTACAGTAAAGGGGCCCTGCTACAATTGTGGTCAGTCAGGACACTTTTCAAAGTTCTGCCCTTATCCGCCTGGAAAGAAGCAACAGACTTACACTGCCCGTGTGCACCATACCACCGTTGATGAGATTCCTGAAGGAGAGCCTGTAACTGCCGGTAAGTTTCTTGTGAACCATCACCCTGCAGTTGTTCTTTTTGATTCTGGATCCTCGCATTCTTTTATGAGTCAAGCATTTGCACGGAAGCATGAACAACTATGCACAGAGTTGGGTTATGGTTATCGCATAAGTTCAGCAGGAGCTGATGTGTTAACCAATAAGATGGTTAGAGGGGCAACCCATGAGTTAGATAGTCGGAAGTTTCGAGTGAACCTGATAGTTATGCGGGGACTAGTTTTGGATGTCATAATAGGAATGAACTGGATGAAAGACTGGGGAGCAGTCATAGATACAAGCAGTCGATTGCTTACCCTTAAGGATCCGCAGGCAGAGGGTACTTTTCAGGTACCATTGCCCAAAAGAACAGACCTTGTGAGTGTGACCTGTGCCATGGAAGTTGTTCCTATCCACCAGATCCCGGTAGTGTGTGAGTTCCCGGATGTGTTTCCAGACGAGTTACCTGGCCTTCCTCCAGATAGAGATGTTGAGTTTGGAATCGAGTTGATCCCCGGAACAGCTCCTATTTCGAGGAGACCTTATCGGATGCCTCCGGATGAGTTAGCTGAGTTGAAGAAACAACTGGAAGAATTACTAAAGAAGGGGTTTATCCGCCCAAGTAAGTCTGAATGGGGATGTCCTGCCCTGTTCGTAAAGAAAAAGAAAGAGGGTACTCTCAGGATGTGTGTGGATTATCGACCTCTTAATGCTGTAACGATCAAGAATAAATATCCTTTGCCTCATATCGATGTTTTGTTTGATCAGTTGGCTAAAGCTAGAGTGTTCTCCAAGATAGACCTAAGGTCAGGGTATCATCAGATAAAGATTAGGCCATAAGATGTTCCGAAGACCGCCTTTTCTACCAGATACGGGTTGTACGAGTATCTTGTTATGTCTTTTGGCCTAACAAATGCTCCTGCATATTTTATGTATCTGATGAATACGGTTTTCATGCCAGAGTTGGACAAGTTTGTAGTTGTCTTCATCGATGACATTCTAGTATACTCTGAGAATGAGAAAGATCATGAAGAGCATCTGAGAATTGTCTTGACCAGATTAAGAGATCATAAGTTGTATGCTAAGTTCAGCAAATGTGAATTTTGGTTGAAGAAAGTTCCTTTCCTTGGTCATATTCTATCGGAGAATGGAGTTTCGGTAGATCCGAGCAAAGTGCAAGAGGTTATGGAGTGGAAAACTCCAACCACAGTGCCAGAAGTCAGGAGTTTCCTAGGGTTAGCTGGTTACTATCGCCGCTTTATCCCAGACTTCTCGAAGATTGCTAAGCCAATGACAAGTCTGTTACAGAAAGATCATAAGTTCGTGTGGACAGAGGAGTGTGAGACAGCTTTCCACACCTTGCGGAGACTGTTGACCACTACTCCAGTTCTTGCACAACCAGACATCGAGAAACCTTTTGATGTGTTCTGTGACGCATCAAAAACAGGATTAGGCTGTGTTCTATGCAAGAAGGAAGAGTCATTGCTTATGCCTCCCGTCAGTTGAGAAAACATGAAATCAATTATCCAACACATGATCTTGAGCTTGCCGCCGTGGTGCATGCTTTAAAGATTTGGAGACACTATTTACTTGGTAATGTGTGCAATATTTTCACCGATCACAAGAGTCTCAAGTACATTTTCACCCAACCAGAATTGAACATGAGACAGCGAAGATGGTTAGAACTAATTAAAGATTACAACCTGAATGTACAGTATCACCCTGGGAAAGCCAATGTGGTAGCCGATGCTTTGAGTAGAAAGTCACATTGTCTGAATATGCAACCCTTACTCGAAGTTGGTTTTAATCTAATGCATCCTGTCGTGTTACACAGTATTCAGATCAGTTGTACCTTGGAGAGTAAGATAATAGAAGGTCAGAAAGCAGACAAAGGGATATTCCACATCAAAAGGAAAATTAAAGACGAACCTTCAAAACACTTCAGAGTGGACGAGCAGGACGTGTTGTGGTTCGACAACCGTCTTGTGGTTCCAAAGGATAGAGAGCTTAAGAATAAAATTTTGGATGAAGCTCATCACTCTAAGTTATCCATTCATCCTGGCAGTAGTAAAATGTATCAAGAACTAAGACCTCGTTTTTGGTGGACAAAGATGAAGAAGGAAATTGCAGCTTATGTAGCCCGATGTGACACATGTTGTCGAGTGAAAGCTATTCACATGAAACCTGCCGGATTGTTGCAACCTTTGTCAGTACCTAGTTGGAAGTGGGATGATATAAGTATGGATTTCATCACAGGTTTGCCCACTACTCAGAAAGGCCATGATTCGATTTGGGTAATCGTAGATCGTCTTACCAAGACCGCTCACTTTTTGCCTGTCAAGACAGCTTATAGGCCACCTCAATATGTCGAGAAGTATATTGCAGAGATTGTGAGATTGCATGGCATACCGAAGACTATAGTGTCTGACAGAGGATCCCAGTTCACTGCTCACTTTTGGGGGCATTTGCACAAAGGTTTAGGGACTAGTCTGATTCGTAGCACTGCCTATCATCCTCAAACAGATGGTCAGACTGAAAGAATTAATGCTGTTTTAGAAGATATGTTGAGAGCTTGTGTGTTGTCTTCCAGAGGTTCATGGGAGTCATGGTTACCTCTAGCAGAATTTACATATAATAATAGCTATCAAGAAAGTATCAAAATGGCACCTTTTGAGGCTTTGTATGGACGAAAGTGTAGAACACCTTTAAACTGGATTGAGCCAGGGGAAAGAAGGTATTATGGTATTGACTTCGTGGAAGAAGCCGAAAAGAAAGTTCATATCATTCAGCAAAATATAAGAGCAGCTCAGTCACGTCAGAAAAGTTATACGGATAAAAGAAGGAGACCACTTGTGTTTGAAGTTGGTGACTATGTTTATCTGAAAGTCACGCCAATGAAGAAGAAGCGGTTTGGATTACGCAGAAAGCTTGCCGCAAGATTTGTCGGACCCTACAAAATCTTGGAAAGGAAGGGTCCAGTGGCTTACAAATTGGAATTACCAGAATCAATGGATGCTATATTCCCAGTTTTTCACGTATCACATCTCAAGAAATGTTTACGCATTCCAGAGGAAATAATTGAACCTCGAGGCATAAAACTTAAGTCAGATCTAGTGTATCGTGAGCAGCCAGTTCGAGTTTTGGATTCCAAAGAAAGGGCTACTCGGAACAGTGTGGTGAAAACATATAAAATACAATGGAGTCATCATGATGAGGGAGATGCATCGTGGGAAACAGGTGAATACCTACAAAAAGCATACGAAGATTTTTATAATAAATGGTTCGTAACCCAAATCTCGGGACGAGATTTTTATAAGGATGGAGGGTTGTAACACTTCGGTGTTACGCAATGCATTTGCATGGCAATCATACTGCATGGCATTTCATGTCATCATAATCATGTGTGATAATGCTATAATTTGAATCAAATAAAAGCTTGAAAATAATATATGTAATGAACTATATTAATATGATAATCACATTACACCAAAAATCTTGCAACTATAAATTTTACATCACTTGGAACCTTAGTTCAATTTTTGGAGCAGCTAGATGACTCAAATTTTGTCGAAAACCTGTTCAAAAATATTGAGTAAAAATATTCAAAAATATCCCCTATTTTAGCTTTTATTCTGCCATTCAAAATCTATTGGGAATTTTATTTGGCTCCTTAACCCAAGTTGTAGAGAATTAAATTTTGAACAACTTTTGTTTTGGGGGCAATTTGTGAAAATGTCTTTTTCATCTTCAAAATTTGAATTTGAATCAAATAATAAAATCTGGAATTTTATTTAGAAAAGAAAATCACTTTTTCAGCCTTATCGGGCCGCCGCCCCACTTCCGGCCCAGCGACCGAAGCCGGCCCGGTCCAGCCGACCGCGCGCTCGCCCGCTCGCCCGCGCGTCGTGGCCGCTCGCCAGCGCGCGCCGCGACACGCACGCGCCCGCGCAGACGCCGCGCGCCCCGTGGCCGTCATGCGCCGCTCGCCGTCACCATCTGGCCGCCGGTGGCCCCCGCCAGCGCGCGCCCCGCTCTTCTAAGCCGCCTGCGCTCCGCACCCACTCCCCCATTCCGAAATTCCTCACCCCGGCCCTCCTCCGCTCTCTGCCGCACGAACGCCGCACCCGCCGGCCAAATTGGCCGACGGTGAGCCACCATTGCTCTCCTCTTCGCGCACCCAGCTTCGCCCCCTTCTCCGGCATCCCGTGCGCACCTTGTTGCCGCCTTCCGAGCCCAGTAGGTGCGGACCCCGTGTTTTCGCCGTCGACGGCCATGGCGCCACCGCGCGCGGCCTCCCGCGGAAGCGACTCCCCGCTACCCCTCTCGTTTCCCTAGCACCGAAAACGGGTTCGCCTTCTCGTCGCGGTTCTCGTGCGCGCCACGCTCCGCCCGCTCGCGACCGGAAATGGCCGTTGGCCGTTGGCAGTCGCCGTGCTGCCGCGGCCAAGGTCGCCGGCGTGGCGTGGCCACGGTCGCGCCCGACCGCGCGGGGCCAGGCCGGCCTTGGGCCGAAGCCCGAGCCGGCCCGGCTCGCCCTTCTCTCCCCGCGCGCGTGAGCAGGCCGTGAACAGCCGTGGGCCGCTTGTTTTCCCGGGCCGGCCCAGCGTCGTATAAAGAATTTCATTTCCATTTTTCTTTTTATTATTCTTGATAAAAATGCTTTGGACAATATTTTTTTTAGCAGTCATTTCAGCTCCAAAAATTGTGAAATAAATTTCTCTAGATGCAATGGAACCAGATCTATGATATGAAATTATTGCATGTCAAATTTGAGATACTTTTTTGTAGAGTTTTTAATTAACTATTGAAATGGCTGTTTTCTTGTTAATTGCTTAATAAATCCTAGAAAAATCAGAAAAATATGATTCCAAGTTTATTAATCTTTTTATGCCATGTACTTGCTGTGGAAATTTTATCTCATGCCTGTTCTATAGAAAAATGTTGAAGTGTAGTTCAAGTGCCTTTAATGGCTGATTTTTGTTATTTTTGCTAGAGAGCAAACTTTGTATAAAACATGCATGTGATAATTTTTATACAGTCATAGTATGCTATGAAGAATCTAGGAAAAATATTAATTCTGTTGTTTGACACTTTTCATAGTACAAAGTAATTTCATGCTCATTTTTATGCCATAGCTTGTCATTTTTGTGTAGGATAGTTTACTTATCCAAATGCCATGAAATTTTTATGGTAGTCTATTTAGAGTAGTATTATGCTACTGTAATTTTCTTAGATTTTTAGGAGCATCAGAAATATATGTTGCTATTCAAACCTACTATTATTACTTAGGGTTTAAGCAAGTATTGCTTTAAGTGTGATTAAGAAATTAGTAAAGCTTTGGTGTATCTTTGAAGCATTTCATAAGGTAGGTTAACTTAACATAATAGTAGTAGAAGAGAATGCAGTAGATGACATGTGCTTGTAGTATATAGTTTCTGGATGATGTTGACTACCTTGCATTTCAACATATTCATTGCATTCATCTCCTTCGATGCACACTTGCATAATCACTTACGCGCATTGCATCATACAGGATCGCAAACCGAGAACCTAGTCATCTTGCCCGAGGAGCCAGAGGAGCAGATCGAGGTGCAGCAGCAAGAGGTGACAGAAGCCGAAGAAGAGGTCGGTGAAGATCTCCCGGAGTGCCCCGATCACCGTCCAAGCTCCTTCGAGAGAGGCAAGCCCTGGAGCATTTCTCTCCCGGTTTGCAAATAATTTATTATTAACTTTACTTAATTTGATGCATTACGTTTAGGAGTTGTTTGCAAACGTTGCTGTATTATACCTTGCTTACCTTTGTTATACTATATCCTTGTTACCCTGGTATCCGCAGTCGAGTCAATGCTTAGCTTGCTTAGACCGGTAGAAGTCGGGTGATTTCCTATCACCTGCGAGCTCTAGGTGGTTACTTGGATCTGTTTGGTTGACTATGAAGTCATGGTATAACTAAGTGTGAAATGAAATTGAGACCGGGCGGAAACTTGCAGGGTTTCAGACTGTAGTGTTTTCCGTCTGTGTCGGTTAAGGACCGTCCGTTGTTGTCCCTCGGGTCATGTTGAACGCATGCCTCACATTTAGCTGGCCGGATAAAGTACCTTCCGACCGTGAAACTGGGAGATTATTCGGGCCGAGTGGATTGCCCGCAACGCACTGTACCGGAGCAGTAGTGGCAGGATACGGGGGCGCGATGATAAGGCCAAAGAGCAGTCGGGCGGCCCCCGGGTACAAGTGGTTCCTAGCAAGCTCGCGACTTTACCTGAATGGTTGACTCGGCGACCAACACCTCACTTTAGCGGGTGAGTGAGGTTTGTGTGAGGAATATCTTGCCAGCTGGTTCATAATCGATTCGAATCGCCATCGTTCACTGGATAGTGAACACTTGACTTGAGCTACTTCATCGTAGTGATATTGATGGAACACTTGGACAGTTATATGAATTATGACTTAATGGAAGTTGTTAATGATCATTGGTTATCATTGCCTGTTTAATTACATATTACTTTAGTACAGGTGCAAATGTAGTTGACAGGTTAATAAAGCTTTAATTTGATGCAAAGCTTTTGTAAAGGTTTTTCCTAAATGCTAAAAATGCCTTTTGCAAATGAGTCAGCTACCCCACCAAAAAGCCTATCATGATTCCTTGGTGTCTTTTATTTCTGGTTTATGACGGGTAAGTCTAGCTGAGTACCTTCTCGTACTCAGGGCTTTGTTCCCACTTGTTGCAGATGGACAGATGTACTATGGCTATTGTATCAACTGTCTCTACCCTGCAATGGGCGAAGCATAGGACCATGGGCAATGGTCATTCGCTACTTCTCGTCTGATGCTTTTGCTAGAGATGGTCACAAGCTGGCACTTTATTTAAAAATGTTGTGTGTGTGCGTGATTTGAACTACCGCTTCCGCTACTTTTATTCAGACCTGTTTTGTAATAACTATGTTTAAACTCCGATGTATTTTATGCCGCGAACATTTATGTAACTTATGATGGTGACCGCTAAACTTAGTACGATCTTGGCTGTTATGCGAAATGGTTTGAAATCCGTCGAGATTTCACGGACTACCGGGTTATACGGGCTTAAGTTTGTTAAATTGTCCTTCCGTTGGATGATTTTCCTACTTAATCTCGTATAATTGGGCGGTTCTGTTACAACTACCCTCCTATTCAAAATATATATTTGTGCTTGTTGGTTGTGCTAATTGAGTGCTTTATGTTGTACCCTTATGGGATAGCAAATCTTAATACTTGCACCTTTTTTTAAAAAAATATAACACCTTAATAAACAAAACATCACTCAATAGATCTAACATCTAATGCTTTCTTTCTCATCTCAACCAATAGATGCCTCCTAAGCTAGCTACTCGCTCCCAACCAAGTGGCCGTGCAGCTAGCAGGCAAAGTCAAAATCCAGTTGATAGTCAAGCCAATGCAAATGCTGATGGTGTCCGTAAAGATGAAGTGAGTCAGACTGGGAACCATAATGGAGAAGACGAGTTGCCCCCTCCTCCATCAATTGACTTAGCATAAGTCATGGCAACTCAAACTCGCCTTTTGGAGACTTTAGCCCAAGGCATGAACCGCCCTAGGAACAACCATGGAGCTAGAGTCCAGGACAAAATGACTGAGTTCATGAGGCTTAAGCCACCCACCTTTGCTGGATCTGACAACCCCATGGAAGCATATGATTGGCTTAAGGTCATTGAAAGGAAGTTGGACACAATCCACTGCAATAGAAGGGATAGAGTTCTGTTAGCAACTCACCAGCTGACAGGAATCGCCCTTTCATGGTGGGAAGACTATAGTGGAGCTATGGACAATGCCAACACTATCACATGGCAAGAATTTGTGGAAGAATTCCACCGGTGCCATATTCTAGATGGAATCATGAAGTTAAAGGCTGATGAATTTCGCAACTAGAAGCAAGGAAACAAAACTCTGAGTGAATATATCTTTTAGTTCACTGAGTTATCCCGCTATGGCCTAGAATTGGTCAACACTGATGCCAAGAAGCAGACAAAGTTCATAGAAGGACTGATCTGTGATTTGAGGACTCTTATGACCTCACAGATCTATCCAGACTTTAACACCTTGATGAACAGAACCATTCTAACTGATGTGGCCAAAACTGAAGAAAGGAAGAAAAACAAGTGCAAGTTCTTAGAGCGCAAAGTTCAAGAAGAGGTTAGATCCTAGAGGCAGAAAACATTTAGCCAACCAAGCCAGCGAACTCAAGCCCCAATGCAGTTTCACTCTCCTGCAAGTGCCTCTAACCAGATGCAGCCATCATATCAGCCCAAGACAACTTATCAGAATCAGACTTATGGCAAGACCCAATAAAATAGCATCGGTCAAGTCACCAACAATGGCAAAGCATGCTTTCATTGCCATGAGACTGGATACTACGTCGCTAACTGTCCTTATAAGAACAACCCAGCAGTATCCACTCAGTCCCACACTATTAGTGGACCAAGACCTGCAGTGTCTGGAGCCAACTGTGGTGTCCCTCGTAACAACACCAACAACAGCCAGATGGTGAAGCAACCTCAACAATCCTATGGCCGAGCTCGTGTCAACCACATTCATGCTCAGGATGCTCAGACTGCTTCAGGAGTGGTACTTGGTGAGTTCTTAGTCAATTCAGTACTTGCAACAGTATTGTTTGATTCTGGAGCATCACATTCATTCATATCATCAAGTTTTGCTGAGAAGTATAAAATACCCACAGTACTACTAAAGTTACCCCTAATAAACCGAACACCTGGGTCTGACATCAAATGTCATCTAGGTTGTTTAAATGTAAGGATCATTTTAAGTGGGATAATTTTTCTAGCAGACTTAGTAGTGCTCAAGTCTAAAGGAATAGATGTTATCCTTGGAATGGATTGGTTAACACGACACAATGGAGTTATTAGTTGTGCAACCAAGGAAATATCATTAGTTAACCAAGAAGGGATTAAGGTGAAATGCCAAACCCGAGGATCTAAAGTCAACCTAATGGTCTTCAACTTAGATGAAAGGACCATAGAAGAAGTGCCAGTAGTGCAACAATACCCTGATGTATTCCCTGAGGAACTACCTGGAATGCCACCAGATAGGGATATAGAGTTCATCATTGATCTTATCCTTGGAATTGCTCCCATAGCCAAGAGACCTTACAGAATGTCCCCTGCAGAGTTAGCTAAATTAAAGGAGCAATTGAGAGAATTGCAACAAAAAGGTTATATCAGGCCTAGTTCCTCACCATGGGGAGCCCCAATCTTGTTTGTAAAGAAGAAAGATGGAAGTATGAGGATGTGTGTGGAATATAGATCCCTAAATGAAGTCACCATCAAGAATAAATATCCCCTACCAAGGATAGATGACCTCTTTGATCCGTTTAAAGGAGCCAAGTATTTCTCCAAGATTGATTTGAGATCAGGTTACCACCAACTCAAGATCAAGAACAGTGATGTTCTCAAAATAGCCTTTGTAACAAGATATGGGCAATATGAGTTTACAGTGATGTCCTTTGGATTAACCAATGTCCCTGCTTATTTCATGAACCTCATGAACAAGGTATTCATGGAGGAGCTAGATAAGTTTATTGTAGTCTTCATTGATGACATACTTATCTACTCTAAGAGTGCTGAAGAACATGAGCAAGACTTGAGAGTAGTGCTAGAAAAGCTAAGAAGACACAAGTTGTATGCTAAATTCAGCAAGTGTGAATTTTGGCTTGAGAAAGTTGCATTTCTAGGTCATATCCTGACAGCGGAAGGAGTTGCAGTGGACCCTGAGAAAGTGGAAGCCGTCTCTCATTGGCAACAACCCACAAATGTTAGTGAAGTTAGAAGTTTTCTTGGATTAGCTGGATATTACCGAAGGTTCATAGAAGGATTTTCTAAGATAGCCAGACCTATGATAGAGCTTCTCAGAAAAGATAAGAAATTTACCTGGACAGAGTCATATGAGAAGAGTTTCCAAGAATTGAAGAAGAGATTGACAGCAGCACCTGTGTTAACTTTACCAGACATTCACCAAGATTTTATCATATATTGTGATGCCTCAAGACAAGGTTTAGGATGTGTTCTCATGCAAGGAGGAAAGGTTGTAGCTTATGCATCCTGGCAGCTTAGACCTCATGAGCAAAATTACCCTACCCATGATTTGGAGTTAGAAGCTGTAGTGCATACTCTCAAGATTTGGAGACACTATCTCATTGGGAACAAGTGTGAAATCTACACGGATCACAAGAGTTTGAAGTATATCTTCACTCAGTCAGACTTGAACCTAAGGCAGATGGTTGGAGTTAATCAAGGACTACAACCTCGAGATTCATTACCACCCAGGAAGGGCCAATGTGGTAGCAGATGCCCTAAGTAGAAGATCATATAGTCAACAGTTAGTGTCCAAAAACACTCATCTACAAGAAGAGATATCACAGTTGAACATGCACATAGTATGCCAACCTCAAAATGGCAGTCTAAAGGTGCAACCAACTCTAGAGGAAGAAATTAAGAAGGCACAACATAGGGATAAAGATCTGATGAAGATTCGTGAGCAAACTAGAGAAAATAAAGCCCCATACTTCAAAGTGGATGACAAAGGAACCTTGTGGTATAAGGATAGAATTTGTGTGCCCAAGGTAGGGAAGTTTCAAGAACTAATCCTTGATGAAGCTCATAACTCAGCATACTCTATCCACCCTGGTGCCACCAAGATGTATATGGACCTAAAAGAAAGATTGGTGGAATGGCATGAAAGCAGATGTGGAACGATTTGTTGCACAATGTGATGTTTGCCAAAGGGTTAAAGCAGAGCATCAGAAACCAGTAGGTTTGCTCCAACCATTGCCTATTCCAGTTTGGAAGTGGGATGAGATAGGCATGGATTTTGTGAATGGATTACCCAAAACTCAAAAAGGGAATGATTCAATATGGGTAATAGTGGACCATCTTACCAAAGTTGCTCACTTTATACCTGTGCACACCAAGTATAGTGGAGACAAGCTAGCACAGTTATATGTGGATAATATAGTAAAACTACATGGTATGCCAAGTAAGATTGTATCTGACCGAGGTACACAATTCACCTCTAAGTTTTGAAAAAGACTGCATGAAGCCATGGGCACCAAGCTAGATTTTAGCTCAGCCTATCACCCCCAGACAGATGGTCAAACCGAAAGAGTAAATCAAATCATGGAAGATATGCTGAGAGCATGTGTGCTTACCTATGGTAAAGATTGGGAGAAGAGCCTATCTTATGCAGAGTTCTCATACAACAATAGTTATCAAGCCAGCTTAGGTATGTCACCTTTTGAAGCCCTATATGGAAGAAAATGTAGGACCCCATTGATGTGGTCAGAGGTTGGAGAACGGACCTTGCTTAAACCTTCCCTCATAAAGGAAGCAGAAGACCGTGTGGCAGAGATCAGAGAAAAATTAAAAGAGGCACAATCACGTCAGAAGAGCTATTCTGATAAAAGAAGAAGACAACTAAGTTTTGTAGTTGGAGATTTTGTGTACCTCAAAGTTTCCCCAATTCAAGGGACTCGAAGGTTTCAAGTTAGGAGCAAGCTAGCACCCTGGTATATTAGACCATATCAAGTGTTACAAAGAATTGGAGCTGTAGCTTACCATATTCGGTTACCTGAAGAAATGTCAGATATACACAATGTGTTCCATGTTTCCCAATTGAAGAAATGCCTTAGAGTGCCAAAGGAACAAATATCACCAGATACTATTGATTTACAAGATGATCCAAGATATCAAGAAGTGCAATAAAAATATTAGACACAATCACCAAGCAAACAAGAACGACAACAGTCCGAATTTGTCGTGTTCAGTGGAGTAGGCACACTGAAGCAGAAGCAACATGGGAAAGAGAAGATGCCCTGAGAAAGGAGTTTCCCCATCTGTTTAGGAACCAGGCGAATCTCGAGGACGAGATTCATTTTAAGTGGGGTAGGTTTGTAACATCTCAAAAATTCACATTAAAAAATCACTCGCATTAAGAATTATTTTGAAATGTATTTTAAAAACTATAAGTCATCTAAGCTCTATATCCCTCCAAATCTTGTCCATCTTATATCCATCCCAATTACCTCTATTCAATTTATATCCTACTCCGTGGCATCGGCATCATCCGCCCGTTCCTCACCTCTCTCTCTCGCTCGCTTCGCCCGATGCCCAGCAACGGCGCGTGCGTCGACCCCACCACCATCGCCACCGCAGCGTACCTGCGCCCGGCCCCCCTCGCCGAGTGTAGCCGCTCGCACGCCACCGCGACATGTTAGCCCCACCACCTTCACCTCGCTGCTTGCACCAGGGGACCCACCTACCTCTCCTTTCTCCTTCGCGTGCAGTAATAGCCAGCAAAAGCAAATAGAGCAAGGCAAGCACGTATGCAGACAATCACCCACATTTACCATTTACCATGCAAGCATACAAGCAAGTGTCAGCAGTGCACCCACACATACACGTATACCAATAGCTCATCCATGCATGCAAATTAGGCACCGGCCATGCATGCAAATTAGGCACCGACTATGCATGCAAATTAGGCACCATCGCCTCACTACGCGCCGCACCGCCCAAGCATCCGACCACAGCGATGCCATTGGAGGTAAGCAAGCAAGCTAGTGGCACATCCCCGCTTCCTGGCTTATAAAAAGGCACGTCGGGTTGCTCTCCCACAGCAGCACGCTCAGCTCATCACTCGCTTGCCTGCTCTCGCTTCACTTGCCTCGCGTATACCGTATACGGCCGTACGCATGAGTCGGGCTCGACCGTCATCGCACAATGAGGTGAGCAGCCCATGAGCATCCCCTTGCTCTTCTCTTTCTCCCTGTGGTCTTCTCTTTACTTCCTTTCTTGCCCTTGCTTGTGCCGAGCCGCTCTCGAGCTCCACGAGCTCAACCATGGCGTCGTCTATGTAGGAAGCAAGAAAAAGACCCTTGCTAGCTTCTCTGTCTCTCTCTCCCTTCCCATGCATGTGTGTATGACGTGTGGGTTCTACGCTACAACTTCATCCAAATAGCACACGCACAGCTGTAAGGTCCAAATGGCTAGAGGGGGTTGAATAGCCTATTTAAATTTTCTACAAGATTTACTAAACAACAAGTTAGTAAATAAGATGACGAAGCTAATTCTAGCACTAGCTCAACTACTTTTATGCAAGCCACAAATACAATTCTAGTGCAAGGCTATGATCTCTAGTTCACACCAACAACGCTAAGTCTCTAAACTAATTACCCCTGAGTGATAAGCTATTTTAATCAAGCTAAACAAGGCAAAGAACAATAAGTAAAGGAGTGAGCTTGAATAGAATACCAACGTTGATGAGAAGAGATATGTCCAATGTACCAATCAATCAACGTGATCACATACACAAATGAAATCCTCGGCAATAAGATGACAAGATTTTTTACCGAGGTTCACTTGCTTCCCGGCAAGCTACTCCTCGTTGTGGCAATGCACCCACTTGATGGATCGTGAGCTAATCAACTATCAAGAGTTGAACCCTCAGCGGGTGCCGCACATCCACTCACAAGATGGGGATCCTCCAAGCCATGAGCTCCACTAGAGTAGCCAATTCATGAACTCCTGCGGGAAAGGCTCAAGAACTCCTCACAATCGCTTGGTGAGGCTCAAAATAATCTCCAATCATGAGCTCAACACCACCGCTGCTCCAAGCCATCTAGGGTGTCGAGAAACACCCAAGAGTAACAAGCAATCCGCAGCAAACTCAAGAATCAAGTGCCACTAGATGTAACTCTCAATGCAATGCACTTGAATCTCACTCAATCTCTCTAGAGTATGCAACCAAGCAAGGAGATGAGTGGAGAGGAAGGTTCTCTAGCTCAAAGTGTGCCTCAATATCTCAAATGTGCAAGAGTAAACCCCCAAGGTCTGGCCACCTCTTATTTATAGACGTACTCCTTCGAAAAGAGCCGTTGAGCTGAAATTGTGCACGACAGACGCGTCTGTCGCACACCGACAGACGCTGCACAGTGCGTCTGACACCACTCGAAGCTGCCATGTGTCCTCGAGCCTTCAAAATCCATTGGTTATGAATAGTAGCGACAGACGCGTCCTTCAGTTTTGGCCTCAGCGTCCGTCGCGTCGAAGTACGCACTCCAGTAAGCTCCATTTCACGAAAACGATCGACAGACGTGTCTGGTGCTCAGCACCACCGCGTCTGTCGCCACCTCCGCTGCAAGCCGAAGCAAGGGTGGTCCGACAGACGTGTCTATCGCCCCCCGTGGCCGCGTCGGTCGCCCCCCGTGGCCGCGTCTGTCTCCCTCGAGGCCGCGTCTATCGCCCCTGAGGCCGCGTCTGTCGCCCTCCGTGGCCGCGTCTGTCGCCCCCCATGGCCGCGTCTGTCGTAGCATCCGTCGCAGACCACCCGGCGCTAAAACGGTCATATCTCTTAGCTCCAAACTCCGATTTCAATGATCTTGGACATTTTGGAAAGCTTACTCAGAGGGCTACACAACCCACTAAAGTACTTAATTCAGTTCACAATGGATTAAAACAGTATTCCACTCGAAGAGCCATCCTAGTGTCCGGAGAACACCGAAAGACCTTTCTCTCTTCTCCAAGTTGATCAACACCAACTCCAACACCTTCGCAAACATGCTAACACCACCATGTGAAAACCGTCATATGCTTGTGTGTTAGCATTTTTACAATCATTTTCTCGAAGGAGTTATGTTATCTCTCTTTACTAGATCCTAATGCATATGCTAAAGATGATGACCTAGTAGCACTTGATTCACGAGCTAACCGTGATTGCCCCTCTTGATAGTCGGCTATCAATCCTAAACCCGGTCAATCACTTCTCTACTCATCTTAGACTGGCAAAAGCAAACCCTATGATTATACCTTTGCCTTGATCACTTTGTTCCATGTCCATCTCCTTATGCTTGATCACCATGACCATCATTTCATGTCCATGCACCATCTCTTTGTGATCTTGTGGCCACCACTCCATGCCACATACACCTTCATCACATGTGTTGCTTATGCCTAGCTCAAACTACTAAACACATGGCATTAGCAACTTGGTGTCATTAATTACCAAAACCAAACTTGGGCTTTCAATCTCCCCCTTTTTGGTAATTGATGACAACCATCACAAAGATATGAAATGAAATCATATTTTGGTTTTGGTAGTACTAGCTCCCCCTACATATGTGCTTCCATGAGTTTGGTTCAATTTTGCACATATGCATGAAATGGAGTTTTGGGAGAGTTACTACTACCAAAATGATGCTAAGGTATATAGAATGGACCTTTGAAGCGTGATACCATCGGAGTTACCAATATATACCATCCTTAGCACCAATGTGGCTAGACACCACTTGTAATACCTCACTTGTAAAGATCACAAACACTAAAATACCTCGTGAGATCAACATTATAAGCAAAGGTGTCTAGATACCACTTGTGAAGCTACTCTCAATGATTCACCATTCAAGATCTATTTCTAGCATTCACCACATAATCATGAATATGAATTTAAGCTTTGCAATGCAACAATTCATTATGTTAGTGCACATACAAATTCAACAAATGATTCATGAGTGAAACAATCTTGCATTCCGCGAAGGGAATGCCACAGATTCGACATGTAATAGATGAACAAGTTCATGCCATTACCCAAATCTCAGTCGAATAACAGAGTCATACACGAATATCAGAGTACAAATAGAAGGTTTACATTAATTATTATCATCGCCACGCAGGGCGGAACATGCTCACACACAGCATATGGAACAGCTTCTCGTAGACAGCAGTGAAAACTAGGACTCCTCGCACCAAGCTTGAGTGCAGGGCGAACCCCTACTCCTCCCAGCCATCCTCCTTGTCGTACTCGGGCTCCGAGCCTGCCAAAAATCTATCAGTACACTTGGTACTGGCCACGCATCGCCCACCCAATGATGCATTTGCTTTGTGGAACTGGATGCAATTGGGGTTGAGAAGAGAAACCTATCTTTTGGCTGTGGTTTCCTATGTGAGTAATCAATATTTTAATAATATAAGTTTATCAAATATTAACACATCTCATTCACATACGTTATCCCATCCCAACACACATCTCCACATCACATCTCATCTCACTCTCTCATCGGCATGGACAACTCCCTCTCGTCCATGTCTCAACGGCCTCAGCCGGAACACTACTCTGCAACCCAGGGAAGGTAGAAGGACTCCTCTCTCTAGTCAAGTGAAGCTGTACTTAGGAAAGGTCCATAGCCGAATGGTTCGGCATATGTATCGATCGATCAACCAGAAACTCTGCAGAGGTTTACACATCCCACAAGATAGCTATCCTCGACGACGCCTTGTCTAAGCTGATTTCGGGCCGCCTTTCGACTAGAAACGGTACCACCCTATCACTCAGAACTGGGCCGTGTCGGAGTACCACCGACACGCTGAGACTATGAGACGTAGTACTTGGCCCCTGAGTACTATGCTGTCTTGGGAGGGTGTGGGTCCTCATGCCCGTACCTCCCTACACTATCCGCTAACCTCTCAATAGTAGTGGCACCGAGCTGGCAAGTCGAACGTCCGTCTCCTCCCCACAGAAGCGAGTAGGTGTGCAAGGATTCCTAAGACCCGGTCCACGGACATATCAGTCCTTAGGGTGACTAAGCAGGATATCTTCACAAGGGGAAAACTGTTTTTCGCTCAACAGAACACCCGGCACCCCATGCCATCACAGCACCTCCCATCCTAGGGCTTCATCGCATGAAGACACTCCACCCTGGGACCTCTCCCTATCACATGTACCCGCCACAGGCACCTCACATGGCGAACGCCTAGGTAGCATCCTCCGGCAAGACTTGTCCTCATGACTCGTCGTAGATCCTGCTCGGTCGACTCGACCCTCACTATACACACTTCTTGATCATGTCCTTGATGTACTTGCCTTGACTAACAAAGGTGCCATTCTTTATTTGTTTGATTTGAAGTCCAAGGAAGTAACTAAGCTCTCCAATCATGGACATCTCAAACTCATTTGCCATCATTTTTCCAAACTCTTCACAAAAATCTTGATTGGTTGATCCAAAAATGATATCATCCACATAGATTTGCAACACAAACAAGTCATTTCCAAGCTTCTTAGTGAAGAGAGTGGTGTCAACCTTTCCCATCTTGAATCCTTTAGAGAGAAGAAAATCCATCAATCTTTCATACCATGCTCTAGGTGCTTGCTTCAAACCATACAATGCCTTCTTTAGCTTGAAAACATGGTCGGGCTTCTTGTCATCTTCAAAACCGGGAGGTTGCTCAACATATACTTCTTCATTAATGTAGCCATTGAGAAATGCACTTTTCATATCCATTTGATAGAGCTTGATGTTGTGTGTACAAGCATATGCTAATAAGATTTTTAATTGCCTCCAATCTTGCAACCGGTGCATATGTCTCACCAAAGTCAAGACCTTCAAATTGTGTGTAACCTTGTGCTATAAATCTTGCTTTGTTCCTCACAACCATTCCATCTTGATCTTGCTTGTTTCTAAAAACCCACTTAGTACCAATCACATTGTAGTTCTTTGGCCTCTCAACAAGCTCTCAAACTTGATTTCTAGTGAAGTTGTTTAGCTCTTCATGCATGGCATTAACCCAATCGGAATCTTTCAAAGCATCTTCTATTTTCTTAGGTTCTTCAAGTGACACAAATGAGTAGTGCTCACAAAAAGATGCCAATCTTGATCTAGTTTGAACACCACTTTGAATTCCACCAATGATTTGATCCAATGGATGATCTCTTGCAATGTTGGTAGGTTGGAGTATTGGGAGTTGATTGCTTCCACTTGCTTGACCTTGATCTTGAGCTTCATCGTGAGTACCACTTGAGCATGCTTGATTTGTATCAATTTGCACATCTTGATTAATCATTTGTATGTCACCATCATCATCAACTTGTCTCGGCCTTTATCACCAATGTCCATCTTCTTTATTGCATTTGACAATTGATCTCCTCTCACATCATCAAGGTTTTGAGCTTCATTTTGGGATCCTTGGGTTTCATCAAACTCAACATCATGAACTTCTTCCAAGGTGCCATTTGTGAGATTCCAAACTCTATATGCTTTGCTCGTGGTAGAATAACCCAGTAAGAACCCTTCATCACATTTCTTATCAAACTTGCTCAATCTAGTGCCTTTCTTGAGAATGTAGCATTTGCAACCAAACACTCTAAAGTATGCAATGTTGGGCTTTCTTCCATTCAATAGCTCATATGGTGTCTTCCCAAGCTTTCCATGGCAATAGAGACGGTTGCTACAATAGCAAGCCGTATTGATAGCTTCACTCCAAAATGAATGACTCACATTGTATTCACTAAGCATTGATCTAGCCATATCAATCAAGGTTCTATTTTTCCTTTCAACTACACCATTAGATTGAGGAGTGTATGTTGGAGAGAATTGATGTCCAATACCAAGATCATCACATAATTCCTCAATTCTTGTGTTCTTAAACTCACTACCATTGTCACTTCTAATCTTCTTGATAGTAGTCTCAAACTCATTTTGCACTCTCTTGACAAAAGACTTGAATAGATCATAAACATCTCTCTTGTCAAAGATAAAGAACACCCAAGTGTATCTAGTGTAGTGGTCCACTATCACAAAACTATACTTGTTGCCACCAATGCTAGTGTATGTTGTTGGCCCAAACAAGTCCATGTGCAATAACTCAAATGCCTTAGATGTGCTCATTTCACTCTTGCTAGGATGTGCATTTCTAACTTGTTTGCCGGCTTGACAAGCACTACAAGGTTTATCCTTCTCAAAGGTGACATCCTTCAAGCCTCTAACTAAGTCATGCCTCAAAAGTTTGTTCAATTGTTTCATTCCAACATGACTAAGCCTTCTATGCCACAACCATCCCATACTATATTTGCTAAGCAAGCATGATGTCAATTGTGTCTCACTATCATTGAAGTCAACCAAGTATAAGCTACCATATCTAAATCTTTTGAATATCAAATTTGATCCATCAACACTAATGACTTCAACATCATCACTACCAAATATGCACTTGAAACCAAGATCACAAAGTTGTGCCACCAAAAAAAGATTGTAATCCAAGCTCTCAACTAGCAATATATTAGATATGCTCATGTTATTTGAGATAGCAATTTTACCAAGTCCCTTGACCTTGCCTTTCTTGTTGTTGCCGAAAGTGATAGCATCAAAACCACCATTTTGACTTGTATCAATTGACTTGAACATACAAGAATCCCCGGTCATATGTTGAGTGCACCCACTATCAAGCACCCAATGCCTTCCTCCGGCTTTGTAATTGACCTACAAGACAAGATCAATTCTTTTTAGGTATCCAAACTTGTTTGGGTCCTTCAAGGTTAGTGACCAAGCTCTTTGGTACCCAAATAGCTTTCTTCTTTGAGCCCATCCATTGTGTACCAATGAACTTAGCATGAACACCATTAGTACCCTTGGTAAGTATATAGAAAGAATCAAGCTTAATTGAGGATACATTAGCATTTGATTTCTTGTTCATGCAATGTTGCTCTAGGTGACCAACTTGCTTGCAACTTTTTTAATAGCTACCATTGTTCTTCACAAAATGAGTCTTGTGAGGAGCAAAAGCGGCCTTGCCTTTCTTGGGGTTATAGCCCAATCCCTCTTTATAGAGAGAAGCTCTTTGGCTACCCAAGCACATAAGCAAGCGGTCCTCATCACCATAAGCCTTAGCTAAGGTGTGATTGAGCTCTTTTACCTTCTTCTTTAGGATCTCATTCTCAACTTTTAGTGTGGAATCAGAAGTGAAACCATCACTACTAGATGATGATGATATAGATGTGCTACATGAAGGGTTAGTGAGAGCAATAACAATAGGCTTATGAAAAGATTCATCAATTATATCACAAGATATGCCTATGTTGCAAGTTTTAGCTTTCTCAACATTAGTTGGCATGTTTTCACATTTTTCAACTAGAGAGGAATGAGCTTCTTCAAGCTTAGTGTGAGACTTTTGAAGCTTCTTATGGTCTACCTTTAGACTCTCATAAGATGCCCTAAGCTCATCAAGTTCTTGCATGAGGTTTTTCTTATCCTTAAGCAAGCCCTTGCACTCCTTTCTAGATTCTTTAAAATGTTGAGTGCAATCTTCTAGCATAGTGATTAGTTCATCTTTAATTAGATCATCATCACTATCACTATCACTAGCACTATCATGATCACTCTCATCGTCGGATGATAGCTTAGCGGCCTTAGCCATGAAGCATGATGGAGTGTCAAATATGGAGCTCTTCTCTTGAATAGCAATGCTAGCATGCCCCTTCTTTTTTGTAGTCCTCATCATCACTTGAGGAATCATCACTATCCCATGTATCAACATGAGAATCATTCTTTTTCTTGTGAGAGCTCTCCTTCTTTTCTTGCTTCTTCTTTTGCTTCTTCCTATCCTTCTTGATAGCATCTTCATCATTACTATCATAAGGACACTTGGCGATGTGATGATCCTTGCTATGACATCTAAAGCATCTCATAGTTTGCTCATTTTTCTTGGATGAGTTCTTCCTCCTCCTTGCACGATAACCTTTCTTCTTTATGAATTTACCAAATTGCTTGACAAAGAGAGCCATCTTCTCATCAATGTCATTATTATCACAAGAGCTTGAGTCTTCATCACTTGATGATTCAATCTTGGACTTGCCCTTATATGTGGTGGCTTTGAATGCCACACTCTTCTTCTTCTCATCATCCTTCTTCTCACTTTCTTTCTTCTTCTTCTTGACCAACTCCTCCTTCTCATCATCTTCTCTATAGAGAATTGATTGTCCTTCACTTCCTCTCCAAGTGTCTTGAGCTCATTTACAATGACTTGCAACCTATGAAACATCTCTGGCACACTCTCATCTTCTTGCATCTTGAAGCTAGAGAACTTTTCTTGGAGAATATAAGCTTTGGCGGTCTTGGTGCCTTCGGTGCCTTCAAATGTTTCTTCAAGCTTTGCCCAAGCATCATGATCAACTTCTATGTTCTTCACTTGCTCGAATGTCTTGTCATCTAGTGCCTCATGAAGAGCACTAATGACAATGTCATTGCATTGGAGCTTCTTCTCCACCGTTGTTGGTGCTTTCAGATTAGCAATCTCAAATTTGGTTTTGGTGACCTTCTACACTTCTCTATTGATTGACTTGAGGTGTGCGGTCATCTTAACCTTCTAATATGCCTAATTTGTACCATCAAAGTGAGGTGCCTTCTTGGTGTTGTTGATGTGCAAGCTTAATTGAGCCATTTCTTCTTTACCGTAGGTTGTTAAGCCTTAAATAAACTGTGCCTCAGCTCTGATACCACTTGAAAGATCCAAATGGCTATAAGGGGGGGTGAATAGCCTATTTAAATTTTCTACAAGCTTTACTAAACAACAAGTTAGTAAATAAGATGGAGAAGCTAATTCTAGCACTAGCTCAACTACTTTTATGCAAGCCACAAATACAATTCTAGTGCAAGGCTATGATCTCTAGTTCACACCAACAACGCTAAGTCTCTAAACTAATTACCTCTGAGTGATAAGCTATTTTACTCAAGCTAAACAAGGCAAAGAACAATAAGTAAAGGAGTGAGCTTGAATAGAATACCAACGTTGATGAGAAGAGATATGTCCAATGTACCAATCAATCAACGTGATCACATACACAATTGAAATCCTCGGCAATAAGATGACAAGATTTTTTACCGAGGTTCACTTGCTTCCCGGTAAGCTACTCCTCGTTGTGGCGATGCACCCACTTGATGGATCGCGAGCTAATCAACTATCAAGAGTTGAACTCTCAACGGGTGCCGCACATCCACTCACAAGATGGGGATCCTCCAAGCCACGAGTATGTTAGAGATACAGTAATTTCCTTGGCATTAGTGGCACAAGTATGGGTTCAACGGTAGTATAGGCGCCTATAATAAAAGAAACTAATTTGGTAGTAATGACCTAGGTAGTAATACTTGCAAGACTGCTTATATTAGATGTATCATGTCAAATAAATTTGGCTAACACATGCGCGAGCTATTGCACTCAAGCTCATTACATGATATTTAAGATTTTTCAAGGTTTTTGTTGAAATGGCCGAGGGCTTGTTCTTCTTTACTTTCTTTTTCGGGTTAGTGAGGCTGTTGTGTAATAACTAGGTGAGGCCATGTTCATCCGGCTTATAATTCATACTTTTCAACTTGTTTTTTCAGCCGGAACAATGTTTTTCTCTCACAACAAATCAGTCAATATTGTTTTTCAGCCGGCTTATCAGCACAACCGAAGGGGGCCAAAAGCTTGTGAAAGGTACTTTGACAAGTCCAGTTTATTCCTTTTTGACTCGGCTTTAACTATGATCTATCACCCTCACCCATATTTTGACGTTTATTAAGCACATTTCGAGTAGCCATGTTAGTACGTATGAATGACCATGGTTCAAACTGTCCAATGCAGTCATGGTTTGCAACCGTCCAGGACGAACAAGGTACTAAGCGTGCATAATTGTTTGTTTCCAATTCCAAAAAAAGCAGGGATCACCAAGTGAGTGTCGCAGCGTTTGGCGAATCACCAGGAAAGGGGACTCGAATACTCGATGTCAAGTCAAGATGCGTGTTGATCAAAAAACAAAAAAGAAGTCAGGATGCGTGTACCAGGCCACATCCGTGTGAAGGGCACTAGCGGCCATCGAAAAATTACTTCCTCGATCAGTGGGCCCCCACACCTCGTAATTCCCGCTGCTGCAGGAAATTAAAGTTTGCAATAGTGCAGTGCTGAGAATCTCGGTGCTTTCTCCTCGCTTTCCTGCTCCCACTGTCAAAAACCCACAAGTTTTCTTTTCTCTTTTTTTTTTTTGAAAATTAACCCCACAATGTTAAAAGGAACGCAGGGCCCGCACTAACCTGTTTTGTTCTGCTAGCGAGCCCAAAGGTAATCTCATTCCCAATATATCGCATTCCCAATAAAAACGTTACACTAACTATGCACGTCCATTGATCAAAAAAAAACTATGCACGTCCACCATGTATAGATCCATTCATATGCATATTTATTTGTTAGATCGGGTTGCAGAATATATTACATATTTTTCCTATCCTCCAAAATAAAAAACGGACTTGCTAGCGCCCGGAAGGCCGTCCAGGTTGCTAGCGTCCGGATGCTGCCGCGCATGTTACGTGAGCCTGCGCCCACCTGTTTTCGCGCACCCCACCACATGGACCCCACGCTGCTTCCTGCCTCTACCATCGCGCTCGCTCTATTTTGCCCGATGGCTGTCGCGCCCACACATGGGAAATCCACGTGAGTCCCAATCACCTGCCCCTCCTGCGGATGCACACCGCGGAGGCATCTACCAGCCTTAGGCCTATGCACGGTGACCCACAGCGGCGCCCCAGCAGCAGCGACATGCATCAATAGCAGGTGGGTCCCCATTGCAACATGTATAATATCTCGATCTACATTTGCAACATCCAGATAAAAACACTTGCAACATATGTCTGAAACACTTGCAACATACGTCTGAAACACCTGAATACACTTAAAAGCCATTGCAAAAACATATGAAATATCCAGATCTACTTTGCAACATCCAGATGAAACACTTGCAACATACGTATGAAACACCTAAAACACTTGAAACATACACTTGCAACATGCACGTTATGCAACATCCAGATATACTTCTGCAACATCCAAATGAAACACTTGAAACATACGTTTGAAACACCTGAAACATATGCTTGCAACATGAAACATATGCTTGCAACATGTGTATATAGCCATTGCAACATACACAACATCCAAATGAAACACTTGAACACATACATCTGAAACACGGCATCGCCGGCGGCCACGGCCTACCTTGAGGAGAACTACGGTAGCCAGCAAGCGACGCTCGAGTGCAGTGGAGAGCGAGGATGGCGGCAAGCAGGCGGCTCCGTGCGGTGGAGAGAGGAAGGATGGCGCCAGGTAGGTGTCGGGTGCGCCGCAGCGGTCGTCGTGGACCACGCCAGAATCTGCGACGCAGGCTCGACGGCGAGTGGTGGTGCCCCAGCGAGCGGCCCCCGCAGTGGAAGCAGCGGCGGCGGTCAGGCGGGTGCGGCCTCTCGCGATGAGGTGCCCCCCGCTGTTGGAGAAGGTCGCGGCGGGCTGGTGCTGTGCCCATGGCGAGGCGCACCTGCACCGAAGAACGTCATGGCGAGTGGCCCCACGCTGGAGAAGGCGAGCGGCAGACAACATGGTGGAATCTACCATGGCGGCGGTCGATGGCGTGGTGTGGTAGTGAAGAATGCCATGACGGGCGAGCGACCAAGATTGGGGAATCGACGTCGAGCAGTTGGTTTTTAACAGAGAATCGCGGCGGTGAAGAATGCTGCGACGGGCGAGCGACCAGGATTGAGGAATCGGCGTCCGGCAGTTATTTTTTAATAGAGAAGCGCAGGCCTGTTGGGCCGGTCCATTGCTGCCTCAGACTATTTTTATAGTACCAAGAAAAATGTTAAATATATTTCTCCAAAATAGGGTTCCAAAAAACATATAAAATATATTTCTCCAAAATAGGGGTCCAAAATGTTAAGCTGTACTTATAGATATGCACTCAATCTATTTTTATATTCTTTTAACCTAGAAAAAATAATATAGTACCGAGCAAAACATCTTAAATTTGGTCAAAATCTATATAAAATGTTATTAGTGTTTATGATACCAAATAAATAGTATATAGATTCTCCGTTGAATCTATTTTTACTTGTTAGTAGTATATATAGTTCGTATCATAAATACTAATATTATTCTTTTAAAAAATAATTAAGCTTTAGATAATTTGATGAAACTAAATTTATATTAGTACTCGCTTTTATATTACTCTTTCTAAATAAATTTAATTAAGTCTCTTCCATTCCAGCAAACCCATCATCACCGGGCTCCCAAGTCCCAACTGGGTCATGGTCATGGACTCCGCGTAGCGACGGGCGGAACACAAGTGACAAGCCCATTTGCTCTCTCTCTCTCTCTCTCTCCCCCCCCCCCCCCCCCCCCAAAACCCTCCTCCCACACCTTCACTCCACGCGTGCAGGTGACCCGGCGCATGCACCGCAATTATTGTACTCCTTGGCTGGGCTTCAGCAGTTCAGCCCTCAGCTTTTGCTGCAACCACCACATGCACATGCAGGTCTCTAATCTGCCCAGTCAACTAGCAAGTCTTCTCCCTTGGGCTCAATGCAGAGGTCCTAAATACTTCTGTTCGCATCAATCTTGACAAGCTTCATCTACTCCTACCTCACTCCTCACTGGTTGCTGCCCTCTTCTTTCGTCTCTCCTCGCCATCTCTTCAACGAGAGTGGCCACCTGCAAGATTGCTTCAGGTTAGTGACTCTGATTCTGCTATTTAATCCTCAAAAGGTTTTAGGGAAGTTGTGTTTACTACCAAATCTAACCTGGCGACTTTGTTGTGTAATGTATGTATGGCCTGAGCATATACATGTGGATTTTCTATCACATACTACTAGTTGTTGGTCCTTAGATACTCTTGTGTGCCATCGTTGCAATGGATGTTGATTGGTGTGGTAACAAACAGCAAGGTGACAAAAAACAAGTAGTAAAATCGTTTCGTGATACTATATTATTATCTCTGTTAATCTTTTTGTTTTAACAAGGAGTCATGTTAAATAGTTCCTGACCCTTAGTTGGTACTCTGCTATTTTTGTAATTTTGTCTCTCGTATTTGGATTAGTAAAGAGACGGATTCTTTCAGTTCTCTTCTTCTCAAGTAGTATTCTTGTAACATCTTAGTGCATGATTAAACCTATCCACATAATCCTGTCAGCCAGCACCCCCCACCCCCCCACCCCACCCCCCATCCCCACAATAGCAGTCTTTAATTTCAGTCTTAATTGAAGTATTCTGAAGTCATATCTTTTCTTTAAGAAAAGCTTTCTACCAGCCGTGCAGTAATATGTTTACAAAATATCAGTCAAGGTTTGACTATTTCCTTTTCACAGTGTGAAACTAGTCCTCCTTCCTATGTTTATGCAAAGTCTTCCTTGATAACCATGCACATGGAACATTTTGTTGCTGTCCGACCTCTGCTCTCAACCAATCCGCTGCCCAAATCAAATAGCAAATTGGTACCACTGAATTCCATAGTGACCAATGTGACATTACCTTACCTAAAACCTTTCAGAATTTCTTCTGAAATTGTACTTGAAATGCCAGCCTTAAGCAGTTGAAGACAATTGGTTTACTACAAGCTACATGAACTCTTCTTATTGCAGCATGGATTTTTTATATTTCAAATATTAAAAATGTTTTGATGGTCCATTGTCAGTCCAAATATGACACTTGACAGCAGTGTTTGCTATTGTGTAAATATTGAACCCGCATCCTTAGAAAAGTTCCTCTGAGTGAGTGCATGAAATTCCTTTTGTTTGGTTTTGTCTTTCAAATTGGGCATATGATGCTCTAAATGTTTCCTACCCATTCCCATATTATCATAATTTTTGTAGCTGCCAGATTGATTTTTTATTTACCACTATACTTTTCTGAAATCTCTGGATGTATAACTGACATGGTGTGTTTGTTGGTCTGGTCCCACATAGCAGAGTACAATAGATGCTGCATAAGGGTTTTGAAACTCTACATTGGAAGATAATGAATTTTGTCCCTGTTTTATTAAATACAGTAAAATGAGAATAATATGTGAGTGTCAGTATTATATTTTTACACCTGATGTTTATATGAGTAGATTCAGCAAAAGGTTCATAAGGTAGGATTGTGTGAATCCAAAAATCACCAGTATTTTTTAGTACTGGAGGATGTATATTTAATTGTTCATTAGTTGCTCATTGTCTTAAGTCAGTTTTTTTGAAGTGATACTAAATGTAACAGATATATGAATTATGAATGACGAACGACACAATACAAGGGAGGTGCCAACAGATTTCCCATGGAATCTAATAGAAGACATTACAAATGGTTTTGCGGTGCAGCAAAAGATTGGTAGTGGTGGATATGGGGTGGTTTACAAGGTATGGTTAATGATTTTTACTTCTGTCTTTTCAGTTTCATCTATCAATAAGGAAACTCCTGTAATCAAATATATGTGAAACAGGGAGTGCATCCAAATGGACAAGAGGTAGCTGTGAAAAAACTTCACCACATGCCAGGATTAGACGATGATCAGTTTCAAAATGAACTTCGAATCCTTACTGGAATTCGCCATCCAAACATTGTCCAGCTCGTTGGGAAAAGCTACATTGAGCGAGACAGATGTATCGAACACCAAGGCAGACTTGTACTCGCTACAATGATAGACAGGGCAATATGCTTGGAGTTTCTGCCTGAAGGAAGCCTTGAGAAGCATCTTTCTGGTACGAGATAATTTTGGTTAGTAAGCTAGTTAGTGTTGATCTCTTAAAAATGCTAGTTACATTTGATAGCATAATTCTGTAAACATGTGTCATTCGTTTTCTTCTACAGGTGAATGGACTGGACTTCGTTGGCATAGTCGCTACAAAATAATAAAGGGGATTTGTGATGGTTTGAAACACCTTCATGGAGAAAGAATTTTCCATCTTGACCTCAAACCTGCAAATATATTGCTTGACAAGGATATGGTGCCAAAAATTGCAGACTTCGGCTTATCAAGGCTCTTTCGTGGAACTCGTCAATCTCATACTACAGAAAGGCTTCTATGCACTATGTGAGTTAAATGATCCGTTCCTTATAGATCTGTCCCTTATTTTTTTCTTTTAAAAATTTTAGTATTTTTTCATTGCGCTTACACATGTGATATTTATGATATACACTACTACAAAAACTATTTGTAGAGACATCTCCTTTTTTTCAATAGAGGTGGCTCAATTTACAACCATCTCTAAAAAAACGGTTTCTGAAATGAGCTGCCTCTAGAAATGCATCATTTGTGGAGGCGGCTGGTATTTTTAGCCACCTCTATAAATGGCTCTATCTTTAGAGATGATTCTAGATTTAGCAGCCTCTAAAAACGGATTTCTAGAGGCGGCTGAATTTAGAGCAGTCTCTAAAAATCGATTTATAGAGATAGCTACATCTAGAACCTTCTCTAAAAATATGTGCGGTACAGCAAAATTCATAACTTTTTCAAATGAAGTCGGCTTATTAAACTTTATGTCAAAGTTGTATATCACATTGAGATCTATAACTTTTTAGTTGACAACTTATTCATTTCAAATCATTTGGATCCAACAAGTTCCATTTGAAGTTCTCACATGTTGAAATTAAAATTGTTCGAATTTTTCAAATGACCTCGGATGGAGAAATAGTTGCATTTTGCCTTTTCAATGTATTGTTTTATGTTTTTCTTATTGTATATTAGAAAGGAGATTACCTTGGGCCATCTTTTCTATGAAATAAGTTAATTAGGTTTACCTCACTCTTACTTACAATGTGATGCTTCAAATACATTTCAGTGGATACGCGCCACCAGAGTTTGTAGATAAGGGGAAAATCACAAACAAGTTTGATGTATTTAGTTTGGGTGTCATAATGATAAAAGTATTGGTAGGACCTGATGGCTACTCCACATATTATGATACGCTCGAGTCCCAAGACTTCATTGATCTGGTATGAGATGATGTCATTTCTAAATATGAGGACGACAATGGTCATTTTCTTGTAGTTTTGGGTCCTCACATTTTTATAGCAAGTCAGGTATGGTACGACATTTACTGATTCACTTCGGTTGCAGGTTCAAGAAAACTGGAAAGAAATGCTACTAGACGCCGAATGGAAAGATGCTTCGTATTTGGATGCGTATTGCAACCAAGTAAAGACTTGCACTGAGATCGCACTAAAGTGTGTGGAATCCAACAGCCACAAAAGGCCCACTATAGAGGATATCATCTCTATGTTGAATGAAACAGAAGAAACTATTGACGAAGTGTACAAGCAGCTATTTGTTGTCGAACCTTCACATCTCTGCTTCCCCTTCGAGCCAGATAAGCTCATTCCATGCCCAGTGCACCTAACCAACAACGCAGATCATGATATTGCCTACGAGATTCAGCCACATACACCAGATATTTTCGTCAGTTCGCTTCATGGCATTGTGCGTGCAAGATCCACTCAGACTTGCATTCTGAGTCTGACGATGCAAAAGCAACAGAAGCCACCCCAAAACCTGGATACAGTTCACATCGAGAGCGTTGTATCCAACTGGAACTCGTTTCACGCAGCCGAAGTGGTCCATGACCAGAGAAAAGCGGTGAAGATAACGAGCCTTTATGAGTGTGCAAGCCAGCTAGCATCCAAGGTATATTCTGTAAATTTGCTGCTCATCGAGGGTAAAAAAAATAATGGCACTATTTCCTGTGATATCATGTCCCTCGGACAACAAAAGCTAGAGGACAGAACTTATGTCTCCCCGTGCTAAAAAATGGATCGAGATCACATCATTTTTTTTCTATAAGGGGGAATTAATTGCATTATTTCCAGTGATATTAAATGTCCCTCCAGGTGTTTGGATCCTAGGTTAAAGTTTAGCCCTTGTCACATCGATGTTCGGATACTAATTAGGATGACTAAGCATGAGCTAATTATAAAACTAATTGCAGAAGCCGTGTCTAATTCACGAGATAAATCTATTAATAAGTCTAATTAATCCATTATTAGCATATATTTACTGTAGCACCACGTTATCGAATCATAGATTAGGCTTAATAGATTCGTCTTGCGAATTAGCCCTCATTTATGTAATTAGTTTTATAATTAATCTATGTTTAATACTTCTAATTAGCATCAAACATCCAATATGACGGGGCTAAACTTTAGCCCCCCTAGTATCCAAACATTCAAACGGGGCCTAAAGCGAAAGCGTGAAACTTATCACTCCCCATGCTAACCAATGGATTGAGATCACATCATTTTTCTTTTTCTGTAGTGAATTTATTTGTAATATACTTTTGCTCTGTTTAATTTGTCCTTGGGCGTCATTGTGCGACTGCTTGATTTCGTGGTGTTGTTACACCAATACAGCCGAGAATTGAGGTATATACATAATTTTATTTTTTCTGATTTTGCTCATAGTAATATGTGATGCTTGAATCTTTTGGTGGTAATTAGCGTTTGTTTGATTTGATCAGGTATTATCCCTGAACCGTACCGATACCATAGACGTGCATCCATTGGAGCCATGGTGCGTGCAAATATTGATTATTTACTCTCCATTGAAATGATATGGATCAGAACTGATTATTCGTGTTCATCAAGTTCTTGAACGCAACTGTCATTTGCTCTCACAGAACTTGTTATGTGGTACACGCAGGGTTCTAATAACATCTGGTGTGGCAGGTGGCATCGAAATTTGGAACTACAAGACCAGGGTAAGTGCTGCACAGACACTAGCTAGTCACTACTACATCCATACCAGGAATGGTAAAATAATTTTAGCTTTAGCTTAAGGTAAACCATATTAAATTTGACTAGCTTTATAAAATAGTATCAACATTCATGACTCCAAATAGATTCTATTAAATTACTGTATATTTCAATGATACTATCATGGTAAATATTAGTATCTTTTTATATAAATTTAGTGAAACTTTTGACTTGCCTCTATACTAGAATCACATCTTTCTGGGACACGGACTGCAGAGTGTACGTTATAATTCAAATACGTTACAATCTAAGGCCTTCTGTTTGGCTCCTGAATCCTGATAGAGACCGGCTTTGCCTATAACTGCTACAGCTCCGGCTCCACCAACCCAGAATCAACTAACAAAGGGGAAGAGCCGGTGAAGTTGGTTTTTCGGCTTCACCATCTCCAGCTACAGTAGAAATATTGTGGCTATAACAAAGTCAAACTCATTTTGGAATTAATATTTATAAAAGTACACCCACGAGAGCTAAATTCTTAAGGAATTACAACAATTTAAAGTGTATAGGACAGTTTTAAAAAATTACTACCTCCATCCCAAAAGGACACACTGTAGGTGCGTCCATAGTCAATTAATAATTTGACCAAATTTGTAAACAAGGTTATGACTCTAAATACCTACTCTCTCCGTTACAAAAGAATGCAATTCTAGGTTTTGGATAAGTCAAACTTTTCTTAGTTTGACTAAGTTGTTAGGAAAAAAATATCAACATTTATTCCCTTGAAAAATTATCACCATTCATTTCTTCAATTAAATTTACTATGTAAATACATCTCATAATCTATCTAATGATATTTATTTGGTATCGTAAATATCTTTACTTTTTTGTTTAGATTTGGTCAAACTTATAATTGTTTGACTCCTCAAGAAATGAGAATTGCATTGTTAGAGGACGAAAGGAGTAGATGAAATATATTTGATGATGAATCTAATGATTCTTATTTGGTATCATAAATATTTGTAGTTGTTTGTATGAATTTGGTCATATTTAACATATTTTAACTTAGTACTGTGCTAGAGTTGTATCTTTTTGGGATGGAGGAAATAGTTTGCAAGCTCAATTTTTATATAAAAAATTTGTCGCAGCCAAGAACAATAAAATTTGAGTAACTTATAACTTGCAGCAAGGAACTGCAGATCCGTAGTCGACGGTGCCTGTTTGTAATGTCTTAACAGCGATGGTGCCTGTTCGTAATGTCTTAGCTGTAACTTTCTTGAAGAAGTTTTATTAAAAATTCCAAAAGCAATACAGTGAGTAGATATAAAAGTCTTGAAAACAATTCTTCTATCTTCTGCATTACAAGAGACACAAAGCTAGCTGTCGTGGGGTCGGGAACCACGGCAAGCATCGTTGTTTGAATCGGTGTTAGAGTACGTGTCTCTGGCGGCTTGGGTGGACTCAAGAACACAAGAATCACAGAGGGGACACAACGGTTTATTCTAGTTCGGGCCGATCGATGCCCTTCTGGAGTCTTCTAGGTGGCAAAGGAGGTCTCCCCGAGGTGCACCTTCTGGAGTCTTCTTGGTGGTGAAGGAGGTCGGCTCCAGGGCTGACTTGTGGGCCCGGTAGCCCCCGAGCCCCTGGAGGCCGCAAAGGAGTTTGTCTCCTTACGTCATGCCCCGTGCATGACCCTGTCGGGGGTGTGGTTGACAGAGCCCACGCCCAAGGGGCAGCGCCGGGGAGCCCCGAGCCTTGATGGCTCGGGGCGTGTCTTCTTGTGCTCGGGCCTTAGCTGGCGTCGTAGACCGGGCAAAAGCCAAGGGCCAGGCTTGGGCTTCTCGTCGATCGGGAGCCTGAGGCTTGGGCGAGCCCTCGAGCCTCGAGCAGAGGTGGTGGCGTGCTTGGGCTCGGCCTGATTGCTCGGTCTGAGGGTGCGCGCGAGCGTACCCGATGGGTATAGCCCCTGAACCCCCAGGCGATCCTAGAAGGGTCGGTCCGGGGGTCCGTCGATCGGGAACCCTTGATCTCAGGACTTAACATACCCATATGTTCTCGTCACTAACCAAAGAAGAGAAAATTCCCTATATGCCCTAGAAAACTCACTTATTCCTTCTATGGCCCTGTCACACCTATTTTTAAGGACAAAAATATGATGCATAAAAGATTCATGTGCGTCCCAGGAAACGATCGCACATATAAGTAGACAAATTACATAGTATCATCACAGTGCTTATTACATAGCGAATAAATATTTAACACATATTCTTATACAATATATTGTAGCAACTAATAGTAGATCTCCAGCGGAAACTCCAAACACAGGGGACACGGTTGACAGGTTGACATCAAGTCTAGTACTCATTACGGTAATCATCTTCATATTCTTCATCTGTTATGGTGGAAATAGCAAGGGTGAGTCCATGTCGAACTCAACAAGTACAACACAGGGTTCTTGAGGTACAAAAGGCTAGACACTGTTTGACTGCGTTTAGCTTTTTATCATCATATATTTTGCAATGAAGTAGCATCAAGATAATATACTTCTCATTATTGAACCAATGATCAATTGTAATAAAGATAATGAATAGCATTAATGTGAGCATAATAGTATTCAACAGTAATTAAGCATGATATAACAATGGTGATCATCTATTCTGTAAGAATCCCCAAGGCCGCTCTATCCGTGAGCACGGCTAGTATACCAGTTTTTAACTCTGCGCAGAGGTGTACACTTTCACTGTGAGTCATGATTTCCAAATGCATGGGTTAATTACTCCCAAAACACTGAAAACCATATAAAATCATTCAAAAGTTCGCCTAACAAGTTAGGGCCATCAGATTCACTCGGCAGGCAGATGTAGGATCCCCTTTTCAAATGGCACAATTCCTTCTCGGCTATACTCATAGACTAGAGGTTGTCCTACACCCAACGTATCAAGCCTTTCTTACGCCAATTAAGGTAACCACTAACAAGCTAGAAAATATCTCTTGAACAACTAGAGCCAGAGCTATATAGCCCTCACAGCTGTACTGTCAATCCCGGTTATCACTTACAGGTAAGTTCTTACGGAGAGTAACTAGAGCGACAAACAACACAATACAACGCTCTAGTCCTCTTTTTCAACAGTAATAAAATCATATTAATAGTTGATTGCTCAATCCATTAATCAAATTACAAGATCATTGTTTCTAATTAAGCACTAGCAATAGCTACCCAAATGCATAACCCATAGGTGACAAGAAATTAAGATACCAATCGCTAAGTTATAATCTCTATGGTTGTCAAGGAAGACACATGCATATGAATAATATTTTCTGTGAATAGGACAACAAGGATGGTCCCATGTCATACTTGCCTTGATTAAAGCTTTCCTGATGATACTGCTGGTCTGGCTCAAAATAATACTCCTGATCGTCAAGAAACTACTCACCGTCTATACTCGATCATCAAGCATCAACACACAATCATCCGAGCAATCATACACGAAGCAAACAAAGAAACATAGTTAGAACAGTACATCAACAGTAACAAAACAACATAAAAAGTTTGTAAAACTCTTCTACACGTTACTACGATCACACAGACGTAAAGATCACGAAATTCGGATTTAAAACGTGAAAGATATGAATTTTCTAAGATTTTCTTTAGATAAATAATTACTTTAATATAAACTCGAAAATTAAATTTTCCAAACCTCCTATACAGCTATACTAACATGTAGAGCTCGCAAATACAAATCTAATGCAACTTGAACGGGTCAAATCGGAGTTAAAACGAAGATTTTACGATCAAAACAAATTTAGTGGCAAAACTGTAAATATCAGAAAACGTATTTTCGATTTACCGAGAAGAAATACGTTTTCAAAACAAAGAAACGTAACTCCTAAATGACGCCAAGGACCGCGGGTTAAGCTTTAAAGAAATCCAGGGTTTCTTTAGCAAAATTTCGGCCGAAAGGGTATCTTCTAATCCTAGTCGTTGATCAAATCTTGGACGGCTGGAATCGTTTCTAGGCAAAGAGAGAGAGCGCCGACCACCATCATCAACGCCGGCCGGTGGCCGCCATGGTCGACACGCATGGCTCGCCAGAGATCTTCGGTCCTAGCGTTTTTTTATCACCATTCGGCTCGCGGCCGGTACCAATCGATTGAGGAGCTCAGCGCGAACTTACCTACGTAGGTTAGGGAGACAAGATCGAACCAAAGGCGATTTGCAGCTCGGGAAAATGGCGGCGCCATTGCCGGCTTCGGCAAAACTCACCGGAGCTCTACATCCGCGAGATTTAGGGCATCACAAACCAAAAGAAAAGCATGGGGAGGAAGAGAAGAAGATGACGAGCTCACCAATGCAGAGAAAGAGGGTGCGGGTTCATCGGCAAGCTCCGACGACGGCCGGTAGTGAAGCCTAGGGTTGCGGCGACAGCAATAGCTCGAACGGAGGTGACCGCTTACGGTTTGATCTAAAAACGAAAGGCGGCGGCTTGGCTCTAGCTTATATAGAGCTAAGACGCCTCGGTTTGGATAGGAATCCCGAGTAGCTCGGATTCGATTCGATGGAGATCACGCTAGACTCCGGCTCAGTTACGACGTGAGGAAGAAGGAGTGGCTGACAAGCGGGTCCTACCCGTCAGCGACACTGGAGAGAGGGGCGCGCGGTCACGGCTGCTCCCTGGGCCGGCCCAAGCGGGCGCGAGAAGAAAAGGGAAAGCGGCTCGGTTCGGCCCAACAGCGAGAGAGGGGAGGAGTAGGCCGGCTCGGGCAGGCCTCCAAGCCGCTGGGCAGCAGGTAAGTTTTTTTTTCTTTTCTTTTCTCATTTGAATTTATTTCCAAAGCCATTTTAAAATAGATTTTGAATCCAAATCAAATAAAACCAAAACCACACCACCCAATAAAACAAATGCAACAGCATGAATGCATCATCAAATATTACACCTAATATTTTAAATTTTAATCCCCATTAAATATTATCTAAATTATTTAAACTCATAACTAAATCTCTTTTAACTCAAATTTTATCTAATTTAAAATTTTAAAAATTTTGGGTGTTACAAATTCTACCCCCCTTAAAAGAATCTCGTCCTCGAGATTGGACTGCTTACTCAAATAACTGCGGATACGATTTCCTCAATTCATCCTCTCTTTCCCAAGTTGCCTCTGCCTCTGAATACCGATTCCACTGAACTTTGCACATCTTAATAACCCGACTTCGAGTAACTCTTTCAGCAGTTTCTAAAATCTTAATCGGAAACTCTTCATATGTAAGATCCTCCTTAACAGTCAATTCATCCAAAGGTATTTGCTCCTCAGGCACACGTAAACACTTCTTGAGTTGAGAAACATGAAACACATCATGTACCCCAGACAAATTCTCAGGCAACTCTAATTGGTAAGCAACTTCACCACGCCTATCGATAACTTTAAATGGCCCAACATACCTTGGTGCTAACTTGCCTTTCATGTTAAACCTCTTCACACTTCTCATTGGTGACACCTTCAAATAGACATAATCACCTACCTTAAAAACTAAATCTCTTCTCCGATTGTCAGCATAACTCTTCTGACGAGATTGTGCCACTCTCAAATTTTCACGAATCACTCGCACTTGATCCTCTGCGTTTCTAAGAACATCTGTACCAAATACCTAAGACTCACCCGTCTGATCCCAAAACAATGGAGTTCTACACTTACGTCCATACAAAGCTTCAAACGGTGCCATCTTAAGACTCTGTTGATAACTGTTGTTGTAAGAGAATTCTGCATAAGGCAAACTCTTATCCCAACTAGTTCCATATTGCAATGCACAAGCTCTCAACATGTCTTCTAGTATCTGGTTAGCTCTTTCAGTCTGCCCATCTGTCTATGGATGATATGCTATACTAAAATTCAACTTTGTCCCCAAAGATTCATGTACAGCCTTCCAAAAATGTGATGTAAATTGCGAACCTCGATCGGATACAATCTTCTTTGGAACTCCATGCAAACACACTATCCTCTCTATATACAACTCTGCCAACCTTGGTCCATGGTAGGTAGTCTTGACTGGTATTAAATGAGTAACTTTAGTTAACCGATCTACTATCACCCAAATAGAGTCATAACCTCTCTGAGTACGAGGTAACCCCACTATAAAGTCTATACCAACTTCCTCCCACTTCCATTCAGGAATCTTCATTGGTTGCAGTAATCCAGCTGGTCTCTGATGCTCAGCTTTCACTCTCTGACAAGTGTCACAGACTGCCACATACTCAGCTACATCTCGTTTCATTCCAACCCACCAGTACTTCTGTTTGAGATCCAGATACATCTTAGTATCTGGATAAATAGAATTCTGGGGGTTTCTCGGTCGGGGTACTGAGACTTCTACCTTAGTACAATACCGTAGGTGCGGTCTTTCCCCTACCGGCCGAGTTTTTTAGATACATCTTAGTACTTCCAGGATAAATAGAATAAGCTGACTCATGAGCTTCACGAAGGATTGCCTGCCTAATATCCTGATCCTCAGGTATACACAGCCTCTTTCCAAACCACAAAATCTCATTATCATCCAGTAGAAACCCTGGTAACTTACCAATCACTATATCCTCCGCTATCTTCTTTAGTTTCTCATCCTTCAACTGACCCTTGTATATTTCTTGCTCTAATGTAGGTTCTATCACCAATTCTATTGTATTAGCAATAATTCCCAAATTCAGATATTCAAATTCAGCACACAACTCACTTGTCATGGACAACATTTGCATCTCATTAGCATAACTCTTCCTGCTAAGAGCATTAGCTACAACATTGGCCTTACCAGGATGATAGTGTATCTCTAGATCATAATCTTTGATCAATTCTAACCATCTGCGTTGCCTCAAATTCAGATCAGACTGAGTGAAAATATACTTCAAACTCTTATGATCGGTGTATATATCACTCTTATGCCCAATCAAATAGTGTCTCCAAATCTTCAAAGCATGAACTACAGCTGCTAACTCCAGGTCATGAGTAGGATAATTCAACTCATGCTTTCTCAACTGTTTGGATGCATAAGCAACAACTCTGCCTTCTTGCATAAGAACACACCCCAAACCTTGACGAGAAGCATCATAATAAATAGAGAACTTCTTACTTAAATCTGGCAATACCAAGACAGGTGTTGTAGTCAATCTCTTCTTCAATTCTTCAAAACTAGCTTGACATTGATCAGACCATACAAACTTGGCATTCTTCTCTAACAGAGATGTCATAGGCTTAACAAGTTTAGAAAACCCTTCAATGAACTGTCTGTAATATCCAGCTAAACCCAAGAAACTACGAATCTCGCTCACATCAGTAGGTGGCTTCCAGTTCAATACATCCTTTACCTTGCCTGGATCCACTGATATTTCAACATTAGAGACAATATGACCAAGAAAAGAGACTTCCTTCAACCAAAACTCACACTTACTTCCCTTAGCATACAGTTTATGCTCTCTAAGTTTCTGCAATACCAACCTTAGATGTTCAGCATGCTCTTTCTCAGTCTTGGAAAATACCAATATATCATCAATAAATACCACCACAAACTTATCAAGATACTTCATGAACACTTTATTCATCATATACATAAAGTAGGCAGGTGCATTGGTCAAACCAAATGACATAACAGTATACTCATACAAACCATATCTCGTAGTAAAAGCTGTCTTTGGAATATCAGAGGCACGAATCTTTAGTTGATGATAACCAGAACGCAAATCAATCCTAGAGAACACACAAGCACCTCTCAACTGATCAAACAAGTCATCAATTCTGGGCAAAGGATACTTGTTCTTGATAGTTACTTCATTAAGTGACCGATAATCAACACACATTCTCCGACTTCCATCTTTCTTATCAACGAAGATAACTGGTGCACCCCAAGGTGACGAACTAGGACGAATAAAACATTTATCTTGTAATTCCTTAATTTGTTTCTTAAGTTCTTCTAATTCATCTACTCCCATTCTATATGGTCGTTTAGCTATGGGTGCAGTTCCAGATAATAATTCAATAAGAAATTCAATGTCTCGGTCAGGTGGCATACCTGGCAAATCATCTAGAAAAACATCTGGAAATTCACCGATAACTGGATTCTCTTTACTAGCATCTTCATCAAGCTGATTCACTACGACGGTTGGTTGCTTCTGCACTGCTACATTCACACTGATCTTCTCACCGTTCGGTGCATTTACAACTACTACCTTTTTCTGACACTGAATCTCTACCTGATTTTGCATCATCCAGTCCATACCCAAGATCACATCAATACTAGATGTCCTCAACACTATAGGAGTTATCTTAAACTCTACCCCCTTAAAACCATAATAACTGGAAGACACCGATTAGTGGTTTGCATGGTACCCCCAGGTGAATTTACTAAGAGAGGTTCTTTCATGGCAAGCATGGGTACGCTATGCATCCTAACAAAAATGTTGGAAATAAAGGTATGCGAAGCTCCAGAATCAAAAAGAATGGTTGCAGAAGTAGAATGAACATTGAACGTACCAAGCATTACTTCAGGCTCCGTCTGTGCTGTTTCAGTAGACACATGATTCACCTTTCTAGTATTGGATGACCTTTGCCCCTGCGGTGTCTGTTGATTCTGCTTCTTGGGACAATGATTAGCATAGTGTCTAGGCTCTCCACAGCGATAACACAGATTGGGGATACTTGGTGCACTGGTCTTCATTGGGGTAGAGTTGGGATTACCCTGGCGGGGAGTTTGCTAACCACTCTGCTGTTGGAACTGTCTGTTCTGCTGATACTGGGGTCGTTGCTGAAACTGAGTATTCTGCCGATTCTGAGACCACTGTTGATTTGAGTTACGGTTCCACTGACTGACTGGTCCTTGGAATTTTGAATGAAAACCATGCTGAGAATTTGTACGTTGACGAATATTGTTACCAACACCTTGTCCTTTCATCTTCCTTTTCCTGTCCATCTCCCGACGTTCATTGTCCAGCATAATAGCCTTATTCACAAGTTCCTGGAAGCTAGCATAATTATTACCCTTCAACTGCAAACGGAGATCATAATAAATTCCCTTGAGAAAGAGACGCTGCTTATCTGCATCTTCTCTCACTTCATTGGGAGCATAGCGAGCCAACTGTGAGAACTTGTCATGATACTCACTGACACTCATCTGTCCTATCCTGAGATTTCTGAATTCTTCCTGCTTCAACTCAATTACACCTTCAGGAATATGACGAGCTCTAAAATCTCTAACAAATTCATTCCAAATTACAGGAGGAGCATTGTCAGGACGTGCAGCTTGATACGACTCCCATCAAGTCTAAGCTATCCCTTGTAACTGGCCAGATGCATATAACACTTTTTCTAGATCATTACATTGGGCGATGTTCAACTGTTTATCTACCGCTCGCACCCAATCATCTGCCTCCAATGGATCAGCAGCATGAGAGAACACTGGAGGACGTCCCTTAAAAAATTCACCACGTTTGTCTCTCACATGAACAGGTGGCGGTCCTCCTGCAGGGGGGTTGTTCTGCAGGTGCTGCATGAACATCTACATCATCTGATTCTGTATATTCATAAGTTCCTCCATAGTAATAGGTGGGTTAGCACCTCCATGACCTCTGTCAAGGCCTCTAGCTGCCATCTGTTTTCAAAGCACAGAAGACGAAGCTCAGTACTATCCAAGATGATGTATACAATAGTTAAGTAAATCTGAATTCTCTGCGCGAATTCCAATTTCAGCGGCTCAGTAAAACTGCAATATCTCGAGCTACAGACATCCAATTAAGGTGATCTTTACATGGTTGGAAAGCTTATGAAATTATCTACGACTTTTATTAATAACACTTTTCCAGATTCTGTCAATAAATTAGTCAAAAACTGAGCTTAACTGAAACTGTTTCAGAATTCTAGACTGCATAGTGACCCCAACTTAGAACATGTATATCTCTTAGCTCATAATAGATAAAAAGATGATTCTTGCGGGGTTGGAAAGATACAGAAGTCTAATTATTCCCAGTAAATTTTCATAAATTTCTCACGAACAGATTTTGAGTTATTCCCGAAACATCCCAGACTGATCTAGAAATCAGCAAAAGACAGAACCAAGTTTATCCCGATCCCAACTTAATATTCATGATCAAACTTAATATTCTTAACTATGGAACTTGTAGACATGTCCACAAAGCTCCAGCACACATTACAAAGATCCAAAGCACACATTATCATAATAACAATTCATCAAGCACACAATGGTTCACACCACATACTAATACTCGACATTACCAAACTCAAATTGACTCGCAAACTAATATCGTTCCTATTACATAGGGACTTCCGAATTTTAATTGAGCTTCTCATAAATCTTGGGACGGCCTAGCTCAGCCCTTAGTTCATCGATCTCCTTATAAGCTTGTTCTTTAAGTTTCTTTTCCTTTAGCAACTCATCCTTCAAATCCACCTCATGAAGAGCCAACTCACGAACTAGTCCCACTATGGCTTGTAAAGTCAAGGATGAATCATCAGCGAGCGGTACGGTCCAAACACCTTTGTCATGCAAGAAACAGGGAAAATGTCGGAGTGCACCCTGCAACGTCTTGTCTGAGCGAAGACCATGGTAATAGACAAACGCATTGTAGGCGACATCTTCCATGCTTGTTTCTACAGTTGCCCGGCTCACTCGGGTGATGAACTTTGACTCCATCTTAGGCTCCTTAGTGGTAGGATCCATTGTCTTGACCCATAGTTCAGTCTCCCAGTAAGAGTCCATCAATGGATGATTGTACTCCTTGCAGCGATACTCCAACGTAGCTTCCCAATCGTAGTAATAATTATCCAAAGTTCTTGTCAGCATGTCATGGAAGAAAACATCAGCTTTAGAAACCATGATGTGAAGCTTCGTGGTCCATTCCATGACTGAATTCTCCATTGAAGTGTCTCCCACTCTTGATTCAGCATCCGATATCTCTTGGTCACCATCAACATGGGGTTCCTAGGGTTTGAAGCGGCCAATGTACTGAGCAGCAGACATGCGGGGATGGGGAGGCATCTACGAGAATTTGATATAGATTAGATAGAATCAATATATTTTCATAATAGAATAAGATAGAAGAAGCATAAAAATTTAGCAATTAACAAGGTGAAAGAAGTAAGCATGAAATAAGTGAAGCATAGATGCTAATAACGACCATGCTAACTAGGCTTGCATCCTACAGTCAACACCGCTCTGATACCAATTTGTCACACCCATTTTTAAGGACAAAAATAGGATGCATAAAAGACTCATGTGCGCCCTAGGAAACGATCGCACACATAAGTAGACAAATTACATAGTATCATTACAGTGCTTATTACATAGCGAATAAATATTTAACACATAGTCTTATACAATATATTGTAGCAACTAATAGTAGATCTCCAGCAGAAACTTCAAACACAGGGACACGGTTGACTAGTTGACATCAAGTCTAGTACTCATTACGGTAATCATCTTCATATTCTTCATCTGTTATGGTGAAAATAGCAAGGGTGAGTCCATGTCGAACTCAACAAGTACAACACAGGGTTCTTAAGGCACAAAAGGCTAGACACTGTTGGACTACATTTAGCTTTTTATCATCATATATTTTGCAATGAAGTAGCATCAAGATAATATACTTCCCATTATTGAACCAATGATCAATCGTAATAAAGATAATGAATAGCATTAAAGTGAGCATAATAGTATTCAACAGTAATTAAGCATGATATAACAATGGTGATCATCTATTCTGTAAGAATCCCCAAGGGCGCTCGTATCCGTGAGCATGGCTAGTATACCAGTTTTTAACTCTGCGCAGAGGTGTACACTTTCACTGTGAGTCATGATTTCCAAATGCATAGGTTAATTACTCCCAAAACACTGAAAACCATATAAAGCCATTCAAAAGTTCGTCTAACAAGTTAGGGCCATTAGATTCACTCGGTAGGCAGATGTAGGAACCCCTTTTCAAATAACACAATTCCTTCTCGGCTATACTCATAGACTAGAGGCTGTCCTACACCCAACGTGTCAAGCCTTTCTTACGCCAATTAAGGTAACCACTAACAAGCTAGAAAAGGTCTCTTGAACAACTAGAGCCAGAGTCATATAGCCCTCACAGCTGTACTGTCAATCCCGGTTATCACTTACAGGTAAGTCCTTACGGAGAGTAACTAGAGCGACAAACAAACAACACAACACAACGCTCTAGTCCTCTTTTTCAACAGTAATAAAATCATATTAATAGTTGATTGCTCAATCCATTAATCAAATTACAAGATCATTGTTTCTAATTAAGCACTAGCAATAGCTACCCAAATGCATAACCCATAGGTGACAAGGAATCAAGATACCAATCGTTAAGTTATAATCTCTATGGTTGTCAAGGAAGACACATGCATATGAATAATATTTTCTGTGAATAGGACAACAAGGATGGTCCCATGTTATACTTGCCTTGATCAAAGCTTTCATGATGATACTGCTGGTCTGGCTCAAAATAATACTCCTGATCGTCAAGAAACTGCTCACCGTCTATACTCGATCATCAAGCATCAACACACAATCATCCGAGCAATCATACACGAAGCAAACAAAGAAACATAGTTAGAACAGTACACCAACAGTAACAAAACAACATAAAAAGTTTCTAAAACTCTTCTACACGTTACTACGATCACACAGACGTAAAGATCACGAAATTCGGATTTAAAACGTGAAAGTTATGAATTTTCGAAGATTTTCTTTAGATAAATAATTACTTTAATATAAACTCGAAAATCAAATTTTCCAAACCTACTGTATAGCTATACTAACATGTAGAGCTCGCAAATACGAATCTAACGCAACTTGAACGGGTCAAATCGGAGTTAAAACGAAGATTTTACGATCAAAACAAATTTAGTGGCAAAACTGTAAATATCAGAACACGTATTTTTGATTTACCGAGAAGAAATACGTTTTCAAGACAAAGAAACGTAACTCCTAAATGACGCCAAGGACCGCGGGTTAAGCTTTAAAGAAATTCAGTGTTTCTTTAGCAAAATTTCGGCCGAAAGGGTATCTTCTAATCCTAGCCGTTGATCAAATCTTGGACGGCTGGAATCGTTTCTAGGCAAAGAGAGAGAGGGCCGACCACCATCATCAACGCCGGCCGGTGGCCGCCATGGTCGACACGCATGGCTCACCGGAGATCTTCGGTCCTAGCGTTTTTTATCACCATTCGGCTTGCGGCCGGTACCAATCGATTGAGGAGCTCAGCGCGAACTTACCTACGTAGGTTAGGGAGACAAGATCGAACCAAAGGCGATTTGCAGCTCGGGAAAACGGCGGCACCATTGCCGGCTTCGGCAAAACTCGCCGGAGCTCTACATTCGCGAGATTTAGGGCATCACAAACCAAAAGAAAAGCATGGGGAGGGAGAGAAGAAGATGACGAGCTCACCAATGCAGAGAAAGAGGGTGCGGGTTCACCGGCAAGCTCCGACGACGGCCGGCAGTGAAGCCTAGGGTTGCGGCGACGGCAAGAGCTCGAACGGAGGTGACCGCTTACGGTTTGATCTAAAAACGAAAGGCGGCAGCTCGGCTCTAGCTTATATAGAGCTAAGACGCCTTGGTTTGGATAGGAATCCCGAGCAGCTCGGATTCGATTCGGTGGAGATCACGCTAGACTCCAGCTCGGTTACGACGTGAGGAAGAAGGAGCGGCTGACAAGCGGGTCCTACCCGTCAGCGACACTGGAGAGAGGGGCGCGCGGCCGCGGCTGCTCCCTGGGCCGGCCACGCGGGCGCGAGAAGAAAAGGGAAAGCGGCTCGGTTCGGCCCAACAGCGAGAGAGAGGAGGAGTAGGCCGGCTCGGGCAGGCCTCCAAGCCACTGGGCAGCAGGTAAGTTTTTTTCTTTTCTTTTCTCATTTGAATTTGTTTCCAAAGCCATTTTAAAATAGATTTTGAATCCAAATCAAATAAAACCAAAACCACACCACCCAATAAAACAAATGCAACAGCATGAATGCATCATCAAATATTACACCTAATATTTTAAATTTTAATCCCCATTAAATATTATCTAAATTATTTAAACTCATAACTAAATCTCTTTTAACTCAAATTTTATCTAATTCAAAATTTTAAATTTTTTGGGTGTTACAGGCCCTAATCCAAATTTCTTTCTCTATATGACACTACCCCGTTAAGTATCATGTGAAAAGACCAAAATACCCATGCTCTATGAAAATGCATGGATTCCCTATATGACATTGCTTCATGGATTCTTATGCCTTACAAGTGACACAAAGCCAACCAAAGAAAGACCCACATACCTATTAGTGATAATCAGTTCAAAGACTAGAACGCCAAATCCCGCGAGAGCAACTTATGAAGAACCAGTGAGCAACTAAGAATATAACCTACGAAGAGGTTGAGGATTTATTTTTCAAAAACATAATCATTCCTACATAACCAAAGTGATTGACAAGCAAGGGCCACCCCTAGCAGTATTAAAGGTTTGAACTCTTTCTTAAATCATCTTAACAATCTCCCAAACATGTGCGACAAGCTTCTAGGTTGTGGAAGACCGCTTAACCACCTGAAATATTGAGATTTTATTTGTTTGATTGATGACATGCCCTGTGCATAGCGCGACATTGTTCTTATCATTTGGCATATTAACCTCTAGTGTCAGCTATTCGAGAAATAGTCCTATAAAATACTACTCACTTTGTTATAATTTATAAGACGTTTTGACTTTTTCTAAATTCATTGCTTTTGCTATGCATTTAGACATAATGTATATCTAAATTACAATAAAATCTATGTACCTAGAAAAGCTAAAATATCTCGTAATTTGGAAGAGAGGGAGTATTGGCTACTTGGAGTAGCAACGTGAACGACTCTTATGTCTATGCGCAGGCAAAGTTGGATCTGTCCAATATGCTTTTGCCGGAAAAAGGTGTTTTTTCTTCTTCTATTTCCAGTTGTTCCTTTTCCCACGGGACCACTTGCTCAATAAACATAAATTAATCACTGCACTCTCAGGTGTGACTATGGCCAAATTTGTTGCACGCAAGAAATGGTTTGTGGCTGGAGACCGGGATGGTTGCATTCATGTGCATTGCTACAAGGAAATGCAGCGACTCACGCATCTCCATGCTCACCAACTACAAATAGTGGACTTGGCAGTTCATCCAACTGAGCCATATGTGATGTCAGCTTCTTCGTTCGAGGGAAATGTTAAGTTGTGGGACTGGGAAAAGGGCTGGGAATGCACTCGAATATTTAAGTTTGCTGACTTTTACGAGGTCGATCAAGTCACCTTTTTAAACAGAAAGGATACTGATACTTTTGCAGTTTTTGGCTATGAAGGAATAAAGGTTTCAGTGTTGTACCATTTTTTTATCCAAAACTTTAGTCAATCTAGTAATATAGCCTTCTGACAGTCTATGTACCATCCTTCTTCAGATTTGTAGTCTCCGGTCTCCTGGTTCTGCTGAATTCATATTGTCAGAAAACTCAGAATATGAACATCCAGTTATTATATATTGCTGCGACTACTTTGCTAATGGTGACCAGCAGTATTTGATTACTGGTCACGATAATGGGACTGTCAAGGTGTGGCATCTTCTCCGTATGTACGATGTTCAACATACATATACGAAGCATTATTAATTATAGTCCATTTCTTCTGTTGACTCAGATTTGGAGCTTGCACACAAAGAATCTTGTTGAAACAGTTAAAAACGTGCATCTTGGTTCAGTATGGGCAATCTGTTGCCATCCCGAGCATGCAGTACTAGTTACAGGTTCAAAAGATGGAACTGTTTGTCTATGGAACCCAAATACCCTCAGGTAAAAGCACATGACTACTGCTTGTAGGACCCATGCATCGGTGCAGCTTATATATGCATGACGACCTGCAGCGCATGTTAGCGGTCGTTAGAATAGAATATATATTGTTAGTGAGACGAGGGAATAAAGAACAGCAATGCTACAGTCTACAGATGTATAACTGTGTCTTCTTTATTGATCACCCTGCTGGACTATAGACGTATATAGTGATTGTGGGATGTCCCGAACTTAACACATTTATTCAGTCGAACATCAAAAGATTGTGCCGTTCCCTATCAATTTTTTTAGATAATAATAAAAACAGAGTTCCGGCTTTTTTCCATCTTCTTATGCATAAAACTTGATCATTGTTACAGTCTTCTAATTTACAATATATAGTGTTTCTTTACTATCATGTTTCTGCTAATTTACAATCATCGTCTGTTCACTTTCGCTTAATACTATTTGAGTTTGAAGCTTAGTTTCGTTGATTTCCACTAGGACAGTTTCAATCTTTTTTACTACTACGCACTATACGTGTTTCAATGTTTGTCCACTGATAACAAATACAGTATATGCCTTGTACTCTGCCAGGCCTGAGAGGACATTTAACTTTGGCCTCGGGTGTGTTGAAGATGTAAAAGTATGTATGGATAGCTCAAGAAGGTATGCAAGAAAACAATCCCAACTGGTCAGTGTTGTTCGATTGTCATGCATTGCTACACACAGACCATCAAGTTATGGACCAAAAACTTAACGTTATAGTTTTGTCACTAAACCAAAATATCTTAAAATTATAAAAATAATAATATCAAATAGCCATTAGATTCATCGTTAAACATTTTTATACCTATTTGCTTTTATATCAATCTTTATAATTCAGTCTCCATCAACCCTATCCTAACAGACTCTTGAGGCTTAAGTGGTAATCCTTAAGTAAATACTCCCTCCTTCTTAAAAATGTAATGGATTTCCAGTTGTCAAACAATTCTAGGTTTGACCAAGTTCATAGAAATTTTTTTATGATACCAACTAAGCTTCCATATATAGGTCATGAAAAATTATTTTCACAGTTTAGCTCTTTGATGCGGTCGATGTTAATAATTTTCTTTACAAACTTGGTCAAACTTAGGATGGTTTAGCTTAGGGTAGTTACAAATCACTTATATTTCAGAATGGAGCAACTCCAAGAGTTCGTTTAAAACTGATAGCCAAATTCCTTATTTTAGCCATTGTGTAAAATAGAAAAGTCTTAAAAAAAAGGAGGACTCTACAACAGCCTAGCTATTTTGCCTCTTGTATATTTGAAAACATGCCACGTCAATATACCTGTCATCCAAATCTTAACCAATCATATTGCTCAAAAAAAAATCTTAACCGATCCTGGATTTCTGGCAACACGATTGCTCGTCGAAGCTCTAGACAGCCACGGAGCTCGACATGCGCACACCTCGCTCGAGACCTGCGCATTCCGTGACGACGACGAGGTGCATCCTGTCCTGCCCATCTGGCGCCACACCTCGCCGGGCTTGTGCCTCTGCCTGGCTGTTGGCGAGAGACATGACATGCAAGTCAACATGCACGTAGGCCATGGACACCATTCGAGCGGCTGCCCTTTCCTGGTGCCGACAGTGATGATGCTGCACACAAGAGGTCAGCTGGCTGACGGCATGGTGGTCATTGATCGCCGGATGATAGCGCTCGGGAGAAAAAAATGTGCGAAAGGCCGATGCATGCGTGGGAGAGACCACCTAGGACGATGCTGCGCGAGCCAGCGGGAGAAACGGCGATTTGGCAAACGAGCAACGCTGGCTATCTATGACGAGCGAGATTCAAGGAATAGCTCATGGCTATTTTTACAAAAGGAGATAGACAATTTGTTGGAGGCCTGTTTTACACCAAATTAGCCAAATAGGACTATACAAGACGGGATGACATGTCTCTTGGAGTTGCTCAACTACATCGGCAATTATGCATTCTGGAGTGAGAAAACCCTTGCCTTTTTCAGAACCTCCAACAATCAATTTTGTAATTTTCAACATTGGGGAAGCATGAGGAGAAGAAAATGTCAAATCAAAAGTAGGGAGACCTCTAGAGATATAGGGGGAAGGGACTTGAAGGCAAGGATTTGGGGATCTCCTAAAAGCATGACCTTAGTAGAAGTTTGTTGGAGTCCAATTTGTGTGCCTTAACCATTGAAAACAGAGTAGGGGCCTGTTGTAATTGCTCTATCTCATTGCATTGCCAGTTGTGCGTCCTCAAATGGTAAATCCCTTACCTTTGTATGAGCATGCACTCCTAAAATCACAAGATTGTGATTTGCAATATTGCAATGGTGGGTTATAACCGGCAACATTGTGCCCACTATTTACTTGTGTAAAGTATATATGCATGACTTTAAATAACATGTTGTACACTAGCAGTACTTTATAAGACAAATTTACCTATACCGTCTTCAAATTTCAAATGAACAAACATATTCACAAATATATGAGTAATGGCAACGTTTTTTTTTACTAGAGAGGGAGTATTAAGTAATAGGTTATGTAAGACGGTCACTTTATATAGATTTGTTGTGTATCGGTACAAGCCAAGTGGTTGTGCCGAATCAATCAGTCACACGTTCAAATTATGCACTTTTTGTTTTAACAGCATGCTACGAATTTTTGGACTAGGCAATAACATCCTCTATTTCAAAGGAAAAACGCACGAGGCTTTTGCTGCTCGTGCCTCTTTATTTAGACTGTGATTTTTTATCCCATATAAACTTCTCATTAGCAACTTCTTAATCAGTTACAAGGTAGTAATTGGACACGAGGAGGGATTGGCAATGATAGAAATGGATGGAAATGATCCAGTTGTTGCTAACACTGGAAGCAGCAGTAAAGTAGAAAACGATTTGGTCAGCAAAAGAAAAGGAAAACTATCGGAATCAGAGCTAGACCGGGTGGAGACAGAAAATGAAGAAAACGAATTTGTTGTCGGTGTCACGGACACTGGTAACGTGTCAGAGCAGATGCAGGGCAATGGCCCGACGGATGAAGAGGTACCTGCATGCAGCCGCATGTCAACACATCTTTTTCGTGGGTGCATTGTGATGCCTGTATCCTTAACGATCTTTTATTTCTCTTCTTGTAGATGTACTCCGTCTCTAGTAAGCTGCTCGGCATTTACCCCAGGAAGCTTCAGCTACCATTTAAGGCCAATCAGCTGACATCTTGTTCACTACATCTGACTAACAAGACGGATGACCATGTTGCTGTTAGGCTTCTGGCAAAGTGCCCCAAGAGGTACATAGCAAAGATGCCACTCTGTTGCATCGTGCCGCCAAAGTGCATCTACACACTCATAGTGACAGTTAGCGATCAGAAGAAGAGATCCCAGCGGAGCAGTGACGAGTTTCTCACCCTGGAGAGCACCATTTGCTTGGAAGAACATATTGTTAGGCTGCAGAATGCTAATCTAGACTCAGCGGCCATCGAGTTTAGCAAATTTTTTAAAGAAGCCAAAGAGATGGCGGATGATAAGGTGTATGAGCTGAAGTTGAGTGTTATTTCTGACCCACTAAAAGAGACAACCTACGCTCAGGTAAGTCGTTGGACCAGTTGACTAGTTGAAAACACTTCCACTATTTATGTAGTATGTATGTTAGACTTAAGCATCCAATTAACAAATATTCGTATTGTATTTCTTTTTCACTTTTAATGGTGGTGATGTGGTACCAGCAACTGTCAGAAGTAGAGGTAATTTGCATCCATTTGTTTCAACCATTGACTCTGTTATAACTGTTGACATTTTTCACCAATGTTGCTCTATTGAATCAGATTGTATCCAATAGGAAGTTTTCACACGTGCTGTCGGTGGACGTGCATCCGACGGAACCATGGTTTGCTCCTGTCTTTCGATGTAGCGCTTGAGATGATTCAAGTCTTTTTCACATTTCACATTATCTTTGTGCAATGCAGGATTCTGATGACCAATCATGCAGGAGAGATCGTCATTTGGGACTACCAAGCACAGGTAGGATGCTGTTCCTCTCATCTGGTCATCTCTACAATAGTAGAAAGTTCTGTTGCTTTGTAAATTTTCAGTTTGTTACAGTGAATATGCTCATTTATGTGCAGGCCATAGCTAAATTCTTTGACTTCACACAGAAACCAGGTATCGTTTCTGACATTACTATTTGCATTCATTCTTTTTCTTAGAAAAAAAGAGAAGAAACAGGAAGGATTCTGCCATTATACTAAATTGACAGAGGAGTCAGGAGTCACAAAGAAAAAAAAGAAAACATTTAAGTTTTATTTAACATTCCATTACAAACAAACATATGCATGATATTATTTTACTGCAAAAACAGTTTACTCTGCTAAATTCATTGAGCGAGAGGAATGGATTGTGGCTGGTGATGGCTACGGGACTATCTATGTATACAGTTACCGTTCAGAGGAAGAAGTTACAAACTTTGAAGCTCACCAGCGACGGAGCTAGCGGTAGGGCAAGAGGGGCTCAAGCCCCCCCTACCGCTGCAGATCCCACAGAGCCCTACCAGAGCCTGGGCTACCGCCGCCATCGGCCATCTTGTCGCCTGGAGCATCCCTCACGCCGCATTCATGTGAAGAGGAACTCCTTTTGAGAGGAAGGGGAAGGAGCAGGCTTGCAGATGTGTGGTAGTATGCCAGAGGATGGGGAAGGAGTGGTCTTGCATAGGTGCTGTGGCGGCAGTTCGGTACAAGGAGCTCCTGGAGACTGGAGTCGTGTCGTGGACGAGAGATTCTGGTATCTCGACGGAAGGGATAAGGCCTCCGTTGGCTTTTTTTTTTCTTTCCTCTTGACAAATTAATTTTTTATTTCATTGTCCCCACGATGTCTTAGTACCGTCAGTTTACAAGTTCGGAGTACTAGCACTGTTCCTCTTTCAATTCTTTTCCTTTGGGACTTTTTTTTGAATGACGAACGTGCATTTGAATCCGGATGGTGGGAGTAGGAAATTTCAATTGAGATTGTCTAAAACTTCAAAATGTTAAAACTCAAAAAGAACATTTTGTGCTCAGTCTTTGTGTTCTCGTATAAAAATACTTTAGACTTCGTTTATCACGCTTCGCTTATTAGTTTCGTATAAGCCTTGCGGTATGAATAAACTACATCCTTTATTTTTCATGATGTATTTTGTGAATTTCACTGTTAACTGATGTTTTTAATATAAAACTACTTTAATAAACTATTATATCTGTCTATCGTGAGGAGGTTATAGTATGAACTAAGTCGTCATAGCACTTTTGTTCAGCCCCACCTAAAATTTTTTCTGGCTTCGTCCCTGAAGCTCACGATAGTGACATCACGTCTTTGGCCGTGCATCCCACTGATCCTCTTGTGCTCTCATCATCCGAAGATCGCCTGATAAAATTCTGGGACTGGGAGAAGAACTGGGAGTGTACTCAAATATTTGATGGACACTCCGACAGAGTAACACATGTAAATTTTAAACCAATGGACACCAACAGTTTTGCAACTGCATCTTTGGATCACACAATCAAGGTTTGATTTCAATTTTGATCTTATCTACAAAAAATGTTTTCCTGCATAATCATTGCTCTACACAAAAGAAATATTACTAAATTCAATCCTTGGAGACTTAAAACAGATTGTTCTTTGATATGCTCTACAGATCTGGAATATTTCTTCTCCTGAGAGCAAAATTACACTGTCTGATCACCCGGACGGCCAGCTTTGTGTTCACAGTTACACAATTGATATGAGGCACTATTTGATCACCGGATCATGGGATGGGACTGCACAAGTATAGCATCTTTACTGAAGAATACACTCACCATGTTGTTTGGCATAAACAATACTACAATACTTCACTGACATCCTCTTTGCTAATTAGATCTGGGACATGGAGATGGGAATACTTGTTCAGACGCTCAAAGGGCATGCAGGTCATATTAGTTGTGTCTACCATCACCCAGAACTTCCAGTAGTAATCACAGGTTCACATGATGGGACTCTTCGTTTATGGAACTCCACTACCTACAGGTACATTGAAATGCTTGTTTTTTCGATCATTTTATTGGTGGGTTCTAGGAAGACGCTTCAGCAATACTTATGCTCTGGACATGTTGTTTAGGTGTTTAGTTCGTGATATGTAGCTCTAAGTACTTAGTTTTAGTAGTTTCACTTGCGAGATGACAGGTGACAGACCAAAGAACATGTAGAAGCTGACTTCTTATGATAGACATATTGATAGAAATTAAAATACTATGTGTCATCTAGATAAATACAATTTCTTAAACCATGGATCTTAATATGAACGTAACCGAGCGCTCACCAATGTGCGACTCGGGGAGCTCCTTGCCGGCGCTGCTGGACTTCTCCCCTCTGCCTCTCCTCCGGCCGCCGCCGCCGCCACTCCGGCACACGGCGGCGCTAAAAAACGGGCCTCCCACCGCAGCCCCGTCTCACTCCCCTTTCCATCCCCCACCACCCTCCTCTTCTCTAGCAACTCCATTGGTTGGTGGCATCGTCGGGGCAGATCCGGGTCCTCCATGGCTAGATCTCATGAGCACTGCTCCGAATCTAGTAGATGTCACCGTGTTTGAGGACTTCCTGAGGGCGGACACACCGGCAGCTCACCTTTTTCTCTGACAGCAGGCTGGGTGGCCGGCGGGGCGGTTCCGGGGACTGCAGACCACGCCAAGGCCACCGGTCTGGCGTCCTTGTCCACCACCACCCCTCGTGGTCTAGGTGCCGTGCCTACGGCCGATGCAGCTTTGGCGGTCTTCCCCTCCGGCACGACGGCGGCTGCCCTAGCTCCGAGGCAGGCTGCTTCTGGGCATGTGTGGCATATCCGGGACGTCCACCGGCCCTTTGCCACCGATGTCGCTTCGGTCTCCCCTCTTTGGCGATGCTTTGCTACTGAGAGCGTGTGGCCCCTCATCCGCAGATGCTTTGGCACCTCGATGGTCGTTGTCTCTGGAGGATGCTTTGCCGCCACACTGTTGGATTGTCGCCTCTGGCGGATGCTTTGCTGCCGTGCTACAGTTCAGGTGGATACTTGGCCACCGTGGTCTCTTCGCTAGCAGATGCTTTTGCCGCTGTTGTCGTACCGGCTCCCTTGGTAGATGCTTTGCCGCCGAGGAGTGTAACACCCTAAATTTTGCATTTGTTTCAAAATAGATAAAATTGATTTAATTATATATTTGTTTGTGCATTCAAATTTAGGGAATAATAAATTTTTGGGAAATTAAAATCAATCCTAAGGTTAGAAAATGTTCATGCATGCATGCTGTTGCACAAGTATTTTTGTGATGAGTGGTTTTGATAAATTTTTGAAAGGATTTGAAAATCAATTGGAAATGTGATTTGAAAAATTAAATTTGAAAAAGGAAAACAAATTCTTTTCCGCCTTCACTTTTCCTCGGATTCGGCCTGCTAGCCCAATTCCCGGCCGGCCCATCCCTTCCTCCCCGCGTTTCTTTCTCCTGGGCCGCGGCCCAGCCCAACCGGGCCACAACTGCCGTTGCCGCGCCCCACTCCTTTCTTCCGAGTCACTGAATACCCGGGCCCGCATGTCGGCGCATCCATCTCCAACCTCCCGCCGCTCTCCCCTCGGTCACGAAGGCAACCGCCGGCCGCGCCCACTTCGCGTCGTGGGAGCGTTCTCCTTTCCCCCCGCGCCCGGCCTTCAAAAGGGAGCCGCAACCCCTTCACCACCTCCCCCTGCTGTTTTTCCCGTTCCAGTCCCCCTCTTTTGAGCACTCGAGGCCGTAGCGGCGCACCACCGGAGCACCATTCGGCCATCTCGTCGGTCTTCGCCCCGAGCCTCCTCCGTCTGCGATTTTCCGCTCGGTGAGCCTCCCCGTGCTTCCCTCTCTGTCCCTACACCTCCAATTCCTTGAATTGTGGCCTCTAGGGCCGTGTCCGCGAGCTCCGACGGGCTTCTCGCCGCCGTCCATGGCGGGCGCCCCTCGGGCTTTTCCCCGGCCGCACTTGTGACGAAAACGGGATCCCTATCCCCTCCGCATTCTCCCTGTAGACTTTGTTTGAAGAATGGGGCTCCGTAGTGCTCAATTTCATCACTCCGGTGAACTCTCCGCCATCGGCCATGGCGGGCACGCCGCGCGGGTGACCCCGTGGCCGCGTTTGGCCCCGAGATGCGTTCGCCATCCTCCCCTCTTCGCTCCGGACCTTTTATTTTTGAAAAGGATGCCCTGTAGCACCCGGGCGAGCAACGCCGGCGAGCTCCGCGCCGCGGCAATGGCGGCGCCGCCGCGTTCTCCCTCAGCTCCGGCGGCCGGCTCTCTCTCTTCTTCCCCCCTTTTCTTTCTTAACCGTGCATCTCATGATCAACGGCCCTGGTTGGCCGATACCCCTTCGCGGGTCTTTTTGCTAAAGAGACCCCCCACTTTCGTGATTTTGAACCCGCAGTCCTCGGTCATTTGAATAAATCCGAATTTTGATTTATTTTAAATCTGAAAATAGTTTGATCTATTTACAGAATTGCCACTGCAGTAAAACGTGTATAAAATCATCGTCTTAGCTCCGATTTGACCCGTTCAACTTGCGTTAGTTTCATAATTTCATAATCTATGCAATAGTGCTACTGTTAGACCTGTTAAGAGCTTTTGAATTTCTCAAATAAATCTAGTTAATAGCTAGCTTTTGGATTAGTAAATATCTCGTAACTTGTGCGTCGTAACTCCGTTTTTCGTGCTTTTCGCGTCATTGTGATCGTAGCGAGATGTAGATGATTTTGATAAACATTTTATTCAGATTTATTTATTGTTGGTGTACTGTTCTAATAGTAGCTATGTTTTGCTTGTATGTCTGCTCCGAATTGCGTGTTGTACTTTGTGTCGTTCGAGTTCAGACGGTGAGGAGTACGTCGGAAATCCGGACGTGTGCGAGGAGCAGCAGGACCAGCAGCAGTTCGTGAACCAAGGCAAGTATAGCATGGGCTTACCTTGTTGTCCTATTCATTATATAACATACTCATTATGCATGTGTCTAATATTGCTCGACTATAAGGAATTCCTAGCAAATTGATGACTTGTACCTTGATTCCTATGAGGATTATTTGCATATGGGTAGAATGCTAGTGCTCTAATTAAACATGATCTACACTATGACTAATGGAACCAATGGATAAACATGATGATAATGGTGGAACTATAGGGTGATGGTGCAAATGATGTTGATCATGTTGCCCTAAACTCTCCGTAAGGACTTATCTGTAGGGCAAAAGCTGGGACTTACAGTGCAACTGTGGGAGTTAAATGGCTCTGACTTTAGCTCAGTAGTAGGATCATTTCTAACTTGATAGAGGTTACCCGAAAGGGCGCAGGAGGGGCTTGCCACGTTGGGTATAGAACTGCCTCTGTTCAGATGTGTATAGCCTGCGGGAATTGTGCCATCGAAAGGGGGTTCTCTATATTTGTCTGCCGAGGAAACCTCGCGGCCCTAACTTGTTAGAAAAGGCCTATGGAAGGCTTCATAGTGTACCCTGCCTGCTCACCTTGGAAGTGTTAGGGGGTCGACGGGCCCCGGGCATACGGGTAACACGACTCACGGGTAAAGATGCACAACCTCTGCAGAGTGTTAAAACTGTTATAACAGCCATGCTCACGGACACGAGCGGCCCGGAAAACTCACAGAATAAATGGTTACTAGATATGTGGATGAACTATGAAGATGATGATGAGATCACACTGTTGCTTTCTCTTCTTAATTCTAGTAGTGGATCATGTGGGTTAAATGGGAGTTTGAGCATAACTTAATAATGATTAATAATGAAATGTTGATCTACTAAAAGTGCTAACTGCAGTCAACCGTGTCTATCCTTTTTGAGCCTCATGAATCCTCATACTATACTTGCGGAGTACAAATGTACTCACACTTGTTGCTATATTGTTTTTGGATAAAAATCCCGGATGGGTAACAGATGACAGTTTCTACGAGGACTTCCTGGAAGATTTCTAGGTTTGGGTCAACCAGTCGTCCTTCCCTGTGGAACAGACACTACGCCTGAGAGTAGCTATTTACTTTTCCGCTTGTTATGTAAGAACTACGTGATGTAATAACGTTATGTATGTACATGGTGATGATACTTTGGTTAATTTGTCAGCTTATGTGTGCGACTATTCCTGGGGCGCACATAAGATGTATGCACTCTATATTGTCCTTTAATTGGAGTGTGACAAGGAGGTTGCCTGGTCTCCCTAGGGCGGATGCTTTGTCGCCAATGTTGTTGGAAGCTTGTCCTTCTGTGGGCGGATACTTTGCCGCCTCTGCTGATGGAAGCTTGCTTTGTTGCCTCTGCAGTTTCACTACAATGCTAGCTACCAATGTGTTGTCTTCATGTATTAGGTTCAGTCAATTGGGGGTTTTGAGGTGGAGGGTCTCCCTGTCGTGTTTTCTGGCTATTCATTTGTGCCTATGCGATTTCATTGGTAATCCAAGTATTACTTGCGATTCCTATGTATCACCTTTGTAACATTTGGTTACCTTTCCTCTTAATGAAAAACGGGCTGAACATCCGATAGATAAAAAATTAATATGGTGCATATAGTTGGTATTAACCTTGGTGTAGTTGGTACTAACAATGCCAAAGTTGCAAGTTCATTTTTGTAGTTTTCATAACAACTATCTTTTTAATCTTGCAGGCTCGAAAGTATAGTTGGTATTAACCTTGGTGTAGTTCATGCTCTTGCATATATCAAAGACTTAAGAAGGTAATAGATTGTTTTAGTTTCTTTTATCTTACTATTTATCATCAATTAAAAAGAAAACTATAAATTTAATCCTTTCTACATTTTTGCATTGCTTCAACAACTTCATATTGTACTATTCTTGACACCTCATTAAAACCAATACATATATTTGTAACATTTTGGTAGAAACATTCACAAGGTAGGAATGGCTAGGATTACAAACATTAATAAATATGCTTTGATATTAATGCTTTGATGTATCATTTTTGAAAAAGGTTCTAGTGTGAAATCATAGGTGCACCTAGTTAAAGTCCTAGACTCTATAGTAGCACCTACCTTCCTAGGAATTTTAATTCCATGTTGGATGCATTTGATTGCATATAGTGTTCTTTGTGTTAAAGCATCTAACTTATCATTTTTCTGAGAAAAGAGAAAAATAACATTTAAATATTAATTGACTTGTTTTTAGCTAGAAACTATACAAGAAGAATGAACTATTTGCACCAAAGTATAGGTTCTAAAAAGAGTTTGAGAATGCCACATGCCATTGCAAAACGGTTGCTAACTGATAGCCTTAGAAGGCACCTAATAACCTAATTTTGTGTAACACCATACATCCAAATTTTGCTTTGAAGCTAACCATGCATATATATAGTATTCCTCTTATATTTTCATCCTAACTTCATATAAAAGTGTTAATTAATTTGAATATGGTGCATTTAACGACATCGATCATAAACCAGCTAGTACCTATTTAGACAACCAAATTACCACTATTTGTCTCACCATACTAGTTCATCTTTAATTGGTTCTATGATTGTTTAGAACTTGTAATACCGTCATATATGAAAGCATCTAGGCCTCGGTGTTGGTTTCGGCAATTAATGACAACACATAATTACCATGACTAATGTGTGTTTTGCAGAAACATCGGTAAGTTAGGTCATGGAGATGATAACTGGTTTGAGCAATATGGCAGTCATGTCCCTTGATGGAAATCGTTTCTGTTTTTAAAGGATCAACGAAAAGATTAAGGACGGTTAGTTCCGGATGTCAAGGTGTTAAGATACATCTGGAATAGTCGTTAGGATCTTTGTTTCTTCCTTTGACTGTACTATGAAGAGGGGCATGAGCGAGTAGCTTGACCTAGGTGAGTCTTATGTTTAGGTGTGGTGCACACTTGTCAAACTTAGCACTAGGTAGCTCGAGAAAAGCTCAGAGTATAGTTAGAAGCGACTTGGTTCAAGTTGCATTGCGTTTGGAAGACGTTTGAGCCGTTTACCTATGACCGGACGCGTCCGGTCAGTACTGAATCTTAACTGCGTTTTCGGCTGACTGACCGGACGCGGTCCTTGAGAGGACCGGACGCGGTGGTGAGGCTGACACGTGTTCCAGAGGGTAAACAGCAAAGATCGGACGCGACTGTGAAAAAGACCGGCGCGTCCGGTTATGTTCCAGTAAGGTCCAGCGGAGACCTGACGCGTCCGGTCACCAACGATCGGACGCGGTCGTGCATTCGGTCATGTTCCAGTAAGGTCCCGTAGTGACCTGACGCGTCCGGTCACCGATGATCGGACGCCGTGTTGCGTCAGGTCAATTTTTCAGAGAGCTCTTGCATGATCGGACGCGTCCGATCATCCCTGAGCGGCGCGTCCGGTCATCTCAGACCGGCGCGTCCGGTCAGCACAGATCGGCGCGTCCGGTCTCTCAGTACACTGTTTCAGTTTTCGACCGTTACAACTGACCGGCGCGTCCGGTCATATCGACAGGCGCGTCCGGTCAGTGCGCGTCTGGCTGTTTCGAAAGGTAACGGTTGGATTTGTCTGAGGGGTCTATAAATACAACCCCTCCACCTCTTTTAGAGGCACTCTTGCTCATTCGCTTAGCTGAGAAACACCTTTGAAGTGCAAGGGAGTGCAAGAGCCCTAGTGAGGATAGAGATTTGCGAATCAAAGTTTGAGAATCCTCTCTAGTGACAAGAGTCTAGCAAGTGTGCATCCATCTTCTCATTAGGCTTGTTGTGGTCAAGTGAGAGTTCTAGCTTGTTACTTTTGGTGATCGCCATCACCTAGACGGTTTGGTGGTGATTGGGAGTTCGGTGATCATCCGACGAGATTGTGGGTGACCCAACTCAAGTTGTGAGCGGTTTTGGGTGATTCGCCGCGACGGAGTGTCGAAGAATCAACCCGTAGAGAGCACTTGATCCTTGCGCGGATCAAGGGGGAGCTAGACCCTTGCGCGGGTGCTCCAACGAGGACTAGTGGGGAGTGGCGACTCTCCGATACCTCGGCAAAACATCGCCGTGTTCCTATCCCTTACTTTCAAGCATTTACCCTCTTGCATTACTTTCATTGCTTGTTTACTTTCCTAGAATTGCCTTGCTAGTCTAGGATTGGAACTTAGGGTGCATAACTTTTTCCGGTAGAAACACAAGGAACACAAGTACACACTAGGGGTGAAGTTTGGCTTGTAGGTTTTAATTCTTGCAATTAATTTTTAGAAAAGCCCAATTCACCCCCTCTTGGGCATCTTGATCCTTTCAATATACTCCAATTTGTATATCACGAATATTTGGCTGGCATAATGTTCATCTAACGAAGCATATATTAACTGTGTGTAGGATTGTGATCGGTTGTCACCAAGGAATCGCCATCATGGGATTGAACTCCAATTAAGACCATTTTGTGTGCAGAAGACGACAAAGATAATAACTGTTGTGACGCAAACACTATTAATTTTGTTAGTGTTTGTTGCGGAAAAGCTTATGGCATGACCATAAATGTATAACATAATTTAATTTGAGTGGACATAATTTTATTTAAGTGGTGGGTGTGATCTTCTTTCTTCTGATTTTTGTGTGGTTAAAGAAATATTTTTTTGAGGTCAACGACGAGGGAAGGGGGGTTAAGTGACCCCCACCTGATATATATTAAGCCACAGATGCTGGCCAGGGCCGGTGGGTGGCAGGGCACATAGCCCAAACAAAGTTTTGCCAGAATTACATTGGGGGAGAGATAGAATCAAATAGGTAACTGATTACACCATAAAGAAGAAAGGCGAGTAATCGAGTATCATTCTTGGGCAGTCGGCATCTCCATTGCCTCGCAGAGTTTCAGCAAGCTGCAGCCAGGCGTTTCCACAACATTGTGCCGATGTTTCCACAGTTCCTAGCAAATGAGAAGGAGCAGCGAAGAGTGAGCTACCTTAGGATGACCACTGGAGCAGATGATTCCCATAGGCATCGGACTTCAGCTATGTTTTCTGCCTGCCAGCCGATATGACTCTAGAAAGTTTGAGCGAACGGGCATCCTGAGATTATGTGATCCACCGTCTCAGATGCATGGGCGCAGATGTCACAGGAGGCGTCTTGCAGTACTTTCTTAGTCAACAGGTTGCTTTTGCAGTTAATTCTTTCCTTGGTCAGCAGCCAGCCAAAGAACTTTACCCGAGGGATAGCTATATTCTTCCAAATAAACTGGTACAAAGGACAGGTACTGTCACTTCTCATGGAGGCTTTGTATATCAACCCTGACAACAGACGCTAATTGTTATCAGCAAAGAAACACGATCTGCTGTCATTGTTGTCGCTGAGGGCTGTTGCAGTTCCTCCAATGCTTGCTGGCTTAAGCGATGCTGGGTTTGTGATAGCAGCGGGCTAGCCAAAGCTTCCCGGACTGAGGCTCCTTGTTTCGACCAGTGGCTGTGCAGAGCTGGGTATTGGTCTGCCAGGGGCAGTCTCCTGGCCAAGCATCATCCCAGAACGATGTGTTAAAGAGATATTTATCTCTAAGTAGAGTTTTTTCGGCTGCAACGCATTATGCACATTGAACCAGCAAAAACTGGCCAAAAGAACACGTGCCTTGTCCTTTAACTAGATTGTAGGCATTTCAGCCGGTTGTGAACCGCTATGTCTAAATTGAAAAAAAAGACAATATAAGACGCCATTGGCCCATTGCCATGTCTGAATTGGAGCCGGTTGCATGTCCGCTCGATGAGCACTCGACACTGGCAAATAAATCTGAATAACGATATAAGACGACAAAAAGAGATTTGGAGTCAATCAAGACCCTAAGTTTGGAAACACGGTTTCAGCCCCAGTATAACATGTTACTCCCTCATTCTAAATTATAAGTCAATTTAACTTTCTTAAGAGTCACATCATCTTAAGTTGGATCAAATATATATAATAAGATAATAATAATATTTATGATACCAACTGAGTATTATTAGATTTTTCATTAATTATATTTTTATAGTATACCTATTTGATGTCATAAATATTTATAGTTCTCTATAATTATTGTCAAACTTGCAATGTTTTGACTTTCTAAAATTCTTGGAATGACTTATAGGCCCTTTTCTGCAACACTACTTCAACAGTACTTTTCAGCGAATGAACAATGTTTTCTTCTCGCAACAAATCGGCATAAGTATCGAACATGGTCATAATTTGAAAAGGAGGGAGTACATAACAATAAAAAATCAACAATCTAGACATGTTATGAATGCTTGGAGACCGCGAAGCTAGGCCTAGCTCTTCCACCTAGCCTTGTATTTTTTTTTCACAAAGGAAGATTTTATTATTTTCTCAAAAACATTACATCGAGATGATATAAGATTTTGAAAATAAAATTTTTAGTTGGTAGGCTAGCTTCTCTTAGAGCAACTCCAGCAGCACCCCGTTCTTGACCCCCTACTCTGGATTTGGGGTAGAGGGGGTCAAAAAGCCAACTCCAGCAAGCCCTTACTATACCCCCACATTTGTCGGCTTCCTACTTTTCTCTCTTCACCCCTACTTCTGTTGGCCCTCTACTCCACTCTCCCTACTTTTTTTTTCTCACGATTGCATCGGACGCCAAGCACAAGCGTCCATCCCCTTCCCCAGCGTGGCCTTGAGCGTAGCTAGCCAGGGTCGGCGCGACGGCGGTCTTCCCGGTGGCGCGTGTCGCACCCGGTTTTCTAAAGAACAAAACCAGGCTAATCATATGTGTGCCCAGGAAGTCCACACATATGTCAGAATGAAAAAAATATATCAGAAACAATGTTATTATATAACGTATACATAGCTATATTAACACTTACATCAGAGTATCGCGGAACGGTGACTAAACTTCGGGCTCTATTCTTCTCAGGGACGGCTGACTGGGGGTAACATATGCCTAGCACTTCTACTAGTCTTCTAGAAACTCCACTACACCTTTGTCCTTTTTCCGAGTAGCTTCTTATTACACACTGGAGTGTTGGGGAAATAGCAAGAGTGAGTCCATGTCGAACTCAACAAATATAACACAGGGTTCATGAGGCTCAAAAAGGCTAGACATTGTTTAACTGCGTTTAGCTTTTAACCATATATTAGCCATTGAGTAGCATCAAGATAAACCACTTCCCATTAAAGAACCAATGATTAATTGTAATAAGGATAATGAATAGCATTAACATGAACAAATAATAATCAACAATAATTAAGCATGATATAACAATGGTGATCAACTATTCTGTAAGAATCCCCAAGGCCGCTCGTATCCGTGAGCACGGCTAGTATACCAGTTTTTAACTCTGCGCAGAGGTGTACACTTTCACTGTGAGTCATGATTTCCAAATGCATGGGTTTGCAAGGCCCAAAACATCAGAGACCATATAAAGCCATTCAAAAGTTCGTCTAACAAGTTAGGGCCATTAGATTCACTCGGCAGGCAGATGTAGAACCCCCCTTCCCTGTGGCACAACAACCGCAGCCTATACACACTAGGCCAGGGGCTCGCACTACACCCAACGTGGCAAGCCTTTCTTACGCCATTTAAGGTAACCTCTAACAAGCTAGAAAAGGTCTCTTGAACAACTAGAGCCAGAGCCATATAGCCCTCACAGCTGTACTGTATGTCCCGGTTATCACTTACAGGTAAGTCCTTACAGAGAGTAACTAGAGCATCAAAATAACCCACATGCTCTAGCCCCCTTTCAACAGATATAACATCATCTTAATTGGTTGATTGCATAATCCATTAGTCAAATTACAAGATCATTGTTCATAATTAAGCGCTAGCAATAGCTACCCAAATGCATAACCCATAGGTGACAAGGAAACAAGATATCAATAGCTAAGTTATAATCTCTATGGTTGTCAAGGAAGACACATGCATATGTATAATAATTTCAGTGAATAGGACAACAAGGATGGTCCCATGTTATACTTGCCTTAATCAAAGCTTTCCTGATGATACTGCTGGTCTGGCTCAAAATAATACTCCTGATCGTCCAGATACTGCTCACCTTCTATACTCGATCATCAATCAACAACACACATGCATCCAATCAAACAAACACGAAGCAAACAAAGAGATACAATTAGAACAGTACACCAACAGTAGCAAAACAGTAATAAAAGTTTATAAAACTCTTCTACACGTTACTACGATCACACAGACGCAAAGATCACCAAATTCGGAGTTAAAACGTGAAAGTTATGAATTTTCTAAGATTTCCTATATATAAATAATTACTTTAATATAAACTCGAAAATAAAATTTTACAAACCTACTGTACAGCTACACTAACATATAGAGCTCGCAAATACGAACCTAACGCAATTTGAACGGATCAAATCGGAGTTAAAACGTGGAAGATATGGCCTAAACAAAATTATGTGTATATGTATTTCTATTGTATTTCGGGATTTGTTTTCCTAAAGAAAAACGGCAATAAAGTGTGTGTGACATAATGATGACATCATCAAGCTAGTTAAGCAAAACTAGACAGCTGCATGGATGGACTGGTCTGTTGTTGCTGGACAAACTAGGTGACCACAACTTGCACCTACTGAACATGAATATCGATGAGCTCTCAAAGGCATACGATGAATTGATATAAGAAGATAGAATTTTGAATATGCTTGTAGACGTATATCACAGGGAGGAAACATGGAGGGGCTCACCAACAAACAGGTACGATCGGCCGCAGCAGCTCCTTCACCTTGGTGCGGGGTTCGGCAGGCACGATGGCGAAGCTTTGGACGGCGTCCGCAAGAACGGTGGCTTCGTCGGTTCGTCGGCAAGATCGAAGGCGATGGCAGGAAGGCGTTAGGGCTCATGGTGGCGGCTGTGGAACATCTATATACATATAACATATGATCGACTTAAGGATTAGGAAAAAAATACAATCGGCCGGCTGCCTGCTATTTATAGACAAAAGAGATAGTCCAATGAAAAACGTGGTGATGAAAATTGACCAGGAGTCCTTGACGTGTGGGAGTTTGCATGATGCAAAACAAGGAACAAGGCGGCGACGTGGATATATATATATATGTGATCAGCTATCTTAGTCTCAAGGATTTGAAAAGGATACAATCCGCCAGAGTGTAGTCATATTCGTGTATGTATATACACATATACACCTTGGCCTTGCTTGCCTGCAGGGCACGGCAAGATGTACAGATATATGATGAGCGACAGGAAACATTGCTGGTGCTGTTAGAGTCACAAGAAAGAAGGAAAAGATATTTTGAGATATTTACCAAAAAGAGCCGTTTCTTCCTCGAACGTCCTGCACACATACGTGACCATGGTCAACCTACCCTGCTTGATCGAGATGAGATGGCGCCGGCTGCAGGGAAGGTCAGTGCTCTGGCTCGCGCGGCCACGAGAAGACGACGACGGCACACGCTAAGCACGTACCACCGGAGCAGTAACGCTCTCATATAGGGGCAACGCGGCGACGCTCGGACAGATGGTCCTCACAGCCGCGCAATCCCGGGAGACGGCCACGGCGATCTGAGCCTGAGAAGGCGCCGACCATGGCTGCTGCAACACAACAGGGGAGGAGCTTTGGTGGACGGCACTAAACGCCAAGGTGAGATCGGTGGCGGCGGACGGCAACAGCGGCGGCGGACGCTTACCAGCTCTCCACGAAACCTAGTGCGGCATATCGCTTTATATGTCGTAGATGTTCCAAGTATGGAAAGGATGGAAATTGAGAAGGATCTGGTGGCTTCAACAAGGAAAATAGGGCACCAACATTATATTATATATATGACCCTTGATGAAGCAAGAGCTAGGCCTCTGTGCGGCTTAGCACCTGACGTGGAGAGGGACTTGGACTCGGGCTATAGATGGGCTGCATGGAATTTGATCAAATAGATTAAGGGGTGAAGGGTTTGGAAAAGGATACGATGGGAGGCCTTGCTATTTATAGACGAACATGGCACGGTGGATGTAGAGTCCCCAGCGTTTACACATAAAGCACATGGCCTGGTTGTTTCCTTCTTTGGATTATGTGTCATCACATCACGTCAAAGCAAAATTGCCCATGGAACCAAAACAAAAGAGAACAGACGTCCAGATTCAACGAGAAAGAAAGATGCACGGGCCTTGATCCATCGATAGGTGCAAGAGCGAGGAGGTTTGGCCACGGAAGGTTTAGGGAATCGATCAAATGGACACGGATTCGCAAAAAGAAAGATGTGCCAGTGAAGAGGACGACGAGACGAACCTCAGAGTGGAAGCGGAATTCGCCGAAGATGTCCGAGGTGGCCGGAAAAGCTCGCCGAACCTTCGTCGGAAATTCGTCAGAACGCAAGCTGTATACGACGAACTTCGGCGAGAGGTGGAGGGAGCTACGAGCGGCGGCTCGCGATAAGGGTTGTACTTCTGAAACCAGGGCGTCGAGGGCTACGCCGGCATATATACAGTCGTAAGGTTTGGAAACTTTTCGGAATTTCTTAATTTCGGGATTATTTTAATTCCATGAATAAAAATAATTTCAGAAAATCTAGAATTACCTTTTTGGCAGCGAAAAATAGCCCGGAGCTCAGAAAAATCACAGGAAAAATCCTGAAGACTCTTGGGGAGATAAGGAACTCAACCAAATGAGTTTGGACTCATGAAAAGATTGATGAAGAGATCAAGGAAAAAGATTAAGCTCACGGAAATTAAAATTTTAAATCCAGAAAATGCCAAAAAGTTTTCCGTAACAAGCAAACGTCGTCCTATGGTATTTTGGAAAAATAATAGCACTCACCAACACCAAAGACAAGCATCACACAAACACCACATTATCAAATTAATATGGAAAAGTTTAAAACCATAATTTTCTATATTTAAATTAGCAGCAACTTAATTTATCGGATAAGTTTCATTCAAATATTAAAATTATTTATTTTATTTAGTGTTTGTCATGCACAACCCAAAATAGGAAATTTTGGGTGTGACAAATCTACCCCACTTAACAAGAATCTCGTCCCGAGATTCGGAGAGACTAGGGAGAAAGATAAAGTTGATTTTGCAAATCTTCACGCTTCTCTGATCAACTCTTATCCAATGATGATGTCACAAACTCAAACCAACTTTGTAAATGTCTCCTTTAGACCCTTACGATTCTTGTAGATGGTTCTAACAGATTATCACTCTGAGAAAAGATACCTGCGCTTGATAATGACTTTGCAACCATATAGATAGGTGATGCTTCCAAGTGACGAAAAAGAACATATAAACCTCCATCTTGTATCGTCTTTAGTTTGGCAAACCCTCTTAAGAAGAGATCGACTAGAGTACACCAAAGGATAGCTTGCATTTGTTTCTGAGTGATAACTACTATCGTGTCCTTCTATCATGTCAAAGAGACTCATGAGCATATCCAAGAACAAGTAACCTGCACTTCCTCGCGAGCAGAAAAATAGCAGTGCAGAAATACAGTTATATCTCGAGTTCTACGAATCCAATGATATTGTAGCTTATACCGTTGGAAAGCTTATCAAATTTACTACAACTTCCTTATAGAACACTTCTCCAAATTCTGCAGTTAAGGTAGTCGAAAACTGTGCACAACAGAAACTATTCCAGATTGCTGACAGCACAGATGCGTCGCCTTGTGATTTTCATAAATCCCAAACCATAATAGATATCAGGACGGTTCTTACGGTCAGAGAAAAATATTGAAGTCTACTATTGTCCAGAATTTATCCATGATTTTTGGGCATCCAAAAATAGAGATATAAGCTAAGGTAGACAGACTGCTATAAAAAAAACAGGATAAGGTAGAAACGAGATTCAAAGACACTAGAGAGATAGATAACACTAATCTTCAAGTCTTCATGCTTCTTTGCTTTGTGTTAATGAGATATAAGACATGGATCGAGGATAGCCAAAAGATGACAAGAAAGATAAAGTTTGATCTTTAGTTCTTCATGCCTCTTCATGCCTCGTCGCTTGAGATATTCAGGACTTGCTGTTGTTGATAGCAGATGCTACCCCACTTAACAAAGATCTTGTTTCACCTGACGATGTCATTGAAGGCAACACTTTCTCTAAAGCTTGCTGCTAATGATAAGTCCTTCATGTGTTGATCATCCATTAAGATGAGATTAATAAGGTAGCATGACAACCAAGGGTAGACAGGAACGGTATAAGAGAAAATGGCAAGAATTAGGATCGATTGAAAGATAAGTAAGATACAAGATGTCACTACCCCACTTAACATAGATCGAGCTACTTCTCAAGACTTATACCTTCCGGGCCTACCTTTGAAACACGAGAACAAGAACAACACACAAGCAACACATCAAGCAAAACAAGCACACATCACATCATCGGTACTACACGTGCTTCTTCAATAATGGTGGTCATCCTAAGAAAAAAAAATATGGATGATGAAAAGCCATCGAATCTTTGAACCAGGTAAGATCAGAAAACTTTTAGTAAAAACAACATAAAATAAAATCCAAGGGAGTAAGAAAATAATAGCTCAAAGGAAGCTATCAAGGAGAGGATACAACAGGACAAGGAAGAGGAATAGTCAAAATCAATGAGTCAAGGGATGACAAAATAGTTTTATCGTAAAATAAGTTTTAGATTACGTCCAGTGCTACTTGGCATACGTCCTACAGTCAACACCGCTCTGATACCACTCTGTCGCACCCGGTTTTCTAAAGAACAAAACCAGGCTAATCATATGTGTGCCCAGGAAGTCCACACATATGTCAGAATGAAAAAAATATATCAGAAACAATGTTATTATATAACGTATACATAGCTATATTAACACTTACATCAGAGTATCGCGGAACGGTGACTAAACTTCGGGCTCTATTCTTCTCAGGGACGGCTGACTGGGGGTAACATATGCCTAGCACTTCTACTAGTCTTCTAGAAACTCCACTACACCTTTGTCCTTTTTCCGAGTAGCTTCTTATTACACACTGGAGTGTTGGGGAAATAGCAAGAGTGAGTCCATGTCGAACTCAACAAATATAACACAGGGTTCATGAGGCTCAAAAAGGCTAGACATTGTTTAACTGCGTTTAGCTTTTAACCATATATTAGCCATTGAGTAGCATCAAGATAAACCACTTCCCATTAAAGAACCAATGATTAATTGTAATAAGGATAATGAATAGCATTAACATGAACAAATAATAATCAACAATAATTAAGCATGATATAACAATGGTGATCAACTATTCTGTAAGAATCCCCAAGGCCGCTCGTATCCGTGAGCACGGCTAGTATACCAGTTTTTAACTCTGCGCAGAGGTGTACACTTTCACTGTGAGTCATGATTTCCAAATGCATGGGTTTGCAAGGCCCAAAACATCAGAGACCATATAAAGCCATTCAAAAGTTCGTCTAACAAGTTAGGGCCATTAGATTCACTCGGCAGGCAGATGTAGAACCCCCCTTCCCTGTGGCACAACAACCGCAGCCTATACACACTAGGCCAGGGGCTCGCACTACACCCAACGTGGCAAGCCTTTCTTACGCCATTTAAGGTAACCTCTAACAAGCTAGAAAAGGTCTCTTGAACAACTAGAGCCAGAGTCATATAGCCCTCACAGCTGTACTGTATGTCCCGGTTATCACTTACAGGTAAGTCCTTACAGAGAGTAACTAGAGCATCAAAATAACCCACATGCTCTAGCCCCCTTTCAACAGATATAACATCATCTTAATTGGTTGATTGCATAATCCATTAGTCAAATTACAAGATCATTGTTCATAATTAAGCGCTAGCAATAGCTACCCAAATGCATAACCCATAGGTGACAAGGAAACAAGATATCAATAGCTAAGTTATAATCTCTATGGTTGTCAAGGAAGACACATGCATATGTATAATAATTTCAGTGAATAGGACAACAAGGATGGTCCCATGTTATACTTGCCTTAATCAAAGCTTTCCTGATGATACTGCTGGTCTGGCTCAAAATAATACTCCTGATCGTCCAGATACTGCTCACCTTCTATACTCGATCATCAATCAACAACACACATGCATCCAATCAAACAAACACGAAGCAAACAAAGAGATACAATTAGAACAGTACACCAACAGTAGCAAAACAGTAATAAAAGTTTATAAAACTCTTCTACACGTTACTACGATCACACAGACGCAAAGATCACCAAATTCGGAGTTAAAACGTGAAAGTTATGAATTTTCTAAGATTTCCTATATATAAATAATTACTTTAATATAAACTCGAAAATAAAATTTTACAAACCTACTGTACAGCTACACTAACATATAGAGCTCGCAAATACGAACCTAACGCAATTTGAACGGATCAAATCGGAGTTAAAACGTGGAAGATATGGCCTAAACAAAATTATGTGTATATGTATTTCTATTGTATTTCGGGATTTGTTTTCCTAAAGAAAAACGGCAATAAAGTGTGTGTGACATAATGATGACATCATCAAGCTAGTTAAGCAAAACTAGACAGCTGCATGGATGGACTGGTCTGTTGTTGCTGGACAAACTAGGTGACCACAACTTGCACCTACTGAACATGAATATCGATGAGCTCTCAAAGGCATACGATGAATTGATATAAGAAGATAGAATTTTGAATATGCTTGTAGACGTATATCACAGGGAGGAAACATGGAGGGGCTCACCAACAAACAGGTACGATCGGCCGCAGCAGCTCCTTCACCTTGGTGCGGGGTTCGGCAGGCACGATGGCGAAGCTTTGGACGGCGTCCGCAAGAACGGTGGCTTCGTCGGTTCGTCGGCAAGATCGAAGGCGATGGCAGGAAGGCGTTAGGGCTCATGGTGGCGGCTGTGGAACATCTATATACATATAACATATGATCGACTTAAGGATTAGGAAAAAAATACAATCGGCCGGCTGCCTGCTATTTATAGACAAAAGAGATAGTCCAATGAAAAACGTGGTGATGAAAATTGACCAGGAGTCCTTGACGTGTGGGAGTTTGCATGATGCAAAACAAGGAACAAGGCGGCGACGTGGATATATATATATGTGATCAGCTATCTTAGTCTCAAGGATTTGAAAAGGATACAATCCGCCAGAGTGTAGTCATATTCGTGTATGTATATACACATATACACCTTGGCCTTGCTTGCCTGCAGGGCACGGCAAGATGTACAGATATATGATGAGCGACAGGAAACATTGCTGGTGCTGTTAGAGTCACAAGAAAGAAGGAAAAGATATTTTGAGATATTTACCAAAAAGAGCCGTTTCTTCCTCGAACGTCCTACACACATACGTGACCATGGTCAACCTACCCTGCTTGATCGAGATGAGATGGCGCCGGCTGCAGGGAAGGTCAGTGCTCTGGCTCGCGCGGCCACGAGAAGACGACGACGGCACACGCTAAGCACGTACCACCGGAGCAGTAACGCTCTCATATAGGGGCAACGCGGCGACGCTCGGACAGATGGTCCTCACAGCCGCGCAATCCCGGGAGACGGCCACGGCGATCTGAGCCTGAGAAGGCGCCGACCATGGCTGCTGCAACACAACAGGGGAGGAGCTTTGGTGGACGGCACTAAACGCCAAGGTGAGATCGGTGGCGGCGGACGGCAACAGCGGCGGCGGACGCTTACCAGCTCTCCACGAAACCTAGTGCGGCATATCGCTTTATATGTCGTAGATGTTCCAAGTATGGAAAGGATGGAAATTGAGAAGGATCTGGTGGCTTCAACAAGGAAAATAGGGCACCAACATTATATTATATATATGACCCTTGATGAAGCAAGAGCTAGGCCTCTGTGCGGCTTAGCACCTGACGTGGAGAGGGACTTGGACTCGGGCTATAGATGGGCTGCATGGAATTTGATCAAATAGATTAAGGGGTGAAGGGTTTGGAAAAGGATACGATGGGAGGCCTTGCTATTTATAGACGAACATGGCACGGTGGATGTAGAGTCCCCAGCGTTTACACATAAAGCACATGGCCTGGTTGTTTCCTTCTTTGGATTATGTGTCATCACATCACGTCAAAGCAAAATTGCCCATGGAACCAAAACAAAAGAGAACAGACGTCCAGATTCAACGAGAAAGAAAGATGCACGGGCCTTGATCCATCCATAGGTGCAAGAGCGAGGAGGTTTGGCCACGGAAGGTTTAGGGAATCGATCAAATGGACACGGATTCGCAAAAAGAAAGATGTGCCAGTGAAGAGGACGACGAGACGAACCTCAGAGTGGAAGCGGAATTCGCCGAAGATGTCCGAGGTGGCCGGAAAAGCTCGCCGAACCTTCGTCGGAAATTCGTCAGAACGCAAGCTGTATACGACGAACTTCGGCGAGAGGTGGAGGGAGCTACGAGCGGCGGCTCGCGATAAGGGTTGTACTTCTGAAACCAGGGCGTCGAGGGCTACGCCGGCATATATACAGTCGTAAGGTTTGGAAACTTTTCGGAATTTCTTAATTTCGGGATTATTTTAATTCCATGAATAAAAATAATTTCAGAAAATCTAGAATTACCTTTTTGACAGCGAAAAATAGCCCGGAGCTCAGAAAAATCACAGGAAAAATCCTGAAGACTCTTGGGGAGATAAGGAACTCAACCAAATGAGTTTGGACTCATGAAAAGATTGATGAAGAGATCAAGGAAAAAGATTAAGCTCACGGAAATTAAAATTTTAAATCCAGAAAATGCCAAAAAGTTTTCCGTAACAAGCAAACGTCGTCCTATGGTATTTTGGAAAAATAATAGCACTCACCAACACCAAAGACAAGCATCACACAAACACCACATTATCAAATTAATATGGAAAAGTTTAAAACCATAATTTTCTATATTTAAATTAGCAGCAACTTAATTTATCGGATAAGTTTCATTCAAATATTAAAATTATTTATTTTATTTAGTGTTTGTCATGCACAACCCAAAATAGGAAATTTTGGGTGTGACAGCGCGGGAGGACATCCCATTCCCAGTGCCCGGACGACCTTCCCTGACGCGAGCGGGTAGTATTGAAATAGATGACTACTTAAATACAAAAGTAGAAGGTGTGTTTTATGTAGTATTGCTGGAGATGCTGGTGCTAGCAAGGAAATTCCTTGCGCTAAGGCTTTGAAGCCGCTGAGGTTAGGATGGCTTACGCTGGGTAGCTTAGAACCGAATAGTCTTTCTGTCAATCAGCAATTGCCGAGAAAGATACAAAATAATAATAAGGAAATTAAAAAGGTGGAAAAAGAGCCAAACAGAAAAAACGATCTAAGGCTCTGAATCATTCAGTTTAACTCTCATCATATCAATGTTGCGGCAAATGCATGAAGTACTAAATGTAGACTAATTGCATGCATGTCGGCACAGATTAGGAGTAATTTACGAGACGAATCTATTAAGCCTAATTAGTCTAAAATTAGAAACTTTTTGTCAAATAAGACAAAAATACTACAATATTTGTTAAACTTTAACATCTCTAACCAAACAGGCCCTAAAGTATATCAGTATATGTGCAAGTAGAGTAAGAGTAATGAAATTCCTTGTGAATGGTCTCCTGTCTGTTGTGTTCACGCCGCTGGCCCGCTGCCGCTCCTTGCCCCTACCACCACCGCGCCACCGGCCCCAAAATCCCAAATCCATGGCAGCGCCGGCGTCCGCATCCCCGCTCTCCCTCCTGATTGCCTGCCCGTAGTACCCACCACTCGACCCCACCGGATCTCCCTCGCCGCCGCTCCACCTCCACAAGGTGCCCCGCCCCACCGCCGGCCCCAACAAGCCAGCCTAGCCACTGTCGCCCGACTCGACTGGCCCCGAGACCCGAAGAGGAGAAGCAAGCTGCAATAGCAGCCAGTGTAATGAATCGTGTGGCGGCTTGATCCAAAGGGCTTCTGCTTCTTGTCCTTCCCGGGCGCTGCCACTGCCGCTCCTCGTTTCCATCCTTCCTTCCTGCGCAAGGTACGGGGTATGGAAACGCACTGTGTTTCTCTTGTTTGGCTGACTGTTGGAGTAGTTGATTCCAAATCCTGATTAGCGGCTCGCAGTTCAGTAGTGTAGAGCTCTGGTCCAAGCTTTCCCAGATTATTGGCTGTAGATGGAGACCTGTACATGAAGATAGGGCATTACTTGGTTGTTCCCCATCCGTTTAGTTTAGTTCCGAAGTTACTTCAGTGTAGTGTACGTATTTGAATTATTTTGAAATTGAACATTAGTAGTCTTGTTAATTAGTATTAAACTAGCAGAGTAATGCATAAATGGGTGAGGGGAGCTGTGTTTCACCAAAGGGTGTAAAACCTGGATCATGTTTAGGACAAATACATCGCTTAGATTAACAAACTATAGGGTGTCTAGAGTTTTTCTCTAAAGAAAATACCCTTGGTGGAGAGCAAATACAGCTGAGCATATCAGTACAGAGGATTCACCTGATGCTACTGCTCCATATGGCATTGAGTTGGCAATTTTTGAAATCTTACCTGTGCAAAACAACGTACAAACCTGTTTTTGGTAACCATACGTTGTTCTTATTAGTCGGTTAGGTGAGTACAGTTCCTCAGAAGAAAAGTTCGTTTAGCAAAACATATGCAGAACGAAGTCATCATCAATGGTGCCAGCACGGTGTTTTCTACCTCCTTCGCAGCTAGCTGATTGCAACGAATTCATAATAAAAAGGATTTCTGACATAGTATGATGTGCTTTTCGTTTTGCTTAAGAAAAATTGTGTCTAATCAACCATTCCGGGTTAGGTTTCTCTCACCGACTGGACATTATCATAGAACACCACACAAGAATCCATATACAATCATACATGAGGCAACCAAGAGATACAATTAGACAGTACACCAACAGTAGAAAAACAGTTTGAAAAGCTTATAAAACTATTCTACACGTTACTACGATCACACAGATGTAAAGATCACGATATTCGGATTTAAAACGTGAATGTTATGAATTTTCTAAGATTTCCTACAGATAAATAATTACTTTAATATAACTCGAAAATTAAATTTCTCAAACCTACTATACAGCTACACTAACATGTAGAGCTCGGAAATATGAACCTAACACAACTTGAACGGATCGAATCGGAGAAGTTGTGGCTAAAACAAAATCAGTGGCAATTCTGTAAATATCTGAAAACGTAATTTATTCTTAACCGAAACAAAATACGCTTTCAAATGAAGAAAACAAAATCTGCAAATATGTTTTGGACTGCGGGTTTATTTTCCAAGAATACAGGGACGGCGGCAGACTTACTTGTTGCCGAGGAGAGTATGGTCGGGCTAGGCAGCACGGCGGCGACGGCGACGGCGAGAGAAAGAGGAGAAAAATATAATTTACTACACGAGAGATTTCCCAAACTAGGGGCTCCTCTTATGGTAGTTTTGGTGTGCTTTGCCCAAGGGGTAGGTCCATACTTATTGGGAGAAAACTCCTCGCCTTCATATCAACTAGCAATATGGTACTAATTGATGTTGCACCCTCCGTCTTTACTAATAGGCCTAATTAATTATTAAAGCTCATTAGTAAATAAATGTATGGGCCTTTGAGATTTATTAAGATTTTTGCACGTGGGCTTTGAGCGTTGGGCAAAATGAGAGATTTATTATTTTCGGAATTAATTATTTTCATGGATAAAATAATTCTAGAAAAGTCTAGAATTATTATTCCGAAAGCTCCGAAAATTCGGGAAAAATTCTCAGAGACATTATGGAAAATGAGGAACTCAAATAAAGTATTTGGAGCTCATGATAAGATAATTTGGAGCATCTAAAAATTAGATTATGCTCACAGACAAGTGGAAACAAGCTACAGAAAAAGTCGGAAAAATTCCCGAGAAGTTTGCAGAGGTTGATTGACGGATGAGAAACAAGGAATTTGATTGTAGAAAAATGATATATGTATATCGAAAAAGGGAAATCGACCTAAACGCATTTTGAAAGAACAACTTGAATTCATTTTGATCTTTGGTCAAAACCAAGCAATACAAAAACACAAATGCATCAGCATGAATGCATCAACAAGTTGCTATTGCTAAACCTTATGATAAATTTCAATTTAGTGAAAAATATTATTTCCCTATGTTTTCATGAGCACAAAAATTCAAAATTAACTCATTTTTGCTCTATTTCCAAAGAAGCAAATTTTAGGGTGTTACAATCCTAGTAGATGGAATCTAGTTTGTTCACAGTAGTCTCGACTCTTGTAGGAAGTAAAGGAACTACATAGTGAATGTTATTATGGGCCCACGAGGGCGTGTCCATCCTTGCTCTACACCTAACTAGCCACGACTTTGGGCTGGGCCTGTCTGGCATAGAGTTATTGACAGCCAGCCACAATACAACCATTTTCAACCCTTGTAGTGCACTTGTGTTCAAACAATTTGAAAAACATAAAGGTATATCATCATTCTGCATATGCCATTTGTAAAAAAAAGTTGCATACGACCGCTTGTGTTGCAAACAATTTAAGTTAGTCATAATATCACATTATTTTGTAAACGATGAAAAGTTTCTGTTATTTTCCAATCATTCTCTGCTCATGCTGTTTCTTTTTACGTAAACAATCATTATGTTCACACAGCAATTAGTGTTTACAATATTGATTAAGATCATCTTAAATTGCTGGAACAATAGGTACAAAAGAAAAGCCGAACATCCCCTCTAATGAATTCAAACAACAAGGAGCTAGAACAACTCATCCTAAAGTGTGGGAGACTTCCTAAAGTGATAGTTGCTGTAGCTAAATTTTTGGCACCAAAGACAGTTACATGTATGGAGAGCACAAAAACTCTGAATCACAGATTTATGCACGAGCTTGAGAGCAACCCTGAGTTTAGTGGTCTGCAAGACCTGTTTGCTTGGATGCATTCCTACTTCCGTGCTTGCCCGGATTTTCTAAGGCCGTGTATCTTCTATATGTCAATCTTCCCTGGGTCCCAAATCATTCGACGGAGGCGTTTAGTGATGCGATGGGTTGCAGAGGGCTACTCTAGGGATACAAAAGACATCACTGCAGAGGAGAAAGGGGAGATGCTCTTCTCAATGCTCGTCAACCTAAGCATGATTCAACCGCCAACATGCAGGGTCATCACCCACATGAAAATGGTCCTATGTCAAGTTAGTGCTTTCTTCCATGAATACATCATCTCACGTCCAGAGGAAGAAAATATAATATTTGCACTGGAGGTCTTTGCACTGAAGGGGCATTGCCTTCCAACTACTGGATGCACAGGACGGCACCTTGTAATAGAGAGGTGCTGGGACAGGGACAGGGACAGGATTGAGTTCAAGAGCATTGACTTCTCGCGCCTACGGTCTTTGACAGTGTTTGGTCAGTGGGAATCATTCTTCATCTCTAAAAGTATGAAGGTGCTTCGGGTTCTTGATCTGGAGAATGCCATAGGTGTGACAGATAAAGACCTGGAGAAGATGGTGAAGCTTCTTCCTCGCCTCAAGTTCCTATCTTTGCGAGGAAGTACTGGGGTCTACCATCTCCCGAGTTCATTAGGTGAGCTACGGCAGCTTGAGACTCTGGATATCAGGGGTACCTTCATAGCGACATTGCCAGCATCGATTACCAAGCTAAAGAAGCTGCAGTACATGCGTGCTGGTACAATATCCCTGGCAAAGGAATCATCAACATCTAGGTTGCCAAACCTTTTCAAATCTTGTCAACTAGTTGGTGTTGAGGTGCCATCAGGGATTGATGAACTGACACCATTGCACACGTTTGGTGTTGTTAATGCTGGTATTGGAGGGGGCAAGGCCACTCTAAAAGAGCTGAAGAAGATTACCCAATTGCGCAAGCTTGGAGTGTCTGGTGTTAACAAGAAAAATAACAAGGAATTCTGTGCTGCCATCTCATGTCATGTCCGCCTGGAATCCTTGTCAGTGTGGCTTAGCAAGGGAAATCAAGGTTGTCTGAATGAATGTAACATCCTAAAATTTGCTTCTTTGGAAATAGAGCTAAAATAATTTAATTATAAATGTTTTGTGCTCATGAAATATAGTAAAACGAAATTTTCATTGAATTAAAATTCATCTTAGAATATAGCAACATTGTTGTGCATACATGCTGATGCATTTGTGTTTTTGTATTGTTTGGTTTTGACCAAAGGTAAAAATAAATTCAAGTTGTTCTTTTAAAATGCGTTTAGGTCGATTTTCCTTCTCCGATATACATATATCATTTTTCTACAATCAAATTCCTTGTTTCTCATCCGTCAATCAACCTCTACAAACTTCTCAGAAATTTTTCCGGCTTTTTATGTAGCTTGTTTCTACTTATCTATGAGCATAATCTAATTTTTAGATGCTCTAAAATATCTTATCATGAACTCCAAGTACTATATTTGGGTTCCTCATGTTCCCTAATGTTTCTGGAAAATTTTCCCGAATTTTCGGAGCTTTCGGAGTATTTTTTGCGGCTTAAATAATAATTCTGGACTTTTCTAGAATTATTTTATTCACGAAATTAATTAATTCCGAAAATAGGAAATATCTCATTTTCCACCAAAGCCAGTGTGCAATAATCTTAAATGCCCATATATTTATTTACTAATGGGCTTTGATGATTAATTAGGCCCGTTAGTAGAGGTGGAGAGTGCAACTTCAATTAGTACCGTATTACTAGTTAATGTGAAGATGGAGAGTTTTCCTCCCTATAAATATGTACCTACCCTTGGGCAAAGCACCGCCGTCGGGTTTTCAAGTTCCAGGATCGCTGTTATCCTCTAACTCCGGTAGTGCTCCCCTTCATTATCGTCCGCTTCTGTACCTGGTGAGCCTATATCAGCCAATCTGTTCTCCTAACTTTCGCATCTATGAGCTCGCTCTCACGTTCATGTGGTCCCATGGTCTTTGCGTGCGAGGTGGTCGCTGGCTGTCCCATGCATGTTGCGTTGGCCGTATCGGCTCTTGCCCATCCATGCATCTCCAACAAAACCAGCCGACGGTGAGCAGTGGCGGATGCAGGATGGGAATCAAGGGGGCTAAAACAATGGAGATGTTGATTTGCATGAAAATTTAATAGTGATTTGAGATTTTTGCTACAGTAATTTAATGGTAAATCAAGTTATTAGGGGGGCTGGAGCCCCTCAGCCCCCCTTAGATCCGCCACTGACGGTGAGCTGCCTGATCCTTGATCTTGCAAGTCAGTGTCGCCCAACATCAGTGACCTGCAACAAAAACGGATATTGCGGTACATTTCTTCTTATGTTCATTGTTAAATATTAATTCGATTAACCGGTTTTCAATCTAGAAACAACATGGAGGTACATTTCGATTTTGTATATGTAAATAAATGTTAAAATAATTAGCTACTAGCATAAACATATTTTTAATTTGTAAATTGCTTAGGCTAGCACTTTGACGTGCGTTAGGATGCTCTCACAAAATTATTTCTTTTGCAAATATAAAAGCATAACTTGCTTAATAAAATATTGTGTGGGAATATTTATAAAATATATAAACTTTGGTTAGTTTTAACTCGGTGTTTAGTCCAAATATGATTTGTCTAATCTGAACTAATTACTTTTCCATGATCTTGTTAGCTAAAATAAATCAAGCATGTAGTGGTTCCTTTTTATAATATAAATATTTCGATAGTCTTTTTCTTTTTAACGACAGTTCCGTTATCGACGTTTCTTGTGTTCTCGTGACCGTAGCCGGTAGCTCTCTTTTAGTACGCTGTTTTCTCTTGTGTGGTGTATTGTTCTTAGTTGTCCCTATTTGTTTGCTTGTATACCTGTTAGTGTGCTGGGTTGCTATGATCTACGAGTAGAAGAAAAACTATCCGTGAGCGCCAAAGATCCGAAGGTGAAGACCAGAAGCTGAGTGCCAGAAATTGCAAATAGAAGATTAAGTGAGGCTTTTTAGAGCAAATTGATTTAGGCATGAAGAAAGTTCTAAGACAAGTATAGCATGGGATTATCCTTGTTACCTAATCACTTTTAAAGTACTTAAATCACTATGCATGTGTCTCCTCGTTAAGGATGCCTTAGAAATTGATCTTGTACCTTGTCGTCTATGGTTTTACATTGGGTAGCTATTGCTAGTGCTCAACATAAACTATGATCTTGTAATTTGACTAATAGAATATGCAATAACATTAAAAAATGACTTTTTAGTAACATAATGAAAGAGGGCTAGAGCCTTGGGCTATTTTTTTGGTGCTCTAGTTTCTCTCTATAAGGACTTATCTGTAAGCGAACATCCGGGACTTACAGTACAGCTGTGAGGGCTACATGGATCTGGCTTTAGTCATATAAGATGACCTTTTCTAGCTGGTTAGGGGTTACTCGAAAGGGCGCAAAAGGGGTGTTTCTCGGGTTGGGTGTAGTGCGGCTTATGTCCTTATGTGTATAGGCTGCGCGTCATTGTGCCATACAGAAGGGGAGCTCTACATTCGCAGGTTACAGAAACCTAGCAGCCCTAACTTGTTAGACGAATCTTGGAAAGACTTCATAGTGAAACTTGTCTGCCTATTGAGGCCTTGCAAACCTCGGTCTTATGGGGATTACGACTCACAGTGAAAGTGTACGACCTCTGCAGAGTGTAAAACTGGTATATCAGCCGTGCTCACGGTCACGAGCGGCCTTGGACCCTTACGGAATAGATGATCACTATTGAACTGTAATATGCTTATGTTTTTGCTATTCATTCTTCATATTACCTGATCATATGTTGATTCTGGGATTAAAGACAACTTGATGCTACTCATATGCTAAAACTTTGCCAACTAAAAGCTACATGCAGTTAAACCCGTGTCATGCCTCTTGAGCTTCATGAACCCCATGTTATGCTTGTTGAGTTCGACATGGACTCACCCTTGCTATTTCCCACATCTCAGGATAGTCTCTGAAGTTATTAGGCTTGTGATCAACCAGTCAGTTTGTTCCTGGAGTGAAGTCTGCACCCGGTGTTCGGAGTTGTCTTTCCGCTGTGTTGCCCTCTAAGGTTATATCCTATACTATTGTATTATGTTTATTAAGCCTTTGCCTCTTGATATTACACTTATCTGCGGCTATATGTGAGATTTGGCTTCTTTATTTCACATATAGTATATGTCTGGTTTTGTCCTTAAAACCGGGTGTGACAATGAAATCTTGTCTCAGGATAAGCCTCTGCAAAACCTTCAGAGCCTTAAGTTATATGGTCTTGGAAGTGAGGTGCCAGCTTGATGAAAGATCTTCCCAAACTCAGAAAGTTGGATATGCATATGACCATATCAGCAAAAGTTGACATAATTAAAGTCCTTGGGGAAATAAAAGAACTATGTATTCTACGCTATGTTACATGGATACGCCAAGGCACAGGCGTATCGCATATCAGATACGTATCTGATACGGATACGCGTTCGATACGGCACGAATACGTATAGGCGGAGTATCGGATTTTTATTAATTTTGCGAAAATACGATATGCGAGCCTGATACGTATCAATGTGGGGGATACGCGTATCAGCCTTACTGGATACGGCCCGGCCCAATTACACCACATATCCCGTCGCCGTAAGCCAGTTGTTGTGTCGCACTTCTCCCGCATCGCGCCGCATCCCACGATTCCTCCCCCCGCGCGCCGCGATTCCTCCCCCCGCGAGCGCTGCTCGCCGTCCGCCGGCCACCGGCGACGACCCTCCGCTCGCCGGCGACGAGCATCCATCCCTGCCCGCCGGCGATGAACTCCGCCCCTGCTCGCCACTTCGCCCAGCGGCCAATGCTCCGCCCCTGCTCGCCACTTCGCCCAGGCTACGACGGTGACGGTGAGTTCCTGGTTGATTTGTTCGATCTCCTCTTCTTTAGTTCATACTTTGTAGTTGCTTGATTTGTTCGATCCCTACCTCATCTTCCTCTCCCCATTCTCGATCTATGCAGTAGATGGCGTCTCCCTCTCCCAATTTGAGCGCTGCTAGTGGAAGTGCAAGTGCAAGTGCATTTAAGTAGTTATTTAAGACCTTCAGATCTATTGCATGATTTGCATTATTATTATTTTTATTTTATTTTTTAAAAATATTAAACGTATCCGCGTATCGGGTTTTTTTGGGAAATTGGCGTATCCGTATCCGTATTCGTATCCGTATCAGTATCCGATACCGATACACGTATCCGTATCCGTGTAACTTAGATTCTACGTCTTTGTGTCAATCCTCTTCAAGATGGTGATGGTAAGCTTGATTTTTGTGTCTGGGTGAATGGAATACAGCAGCGCTGTTATTTAAACCTCAAGATCCTCGAGATTACTTGCAGCTCAAAGTTAAATATATCCTTTGGATCAGAAGCAATGCAAAATCTTGAGCTGCTGACAGCTCACTGCTGTAGTGGGTCGACATTGAAGTTTATGGAGATAAAGAATCTCTCTAAACAAAAACTCAAGGAAGTACGGCTTATCGGTTCCCATGACACTGCACTCAAGGATGACATTGAGAAGCAACTGGAGGAGCATCCAAGGAAACCCCCTTTGAAGCTGGAGGAACTGGAAGGATGCTGAGCTCACAGTGATCAATGTTGTGTCGTCCCAGGCATCTACAGAACTCTGTTCACTTATTTTTGTTTCTTCTCCCTACCAATTGATCCAGTGATCCAGTATCGCAATACATCTCTCATGCCAGTGGAAACTGAAACATCTGCTTCCTTCAAGGTGTCAAAATAATGGGCACTTATCCTATGTGAAACATCGCTAGGAGAAGACATTCAGTTCCGTTCATTTACTCTGTACTCAAACGTTGAGCTTGAGCTTATGTATCTTCATAAAGAATGCTCTCTTGTTTGTGTGCATGTTTATGGATTGGACTTTTACGTTGGTGTTGTAATCGTTCTGTAATTTTGTGTAACGATAATACCAACTGAATCCTGAATTTTCTCTTTGCTCCTTTTGTAATGTTCTTTGGATGGCTTTATTGTTCTTATTAGCCGCAAATTTTCATCTAAATATAATATTGTCTGTGCATTTAGTATTGTTGGTAAGTTTGCTGCTTAAGTTCAATGGTGGTTGACGTACCGTTAACAGTGAGCCCATTGCGGTGTAGCATAAAAGAATCAACACCGTAGTTTGTTTTTGTCATGAACTTTCAACTTGCCAGAATGATATGGATCCGTTTCTAATGCAAAAATGGAAGGTGGGAGGCATGTTAATTGTTCGGATGCATTGTTATTTGTTCCAAGCGTGTACTGAAGGAATAAAAGTTGTTCTTGTTTCGTTGGCCACCAATTTAGCATAACTGCTTGCTAGGATGCTACCGCTAGCCCGCCAATCTACAAGATCCATGACTGATCACACCTGGATCTGTACAACCAACATGTCGTGTACTATTGGAATCCATGTACAGTCATAGTGTAATAATACACAGACCAATGCATGAGTGCACATGTCTATTTTCGAGTGGGAAAGGAGGACTTGAGATGCTGTCTATGGCGCCACACATGACAACGGTGTTTACTATGTCAATTGGTGAGTTGTGCTCTGTCAGCGGAACAATAGCAGTACAGGTGAAGAGCTGTAGAGGTGCTATACGTCCACTGACAGGATAAGTAGACAGAGTATTATCAGTTGGTCTGCAATTATGTATTCGAACGGCTCCATCTCCACGTGATGTGAACCTAATTAAATGGTTGCAAGTTGCCGTGGCATCACTACATGCATGCGTACCAAGCCAAGTCAATACTTTTCGATTTGGAACCAACTAAGTTTGTCACTCTGACGTCCACTTCAACTTTTAAACGAGCTGTTATATATTTTATAATACGCCGGCTGGTGTGAATATACTAGTAGTATATTTGTTAATCCCTGATCTATATTGCACGATACGTTGGATCTTACTCTTATCACCAGCAACTTCCACGACAGTAATCTTTTTTCTTTTTTGAGAATTCTGGATGGGGGCGGAGCCCCTACGGTAATTAAATTAAACCAGGAAAAGTACAGTATTACAAAGGAGCTCAAGAAACAAAGAAAGAGACGAAAAAGATAAAAGAAGAAAGAAAAATTACAACCAATTTTGGATCCATGGGTCAATTGTTTTTGCGAATTACACAAGTACAGACGCAGACGCTCAACACGCAAACTCACCCCTATGAACACACGTATACAAACCCTACCCCTATGAGCACCTCCGAAAGACTGCCTTGGCATATCTCGAGATTGACGAAGTCACCGCAGACGTCTCTCTGTCGACGGGAACGTCACTTACCACTGAAAGCATAACGTCGTTAAATCCTAGAATAAATCTAGAAAACTACAAACACCCGTGCCAAGTCGGGAACCTGAACCCGAAAGGCAGGCACCGCAAGGAACCTAACTGTCATTTCGTTTGCACGGTGCGAGGAAAGCAGAGGACAGTAATCTTTTTCTGGCGGATGGGGCGATGGTGATCCCAGCATCCTGATGCTTGGCCAAGTCACTGGGAGCGGAACGACGGCTGTTAGTGGAATGAGAATGGACAGGAAGATAATAGAATGTATTGCTTTTATTGATCCGGTGTTTTCACTGTCAATTGGTGAGTTGCTCAGCGGAAGCACAGAGGCTGAGGCTATTTGGCTCATAAGAAATAAGAAATAACTCTCTATTTAAGAGTCTGTGTAGATCCCCTCCTCTAAACTCCAGAGTACTTTAGATCACTTTTAAGCTCTAAAGCTCTAAAGTGAAATAGGCTAAAGTTTAGAGCTAACTTTATACCACTTGTTTGGAGCTTTAACTCTAAAGTTTAGAGGAGGAAATCCAAACAGGCCCTAAGTTAATCGAAAATGGGTAATGGTTAGGGGACACATTGCCGTGCCGCTTGGGCCTGACAGCCATTATTACCACAAAAATGATTTTAAAAGATAACCTCTTTGATTAACAAAGACAAATGCATCTAGAGACCACCTTCGTAAATAGTGAGGCAACCTCTAGGTAAACGTTCATCTTTGTAAAAAAAATCAATTTACAAAGGGGACCGTCTTAGTATGCCCGTCTACCTAAATCGATTTTGAGATACGGCCATCTTAAAATGCCATCTTTAAAAATTGCTATTAATAGAGGTGGTCCTTCTAAAGGTCATCTCTAATAATTCTATTCAAGAATAATTTATAACTTTTTTATGGGAAGTCGGATGAAGACAAACTGTATCAAAACTATAGCCCTTGATACGATCTACAACTTTGTTGTTGAGAAGTTCTTGATTTAACACTGTTTAGAGTCCCAAAAGATTATTTTTATTTAACGGATTTTGAAATTTAAAAATATTTCAATCAAACTTGGATGTCGATATGGTCTATACCAAAGTTGTAAGTTTGAAAGTCGCAAAAAAAGTTATAATTTTCAATATAATCTACAACTTTATAGTTGAAAAATGTTTGATTTATTTGATGTTATTTAGAGCCCAAATATGTATTTTAAGTTCATAGATTTTTAAATTCAAAATTTAGAATTTGGGCTTTGCTATGGTACATCTATTACCTCGTAGGAGGTAAGAGTTCCAACAAATCACAGCCCTTGATTTTTATATAAGTAAAAATATTTATAAGTAACTAAAATGTCTAAAAATGAAAATCGTGATCAACAATTAAAGAAACAAATCATCCCGGGATCATGCAGCGCCCCTGCCTGTTTTGCGGTCTTGAGGTCGCATGCAGGTAAGAACAGAATGTCAGGTATGTCATGTTTCAAATGATTTTTTTTTCTATGCACTATGCGTGGAAGCTGTATCATAAAAAGGCTAACCACAACGATCCAAAAAAATGCTGTAGGGTTGCAAACCCCTCCAGTCTCGTTCAAAAAAAAAAGAACAAAAAAACAACGATAAAAAAAAGGTTAACCAAAAAAGGATTGAGTATGGATATACATGTATGCAGAGGCGGAACTAGCGATTTTAATTAAGGGGGGCTGGACAAATGTGATCGTATTTTTTAGTGTGATAAAATATACATAATTATATGTTTCAAAAAATTTTCAAAAAAATCTACACTATTTTTAACCAAAATCATCATATTTTAATAAAAAATATGTGAAATTAATATTTTTTATGCTATAAATACAAATATTTATATAGGTATTTAAATGAATCTACTGTGCTGAGGGCCATGGCCCCTGCTAGTGGCCCCCTGGTTCCGCCTCTGCATGTATGACTTTGTGTGGGGTATCACTGCATTATAGCCAGTGGCGTGGTCCGTGTAAACGTGTGTGGAAAGAAGGGTTACAAAAAAATGTTTTAAAAGCACCTTAGCATGTTACGTCACGTTATCACAAATACAAAAACTTTGTTTTGTTGATTACTATTTACATCATGCATGCAAGCAAGATCTAAAATGACATGAAAATTAGATCTATTTGGAAGATATTTTACCTATTTTGTTAATATGTATACTTGCTCCTTTTATTACCTCCTCGAAGGTAATATGTGATAAAAGTCATCTAGATCGACGGCTCACAGTTATTTGGAGGTACCGTAGCAAAGCCCTTAGAATTTTCAGACGACCTTAAATATTCACATAGTTAATTCCAAAGTTGCAGTGGCCAGTCTGATCAACATGTTTTCTGTTGATAAGTTTTTGTTTTGAAGTTTTTTAGTGTCTCAAATATTTGTTTTAAATTCATATATTTTGAGATTCAATTTTTTGAATTTTTCAAATAATCTCGGATGGAGACACATTCGATATCAAAGTTGTAGAGCTTGACAAGATTCAAAATTTTGTAGTTGACACATTTTTCATTTGAATTCATTTAGCATGCAGAGAGGTGTGGGGGAGTTGCCCAAAGTCGGTGTTGCTCTCGCTCGCACGTCCTTGCGCGGCAGCCACCTCCTGAAGGATTCGCTCGGAGCAATGTCCGTCATATCGCCTCCGTCCGGAGCTGCGAGTCACGTACGCCCAGAATTGCGCGCCGCCAAGCCGCGTTCACCATGCCAAGTTTGCCCAAAGCCACGCGTCACCAGGCCGCATCCACTATGCATTGCTAGGGCGCGTCTGCCCGGAGCCGCACGCTGTTAGGTTGCGTTCGCCGGGGGTGGTGTGGTGTGGGATGGGTGCGACACCTGGTGAGAAGGGAGGGAGGAGCTAGGATGGAGTATGGGTCTGGGTGGCCGCGGGTGGAGAGTGGAGGGAGGTAGCTGGGTGTTTTACACCTCCTTATATATATGAGTATGTATTGGGTCCTGCGCTTGATATCCACTACTCTAGATCTTTTAATGTTAGTGATGGTACACACTTAGTGATGTTTTCTCAATATGTCATGGAGAGTTCGATGGATTACAGGGTTTATTGTAGTGTGGTGTTGTCTTTAATTTTGTGATGGTCAAAGTGCAATTCCACATGCAAAAGATGAAGGTTTCGTAGATAACCAAGCACATTAATGTGCCCAATTTCTTTTTGACTTCATGTGACGAAGAAGAATTGGTAAGTTGAGAAAATTAGCACAAAAGACAACCCAACTGATATGTTAACCAAGGTGGTCCCGAAGGCCAAGTTTGAGCATTTCTTGAACTTGGTTAGTGTTCGTTCTTGCCCTAGCTAGCTCCATGTGTAGCTTTGGCGACGATGAATTTGTTACTTTTTGGTTTGTCTACTTAAGATTGAAGCATTTAAAGATTGGGTGTTTAACATCAAGAAGTTTGATGTATCTAATATATTGGTGAAGAATTGTGATATGCACCTCCTAATAATTTGACCATTTGGAGACCAATTAGCTCATTTGTTATGCAAATCATTGCCTATACAAGGCTCGGCTTGTAGCTAAGGGTTATACCCAGAAGGAAGGCGAGGATTTCTTTGATACTTATTCACTTGTTGCTAGAATGAACACTATTCGAGTGCTACTTTCTCTGGCTGCATCATATGGTCTTCTCGTTCATCAAATGGACGTGAAGACAACTTTCCTTAATGGAGAGTTGGATGAGGAGATTTATATGGATCAACCTGATGGGTTTGTAGTAGAAGGTGAAGAGCAGAAGGTGTGTAAGTTACTGAAGTCTTTGTATGGCTTGAAACAAGCACCTAAAGAATGGCATGAGAAGTTTGACACTACTTTAACTAGTGCGGGCTTTGCTGATAATGAGGCTGATAGGTGTGTGTATTATCGACATGGTGGGGGCCAATCTGTTATATTATGTTTATATGTTGATGATATTCTAATCTTTGAAACAAACATTGATATTATTAATGAGGTCAAGTCTTTTTTGTCAAAGAGTTTTGATATGAAAGATCTAGGAGAAGCTGATGTAATTCTAAACATTAAGCTGATTAAGGAAGATAGTGGGATTACCTTGTCACAATCTCACTATGTTGAGAAGGTATTGAGCCGGTTTGGCTTTATGGATAGCAAGCCTTCTCCAACACCTTATGATCCTAGTGTGACATTGAGAAAGAATAAGAAGATTGCTAGAGATCAATTAAGATATTCTCAGATAATTGGTTCACTCATGTATCTAGCTAGCGTAACCAGACCAGATATCTCTTTTGTCGTGTGCAAGTTGAGTAGGTACATGTCCAACCCGGGTAATGATCATTGGCATGCACTTGAAAGGGTCTTGTATTATCTCAAAGGTACTATGAGTTTTGGAATTCACTATTCTGGGCACCCAGCTGTGCTAGAGGGATATAGTGATGCGAACTGGTTTTCTGATATTAATCAAATCTATGCCATTAGTGGGTATGTTTTTACTCTTGGAGGTGGCGCAGTGTCATGGAGGTCTTGTAAACAGACTATTGTGACTAAATCAACCATGGAAGCAGAACTTACTGCTTTGGATACAACTTCTGTAGAGGCAGAGTGGCCGCGTGAGCTCTTGTCTGACTTGCCGGTGGTTGAAAAACCAATACCGGCTATTCTTATGAACTATGATAATCAAACAGTGATCACTAAAGTGAATAGTGTTAAGGATAATGCGAAGTCAACAAGACACATTAAAAAACATTTGAAGTCTATCAGGAAGTTAAGAAACTCCGGAGTAATAGTTGTGGCTTATGTGCAAACAGACAAAAACCTGGCAGATCCCTTTACAAAAGGGCTATCACGGAATGTGATAGAAATCACATCAAGGGAGATGGGTATGAGACCCATGTGAGTTTACAGTAGTAGTAACCCAACCTTTTTGATCGGAGATCCCGTGACTAAGGATCTGGGAAAAATAAACTATTGGCAAACTAAGGATAGTATAATTATAACCCTCTCTATGTGAAGATGCAATACTCTCAAAGCATTGAGGCACTATATGGTAGGTTGGCTAATTCCTTAATATGTTCTATTGGCTTTAACAAGCGAAGGTGCTGTCCTGCAGAGCATTCTTGAAAGAACATACCAATATGAGTCCGACTGTAAAATGTCACGGTCTATGAGATTTGGGTGATCTCTAGTAAGCTCATGAAGAGACCAAGGAGTACGACGTATATGCTCCACCCACGGAGTAAGGCTACTGGCAGCCCAAGTACTGGTTTGGCTTTGAGTAAAGCCTGTTCGCACAAAACTTGCAATTCAAGGCATAGTCCATTGTTCAAGTTGTGGATGAGTGTAGCTTGAGGTTCTAGGCGGAAGTTCAACTTCACAGTCTGTAAGGTCCTAGATGGCTTGAGGGGGCGTGAATAGCCTATAAAAAAAATCCTACAAGAGCCACTAAGCAAACTTATTAGAATAACAAACGGTGTAAAGCGAGTTTTGCTTAGCCTACGGTTGTGATGCAAGCCTCTTATCCACAAGTCTAGTAGATTATGATCTCTAGTTCACACAAGGGCTAAGTCACTAAACTTACACTAGTGAGCAAGCTAACAACTACTCGCAAAGGCTACCACTAGAGCTACATAAGATAATCTAGTAAATGTTTACTTGTGCACCGACAAGCTACGTCACCAAGAGCCACTAGAGCAGTCACCAAGATGATATATAATCAATCAATATTGACAACAACACAATATGAAGGCCAACCAACGAGAGACAAGAGACACAATATTTTTGTTCACCCGGTGTTTACTTGTGCACCGACAAGCTACGTCACCGGTTGTGTCGACCAACACTTAGATGGTTTCTCGGTGTGACCCTCAAGTCACTTGCCCCTCAAGGCACGCCCCGTAAGGCACCACAAGACACCACTCTCAAGTGAGGTAACTCAATGACACACACAATCCACTAGAGTTGCTTTTGGCGCTCCGCCGAGGAAAGCACAAGAACCTCTTACAATCAATCGGAGGTGGCCAAGAACAATCTCCTTCTCTTACCAACGCCTCTAACAATCTCCAAGCCGGCTAGGAGCGGTACTCTCCAAGAGTAACAAGAAATTCACCGGCTAAACCACCCATAAGTGCCACTAGATGCCCTCAAGCTATGCAATGCACTTTGGGATCACTCAATCTCACTTTTGATTTGCAATCAAGCAAGAAAGATGAGTGGGAGGGAGAAGCTCTAGCTCAAAGGATGCACAAGAGTGTTAGAAATATCAAGAGACCTCCCCAAGGGCTGGCCAACAAGTATTTATAAGCATCCCAAACGAATAGAGCCGTTGTACCCCTTCACTAGGCGTTTTTCGGGACGACCGGACGCGCCGGTCGAAACTGACCAGACGTGCTGCACCGCATCCGATCGCCCTACGCCGTCCACGTGTTCTCCCGAATTCAACTGCGACCGCTCGATCCTCCAACGGTCACTGTGTGCCAACGGTCAAACGCAATCGACCGGACGCGCCGCTCAAACGACCGGACGCGCCGATCGCACAGCACCGCGCGCCCGCGAAGCATCGACCAGACGCGCATCGTTCAACGACCGAACGCGTCCGATCGCGTGTGACCGGACGCGCCGCGCGTCCGATCAGCTTTACGCCATGCGCTACACTTCTGGGTGCCCGACCGGACGTGCTAGTCCCGCGAGAGACCGGACGCGCCGGTGCGAAACCCTAACACCCGCGCGCCTGACTGCTGCGTTGAACTGACCGGACGCGTTTGGTCAAACCATGACCGCGTTCGGTTCAGCGTTCGGTCACCACTGTGACCTCCGTTCGCCTCTGTTTCTTCTCCGACTTCCGGCGTAGTGGAAAATAGGCATTTCAACTCCTTGAAAACACCTGAATCCCGCCTCGCAAGCTCAGCGGGAGGGAGAGAGGGACCCAAACCCTTCTCTACCGCTCAAACTCTGTCACCTTCGCAAATGTGCCAACACCAACAAAGTGATCACCACCTTGTGCATGTGTGTTAGCATTTTCATAATCATATTCGAAGGTTTTCCAGTTAGCTCACTAGGCCCTACATGCAATGCACTTCATGAATTCACCTAGTGGCACCCGTGCGTCGAGTAACCGATAAGACTTCCCCTCTTAATAGTTCGGTTATCGATCCTAAACCACTCACACCCTCTATGGTGTCTTGAGTGCAAAACAAATGGCCCTATGGTTATACCTTTGCCTTGAGCCCATTTTGTTTTTCCAAAAGATATGGTCCACTTCATATCAACACATGACCGTCTCGATCCATCGACCTTGACTTCACTTGCTCTTCACCGTTGCATCGGTCCGTCGGTGCCAAGTCTTGCTCAAGCTTCACCATCGCATGGTCCTTCGCTTTGAAGCCTCGACTTGCCCTTTACCTTCACAACCAGTCCATCGAGCCAAGCATCATCTTGGTCACATGAGTTAATGTCATGTCTTATATTCAATGACCACCTTTATCTAAATTATCCACTTAGATACAAAGGTTAGTCCTAGGTTTCATCAATTAGCCAAAACCAAACTAGGGACTTCACAGTCTTTGCCGAAACACTGTATATCGAATAGTAGCGAGAACATGCAAATCTCTAAATGGGTATTTAAGATCTGGTGGGGGATTGTTGGAATTTATATGGGCTTGGCCCAATAACCAATTGTAAAATTCCTAATAAATCTCAAAGGCCCATTCATGTGAGCAAGGGGGGATGTGGGAACTCTTTAATACCACCTTGCTCGTTGAAGTGGAGGTAGCCATACTTAAATATGGAAGTCATCTCCACTTCCTCAAGTCTAGTGTGAGGAGGAGAAAGAGAAGTCCACACGCGCATGCTCGCTAGCCTCGCCTCGCCGGGTGGGGCATAGCGAAGGGCGCGGGCGCGCGGCACCTGCGTGAATGGTTCGCCGAAATCCGGCTCCTCGCCTTGCGGGAGCACGGTCTCCTTTTACAGTTTTAGTTTTTGGTTTCTTGGCCTTCAAGTTGTAGAGTTCTAAACGGTTACAAATTAAGAGTCCTAAAACGACTTAGATCGTGATAGCGACACGAGGTCGGTTGGACAGGACTATATAAGCAACCTAGCGGCCACGCCAATATGGATCTAATTGAGCTAGAGTTTTTGCCTCTTCTCGCTGTTGCGCTGCCGCCATACCTACTCTAGTCCGATCGCTTGCGTGCACCAGCGACCGGATGAGCAGGTCTCTGGAACCCTCATCTTTGTGATCCTGCACCGGGAGAAGGCAAATAAGGTTTTTGGGAAGCGCTATCCGTGCGACTGCTCCCAACTTTCACAACGGGTCATCTTCCATCCAAGTCAGGCGGCGCTACGTCCCGGCGTATTCATCATCAACTGCGTCGAGCTCTTCCTCCACCTCTCATTGACGACTTCGACGATGACTTCAACATCGACGACTTCGACATCGACCTCGTTCCATCATCACCACCATCTGCATCACCAACGACTACAACTACAGTCGGCAGGTATAATTCTTGTGATCTAATCTTGTCGTTCATACTATCCAATATGCTGATCTGTCATGCTAGTATGCTATATATACTTGATCTAGTTCAGTTGTTTTACATGATTTATATTCTGGTTTTAATCTGAAAATTGCCTAATTACTTAACATAAGCTACCATCTTGCTTGCTATTGTTTCATATGCAAAGTGGTTGCTTGTAATGAATGAGTTGACATGGAAGGCATATGTGTGTTCTTTGATATATTAGATGAGATGATAGGACTGATGCATTTGTGAGCTAATTGATGCAAGTATATGTTGCTAGAAGAAGTGACACTTGTGGTTCAATGGATTCAAGTTTAGGTGTTATTTTAATTAATGAACACAACGTGTTCGGTAATATGTTTGTGAGAGGCTAGTTTGCTCATTTTAATTACTAGATGATACCCCGCGCGTTGCTGCGGGAATTGTAGTGTTATAAAGGGGGAAGAGGATTTATGGAGCTTGAGACTTTATACGTAGCATCCACCATGATAGCATAGAGAGTAGTGGCTGAATTGAGGGGAAATTTCATATAAACAATGGATAATAATGTGAAATAAAATGAGAAAATAATATCATCTTATTGGTTCACTGTTTTTTTTAAATAATTGTACAAAGTTCATCCCAGTTTAATTACAAAACAAAAGGTGTTATGTTCAGAAATTGAGCACATGTGGCATTGACATCACAATTGTGTGTACTCATACTCTGATAGATAGGACAATAAATTGTAAGAGCTTTTGAGATACTAACTACTGGAAACTGTGAATGTCTATGTTGCCAGCACTAATGGCATCTTCAGTAAGTAATTGTTCTTCTCTACATGCAGAGGGAAATACCCCATCGTGAAATAATCCTTGGCTTCTTCCTGATTTTGGCATAAAATCTCCGGTCATGGAAGATCATGATCCATCTTCACTAACTGAGAAATATGACAAAATTAACATCTTCATCTCTTGATAAAAAAAGATGTATCTGACATAAGAAAAAAGCATCCAAATACCCCCGCGGAAGCTGCAACTCTTGTAGGAGATGAGGAAAAAGTAGTGTATCACTACGCCAGATTCTCACATTAGGAACGGGGACATTTTTACTATAGGGGCGGCTAGGGTTAGGGGCGCCCCTACAGTGGGCGTCCTCGGGCCCCAGCAACCCAGCCTCCCCTACAAATGGCACTATAGGGGCGACTGGTAACCTGAGCCTCCCCTACAGTTGGGGCTGATCTGTAGGGGTGGCTCAATCACCAGCCGCCCCTGCAGTGCTATTTGTAGGGGCGGCTTCCACCAGCCGCCTCTGCTGTTTGACTATAGGGGCGGCTGAATCACTAGCCGCCCCTACTGATAGCGCACGAATAAATAGCAGCTACTACCTTCTTCCACCTCGGGACACAAAAAAAGGTTGGGAGGCCTTGGGCTCCTCCTAAAAATTGCTCTACTAAGGGGGGAGATTTTGATCTCAAATCCTTTGGTGGAGAGGCTCTAAAAGGTAAGGAAATGCTTCTCCAACTCTTTATTTGAAGTTTAATTGGTTGGTTAGTGAGTAATTTGATTTTTGGTTTCTCTCTCTTCCATGGAGCTTGAGCTAGTTCTGAGTGAAGTTGGACCCTAATTTTCACTATACTAGGGTAAATTAGGTAGGGAAGTAAGATTGCACCCTTTGTTAGTACATCTTTGTTGATTTTAGTGTAGTATTAGTGAAGTTTGGTGCATGTATCATGAAACCCTATATCTAGATCTAGATCTAGGATTTTGTTTTTTTTTCTTTTTCAATTTTTTCTTTATGTGACTAGGGTTTGCAAGTAGGTGAATGTGTAAGATTTTAATTGTTGCTAATGTGTAAAATATCCTCTACCATGGCTACTAATTATCATTTAATATTTATTTTGATTCCTTTATATAAAGTGTGTTTGTAATTAGTTATGGATAAATAGGCCATTAATTAATTATCCTCTACCATGAAATTGGAATGGAGTTTGCACGAAAGGTAGTGGATGAAATATTAAATGTTGTTAATTGTTTTCTTTGAAATTGTTTATTTGAACCAATTAATTTATATTTTAAAATATTTATGCATTAATAGTCAATTAATTAACTATCCTCTACTACCATGCTGCGTGTCTCAGGTATATACAATTATTCTCGAGTAATATTCTTTCTTTGGTTGTTTTGTTTCTATAAGATGGACTACAGGAACTCTTGGATGTATGGTTCGTTAAGACACGATGCTCTTTTTCGTGATGAGGTGGACAAATTCATCAAAGCCGCAGAGAAGCATGCAGCGATGTTAAAAGAGAATAGGGACATAATTATTTGTCCCTGCAAAGATTGCAAGAACCTTGTTGCATTTTGAGATGTGAGTACCATCAAAGAACATCTAATTAGGAGAGGATTTGTTCTGGACTACACAGTGTGGATTCATCATGGTGAAACAGTGGTTGTTGATGACAGCGACGATGATCTAGCTGATGAAGCTGAAACCCAAGCATACTTGTCCCGATTCACAGACGATCTTGAGCAACAAATGGATCATGACTATGGCAATCAATAAGGTGGTGGCTTTGGCAATCAACAAGGTGGTGGCTTTAGCAATGAACAAGGTGGTGATGATGCTGGTGGTGCCAGCAATGATGGCGAAGCACATGAGGGGATGTAGATGACGGTGATAACTTGGACGAAATGCTTCGGGCCTTTGGACCAGAAATATAAGAAAAAACCAAGAGAGGTCTAGAAAATCTTGAGAGGGTGACAAAAGCATCGAAGGAGACTGTGTATGATGCTGAGAAGGGCTGTCCGACATACTTCACACTGCTACATTTTGTGCTTAAGCTACTCATCCTGAAGGCTAAGTACGGCTGGTCGGACTGTAGTTTCGATGATTTGTTGTGCCTCATGTCATGGTTTCTCCCACGGCCGAACACAGTTCCCGCCAACACATACCGAGCGAAGAAGGTTATAAGTCCACTCACATTGGGGGTTGAAAAAAATCCATGCATGCCCCAACCACTGTATCCTTTTTCGGCGTGGCACATCGTTCAAGACTTTAGATATATGTCCTAGGTGTGGGGCTAGTCGGTACAAGAACAATGACCTTCAAAGTGTGGTGGAAGCCTCCACATGAAAGAGGAAGAGGGGTGGGAAGAAGGTGGTGCAAGAATCTCAGCCCCCAGAGGAAACTCCATTAGGCAACGATGCAAATAAGAGAAGAATTCCTGCCCTGGTTATGTGGTACTTGCCAGTGACCGACTGCTTGAGGCGTATGTTCCTAAACCCTAAGGAAGCCACACTGATGACATGGTGGGATGATGAGCACAAGGTGGATGATGATACGATCGCACACCCAGCCGATTGTAGCCAGTGGCAAGCGTTCGATACCAAGTACAAAGCAGAATTCAGTGATGACCTACGGAATGTACGGTTCGGCTTGAGCACCGATGGAATGAATCCCTTCAATGAGAGGATGACCGACCACAGCACATGGCCAGTCATCTTGACCATGTACAACCTCCCAACGTATTTGTGTCAGAAGAGGAAGTACCTTCTCCTCACCATTCTTATCTCTGGCCCCAAACAACCCGGCATTGATATATACGTGTTCTTGGAGCCTCTGATGCAAGAAATGGAGAGGCTATGGAGGTATGGGGAGCCGATGTACGATGCGTTCTGGCGGGAGGACTTCATATGCATAGCAATAATATTTTTTTACTACTAATGATTACCCCACGCTGTTTGCCCTGTCTGGACAGTTCAAAGGCAAGACTGGATGCTTAGTCTGTTTGGATGGTACTAAATGTGTGTTCCTAGATGGATCCAGGAAGATAGTTTACATAAGGAACCGGTGCTTCTTAAAGATAGGTCACAAGTACCACGGCAAATTGTACCTAAGATACTATGGCAACATCCCAGAGGATGAACCCCCTCCAGAGAGACGTCGTAATGGAGAACATGTGTTCAGAATGGTCCAAAACATACACGTCGTCTATGGAAAGAAGAATCCAGATGGAACGATCAGAGATAGAAGCACACCTCCCATTGAAGGCGTACCATTCAAGAAGCAATCGATCTTCTTTTAGTACCTGCCTTATTGGCCAGTCTTGGAGGTCCCCCATGCCGTTGATGCGATGCACGTGCAGAAGAATGTCTTTGAGAGTCTCATGGCTACCTTGATGGACACGAGCAAGTCAAACGATGGTCTTAGACCACGGAAAGATATGGTGCAGCTGAATGTGATGCAGGAGCTTTGGCCAGTACAGCAGGATAATGGCACGTATAGTCTTCCCGTGGCTAGCTTCAACCTAACCCTAGAGGAGAGGAGAGATATATGCAATTTCCTTAGGGGGTCAGAGTGCTGACTGGGTTTTCGGCGAACCCGAAGAAGCTAGTGTTGATGAAGGACCTATCATTATCATACTGCAAGGCTCACGATTGTCATGTGATGTTGACAGTGTTCCTACCAATTGCAATCAGGGCTATAAAGCCAGAGTTCCTAAAGATGGCCGTCACCCGCATGTGCTACTTCTTTTCGAAGATCTCACAGAAGACGATTCGCAGGCAAGAGCTGAGTGACCTACATGAATTCATGGTGGAGACCCAGAACCAGCTAGAGATGTGTTTACCTCCCGCTTTTTTGATATAATGGTACATCTCATGATTCACCTGGTTCATCAGATCGAGGCGTTGGGCCCTAGCTTCTTGCATGAAATGTGGTCCTACGAACGGTTCATGTTGGTTCTAAGCCGATACGTGCATAACCGAACACATCCAGAAGGCTCCATGATAGAGGGTTACAAATTCCGAAGAAGTCGTCGAGTGCTGCCAAGAGTGGCTAAAAGTATAGAGAGGGATTGGTAATCCTGATTCTCGTCACAAGGGAAGGCTGGCTGGGAAGGGCACAAGTGGTAGGAAAGTGTTCCTCGACAATGATTACAGAGAGGTGAGTCGGGCGCATTACAGTGTCTTGCAGAGTATGGCAGTGATGTAACCGTACATTGATGAACACATGGCTATCATTATGGCCAAGAGGAATGGCCGTTCAGATGATTGGGTCATGAAACAGCACAAGCAACGCCTGACATCATGGTTGAAGGACCAGAACATACAGCCTGGAGAAACCATAGATTTTATTATCATCAGTCGGTTGGTGACTGGGCCATCGAAACAAGTGACGTCTTGGAATGCTTATGACATCAATGGGTCCTGTACTTTGACATAATTGAAGATATATGGGAACTTGACTATGGAAGGGATATAAAGGTGGCCCTATTTCGATGCCGCTGGATCAAGCAACATCAATTCAATAAGATCGGACAGAGAGTCGTCGACCTCCAGAATGTAGGCTACTAGGATGACCCTTGGGTGCTCGCTGAACGTGTCGCGCAAGTCTTATATATGCCTGACCCGCAAAGTAACCTCCCCCCGAAGAAGAAGACAAAGCACGTGGTGGCCTCTGGGAAACAACATATCATCGGAGTTGATGGCGTGGATGATGTTGAAGCTTACAATAAGTGCGATGAGATGCCGCTATTCACATAATTTTGTAAGAAGATCGAGCCTGTGGAAAAGAACCTGCCCAAAGATGTATTGCCATGGGAACAAAAAGGTGTCGAGGGGAAAGTTGTCACGGCGGGCTAGCTAGTTTATGTAAGTGTGTCAGTGTTCATAAGACTACATTCATGTATGTGTGTGTGAGACTACATTCATGTATGTGTGTGTGAGACTACATTCATGTATGTGAGACTACATTTATGTATGTGTGTTTGAAACTACATTTATGTGTGTTTGAGACTACATTCACGTATGTTTGTGTGAACAATGTGTACTAAGAATTTGTCAAATGATGAAACTACCAAAATAAAAGTTGTAGATCTCCATGAGTTATTCAACATTGGTATTCATTACTTTTTCAGTTGAAATAATTTGGGGGGTCCAAATTATGGTTTGAACTTGTCGTTTTTCAAAATTCAAAATTTGAACTCATAAAATTTTGTCAAATGACAAGATGACCTAAATAAAAGTTGTAGATCTTGATGATTTGAACAACTTTGGTATTAATTACTTTTTATGTTGAAATCATTTTGGGTCTCAAAATTTGGTTTGAACTTGTCAATTTTTAAATTTCAAAATTTGAAAGGTTCAAATTTAGTCAAATGAAGAAATAACCAAAATAAAAGTTGTAGATCTTGATGAGTTGAACAACTTTTGTATTCATCACTTTTATAGCTGAAATAATTTAGGGTTTCAAATTTTAGTTTGAACTTATCAAATTTCAAAGTTCAAAATTTGAAATGTGTAAAACATTGTCGCATCCAAGTTTGAGCAAACTTAAATGATGAAGCATGATTTTAGAAATTTTTATAAAAAAAATTATCACATTTGGAGTTAGTACGAGGGAGAACAACTAGTTACACAGTTTACCCACAGATTAAAAAGAGAAATCACACTGTTCTAGATGATCATTACATGATCATAGTGAATAAAGTGATTTCTTTTTTTAATTTGTAGGTCAACTTTGTAACTAGTTTTTCTCCCTCATACTAACTCCAAATGTGATGGTTTTTTTTGTAAAATTTTTTAAAATTATTCTCTATCAATTTATTATGTTGGTTTTGTCGATATATACATATGAAAAGTTTGAGCAATTCAAATTTTGAATTTCAAAAGAAGGCAACTTCAGAAAAGATTTTGGTACCCCAAATGATTTCAGCTGAAAAAGTGATAAATACCAAAGTTGAATGACTCATCAAGATATACAACTTTTGTATTGGTGATTTCATCATACGACAGAGTTGTAATGAAATTGTTCACAAATGTGAGACATCTCTTATAAGGTTTTATAAACTATATGAGACATGTGTAAGCTTAGTGAACAATGTGTACTAAGAATTTGTCAAATGAAGAAATGATCAACATCAAAGTTGTAGATATTCATGAGTTGAACAACTTTGGTATTCATCACTTTTTATATTGAAATCATTTTGGGTCTCAAATTTTGGTTCGAACTTGTCATTTTTCAAAATTTCAAATTTGAAAGGTTCAAATTTTGTCAAATGATAATATGACCAAAATCAAAGTCGTATATATTCATGAGTTTAACAACTTTGGTATTCATCACTTTTTATGTTGAAACCATTTTGGGTCTCAAATTTTAGTTCGAACTTGTCGGTTTTCAAATTTTCAAATTTGAAAGGTTCAAATTTTATCAAAGAACAATATGTCCAAAATCAAAGTTGTAGATATTCATGAGTTTAACAACTTTGGTATTAATCACTTTTTATGTTCAAATCATTTGGAGGTTTGAAATTTGGTTTGAACTTGTAATTTTTCAAATTTCAAAATTTGAACTAATAAAATTATTTCAAATGAAGAAATGACCAACATCAATGTTGTAGAGCTTCATGAGTTCTACAACTTTTATGTTGGTCATTTTTTCCTTTGAGGTCATCTGGTGTCCTAAAATATTTTTAATTGTTTTGAATTTAAAATTTTCATAATTTAGAATATTGTTTTGTTTATGCAAAATTTACAATATTATATTTTCTATATAAAAAAATGTACATATAGATATACTTTTATATATATAGAATAATAAAAAAAATATGAATAATAAAAAATTCTACACTGCATTCTGAAAAAAATACACCATATATAAATTAAAAAAAATTGAAAAATATATTGTAGGGGCGGCTTGATCAGGAGCCGCCCCTACTGATACATCTGTAGAGGCGGGCGGGGTTTCAAGCCGCCCCTACAACGATGCCTTGGTATATAGTCTTAGGCCGCGGGGAGGGCGAAATTTTGTCTAAGTCCTGGGCGCTCTCCTCCTCTTCGATGCCGGCAGGCTGCCCAAATTTCCTCCTCCGCCGCCGCCGCCTCGGTGACCTAGCGCCGCCGCCTCGGTGCCCTTCCTCCGACCCCGGTCCATCTCCGCGACCTCGTCCCCTCCTTCCGCGACCTCGGTGCCCTAGCGCCGCCGCCTCGGTGCCCTAGCGCCACCGCCGGCCGCCCCCGGTGACCTTGTCCCCTCCTTCCGCGAGCTCGGTGACTTCCGCGACCTCGCCATACGTCCGCGCTCTCCCTCCGCCCGCGACCTCGTGGCCTCCTTCCACGAGCCCGGCGACCTCTCTCACCACGCGGGTCACTCTCCTTCCTCCTCCTCCATGGTACCTCCCTCTTTCTCGCTCCTTCCTCCTCCAAGATGCGCCTTTGTCTGGGGTTGTTCCTGTCACATTCAGTACAAGTGTATGACTTTTCAGTACATCTGTCACATTCCAATGAAATGGAATATGACTTTTCAGCATCCATGTTTAGGAGGAAAAGGGGTTCAAGCAAGTGTGCTGCTAAGATAAATATGCAATTCTATTTTTCTGTAGCGATAGATGCTTTATGCCTCCATTTGGCTAATAGTTAGAGTGCTTGCAAGGCCATTTGTTTGGTTGGGAACTTCCAAGATGAAGCTTGGACTTCTCCCTTTATGTACTTTTGCATTTTCTACTGTCTAAAAGACTGATTAGTCTTTCTTTGATCCATCTTATGCGTATCACTAATTTATTATGTATTTTCTCAATACATAATCAAAATCAACATATCTACTCTTTTAAGAAAAACAGAGAAACATATTGATTTGACCTTTGACATGATGAGGCAACAGACAATACCCCTCAAAACGTAACACATAAGGTAGTGCTGTTTTAGAATGGTTTTGGTTTTTACATGAGACAGTATGCGAATATCTTGCATCATATTTTTTTATGTGTAGTATATTCAATTGAACTCTAAGAAATTCACCAGTGCCTCTTCTGTGACCTCAAATTATTGGTACAAAGAGGGCCACAATCACAAAGCCAATGGAAGCTAGTGTGCCTGAGAATGGAATTCTCCCTGTTTCTTTCCTGAGGAACATTGCTTCATAGATTGGGATATTGATGATAACTAGCACCCCACATAGAATGACCTGGAGGAAAAATATATTCAATGCCATATGCCAGGTGCCTGTGATGATTTGACATAGCCTTCCCACCAGACACACATGGTTGAGTAATGCAACTGTTGCAATGATCACATATTCTGGTGAAGATGATCCAAATTCCATGATTTCTTGTTCATACCTGTTCGATTCATCTTTATTGCTGACCTTTGATGTAACTGCAAACCCCATCTTTGACAGTCCTACCAAGTTCCTGATTGTGTCAATGACGCCATAGAGGTATGAGGTTATTCTTTTAATTATCCACATCCTCTGTCCATTCCACCACCCCTTCAATGTTTCTCCGGATAATAATGCTTCATATAGGTTGTACATATTCTCCACCGATGAAACATATAGGAAAGGTATGACCCATGGACTCATCATCTGAATGACTAAGGGCATCGTGTTAGTTTCACTGCAAATTATACGAAACTAAAGTGACACTTGTCATATAACATTACCTCTGGAAATAAGGGAGCGCTCTTGAGAAGGCCAAGTGAAGGGATGATAACATAATATAGTGTAGGGAGTGAGTTTGGTGCCCACAGACCAGGAATTGAGTAGGCCATTTGATGTAGTAACCTGATATTTCCATGTCCAAAGAAGAAGGGACAGTATTTCGAAAGAAAAATTGAAAAATTACCCTCACTCCATCTCTTCTGTTGCAGTATTGTCTGAGCAAGTGTTGTTGGACCTACACCGATAAATGCCGCTCTTGGTGGGCTCATGAAGACTGACTCCCACCCTCTACAATGTATTGCCAATCCAGTGATGATGTCTTCTACTGGACAACCATATTTCAAGCCAATCTCATTTCCCCACTGTGTTTTATATTCATAAGTGCAGGTTGCTAATGACTTTGCTTTCTCTTCAGTCTGATCTATGTTGACTTGTGTCTTTTTCTTAATTCCTCTGTCCCAATCTTCCTTGTATTCTTTGGTGTACCTTCTGCCACATAGGATCTCCCTTCTATGGAAGCATCCGGAGCCACAATAGAGAGGGCCACCCACACTGTCGAAATCACTCAGCTCCTTTAGATCCAAAGTAGCTATGGTAGTGTCATGACATGTGTTGTAGTTGCATATACTGCTATTTCTATTTATGAAAAGTGCTGAAATTATATTTATATTCTAACCTGATTGATGACACAGAGGATATGTCATTCTTGGTCACACTGTCATAGGTCTGAGGGTACTGTACAAATCCGATTTTGTGACCCATTTCTTCATCAAGGAAGAAGCACAACGCATCTCTGATTGAATCACTGTTGTTGGAATACATATCACAATACACATTCATGATGATAGGGCTGTTGCTTATCACTGATGATACCCTTATCTGAATTAAAAAGAAATGATGAAATATTTTAGACTCGTGTTTAAGGCATCATATTCTTTCATGCAGTGCACTTTATATTTAGCATTTTAGCCAGCATGGTGGTAATGAGAGTTCGTTTATGATAATTGCCAGACTCCATACCACACCTGCTGATGTCTCTCAGTACATCTTATTTCAGTACATCTTATTTCTAGAGGTTCAGATTGCCCAAGCTAGCCCTGCAAACATAAACATACCCAGCTGTTTAGAGGCACCAAGTTTTGTTCCCACCTAGTTCTCAACAAAATCAGGCTATCAGCCAAAGATGGGAACCCCAACCATCTAAAGGCATCTCTGAAATGCACCATGCAAGAGGAGCAACTGGGCAGCATGTAATTTACCATTGAAGAGATGCCAAGGGAAAAAAATTTTGATATTGAGAGGGATTCTGCACTTCCAGATAAGCTTTGCTATCCTACTCTTGACCCCTCCATTTGGCATGGAATAGTACAGTGATTTTATTGTGAACTTTCTGTTTTTATTTAAAGCCCAAAATACCTCATCTTCTCCGCATTCATCCAGATTCACATTTTGGAGTTCTATTTATTGTCTTGTTCATTTCACTTGATATTTGTTGTGACAGCTTGATTTGTTTGCCAGCCAAATCAGTTTGTATCTTGGTCAGATATGCTACTTGTTTCAGTGGACATAATATATTCATTTGATATATTCATTTGGGCAGGCAGTGGGCAGGCAGTGGCTTATTTTGACACATTTTCCACTCTATGTTTGGGTAAACAGCTGCTGCCTATTAAGCCAACTCTCCCCTCTCCTCTCTACTCTACTACTACTACTCTCCCCTCTCCTCTCCTCTCCTTTTTTTTGGCCAATGATGATGAAATTGTCTAGTCCATACATTATATGGAATAACAGCTGATGATCAAGAACTTGTGAGGAACTAGGCTTCATTACCAGCCGCCCCTACATTACCTTCTCCTCTCTTCTCTGTTATGATGCCTTGATGCTCTAAGTTCATGATCAAATGATGAGTGACATTATTCTGAGGCCCCTACCATCTGAACAGTGCCAATGATCTTGTGAGGTACTGGAGCATTGTTGCCTATACCGAGGCCTTTTTTATTCTGCTGTTGTACTACTCCTACTCCACTCTTCTCCTCTCTACTCTACTACTCCTACTCCTCTCTTCTCTTTACTCTACTACTCCTACCACTCTCTTCTCCTCTATACTCTGTTTTCATCATTGTTTGGTGTTTACTGGTCTTTTTTTTGGGGGGGGGAGGCCTATGATGCAAAAAAAGAGAATGAGGTGGTTGCCTAGATTCGTGGACATGGAAGTTTATGTGGCACGCTAGTACTACTACTTCTACTACTTATACTACTTTATTTCTTGCATCTCTTAGAACAAGGCACGAAATGTCATGAACATCAAAGAGTGCACCCCGATGCCCCGTGAATGATGATCATCCATCCCATGGAGAGCAAGAACTAGAGGACCAGCTTACTTAGGAGCAGTTCGATAACAAGTTAGAAAAGGGTCTAGAAGTGATGCTTACTCAGGAGGAGCTTGTCGAGGATGAGGATCCAGTGGGGGGGGGGGGCTAGGGAAGAGAAGGCGGAGAGGATGCCCAAGAGAAGAAGGGGATGATGATGAGGATGACGACAGCTCATCAGGGGGATATGTAAGTCCCGAGGATCCTTTCCCACGAACCCTGACGGAGGCCAACGAAGGACGAGTTGGACAAGGATTTTGACCCGAACGATGAGGTATAGATAAAGCCTTAGTAGCTTATAAATTTGGCTAATGCTATGGCTATATGTTACCTCTGCTAACACTTTTGACCTGCCGTATACACATGTCATCTCTACTCAACCTCCGAAAAGACGACGTTGGCCTCCCGCTCGTCTTGCCGGACAATACGTTGCCGGGCAAAGGAGATCAGAGGAAGGAGCCACAGAGACTCACAATGAGGCCTCTGCTCCACAACCTCAGGACACAACCACGGGCGAGACTACCCAGCCAAAGAGGAAACGAGGGATTAGAAAGCCAAACCAATATCATGAGAAGGCATGCTTTGTGATAATGGAGGTTGGGCTAGACGGGCAGATCCTTGAGCCACATACATATAGGGGGAAATTCTGTAATCACATCAGGTTTCTAGTTAGAGATAAGTTGAACCCAGCTATCCGTGGCTAGAATCTTGTACCTATGAGAAAAAAGGTAGAACTATGGGACAAGCTGAAGCTGAACTTCAGGTTTCTAGAGGGAACGCACGTGCTGGTACAAGATAATGCTTTTAAGATAATGCGGTAGAGCTTCTGACGTTGGCGGTCGGATCTGAACAGGAAGTATATCCAACAGAAGTTAACTTCCTTCCATGAGTTTGGCAACATAACTCCTAGTCAATGGGAGGAGCTCGTGGCTAAGAAGACTTCAGAGGCAGCATTGGCCCTTAGTGCCCGTAACAGCGAGCAGGCAAAGAAGAACCAACACCACCCTCGTCTAGGCCCCGGTGGTTACGCTGGCAAGCAAGAGGTGTTTAGGAAGATGGACGCAGAGGCCGAAGTTTCTGGGAATATGGAAGTGCCAAAGTTGAGACCATGCCTCAAACAGTGGATATATGCGAGGAGTGTGGATTCATCCGGTAGGAGCCTCAAGTTTGCTAAGCCGGAGACCGGAGAGGTAGTATCAAAGATACTGAAACTTACTGAAGACAAGGAGAAGGGCGCATTCGCCCCTTCCAGAGAGAAGTACGAGCTTACCGTTGCCTTGGGAAACCTCGAGCACATAGGACGCACCAGGGGGCTAGGGAAGAGGACGTCCTGGAAGCATGGATTCATAGAGGACAGGCACATGTACAAGAAACATGGTAGAGACCGAGAGTCTGATCTTGCACTCCAAGTGAAGGCTCTAGTTGAAAAGGTGTGGTGGAGAAAGGACTGTCTACGATGGAGCCACGGACACTAATGGGGCCACCGGGAGAACTGGCGGTAGTTGGCAGCCCTCCGGATGTTCCCAGCAGTTAAGGTTCCCTTGCAACCGGAACCGCCGTCGATCGCATACGGGCGCCAACCAGTTGTACCTTGGTGGTTCCGATGGGCAGGCAAAACGTGATCATTGAGGTGGCAACGGGCGTGGCACATCCTCCGGGCGGCACGTGGCACAATAGGGACATCCTGCAGGACTACACTCGGGTCGAGGTGCATACCGTGAAGCCCGAGTTCATGACTTGGAAGATAGAACACCCTACTCCTTAGGGGCTCGTGTTACTTGGAGACGTCATGAACCAGTTCGTCCTCTAGCACAAACGGGACATTATATTGACCGAGTCTTCGCCAACTCCGACTGAAGTTCATCCTCTGGAGCAACCCATCGAGCACGGGGAGGTATACTCACCGGCCCATGACCATGACCACCACACGCTAGAGACTTCTCCACCTCATACCGAGCATGGGCATGATGACATGCCACGTCCTTCTCCACCTCGTACCGAGCATGGGCATGATGACATGCCATGTCCTTCTCCACCTCGTACCGAGCAAGGGCATGATGAGATGCCACATCCTTCTCAAGAAGCGTAGCCGATACATGAACAACAAGTGCCTCATGAACAGCAATTGCCTCATGAACAGCCGATACGTGAAGAACAAGTGGCCCTTGGAGCAGGTGATGCACAAGTAGACGAGGATGTGCCCGAATGGGAAGCTCGAAACAAAATCCCAATCAAGTTAAGGCCATCATATGTGGGCATTAATGACATCTTGTCGGTGCACAAGTGGATGGCCCATGACCAGTTCAAGCCTAAGAACCAAGTAAAAGAATTCAGAGCACCAGCTTCTGAGGAGGTGAAAGGTCTTGATGGCTAGAGGGGGGTGAATAGCCTAAAAATTCCTATAAAGTATGCTAAACAAGTTTATCAATATAACAAATAGTGTGATGCAAGTTTTGCTTAGCCTAAACGGGGTTTGCAAGCCACCTATCCAATACACAATTCTAATGAATGTCACACAACCGCACAAGTTAAACCGCAAGAGGTAAACTAAATAAACTACTCTACTCTAGCTACTAAGCACTAGAGAAAATAACTAAGTACTTGAAATGTAATGCAAGAGTAGGGTAAGAAATATTTCACCGAGGGGCGATGAATTGAGCCAACCAATCAATAATTCCAAATGACGATATTCAAGATAACCAATCCACCGAGACAAAACAATCACAATCAATGAAGTGAAGACACGATGATTTATCCCGAGGTTCACGTGCTTGCCGGCACGCTAGTCCCCGTTGTGTCCCCCTCAACACGTGGTTCAGTGGCTAATCGGTCACACACCGAGCCTCTCAAAAGGCGCCATAAGAACCTACCAAATGGCTAGGAGTTGCAATGACATGGGAAAAATACTATGGCTACCTTGTGGCTCTCCGCCGTGGAAGGTGCAAACCCCTCACAAGATCACAGGAGGTGGCCAAGAACAATCACCAACACTTGCCACGCCTCCAAGCTGCTCCAAGCCATCTAGGTGGCGGCAACCACCAAGAGTAACAAGAAACACCGTAGCAAATCAATCCCCCAAGTGCCTCTAGATGCAAATCAATGATCGATGCACTTGAATCACTCAATCTGACTCAAAGATCGCAATCGAATGCAAAGGAGATGAGTTGGGATGAGAGGGGATGCTTTGGCTCAGCTCAATGTGCTCACAAGAATGTCAAAAGTCCAAGAGAGGGATCCAAGAGCCGACCACCAAGTATTTATAGACGTACCCCTTCACAAATAGCCATTGGGCTGAAATCGTGCACGACAGACGCGTCTGTCGCTTAAGCGACAGACACGGCACACGGCATCCGTCACACGGGATCGTGTCATGTGTCCATGAAGCTTCAAATTTCAACGGTCGAGTTCTAACTGACGGATGCGTCCTTCGCTCGCACACCCAGGCGTCTGTCGCGCCGACAGATGCTGTCCAGAGAGGTCCCGCGACCGTCTTCAGGCCGACAGATGCATCCTTCGTGATGCCGACGGACGCGCTCGGCGTCTAGTGCTGCTGTGGCCTTCGGAGCTGCTAACGTTGTCTTCAATGGACGCTGACGCACGGCATCCATCGCCGAGCCCCGCCCGCGTCTGACGCTCACGTCCAAACCGCGCCGAAGCCAGGGTTGCTCGATAGACGCGCCCTCAGCGTCTGTCGCTCCCAGAGCCAGCGTCTGTCGCCGTCATTTCATGCTGAGATGATGATTTGCTTGCTCCACTTGTTTGCTCCAATTGCTTATGAGCTAGTCCAAGTATGTGAACCACTTAAGCACATGTTTTAGCTCGAGAAACACCACGTGACATCATCTCCAAATCTCGACATTGGCGTAAAGGAAAATAGGCATTTCAACTCCTCGAAAACCCCAAACCCTCTCTACCGCTCAAACACCATCGCCATCGCAAATGTGCTAACACCACCAAGTGATCATCGTCATGTAAAAGTGTGTTAGCATTTTTACAATCATTTTTTGAGGCGTTATTAGCTCTATCCAAATGCATATGCTCAATGAAATGTCACCTAGAGGCACATGTAGGACTAGAATTGATACGCCATTTCCCCTCTTCATAGTACGGCTACTAACCCTAAACGTGATCACACCCACTAGGTGTCTTGATCACCAAAAGCAAACCCTAGCAAAATACCTTTGCCTTGAGCTCCATAGGGTTGCACCAATCCATCATTTCTTCTCCAATTGTGGCATCATATGATCATGATCACCATGCATCCTTGCCATCAACTTGGAGTTGTACCAATCACCTTTTGCTATCACACTTAAGCATTTGTGATTAGTACTTAGACATTGTCACTAATTACCAACACCAAACATAGAGCTTTCAGGAGGGCGCCACTAGCAAACTGCACAAAGGGTTTAACAAGTATCCAGCTGTTGATAACCTCAAATGGTCAAATGATTGCCCGGATAAGTATAAAAAAGGCAAGAACTTCCTATCAAACCGAGTCCTACAGTGCTTGCCACGTGGAATGAGAAAGTTCCACGATTGGTACTTGCATGCTCAAATAATAGAACTAGAAATCTTTCAAGCATGGATCCCTATCGGCACATTTGGAGCCCCAGGTGGGCAAATTGCCGTTGAGTTCAAGGATATCCAGGAATGCTTCCACCTCGGACGAATGGAAATGAATCTAATTCGCATGTGGTGCTTGTAAGTCCTTTCCCTCTCGATATGATATGAATGTAATCTTTCAATTTTGTTGTAACTAACCCGCGTCGTGATTTGTAGAATTCAAGCACACTTTGTGAGAAAGAGGCCAGCTCTGAAAGACATGTATATAGACCCTTCACCTGTAGCATCAACAAATTTTAATTACCCCAAACAGTAGAAACTAGGTTGCAAAGAACTAGATGCTGGAAAGACACTTAAGGAGAAAGAGGACATCTGGGATAAGAAAATATTGACAGAGTCCCTCAAGGTTGCAGCATACATTGCCCTATTTTTTTAAAAATCTCCAACAACACGATTCTATATGGATACCATACCACTTCAAGTAAGTTCGACTGTATACTTAAAGCTTTGTTCAATATACTTTGTTCGATGCAAAAGAGCTTATGTGTTCCTTCTATGACTAAATTCATGCAGCAACCACTAGATTTGCATAGGCGTCTCGCTCAAACTAAGCATGGCATGGGTCTTTGATTCAGCGGATTTCCTAGTCGAGACATACAAAGACTTCATAGTGATTGTCAAGATGTATACATATCGATAATCCTCATTTTAGCTACTATGTTTGTATACATACTTGTAAGGTTCAATTTGGGATACTAACAAGTTGTATTTGCTAAAATCATTAGAACAGGGCATTCAGGCACTATGTCACGGAACATAAGGGAAGGCATCATCCAACGAGGAAGGAAAAGTTGTATGTCAAAACTCTATGTGCGGTAAGTGTCATTTACTTTGGTACTCCATATATTACGTGTCTGTCAATAGCATTACTTAACATCTCCATATGCGGAACACACAGTGCCCCAAGCAGAAGCCTGGGAGTCTATATTGTGGATACTACACATGTATTATGATGAGTACCATCGGTGGCTACAACAGAAACCCCAATCTGGTAAATTTGAACCTCTTCGCTCGTAGTATGAAAAGTTCGCATATGTTGTGAGATAGTAAACCTAAACTTGTTCTCTTGTAGTTGGAGAAAGATAAAGATACGAGAAGAAACCCATACAAGGATGACGAGCTCTTAGAGATGGCCGGCGACCTTTGCAACTTCATAATGGACGAGATTGTGTACTACAAAGGCACTTACCATCATCTTCTTTCTGACTTAGGTAGTAATCCTCTATACCAACACCTTCGTGAGACTGACAGGCTAGCCCTAGGCCTTTGATGACAATGTGGACTTGTGGTATGGTTTGGATCGGACTTTGGAACGGTTTGGACTTTGCTTTGCATGTGGACTTGTGGATTTCTTAATGGACTATGTTGTAATGATGGACTTCATAATGGACTATGTTGTAATGATGGACTTTTGTGAATTATGACTTGTGATGATGTTCTAAATAATGATCTTGTGTTTGTGGATGTATATATGTGTATATGTGATGGTCAGATTTGAATTTGAATTATATATGTGGTCAGATTTAAATTTGAATTATTTATTTTTTTTGCTAGAAAATCCACTGTAGGGGCGGTTCTTGATTGAACCGCCCTTACAAACACACACAGTAGGGGCGGCTTGTTATACAACCGCCCTTACAGATACATACAGTAGGGGTGGCTGACATTACCAGCCGCCCTTACAAACTACACTGTAGGGGCGGCTAAAAACAACAGCCGCAGATGGCACTGCAGGGGCGGTCAGGGAGCCGCCCCTACAGATGCACCATCTGTAGAAACACCCTGAGGAGGGTGGCTGGTGCAGCCGCCCCTGCAGAGGCTCTTTTAGCTGCCCCTACAGTGAACGTTTGTAGTAGTGTATGAAGGTTTTTTTTCCTTTCATCGGCATCACCTGCTAGAGCTTATCTAGTGCAAGAAGTAGAACCATTGGCATCACCTGGTGAAGTTTATCAGTGTCAGAAAAATCATTCACGGACTGACCTGATGACTGGAAATTGCACAAATGAGAACAAAAATTATACTACCTAAATTTGAAAGCAAGAAGTATAGAAATCTAAATTACTAATGACTGACAGCGAACTCCATGTAGACCTGCTAGCTGGATATCATCACTGAGTAGATCGTGGATATCACCTGAAGAGAAGTGCGCCTTCCCGGTAAGGAAGAGGATAAAAAGGTGCTGTCATCTATCTCGACCTGTTTCCCGAGGCGTTGGAAATGAAGACCGGCTAAGAGAATCACCGGCGTGCTTTCCTAACTTGTAAATTCCATTCTAGAGCCCATTCTGTTTTGGCTATCGGAATGGAACATTCCGGTACCGGTCCATACTGGTGTATCATTTCGGACTTTATAATAATAATAATATGTGAATAAACTTATACATAAATGTATATATAAATATATTTTGACTTAACTTATGGCGTAATTAACATTTTTACCGAACTAAGATATCATTTAACAAGTTCATAAGACCTTATTTCAAAGTTTAAATTCCAAAGTTCATACATGGAAAAATATAATACATGCAGCCACGGCCGGTATTGACCGGTATTTGACCGGTATTGGCCGGTATTGACCGGTATTTAGCCGGTATTGACCGGCGTTGACCGGTATTGACCGGTATTTGACCCGGTACGGGATTGTGGCTCTTCTATACCGGTTTAGGGGCCGGTACGAGGCATTCCGGCCATTCCGGCCGGTACCGCAATGTAATTCACAACTATGGTGCTTTCTCTCCCCCATCGTTTCGCCAACAAAGTCATCCTTGACTTGACGATTGACCATTCCATCCCTACCGAGCCTCTGTCTTTCTTTTTTTCTCCAAATATAAAAGAAAAAATAAAGAACCTCGTCTGTGATTCAATCGGTCCTAAGGGAGTTTACTGGACCCATTCTCCAGTCTCCCGCACTGCAGCTTGGTGCAGCTAGTGATCTAGCCTTCCTGCAGGTTGCAGGATGGCTACGTAAGAGACAAAACAAATGACTAATGAACATGCCTTGCCGAATTGTCATATATAAAGCGAGGGCACCTCTGTACGTGGAGAAGATGGGCAGACGGAGGGAGACCGATGGGCAGAAACGCAGAAACGACTGTTCAGTTTTTTTTTTTAGATTCTTCAATCAGATGCATTTATGGCCACTGTGGGTCACAGTAAAAGCGAACATGCAACAGCATCAAGTGAACAGGCAGAGGTGCGCTCACGGCCGGTCCTGAGTAGAACTGGGGGGGTGGGAGCTCTGGATGACGTGGCTTTACGAAATCGCAGGAAAATATGCTGGTAGGGTTCTCCTATTTAGGTATAGTAGATTCCGTTGCACCTTTGTTATCACAGACACACAGACAGTGGTCAATTTCGAAACCCATACAAGAGGAGGCCTAAGTCATCTTCAACCTCTAGAGCACCTCCTTTCTTTGTTTCCTTTCTCTCTTACATGTCTATAAAAATTAGAAGGAGCTCTTTTATCATGGAAGTGATAGGGGGCTTGAGCCCTGCCTGCCACACCACTAGGGCCGCGTTCACTTCCCCTCCCAATCCAAAATATTTCCTCTTACACACAAGACATCAAATCTTTCGACGCATGCATGGAGCATTAAACATAGGTAAAACAGATAACTAATTGCATAGTTTGTCTGTAAATGTCGGGACGAATCTTTTGAGCCTAGTTAGTCCATAATTGGACAAATTTTGCCAAATAACAACGAAAGATGCTACAGTAACTTTTTATCTACTTTTCGCGAAGTGAACACACCCTAGATCCGCCCTAGATCACATATGAACTAGCAAGTTTTTTTATGCCAGGAAATGGCAGCTGGAGAGGTGGGATTCGATGGCCAGGAAAACGGATGGTGAGCTCGACTGCCGTCGGCGAACGGTGGAGTGCGGAGAAGCCCAAGGGCAGGCCGACAACGAACGGTAGAGTGGGGGGGGGGGGGCAAGCTGGCGGTTGAGACGCCTGTGAACGGTGGGGTGGGGGCTTTCGGGCGGGCCGCCGGTGAACGGTAGCGACGGGCAGGGCGACGGCGACTTAGCGAGCGGCAAGCGGTTCCAGGGGGCGGGAATGGAAAATTTGGGGATTTTTTTTTTTTGCTGTGGGCACTTATATACCGGGTTCATTTTACACTGACGGTGCGAACTCTAGGACGGTGGTGCTACATCAACATCACCGCCGGTCCCAACGTCCACTGAGAATAAACAAATGGAAGAGGACACTCAGCCAGACGTGCGATACTGTAGCAGCTACCAGGAGTGAATGAGTGATGTTTTCCACTCAGCCAAGGAACCACTATATCATGCACTGAGACGTTGATAGCCAAGTTTTCAGGGCACTTTAGAAACTATAATTTTGGTTGCCAAATTAATCTGATTGGTTCATAGCTGAAATTGACATTACCTAATATATATATTGGTTTGTTGCCAAAATTTGCAGTTCTAATATACGAACTGCCCCAAATTACATTGAGAACAGTACGTGCCATCCCACTGCTCCAACTCATTTTTCATACTTACTTATATTCTACTTCTACTTCTATTCTACTGATATTCTACTTCTCCATGACTTCACAATACAAGATCAGTGCCATCCCACTAATCAAAGTCATTTTTCATACTAACCTACTTCTACTACATTACTTCACAATATAAGATCAGTGCCATCCCACTGATCGAAGTCATGATTGGTAATTACATATGTAGCTCTCGAGTACACAAAAGGCCTGGCGACGATGCATATGGCGCCCTTCTCCCTTAGATCCAGCCGTCGTCATCCTCGCCAGATTCCTCCTCCTCGGCAGCAGCGGACGACAGTGGTGAAAGCCAACCCTCATTCCTTGCTAGGGCACTGTGGCGGCTCCTCTTCTTCTCGTCCGCGTTGCTAGACTTCGCGACCCCTAGGACGTGGTTCTTGGCCCTGTCCATGTTCCACTAACAGTTCGTCCGACCGGGGCAGATGGGCACCACAGCTGCCCACGCCGGCCGATGATGTGTAGAGTGTGACCCTTTGGGAAGGGCATCACATACCCATGGGCGCGGTCGTCATCAGAGTCGGTGGTGACGTAGCCCGGGGAGTGCAAGAACGGCAATTGCGGGGAGGGGGAGCGCGCCGGCGAAGGCGAAATGGAGAGCGCCGGAAGTGGTGAGGGCGAACAGGAGCGCTACGGAACCGGTGAGGGCGAACGGGAGCGCGACGGGACCGACGAGGTCGAGGGTCCCGGATGAGATCAGTGCGAGCCGGAGGAAGACGGCGGAGGCACCGGTGCACAAAACTCGCGCCTGGTCATCGGAGCTGGCCGCCGCGGCATCTAGCGCAACGATGTGGTGGACGAGGTAGAGCGGCAAGACGCCTGACGGTGATGAGCCCCGGACCACCGGGAGCGTTGCGAGGCCAAAGGCAAACGGGAACGGGAGTGGGAGCTCAACATGGAGATGAACTACGGAGGGCGTGGATGGGGGACTCGGAGTTTAGGGTGGCGAGATTAATTGGTGAGACTGTCCGCAGTGGCATACTTTAAACGATACTCTAAAGTTTTAGAGTATGAATATAGAGTAAAAACTGCTGCACTGGGTACTCTAAAACGATACTCTATCCTTTCTCTCACTCTATATTTAGAGTAGTACTGTGCTTACTCTATACTCTGTAGTGGCGGACCCCGCTAGCTAAACAAAGGAAAAAAATGCTATAACTCACAAACCAAAAATCCAAATTAAATTTCGATTGCACCATTAAATTCGTCTCAATAAATTCTTCAAAACTAGATCACACATGGATATATTTAGATAAAGTGACAAGTCGGTCCCACGGTGAATAGAGTGGATAGAGGATGATATAGAGGATGGATGGGTGCGGGAGAATTAAGTATAGAGGAGAGAATCTTGCTGACTAGGACGTATAGAGGATGATATAGAGGATGAATGGGTGCGGGTAGTCTGAGGCCAGGCGTGTGCGGGTGGAGAAGTCGACTGAGGGCATTTAAAGGAAGCGGCGCTCTGATTCAATGTGACATGACGGGGAGCGTTGGGACGGTGCCTCAGGAGTCAGGAACCACAATCGGGGCGGCCTCTCCATGGGTCGCTTCAGATTCCAAACCCACATTGTTTTTGGCTGATAATTCCAGATCGCGTCCAAGCCACAAAGTAGTGCATAGCGGGACGACATGCCAATCAATAGATAACATCACTGGATCAGCTTGTCAAGACAATTTGAAGTAGGACGACACGTCTACCGGATAATACACAACCGAAAAATGTGACACGGTTAGGGCACCCGTAATGGCTTGCTCATCAGGTAGCTCTAAGCATTTTTTTTTCATATTTTAATACAACAGAGAAAATGTAGCTCTTGATCGAGAGCTAGTCTCATACACATATTCTAAGGTCATGTAAGAGTGTCATGTGAACCTAATCATACTATGAGCCATTGCTAAAAGCTAGCACTATTAGAGAGGTTGGCTTAGAGCTAGTAACTGACTTATACCATTGCGGGTGCCCTTAATACAATGGTCAATTCTGTGAAGTCATTTTGCATAAAATCTTGGTAAACTTATTGCACCATCCTTGGTTCCAAAAATAAGTGCAACGCAAAGACAACGATGATGCCAAAGGAAGCTAAACATTCATTCTAGTAGGAATTGAGTGAAGCACAATGATCGGATGATACTCCAGTGAGTGCAGCATAACTCGCCTGGATGATACGCTGACACCGCAAGTCAATCTTGGTAGACTCACCTTATTGCCCCATCCTTGGATCCAAACATACCCGATGGACTACAATGAGTCAATGATTGTTATTCATCCATGAATTTGATTGTACAAATGATTGTTTTTCATTTTGTCATAGATCCTTCCCCATGCATGTTCTTCATCAACAAGCTCCTGGGACACCACCAGCTCAGCTTGCTTGAGGTCCTTAGATTGAACTCCTTATTATGCTATGAAACATACTGTACCCAACATGTATGAGTCGCGGACAATGTGGCTATAAATAAGAAAGTTATGTGCAAAGCAAAGACAATGTTTATGCTAAAGGAAGGTAACACACTCATTCTCATTTCTAGGTACGAATTGAGTGAAGAGCAACCACCGGATCATACACCGAAGAGTGAACAGTTCATCACCGTATAGTCGGAGGACAACAAAGTCGTTGGACACTCATCCCACAATCTCGCCGCATGGACACCAGTACCATATGGCACACAAAGCATCAGAACCTGCCCAGTTTCGCTCCACCATTAACGAGAGGAGCTCAACAACCTGGTGGGTATATAGTTCACGATCTCACACACCGATAAGAACAAAATTGAAGTATAATAACAGGGTGGGCACCACTACCGGAGCCGGCTGCTTTGCCGAGGGCCCCAGGCTCTCGGCAAAGCCTCTAAGGCCCTCGGCAAAGCCTTTGCCGAACGCAACTCTCGGCAAAGCGCCCTCGGCAAAAATCCGATCGGCAAAGGCTTCTTTGCCGAGAGCCGTTTATCGGACACTCGGCAAAGCCTTTGCCGAGAGCCCGACGCTCGGCAAAGCGCGAAATAAAAAATGCGAAAAAAACCTGGAAAAAAAAATTTCAATCGGGGGAGGGGCCCACTGGCAAGTCGCAAGTCGCGGCATTTTTCGCGCAAAATTCGCGGCTACGCGGTCGGCGGGATTCGAACTCGTGACCTCTCACTCACGCGATACCTCCTCTGCCACCTGCACTACACACTCACATGCGTCTATATGCCGTTTCAGTTACTCAAATATTATACTAAACCAAGTGAAAATTGATTGTTTGAGGCCCTAAACGAATTCAAATCAAAAAGTTGTCAACCACAAAGTTTCATAACTTTTCTTGCACTACATTTTTCATATAGAAAGTTTTTTCATCCGAGGTGTTTTGAAAAATTCAAATTTTAAAATTTTGAATTTCAAACGTAGTTTTGCATGACAAGATGAATTCAAATGAAAAAGTTGTCAACTACAATGTTTCATAACTTTTTGAGATCTACAAATTTCATTTAGGAAGTTTTTCCATCCGAGGTCTTTTGAAAAATTCGAATTTTAAAATTTTAAAATTTTGAATTTCAAACGTAGTTTTCCATGACAAGATGAATTCAAATTAAAAAGTGGTCAACTACAATGTTTCATAACCTTTCGAGATCTACAAACTTCATTTAGGAAGTTTTTCTATCCGAAATTGTGGTGCTAACATTGTTCATAAATCTTATATATCTCTCTTGTAGTTTCATGGAACTACATGAGAGACATATAGATTTTGTGAACAACGTAATTATTACTTTGTCGAATAAAGAAATGACCAATATAAAGTTTGTAGATCATGAAAAGTTATGAAACTTTGTAGTTGAAAACTTTTTTATTTGAATTCGTTTAGGGCACCAAAATGTGGTTTGAAAAATTGCTTTGCCGAGTGTTTTACTTTGGCACTCGGCAAAGAAGCCTTTGCCGAGTGTTTTTTTTGGCTCTCGGCAAAGTGGCTCTCGGCAAAGAAGTTTCTTTGCCGAGAGCCGTTTATCGGACGCTCGGCAAAGCCTTCTTTGCCGAGTGTAGAGGCTTTGCCGAGTGTTTTTTATTTGGCTCTCGGCAAAGCCTTCTTTGCTGAGCGCCCGAAAAAAAACGCTCGGCAAAGCCTCCGGCGCTCGGCAAAGAAGTGAATTCCGGTAGTGCACCTAAGATATAGTTTAGACACACAAGTTCACAAAATATCGTAACAAACAACAGAAGGTGTAGCAAGATACAAATTAATAAGATAACTAGCAAGATACAAATTGCAGGGAGGAGGAAATCACCCCCGATATCTACTCTTCATCAAGAGCAAAACGGAGGATCCGCTCCACGTCGACTCCAGCAAGGATTGCATCACCGACGGCGCTGAAGTCAGCTACCAATGACTCAATCGTCGTCGAGGACGATTGTGGCGGAAATCCTGGGTTCGCTTGACGCAAGTCCACCACGTTGCCGGATCGGAGCTTAGCGGCAGCCAGAGCTCTGGTGGCCTCCACCTGAATGCCATGCGTGACCATGCCTGTGACACGCGCAGGCATTGCGCGGAGGAGCTCCTCGGCCTCCGCCGGAGCAATGTGATCCTCCGCAGGGACACCGCATTGCAAGCAACGCCTCCAACACCGCAGAGGGTTACAAGGACTTTAGTCCGCTGATTGATGAGACCCTGCAACACGAGCTGTTTAGCCTCGAGAACGCAGCGCTCGCGCCTAGAAGTCGCTGTGTCGACAAGATGGCGCCCCGCGTTCTGGCGCTCCGCAACCAGCTGTTCTCGAAGGGCTAGAAAGAACAACAAACAGGTCAATGGCTGGTGGCAGTGGGATCGATGCAGATTCAGATGCGATCGTAGTAGTGATTACCGGCAAGTTACGCCTACGTCGCAACCCTCTCCCAGTGAACCGAGGCCAGTGCCACCTCCACAGCCTCCAAGGAAGACCGCAGCCGCTCCTCTTGCTCGTGCAACTCTGAGACGGTGGTGTAGCTCCGGTCAAGGTCCCTGATCACCGTGCTCCTGTCTGATCCGTCGACCGAATCATTAGAGTCATCAGAATCGGTAGAACCAATGGGGGAGGGATGGCGCGGCGAAGAGGTGGTAGGCTCGTGCGAGGCAAGGCAACCAGCCGGCGGTGGACTGGTCATGGAGTGGGCCCTATATAGCAGACGGCGTCAGGGAAACTCCAATGAGACAAAGGACGAAAGACGAACTTACTGGATTAGGGTGCGAGGAGGAGGATGCCTGTTCGACTCATGTGATGACTCCATTGGTTGCTTGTCGCGGTCCATCGATCTTGTCGAGGCAGAGCAGAGGATTGAGTAGAGATCGCAAAGGGAAAGGTGAGTCTAAGAGCTCGGCAGTTAATCGCCTCCTCCTTTTCTTTCGCTTTTCTTATATATAGCCTCAAAAAAGTCTCGGGTGGCCGTCGAACTCCCACGGCCGCGGAAGTTACAGCCATGCCACGCCACCCATGACTCCCAGTGGGGCGGGTTTCCCAAGTGTAACCACGCATCGGAAGGCGAACCATCAAGACCGATGCTTCAACTTGCCCAGATGATACGCAAATTCTGACTGGCACGAATTCTAGAAATTGATTTATCTGGGGATGAGAGAGAAGTTGGAACACGCAGTTTCCATCGGAACGTGTTCATCGAATCAAAGACCAGCACTATAAATTTTGACTGCCCTGCTACCCATCTTTCCTGCACCTATATTCTTCATTCATCCCCAGTGCATGCATGCACCGCGCCGCTAGTCGTTACAACCGCCACCGTTAGATCCGGCCGATCCAACGCGAGCAGAGATGGAAGAAGTGCGCTACACACGACACAGGCGAGGCCCGTACATGAACAACCGCCTCTGGTTGCGGTGAAGACTGCCATCATCTCCACCCCCCGTGCCCCGATCCTGGCCTGCTTGCGCCATCGCCGCCTCTAGCAAGGCCATCATGGGTCTCAAAGAGGTGGTGCTCACCAAGGACGATGGCTGTGCCATCTGCCTCAATGCGTTGGCCGACAGATATCAGGAGGACCATGTCGACGTCGATGGAGCAGCTAGCACAGAGCCGACCATGTTGACGCTCCGGGCCATGCCCTACTCCCACGTCTTCCACAAGCACTACATCTTCTAGTGGCTCCATCTTAATGTCGTCTGTCCTCTCTGTCGCCACCAGCTGCAGCTGCCCACTACGAATGATGATGAGGACTAGGAGAGTGATGGCGGTGCCGGCAATGACTAATTAGGTTTAATAGATTCGTCTCACAAATTAGTCTCCATTTGTGCAATTAGTTTTATGTTCAAACATCCGATGTGACAGTGTTGATGGCAATTAACTATCATTTTAAACCATCAACATAAGAGGACTAAATGATAAAAAGGATCACCATATTAGGTTTAGAGGTTTAAACTAACAAATTTCATGAGTTTTGGTGATTATGTGTTTTTCAGGGGCTAAGCTGCATAATACAGAATTGATCCTCCTTCCAAAGGAAGAAACCGAAGCAATCGGCCTAATCTCCACGTCACAGATGCAGATAGGGATTCTAGAAGACCTAAACCGACTCCACGAGGCGACACGAGCCAACCCACCGCTAGGTGGGGCTGACCGGCCCTAGGGCTAGGCCGACCGGCCCTCCCCTGCACCGCCTCGGCTCCTTCTCTTGCAAGCTACCTATACTGCCTCTAAGGATGCATCTAAACCCCACATCAAGGTCGGTTTTGTAACACCTCAAGTGTTTGGCTCCTTAATTGCATTGCATTTGCATAAGCATAAGCAAGCATCATTCATTTCATGCATAAGCTTAATATGTTATATTTCATGTGAAGTAAAAGTGAGTAAGGTGCAAAACATAAGTACCTTATGTGCAATTTCCTTTGTGAGACATGTCAACCACTTTAGTGTAACAGAATTAGCAAATGTTATGCAACACACTCATGCAACATGTGCAACATGAACTTGCAACATTTGGGTGAAAGTATGGAATTACTTGTTCCAAAGTATGTGACACTAGGAACTTTGTGCAACCAATATGTAGAGTGGCTAATTAGGTCTTATAACACCTTAATTACATTTAGGGTAAGTAGTGGAGCAATGTTCATGTTGCCCAAAATTACCAAATTGCCCTTCCAAATGCTGTTGACTAAATTGGACCCCTAGAGTGATCTGGTTTGACCAATTAAAAAGTCTAGTTTAGAGATCTTGCATGGAGGAGCAACCTTAAGCAAAGTTGTAGAGAATTTCATAAGGAACAAAAGTTCTAATATGACCATCTCATGAAAATGATCAGAACATGCTCAAAAATGGCCCACAAGTCAGTATTAGAGGCTGTTTTGGGACTTAGCCATTTTTGCTAAGTGTTGAGCTGAAAACCGTTTCACAGTACCTCACTTTAGCAACTTGTAACTCACAAACTATGCCAAACCAGTCCTGGAGCCAATTGACAAAGTTGTTGTCCACACATAGCTCTACAACATTGTCAATATCACCATCACCTAGTTCTTAATGGTTTAGGAGATATGGTGTCTAGAAAATCGGGTTTCAGTCAGCTTAATGACTGAAACTAAGTTTCAGTTTCAAGGGGCACCACTTTGGAGCCTTGTAGTTTCAAATCCAGGCCGAACCAGTCCAAACTCCAATTGACAAACTTTTAGTCCTCGTGTAGCTCTACAACATTACCAACATCACCCACGTCTGGTTCTCACTGGTTTGGGAGTTAATCGTCGACGAAGTTGCTCTGTCAGTCGAACGCGGATGACCTCCATTCAGTAAACGGCGACGCCATGCAGCCGGACAGCCGGCTCGCGTCGTGGCGCTCGGGCAGAGCCCGGTGGCCGCGTGGCGCGTGCGTGCTGCTGTCGTCTCCACGTCATGAGCTCACGCGCGGGAGTGAAGTGGGAGTCGACACCTCAATCCCCAGCACTCACGCCACTCCCTCCTCCATTCCCTCGCTCTCTGGTCCGACGAGCAGTGCCACTCCGACCCCGCCGCGGCCGGGCGAGCTCACCACCGCACGGTAGCCTACCTAACTTCACCCACAGCTCCGCCTTAGGCTCCCTGACCTTCCCCTACATCGCGCTTGATCCATTTCGTAGAGGTGAGGAGGTATTGTCGATTTTCTCTCCACTGGAGCTCACCGGAGTATCGCCGCCGCCACGGTCCACCGTGGCCAGCTCCCCTCCCTCATTCTCCTCCTGTCATGAACCTCGTTCTCACCTCCGTAATCTGTGGGGATGCTTGTGGCGAGACCTTACCGTGGGATGCGACCTCGCCGGAGCGGAACACGACGACCACCGTCGTCGCGCTCACCGCCCCGCATCACGGCGCTCCGTGGCCGGGGTGGTTAGGGCCTCTCTCCATCTCCCTTCTCTACCTCAATCAGTCCGCCTAGTTGCAGTGAAGCTCGTACCGAGCTCAGATGTGACCGTGCGGCCTCACCGGTGGCGGCGCACCGTCACCCGAACTTCACCGGCCGCCGCTCACGACGGCGAGCCCCTCCCACTCCAACCCAAGCCGTCCTTCTTGCACGAATCGAAGCACCATGTGACAGAGAACGTGAAGGTGTGCTTGGTTTCCCGAGCGAGCTCCCCTCCGACGAGCTTGAGCTCGCCGGAGCTCGCGGTTCGCCGCCCCTCTGCCCTCTGTCATTGACCGCGGGGACCCACCTGTCGGTGCCGCGCGTGGGCGGGAGCCCGAGCGGGCCGCGCGCGCGCGTCGTGGGCCGCGTCTTTCCGGGCCGGCCCAGTATAAAATGAGATCCTTTTCATTTTTATTTATCTTTGCTACAGAATTTTGGTTAAGTTTGGAAAATGTAGATCTAGGGTTTTACTTGCCCAAAAATTATGACATAAATTTTGTTGGGGTCTACATGATGTGTAGTATTTTAGAAAAATATGAGTTTGCTAGGTGATGTTTAGCTTTCGGGACTTTTAAATAGGTCTTGGAAATGTGTTTCAAATCACATGCAAACTTGTTTAAATTATATCTTGAGTTTCAATGTTCCAAAAATTATGAAAATTGGTGAGTAGGCTAATTTATACTTGCTCTAGCTTTGGTAAAAATTTGGGCAGTAGTGCTTAAGTACTTTTCAAGTTATAATGTTATCTTTTTATTCTAGGAAATAATTAAATTAATTTTTGTAATTTTTCTACATGTGCAATGTTCATATAAATTTTTGGAGAATGCCTTGGTACCCTAGAGTGTCCAAGAAAATTTAGAAATCTGTTGTTTGACACTTTTTACTATGCTTTGTTATTTATACAAAAATCAGCCTTTTGGGCTTATGAATTTTGTTCAGAGAGTTCCTGTGAATAAATTGAGTTCAAATTTTTTACAGTAGTCTCTTTTTGGGTCAGAGAGTCCCCTGTAATTTTTGTAGAATTTTAGGAGGAGTTTACATATATGTTTAAAATTCCACTTAATTACTTAAGTAAATTAAGAAATGGGTTTAAATAAATATTCTAGGTGGGCACACATTACTTTCTGGTGTTTGTGTGACATTTGTGAACTTGTAGTAGTATTAGTTTGGTCTTAGAGAATGTTTGCCACATCAATAAATATTTAATCTTTGCAATTTTAGGTTTTCTGGACAGCTGATAGTTTTTCTAGGTTTGACCTTGGATAAAGGTGGTTGCTGGAAAACTTGTAAATACCAAAGTTGTAGTAAAATTTGTAAATGAGCTTGTGTCAAAATTTGGGAGCATTTGGCTTAGTAGTTTGGGAGTTATTGCTGTTTAAAGTGCCAGTCCAGAATTGACTGCTCTCTGTTTAGAGAGAACAGATTCTGGAACTTTGGAATTTCGACTAGGTAAACTTTGGAATTTAGTGTTGTAGTCTGAAAACATTTTGTGGTACATTTCTTAAGCTTTCCAAATTGTCTTAGATCGTATCTTTTGGATTTGGGAATCTCCAGTTATGTTAGAAACGAGTAGCTGCTGTCCAGAATGTCTTACTGTGATAACCTAAGTAATATTACTCTTGTATTGTTAGGTGCTAGGACCTTAACCGAAGAGGAACAACTATATCTTAGGTTGGGTAGATTAGGTAAGTACTTCTCCACCGGAGAAGAGATTTGCACGTACTAATAAAGTAACTTGATTAGATTATTATTTATTTCTGAAATGCATTTCATTCCGAGCATGTTGCACCTATTATGCATCCATGATATTCATTGTGCATTCATGCAATAGGTGTACCGGAGGGAGTAACTCTCCTCGAATTCGAGCCTGTGATTCCGGAGGAAGTCCAGGACCAGCCAGAGCAGCTAGAGGAACCAGCCGGTGATGAAGCTCCTGCCGAAGATCTACCTGAGTGTCCTGACCACCGGCCTTCGACCTTTCTGAAAGGCAAGCCCCGGTGCATGCTGAACCTATTGTTTTAATAAATTAATCTTGAGTACTTTTAATTGTTTAATGCATTAAGTTGTAGGAGTTATATGAAAACACTTGTTGCATTATACCTGTCCTTGTCCAGATATCGTACTTAATCCTATATTAGGTTTAGGCACGTATCAATGCTTAGCCCTGCTTAGTACGGTAGAAGTCGGGTGATTTCCGGTCATCCGCGAGATGTAGGAAGGAGTCACGAGTGGCTTTATGGCTATCGTGGAGGGAACCATGCTTAAAAATGAAATTGAGACCGGGCGGGAGTTCGATAGTATAGCCGCAAGACACTTCACGTCTTGGGTGTGGAGCTATGCCCGTTTGAGTCGTTTAAGGACCGATTCGCTGTACGTCCTTGAGTCATGTTGAACGCAGTCTAACACTTAGTTGGCCGGATAAGCCGTTCCGACCGCGAAGCCGAGTAATGTGATTCAGGCCGGGAATCGAATGGTAGGTTGCTTCTTGGAGGAGAGAAAGGATGTGCTTGGGGACATTGGCGTGAGACCAAGGGGGGGTTAGAGTCCCTATCACCTGGCAGAGTGTCGCCCTTGGGGTCACGACATTATTCGGACCCGCGATTCCTGAATCATATGAAATGGTGGCCTGTGCGACCCTGGCAGGGGTCTGCATGGTGAGTGTTAGAAATACCCCTCCAGCTGGATAGGAATTCGATTCGAATCGTCGTCGCTCCCGGTTAGTGAGCACTTGACTTGAGCAGCGGCAACGTAGATCTCATTAAATGAACCGGTGGTTAAGGGAATGATACAATGTTGCCACAATTCATACCTGTTCTGGATATAATGATGATAATTGTTTGATTATAATCAAGTGAATGTTTAGTACAGGTGCTAAGATAGATGACAGGTAAATGCTAAAAATAACTGCTAGTACAGGCTATAAGAGTTTCAATTACTTATGCCTTTATGCAAAATGTTATGTCAGCTAGCCTCTTGTGTAAGCCTTGCATAATCCTTGGTGTCATCTTATTTCTGGTTTCCGACGGGTAAGTCTAGCTGAGTACATTCTAGTACTCAGGGTTTATTCCCTCCTGTTGCAGATGATATGCTCTATCAAGGCTTCTGCAAAACTTGTCTCCACCCTGCGGGTGAAGAAGACTAGATCACTTGGGCGTGATCATCTTTTATGTACTTTCCTCATGCTTTTGCGGGTTGTTGATCATCAAGACTGGCAGTAGTTAAACAACTGGTGTGTGTTTGCTTCCGCTACTTTTATAAACTTGGTTTGTAATAATTGTGACTCCGTTTGTGTAAACTTATTTCTAAACTACTTGTGAAATGTAACGTGCGATGTTGTATGTTGAATGATGCGATCCTGGTTGTAAGCAAGTTGGTTTGAAATCCTTCGCGGTTTCGATTGACTACCGGGATTATATGGGCTCAAGTTCGAAAATTTGAGCACTTCGGTGCTTGTTTTTGTACTTGTGCTCTTATAATTTGGTCGGTTCTGTTACAGGTTTGATCCAAGGGCTGCAGTTCCATGCCCTGGGCTATATAAACAGCCCCCAGGATCCCCTCTCAAGGAATCAGTTGAAGAATTAGATCATCTCTTCCTCATTTTGTGAAGGCAAGGCCAGAAGTTAGGGTTTCCAGAGAGAAAGAGAGTTAGAGTTCTAGTTCAAGTTTAGAGTTTAGTCTAGATTGATTCAAGTAGAGGCAAGCAACTGCTTGGAATCAGGATTGTTCGTCGGAGACTTGGTAATTTTGTTGTAATCATCATTCGACTTTATGCTACTTCAATATATTTCTATATTTCAACTTCATTCTGTTCTTGAGATTGTTCTTGTTCTACATCTTGATATGAATATAATTAGTAGAGAGTTTATGAATATGTTCGTAGAAAGCTTGATCCAATTCTGGATAGGATTGAGTGGCTGGCATATTGTAGGCGTGGTGCTTAGATTATGCTTGTCTGCGAATGCACTCTATGCTCCGGGCCATGTGGTAGATCACGGGTGTGACATTCCTGTTGAGTCCTTTGTAGTCCACTCCTCGAGTATAGAACTTAGTAGATATAGAACTTATTAGAATGCGGTTACAGGGAAGAGATCATTACTCTATTCTTGACTTTTTCTCTCAGTAATGTTCCTTATTCATAGATGACATGTTGATTATATCATAGATAATTGTGTATAGCTAGATTGATTAATAGACTAATTGAATAAGAAATACTTATGATTTACATCTCTAAATTAATCTCCATGACTACTTGACTTGAATAATGTTAACTCCCTCTGGTCTCTGGAATACCCATGATTATCATTTACCATTTATCTTATTTGTCTTACCCCTTTCATGACAAGTGATTAGTTGTTTTGATATTTATTATTGAGTAAGTGCAAATAATTATCTCTACTGCCATTGTAACTATTTATATAGTCCCGTTTCGATTTTCCTTTCCTTGGTAAAATTATAAATAACGATACTTAGGAAAGCCTGGGTGAAATGCTACAATGGGTGTATTTATCTGTGCGCTTGCGGATATATACTGTAATATCTTTATTTAGTTAAATGGCATGAGTATAATACAACCACACTCTTGGTGTCATGTTGGGGATGACAGCCTGACATGAGTGACGTTAAGGAGTGTCAACAGACAGCATGTTTGAATTACCATTAACACTCCTTGGATTGAACTCCTTATTATGCTATGAAACATAATGTACCCAATATGTATGAGTCGCGGACAATGCGGCTATAAATAATTACCTTATGTGCAAAGCAAAGACAACGTTGATGCCAAAGGAAGCTAAACACTCATTCTAATTTCTAAAGTACGAATTGAGTGAAGAGCAAAGACCGTATCATACTCCTGTGAGTAAGCAGTTCATCACCGTATATTAGGGGGACCAACATAGTCATTGGACACTCATCCCACAATCTTGCCACATGGACACCGGATCATACGGCACAAAAGCATCGGAATTTGCCCAGTTTTGCACCACCATTAACGTAATAAGATAACATTGTCCTTGTTCCATAGAAAAAAAATATATTTTTACAAATGGCAGGGAGGATGAAATCACAACCGATCTACTCTTCATCAAGAGCAGAATGGACGATGTGATCCACGTTCACTGTAGCAACGATTGCGTCACCGGCGGTGCCAAAGTCAGCCACCAATGACGCAATCCTCCTCGGGGACGATAGTGGCGGTGCAGGGAATCCTAGGTCCGCATCACGCAAGTCCACCGCGTTGCCGGACCGAAGCTGGGCGGCAGCCAGAGCTGTGGTGGCCCCCACCTGAACGTCGAGTGAGACCACGCCCGCCATACGCACAGGAAGTGCGTGTAGGCGCTCCTCGACCTCTGCCGGAGCAACGGGCTCTACCGCAGGGGACATGGCATTGCAAGCAACGATGGCCGCCCCACGGAGGGTTTCAAGGTCATGGTTCCGTTGTTCAAGGAGACCCGCCAGCACTTGGTGTCTCTCCTCGGCAACGCGGAGGTCACGGCTAGCAGTCGCCGTGTCGAGAAGATGTCGCCCCATGTTCTGGCGCTCCGCATCTAGCTGTTCTTGGATGGTTGGAAGATTGAAAGAAGAACAAAAAGGTCAATGGCAGGATGCAACGGGATGTGGATTCAAATGTGATCGTAGCAGTAATTACCGACAATGTCCGCCTACGCCGCAACCCTCTCCTAGTCAGCCTCGGCCACCGCCACTGCCAGCCGGTCCGCTTCCACGTGCATCTCATGGATGGTGATGGTGGCCCGGCTGAGCTGCATGACCAACGTGCCGATGTCTTGTCCGTCGCCTGAAGCGTCACCAGCGGTGGTCGCGAAAAAGGAACGGTGGAGGGATGGCGCACCGAAGAGGCACCAGGTTCGTGGGAGGCATGGCGAGCATCCGGCGGCGGACTGGGTGAGGAGAAGTCGTCCCATATAGCACAGGGCATCAGGGCAACTCGAATGAGTCAAAGGAGGAGAGACTAGCTTACCGGATCAGGGCGTGAAGATGAGGACAACTGGTCCTCGGCTCATCAACTGACGGTGACCTTGGGTGCTTGCCGTTGGCCATGGATCTTGGCGAGGCAGAGCCCAAGATTGACAAGGGATCGTGAAGGGGAAGGTGACTCTAAGAGCTCGATACGTGCCTCCTTCTCCTTTTCTTTCGCTTTTCTAGCCGCAAAGTCTCGGGCGGCCATCCAACTCCCACGGCGGGGGAAGTTATAGCCACACGCCTGCGCACCCCCCACGTCTCCCAGTTGGTCGGTTTTCCCAAGCGAAACCGCGCATCAGGAGGCGAGACGTCAAGAACGACGCTACAACTTCGCCCCAACGCTTATTCAGCGAAGCAACGGCGAAGATCACGCCCAACATCCAAGATCAAGGTGCCACAGAGCACTGCATAGCATGACGATACGTAACAGGACCGCATCATATGGTCAAGTCAATCTGAAGCATCATATGGTCCCATGACTCTATACTTTCATTCTTTACTTTCATTCTATAGTTTCATAAACATTTAATTCCATGACTCTCACTGAGACTGGTCTTATGCTGTACCCAACATGTATGAGTCAATGACAATGCGGCTATAAGAATTATGTTATGGGCAAAGCAAAGACAACGATGATACCAAAGGAAGCTAAACATTCAAGCGGTTCAACACCGTATGTTAGGTGGACCAACATAGTCGTTGAACACTCGTCTCACAATCTCGCCGTATGGAAACCCGTATGATATGGTATCGAAAGCATCAGAATGTGCCCAGTAGTTTTGCTCCACCATTATTGTGAGAAATTCAACAACCTGGTTCATATATAGGGCGCGATCTTAGAGCAACTCCAACAGATTGTGTAAAACTAATAGCCAAATTTCTTATTTTAGCCATTGTGTAAAATGGAAAAGTGGTAAAAAAATAGGACTCTACAACAGCCTAGCTATTTTTGCCTCTGGTATATTTGAAACATGCCACGTCAATATACCTGCCGTCAAAATCCCAACTGATCGGACTGATTCTCCATCGCGAGAATAGGACTCCCGTGGAGGCGTCGACTGCTTCTCCATCGCAATTTGCGGCATCCTGGTGGCGTGCGCAGCCGGCCAACATTCCACCGGGAGACGCTGGCTTTGGCGAGGCCTAGGCGCCCAGCGGGGGTGACGACGGCAGCCACCTGGGTGTCACCGCGGAGGTAGCTCGTTCTTTCTTTGCGATTTGAAGATCTGTACGTACGTCTCGTGAGTATTTGGAGCAATGCTTTCGTATTTTTCAATACTGTGTATCTAATCCTTCACCACCTGTACCTCTAGTATCTGATCGAATGGAGTTCAATTTTTGCTCTAAAAATCTAAATATAGCCTACACAACAGGTATACCACATCTGTTGGAGTTGCTCTTACACACAGATAAGTAGCAAATAGAAGTGGTGGGCACCCAAAATATAGTGTAGGCACACACAAGTTCACAAAGTACTGCATCAATACATAAACTGCCTTGAAACAGAGTTCAAAGCAAACACTACGTTGGTAATCAAATTTCATCGCCGACACTTTTGTTTGCATCGTCGATGGGAGTGGTTGTCTTCTCCTTCCTTCTCTTGTTCCTGTGCTGTCTCCGTAGTTCTTCTTCCATGGGCAGTGGTCATGGCGTCGTCATCGATGGTAGTGGTAGTCTTCTCCTTCTCTCCTTCTTGCATCCCTGGCTCCTGTGATGAGTCCGTAGTGCCACTTCCATGGGCAGCGGTCACGTCAGCTATGACACTGTCAATTATCAAATCAGCCTTAGTAGAATCGATCTCCATGTCCTCCTGTTCTCAAGACCCTGCATTTTGATCTCCTGTTTCCTTACCTGGCTGATCTTCACTCCCCGTATTTGTCCATTCTTCAGGCTTCGTATCTTGCTGAGCTTTACTTCCCGTATCGGCTGACCATCAGTCCCTGTCCTGTTCACCTCTTGCCCATCTGCCTGTTCAACCTGTAAAATTGGACCCTGAGAGAGCTGATGACTAGGAGTAGCACACAAAGGATGATTAGTTGGCAGCCTATCCGGTGGAAGTGGAAGACCGCTACGTTCCATAAGGTAGGCAAATTTATAGTCCCAGTTGGCTCTATCCTCATTCATTTGTTCAAGCATCCTGCTTTGGGTTCTGAGTATTGATGCGTGCATCTCACTCATCGCGTTATTTTTCCTTGCCTGGTCCTCGTTAAATTGCATCATTTCTCTTTGCATGCTACACATCATCCTTGTCAAAGATGGTATCTCTGGCGTAGACTCACCAGAAGCTCCCGCCTCATGATCATGTGCAGTTGTTCAGAATTGTTGACCCGGTGATGGAGTTTCCATATAGTCTTTGTCATCACTGTCAGTATCCATACCCACCATCCCAGCAAGAGTTGTAGTTGCCTTTGCCTCTCTCAAACACAAGTCCTCTTGGTCCGCCTCGGCTCGTTGTGCTGGTGTCATAAGTTCGTACACCGCTCTCAAGCCACGTGCTCCTCTGTGTCTGTCATTTAGCCCAGGAGGTTTATAGTATGGGAACCTTGCCCTAGAGCTCTCCAACTGAACACAATAGACAGGAGATCCTATGGTCTTTGTGAAGAGAGAACAGGTGATATGAACATAAGGCATCCTCCTCTTTCCCTTGAAACCATCAGCAATCCAGTCCTCCCACTCACAAATGAGCAAGTCAACAATATCGAATTCAATGTGTCCCAACACCAAAGAAAGCAGCCACTGTTGCATGACTATGATTGCCTCACCAAATCCGACCCTTGGGTACAATGACTTCTTGAAGGCAAGGAGGAGAGCAGCTGATAGTTGTGTCAACTCTTTCGGTCTCCTCAAAGGACTAAAAGGTAGCCTAAAGATAATCGAAACCGCCTCAACGGGTGGTTCCGTCCCTCTTGCTAGGACACGACAAGGAGGATACGCTGACAGGTAACATAACTCATGTACTTTCCACTCTACAAGTGGAACACCCAAAGCCTCAGCTATCTGCTGTCTAGTGAGCTGGTGACATTCCCCGTCAAACATGAACTCAATGAATTCTCGATCTCGGGGTATCCACAAAGAAGCAAAAAATACCCTTAACCCATTCTGGAACATAACTGTGCTGCCTAGTCAACAACTGAAATAGTCCGGGCATGTATGACAGGTGACCCATGATCTCTTCCTCAGTAGCTCCTGCCAGTTTCTCCAGGCCCTGAACTGTAAGCCGACGGTGAGCACAACACTTGACGGGTTCAAAACAAATGGCATCGTAGAAGGCACGCTGAAGTTTAATCCAGAATGGCCCTTTTCTGATCGGCCTTGGGACAGTCAACCACTGTCGACGAGATATGGTCGGCAGTCTACAGAGGGGTATGCCCAAGGCAGTAGATTGTCAGTAGACAAGTGCGCAAGCTACGAACTAGATGGTGACGCAAGACAAACACAAGGATTTATCCAGGTTCGGCAGCCGTGAGGGCGTAATACCTACGTCCTACGTCAGATCGTATTGCTGTGTATATTGAGATGTCTTTTGAGGGGATCCCCTGCCCGCCTTATATAATCCGGGGGTAGGGTTACAAATCTGGAAACTAATCATGCCCGGTTACAATTGCCATAGCTAGCCGGATAAGAATTCCTATTCTAACCGACCAGGATCTTGCTTGATCTCCAAGTTTGCTTTTCTTCCTTGCGTGGGACGCCGAGCAGATCGACTGGGCTACGCGTCATCTTCTGGTGGGCCGGGCCCACTGGTCTGGGCCAGCCCAAGTCTAGCCATAAGGGTATAGGGGTTAATACCCCCACAGCTAGTCCCTGAGCACTATGCATTGTGATGCGACACGCCGTCTTGACCTTATCCGAGCAGGGAGGCTTGAGTTCTTGACGTCTCCGACCAGTCAAAACACCATTCGAGTAGTTGTTGCAGGTGTCCGACCAGCTTAAAACACGGCCGACCACCGTTGTCGCCGGAGAAGTAGGTTGTCCGAAGAATGTATAGTGCTCTTGAGAAAAAGAAAAAGATTTCCTTCCTAGTGAAGTGTGCCCACTTGTATTTCTGAATAAAAATAGAAGCAGGATAAATAAAACGCAGGGGTCAAAAAATAAGCATATTCACTGCAAGGTGAAGTGTGCCCACTTAGGCTCCGAGCCTGGTAATAGGTGACGTAGACACATGGTGCCAGGGTCTAAAATGAACCTTCTTGAAAACTTGATACTGAGATGCACCGACAGGTGCATCGTACTGATATAGTCCCTGAGCTTGCTGAAAGGCGAAGTATGAGCCTTGTAGCAAGGTCTAAAAAAGCGCTGATTCCTCAACTGTATGCGAGTCAAATTTCACTTGTAGCCGAGGAAACCAGACCTCAAGCTGTGGTCGGGGAGTGGTCCGAATAGTCCCCGAGCAAAGCGTAAGTCGTGGTCGACGAGTCCCCGAGCAAAGTCGGAGAGTGATTGACGAGTCCCCGAGCATGGTCGGGGAGTTGATCGTGTTCAATGATCTGAGACAGACTGTAGTCGCCAGACCAGTCCCCGAGCGTTGTGTATCTCCAACACCATTTTCTCTATCTTATTTTGTCTCTCTCTTGTTTTTTTGTCTCAAAAATCTTCCTGATGCGACGTGGCAGTCATGCTTTTATCTTGTCAATCACACTATGGGCTGGCATCGGTCAAGGCGCATCAATGTGGGCCCATCCACGTGGTAACCGAGGGAGCGCATTTACTGGCGCAGGTGCCGGTGAAAAAGTGGAAACGGCATGGCATGTGCCACATTTCATACGCACGATCCCCGAAATTCTTGGGGAGATGGAATGACGCGGTTAATGGGATAAATAGCCGTTGTGCAGCCATTCCCCATTTACACCCAACAATCGCCTTTGCAAACCAATCGCCTTCCTTTGCCAACCCGCATTCTGCATTCTGACTCTGCGGCCACCATTAGCACACCTCGCCGCCGTTAGAAGTGACGCGCTCTCTGTCCACCAGCTAAGCCAAAGCAGAGAGGCGAGAGAGGTAGAGGATGGCCAAGACGGAGGCGGTGAAAAAGGCCGAAGTGATGAGGAAGGAGTGGTGGAAGTCGAAGTCCACCGAATCATCCATCAACGAGATCGTCGGCCTAGGGGGGCTCCATGACAAGGAGCTCGGAGGCTAGAGAGCATCGGACTCGAAAAGCTTCCCCGATCCCCAACCCGGTGAGATCGTTGTATTCGAGGATTTCTTCAAGGGGGGATTTGGGTTCCTATTCATCCTTTCCTCCAAGGCCTTTGCCTGTACTACGAGATTGGGATTTGCAATCTATATCCCAACTCAATCCTTCTCGTCACCACCTTCATTAATCTTTGTGAAGCTTTTGGAGGATTTCTGCCACATTTCGATCTCTTTCGCTATATTTTCTATCTTCAGAAGAAGGGGTCCAAGGGGGTTCTCAGATCGTCGACGGAGTGTACCTGACACTCTGTGATGGAATGAAGTCAGAGTACCTCAGCTGCCCCTGGAATACCTCCCTTGGTGATTGGTACAAAAAATGGTTCTACATCCGAGAAGAGCCCAACACCGCCACCCTCTGTGACATTGGTTACATCCTGGAGAAGAGAGTCAGCTGGAACGAGAAGCCAGATTACGCCAGGCAGGTGAGGGAGCTCATGGAGCTGCTCCCATGGACTTGTCTGGACGGACCAGCCGTAGCTGGGAGCTTCATCAGTCGGCAAGTATAGCCTTGCCAGAAGAGGGTGCACGCTGGCTACGAGTACCAGGGCTCAGCGAACCAGACCAGAATGCGTCCGAACCGGCTGCATGGTGACGTGATCAAGTGGAGGATTGCAGATCTGTTTAGCCTGGCAGATCTGTCATACCATCCTTTAAGCGTCATCGTGCACGCGTACAAGCTCATCCGACCAGCTCCAAAAGTATCTCAAGCATTTTGTCTTTCTTTTGTGTCGATCGCATAGTTGATAAAAGACATCTATTGTAATCCCTGTTGTCATTATGCTGTTAGGTGCACGACGTTGAAAGGCACATGCTGTATGTGTCCTTGGCACCTAGGATGGACCACCCGAGGAGTGTGGAGCCCCAACCGCAGAACATGCAACAATGCTATGCTCACGTCGACGTTAAGGAGGGAGACGAAGCACCAAGCGCCAGGACAAACACCAGGAGCAGGACTGCGAAGAAGCGCCCAGTCGCCCTGAAACACTCGAAGAAGAGGTCAGGGTGCTCAAAAACCATGGGGATGCCAGAGAATCCGACCAGCAAGCGGTGTTGGATGATACAAAGCTGGACAGATGAAGACGAAGGAGAAAATCCGGCCACCGATCTGCTCACCCCTCGTCAAAGGAAGGCCGTAGAGCAGACAATCCAGGAGGGGCTGTCGAAACCAATAGTGGCACCATCACTGGGAATGCTGATGGCGTCCACTGCAGCGGCATCACCGATGCCGCCACCAAGTGAGGGTGGCCAGAGCTCGTCGGGCCAGCAAGGGAGCCGAGGACGGCCGTGTTGGTGTGCATTCTCGGCCTCACATCGCCAGGCGGATATGTAAGTATCTACGTACTTCAATAAGCATTAGTAGCAAAGGCAAATAGTAATAGGCATCATCAACCGTACTATTATCAAATTGTAGCTCGGCATCGACGGAGATCCCCGAGCAGCTTGCCACCGGTATAACAACTAGCGAGCAGGCAGCACCAGGACCTATCCTAATCCAGCTAACATCGGTGGAGACAACCATCGACCAGAGGTCAGCCAAACAGGTGCCTCCTGAGGCATCGGTCGCAGCAACGGGTGAGAGGTGGGTCCCCGAGCCCGGGTACGAAGCACCAGAGCAGTCTGCAGCCACCCCGAGCACACAGGAGGGTGTTCTACCCAACGCCATGGCTCGAGAGAAAACTATGATGGTGTTGTCGGAGCCGAGGAGCAGCCTAGGGCATGCTGAGGCCGTGTCGAGCCAACGACAAGAGGAGGCCAAAGCCGGCCAGCAGCAAGAACATGCCAAGACTGCCGATGCCACAGAGTCTGAAGATGACGACGTCCTCGAGGAGATTCAGGGACATCCCTAGGATGATCGTCAACACGTCTATGTGTGCCGTCAACGTGGGGATCACTATATCTGCCACGAGGAAATCCCCACGGATGATGAGATAAGAAAGGTTGAACTAGTGGCGAAGCGGCTTATAGCCAAAGTACAGGTAAGTTAATTGTCTTGTGCATTCTTAGACCAGTATTGTGATGCCTTTGCTTAAACGATTCTGTGGTCGCCTTGCAGGATATCCTGAAGACGGCAAAGTACCGTAAGCGGTGTTTTGACCAAATTGAACCAACGTTCAATGAGAATAAAGAGCTGGCAGTCGAGGTGGATTGGCTGTGCAAAAAGCTCAAGGCCACCGAGAAGGAGAAGGCGGAGCTGGAGACATCTTGACGCAACATCATCATCTAGCTCAGCCAGAAAGAGCGTGAGAGGATGGGTAAGTTGTCTAGCCATGACCCCCCGAGCACTAAAAAGTGATGTTAACACATATTCTTGTACTGACCAGCCTGTTTCTAGGCCTGGCGAATGAAATAGCTTGCCTTTGAGAAGAGAACTCGCGCATGGTCGGAGAGTGCACCCGACTGATGGCAGAGAACAACTAGCTAGCACAAGACCACGCGCAGCTCCTGGAGCACTCTAGAAAGATGACCAAGGAGCTAAAGACAAAGAACCTAGAGCTAAATAGTAAGTCTTGGTTATCTTGGTCTTACTGTATCAGTTCAGTATGTTTATGATACTTCCCTTACCAGAGTGCTGCTCTGCAGAACTAAAGGTGAATGCGAAAAAGCACCTCAAAGAGGTTATCAAAGATCGTGACGCCTATTTAGCGAGGAATCTCAAGCTCAAGAAGGACCGAGATCTCTGGAAGGGTCGGTGCAACCAAATGGTGGGTGGTATCATGCAAGTGTTGGACTTGATCGACCCAGAGCTCCCAGCAACTAACACTAGAGCACCACCGCGTGGAGTAATCGACAGGTGCCAGCGTGCCTTGGGATGGCTCCATCAGTTTGTGAAGGAGGCTGGGGAATACATGGGCGCCCATGTGCTTAGCATGGTGCGTGCGCACTACCTGCTGATCGACTTCAAGCGCTTGGAGCTGGGGTATCCCAAGGAGGTTGGCCCAAAGCAAGAAGATGAACTGAGGATCTAGTTGCTTGACTTGTCGGCTTCAATAATTGGCGACATCAACTTGTGCGGGACGTTGTCACCACCGGCGCAGGAGCCATCATCTTCAAATCAGCTACCGGGAGCTGTGGTCTCGACCAGCCAGTCCTCAGTGCCAGAGTCTTCGCTCGCGGAGCGACCGGAGGCTGTAGTCTCGACCAGCTTGACCCCGATGGCTCCCACTTATCAGCCAAGGCGGCACCGCCACCGTCGAGCAGTGAGAAGGCGAAGAGCAGGGCCCAGCCCAAACCCCGAGTGCCGACTAGCCAATAGACTTTAGCTGTAGAAAGAAGGAACATTTTTCGATTATTGTAGACTTGTGCCTCGTCAGGCAAGCCTGTAATAATGCACTGTTAAGACAATGTAAGCTTGTTATGTTTCTGGATGAAAAATGTTTGAAGCTTGTATGTTATGTGGACGATAACTTAGTTAGAACATATAAGTGTTCTATTTTAGTTGTAGCAGTTGGGATACACGTCATCCTATTGAATCCGTACGGCCCTAGTCGGATCTGTGGTCCAAGAGTGAGGCGTGGAGCCTGTTCACACGTAAGAGCACATAGGTCAGATCAGAGAGCGCCCGCCGACCACCCGAAGCATAGAGAGCGGGTCCCATGCACGCGTGGATAGAGTCGGAGATGGGGCTGGCTCCGAGAACTCAAGAAAGAATGGTGGTCTGTTAACTGGTCTTTTATAAAACATTGATAAAAAGTAGTCTCTAGATAAACATGTTAGAGTGACCGGAAGAAAACATAGAATCTTTATTGAAATATTCAAAGTACAAGAGGGGTACATATATTTCTTTTTTAGCACTTCTAGGGTAAAAACGCCTGAGCTTATCAATATGCCAGGAGTTTTGTAGCTCAGTGCCATCGAGAAAAGCCAGCCTGTAGGAAGTAGGCCGTGTAACTTCTGTGACCTCAAATGGTCCCTCCCATGGTGACAAAAGCTTGTGCATGCTGTCTTGATTCGTCTTCCATTTCAAGACTAGGTCACTGAGGATGAAGAACCTCTCTTTGACATTCCTATTGTAATACTTGCATAGTACAACAAGGTACTTGGTAGTACACACATAGGAATCAAGCTATCGCTCCTCAGAGCAGTTGACCTCAAGTTCTCGTGACTTTTCAAACCTGTCCTTGTCAAAGTTCTCAACCCTTGGTGATCGAAAAGTGATAACAGCAGGGAGCACCGCTTCTGCACCGTAGACCATGAAGTAGGGAGAGGCGCCCGTATTGTGACTGGGCTAAGTTCGGAGACCCCAGACCACAGCCGGTAGTTCCTTGAGCCATTGGCCGAACGCTTTCTTGTTTTCTCTGTACAGTCTTTTCTTCAACGCATCGAGGATCATACCATTTGCCCTTTCAACCTATCCGTTAGCTCTGGGATGTGCCACTGACACATACTTTACAAGAATGCTCCTTTCATCGCAGAAGTCCTAGAATGTACTGCCAGTAAACTAAGTCCCTAGATCTGTGATGATGCTATTGGGAAGGCCAAAACGGTGTATGATCTGGTCGAGGAATTTGACCGCTTTTTCTGAGGATGCCTTGGTCAAGGGCATGTACTCAATCCACTTGGAGAACTTATCGATCATCACGAACACGTATTTGAAATTTCCAGGGGCTGGCTTAAAGGGCCCATCATATCTAGTCCCCAACATGCAAAGGGACAAGAGGCTGGTATGGTTTGGATCTCATGTCCTGGTACATGTATATGCTTCACAAAAAACTAACACCCGTCACAGTGGCATACCAGCTTCTTTGCATCGGCCATGGCAGACGGCCAGTAGAATCCTGCTCGGAAAGCTTTGCCGACCAGCGTTCGAGAGGTGGCGTGATTGCCGCAGGTGCCACTGTGAATTTCTTCAAGCAGTTTAATGCCTGCCTCTTGAGTGATACACTTCATCAAGACTTCTTCCTTCACATTCTTGTGCATGAGGATGCCATCAACCAGTATATATTGTTTGCTATGGCGTATAAGGCGCTCATTCTCTGTTCGGTCAGTATAACCAGTTCCATCTTGTAGATACTTGATAAAGAGTACCCTCCAGTCACTATTATCAGTGCTCGAAGGCGAAGTATGAGTGGTCGAAGAGGGTTCCATAGTGATCGGAGAAGGAACCATAGCCACCAGTTGCTGGTCTGGGGGCTTTTCGACCACGTGATCTTCTTCTTCCTTGATTGACAGGTTGACAAGATCTTGGACGAACATGCCATGTGGGACTTTGGCTCGGGATGACCCTAACTTAGACAAATCATCGTCTACTTTGTTTTTATCCTAGACCACTTGCGAGTATTTGATGCCGTAGAACTTGCCTTCCAACTTTCTGATTTCCTTCCAGTAAGCATCCATCTTCTTGCTAGTCGTGTCCCAATCTTTATTAAGCTGGTTTATGACTAGAGCTGAGTCACCATAGACATACACGTGCTTGAAACCAAGCTCGACTGCAATCCGTATGCCGTGGAGGCAGGCCTCGTATTCTGCAGTATTATTAGATGTAGGGAAATAGAGCCTGAGAATGTACCGGAGTTCATCTTTATTTGGTGAAATGAAGAGCACGCCTGCTCCTACGCCATCGATGTTGAGGGAACCATCAAAATAAATCTTCTAATATTCAAGTTGCCCCTGATCGGGAGGTGCGCTTAGGTCTGTCCATTCAACTATAAAATTGACCAGGGTCTGAGACTTAATAGTCGTACGACTCTGGAACTCCAGGGAGTAGGGGCATAATTCCATCGCCCATTTGACAATGCATCCATTAGCGTCCTTGTTCCGGATGATGTCCCCAAGCGGAAAATTGGTCTTGACCACCACCCAATATCCGTCGAAGTAATGTCTCAACTTTTGGGATGTAATCAGGATGGTGTAGATCAGCTTCTGAATTTGAGGGTACCTGGATTTGGACTCATTCAGTACCTCACTGATAAAGTAAACAGGGCGCTGAACTTTGTAAATGTGGCTAGGTTCCGCACGCTCGACCACGATGACTATAGAGACCACGCGATCAGTGGCCGCAACATAGAGGAAAAGGACATCGTCTTTCTGAGGAGCAAAAAGGACTGGAGGAGTGGTAAGGAACTTTTTTAGCTGTGTGAAGGCAGCGTCTGCCTCCTCTAACCAGACAAACTCCTCTGATGCCTTAAGCAATTTGAAGAAAGGTAGGCCCTTCTCGCCGAGTCGTCAAATGAAGCGGCTGAGGGCAGCCATACATATAGTGAGCTTCTATATATCCTTGACATTTTTTGGGGGCTACATATTCAAGATAGCCTTAACCTTAGTTGGATTGGGGCATATGCCGTTGTGACTGACAATGTTACCTAGCAGTATACCAGACGAGACTTCGAAGATACACTTCTTAGGATTAAGCTTCCATTGGTACTCGTTAAGAGCCATGAAAATCCGCTGGAGATTGTTGACCAAAGTATGGGCCTCCCTGGTTTTTACAACCACATCATCAACTTAGGCTTCGACAAGGTCATCCTTTATCTCATTTTGGAGACAGTTCTGGATGGCACGCTGGTATGTGGCCCCGCATTCTTGAGCCCGAATGACATTGTTGTGTAGCAGTAGGCACTGAAAGGCGTGATGAAGGACGTTTTGATCTGGTCGTCCTTGTTGAGAGCAATCTGGTGATAACCAGAGTAGCAATTGAGAAAGGATAGCAGCTCGTAGCTAGCTGTTGAGTCAACGACCTCATCTATGCGAGGTAAGCCGAAGGGGTCTTTAGGGCAGTGTTTGTTGAGATCAGTATAATCGACACACATTCTCCATTCATTATTATTTTTGCGTACAAGTACCGGATTGGCTAACTAGTCCGAGTGATACACTTCTTTGATAAATCCGGCTGCTAAAAGCCATGTAACTTCTGCCCTAATAGCCTCTTTTTTATCGCAAATGAACTGTCATAGCTTCTGCTTGATGGGTTTGGCGGTCTTCGAGACATTCAAGGAGTGCTCGATTAGGTGCCAAGGTACACTAGGCATGTCTGCGGGTTTCCATGCGAACACGCTTACATTGTCCCTCAGAAACATAACGAGCGCGTCTTCCTATTTGGGATCCAGATTGTCCCTGATAAGGGCCATCTTGCTGGAATCGCCATCGACCAGCTGGATCTCCTTGTGGTCCTTGGACTTAATGCTCTTGCGCGGGGCTTGCAGCTCTGGGATCTCTAGGTGGTCGGCGGGAGTCTTGGTGGCATCGACTAAGGTCTGCTCCATGCGGATTCAGAGGTCGGTGGCTTAGGCCACTTTGAAGCTTTCCTCTTCACAGGTATAGGCAGTGTAGACATTGCCTCTGAGAGTGAGGACACCATGCTCAATAGGCATCTTGAGCACCAAATATGAGTAGTGCAGCATGACCATGAATTTGGTGAGCGCCGGTCGACCAAAGATGGCGTGGCAGGTGCCGTCGAAGTCCGCGACCATGAAGTTGACATAGTCGGTGTGTAGTCCCAAACTACATAGGGAGCGTGATCTGCCTGAGAGGGATAGATCTCTATCTGGGGAGAACACCCCAAAACTATGCCTCGTAGGGTTTGAGATCAGCCTGGCTCAGTTTTAGAGCGGGCAAGCTATTGCGAAACAGGATGTCGATGGAACTGCCACCGTCTATGAGGACCCTCTCGAACTGAACACTGTTGATGCAGGGATCGAGGACGAGGGGAAATCGACCAGGTTAAGGAATTATGGCCCACCGGTCTTCACGATTGAAGGAGATTTCTCGGTGAGACCACGCTAGAAACCTGGGATCGGTGATGAGGCCGTCAGCATCGGTGAGGCTCATGCAAGCCCATTTGAGCAGTTTGCGCTCACGTTTGGACTCCAGAGACACCTTTTTGCTGAAGATGGAGTGGACGGTTTTGGTGGGAGCGACGTATTTATGATGAGGATCTCTATCCTATTTGTCATCGTCGTTGTCACCATCACGTTATTGTGCTTCGTCCTTGGCCCTTGCAGCATCGTCGGTAGCAAGCTGCTTGGCGTAGATGTTCTTGAGGAAGTGGCAATTCTCCATGGTGTGATTGGATTTGGGATGAAGCTGGCAAGGAGCCTTCAGCTCCTTGTTGTAGTCATCCTGGTAGTTGCGGTGACCACTTGGCTTCTTAATCGCGTTGACTTCATGATCATCCTCACGGGGACGCTTGCCTCTGTAGGCATCACGGCAGTCACGCCGCCGATCACGGTTGTCTCGGTGGTCACGGTTGTCGTTGCGCCGATCACGATGATCGTGGTTGTCGTTCCGACCATGGTCGTTGTGGTTGTCATCGCGGCGTGGTGGGTGTTTGGGGGCATGATGGCCCTCCCACGTCTTTCTTGATTATCTTCTCAACGTCATCTACGTCCGCGTAGTTTTTGGCGGTGGTGAGCAACTCGGAGACCGTGGTCGACCGTTTCCAGAGCAGCTTGCTTCTGAGGGCGTCATGGTGATAGAGGCCCTTGATGAAGGCCGAGGCTACCTCATCATGAGAGATCTTGGGGATCTTGAGGCGCATATCTGAGAAGCGTCGGTCACGCAGCGGCTTGTCCTTACGGTCTCGTATGCGCTCGAGGTCATACTTATTGCCCGACTGCTCACATGTGGCGATGAAGTTGTCGATGAAGGCCTGCTTGAGTTGTGCCCAGCTATCGAACTGGTTCTCCGGCAGGCTCAAGAGCCATTGATGACCAGCTTGATCAAGAACAACTGGAAGATAATTAGCCATTATGTGTTCATCGCCCGAAGCTGATTGGACGGTGATCTCATAAAGTGTGATCCAGTTCTTAGGGTTCTCCTTGCCATCGTACTTCCTGAGCTTTTCGAGCTTGAAGTTTTTCAGCCATACGACTTGTCAGAGATGCGAAGTGAACTATTTTAGGCTGGGAGGATCGTGCTCAGTATCGTATTCGATGCGACGGACGTTCTCATAAGCTTGACAGTCATTAGCGCAGCTGAGGATGCGACTGTGGGCATCACGCGGAGGGAGTTGCTGGCGGAGATCATGGTTGGGGTCTTGATTCACTTTTTGATCTTGATTACTATGGCGATTGCGGTTGTTATCTTGACGACCATGACCACCTCCGTGAGCACCGTCACCGTCGCCATCGCTATGACCACCATCACCGCCGCCGCCGCCGCCACCACCGTTACCGCCGCCACCGCCGCCTCGAGAGTTGACTGGGGGTGGACCATTGCACGGATTAGATGGTTGTTGGTGACTTGGGTGTTCTGAAACATGACGACTCCGGCTAGATGCAATTGACGTGCTTGAGGTAATCTGAGCTCATTTAGCTAGCTCGACTGTTTGGCCCATAGCAGCGATCAGATGTGCACGAATGTCTTCACAGACCTGCTGGATTTCTGGTTGGTCAGGTAAGCGGTCCAAGTTGGCCATGGTGACAGTCAGTTGGCACTTGGAGTCCTAAAAACTTGCCGCTCGCCAACCCTGTCAATGGAGTTGGCTAGATCTCTTGGTCGGGGTCCCCTTCGACGCTCTTCTTCTTCAGCTTCCTGATGACGGCGTTCGGCGTGGCCGGTGTTACGCAGTTCACGAAGCTACCGTTGCTCATCGATTTCTCCCTCGACTACGGGCTCGTCATTGCTGACGTTAAGCACCATGTCGCCATGTCTCAGTGGGAACCTAGGGATCGGAGAGAAACCTGGACGGTACGACAATGGATCCAGATCGTATTCGTCGCGTTCGAGGTGTTTAGCCTTGGTGTGGACAGAGTGTGTAGATCCGGTGTTGGAGTCACCATCCTCGGGAAGTGTATGAACCGAGCCTTCACGATGCTCTCGGATACTGACCATGTTGATGGCGTTGCCTGGTGATGGTCGAGGTATATCCAGGAAGTACAAATCTAAAACATGGTCGCGCTCCATGGGACCCATGAACAGATGAGGTGTACGATACATGTACTCGGAAGCAATGTTTCTCAGGCCGTATGGGAGGGCCTGGCAATCCTCCGTCTAGGCTTGGTACTCTGAGAGCCTGAGGCCGGGTGTAGGAACTGAGCGAAGGCGTACTGTACATCCTTTAGGAGTCGCGATGACCACTAGATCTGTGTCTAGCCGTGTTGGACGGCAAAATTGAACTGGTCGGGTAGATCTGTTGCGGTGAAGAAGTACCTGCTCGATAGATTGATTTTGGATCGAATTTACTAAAGTCAGGGTTTGCAAGAGCTTGTGGCCGACTTGGTCGATAGCTTCGATCAGGTCGGTGTTGTCGATCATCCTCCCTTTGTAGCGAGGACGTGGTCGACGAGTTGTCGGCGTGGTCGGAGCCGTTGCTAGGGTGGTCGAAGCCGTAGCTAGCGTGATCGGAGCCGTAGCCGATGAAGATGTGGTCAACACAGATCAGATCTGCACCTCCTCCATGGCAGTGATGGTGAATCTGTTGATGCCGGTGGTCTAGGTGATATGGCCGACGGTGAACAAGAGACCGTCTGCCATGACCACGGAGTCGGGGATGATGACCATCTTGCTCGCCTAGGAAGCTGTACACACACCCCCTACCTGGTGCGCCACTGTCAACGAGATATGGTCGGCAGTCTACCGAGGGTATGCCCAAGGTAGTAGATTGTTGGCAGACAGGTGCGCAAGCTACGAACTAGATGGTGACGCAAGACAAACATAAGGATTTATCCAGGTTCGGTCATCGTGAGGGCGTAATACCTACGTCCTGCGTCAGATCATATTGTTGTGTATATTGAGATGTCTTTTGAGGGGGTCCCCTGCCTGCCTTATATAGTTCGGGGGGTAGGGTTACAAATCTGGAAACTAATCCTGCCCGGTTACAATTGCCATAGCTGGCCAGATAAGGATTCCTATTCTAACCGACTAGGATCTTGCTTGATCTCCAAGTTTGCTTTCCTTCCTTGCGTGGGACACCGAGCAGATCGACTGGGCCAGGCATCGTCTTCTGGTGGGCCGGGCCCACTGGTCTGGACTAGCCCAAGTCTAGCCATAGGGGTATAGGGGTCAATACCCCCACAACCACTCTTCCAGTGGAACAAACCTCAATGCCTTAATCTTGCTAGCTCTAAGGCTCAAAAACTGTAGAACTGTGGGAACCGGCACCTATTCCTCCTCCTCTTCTTCCCTTTCCCTCTCCTGCCATGACGAAGCTCCTTGACCAATGCCATGACATTTTAAGTTGCGAGCAGAGCATCGGGGACTCCATCAGGCATGCTGCTGTGCTTCCTTTTCACAATTTTTGCTGCTCTTATAATTGCTTTTTGCATCATGGTGTAATTTGTCTTCTTGGGCTTCTTTTTAACCGACAACGAATTCACTTGTTCTACCTATCTTGCATTTTTTGTATGGGCCATGTTAATTCATGAAACCTGCAAAACTGCGCAAAGACGGCTGGTCAAAAACTTACAAAATTGGAAGCCACACTTCGCTATTTCTAAGGGAATCTTGCAACACTTTATTACTCTATAAGATATGGAGGTCAAAAAATGTGTGTAGCAACGAAACAACCCAAAATTTGAAGTATACTTTCTATTAATTAACAATTCAATTTATGTACTTTAGCATTCGGGCAACAATGTACCTATGTGAGTGTGATGGCTTCCAATTGAATTACAATGCACCAAACTTCAAATGACTTTAGCAGTACTTTTCACCGAAATGAACAATATTTTCCTCTCACAACAAATCGGGATCAACCATCACAAAACCGCTCTGATTCAAAAAATGTGTGTAGCAACGAAACAACCCAAAATTTGATGTATACTTCCTATTAATTCACAATTCAGTTGATGTACTTCAGCATTCGGGTAACAATGCACCTATGTGAGTGTGATGGCTTCCAATTGTATTACAATGCACCAAACTTCAAATGACTTTAGCAGTACTTTTCAGTGAACGAACATTGTTTGCCTCTCACAACAAAATCAGCGTAAGCCGAATTTCAGCGAAACAAATAGGGCATTGCAATTAATTCTTACCGGAGACAACAAGGAGGCCCAGACGCCTTTAGATTCAATGACTATGAGGTTTGTGCCTTTGGCTTTCGAGGTCAGTAGCAACACGAGATACAGACTACGGTGGCGAGGCACAAGGAAACAGTGGCACGGGAGCAGCCGATAGGCATTCCGGTAGGACGAGCAGAGGCTACCGTAGGTGCACAGGCGGGCAACACGACGATTTTGGCATGGTGCAACTCGATGATCTAGACAGGGGCGGCATAGGGTTTCCTTTCTTTGGACAGTAGGCGGGACAGCAGGCGGCGGCAGATGCCCTGAGAGTTGGGATCAAACGGTTGGCCTTAGGTTCGAGACCCCTGCTTCCTCTCTCAATCAACTCGCTGACGCGTGGGCCCCATGTGAAATGACGGTGTAATGGGCATCAACCATCACAAAACTGCTCTGATTCAAAATCGCTCTAATTCAATGTGAAATGACGGGGAGCGTTGGGGCAACACCTCGGGAACCACAACCGGTGCGGCCTTGTCGTCAGTCACCTCGGGAACCCAGCAGCATTGTTTTGGGCTACACCATTGAGATGACGCCCAACATCCAAGATCAACTGGCACAGTGCACTGAGTGGCCGGATGATACTCTTTAAATAACTGGGAAGCAAATCCGTCTGACCGCCACCGACGAGAAATGGCAAGGTATAGCACTAGTGAGTTGTCTAGCGACTCGTCCAGTGATGAGTCTGGGGACTCGGTGAATCACCACAGTGCCAGCGAGGAGGAGGAGGTGGTGGCGGTGGCAGAGGCGCTAGCAGTCACCGTCGAGGAGGAGGACTGCAGCAACATCAACGGTGGGAATGTTGATAACTTCCCTGTCATTCCGCTTGCACCGGGCTTCACGGAGGAGCCAGAGGGCAGCGATAGCGATGGTGGGAACGTTGATAACTTCCCCACCGTTCCACCAAGATTCTCTCCAATGCCACACTACAAGAAGCCCAGGATCCCTCCATTCCCGCCCATTGAGATCGTGTCTAATGACGAGGAGGAGGAGGACGAGTCGAGCGAAGACACTAGGTTGGAGGCATCCTCCTCCTCTTGCAATGGCGGGGGTAGCGGCGTCAAGCAAGACTAAGTTGATTTTAGGTGTAGTTCATTAGTACTAGTAGCCTAGCCTAGTAGTACAATGGCGGGTGCATTGTACTGCTTTTGAGGTGTCATTTTTGTGTATTTTGGAGTGCCCTCATCAGCATTCCCCATGTACCGATATAACATTAGAAATGAATCTAAGTATTCTACTATTGCAGTGCTTTGTTCTTCATTGTCTCGCGGTCCTTTTTCTTCTTGCTCTCAGAGGAGGGTGCTCCAGAGAAATAAACCAATTTGCAAACACAACAAAGATGGCACACTAGTTTAGCTGCAATAATGACAACATCCGTCCTAGATGAAATTAACAGGTCCACAGACAAGAAAATAACATTGGTCCATTTGAACTTGTTGTGACAGAGAGATACATCAAATGCAAGTTTATTCACTGCTTTGCTAGTGTCTCCAAGAACAAGAACAAGGGAACAAAAGGAAGAAAGTAAGGTCTACTCATGAACCCTGACAGGACGCTACGTCTACCATACCGAAAGACACGGGCAGGGATGGCATGAACTTTTCTGCGGTCCATGTCATACGCGATGAATCTTCTTTCTTCCCCAACAAAGAAAATCAAATTCCATTCTGGGTGAACTATAATCGTTGTGTAGTCTGACTCATAATCCATGTAACCAAATTGAATATTATTCTTTGCAAATACCTTCAGCGTGTTGATAGTATGTTTCAATGTCCATTTATTAGTAGCATAGTCTTCAAGGATCCAGATTGAAAACTAGGACATATTGTGACCACCAATAGTACATACACACAAGTGACCCTGAGATTGATGGATGGAGGGTAGAGTGCCAGGAGGCCTAGGAATTTTCCTCCATGTCTTTCCCTCTATATCCACTACAAGTATCACAGAGTGCCTCATAATGTGTAGAAAACCATTAAAAAACACACTCGCTGATCATGAATGTATCACATCATTAATGTCCTGGCCCCATTCAGATTCCTTATAGATTTATTCTTTAGTTTTAGATGAGTAGATCTCCACATCTAGGCACTCAACGTCCTCATACTCCACAAATTCAATCACATGGAAGTGCGAGGAGGCTGTCGGATCAAACCCCAATCGAGCCTGACCAACAGCACGAATGTTAGTCGGTAGTAGCCGCAAACTCTTGGTTGCCGAATTGCAGATCACTTATCGGTATCCAACACCAACAGCCTCAACGCACGAGCATAGGACGAGGCCATTGCAGCAATCTAAGATAGCTACATTGTCCCTAGGGAACGGTAAGAAGGACAAGTTGGGGCATTCACCGGTGATTCTGGTGAAGTTTCGCAAGCCGTTCTCTCCGTCGTAGAAGATGCCAACCACAGTCTGGGGCACCACCTTATGGTTGTCTATCTACTATATTTTTGGATTTTCTGATATTGTTAAATGCATGGTATTTCTATTTTTTATGCCACCACAGTAATATATTCTTGCGAGGGTTTTACACACCATAGAAATATTCACATGGGGCTTTAGGATTTTATAATACAATAATGAGATTTTTATTTTATTTTCTAAATGCAATGCTAATGTACAAAAGTAAATATGCTAAAGTGAAAAATAATTCATGCAACGCTGAAAAAGTAAATATGAATAACTACCAATTTTACCTCATGGTGAGGGTTCGGATTTTTATGTCCTCCAGATAGAACTACCTCCAGTCTTTGTTTATTCCTTGGGTGCATCTGTCGGTCTCAGAGATGGAGACCTTGATGGTTGCACCACTTGTGACGGTGACTCTGATGATGTCATCTTTTCCTTCCACACCTGCTTGGTCTGTGGACTCATCTTAGGCAGAGTAAATTCATCTTTCATAGATTCTTTAGGTTCTTCATCTTCCCATTCATTCTTTGGGGATTGAATCTTCCAGCATTGGGACGATCGACATCTCCTCCTAGAGCGGGTCTTCTTTGGCTATTTATAAGTAGTATAATTATTGAAATAGCAGCGTACCTTTTCTCTAGGGAATTGGAAGTGGACTTGTCCAGATTCAACGTAGATGATCGCATTTGTAGTGTTGAGGAACAGCCTACCAAGGATGATGGGTGTATCATCTTCTTATTCTCCCATATCCAGAACCATGAAGTCGATAGGGGCATAGTGATCATGTATTCTTACTATGACATCTTTAGCTATTCCCTCTGGAAATTGGATTGATTGATCCGCCATCTGCAATTGCATGTATGTAGGGAACAAAGGTTCATCACCAAATAAATACTCATATGTTACCTTGGACATTATATTGACACCTTATCCAATATCGCATAAGGTCTTGTGGAATATTCTTTGTCCAATGGTACACTCGATCGTTGGTACACCAAGATCGTCCTTCTTGGTAAGGTATGGTGAAGCAAGGAGGTGGTCGTATTCCGATCGTACTGTGTTGATCATGTTGACTGACTCTTCTTGTGGCTGCCTGACATTGTTCTTCCTCCTTTGATTGTTCTTCTTCTTGGTCACTATTGTCTCTTTGGGCAGGTACCAGGTTTGTGGATGTCCAGGAGATTGCAAGATATGATTCTTGAAAGAAAACTTCTCCTTTTTATCCTTGATTGTGAAGCAGATCTTTGCACTGTCTGCATAGATGATGGCTTTTATGGTGCTCAGGAAAGGTCAACCCAAGATGATGGGTGCCCTTACATCTCCACCTGTTTCCAAAACCACAAAGTCTACGGGAACATATGATTGTCTCACTCGAACAATGGCATCTTTTAGAACTCCCTTGAGGTAGCAAAGTGATTGATCTGCATGCTACAAACGCATATTTGTATACAACAAAGTATCTCCATTAATTTTATCATAAATTACCTTAGGCATGATGTTGACACTTGCTCTGAAGTCACATATAGCTTCTTGGAAAATGTGGGGTCCAATGGCGATGGGGATGACAGGTCGCCTAGGATCACCTTTCTTGTCGGGCAAGGAATAATCTATCCACCTTCCCGTCGATGGTTGTATACACTAATATGCTGCATTGTGAATATCGACAAGATTTACAGTTTTTAGATCTTCCAGTTGCCCGGGAATCTTATCTTTGTCAGTCGGAGGAACAATGGCCACCAGCTGAGCTATTTGTGATTCTATCATTTTATTAAAGCTATGCTAGTTCTTAACAGCAGAGAAGCTATCCATTCTATTATTTATGTTTTCTAAGATTCTATCAATGGAAGCTAGTTTTCTAGATAAGCACTCCATTATTTTAGCTTAGCCAGAAATTAATTCTCTCAAGGGTGGTTGATTATTGAAATTATTATTACCTTGATAGTTGTTACCTTGGTAATTACCTTGGTAGTTTAGCCTTTCTTGCTAGTTCCATCCTTGATTCTATTGAGGACGAAAGTAGTTGTTGTTGACGAAGTTCACATCCTCATGAATTTCAGGACAGTTGTTTTCTGAATGCCCAGTGTTTCCACACTCTTCACATGTCATGCGGGAATCATGAATGTGCATGACTTCTTGCTTCTCAGTGGCTCGGTCTTTGAGCTTCTTCATCAGTAGGTCTATCTTGGCATACAACATATCTACCTCCTTGAGTTGATGCATACCTTCACCTCTCTTGCGGGCTTGAAGTCGTTCTTCATTCCAACCTTGGTTGGAGGCCATCTTCTCCACAAGAGCTGTTGCACTTGGTATTGTGAGTGATAAGAAAGCACCTCCAGTAGCAGCATCCATGTTCTCACGAGCACTATTAGTCAACCCATGGTAGAAAGTGTGCATGAGCAGCCAATTCTCCATCCCATGATGAGGACATTCTGAAATGTAATCTTGAAAGCGTTCCTATGCCTCAGGGATAGATTCATCATGTTGCTGTTGGACACTTAAGACTCCCCCACGCAGAGCGTTGGTCTTGCCCGTGGGAAAGAACTTTGCTAGGAAGGCAATAGAGTAATTATCCCATGTAGTGTTTCTATCTTTGTTGGTGTAGAACCATTGCTTCGCCTTCCCTAGGAGTGAGAATGGGAAGAGGTGAAGTAGTATGGCATCTCTAAATACTCCTTTGATGGTGAAAGTGCTACAAATCTCCAGGAAGTGTTGGAGATGGGTAATCGCATCTTCATGTGCCTTTCTATAAAACTGGCTAGCTTGCACCATGTTGATGAGAGCTGGATTGAGTTCAAAGCCATTGTCTTCGACGTCGGTCGCAGGTCTAGTACGGATGTTGGCTATAGTTGGAGCAGAGAACTCATGGAGGGTCTTGTCAGCCATGGCTTTGAAATCTGGTGTTATGCTTCGCCTTATCTGGTTGTCTTCTAATTCTAAAGCTGAGACTTTCTTGAGTTTGGCTCTAGTTCTCCTGATTAAAGCTTCTGGATCTTCAATGTAGTTTGTTGGAAGGTCAAAACCGGTCATACATTACCCTGCATAAGCTATAAAAGTAGGCAAAACAAGGGTAAGCCTATTTGAGCATAGGTCAATGGTTATCTCGATCACATCAATAAGTATAAGTTTAACAATATTTCCTTCTTGCCTAGCTATCTTCCCCGGCAACGGCGCCAGAAATGCTTGTTGGTATTATTAACTTGTCACTTGTTTTAATAGTCACCTAATGTTGTTGACATTTCTTAACATCACTTTTGCTAAGTTGTCATCCCTAGCGATGATGCTAGAAATGCTTGTTAGTACCGCCTAGTGCCAATTCTATAATGACACTAAGAAGTAGTTAAGTATTTATGTGACTAGAAAGAATAAATATAAATGAAAGGAATCTACAAGCGCATAGATAATATACCATTGTAGCACTTCACCTGGGAGTATTGTAAGTATCGTTATTTATATTTTTACCATAGGGAAGGATGAGCAATTGGAATACATTAATAACTTATACACATGATGGAAAATAAACCATAACCAAACTTCTACTCACAACAGAGGTAAGTCAAGTGATAAATGTATATGAATGGTAAGTAATAGCTAATCATTGATCACTCAGAGTACTTCTTTCTATGGCATTAGCATGGCTAAGTAGAATATTAGAGGAATAATTCCTAAGTCATGTTTAATTACAAATCAAAGCATACATTGATTAGTGCAATTATACTTAGTAATCATGGTTAAGATCATCTTCATATCTACACATAAGGGATATTACTAAGGAAGATTAAGAACAGAGCTTGTCTTCCTTTGTAACTAGATCTTACTTGTCCTATATTTGGGTAGTGGATTACAAAGGACTCGACGAGAGTGTCACATCTGCGATCTACCACATGGCCCGAAATATAGGGTGCATCCGCAGGTAAACAACGTATAAGCACCACGCTTACACAATGTTGACCACTCACCCATGGTACCTTAGAGCGAGCGCTATACGAACTTATGCTTGGACATGATGATAATCTAAATATACTAAGCATATAATCAAAGTAAACGATGAACATGATAACTAGGAACATGATTAATATGAAGAATAATGTCATAACAATTGTAGCAAACATATAGAAGTAATGAGAGATACAAAAGATAGGGGGTACAAAAGCTATACCAAGCCACGCTCTTGACACGATCAGGAATCCAAGCGAAGCTTGCCTCCTTCTAGACCTAGCCTATCTAGCTATGCCCTAAAATATGGTGGAGCTCTAAGGATGATTAGAGTTTCTATCTTCTCAAATGAATTCAATCAGGGTTTGATATGCCTGGGGTGGGTGGTAGAGGCTGGTACATATAGGCTGGAGCGTCAATCCTAAGCCCTCGGATCAAACCGACTTGAATGGATGGCGTAGATGCAACCTAGGAGGCGGCGAAGAACCGATATAACAAGGCAGAGGATGATAATGGGCCTAGGGGGCCGGCCAGTCTGCAGGTGGGGCCAGTCGGTCCCACCTAGCGGCCTCTCACCCTCCGCCGTGGTGTGGTGTCCTCTGGAACCTTCTAGAGTTGTTTATGCCGCAATTAAGCGTGATTAATTCTGACATCTAGGTCCACCTTGATGGTTTTCTAGATAAACCCTGCAAAACCCGGTGAAGGCCCGTGGAGGGAGCAGGCAAAGGCCCATGGAGCGGCTAGACCTGGCGAAGGCCCAGTCATCAGTATGGCGGCGCTGCGTCGCCGGGGGGCCATCCACCTCCTCGGATGCCCAAGACCCCCTTGACGAGTCACCGTGCTCCATCAAGGCTGAACTAAGTGGGAAAGGGAATAGGAAAGGGAAGGCAGGGATAGTGAAAGGGTTGGGCACCGAGCCGGGTATAAATAGACCCCAAGCGACCATTCGGTTCCACAGCCTCCCGGGGCGATCAATGTGGTCTCGATTCACAAACCGTTGTCCTCTCCTCTCACCCAGACCATGAAGTTCCAAATCATGAACCGTCACCCACTTTTTCCACCAACCAAGCCACGACGCGTCAAAACCGCACTCAATTACCTCTGACAAAAACCACCACTGCACGTTTTCACCTTCCTTTCCACACAACTGATCACCAGCGCGTCCATGGGCTAACCATGGGCCATGGTAAAAGGAAAAACACCTTTTACCAAGACTCGCCTAGAAAGGCGTTCCTTAGGCCCAATAGAATACACCAAAACTGTACAAAGAGCCGGCGGACGGTGATTGGGACGACCCATATACTTCAAGCCAAGTTTCAGAGGCCCGCGAAGGAAATCGAAGGACTTGGCAGGAAGAACCATTGCAAAGAGAAGAGGCTTGGGGGTGGACCCCACCGTGACCAGCCAATGGCTGGTCAAGGACGCCCGTTCTCTAAAGCATTCGAACTTCCATAGAGCAAGGGCTCGGGGGCTGACCCCACCTTGTTAGCCTAGCGAACGACCAAGGTTGCCCACAACTCTACGACCATGCACTCGAATCTCAGCCCTTGAAGGGGTACACTACCCCTCCAAGGCCTCGGGGGCTACACCCGGCGGGTGTGCTGACGCGCACCCACTGGAAAAATCCTCGAGAACATGAAATAAATCGCTCGCTCATCTCTAAGCCTCTGGAGGAATAAAACTTATTCCTCCAAAGGCTTGGTGGCTACTGTCGGGTACCAGTAAAATGGGGTACCCCATTTTCACCGCAAAACCACCCACCAAGACAATATTACGGCCCACGGCCCATCACAGCCGGCCCAGGCCTTGCTCCGCTTAAAACCAAAGTCAAAGGACAAGTGTCTGAGCCCCCCAGCGCTCCTCCGCTTGGTCCAACCCCTCTCTGTCTCGCCTGACCCTCGTGACATCATCCAGATGCCCGAGCCTAGTGACATCATCAAGGCGCTCAACCCCTCTACACAGCTACTGCTTCGCTCGACCCCCCCACTGTAACACACTGCCATGGGTACACACGGGCCCCTACCTTTTCCTGCTAAGGAACAGGAGCTCGTCGCATTGTGCAGGATTACCTGGGAACTTGTAACACCTGATTCATAATCTGGTCAAAGCTTCCATGATTCTTTCTCACCCCCACGGTAGTAACAGGGAGAAGCTATGCTACACCACACCCTACCATGTCCACCTCAACGGGATGGGGAGCAACGGCCGTCTAGGCCCCCCACCTTTTCACCTGCGCAGCTTCAGGGCCATGAAATCTTCATCATGATACCGTGTCAGGGTATGGCCTCGCCGCATCATCTACAGCCATGGCATGCCACCACCACGACTATGACTGTGCGAATACATGAACTGAGAGGAAAGCTAGCAATAGGGAGCACCTTAAGATCTTTTCTTTCTATTTTCATATATCCAGATACTGTAAACCGACCCCTCCCTTTGCATACTATAAAAGGGGAGGTAGGGACCCTCGATAGGAAGACGGTTAGACAATGCCCAACAATGGCAATATACTAAGCACACACTCAAACACTCAAACACACACACTCGCAGAGACCTGGGAGCCATCCCTCTCTCGACCAGCTTGTATCCCACTACTACACAACTGACCTTTCGTCGATCGCCCAAAATGCCTTTAGTCTCGACGATTTTGGCGCCCGAGACTAAATAGAGCTTTAGTCTCGATTGGTGTTACCAACCGGGACTAAAGGTCCCTCACCAACGGCTCTGTTGTCAGGCACTGTTGGGAGGGACCTTTAGTCCCGGTTGGTAACACCAACCGGGACTAAAGCCCCACCTTTAGTCCCGGTTGGTGCCACCGACCGGGACTAAAGATTTTGTCCCGGTCCGTGGTACCGACCGGGACTATAGGAAGGGATTTAGTCCTGGTTGGTAACACCAACTGGGATTAAAACCTCCCCCTATAAATTGAACCTCCCTCTCCTTCCTCCCTGCCCGAGCCTGAGCTCCTTGTTCATGTTCTTGTTGCTTGTTCTTCCATTATTCTTGCTTGTTCTTGCTCTCATCTTCGGCGATCAATCCACTTCAACGCTTCTACGCCGCCGTTGATTTATTTGAAAGGTTGCTAGCTTCATCCTCCTATGTTTTAGCAGTACCATATGTAAATCCATGTTGTATATAGCTATTTTATTTCATGTTGCTAGCTCCAATCACTTTTCATGTTTGAATTTTTATGAATGATGCTAATTATAGTACCTAGAAAGTAGTATACACAGATAATGTTTAGTTCTATTATAGACTTTTTAGGATACTTTTTACTTTAATTTGTTCATGTTCTCATTTTAAAATATTAAATAATGTTGATTCTTTGTAATTTTGAAACAAATTAATTTTAACTTTAAAAATTTTTCAAATTAATTTTATTTAGAGATAAAATTACATCTTTTAATAAAAAAAATGCAAATTCCATGATTTTGCTATGTTTTTATTAATGTCCAGAAATTAATTTTATGAAATGATGAACCACTTATAAAATTTTGAACTCAATTAGACAAGGTTGTGCTGCACTCTTTTCTCATGCTGGACTTTTAATTATGTGATGCCATATAATACAGATAATGACACGCCATTGGATGTACAATGCCGATCGCCGCTCCAACGAGTTCATTGAGGGCGTGCGAGAATTCTGTAGAGTGGCAGAGGAAAACAAGCGGGATGGTTTTATGTGCTTCCCATGTGCCATGTGTATGAATTTGAAAGAATTTTATAGCTCAAGAGATATTCACTTGCACTTGTTCAAGTTGGGTTTCATGCCAAACTATATTTGTTGGACCAAGCACGGAGAGACCGGGGTTATGATGGAAGAAGGTGAAGAAGAACAAGCGGACCCTGATGATGTTTTTGCTCAATACTGTGACTTCGCGATGGAGGAAGGTGAAGAAGAGATGGATGTAGAAAACAATATCGCTGAAGATGATGATGCTCTTGGTGATGTCATTCGCGACGCACAAAGAGATTACGAAAGTGAAAACGAGAAGGCTAAGTTTGACCAAATGCTAGAGGATCACAAGAAGTTACCCGTCGGTCGAAGATAGGCAGAAAAAGCTAGGCACGACACTGGAGTTATTACAGTGGAAGGCAGAGAATGGTATATCTGACAAGACATTTGGAAAATTACTGAAGATCCAAAAAAGATGCTTTCGAAGCCTAATGAATTGCCCACCACTACATATGAAGCAAAAAAGATCGTCTGTCCTTTAGGATTACAAATCGAGAAGATACATCCATGTCCTAATGACTGCATCCTATACCGTGGCGAGCACGAGAATTTAGATGAATGCCCTGTTTGCCATGCGTTACGGTACAAGATCTTACGAGATAGTGGTATGCTCCAATAATACTCTTGGTGATGTTGAGGAAGAAGAACGTCTAAAGAAGAGAATCCCTGCTAAGGTTATGTGGTATGCTCCAATAATACCACGCCTAAAACGACTGTTCAGAAACAAGGACCACGCAAAGTTGTTGTGATGGCACAAAGAAGACCGTAAGGTGGACAACATGTTGAGACACCCTGCAGATGGGTCCCAGTGGAGAGAAATAGATAGAGAATTTCTAGACTTTGTAGATGACGCAAGAAACCTAAGGTTCACATTGAGTACGGATGGATTTAATCCTTTTGGGGACCAGAGCTCTAGTCATAGCACTTGGCCCATTACTCTATGTATCTACAACCTTCCTCCATGGTTATGCATGAAGCGAAAGTTCATTATGATGCCGGTGCTCATCCAAGGCCCGAAGCAACCAGGCAACAACATCGATGTCTACCTGAGGCCATTAGTTGAGGAACTCTTGCTTCTATGGAGCAAACCAGGTGTGTGTGTGGGATGAGTACAAACAAGAAGAATTCAACCTGCAAGCATTGTTGTTCGTGACAATCAATGATTGGCCAGCTCTAAGTAATCTTTCAGGACAGACAAACAAGTGATATAATGCATGCACCCATTGTTTTGGTGACCTTGAGGCTGTCTATTTGAAAAAATGTCGAAAGGTCGTGTACCTTGGCTATCGTCAATTTCTTGCTAAGCACCATCAGTTGAGAAAGAAAGGCAAACATTTTAAAGGTACGACAGAACACCGGTCCAAGCCTAGCAACAGAGATGGGGAGGAGGTATTCAAGATGGTGAAGGATTTGAAAGTAGTGTTTGGAAAGGGACAAGGCAGTGAACCTATTTTGAAAGACGCTTCGGGGTGCGCCCCATTGTGGAAAAAGAAGTCAATATTTTGGGAGCTACCATATTGGAAAGACCTTGAGGTCCGCCACTCGATCAACGTGATGCACCTGACAAAGAATCTTTGTGTTAATCTCCTAGGATTTATGGGTGTGTTTGGAAAGCCTAAGGATACCCTTGAGGCATGAGAGGACTTGAAGCGCATGAAAGAACGAGACAACCTGCATCCAGAGAAGACAGATGATGGATGCCATTACTTAAGACCTGCTAGCTACACTCTTAGCAATGAAGAGAAGGAAAGCATGTTTGAGTGCCTAAGCAGCATCAAGGTCCCATCTGGGTTCTCCTCCAATATAAAGCGTATAATAAATGTGCCGGAGAAGAAATTTGTAAACTTAAAATCGCATGACTGCCATGTGATTATGATGCAACTACTTCCGGTTGCCTTAAGAGGAATTCTACCTCCACATGTACGTCTGGCCACCGTGAAGCTGTGTGCATTCCTCAATGCAATTTCTCAGAAGGCAATCAATCCTTTGGATCTAGCTATTCTATAGAATAATGTGGTTCAATGTCTTGTCAGCTTTGAGTTGGTATTCCCTCCATCCTTCTTTGATATCATGACACATCTCTTAGTTCATCTGGTGAAAGAAATTAATATTTTGGGTCCTGTGTTCCTACACAACATGTTTCCCCTAGAGAGATTTATGGGTGTACTGAAAAATATGTTTACCAGTGGGGTCGGCCAGAAGGAAGCATCACCAAGGGATACAGGACAGAGGAGGTCATTGAGTTCTTTGTGGACTTCATTCCTGACCTTGACCCGATTGGTCTTCCTGAATCACGGTATGAGGGGAGACTTGGTGGAAAGGGTACACTAGGAAAGAAAACATATATCAGCCAGGGTGATGATTCTTTCAATAAAGCGCACTACACAGTTCTTCGAAACTCCACTGTGGTGGAACCGTATATTGAGAAACACATGGATTTTGTATGATCTGAGAATCCTGGGAGGAATGAGGCTTGGATTACGCATCATCACATGGAAACATTCGGTGATTGGTTGCGAAAAAATGTCAGGGTGATAAAACTATTGGAGATGAACTGTATTTGTTGGCTAGGCAACCATTGTGGCACATCCTCACGTACAAAGGGTACGAGATAAATGGAAATACATTTTACACCGTATCCCAAGATAAAAAGAGTACCAACCAAAATAGTGGTGTCCGCGTGGATGCCACGGAACCGAATGGGAACATACACACATATTATGGTCGCATAGAGGAGATTTGGGAACTAGACTATGCACATAATTTTAAAGTCCCTCTATTCCGATGCCAATGGGTGAAGATGACCGGAGGAGGGGTATCAGTCGATAAGGAGTATGGAATGACAATAGTGGACCTCAATAATACTAGGTATAGAAATGATCCATTCGTCCTTGCTGCTGATGTGAATCAGGTGTTCTATGTGAAAGACATGTCTACAAAACCTAAGAGAGGGAAACACGATGAGAAATCAACCAACGAGCCAAAACACCACATAGTTCTTACAGGGAAAAGAAACATTGTGGGAATTGAAGACAAGTCAGACATATCAGAGGATTATGAAAAGGATGAACGAATCCCACCCTTCTGTGTCGCCAAAGACCCAAGCATCCTGCTCGCTGGTGAGGACACTCCATGGTTACAGAATGATCATAACCAAGGGCATTACGTCAAGAAGAAGTTTACCACTGTACCCGCTTGATATAGCTAGTGATAACAAATTAATAATGTGTATTTGACATCTTGTGTAATATAATTGTAACTTTATGTGTTGAAAATCCAAATTTGAGTGGTTCAAACTTTTAGTACTCACCAAATCTTGTATAATATAATACCAAGTTGTTAGAACTCACCAAGATCCAAACTTTTTATATAGACCATTTTTCTATTTAATAAATTTTAAGCAAACAATACTCACCAAATCTTGAATCTCACACAAACTATAAGAAACTATATGTGGGAATTGTGGATTTTCAACTACACTTTGCCAACACTTTGTCAAATGCAAAAATGGTCTATATATGAAATGTAGATCTTGATTATTGGAACAATATTGGTACTCATGACTTTTCCAGTCGAGACCACCCAGGGTTCCGAAAACCGGCGTTTGTCTATTAATTTTTTCAAAATTCAAAATTGAGTGGTTCAAACTTTTACAAATGAAAAGTTGACCATTAGACCCAATGTAGGTCTTGACGAGTGGAACAAACTTTGTATTCATGAGTTTTCCATTTGAGGCCATCCAGGGTTCGGTCAAAGTGTGTGTTTCTAAAAACCAATGTTTTGACTTTGGTCAAACTTGGTCAAATGACCCATTTGAGGACTTCAAATGGAAAACTTTTGAATACCAAGTTGTTAGAGCTCATCAAGATCTACATTTGATACATGGACCATATTTTCATCTGGATAAATTTTATTAAGTCCCAGGCACATGTTTTCAAAATCATAGACGGGTTTTGGTCAAACTTGGTCAAATGACAGACTAAATGACTTGAAATAAAAATCTTTTGAATACCAAGTTGTTAGAGCTCATCAAGATCCAAACTTTTTATATAGACCATTTTTCCATTTGGAAAAGTTTAAGTAAACAATACTTACCAAATCGTGAATCTCACATAAATTATATGAAACTATATGTGGGAATTATGGATTTTCAACTACACTTTGCCAACACTTTATCAAATGTAAAAATGGTCTATATGTGAAATGTAGATCTTGATTAGTGGAACAATATTGGTATTCATGACTTTTCCAGTCGAGACCACCCAGGGTTCCAAAAACTGGCGTTTGGCTATGAATTCTTTCAAAATTCAAAATTGAGTGGTTCAAACTTTTACAAATGAAAAGTTGACCATTAGACCAAATGTAGGTCTTGATGAGTGGAACAAACTTTGTATTCATGAGTTTTCCATTTGAGGCCATCCAAGGTTTCAAAATCCGGCGTGCAGCTCTGAAAATTTTAAAATTTGAAATTTAGACAATCAATGTCGCGCATTTGTATAATTATTATTGAAGAAACCAAAGTTTAACGTCCAAACGACCCCGGTTCGTGGCTAGAACTAGGACTAAAAGGTATTTAGTCCCAGGCCATGGCCAGGCCTGGGACTAAAGGTGCCATCTGCTATAAAAGGTCGTGCCTCTTCTTCCTCCTCAGCCCGATCTCGCCGCCGCTCCAAAAAACCCTAACACCCGCGCAGTGGTCGCGTCATCGGCGCCGTCGTCTTCTCACCACCATCGTCTTCGCGCTTCGTGGTCGACTACCATCGCGGAGCACCGCCGCGCCGTCGTTGCCTCTTCTTCACGCCGCCATACGTCGCGCCGCGCTCTCCCCAACACCCTCCGGCGACGGCCCTCGCGTGCACGCTCGGCCTGCCTCCTCCTCCAGCCCTGCCTCCTCCTCCTCTCGACCCCACGGGCGCCCCCGACCCCCGACGCCGCCGTTTCCCGGCCACCGGCGCGCCTCCGGCCACGCGCGTGGCTAGCTTCCTCGTCGATCCCGCGGTCGCCTCCGGCCACGACTCCGGCGCGGCCACCGCGCGCGCCCCGCCCCGTCCCTCGGCCGGCGGCCAGGCAGCCGCGCCGCCGGCGCGCGGTGGCGGTGTGCGCGCGCCGGCCCGGCCCCCCGCGCGCTGCCCCTTTTCCCTTAGGGAAACCGAGAAAGAAAAAAGAGAAAGAAAAAAAATGAAAAATTAGATACAAATGAAATATAAAAATGTAATGAAATATAAATGAAATTAAATAATAAAAAATGTGTATATATATATGTTAATTAATATATGTATAATTGATGCATACTAACACACAAATAATATTTCATTAGTATATAATTGATGTAAAAAAAGGAAAAAACTTAAAAATGTGTATATATATTATAAATGTAATATTATAAATGTGTATATATTATAAATGTGTATATATATTTCATTAGTATATAATTGATGTAATAATTATTTGTGTGTACCGTACCGAGCACCGTACCGCCGCCGCCGTACGTCCTCACCGCTGCCGTCTCAAGCGCGCCGCTACCTCCCTCCTCATCTTCTCCGGCCCCGGCGCGATACGGCGCCCCCACTGCTCCTGCGCTAGCCCGCCACGGCGCCCCCACTCCTCCGGCCCCTCTATAAATATAGACACACACACATTAACACACTTAACACACACACTTATAATGTGATATAATATTTCATATGTATTAACACACACTCTTATAATACATTTGTTCCCTCTTTCTTCCTCCTTCCAGATCGACGTCTCTCTGCCGCCGTCACTGAAGTCCTCGTCGTCTCCGCACCGACCGCCGTCTCTCTGCCGTCGTCTCTCCGCCGTCTCACCGGCTTCAAAATACAGGTATATCTAGAGATGGATCTATTTATCTAGCTAGAATGCATATATTGTTTAAATTAGTGCTATAATTAGTGGTACAATTAGCGGTATAAATTAGTTGTATATTTATGGTATATTTGTTAGCAAATGATATTCATAATCAAATGACATACACTAATTAGTGGTACAATTAGTGCTACTGTCTGTAAGTGATTCTTCCTTTTAATCAATAATCCCACTCTAACTTTTGTACGTATTCGTAATAACTATGCTCACGATGTGCAGACACATGATGAGAGAACTCAGATTGAAACAAGATGATCGAATTGGTTTTATCGATCCGTATGTCGTGTACAAAGACACAAAGACTAAAGATCCATTCAATTTGAAGATCAAGGAAATGGAGAAAAACCTCTGGAGGTTTTTTATAACCAAAGACATAAGGAGTTGATACTCTTCCCTTACAATATGGGGTAAAGTATTGTGTTATATCATGTCTTAGTCAATCCAGTATATATATATATATATATATATATATATATAAGTTGACTCTATAAACAAATGCAGGGATCACTGGATACTCATTGAGATTAAGATCAAGGACCAATGTATATGTGTGTGGGACTCAATGAGAAAAGAGCTAGAAACGTACCAAGACATGATAGACAAGATCCAGGAGTAAGTTCTATCATTCTTTAAATATCAATATCTGCTCTTTTACTTTACTATGTTATACCTAATCAACGACTGACTTATTAGGCAGGGCTTGGGCTTGGTTAAGACAAAGATATCGTACGGATCTGAAAGCGCCGCTTCCCACTCCTATTCTACATAAGTGGGTACCCAGACAGCCGTACGGAACCAATTTATGTGGATACTACGTTTGCGAGTACATGCGGTGTAGCAAATTTACACCCGCTAAAGAGATCCTAAAAGTAAGTAACATGTGTATATAGTAAATTCATATCTTATTTATTTGTTGAAACTAAATAAATCTTATGTGTATTAATATCTTTTTCTTTAATTAATGCAAATGGAAGGAGTGAGAATTCAAAAAACAAGTGTTCGAGCACACAATGCTCGTCGTAATCTAGGAGACGATCGCATGTTTCATCAACGATCATGTCATCCCGGAAGACGGCGAGTTCCACCACAACCCTAGGTTGGGATTGAAGAGTCTAAACAAGGACGAACACTTGTATGAGCTTTGAGTGGTGGGCAAACATTTATGTAACCATTAACCGGCGGCCGAACACTTGATTACTTGTTATTATTGTAAATGTAATGTGTATGTACGTATATGTATAGCTCTATAATATGTATATATACATGTAGTTTTATACTTTATTTGTGTGCAATAATAATGCTCTCGTATAGGTGCAACGTATACGGATAATAGCAGCAAAGAATAAATTGAAAAACATATATAATTGAAAACCAAAATCAATAATGAATTGAAAAGGAAAAAGAAAAAGGAAAAACCATTTAGTCCCGGTTGGTAAGGGGCTGCGCCACGTCAACCTCTGGCGACCCCTTTAGTCCCGGTTGGTATTACCAACCGGGACTAAAGGTCCACCTTTAGTACCGGGCCGCCGAGCCGGGACCAAAGGTCGGTCATTTAGTCCCGACCGCTTAGTCCCGGCTCCGCAGCCGGGACTAAAGGTCGTTTACAACCGGGACTAAAAGCGGGTTGTGCAGCAGTGTCCCATACTACAAGCACTTCGGTGCAAAGCAACACGAGCAGCAGCAAGCACTGGACGTAGGGACGTTCAGCTCGAACCAGTATACATCTTGTGTCTGTCTTGCACACCATCGGAGGCTCGGACGTGCAGCATCGTTCACTTGTCCCGTCTCTAGACACCCCCGGTTCTAGAACATCGACAAAACCGGCCCGGGCCGGTTTTCTCAGCCTGGCCGTGTGGCCTGTGGAAACTGGCCCAAGCCAGTTTTGTTTGTCCAAGTTCTGATTGTTTCCAAACTCGACTCCATTCTCGTGGGAAATATGTAGATTGCAACAGTGGAAAGTTTCTTACTAGGTTAAGACTACGTCTCCATATATATCAAGGCCGATTGAGGTACCAACCATACACAATCAAACAAAATCAATCTACCACTCCTACCCAACTTTTACCACTCTCAACACCTGCTGTCCAACGGCTCTCTCAGTGGGATTCATTGAAGTTCTAGATGGCTTCGCCGATTCTAGAGCAACCTCGACATGCCCCTCCTAGACAGGTCTTATGACCCACTCCCTCTCTTGACATCACTGCCGTGTGAACTGCTTCCCACCAATTTTTTTGGATGGTCTTATGACCCAGCAGTGATAATTAATCACTGCAGGCTCCAGCACAACTAATAGTGATGATCCGACAGTGTTTGCATGTTCTTGTGTAGCGAGTAGTTAGGCTGGCCATAGTGTGAGTTTTTTTTACGATGCTTGGAACCCAATTCTTCCTTTTGTCCTCGATGAAAGAAAGATTCCCAGCATCGATGCTTCTTTTCTGATCACGCCTAAAGATTGAAATGCCTCATAGCCGGCCCGCATGACTGCACATAGGCCTTGCTTGACACAATGCTAGTAAATTTTCAGTTTGTTTGTTAGCAACATGTGAGGCGCATATTGATGCTTACACGTTGTAGCTAAAGCTGAAATATAGAACCGATGTTTCAATATTTTTGTAAGCATCCAACACGCTGTGGACAGTCCTAGAAAACCATGCCCACTGCATGTTCCTCCCACGTGCATAGGCATGTTTTGCTGAGTCCAAGAGGAAAAAAAATTCTTCCACCACTCCACCTACTCTTCGTTCCACACCTACACCACTACTTAGGACCATGGCAACAACTTGTGTCTTTTTCTACATAGCTGTTTCTGTAGAATGGTTCATTATTGTAGCTAGTAGCTACTTTACGATTTCCTGTGGACGTACGGTAGTAAATTCTTCCCAAATAAAATTGGAGCCGGTATATCAATAATTATAACCTTTAGCAAAGAAATCTATAGAGTACAATTAGTAGCTGTCACTGTCGGTTTGTAGCTTGAAGTAGCAGTGATATTTCAGTGCCAAGTTAATAGCTTCCTGCCAATTTTCTTGATCCTAGGCTTACTACCCAGCAGTGATTGGAAATCACTGCCGACTGTTGGACAACCAACAGTGATGCTCTTGGGGTGATTGTGTTTCTGGCGTAGTGTTAGTGCTTAACCCGGTGCTAAGCACTAGACTAATCCATCTATGTATTTAGGTTTTGGAACCTCTCGGGGTAACATCAGATTGATCCAGTGATTAGGGCACTAGACTAATGATAAAAACCGGACTAATCTTCATGAGGGCTAATTGACTGTAGGAGCGTGTCACAGCTAGCCATTAGCGGTTAGACCACCAGGGCTCGTTGCTAGCTGTTGGAGGGGATAATGGCCATATCTTTGCCCCCTCGTCTCTAAAAAGATGTTTGGCCGGTTTGGAGACTACTCTTGGTCTTCTGTTGACATCACTACTCACTCTAAGAGCTGAGCAAACTCTCCCACTCCCTCTATAGACATCACTGCCATGTGAATTGCTTCAAGCCAATTTTTTGGATTCTTAGGCATACGACCTGACAGCACAGCCGGCTAAAGCACAACTGGTAGTGATGGTACGGAAGTGATTGCATCTTCTGGCGAAGCGAGTACTTGACTAGCCATAGTGTGAGTTTTTTATGATGCTTGGTACCCGATTCAGCCTTTTGTCCTCGATGAAAAAAGATTCCCAGCATCGACGCTTCTTTTCTGCTCATGCCTAAAGATTGAAATGCCTCAAGGCAGCCCACATGACGGCAGATATGCAAATGCACTTGTTTGACGACATAAGGCTACTGCTTGTTTGTTGGCAACATATGAGGCGCACATTGATGCTTACACGTTGTAGCTAAAGCTGAAATGTAGAACCAATGTTTCAATATTGTTTCAAGCACCCAACATGCTGTGGAGAGTCCTAGAAAACCATGCCCACTGCATGTTCCTCCCACGTTCATGGGCATGTTTTGCTGAGTCCAAGGGGAAAAAATTCTTCCACCACTCCGCCTACTCTTGGATCCACAACTACACCACTACTTAGGACCATGGTAACAACTTGTGTCCTTTTCTATATGGTAGTTTGTTACGAATGGTTCATTTTAGCTACTTTACGGTTTTTCAATATTTCCTGTGGACGTACGTTATTAAATTCTTTGCAAATAAAACTGGAGCCAGTATCAATAATTATAGCTTTTAGCAAATAAGAAATCTACACAGTACAATATCATGGAATGATCATGTCGAACCTCAATCATGTCAAGTACCAACGGTGGTGAATCAATAATGATGTGAAAGTTAGGTGGATCCAATGACCAGAAAGAATACTAAAGGTCAAAACAAAAACCAGTAGTGAGAAGAAAAATATCATTGCCGGGTAGTGGCTTGCCCAGGCAGCGACATATCAATGTCGGGTCGTAGCACGAGCAGTCAGTGATATTGTAGCTATCACTGTCGGTTTGTAGCTTGAAGCGGCAGTGATATATCATTGCCAGGTTGTGGTTAGAGCCGATAGTGATATGTGCCATCATTGCCGGGTTAATAGTTTTTTGCCAATTATCTTGATCCTAGGCTTACAACCCGGCAGTGATAAGAAATCACTACCGGCTCCAGGACAAACGGCACTAATGCTCTGGCAGTGATTGCATGTTCTGGATGCTCTGGCATAATGCTAAGCACCGGATTAATTCGATGATATTTTCTGTGTTCTGGAACCTCTCAGTACAACAACTCGGGTGCCCGGGCAATGCTCCCTGGACACTTTCTTCATGGCTCCATCTTCAGAAACATTCGTCTAGTACCTCTCGTGTACATCATATTGATCGCTCATAATAAAATGTGTATGTGGAGGGCTTTCTCGATCCCATAGAGAGAGCCTGACCATATGGATGATTGTTGGCTGTCCTTAACTCCTATTTCTAACTGCCAAATCTCACATAAAATCTGCACAAATGGTCACCAAACTTAGAATTAGGGCTTACAACTCACAAGTTCCACTAGTTTTGGTGAATTATCTTTTGCAGGATGACTTATATGAAAAGCATGGAAATATGACCAAGAATATGCAATCACACAAAGCGCATTTCCATCCTACACATAGGAAATGAAAAGAGAGGCCCACAACCAGGCAAAATAGGGCCCAAACGAGAGAAGAACAAGGATAAACCTAAATCAAATCACCTTATCTTCGCAGAACACCACCATGGGCCAAGTCAAGAAGCCCAAAGGAGCTCGCTCACCAAAAATGGGTGCATTTGGGCTCAGTGGCAGTGCGGCCACACCACTGGTGCGGCCACACCCCAACCGGCCCCTTTCGGCCCCATTTTTCATAGGTCGGTTCCTACCGATGTTTCAATGACGGTTACGTAGGTGCCCGACCATGTTCAACGTATCTTGAGGTCAGTTTGCACCTTCCATGAGGGGATGAGGAATTTTCTATATGACCCCCTCCTCTCCACCTGTAAAAGGGCGCCTCTCTCCCCTCATTCCAACAACACACAAGACAAGAAAGAGCAAAGCAAGAGCAAGAGCATCTCCACTCCATGGGCTTAGGCCCTAGCTAGCTCTAGCAACTTAGTAGGGAGAGATGTGAGGGAGAGTTCGGGGAAGAAGTGCCAGGCTTGTCAGTAACCTTCCCCTACATGTACCTCGATGAACATCGGCTTTATACCTCACCGGGTGTCTTAGTAAGTGTTCGTGGTTCTTTTGGCTATAAAGTCTTTGAGTAGTTAGCTATACTTTCACTTGTTTGTGGGTTCATCATCCGTCCTCGTGATGGATGCTCTAGTAGAAGGGCCCTAATGAAGACGGATAACCCTTGTTAACTCACTAGAGTAGTAGTCGATAACGTAGACGTGGTGTCTAGGCTAGAGGCTACCTTCGTTTGCCTCGTACTCTCTAGTTGAGGGGTCGGCGGTAGGTGGTGACAACCCTGTCCGTCCCTTGTAATCCCCTACGTTTGGGTACGGCACAGAGCTACAGGCCGGTATCGCTTGGCAGACCAGGCGTTAGCCGGTGCCCGAAGTGAGCAATTAGAAGTATAGTCTATCTTCTCATAGACCCAAAAACAATAGGAATCCATCTCCACCCTCATCAGCAATCCTTGTGTTGTCCTTGGACGAATTAGCTAGGAGATATACCTCCATTCCCTATGGAAATACGATACCCTGAACACTTCCGGGTCAAAGCTACAACGGTAATTCTGTATGCGTGCGGATTCTTTCTGTAAACATTAAGAAATACCAACAAGCTTTCTAGCGCCATTACCGAGGAACAATTGCTATTTTCTTCAAACCTAGTTCGTCCTCGTATCTGTATCTTTTATCTTTTCTTTTATATATATAAAAAACACAAAATATTTTCACCATGAATCCAATTCCTATCCAGAAACCTTTTGCTTCAAAGGGGGAGTTCCCTGAGCCTGTTTCCAAACCAAACCGTTCATCTGGCTATGAACTCCACCCTGGCTTAATAGCCATGGTTCGGGCACAACCCTTCTCAGGGCACGATAATGAAAACCCAAACCATCACCTGTATGAGTTTGAGGAGATGTGTTCGTGCCTGAGCATCTTAGGTATGACATAGGAAACTCTAGGGTGGAAGTTGTTTCCTTTCTCTCTTACGGGGAAGGCGAAGCAATGGTACACATTTACCATAGAAAGTACGAATAGGGACTAGGATGAACTTAAAGACAAGTTTTGTCTTGCATTTTTCCCCATGTCCCATATCGGCTCTCTACCAAGGGCAATCCTCGACTTTGAGCAGCGCGAGGAGTCTATAGGTACAGCCTGGGCCCAGTTTTCAATGTTAATACAAGCCGACCCAGACTTTTCTTTACCCAATAGCATATTGCTGCAACTCTTTTGTTTGGATATTGACATGGAAGCTTACCTATGCCTAGACATGACTGCTGGAGGTAGATTTACACACAAAACTATGATGGAACAAGTAGCATTTCTTGAGCACTTCATAGCCAAACGCACTTCTTCTATCATAAGAACCAAACCCCTCCATGCAAAAGTCATGTCGAGCGTTGAGGAGTCCTCATTAGTCGAATCCAAACTCATACCATCCCTAGGTTCGACTTATGAGCCCTCACCCAAACCATGAACACCGAAGGAAACCGTGCTTCATCCTTCAGAGTTCCCTACCAAATTCGAGGATTATGGCAATACCTCAAAGATATCATGGCACGAAAAGCACACAAAGGAAGTTTTCCCTAGAGCGGAACCGCCAAAGGAATGGTTAATGGAAATGAAATGTTTTTCTGAAGCAATTCAGATTCTTTCACCTTCTATGGCCATGCCTTGTTCATTAATGGGAATAAACATAGAAGCCCTGCACAACCCCACATTAGGACTAGCATCATGTTAGAATTCCTAGCAAAAAACATTTTGGGTAACATGCCGCTAGTCTCGACCAATAAACTCTTCAAAAGTCCTTTGGGACTATTTTTCAAGCGTTGTGGGATCGTCGGGGACGTGCCAGTCATAATTGACAAAATCAAGGTTTTCATAGACTTCCATATCTATGCCATCCTTGAGTTTGATATTCTCTTAGGCTACCCTTTGGAAAATCTTATCCAAGAAAAACCTTCCCATGGGAGCCTTGATGAAAAGTTGGGAAAAACTGCTTCCGCCACTCCTATCCTTTGCCCCAAAAGTCCCATGGCAAAGCATAATCCCAACCGACCCGTTCGAGGAGGCGAAGTTCATTTCCCCATTTGTTTTAGCTAGGATTTTTAGTGAAACCGAACATCCATCACCAACATCTCTCGAACCAAAACCATGTCCCTCTAGCCATCAAAGCGTTGGTCTCAATAATGGTCGAGATTCAACGATGATTCTACATAATACATCTCTTATGAATGAAAACTTTGGCGCCATGGACATCTTGCTTAGTGCCACGTGCTTGCATGAGGACCACAACCATCTATCTATCCTGGTAAAGATGGGAACTGTATCATCATTGATAGCTACAAGATGAGTTCCCGCGGTCAAGCTTATGACCAAAAACAAAAGCACTACCGAGAGATACCCCATATTATCATAAATATATATATATATAACTTAATAATAAAAAGAAATATAATGAAAGAAAAAACTTTCTTATTAATAAAAGCAAGAACATGTTTTCAAGTTAGCATGCACCTTCGGGTATTCTTGGTTGCTAACCATTTCAGGATGAGATCAAGAAGAACAAGGGTGCTTACCATGCTAGAGAACATGGGAGCTGCATCAACCATACACCTCGATGTCCTTCGGTGATGGAACACACTCAAGAGGAGGCCCTAACTTTCCACACTTGACTTTTACACAAAAGTCTAAGTGTGGGGGAAGGATGGTGAAAGTCTCACCATAAGTTCCATACACACCAAAGGCCATCTTGGTTAAAAAGAAAAAATGATGATGATGTTAGCTCCGCCTTGCTAAAAAAAAGAGAGTTAAAAAAAGTTTGATGAAGAAAAAAAGAGATTTCTTTTGGAAAATAAAAGAGACAGAAAGAAGAAAGAAAAGAAGGATTCTCCTCTTCTAGACCTTTTCTATCATCAAGGCTTATGATCTATACATACCATTTGTGTGTGTGGCTTAAGCCTTGTTGATCACCTGAGTTGGACCATGTGCAACCAAGCAACCGCTGCAGCAACTTAGAAGCTCCATCCACATGCTGTCAGAAAGTAAAACTCAGGTATGCAAAGGTAAATAAAATAGTTCACCAACCCATTTACTCATATTTGTCTCCATGAAAAATATAAACTTGCTCATACTAGTTCATGCTTCCTTTGTTTGTGTTATAATGCTCTGGTTTGGTTGTATTCTCTAGAGGTACATCCATAGGCTTTTTAAATTAAGCATGGTGCTTAGGTTAAAACAGCCTTCCCTAATCAAAATTTAACATGGTGTTGAATTCTGGTTGATGAACTTTGAGTTATTATTTTCATAAATAATGGAAATATTCTAAAATGGAGATGAATCAAGGCTTGGTTTTTACTGCAAACTTTACAGTAGCTTTGCTTGAGTATACAAAGTCTGGTGAACAAATAAATAATAATAATAATAATTAAATAAATAAAGATAATAGATTAATATATAATAATACTAATAATAATATATTAAAATAAAAAATATGAATATAATAATAATAATGAATAAAATTTAGGCTCTGTGGTATTTAAACTGGCAGAGCCCTTGTTTGTTTCCATTTTTGTTTCTTTATTAAATAAACATGTACAAGAATAAGTGTGGGGGAGAACAAGAGAAGGATCTCAGCTCCCCTCATCCTCTCCTCATTCCCCTCACGCACTCTCTCTCTAGAAGGAAGATCAAGAGAAGGAAAGGATGAACTAGGGTGAGAAAGAAGAGAAGAAGAAGATGGAGAAGAGAATCAAGATGCTAGAAGGCAACAAGATCAACCCTAGGTCAAGCACTTGAGCATCAACAACCTCTCATCTCATGGTTAGCTCAAGAGCTCTCTCCTCTCTTTATATTGAGATCAATCCTCCAACCCTAATCTAAGTGTTCTCTCTTGCATGGATGGATCTTGTGGATGGCTTGTTGGAAAAGGACTTCAAGAGTAAGGATCAAGTATGCCATCTCTCAATCTCTCTTTATCTTTAGGATTTCTCTTGGTTAAGGAATCACTAGTTACACTAGTTAGCCTAAGCCCAACCTAGCTACCTTGAGCCTAGCTAAATCACCTAAGCTGCCATAGGAATACCCAGCACATGCATGGAAGCCTTTACCCAAGATCTAGATATGAATCCCCAAGCTCTCACCCAAGAACCCAAGAGCATAGGTTCTGTCACCTGATTAACGGAGTGTCCGTCGGTAGGACAGAGTGTCCGTCAAACCTAAAGTATAGTCACCAACAACCTAAATCCCTTACTAAGTGAGAATATCAGAGTGTCCATAAACAAGGCGGAGTGTTCGATGAATTATACCGAACCAATAACCTAAGAACCCGAGAACACCTATTTCCTACCGGATCGTCCGTCACTCACGTCGAAGTATCCATTGAATTATAGGCATAGAGTAACCCAGTAACCCGAGAGTACCCAGTTCCCATTGGAGTCTCCGTGATTCCCACGGAGCGTCCGCTAGTCAGAACGGAGTGAACCGACTGTCACAGCGAGGGTTAAGTCAGTTAGCCAATTCGCTCAAAGGGTCACCACCATTAGTTCACATCCCATAGCTAGTAAAGCAGCAATAGGTTCACATAGATGTCTCTCCCTAAGTCCTGAGTAGAACTCCTAGTTTCCTTATCTATCATGCGATCGTCCCCCAACCCTTGGAATCTCTCCTTTCAGGCTTGGATGTCTCATTTTCATGAGGAACATGTGCGAGTCATAAGGATCGATAGCACTATTAGGCAGGCACCCCACTATTATAAACCCTACTTTGGATACTTATCAAGTTACATTATGAGTTATGCATTGCATGTAGTATTGGATAATAATCTCTCACCTACACCTAGAGTAGTCTAATAATCTGTAGAAGCCTCTCATCTAAATAATGGGAATGGGAACACTTAATGCTTATTGGTTAGTTGCCCAGGTAACAGTAGAAGTCGAGCATGAGAAGGGAACTCATACTCGCGAGTGTAGGATGTTACACCTGGATAATTAACAACTAAAACCAATGAGGGTGCAACTTGACTTACCTAACTAATCTGGCTAAGGACTAAGGTTCCTATATGGTAATCTTAATGATAACTTGGATATCTTGCTCATGCGAGGGGTAGGTCGTTGTGAGTGTGGGATCTCAAATGACATAGCTCGTGGAGCAGTAAGGACCGTGTATTGGGATATGTAAGTCCGAGTAACCACCTGTACAGACCACATGTCGCGGATGGGGTCGACAAGCCAAGTAACTAGTTGCAACTAGTTTATCCGTGAAACTCTGGCAAGGGGGGTGGCGTCGGTGGGGAATGTCTAGGACATTGACATGGAACTCACTCAAACCTTTCATGTGACATTTGAGCTAGATTAGGGAAAGGTTGGAAGGTGTGAGGCAACCCTTACTCGGGCACGAGTATGGTGGTTAGTCCCGACTTCCGTGTGGGTATAGTTGTACACCTCTGTAGAGTCTTGAAAGCCTGGAGTCCCTTGGGATGGAACTACTTGGTTGTTCTTTCTTTCTATACCCATGGTAGCATGAACGATGGAATATGAGCACATTGGCTAATAGTACACACCTTTACTTCTATGTTGAGCATGGAATGACATATTCTTAATGAACATCATTGCTTTATGCACTTATACAAATACCCGATAACTACCCTATGCATCCACCAAATGCTATGTGTTGGAATTAAGTCCTGCGAGTACGCAATGTACTCACGGTGTAGCCGTTAAGTTGTTTTGTAGGTATGTTGTAGATTGTGTTGAGCAATAGCTCGACCTCTGCTGCACAGTAGCATTGGAATGGGCATGACTCCAAGCGTGCTACAAGTTAACTCCGAATTCCTTGATGAAGCGACTTTGAGCATGAACCGTTGATGGAGTAAAGTCCGCGTCCACTGGGTGGATTGGGATGTAAAACTAGTATTAGAAAGTCTAATTAATTTGTATATTAATATATTAGCTGAGTTCCATTTACTTGTTCGATGTTGGATTAATAATTGGAATTCTATGTGCCACTCAACCTAATCCTGAAGAGGAGTTGCTTGGTGTGCTCCTGGGGGCTCAAAGTTGTTAATTTGACAACCCCCACAGCCTCGATATCAGCCCCTGACAGGGGGGTATAAGGTGCGATAGGCGATCGGGGTATCGGAGCAATGGTTGACTTGTTCATGTAATTCATTTATTAAACCTCCATTGACTTGTATATGGTACTCATAAAACATGGAAATAAAAATTGGATTTCTACTACTTAGGATCAAACCCTAAAGGTTAATGGTAGCCCTTCTCTGATTAGAAACTCTAACCTCTCTCTTGAACCCATTAGAATGTTAAGCATATAGGAAGTTTTTAGAAGAAAAATAATAAAATGTGATGACCTTGAGAACATTAACATGAGATGGGTTTATAGGAAAACCTAAGCGAGGAGTTGTCTTTTGCAATTGCCCTACGTGTAGTACGTTGCAATAGTAGAATAGCCAGAGCTGGTAGTGATCCCAATCTTTCATCTTTGAAGGCAGCCCTTATCCCTTATCTTGTCTACAAATTTTAGCAGAATCTCCCCTGTATCTTAGCCTTATCTCCCAATTGCAGAACAAGCAGACAAGTATGTACATAAGCAAGATACTGACCAACATCACAACTAGTGAAAAAGAGTCACAAACATGGTTCACCAACATGACATAAAGGTCTATCAAGTTTTCAACCGTTCGACCATGACCTCTGTAGCAACTTGGTCACCTCGATGGATGACCACACAACCGATCAAGTAGCAAAGTATCAACACAAGTATCATGCCCGACGTGGCTAGGCGACAAGCAAATGACCGGCATAAAAGTTTTTGAACCATCACAACAGGATGACTAAGAGACCATGGCGAACTTCACTGCTGTGGCGGTGGAGGCTACTGCTGCTACTGTGGCTACTGCGAGGAGTGCGACAGCGGAGGCACCTGTTGTTGTGCCTAAGGAAAGGTAGTAGTGGTAGGCACAGTCGGAGGTACACCTACAATGACAAGAAACAAGTGTTAAGACAAAGTTCTCTAAGCTAGAACTAGGCAGTCTATAAAGTCTAGGAAAGTAAGGAATACCTGAAGTCATCGGCTGGAAGATCTGGTGGAGATATGCAGCGAGGCTGTCCTGTGACTGCCTAATTTGCTTGATGTTCTAAGCATTGGCTGCCATGTCACTATGGATGTCTTGTAGCTCTCCTTTGGTGGCGAGTAAATCCATCTTCGCAGTCGAGGTGTTCACGAAATTCTACAATGGATTCATGAGTCCCTCCTGCAAGAACCTCCGCTCATGCTCAAACCTTTGGTCAAAGTTTCCCACCACTAACGCTATTGTCGCTTGGACCTGAGAATGGATACCCTCAAAGAATGGATCGAAGTAACCAGCTGGTGTCACCCAAACCTGAACTGTGGTATCAACATTCCTCCTGCGACCACGAGCACTACCTCAAGCAGAAGGCTCACCTACCTTGGCTGCTGGAGCCTGAGGTTGAGGCGCGTCCTCGGTGGATGAGTCTAGATCATCGAATTGAGGACCATAGGATTTCTGCCTAACTCCCTCAATGCCCTCCAAAACTACCAACTGCTTCATCAATGCCATGATGTAGGGCTGGTAACCCAGGGAACCCCTAACCTCATGCTTGCAATTCATCAGCTCAGAAACAAGGAAGTCGATCCAATTCACCTTGGTACCATCTAGAATGCTCCTGATGGCCACATAGTACTCCTTGTGGATAGCATCAGTGTTACCTATCTTGGGCAGCAAGGTTCGTCGAAGCAATTTGTTCAACACCATTGGTTCTATTGCCAGATGTTTGGACTTGCTATACTCAAAGTATGAATTTGTATAGAATCGGGCCACTTCACTCTCCTTGTTTTCCTTAGGAAGAATGCCTGTTAGCACTCCCTGCTTACAAGAATCATAGTCAAGCCGGACCACATCTGCAAACTGCACGAAAGAAGCCTTGTACTTGCCTCTCCCAGTCATCCACTTGATAGTCTCTTTCTCATGGTTTACCTCAAGAGTGGCATAGAACTGTCGGACCACAGCTTCATTCCAATGGTGGTGGAACCTCATAATGTTCTTTAGCCCGACATTCTCAATCTTGGATAGCAGCCCTTGGAGAGGAGCTTGCTTGCTCATGTTCTCCCACCTAATCCACTTCTGATTGGTACACATTGGAGCTGGCTCAAATGTGCCCCATAAGAGATCATACTGATCCTAAGTGTGAAAGAATGGACTTGGAGAAGTCTGCGGCTAACTAAACTACTTCAGGTCACAAGCCTAATGGAAGTCTCTGTAGTGATCATCCTTCTAACTCATATGATTTTTGGGTGCACTTATCACATCAATGGGGCCCACAATCACTCTTGAGTTGTACTCCAACCCCTCATCAGTGGATTTTGCTTCCTCTACCTCTTCCTCATTGCCCTCCTCCTCTTCATCATCACCATCATCACTATCATCCCTACTTTGTTCCTCCTCATCCCCAATGATGTCATCATCATCACCACCATCACCTCCAGAAGAAGACAAAGGTTGTGGAGTTGAGCTCGAAGATGGTGATGAAGGTGACGGTTCACAGTGATGTTTGCATGGAGACGGCTGATGGCTGATTGACACATTTGAGGCATTCTCAGACCTCCTCCTGTGCGGAACTATTTTCTTGCTTCCCCTCTCCTCCCCAATATCAAAGTCACTGTCCATAGGATCATCCCTGTCCAGAACAGAACGCCGACTGCTGCTAATGTTGTCTCTTGGCCTCTTTTTCTCTCAACCACCACCACGAAGACAATGAACCAAATGCCTGCAATGAAAGAAAACAGCAAGAGTCAGTAAGGACTTGGATAAGAACCAATGAGCAAGATATTACATAAAGGAGAATAGAATCAAAATTGGAGTAATGCAAACACGAACATAAGAACCGGCGGCAATGTTCACCTATAGCAAGTAGACAAGCTCACTAGTACGAGTGAACACTACTATAGATTGACTTTTCACCGTCGCCACTTTCACTGCCATAGCGATAAAAGCATCGGTGTGATACTTCCACCATCGATTGGACTGATATGGAGGCCTCCTGAGGAAGAAAACTGATAGTTAAAATTTCTACCACCGATGGGTTAACAATAGGTGCGGCAGTGGTATTTTCTCAGTTGCATGAAAAGCTGAGCCAACTGGGATACGTGTTATAGCCACTGGCCCTCCACGACCATTTGGTCTAGCGGCGGTGAAGTTAGTATGAGTTATTTCCCAACTACTCACAACACAGTTGCATCACCATTACTTGCACTTCTCCATCCTCAAGGTTGGCCTATTTAACCAGGGTCTGGATGCACCTGTTAGGCTCAATCCACACACTCTTGAATCCACACACTCATGAGTGCTACTGTATCTTTCCTCACCACCAAGAAATGCTTTCTCTTCATCCTTGTACCTCTCATGGCCTCCTCCTGGCCATGAGAGGTGCAAGATGGAGATAAAGCACTTCATCGGGTGTTTGGAGAAGGCCATCAAGATTGGGTTCTTTAGATTCCATAACCTTGCTGCCCTTAGCATCGAGATGCAAATCAGCATCCCTCGATGCTAAGAGGTAGCAAGGTTATGGAATATAAAGAACCTCACTAAGATGCAGGTGCAAGTTTTGCGAGGTGCTCCTTCTCCATCCTTGGCGAGGTACTGCCACTGAACAGGAGCTTGACCTTGATGATTATAGATCTTCTTACAGATCTTGTTAATAGAAGATTGTTGACACTTCTAACACCACTTTACATACTAGGTTGTCATCCCCAGCATGGCACTAGAAGTGTTGGTATTAATAAATGCAAATGCTCCTCTAAAATAAATACGAAATCCACAAGCCCACAGATAATACTGATGTAGCATTTTAACTAGGAGTAATCCAGGTATCGTTATTTATATTTTTACCCAAGGGAAGGGAAAACTAAGAATAATGAGTAATGAGCATCACTTGCATGCGATAATGGAGAGTGTAATCATGTTTTTGTCTATCTTCTCATACATGGTTAGTGTCACAAGATAATATATATATATATATATATATATATATATATATATATATATATATATATATATATATATATATATATATATATAAAAGTGATAAATGATAAGCACAAGCCATATAATAAATGGATAAACATCTCAATAGAGTACTCTAAGTCTATAACACTAGCATGGTATTAGGACGATCTACGAGGATAAATCCTATGTTATTATAACTATAAGTCAAAGCATACGATCAACTATTAAGCACCATGTTTCCAGTTCTTCGATCAACTATTATTCCAGAGTTTTGCAAGATTTTCAAATAAAACTCAGAGATTCCTTTGTATGACCCTCTCAAATCTCTTCTTTGTGGTATTTCTGGATCCTTACCAAGGTATTTATGATGTATGCCTTCTCTCTTCTATCAAGATATAAGGTATTTTTAGCTCTAGGAATAGTAATATTATGCCTTCTCTCTCACCCTACATCTAATAGGCTTATGTGGAACTTATAGGTGGGGAGACAGCAAATACATACTTGTAAACATTTATTGCATAGTCAAACCATGGATCCAGAGGAACGAGTCATACAGTCAAATCAAGATGTTCATGTGTGTGGAATATATATGGTATGTAGTAGATAAATGGTGAATGGTAGATAGAGTGGTAATGGTTATGAAGGGATAAAGAATGGTAATGGTGAATAATCTAATTCTACTATTGCTCCTTGAGAAACTTCTCATACCTCTCCTTTGGAACTTTGAAGACTTTGGAGGAGAACCTTGGTTGCTCAATGGGAGAGAGAGAGTTTTTTTTAATAGGACATTTGTTCTATTTCTTTTATTTTCTTTCTCTCTATTTCTTTTTTTGGAGCACCCAAGCCTCTCTTTGGATATATTGACAAGAGGTAGCAAAAGGAATATTTGGAGCTTTATTAGCTAGCAAGGGATAGAAATGGATGGTAAGCATATTTTTTTGGGCTCTCTCCCAGTGTAGGAGTAGAACTTTTTCTAGGTGGATCTGAATGGAATATATGTGGATTCATACTTCTAGGATAGAAGAAGAATATATGGGTGGAGTGTACGTGGATCTTGATTTTAACTGCATGACCAATCCCTAAGGGTCAACACAACTTGACCACACTCAATGCTCACAAGCAGTAAAAATAAGTGTAAGTCTTTCCTAATCTAGCAAGCATGTATATATATGGCTATGGTAGGAATTTAAAACTCTCATCATACAAGAACTCATCATGCAACAATTTTAATTTTCCAAAGATATATTCTCCAAAACTTAGTATCTCTAGAAACAAGATAAACAACAGCTCAAACCTTCCCCTATCATATCCGTCAACTACCTAGACTTCAATCAAGCATTCGCTACCCACGAGTTCAGGTTTAGAGCAAATCTTAAATCAAAACCAATGTATCCAAAACTCGGGAGAATTCGAGATTGAAAACTAGGTACTTGTAAGGAATTACGACAGAGCAACTATTCATCATTTCCATATAAGAGTTTATTCTAGGGTTTCATTTTTAGCAGGCAATTTCTTTGTACACTCTCCTATGTATTTTATTTAGCAAACTTAAAGATCACACACAAATTTATATAGAAAGGAAATATTTATTTTGCTTTCTATGGTTATGCATATTTTTATTTATTTTATACTCTAACAAAGCAGAACTACACGAGTGAATATATATAGATAAAAATACTTAGCTAGGTACACAGGGGATGCTCTCCCCCAAGCTGGATGTTGACATAGTCTTGTTTCATGTAGCTGACAGGCAGTGGAGGTGTACTTCCTTCCTCAGAGTATTTATGTTGAGAACTGTTGAGACAACACTCCGACTGAGGACAGATCCTCCTCTGTTTGTTAGCTTTTCTCAATCCTTCCAATTCTATGAAGCTCAAATAGACAACAAAGCTTGTGGAACTGATTAAGTGTTAGTGATAAACCTCTAAGCCTTGAGTATCCAGAACTTTCTTAACATGTATGTCCTTTTTATTACTAGGATCTTTCTGTCAATATTTTTGTGTTTATATGTTATACTTATGCAAAGAATTGAAACTATGACACACATTTTTATTTTCTTTTTCTATGACAACATTGATAAACATATAACTAACTATGCATTTAAAGGAACCAAAATATGCTGAGGAAAAATTACATAGTGCTAAAAAGGGAAATATTGATAACTACCAAGTTTACCTCTCGGCGCGGTGTTTGGTGATTTAGGTCCTTCGAACAGGACCTCTTGTTCACTTAAACGTCCCAGGGCACCTCAGATGGTTCGAATGGTGCCACTGGTTGTGCTTCTTCTTGAATCTAAAACTGATTTTACCTTTACTTTCCATACCTGTTTTGTTGGTGAGGTTGGCTTTGAGGAAGGAGCTTGTTCATCTTGAATGGGATCACTCTCTATTGGTGGTACAACTTCCGTCTCAGGGGAAATTTTTCTTTGAGATATTGGTCTTCATATCTTGATACTTCTCCTTCATAGTCAGCCCATCCATCCTTAGAGGTCTGATTCTTCTGATGTCGGTTATGATGCCTTCTTCTTGTTCTGTACTTCTTTGGATCCTCATTAACTATATAATTGTCATTGAAGTAGCAACGTACCTTCTCTGAGGGGAAGTGAAAGTGGACCTCCCCTGATCCTATGTAGATGATGGCTTTGGTGGTGTTCAGGGATAGTCTTCCAAGGATGATGGGTGGATCATACTCATATGCTCCCATGTCTAGGACCAAGAAGTCAGTGGGGATGAAGTGGTCATCAACTTATACTGGGACATCTTTTGCTATCCCATCCATGAATTGAAATGTCTGGTCTACAATCTGTAGCTGCACATAGGTGGGATACAGAGGCATAGTACCATATAAATATTCATAGGTTACCTTGGCCATTATGTTGACTCCTGATCCTATGTCACAGACAGGTTTCTGAAAGGAGCTTTAATTGATCGTGCATTCAATGGTTGGGACACCTGGATCGTCCTTCTTGATCAGGTGCGAGGACTTGAGCTGGTGGTCATGCTTCCTGTGGACTGCAGTGACAATCCTCACTATCTCCGTCTGTTGTGGCTTCTTGTTCTTATTCTTGTTCTTGTTCCTCCTGTTGTTCTTCTTCTTCGGCTCGTAGGCGTGTTGTGGATGTGTGGGGAATTGTAGTACTCAATTCTTGAAAGAGAAACTTTCCCTCTTCCCTTTTATGTTGAAACAGATCTTAGCACTATTGGCATAGATGATAGCTCCAGCGGTGTTCAAGAATGACCATCCCAAAATGATGGGTGACTTCTCATCACCTCCTGTCTCTACCACCACGAAGTCTACAGGAACATACGAGCTGCCAACTCGCACACAAACATCTTCTAGGATTCCCTTAGCATAGCAGAGTGACTGGTCTGCAAGCTGCAAACACATGGTTGTGTACAATAATGGATAGTCAAACATTCTTTCATATATCAGCTCGAAGAGTAACATACACTACTGTCGACAGCTGCTCATGCGTTCGTTGCTCGCCCCGCAATATCACCCGTATCGGAATACTGTCATACTAGCCTTGAGGCCATAGGACGACATCCTCCCCGTTCACTGATGAAGCTCATGACAATTCATATCGCATTGCTTAGCGGGTCTCGAAGGGAAAACATGACTTCCTTGGTGCTCGATAACAAAACGACCTACAACAGGTCACCCTAAAAACAACTGGCTTAGCGACGCACGGGCAATGGAGGTGCACCTACCCCACCCTCATTATTGTTTTACGACTAGGACTTAATGATGTGCAACCACTATTTATACTCCAAAATATGTTAGGAACCAACTTCTCGAGTACAGCGGCATTCATACCCTAATCTGGCATCTATGATGTCCTAGAAGCCATGCTTCCAGTTATCCGGAACACCTCCCGAATGCGGCATTAACAACGTCCTGAGGGCTACGCCTAGGAAACTATGTTTCCCAATATGGGGTGTACCACCGGAGTCAGGTGCTTATAGTCACTAGGGAACCACGTTCCTTGATGTACGGTGTACCACTACCACACTTGATACTTGAAGAAGATTCTCGCTACCCGAGAAATGCTCTTGGTACTCGAACGGCAACATACTGGCTCCCTGATACTCAGGAATATCTAATTGCGTTGTTCAAATACCTTGGCTACTCGAGGATGCTCACTACATACTTACAGTATGCAGAACTTACAAGGGAGACTATGACATCCTGAGGGCTTGAAGCTACATGCTAGCTTATCACTAAGTCCTATGGGGCTACTGCCAAAGATATGGGCCAGGGGTACCTGCACCACCCATATATCTGATCACCACCAAGCTACCGGCCTAGCAGCCATTAAGGGGAGGCCTGCAAGGGTTAACATGGTCGACCAACGTGGAGATCAAGACAAACCGAGACGGGCGTATCTGGACAATAGCAAGGATTAATCTGTTGTAACAAACTAGGAACACAATCTGTTAGCCCGATCACCCTCTCTGTAACCCTACCTCTCCTACCTGTATAAAGGAGGGTAGGGACCTCTTGCTCGGGATCCAATCTTCCACCTATTCCATCTACCCATAGCTAGGAGCAATAGCCCCTGTAATTGAGCATACGAATACTAGAGCAGCCGCACAACTCGAGTAGGGTTTAGCGTGCACCATGCCCTAAACCAATATAAATGCTTGTGTCTCGTGCGCTACCATCTAACATCATCTATGCGATCACGTTGCTTGCATTGCCGGAGCAAAACAATCTGACAAGATCGGTGGATTCCAATCGAGAGGAGAATTCTTGTTTGAACGCATGTGTACTTTTGAGGAGTTGCTACAATGTTTTCTGAAATCCTTAAACTCCTGATCCATTATTAAGATTGGCTTTACTCTGGGACGAGCAAAGGTAAGCTTGGGAGAGTTTGTTGACAGTAGTTATAAACCATCAAAATAACTTGACTAGATGCATGAAAATGATCACCAACATAGACTTAGGGGCTTAAACTAACAATTTCAACAAGTTTTGGTGAATCTATGTTTTCAGCAAGGTTATTCTAGAAAACCATCAAGGGGGATCAAAATGTCCAATTATCGCACTTATCTGTGGCGTAAACTACTCCAAAAGGTTCTAGAGGACACTAGAAGCCACGCCACCAAAGCAGAGGGCAGGAGGCTGTTAGGTGGGACTGGCCGGTGTAAGGTCCCAATGGCTAGAGGGGGGGTGAATAGCCTATTTAAAAATCTATAAGCTTCACTAAACAACCATGTTAGTATAAAAGATGGCTAAGCTAATTCTAGCACTAGCTCAACTACACTATGAAAGCCACCTATACAATTCTAGTGAAGCAAGGCTATGATCTCTAATACACCCAACAAGGCTAAGTCACTAAGCTACTTACTCCTATGTGATAAAGGCTACACTAAGCAAACTACACAAGGACTAGTACAAGAAAATAGAGAGCAAGTGACTTGATTCTTATACCAACGATGTAGAGAAGCAATGCACTCGAAGAATCAATCACAATGAGTAATCTAAGAGAAATCCTCGGCAAAGAGATGACACAAGATTTTTTACCGAGGTTCACTTGCTTCTCGACAAGCTACTCCTCGTTGTGGCGATGCACCCACTTGATGGATCACAAGCTAATCAACTATCAAGAGTTGAACCCTCAGCGGGTGCCGCACATCCACTCACAAGATGGGGATCCTCCAAGCCACATGCTTCACTAGAGTAGCGAATTCATGAACTCCCATGGGGAAGGCTCAAGAACCCCTCACAATCAACTTGGTGAGGCTCGAAACAATCTCCAAGGTCGAGCTCAACACCACCACTGCTCCAAGCCATCTAGGGTGTCAGGAAACACCCAAGAGTAACAAGCAATCCGCAGCAAACACGAAGATCAAGTGCCACTAGATGCAACTCTCAATGCAATGCACTTGAATCTCACTCAATCTCTCTAGAGTATGCAACCAAGCAAGGAGATGGGTGGAGGGAGTGTTCTCCAGCTCAAAGTGTGCCTCAATATCTCAAATGTGCAAGAGAGAACCCCCAAGTGCCGGCCACCTCTTATTTATAATGTTTCACTCAAGAGCTAGCCGTTATCAACTTCACTAGACAATTTTTGGGGGCAACAGACGCTGCACAGTAGCGTCTGTCGCCAAACCGACAGATGCTACAGGCACGTCTGTCGCACCACCGAGCGGCCACATGTCCCGACCGTTGGAGTTCACCGCGCTCATGCTCTACGCGTCAGACGCGTCTGTCGTGACCGACAGACGCCGCCTCGCCACCGTCAGACACGGTCCAGTAGCCAAGTAAACGCGCCAGAGCGACAGACGTGTCTGGTGCTGCACCGACAGACACGGTCAGCGTCTATCATGCAAGCCCGCGCGTGCCAAAGCAAACCCTTTGTCAACAGACATGGCAATAGTGCCCGCGCCCGCGTCTGTCATGAAGTCGGCAGCGCGTCTGTCGCACTCACTAGTGCCGCCTATCTTAGGGTTGCCCGACAGACGCTGACATCAGAGTCTATCAGCTCCAAGGCCGGCGTTTGTCACCTATATCTCTGCAAAAATTCATCGTTTGATCACTTCGCTTGATCGCCCTTGTTCCTTATGAGCTACTCTTCATATGAGTACCACTTTAGCACATGTTTTAGCTCATGAAACACCTTCGTGCTTTCCCCACTTTTTCAACCTCCGACGCAATGGAAAATAGGCATTTCATTTCCCCAAAAATGCCTGAATCCCGCACTCGCAAGCTTGGCCTTCACAAATGTGCCAACACCATCATGTGTAAAACACCATGTGCTTGTGTGTTAGCATTTTCACAACCATTTTCCAAGGCGATATGTTAGCTCTCTACTAGATCCTAATGCATATGCTCAAGAAGATGACCTAGTAGCACTTGATCCACGAGCTAACCGTGATTACCCCTCTTGATAGTCGGCTATCAATCCTAAACCTGGTCAATCACTTCTCTACTCATCTTAGACCGGCAAAAGCAAATCCTATGATTATACCTTTGCCTTGATCACTTTGTTCCATGTCCATCTCCTCATGCTTGATCACCATGACCATCATTTCATGTCCATGCACCATCTCTTTGTGATCTTGTGGCCACCACTCCATGCCACATGCACCTTCATCACATGTGTTGCTTATGCCTAACTTAAACCACTTAACACATGGCATTATCAACTTGATGTCATTAATTACCAAAACCAAACTTGGGCTTTCAACCAGCCCCACTTGCAGGCTGCCCCACCCCCTGGGCCCACCTATCATTCTTTGCTTTGACATCGGTTCCTCCACCGCCTCCTAGATTGCATCTACGCCGTTTATTCAAGTCATTTGATCCGAGGGCTCAGGATTGATGCTCTGGCCTATATATACCAGCCACTGCCCCCTCCCTTAGCATTGAGTCATAAGTCAAGATCAGACCAGAAATTAGGGTTTCGAGAGAGAAGAGAATAGAGTTCTAATTCTTCAAGTTCTAGTATAGGCTAGCTAGCAAGGTTCAAGTAGAGTTTGGGCTATCGCTCAGGATTCCGGATTCACCGTCTGGAGACTGGTATAAGCCATTGTATCTCTTTTCTTTATGACTTTGTGCTACTTTAGTATTATGTTGCTATTTATTATGTTCCTAGTTTGTTCTAGTTGTATGCTTGATATAGTTATGATTGATGATGAATTTATGCATATGTTCGCAAAGCGCTTAGCTCAATACTCGAGTGGGTTAAGTGGTCAACATATGTAAGCATGGTGCTTAAATATTTTTTACATGCGGATGCATTCTACACTCTAGGTCATGTGGTAGATCATGGATGTGACACTCCTATTGAGTCCTTTGTAGTCCACTCCCCCTTTGTAGAGCAAGTAGAACCCGGTTATGAAGGGAGTCAAGTTCTGTTCTTGATCTTCCTTAGTAATGTTCCTTATGCATAGATATAGAGTTAATTATGCTATAGATGAGAGTGTATATACTTGGGTGTACAAAAGACTTAGTAATATGGAATGACTTAGGAATCTTTTGCTCTTTACGAATCTCCTGCCTAGCCATACTACATTTATGAGTATCTATTTCTATCTCTGGAACACTATCAATACTTCACACTTATCATTTATTTATCATTTGACTTACCCCTACCATAGTATGAGAGTGGTTTTATCATAAGTATACATATTTGTCAATATCTCTGTGCCAACCCCATAGCTCCTCCCAATGGATAAAATATAAATAATGATACCTAGTATACTCCCGGGTGAAATGCTACAATGGTATATTATCTGTGCGCTTGCGAATACTTTAACATATACAATTTTCTCTGAGTTTACAAGTGTCATTAATAATTACCAACCAACGCATTTCTGCCATCATGCTAGGGATGACAACTTAGTAAAGAGTGATGCTAAGAAATTCCAACACAAGGCTCAGCCGAGGCAGCTGCAGGTCGCGCCTCCTACTGGTGGAGAATCTCCCACCAACCATTGGTGTTGGCGGCGGAGACCCGTCCGCGGCAGCCGAGACGCTGGCTGGCAGGGATGCAGCCATGCACTTGCCAAGCAGGCAGGCCATACACTAGCTACGGAGAGGCCGACTGCATTTCCCCCGTCTCTGCCTAGGACCCTGTCAACCCGTGTCCGCTTCACCATAGCCTAGAATCACGATTGAACGAGTCTGGGCGTGTGACAGGGACACAGCGACTAGCTTCGCCGGGCGATGAGCGGCGTCCAAGTAGCTAGTCAGGTGGTCGGCGTCGGAATCCTCACCATCAGTGTCCGCCCATCGGTGGTGCTTCGTGCACCCCCGCAGTGCCTCCCGGGTAGAATGGGGCCACATCCGAAGAGAGTGTGGGCGAGTTGGGAGCAGAAGGGTGGATGAGGAAGATGTCGATTCCCGGCACCATAGGAGGCCCACACGGTGAGCTAGGCACTAAGTTCGCCGGCAGCAGAGGGTGCGGGGGCTCGCCGGATCTGACCCCCAAGCCGAGCTTTAGGAAGCACTTGGCGGCAGTATCATCACTCGATGGCATAGGTGGCTAGGGGCACTGGCAGCAAAGGCATCCTTTAGGAAGTGCGGAGTTGGTGGTGCCTGCCCCTAGCGGTGCATGGCCTGAGGAGACGCGTCTGGCGCAGCAGAGCGTCCGTGCGGGGGAGAGGATGGGAGGGGATGACGCGCTGGGGGGATGGAGGAGGTCTAGGGCGGCTGCCTCAGCTCGCGCTGCAGCCTGCTCTGGTGCTGGCAGCATTGGGGATGATGATAGGGACAAACTTGGATGTGGATGCGGGGCCGAGCATGACTAAGTGGTTTGCGGTGGGGAAGTGGATGGGGGAGGGGGTGGGGGGAGGGGGAGGGGGAGGGGAGGAGGGCAGCGGGTGCCGGTGCCGGGGAGGCAGCCGGCATCGGTGGCGGCATGGAGGCGGTGGCTGCCAAGGCTAGGATTGCAGGAGTCGGGTCGATACAGGTTCAATCCGTACAAACAGCTCCCATGCGTAGAGTTAGTGTTTAATTCAGTCTCTACTGGAAATTTATTAAAAGTAAACAAGTAGGTTACAAAAACAACAAAGCTTACAAGAAGAACAGCTAGAAGGACATGGACAGGGATTCAGGAAACCAAAAAAGAAATAAAGAAAATAGATTCAGCTACACAAATTGCTCTAGCCATGACTCAATAGCAGGGAAGTACTTCTTTTTGGCTCTCCTTAAGAGTAAGCAAAAGGTGCTCCTGAAGATGTCAGAACATCTATGAATGCTAGCAGGAATTCCCCTAAAAATAACAACATTTCTAACTGTCCAGATACTCCAGCTCAAGATTATAATGATCTCCATGAAAAAGATGACATTTAATTGCAATCTGAAGCTTTCAAAGATTTGCAAAGGATCTAATGAAGGGTCAAAAGAAATGCCTAGTAGATTCTAGCAAGCAATGGCCATTTCACATCCCAGGAACAGGTGTTGTACAGATTCCTCAGAATTCCAGGGGCAAAGCACATAGTTGTAAGAGGGCAAATGCATTTGTTTCCTTCTCAAAATGTTGTGGGTGCTAAGTCTGTCATGAGCGAGCAACCAAAAGAAGATCGTGTGATTATGTTGACAAGAGGATTTCTAGATCCACTTATAAATTGGATGGGACCAAGTCCTTCCTAGGAGTTGACAGTAAGCTTTCTTGGTGGTGAAGATGGAGGTACCCCAAATATACATCCAAGTATCAGCAACATCAGTCAATTGGCTGCACTGAAGAATGTTTTCAAGCTATTGGAATTGAGAGAAGGCTTCAGTTGAAAGTGGAAGGTTGAACAAACTAGAAGTGTTGCTGATAGAGGCTGCACTTTTCAAAGATAAACAAGGCTTCTTTGCAAAAGAAAATAGCTCAGGAAAGGCCAATCTCAAAGGCTGACTGTTAGAGTATGTTAGGGGCCTATTGGGCCTGGGTTGGCAGCATAGCCCATTAGTGTTAGGGCTAATTAGAGATAAGGGTCGCTTGCTTAGGGGTCAAGTAAGCCTTGCTTGTAAGTCAAGAAATCGTCTCTATATAAGGAGAGGAGATGTATCAATCTAATGAAGCAAGAATTAAGAAGGAAAAACTTTTCCTCTTGCCCGGCCGTGGGCGAACGCCCCGCGGCTGGCTCTCTCTCCCTCGCAGCCCTAGCCTATGAACAGTACCTACGGTACTGTAGCATGACGGCCACCGCCACTCCCCTCGACTCTCCCCTCTCGATCCCAACAACCCACATAACAATCTGGTATCAGAGATGCCAGGTTATGATGAGCCGCTGCCGGTCACTTCCTCACCGATGATGATGGAGCAGGTGGCCGCGGCCATCACCGATCTTGCTCGATCCATCGCTGACATCTACTCGCACCTCTCCGATATGGTTGCACAGCAGCAGTGGCCGATGCCACCATCCCTCCCCTACGGGATGCCAGGCTATGACATGACGCTGCTGCCGTTCCAGGGCGTGCAGCCAATGGTGCTACCGTTCCAAGGCGTGCACCCCACGGCACCGTCGTTCCAAGGCGTGCAGGTAACCACCCCGGTTCCTATCCATCATCTGTAGATGCTACCGACTCTGTCTTACATCATGGCATCGACGACGGTGTCAGTGTTCACCATGGCGAGCGCTCAACCCTCCATCACCACGACGACGATCGCCCTAGCTCCCGCCACCGGCGCCGTTGTCCTTCACGGTGGTCCAAGCCTCTAGCACCCATTCACTGATGGGTCTTCTATAGGGGCACCGACATCCCGCAAATCCAAGATGAGGGTGAGAAGTCGTAGCAGATCGAGCATCCGACGGACATTGCGACGGAGGCAACGGGGAAGATGCTTACCCACTAGGTGTTGGCGGCAGTGCGGCTGTAGGCTGGTACGCGCGAGCTCCTTGTACGTCAATGGGTGTGGGAGATACGCGATCTGAAGAAGATTAAGCCCTGCACCCCTTCACAGCTCCTCCAAGTTGCGCTTCGCCTCATGGAGGACTTTGATTTAGTCCGCTACGTTAGGGATCTTTGACATACTGTTCCCCCCATGGGTAGTGGGCATGCTGTTTTCCTCACGGGCGGCGAACTCAAAGTCTGCGGTGTCGGCGGTTGGATGCCCTCCGCTCTTCTCTGTGTGGTGCAGACCAGCAGCCGTCCGCGCGGGGAGAAGGCATGGCGTCACTAGTGAGAGTGCACTGCATAGCACCGCTGCATTCCGCCACCGGCCACTGTGAGGGCGCCTCCACTGGTCGCTGTTGCGACCACTTCCAAGTGGCCATACACATAACCCCTTTTGTCCAGATGGCGTCCATGGGATCCAGGAGGCTGTACACGTGCAGGTTTGGCATGCAAATAGTGTCCACCTTATGTTCAGGAGTCAAAAATAAAGAGTCCCAGTCCATTTTAGGTTGAGAATAATAAAATAAGCCGAGATGTAAAAGGCTTTTTTTTAGGTGTTAGGATTGTGTCGAGTCGATTCATTGTTATAAGTTGGTTAGGTTGCAGCTCGAGGACGTGCTGCATGTCCAGGTGGGGTGTAGTGTTAGAGCATGTTAGGGGCTATTGGGCCTAGGCTGGCGTCATAGCCCATTAGTGTTAGGGCTAATTAGAGATAAGGGTCACCTACTTAGGGGTCAAGTAAGCCTTGCTTGTAAGTCAAGAAATCCTCTCTATATAAGGAGAGGAGATGTATCAATCTAATGAAGCAAGAATTAAGAAGGAAAAACCTTTCCTCTTGCTAGGTCGTGGGGCGAACGCCCCGCGGCTGACTCTCTCTCCCTCGTAGCCCTGGCCTGCGAATAGTACTCATGACACTGTAGCACCGCGGGTACTGTAGCATGCCGGCCGCCGCCGCTCCCCTCTCAATCCCAACAACCCACATAACACTGACCCATCCAATAGTCGTCCCATAGAAGCCAAGATGCACCATCTGCCACTGAGACTGAAGCCATACCTTTGAACTTATCAAGCAACTTGAGGATATCCTTCCACCAAAAGGACTCTTTCTTAACATGATTGGGAAGTTTACCAGCTTTGTAGTATTTTTCCCAAATGAGATGGACCTAGGGAATGTCATCTCTGTTGTAGAATTTGTGGAAAATTTTTAGAAGTTCGGCCTCATTTTGGGATTTAAGATCTAGCACCCCAAGTCCACCTTGTGCCTGGTCACCATGGGCCAAGTAGCCCGGCATTGATTCTGTTTCTTTCCTCAACCACTCTCCAATGACAATGCTTTCTGAATTTGTCTATCTGTTCCCTAACAGTGGAGTGGAGATGGAAGGTGCTCATAAAGAACATTGGGAGAGATGTGAAAACTGAGTTAGTCATCTGGAGCTTCACAGCCTGGGAGAGGAAAAGAGAGGTGATGACCAGCCTCCTTTCACATCTGTTCACCAATGGCAGAAAGTCTTCAACTCTTGGTTTAGGAAGATCCAAAGGCAGGCCCAAATAGGTAAATGGAAGACTACTAGTGGTGCAACCAAAAGTAGCAGCAAAGTGTTTAAGCCTTTCATCGGGGATATTGATTGGGACCAACATTGATGTAGAGAAGTTCAACTTTAATCCAGTAGAATCGACAAAAGTGTTCAGGAGAGCCTTCGACACAAACAATTTCCTAGCACAACCTTCCATAATGATTAGTGTGTCATCAGCATATTAAAGAATTGGAAAATCATTGGTGTACTAGAGAGGGACTGGAAGTTTAAGCAGTCCTTGATCCTTTGCCTTGTTGATGACTGATTGCAGTAAGTCTGTAGCAAGGACAAACAGAAGAGGAGATAAGGGATCTCCCTGTCTAACACCCCTTTTGTAGTGGAGGACCTTGCTAGGAGTGCCATTCAAAAGAATAGAAGAAGTTCCAGAGGAAAAAATCATCTTCATCCAAGCTAGCCATTTTTCTCCAAAACCTTTCTTCTTCATAGTTTGTTGCATGGCCCCATGCTCTACCCTATCAAAAGCCTTCTCAAAGTCTAACTTCAGGATTACTAATTCCTTTCTTGAAGAATGGCAGAGATGTAAATATTCAAAGGACCATGCCAGACAGTCCTGGATAGATCTTGACTTAATGAAGCCATACTGGTTAACATGGACTAACTTTGTGATCAAGGGCTGAAGTCTATTGGCAAGCAATTTGGTGATGATCTTAACTAAGGAGTTGAGGAGGGAAATGGGCTTATACTCACTAACTCTGGTTGGTCCATCAACTTTTGGGATAAGAGTTATGAATTATCCATTAATGCTTTGGAGGCAAACCTCTTCAGAGTGGAATGCAGAGCAAAGATTATAGAAGTCATGCTTGATCAAAAACCAACATTTCTTTAGAAAGCTATTGTTAAACCCATCAGGCCTAGGGGATTTATCTAGAGGCAAGTGCTTTATGACATCATCAATCTCTTGGTTACTAAAGGGCACCTCCAGAGAACTAAGATCAGAAGGCTGACCAAATAGGGACTCAAGATCAAATAGCATGCTCTGAAAGTTTGTGGTGCCTAATCTTTCCTTGAAATCAGACCAGATGAGCTCAGCCTTTGAATTATGGTCATGAATAGGGGCATAGAGGGACTAGATAGAGAGGTTATCATATTTCTTCAATGTTTAATAGTTGCAATTGAATGAAAGAACTAAGAGTTCTCATCACCTAGCTGGACCCATTTGACAATACCTCTTTGCTTCCAGTAAATCATTTGCTGATGGAGGAGAGAGCTAAGATTCAAATTAAGAATGTACCTGAAATTCCATTCCTCAAGTGATGGATCTCTCCATTCCTCAATGGAATCAATAAAAGAAATCACCAATTTAACATTCTCAATGGTGGTTTTGAGGTTTGAAAGATTGGATTGCCAATGCCTTAGAGCATTCCTGAGGGACTTGAACTTAGCTGTTAGAAGCTTGGTTGCATCCTGCTGAGGGAAAAACCCATTCCAACATCTAGCAACCAAAGGCATGAAACTGTCATGAGCCATCCAACAGTTCTCAAATCTAAAAACTTTACCCTTTGGAATGGAGGTTTTAATCTCAATCACACATGGCCAGTGGTCAGATGTCTCTAGGACCAAGGAACGAGCAATGGTGAGAGGATACCTGGAGGTCCAAGACTGGGAGGAGAAAAACCAATCAAGCCTTTCAAGGAGAGGGGGCTGTTGTTTGTTGGTCCAAGTAAATTTCCTTCCATGCAGAGGGATTACAACAAGCCCTAAAGCACTGATTGCATTATTAAACAGGAGCATGTCACCTACATTGCCACCTACCTTGTTTCTGTCTTCTGGCTTTCTATAAAGGTTGAAATCCCCAGTAATTAACCAGTCAAGATCATCTAGCATCTGGATATTTTCAAACCAATGCACGAATTCCTCTTTGCCTTCACTATCACAGGGCCCATAGACCGAAGTGAGAATCCAAGGGTCATTGTTGTGGATAGAAGAGAACTCAACGGAGATTGTAAACCTGTTCTAGAAAACCTCATATCCAGAAAAATAGAGCTTTTTCCAAACTACCAGAATACCTGCTGAAGCACCTACAGAAGGGAGGAAGCAAAACTCATCAAAGGACCTAGGGCAAAACTTTCTGATATAGGCAAGATCAAAAGAGTCCCATTTGGTTTCCTAAATGCTAATAATATCACATTTACTTTCTATGATTTTGTTCCTGATGGAATCCCATTTGTTTTTAGCATTAATGCCCCTAATGTTCTGGTAGAGAACATTCCAAGATCCATTACAAGGTCTACTATCCATTAAAAACAAAGAGAATCAGGCCCAAGTACAAATATGCATAGCATAAGTACAAAGTCTGGGCATAGGTTAAAGTAGATCATTACAAATGTTCACACAAACCATCATGCCAACAAGGCAACCAAACAAGGATAGCAAATAGTTCATGACCCCAGAAACTGAAATAAAAAACAAAAGCAAAAGACCATCCAGAGCCAACACGGCCCTATAGCAACAAATTCCAACCTAGCCCAACAAGGGGGGAGGTCTTCACTTGTTAGCTGCACCATCCTTCTTGCTTGAGGCTACATCATCTTTCTTCTTTGGGGCATCATTCTTCTTCTTGAGGGAAGCCGACCCCACAGGAGTTGGTTTGCCCATGTTCTTCTTGTCGAGAACAGCATCAGTTACTTGAGAAGCATCAAGATCACAAAGAGTGGAGCTAATGCTTCTGATAGTCTTAGTAGAAAGAGCTAGGGGCATAGCATTACAACCAAGACAAGATTTATCTTTATAGATTGGATCCTTGGAACCTTTCTTGTTTATCTTAATCCTAGGGCTCCTTCGGACATCTGTTTCTACCAAGATAGTACCCTTTTTCTTACTATTCTTCACTGCCCCTTCATCATTAGTTGGAGCAGCACCCCTTGTCTTACTATTCTTCACTATCCCTATAACACCCTAGGTGTTTGGCTCCCATACTTGCACCTGCATTTCATAAGCATGAGCAACATTCATCTCATAATGCATTTGTTTTGCTTGCAACATGAGTGTGCAATGTGTTCTATTAAGTTTGTTTCAAAATTGGTAGCTTATGAAATGTGAGTGGTGCAACTTGTAGATGCAACATGGGTGTCTCATACTTTGAAACATGGCAATGTTGGTAGTATAATATGATAAGATTAATGGTTGCAACAATAGCTTGAAACATATGCAACATGGTAGTGCAACAATTTAGTTGAAATGTTGTTTTGGGTTATTTCAACTTATGTGACATTAGGGATTTTGGGTAACCAATGTGTACAGTGGTCAATTATGCCCTATAATACCTTAATCACACTTTGGATCATTAGTGGAACAATGTTTATGTTGACCAAAATGACCAAAATGCCCTCCTAAGTGTTGTTGACCAAGTCTTGACTACTAGCATGCTCTAGTTTGACTGTTTAGAAAATCTAGCTTAGAGATCTTGCATGGAAGTGCACCCTTAATCAAAGTTGTAGACAATTTTATAGGGAACAAGAGTCTCAATATGGCCATCTCATGAAAATGGCCAGAACAACCTCAAAAGTGCCCCCCCCAAGTCAGTATTGAGGGCTATTTTGTGACTTAGTATTTTGGCTAAGTCTTAAACCGTAATGCAATTTCATTGTACCCTACTTTGCAGCCATCTAACTCGTAAACCATGCCAAATTAGACCAAGCCCCAATTGACAAAGTTGTAGTACTACTATAGCTCTACAACTTTGCTGTTATCACCTACCCCTAATTTGAGCCAGATTAGGAGATATGGAGGCTCAAATTACGGCTGTCAGTCACCCCATTGACACCTAAAACTGAAATTTCAGTTTGGGTCATGGCCGACCGCAGTTAGGAATAGGGTGCCGTGTGGCTGCCACGTGTCGATGCCACACTCGCATTCGCAATGCTGAAGGCGCCGCGCGTCCCTAGACTCCCCTCGCGCTCGCTCACTCTCTCCCTTCCTCCCTCGCGGCCGCTCCGGCAAGCAGACGCCACCGCGAGCTCGCCACGACCACACACGCGCGTCACCACATCGTAGCCCACCAAATCACACTTACAGCCCCGCCAACACCTCACGAACCTCGTTGAGCACTCCATTGGAGCAGCCGAGCTCAGGGTAAGCGGCATTGCCGATTTTTCCCCGCTCGGAGTTCACCGGAGCACCGCTGCCCCTGCGGTCCTCCGTGGCCAGCACTGCACCGCACTCCTCCATCCCATCTCACCCTCATTTCATCTCTCTCATGGTCTATAGAAGCTTAGGTGAAGACGTCATCTCTTGGTTTGAGCTGTAGAGGTCGGAGTTAGGGTGCGCATAGAGAGCTCTCGCCGCGATCGCCATTGCCGCATGGACGAGCTTTTTCTCGTTCTCTCTCTATAGCTAGCCCTTGGCCGAGTTAGGGTGTGCATAGGGTGCGTCGCTGGTCATAGTGTACCCTTCGAAGATGTAGTGCCCTATCTCATCGCAGTCTCACCGGAATGAGCCACCGCACTAGGCACGTCCACCATGGCCGCGTCTCACCAGAGTTGAGCGCCACCGTGGCCAGCCCCCGCTGGTCTGTCTCCGCTCCGTGGGTTAGGCTAGTTAGGTGTGCTTGAGGTCGGTGAAGCTCGTACCGAGCTAGGATTGGCCAGAGATGGCCGGAGTTGGCCGGCGCTGCACCGCCCGCTCACCGCCATCCGCCACCGCCGTGGTCAGCCCCTCCCCAAGCCGGTAGAGTCTAGGATTTAGGGTTCACCTGATGCGGGGGTTGAGGCAAACCTCATGGTGCCCTCAGCCTCGCCGGAATCGCCACCAGCGGCCAGCTCCGGACGTAGCCATACCTCCTCTGCCTCCTCTGTTTCTGTTTGGCGGGCCCCGCCTATCAGGCACGCGTGCGGGCGGGATAACCATCGCAGGCTGCGCGCGCTAGTGTGCCGCGGCAGCTGGGTGAAACCGCGCGTGGTTGAGCCAGCCCAGAAGATCGATAGGGTTTTGATTTTTTATTTTTCTTTTATTATTTCACAGATTTGGATGCTACTTTGTAAAATCTATATCTCTAGTTGTGTAGATCCAAATAAGATGATTCCAATTGTGTTTGGTTCTATATAAAGTGTAGTATTTGAGAAAAATATAACATACATAGGTATTATTTAAATTCTGGGATGATTAAATAGAAACTTGAAAGGTGTTTTAAAATAGATGCAAAATTATTAATTTTATAACTTAAGTTCTAGTTCTCCAAAAATTATGAAATTTGGTGAGTGTGCTAGTTCGTGTCTATGCTAGCTCTGGTACAAATTTGGGTGCTATGGCTTGAGTAGTTTTCAAGTTATGTTGTTGTCATTTTATATTAGGAGATATTTAAATGAATTTTCATAATTTTTCTATATGTGCAATGTTCAAGACATTTTGTGGAGAGTGTCCAGGTATCCTAAGATTTCTATGAAAAATATTGTTTCTGTTGTTTGATACCTTTCAATATGATTTCTTAATTATGCAAAAATCAGCCTTTCTAGCTTGTGAATTTTGTGTAGGGAGTTCCTATAAGTAACGTTGGCTCAAATTTTATAGTGGCCTCCTGGTAGGGTATAGAGTCCCCGGTAACTTTTGTAGAATTTTCTGAGAAGTTTGCATATGGGTTTATTTTCCCACTTAATTATTTAATTAAATTAAGAAAGGGATCAAAATAAATGACTTGGGCTGGCATAACTTACTTTCTTGTGGTTTTATGTCATGTGTGAACTAGTAGTGCCATTGGTTTGGTCATAAGGGTAGTTTGACACATGAGTAAATATTTAATTTTCACTTTTCTAGGTTATCTAGACAGCTGGTAGCATTTCTGGATTTAGACCTTGATAAATGTGTTTGCTGGAAATCTTGTGAATACCAAAGTGGTAGTAAACTTGTTAAACTTGCTTGTGTCAAAATTTGGTGGTATTTGGCCCAGTAGTTTAGGAGTTATCGCTGTTTGAAGTTGCTGTCCAGAAATGGCTGCTCTCTACCAGAGCAATTGTACATTAGGTTGCATAGACTTGGTAAGTACTTCTCTACCAGAGAAGAAATTTGCACATGTTGTAAAGTGATTTGAATAGAGCATTAGTATTGATGTAGTTCACATTGCATTCACTGAGCATGTTGCATTCATTCTTGTGCATCCATTAGATTCATTTGTACATTCATGCAATAGGTGTTCCGGAGGGGGTGACACTCCTGGAATTCAAGGAAGACGGCGGAGAGATCTTCGACACTGACTCGGAGGACGATGCTTAGTTTAGCTCATCGCCTAGCTACTACGCTAGAGTTATCTTTTGTTGCCTTCCAGGTGTGGGAGAATGGCTTGTAATAAATTGACCTGTGGGATGTAACATCGAACCCTATGTTATCCTGGATGTTTGTTTAAACGTGCTAAATTTCGGTCACCAGGGATGTCTCATTGTGTTGTGTTCGGTGATGGTGTCACGATTAGTACCCTTCGGTGCTGCGACGAAACCGAGGGCCTCCTGTGGCGCGCGACATAAGGTTGTGTTGCTTGGCACGCTGTTGACGGTAGATAAGTGTCAATTTTAACCGTCAACGAAACATGAAAAAGGACCTAAATGTAATTACCACTTAGATATAGGGGCTTTACTGACAGAATTCCATAAGTTTTGGTGAATGTCTATTTCTATAGGGTGTCAGCTGAAAAGAACCAAGGAAGGCCCACATGTCAAGTCTACATAGAGACAAAAGGGCTACGCATAACTTTTCTATAATCTGGAAGGTAGAGAAGACTCTGGAAATAAACGGGAGGCAAAACAGGCTCGGAAGCCGGGCGGCCACCCAAGGGGTGGGGGCGCCCGCCCCACCTGTAGAGCCAATCAGGCTCCGTCTCGCGGATCATGCCTCCACCGCCTTTGAGGATCAATAATAATGGTAGATCAAGGTCGGTTTGATCTGAGGGTTGTGGTGCTTTCTAGAGGGCTATATAAGCAAGGCCCCTGGCCCCTGGAGGAGGCATCCCCCTAAACACTAATTCATTATCTCCTAGCCGGGATCAGGTCAGAGGTGTCCCATGAAAGGATGACCTCTCTTGGGGAGTAGGTCTAGCTTCTTCAATGTAGTAGATTAGTATCTTGGGAGAGAGGGTCGAGTTGGGATCTTGCTTAAGGTTCCAGATCTAGTCATGGAGGCTTGGTAAAGCCTTGTATCTTCACTTCAATATTCTGTAAGACTTATACTTATTCTCTTATTTACATGGCTATGCTTACTTTGAATATATCTTGCTAGTTGAGTTTATCATTCCTTTTGTGTGCTAGTTCATAGAGCGCTTAGCCTTCTAGTTTGTCGACTAGGCTAGGTAGCCGAGCCTCGTGTAAGCATGGTGCTTAAACGATGCTCTGCCTATGAGTACACCCTGTTCCCTAGCTGTATGGTAGTTATGGGAGGTGACAGCCCCGTCCATATCTATCGAGCAAGTTCTTAAATTGTAGGACCACAGTCACGTCAGTAGAGGTATCCTTTGTGGTGCTCTCTCTTGTCTAGTGGCGTCCCAAAGTGCACAAGAGTGTGGTAAGTCTTAGCATAGTTGGGTATATCTTTACCATGTGATAAGAATATCATAGGAATCTACCTCACCCATTGACCTCCCAAGTTAACTAGTTGCATATCTTTAGTGACCTATCCCATATGTGTCATATTACATGAATCCTATCATTTCATATATCATTTACCCCTGCTATAGTCTAGTTGGTTTACTAGGTTAGTAAATACATGATGGTGAATTATCAGATTCTTTAACCCTTGCTTCCCTGTAGTAAAATATAAATAACGATACCTGGTTTACTCCCGGTAAAATGCTACAATGGTATGTTCTGTGCGCTTGCGGAATGCTTCATATTTTAGTTGCACTTAATTTATACCAACGAGGATTTTTGGCGCCGTTGCCGGGGAAGCAATTGGCGTAAAGATTTTGATAATGATCTTGATGTCTGCTAATTTAGTGCATCACTAGCTTTAGTAGGATTACCCTTGTTCTGTTGAGTTGTGGAATAGACAGGACATCAGATGTTGTTTCAACCTTTCGGCAAGTTTCCACAAGAAAAGAAAAAAAGAGACACATTGAAGAACCTAGGGTGCCTGAACATTCATGATTCATCAACATTGGAACCCTGCCATCTCACAGGTTTGTGTATACATATATATTATTCTAACCATGTGCAGATTGGAGAAAAAGGTCATCGTCACAAGAATTCAAATCACATCTCAAGTGACGAACATGGATGTTGCACTACTCACAAATCCCAAATTGTGAGTCATGGTAAGTTTGATCAATAAAGGTGAGATAGTCTTGCTCATGGACTTCAAAATTAATGGGTAGTTATCTTTTTAAATGTGCATCTCACTGCATGTTTACTTTATATCATTCATGCATCCTCTCTATTTAGTTTATTATGTTCTCTCATCCATTGCATGTTTAGTTCCTTGCATGCACTCATATTGCCTGCATCTAAAAATAAAAATATTTCTCACCATTATCATGCTCCGTCATCTCCATTTGAGTAAATCTCTATAACACTTTCATGTTACCTTTGTCTGCTATAGTATGCTTTGGTTTAGAAGTGCTACATATGGCCATATGGGTGCTTCTAAAGGCTTTTAAATTAAGCATGGTGCTTAGGTTAAATAGCCTTCCTTAATCCAATTAGACATGGAGTCTAGTTTGGTTATTGAACTGAAAATTGGTAGTGTAGACAATGGTTATTTTGTCAGACTAACCCCTGTAGAAAACTCTCAAATCCAATTTGGGTAAGTCAAGAGATGAACTCACTTCGAAGATGAAGCAAGGCATATGATGAACTCTAACAACTTCGCACAAAAGACACAGCTCATTCATCGTCCAAGGAAGAATTGTAAGTAGCAAATATCATTCACATTGTCTTTTGCTGCAAGTTACCTTTGCCTTGAACCATGTTAAAGTGCCATAAAAAAGAGATTGTTAGAAAACATGATAAATAAAGTCTATGCTAAAGTAACTCAAAAACCATCTCTTAGTTAGCATGGATGAAATCCAAATAAATAGTGATAATAGCCCATAGTTTGAAATCATTGCAATCCTTCGGGTATGTGTCCACTAATATTTTGTAGGAAAGAAAGATATTATGATGTGCTTGTTCATGGTTTGGTTTGACAAGCCACCACTTTAGTGATGAACAAAGAAGATACGAGTGCCACATGAAGAATCTACAACAAAAGCACTCACTTAATGGAAGTGGATGAACAAAGCAGCATGTCATAAGCAGTATTGAAGACAACCTAGCATTGAGCCTTCCTAAAAACTCAAGCCAGGATGCCAACGGGAAGCAAGGTGCAACTCACCTCATATTAGCCAATCAGAGTCCTGCTCTCATTATCCTTGAAGGAGTGCAATTCTAGAAGACAAGATGCTCATGAACAAGTCAAGGAGAGAGGTGAATCGAGCAAGGCAAACTCCTAGAAGAAGGAAAGTACCACTAGAAGCATCTACTCTTCATCACAGGGTCCTCCAGTGATAAAGCTTCCACAATTAAAGTTTCACATCAAACTGCTGGACAAGCAAAGAACATGGGTGACACCTTCCTCAGAGTTACCATCTCAAGAGGTGCAAGGTTTGTACCTTCGGGATAAGATGATGCACCTAAGGAGTGAACATGACAAGAAGTCCTGTTCGGAGGACTTGAATCACCGAACCCGCACCATGGAGGTAAACTTGGTAGTTATCCATATTTCTTTTTCAGCATTGCATAAATTTTTTCTTTAGCATATTTACTTATCCACATTAGCATAATCAATTCTTGTTGCATATTTTACTTTGTTACATTTGCATTAGAAAAGAAAATAAAGATGTCATACATTACATTCTAAAAACACTAAGCCCCATGTCAATAAATTTGTGGTGTCAAACCCATAAGTATATTTACCGGGGTGGCATAAAAATAAAATAAATATGCATTCATCATTCTTTATAAATTCTTGCATAGTGTAAAAGTACAAAAATATTGCCAAAGAGATCCTGCTAGAAAGATACATTTTTCAAGAGGTTCTAGATGTCCAAGGCTTAGAGGTTGATAACTAACACTTAGTCAGTTCCACAAGCTTTGTTGTCTATTTGAGCTTCACATAATTCAAAGGATCAAATAGACAGAAGGACAATCTGTCCCCTGTAGGAGTGTTGTCTCAACCGTCATCAACATAAACACTCTGACAGAGGAAGAACATCTCCACTGCCTGTCAACTTCATCAAGCAAGACTACGTCAACATCCAGCTTGAGGGAGAGCATCCCCATGTATCTAGCTAAGTATTTTCTTACCTATCTATTTACTTATATATTTCTTCTTTGATATATGAAACAAATAAAAAGATGCATAACGTTTAGAAAGCCAAATAAATGTTTTCCTTTCTATATATTTATGTATGACTTTTAAGTTGCTAAATAAATATAGTAGAGTGTGCAAAGTTTTACCTTGTTAAAGTGAACCCCTAGAATGATCTCTTACATGGAAATGATGAATAGTTGCTTTGTCGTAATTTCTTTCAAGCACCTAGTTTTCAACCTCGAACTCTCCCAAGTTTTGGAACACAATTGTTTTGATCTAAGATTTTCTCTGAACCTAAAACTTGTGGGTAGAGAATGCTTGATCTAAGTCTAGGTAGTTGGCGGATATGATATGGGAAGGTTTGAGCTACTGTTTATCCTATTCCTAGAGATACTAGAGTTTTGGAGAATTTATCTTTTGAAAACTAAAAATATATGCATGATGAGTTTCTGTATGATGAGAGTTTAATTCCTACCACAATCATATATACATGCTTACTAGATTAGGAAAGACTTTTACTTGTTAGCTTAGCTTCTTGTAAGCGTTGAGTGTGGTCAGTTTGTGTTGACCCTAGGGGATTAGTCATGCGGTTAAAATCAAGATTCACGTGTACTCCACCTACTTATGCTACTTCTACCTTAGAAGTACGCATCTAAATATTTTCCATTAGACACAACCCAACAAGTTGTTCTGCTCCTACACTGGGAGTGAACAAAACCTTTCATCCATTGCTAGCCCCTTTTATTTTAAGCTCCAGTATTTCCATTGCTACCTCTTATCTATGTTTCCAAAAAGATACTTGGGAATTATTCCATCGTATTTAGTTCCTTTAAAATAAAAAAAAAGAAAAAAAGTGAGAAAGAAAAATAAAGAGAGAATAAAAGGACAAGGGTCCTAATTATGAGAGATTTTCAGCAACCCAAGTTCTCTTCAAGTTCTTCAAAGTTCAAGAGAGGTATAAAATTCCTTCAAGGAGCAAAAGTAGAATTAGATGTTCACCATTATTCTTTTACCCCCTTATTTCTACTTATATCTTACATCCTCCATCATTTCCACTACATATCCACTCAGCTCATATTTAGGATCACACACATGCACATCTTGATTTGACTGTATGGCCAGACTTGTCCCTCTGGATCCATGGTCTGACTATGCAATAAATGTTCACAAGTATGAATTCCTTGTCTCCCCACCTATGAGCTCCATATAAGCCTATTAGAAATAGGGTGAGAGAGAAAAGGCATAATGTTACTATGCCTAATGCCAAAAATACAACATACCTTGAGAGAAGAGAGAAGGCACACACCATAAATGCCTTGGTAAGGATCCAAAAATACCACAGAGGAGAGACATGAGAGGGTCATACATAGAAATCTCTTAGTTTTATTTGAAAATCTTGCAAAAACTTCAGAATAATAGTTGATGAAAGAGCTTGAGACATGGCGCTTGACTCGACCATTCTGTCTTTCAACTACTCAAGACCCAAGTGATGGCTACAAGCCCCATGGTAAAAGGTAATATGAGTGGATTTGAAGTCACAATAGTTCACTCTGAACCGGAGGAGAGTTCTTGTTTGAACGTATGTGTACTTTTGAGGCATGAAAGCATTGTAGCAACTCCTGATCCATCACTGAGTTTATCTTTGCTCAGGGACGAGCAAAGGGTAAGCTTGGAGGAGTTGTTGACGGTAGATAAGTGTCAATTTTAACCATCAACGAAACATGAAAAAGGACCTAAACATAATTACCACTTAGATATAGGGGCTTTACTGATAGAATTCCACAAGTTTTGGTGAATATCTATTTCTACAGAGTGTCAGCTGAAAAGAACCAAGGAAGGCCCACATGTTAGGTCTACATAGAGACAAAAGGGCTACATACAACTTTTCTGTAATCTGGAAGGTACGAGAAGACTCTAGAAACAAACAGGAGGCAAAACAGGCTCGGAAGCCGGGCGACCGCCCAAGGGGTGGGGGCGCCCACCCCACCTATAGAGCCAATCAGGATCCGTCTTGCGGATCATGCCTCCACCGCCTTTGAGGATCAATAATAATGGTAGATCAAGGTCGGTTTGATCCGAGGGCTATGGTGCTTCCGAGAGGGCTATATAAGCAAGGCCCCTGGCCCCTGGAGGAGGCATCCCCCTAAACCCTAATTCATTATCTCCTAGCCAGGATCAGGTCAGAGGTGTCCCATGAAAGGATGACCTCTCTTGGGGATTAGCTCTAGCTTCTTCAATGTAGTAGATTAGTATCTTGGGAGAGAGGGTCGAGTTGGGATCTTGCTCAAGGTTCCAGATCTAGTCATAGAGGCTTGGTAAAGCCTTGTATCTTCACTTCAATATTCTATAAGACTTATACTTATTCTCTTATTTACATGGCTATGCTTACTTTGAATATATCTTGCTAGTTGAGTTTATCATTCCTTTTGTGTGCTAGTTCATAGAGCGCTTAGCCTTCTAGTTTGTCGACTAGGCTAGGTAGCCAAGCCTCGTGTAAGCATGGTGCTTACATGATGCTCTGCCTATGAGTACACCCTGTTCCCTAGCTATATGGTAGTTACGAGAGGTGACAGCCCCATCCATATCTATCGAGCAGGTTCTTAAATTATAGGACCATAGTCACGTCAGTAGGGGTATCCTTTGTGGTGCTCTCTCCTATCTAGTGGCGTCCCGTAGTGCACAAGAGTGTGGTAATTCTTAGCATAGTTGGGTATATCTTTACCATGTGATAAGAATATCATAGGAATCTACCTCACCCGTTGACCTCCCAAGTTAACTAGTTGCATATCTTTAGTGACCTATCCCATATGTGTCATATTACATGAATCCTATCATTTCATATATCATTTACCCCTTCAATAGTCTAGTTGGTTTACTAGGTTAGTAGATACATGATGGTGAATTATCAGATTCTTTAACCCTTGCTTCCATGTGGTAAAATATAAATAACGATACCTGGTTTACTCCCGGTAAAATGCTACAATGGTATGCTCTGTGCGCTTGTGGAATCCTTCATATTTTAGTTGCACTTAATTTATACCAACACATGCGCTGGTATCGAGGCAGCTAGTCATGATCCATCATGGAACTCCACCAATGTGGTGTTTCCTCGTGATCATTTCCTTGGGTATCCTTTCCTAGTTCGGTTAGAAGTTTAGATCGAATCAGGACACCTCGGTTATGTAAGGTTAGAACCTCATTGGTATGGATGTAACCTATCAGACACGTTTGTGCTCCATGTATGTGAGCCTTTAATAAATTCCATCTTGTCATCGGAAGATATTATTGTTTGTTAAGTACATCGCATGAATGCATCAATTGATGCACTTGATGAGGTTGTGTGGTTGTGATGAATTATTGTGCCTCAGTTGTTGTGTGAATTCATTTCCCTAATGAAATCAGTTTGGCATATTTACACAATTCATCCACAAATTTCCCACATCGTCAGTGCTCATTGGCTATGCATTTTTCAGATGGCGTACAACCTCTGTCGTGGTCGTGGCGTTGAGGCTGAGGAACAACCACCACCACCTCCGCCACCACCCACCTTGGTAGAATTGATGCAGACGGTGGTTGAAGGTCAGTGCCTGTTAGCAGACGCTATGCGCCAGTTAGTCAACCGGGATGCTCGGCATGGTCGTCAGGGACCAGAACCAAATCAGCACAGTGATTTCAAGGACTTTCTCGACACCAAGCCCCCGCTCTTTAAGGAGGCGAAGGAACCTCTGCAAGCTGATGAGTGGTTAAATACCATTGAGCAGAAATTCCGTCTGCTTCGTCTGACTAATGAGCTGAAGACCGAGTATGCTTCCCACCAATTGCATGGCCCAGCTGGTATTTGGTGGAGTCATTACCGCTCTACACTGCCCCCTAATTCCCGATCACTTGGGACCAGTTCAAGGTGGCTTTCCATGGGAATTATATTCCTCCAGGTTTGATGGCTATGAAGCACACTAAGTTCATGAGGTTAACTCAAGGCAATAAGAATTTGACGGAATACCTGCAAGCCTTCAATAACCTTGCAAGGTATGCAACTGAGTTTGTGGATACAAATGCAAAGAAGATTGCTAGTTTCAAGCATCGCCTTAGTCCAAAGTTGATGAAGACCCTAGGTACTAGCAAGTGTGCCACTTTCAATTAATTTATCAGTGATGCCCTGACCCAAGAGAACAATAATTCTATTTATGTTGCTTCTAAGAGCCGCAATAGGGCCTTTGAGGCGGGTGTTTCACAGTCCCGAGCTCTAGTTGCATCGAGGGCTCCTTCTCGTCCTCCTGCAACAGGTGCTAAGTTTTGTCCCCCGTAGAAGAAGGCTCCAGTCAAGATTGGTTTTTGTAAGGCTTATATAGTTTCACTTCCAAAGGGTAGTTCTAGTCAAGGCAGCTCCAGTGTTACTCCTAGTAACATGCCCTGCTGGAATTGCAATAAGCCCAGTCATTGGTCCAGGAATTGCCCTTATCCTAAGAAGAATGCAAATCAAGGTGTGCGTCAGGGGCAAGCTCATTACAATAGCATTGAAGAAATTTCGTCTGGTGAGGTAGTTATTGCCGATAAGTTCCTAGTGGGCCAATAGTCTGTAGTGGTGTTATTTGATTCAGGTGCCTCGCATTCATTTATAAGCCCTATGTTTGCATCCAAGTTTCTACACAAATTACATACTATTGAAGATGGAGGCTATTGCATAGAGCTGCGAGTGGTAATATTCCCACAAATCAAGTAGTTAGTGATGCAGAATTTGAAATAGAAGGGCAGAAGTACTTTCTTACCTTAGTGGTTTTGCTTGGACTAGGCATAGATGTTATTTTGGGCATGAATTGGATAAGTCAGAATGAGGTACTCATTGATACATCAACCCGGGTAGTTATGCTCAGAGATCCTATTGATCAGAAAGGTTTTCTAGTGCAACTTTCCCAAAAAATTGACCTCTCTAGTGAAGTTCATGCGGTGCAAGCGAAGTCAATAACTAATATTCCCATAGTATGCGAGTTTCCTGACATTTTTCCTGATGATTTGCCTACATTACCTCCGGATCCGGATGTGGAGTTTAAAATAGAGTTGTTGCCTGGCACTACGCCTATCTCTAGAAGACCCTATAGGATGCCTCCGAATGAACTGGCTAAACTTAAGGTCCAATTGAATGAACTTTTGAAGAAGGGACTGATTCATCCTAGCTCATCTTCATGGGGTTGTCCTGCTATCTTTGTGAAGAAGAAGGATCAGTCATTGTGGATGTGTGTAGATTATAGACCTCTAAATGTATTTACTATCAAGAATAAGTATCCTCTACCACGAATTAACATCTTGTTTGATCAGTTGTCTAAAGCCAAAGTCTTTTCCAAGATTGATCTAAGGTCTGGCTATCATCAAATTAAAATTCATCCTGAAAATGTTCCAAAAACTGCTTTCTCTACAAGATACGGTCTCTATGAGTATCTTGTCATGTCCTTCGGCTTGAGCAATGCCCCCGCGCACTTCATGTACTTGATGAATTCGGTGTTTATGCCCGAGTTAGACAAGTTCATGGAGGTGTTTATAGATGACATCTTGGTGTATTCTAAGAATGAGGAAGATCACGCTGAACATCTGTGTATAGTCCTCACAAGACTGCATGAACATCAATTGTATGCAAAATTCAGTAAGTGTGAATTCTGGCTTCGTGAAGTACCTTTCCTTGGACACGTGTTGTCCGATGGTGGAATTATGGTGGACCCCACCAAGGTGCAAGAAGTACTAGACTAAAAGGCTCCTATCTCGGTTCACGAGGTCCGGAGTTTTCTAGGATTGGCTGGTTATTATCGTCGCTTCATCCCGGATTTCTCTAAAATAGCCAAGCCATTGACTCGGTTGTTGCAAAAAGACACCAGGTTTGTTTGGACTCCTGAGTGTGACACAGCTTTTCACAAACTGTGAACCCACCTAACCTCGGCTTCGGTTTTGGTGCAACTGAATATCGAGGAACCTTTTGATGTGTATTGTGATGCCTCAGGCATAGGTTTGGGAGGTGTTCTCATGTAGGAAGGCTGAGTGATTGAATATACATCTCATCAACTTTGGAAGCATGAGGTGAATTATCCAATGCATGACTTAGAACTCGCTGCAGTTGTTCATGCTCTGAAAGTCTGGCGATATTATATGTTGGGCAATGTGTGCAATATCTATACTGACCATAAAAGCCTCAAATATATCTTCACCCAACCAAAGTTGAACATGCATCAAAGAAGATGGCTTGAACTGATTAAAGATTATAATCTCCAAGTTCACTATCATCCTAGCAAGGCAAATGTTGTTGCCGATGCTTTAAGCCGTAAGTCTCATTGCCATTCCTAAGTTGAAAGCGATTTTCATCTGTCTCACCTTCTACACCCAGTAGTTCTACACCACATCACTGTCAGTTGCACTATCAAGAGTAGAATTATTGAGCTCCAAAAGACTGACACCGGCATATTCCACATCAAGCGTAAGATGAAAGAGCAAGAAACTAAGCATTTCCAGGTAGATGAGGAGGGTGTGTTGTGGTTTAAGGATACGTTAGTTGTGCCTAAGGACCGAGAGCTTAGGAATCATATTATGTCTAAAGCACATTCCTCTAAGTTGTCCATCCATCCTGGTAGCAATAAGATGTATCATGATCTGAAGCCATACTATTGGTGGACCAAGATGCGGAAAGAGATAGCTGCATATGTTGCTAGGTGTGATACTTGTTGTAGAGTTAAAGCTGTGCACTTGAAAGCTGGGTTGCTTCAGCCACTTTCTATTCTAGGTTGGAAATGGGAGGAGATAAGCATGGATTTCATTGTTGGACTCCCTCCCATTGTTAAGAATCATAACTCTATCTAGGTAATTGTAGACCATCTGACCAAGTCGGCTCACTTTATTCCTGTCTGAGCAGACTATCGTCCCACCGGCTATGCTGAGTTGTACTTTAGCCAAATAGTCTGACTTCATGGGATCCCTCGCACTATTGTTTCTAACCAAGGTCCACAGTTCACTGCTCGTTTTTGGGAGCACTTGCATCATCTTTTGGGAACCAAGCTAGTGAGAAGCTCCGCTTATCATCCCCAGACATCAGGTCAGACTGAGCGAGTTAACTAAATCTTAGAAGATATGTTGAGGACGTGTGTTATTTCATCCAAGGGTTCATGGGAGAAATGGTTGCCTTTGGCTGAGGTTTCGTACAATAATAGCTATCAGGAGAGTATTAAAATGGCCCCATTCGAAGCATTGTACAGTCGCAAGTGTAGAACACCCCTGAATTGGGTAGAAGCAGGTGAAAGAAGGTATTATGGTATTGATTTTGTTGAGCAAGCTGAGGAACAAGTTCGTACCATCAAAATACATATGGCTGCCGCCCAATCTAGACAGAAAAGTTATGCTGATCGCCGTAGAAAACCAATTGAGTTTGAAGTTGGAGACTTCGTATATCTAAAAGTTTCACCTATGAAGAGTGTACAACGTTTTGGTGTGAAGTGGAAGCTTGCACCGAGATATGTGGGTCCTTTCTAGATCATAGGAAAAAGTGGAGCTATTGCATATAAGATCTAGTTACCTCCTGAAATGAGCGTCATTTTCAATGTCTTCCATGTATCTCAGTTAAAGAAGTGTCTTCGGGTTCCTAAAGAAAGAGTTCTGTTAGGGGATATCAAGCTAGAATCCGATCTGACTTATGAAGAGAAACCAGTTCGTGTGATTGATACTAAAGAATGGGTAACTCAGAGTCGAGTGGTTAAGTGGTATAAAGTAATGTGGAGTAATCAAGGTAGTGAGAGTGATGCTACTTGGGAGAGAGAAGATTATTTACGAGAGGGTTATAAGGAATTCTATCAACAATGGTACGCTTTCCAAATCTCGGGACGAGATTTTTATAAGGGGGGAGGGCTGTAACACCCCAGGTATTTGGCTCCCATACCTGCACCTGCATTTCATAAGCATGAGCAACATTCATCTCATAATGCATTTGTTTTGCTTGCAACATGAGTGTGCAACGTGTTCTATTAAGTTTGTTTCAAAATTGGTAGCTTATGAAATGTGAGTGGTGCAACTTGTTGATGCAACATGGGTGTCTCATACTTTGAAACATGGCAATGTTGGTAGTATAATATGATAAGATTAATGGTTGCAACAATAGCTTGAAACATATGCAACATGGTAGTGCAACAATTTAGTTGAAATGTTGTTTTGGGTTATTTCAACTTATGTGACATTAGGGATTTTGGGTAACCAATGTGTACAGTGGTCAATTATGCCCTATAATACCTTAATCACACTTAGGATCATTAGTGGAACAATGTTCATGTTGACCAAAATGACCAAAATGCCCTCCTAAGTGCTGTTGACCAAGTCTTGACTACTAGCATGCTCTAGTTTGACTATTTAGAAAATCCATCTTAGAGATCTTGCATGGAGGTGCACCCTTAATCAAAGTTGTAGAGAATTTTATAGGAAACAAGTGTCTAAATATGGCCATCTCATGAAAATGTCCAGAATAACCTCAAAAAGTGGCCCCCAAGTCAGTATTGAGGGCTATTTTGTGACTTAGTATTTGGCTAAGTCTTAAACCATAATGTAGTTTCATTGTACCCTACTTTGGAACCATCTAACTCGTAAACCATGCCAAATCAGACCAAGCCCCAATTGACAAAGTTGTAGTACTACCGTAGCGAGCTCTTGCCGCGGTCGCCATTGCCGCATGGACAAGCTTCTTCCTGTTCTCTCTCTGTAGCTGGCCCTTGGCCGAGTTAGGGTGTGCATAGGGTGCGTCGCTGGTCATAGTGTATCCTCCGAAGATGTAGTGCCCTATCTCATCGTAGTCTCACCGGAACAAGCCACCACACTAGGCGCGTCCGCCATGACCGCGTCTCGCCGGAGTTGAGCGCCGCCGTGGCCAGCCCCCGCTGGTCTGTCTCCGCTCCATGCGTTAGGCTAGTTAGGTGTGCTTGAGGTCGGTGAAGCTCGTACCGAGCTTGGATTGGCCGGAGATGGCCGGAGTTTGCCGATGCTACACCGCCCGCTCACCGCCGTCCGCCACTGCCACGGTCAGCCCCTCCCCAAGCCAGTAAAGTCTAGGATTTAGGGTTCACTCGATGCGGGGGGTTGAGGCAAACCTCATGGTGCCCTAAGCCTCACCGGAATCACCACCGACAGCGAGCTCCGGTCATTGCCGCACCTCCTCTGCCTCCTCTCTCTTTGTGTGGCGAGCCCTGCCTGTCAAGCACGCGCGCGGGCGTCATAACCGTCATGGGCCGCGCACACTAGTGGGCCGTGGCAGCCGGGTGAAGCTGCGCGCGGGATAGCGGGCCGCGCGTGGTTTAATTGGCCTAGTAGATCGACAGGGTTTTGATTTTTTATTTTTCTTTTATTATTTCACAGATTTGGATGCTACTTTGTAAAATCTATATCTCCAGTTGTGTAGATCCAAATAAGGCGATTCCAATTGTGTTTGGTTCTATATAAAGTGTAGTATTTAAGAAAAATATAACATACATAGGTATTATTTAAATTATGGGATGATTAAATAGAAACTTGAAAGGTATTTTAAAATAGATGCAAACTTATTAATTTTATAACTTAAGTTCTAGTGCTCCAAAAATTATGAAATGTGGTGAGTGTGCTAGCTCTTATATATGCTAGCTCTGGTAAAAATTTGGGTGCTATTGCTTAAGCAGTTTTCAAGTTATGTTGTTGTCATTTTATATTAGGAGATACTTAAATAAATTTTCATAATTTTTCTTTATGTGCAATACTCATGAAATTTTGTAGAGAGTTTCCTGGTACCCTAATATTGCTAGGAAAAATATTATTTCTGTTGTTTGATACTTTTCAATATGATTTCTTAATTATGCAAAAAACAGCCTTTCTAGCTTGTGAATTTTGTGTAGGGGGTTCCTATAAGTAACTTTGGCTCAAATTTTTGCAGTGGCCTCCTGGTAGGGTATATAATCTCCTGTAATTTTTGCAGAATTTTCTGAGCAGTTTGCATATGGGTTTATTTTCTCACTTAATTATTTAATTAAATTAAGAAAGGGATTAAAATAAATGACTTGGGTTGTCATACCTTACTTTCTGGTGGTTTTATGTCATGTGTGAATTAGTAGTGCCATTGGTTTGGTCATAAGGGTAATTTAACATATGAGTAAATATTTAATTTTTACTTTTCTAGGTTATCTGGACAGCTGGTAGCATTTCTTTGTTTAGACCTTGATAAAGGTGTTTGCTAGAAATCTTGTGAATACCAAAGTGGTAGTAAACTTGTTAAAATTGCTTGTGTCAAAATTTGGTGGCATTTAGCCTAGTAGTTTAGGAGTTATAGCTGTTTGAAGTTGCTGTCCAGAAATGGCTGCTCTCTGTTTGGAGAGGACAGATTTCTGGAACTTTAAGATTTCGACTAAGTAAACTTGAGAATCAAGTCTTGAGGTCTAAAAATGAAATGTAGAGCATTTTATAAGATTTCCATATTGTCTTACATCATATCATTTGGATTTAGGAATCTCCAGTTATGGTTAAAATACTTAGCTGCTGTCCAGATTGGTGTTGTGCTATATTGTGCTTGGGTTTGTGTGAGCCTGAGTGACGTTGCTCTTGTTATTTGTTTAGGTGCTAGGTCCTTAACTGAGGAAGAGCAATTGTACATTAGGTTGCGTATACTTGGTAAGTACTACTCTACCGGAGAAGAAATTTGCACATGTTGTAAAGTGATTTGAATAGAGCATTAGTGTTGCTGTAGTTCACATTGCATTCACTGAGCATGTTGCATTCATTCTTGTGCATCCATGAGATTCATTTGTGCATTCGTGCAATAGGTGTTCCAGAGGGGGTGACACTCCTAAAAATCGAGGAAACACTTCCGAAGGAGGATCAGGAGCAGCCGGGGGAGCCCGAGGAGCCAGCCGGCGAAGGAGTTTCCGGAGACGAGCTACCTGAGTGCCCGGACAACTACCCTTCTTCCTTCCTGAAAGGCAAGCCCCGGTGCATGCTGACCCAACTTTTGTATACACATACCTTTGAGTACTTTTACTTGTTTACTGCATTAAGTTGTAGGAGTTGGGTGAAAACACTTGTTGTATTATATCTACCCTTGTCTTGATATAGAACTTGAATCCCAATTAAAGTTTAGGCACGTGTTAATGCTTAGCCCTGCTTAGTGCGGTAGAAGTCGGGTGATTTCTGGTGATCTGCGAGATTTAGGTGAAGTGGGTCACGAGTGGCTATATTTTCTATCGTGGATGGAACCATGCTTTAAAATGAATTTCAGGCTGGGCGGGAGTTCGATACTGCAGCCGCAAGACACTTCACGGCTTGGGTGCGAAGCTATGCCTGTCTGAGTCATTTAAGGACCGATTCGCTGTACGTCCTTGAGTCATGTTGAATGCAGTCTAACACTTAGTTCACCGGATAAGTCACTCCGACCGCGAAGCCAAGTAATATAGTTTAGGCAAGGAATCGAAGGGTAGGTCACATCTTGGAGGAACTAAGGATGTGCTTGGGGACATTGGCATAAGACCAAGGGGGGTTAGAGTCCCTATCACCTGGCAGAGTGTTGCCCTTGGGAATGCGGCATCAGTCGAACCTGCGACTCCTAAATTGTACCAAAGGTGGCTTGTGCGCCCCTGGCAAGGGCCTACGCAGTGAGTGTTAGAAGTACCCCTCCAGCTGGATAGGAATTCGATTTGAATCGCCGTTGCTCCCGGTTAGTGAGCACTTGACTTAAGCAGCGGCAACGTAGATTCCATTAATTGAATAGATGGTTAATTGGATGATGAAGTACATGTTACCTCAAATCTATACCTACTATGGTTATTATTGTTTGCTTAATCATCAGATGATTATTTAGTATAGGTGCTAAGATATAATGCAACAAGCGCTAAGATATAATGCAACAAGTGCTTAATCATCAGATGGCTAAAATAACTGCTAGTACAGGTTAAAAGAGTTACTACTACTTATGCTTTTCCACAAAACATGATGTCAGCTAGCTCCACTTTAAGAAAGCCTTACATGATCCTTGGTGTATCTTATTTTCTGTTTTGACGGGTAAGTCTAGCTGAGTACATTCTCGTACTCAGGGTTTATTCCCTCCTGTTGCAGATGACAAGCTATATCAGGGCTTCTGCAAGAATTGCCTCCACCCAACGAGTGACGAGGATTAGATCACTCGGGAATGGTTGTCTTTTATTTTACTTCCCTTAATGCTTTTGTGGGATGTTGACCTATAAGACTGGCAATCGTACTTGAACTAAGTGTGTGTGTGTTTATGCTTCCGCTACTTTATAAAATTGGTTTGTAATAATTGTGACTTCGTGGTGTTGTAAGTTTACTTCTGAACTACTTGTGAAATGTAACGTGTGATGTGTTATGTTGAATGATGCGATCTTGGTTGTAAGCGAGTTGGTTTGAAATCCTTCGTGGTTTTGATTGACTACCGGGATTATTTGGGCTCAAGTTCAAAAATTTGAGCATTTTAGATGCCTGTTTTTGTACTTGTGCTCTTATAATTTGGTCGGTTCTGTTACAGCCCCCTCATCATCAAATGGAGGTGCTTCATTGAGGTCCACAAGCACATCGTCAGCTAAGTTCTCAGCCTCCTCATCAGCCCTATTGATCAATTCTTCAACTGCAGGAGCCATGTAGGACGGAAAGTTCTTTGCAGAGCAAGAATCAGGCAGGGAGAAGCCAATCCTCTATCCATTATCAATGCAATCTAGAAGAGCACCAGACATCATGAAGTCCTTGGAATGACTAAAGTGGCTAGGAGACATCAAAAGGGCAATAAAGTAGCTGGGCCAATCACGTGGAATCAGAAACTGAGGAATCTTGTTAGGACCAGGAGCAAAATACTTGGCCCATGGCCCAGCTGGGCCATCAGAGAAACTAGCAGTGTTGTTTCTTCGAAAGAAAGGTAGAGAGGAGCCATTGGGCTGATCATCTATCATAACAAAGCCAACTTGCAGGTTCTGAGGCCAATACCATCCGGGGTGTTGGCGGTTCTTAACTCATATTTCTACCGCTAACATTTTAACAAAACAAATAAATAATGAATACCAAAACTTAGAAATAGGGTTTTAAACTCACATTCTCCACAAGTTTTGGTGTTTACATGTTTTGCAGGGCAATATGTGAAAACACACCAAAATGCACATTCCAGAAGGCGTATTCAAGAAAACAACAAGCAAAGCCCATTCAAAACTCCACATCTGGCAGAACACCGACGTTACAGAGGCCCAGGCCCAGCTAGGAGCCCATAGACCGAAGGCGGTGGCCCCCCGCCTAGGTCCACATTCATCTAGCGGTACAATAAATGCTCCAGGAGGTGGTTGCACGTGGTGCTATCCTAAAATATGAGCAAACTAACCTCCTCCAAGCCTATATAAGAAGACCCCCTCTTCACATATCATCATCAACACACAAGAGAGCAAGAGAGAAGAAGGGCTTCATTCCTACCTAGGCTTTAGTTAGAATTAGAATAGGGAGTGAATGAGCTACGAGTTGGAGGAGTACTAGAGTGTTGGCTACCTCTACTTCTTGTACTTGGTGACCCTAGTACATCGAGTGGACGGAGTGCCGGGGTTGTCGGCTCCCTTTACACTTGTACCTCAATGAACCAAGTACTACTTGGAGTATAAGGTTCGTGTTTATCTTTGGTGTTGAGTTCTTAAGGAAAGTTATCTTTGATCACTATATTCTTGCGGGTTCATCGTTCGTCCTCATGATAGATACTCTAGTAGAAGGGCCCTGATAAAGACGGATAACACTTGCATGCGCGCTAGAGTAGTAGTCAATAGCATAGATGTGGTGTCTAGGCTTGAGGCTACCTTCATTTGCCTCGTTCCCCACGGTTGAGGGGTAGGCGGCAGGTGGTGATAGCCCTATTCGTCTCTTGTAATCCCCCACGTTCAGGTTTGGCATAGAGCTATGTTGACGATGGTTATCTACCATAATAAAGGGTTAAAATAAATATATAAAGGGCTAATAAATGATCACCAACATAGGTTTAGGGTGTCAACTAACGAAATTCCATGAGTTTTGGTGAATCTATATTTTACAGGGGGTTATCAGAATAATTCAGGAATTGATATCTTCCACGAGAAGGAACCCACGTCAATCGGCCTAATCTCCACGTCATGAATACGCAAGAGGCTTCTAGAGGACACTAGAGGACTCCACATGGAGGCCACCATGAGGCACCGCCAGGTGGGGCCGACCGGCCTCAACCCTAGGCCGACCGGCTCCTGGTCGTCGACCCTCGGCTCCTTCCTTTGCAAGCTACTTCAACTGCCTCCAAGGATGCATCCTAACCCTATGTGAAGGTCGGTTTGATCCAAGGGCCACGGTTCCATGCTCTGGGCTATATAAATGAGGCCCTAGACCCCCCTCCAAGGAGGAATTCATTTAATCAATCATCAACCAGAAAGCAGAAGACCAACCAGCAACTCTCATCTCCTTAGAGCTCCATCAGATCTAGGCATAGCTAGATTAGAATTAGAAGTAGAGGAGTAAAGCAGCCTTGGGCTCCAGATCTAGTCAAGAGGAGCTTGGTAAATCCAGTTCTTCTCTCTTGTATCAACATTGATCTTCAGATATTCATCTAGTTCAACAGTTCTTCTAGTTCTTGATCTAGTTCATGTTCTAGTTCTTCATGTTCTAATTGTTTATGTTCTAGATCGTAATTGTTCTAGTTCATCATTGTCTAGTTCTAGTTCATTGTTCTTGATCATTATTCTTGATACATTAAATATGATTTTGTTCTTAATCTATATTATATCCTTGATTATTATGAGATTAGTCTGCTTTGATTATGTATTTGGCATAGATAGTTTATCATTATGTTTATACACATGTTTGCAAAGCACTCACCTTATTGAGTCATGGGTGGGTGGTCAACATTGTGTAAGTATGGTACTTATACACTGTTTACCTGCAAATGCACTCTATACTCCGGGCCATGCGGTAGATTGCGGGTGTGACATTCCTATTGAGTCCTTTGTAGTCCACTCCCCGAGTGTAGAACTTAGTAGAACGTGGTCTCATTACTTAGTTGTTACTCTGTTTCTCAGCTTCGTAATGGAGATGTTCCTTGTTTGTGAATATGCGATAACCTAGCCAATGATTGCCTGATATAATTGCACTAATCAATGTAGATTATGACTAATAGTTAACGAATTACTTAGGAGTTATTCTCTTACTTTATATTCTGATCAATGACTTGCCATAGTAGTACTGCTCTAAGGAATATCATCTGAATGGTCTGATTATCATATATTTTATCTCTTTTTATTTGATTGATTCCTATTTGAGAGTAAAGGATAGTGATTTCGAATATTCATATCACATGTGTAGAGTAGCCTTTAATTAATATGTGCCCCTCTGTTTGTTCTCCTTTGGTTAAATATAAATAACGATACCTAGGATAAACTTGGGTGAAATGCTACAACGGGTGTATTTATCTGTGCGCTTGCGGATATATACTTTAATATCTTTATATAGTTAAGTGGCATGAGTACAATACAACCACACTCTTGGTGTCATGTTGGGGATGACAACCTAACGTGAGTGATGCTAAGAAGTGTCAACAAGCATTTCTGGCGCCGTTGCCGGGGAGGCAATGGAATGGCACACTAAGTTAGAAAACATTCATAAGAGCATAAACACACTTCCACATCTAGGAACACTCTTACACATGTGATATTTGAATTACATCACTTGATCCTTTACTCTAATAGGCTCACCCTATCTTTTGTCTATTTTTTTTTATATTATGCAGGGTGATGTATGACTGGTTTTGAACTCCCGATACGTTGAGAACCCCGAAGCTCTAATTAGAAGAACAAGAGCAAAGCTCAAGAAGGCTCCAACCACTTCGTTTGAGATCAACCATTGAGAAGAAGCTTAACACCAAACTTTGAAGCCATGGCCGACCGATCACTCCGTGAATTTTCCACTCCAACCACTGCTAACATCAGGACTGGACCGACAGTAAAATGTGGGAGATAACAGATTTGAGCTCAAGCCTACTTTGATCAACATGGTGCAAGCAAAACCAGTTTTGTGGAAAAGCACATGAAGATGCGAGTGCTCATCTCCAACACTTTTTGGAGATTTGTAGCACCTTCACCATCAAGGGAGTCGCAAGAGACGCCATATTGCTCCGTTTGTTCCCTTTCTCACTCCTGAGAAAAGCAAAGCAATGGTTCTACGCCAACAAGGACAAGAATACCACATGGTCGATCTATGCTACTGCTTTTCTAGCAAAATTCTTTCTAGTGGGGAAGACAAATGCTCTACGTGCGAAGATTTCAACCTTCCAGCAACAACACAATGAATCAATCCCTAAAGCCTGGGAATGCCTTCAAGATTACATATCAGAATGCCCTCACCATGGGATGGAGAACTGGCTACTCATGCTGACATTCTACCATAGGCTCACTTCTAGTACCCGTGAGAATGTGGATGCAGCTGCTGGAGGATCATTCTTATCGCTCAACATCACTGAAGCAACCACTCTGATTGAGAAGATGGCCTCTAACCAGGGATGGAACGAGGAATGCACTCAACCTCGCAAGAGAGGAGGAGGAATGCATCAACTGAAGGAAGTAGACATCATGTCTGCCAAGATAGACCTGCTCATGAAGAAGTTCGATGAATGCACCACTGAGAAGAATGAACTCACGCACATCCACGATTCTTGCATGACCTGTGAAGAGTGTGGAGGCACTGTCCACTCAAGGAGCAATTGCCCTGAGATTCAAAAGGATGTGAACTACATCAACAACAACTTCAACAATCGTCCTCAACAAAATCAAGGATGGAATCAGCAATCAAGGCCTAATTACTTAGGTAACTACCAAGGTAATAATCTTAAAATAACTTTAATCAACCACCCTTGAGAGAAATGATTTCTAATCAAAATAAAGTTATTGATACTATGTCTAGAAAGATAGCTTCCAATGATAAATTGCTTGAAAATATTAATACTAGAATGGATAGCTTTACTTTTGCCATAAAGAATCAACATAGCTTTAATAAAATGATAGAATCACAAATATCTCAGCTAGCAGCTTCTGTACCAGTGACCGAAAGAGGTAAGATTCCGGGGAAGCAGGAGGATTTAGAAACTGCAAATCTTGTAGACATTTATAATGCAGGGCAATACTTCACCGCACCTTCAAAGCAATGGGGAACATGGGTAGACGACACTCTACCAGTGAAGAAAGGAGACCCAGGGAGACATGTCATCCCTATTCGCATTGGACCCCACAGCTTTGAAGAAGCTGTCTGTGACCTTGGAGCAAGCGTCAACATCATGCCTAGGGTAATCTATGAGAAAATTCATGGTGATCCTTTATTGTATACAACTATGTGTTTGCAGCTTGCAAATCAGACACTGTGCTACCCCAAGGGAATTATTGAAGATGTCTAGATCGTAGTTGGGCACTCGTATGTGCTCGCAGACTTTGTGATTGTAGAAACAGGTGGAGACGAAAAAGCACCCATTATCTTGGGGTGACCGTTCTTGAGTACCACCAAAGCCATCATCTACACAGATAGCGCCAAGATCTGTTTCACAATCAATGGGAGAAAAGAAAGATTCAATTTCAAGAAGCGTACCCTCAACATTCGAGTTCACCCACAGACGTCGTACCTCTACGAGGATACAACCGCTGCCCCAATAAAGAAGAAGAACAAGAATAGGAGAAGGAGGAACAAAGCTAAGCATCATTCAAAAGAAACAGTATGGATGATCAACACTATTGATTCATAACTTGACCACCTCCTTCCATCACCATACCTCACTAAGCTAGGAGATCCTAGAGTACCCACCATCGATTGTATGATCGAGGGAAGTACTTTCTACAAGACGTTCTGCGACATCGGCTCTAGCACCAACATAATGTCTAAGGTAACATATAAACATTTGTATAATACTAGACCCATGTATCGTACATATGTGCAGCTGCAGATGGCGGACCAATCATTCTGACGTCCGAAGGGAGTAGTGAAAGACGTTATGGTCAAAATAAGAGATCACTACATTCATACCGACTTCATGGTTCTTGACATGGGAGAAGAAGACGATGTCCACCTTATTTTAGGAAGACCCTTCCTCAACACCACTACCGCAATCATCTACATAAGAACTGGGGAAATCCACTTCCAATTCCCTAGAGAGAAGGTACATTGTTACTTTAATAGTTACACTACTTGTGAGTAGCCTAGAAAGAACAAGAGGAGACACCGCTCTCCACGCCAAAAGAAACAAGCCATCAAAGAGAAAGAAGCTGCCCAAGAAGAAGCTATTCCAAAGGAGGAAGAAGAGAAGCCTAAGAAGAGTGAACCACAGGAAGAGACTCCTCAGTCCAAGAAAGTATGGAAAAGAAAAGAAACATCAACATCATCATCAAGTTCTCCAACACTTGACGAGCAACCATCCAGCTCCTCAGTTAAACTGGAAGAAACCTCTGAAGACTGAACCAGACGTAAGGTCCGGGTTGACGGACCTAAATCTCCGAACCTTCGCCGAAAGGTAAATCGGTATTTATCCGCACATTTAAATTAAGCATATCTACTTTGTTTACATTCCCTTAGCATATCATTGCATTGAAAATGAAAATACTTTTTCCATTAATAACATGCATACTATTTAGAATTAAATACATATTTAAATTCTACAATGCATTTGAAAAGAAAACAAAAATAACTTTTATATTTTGAATCATCTCATTGCATCTGGAAATATATAAACTCTAAGCCCCATGTGAGTAATAGTGTGGTGTGTAGTAACCCATAATAATTATTCACTGTGGAGGTATATATATATAAAAGAAAAAATATAAAAATGAAGAAAAACCAGTTGAATAATAAAAGATAATTCAAGACTCCAAAATAATTTAGGAATAGTTTTCCACTAACCCTTAATATATTCCACGAGTTTTGTTGTCTATTTGAAATTCAACGGGAAAAAGAGAAATTCCCTATAAAGCCCATGATGTCTTCACTCACTCAAGAGCTCTTCCTTGAACAATCATCAAAGAAGGAGTGATGAGCATCTATGCAATCGAGGACTCAAGATGAACGACTACGTCAAAATCCAGCTTGGGGGAGAGCGTCCCCCATATATCTCGATAAGTATTCCTTTTCGAGTGATTTATCTTTTATTCTAAAAAGTATAAAAAGATGCATAACTTAAGAAAACCAAATAAAAAGAGTGTTGTGTGATAATATTAGCTAGATAATATATTAGTTAAAATAAAAGATACAAGAGAGTATTAGAACTTAATTACCATAGAACTCAATTTTTGAACATAATGGAAATGATGAATAGTTGCTCTATCGTAATTCCTTTCAAGTGCCTAGTTTTCAAACATGAATTCTCCCGAGTTTTGGATAGAACTGTCTTGATCTAAAGATAAATTCTGAGCCTAAAACTTGTGGGTTGCAAATGCTGGATCTAAATCTAGGTAGTTGAGGAGTATGATATGAGAAAGTCTGAGCTGCTATTTATCTTGCTCCTACTAATGCTAGAGTTCTGGAGAATTTTATCTTTTGAAAATCTTAAAATACCATGATGAGTACTTGTATGACAAAGCTTAAAATTCCTACCACAGCCATACATAGGATAGAAAACTCCATTCATACTTTTTACTACTTGTACTTGCATTGAGCATTGTTGAGCTCTATTAACCCTTAAAGGCTTGTCATACTTTTAAAATCAAGATCACGTACACTCCACTCAAATATGTTGCTTCTACACTTGAAGTACGCAACAACATGCCTTTTCATTTAGATCCACCAAATATATTTTTCTCCTACACTAGGAGAGAACACCACTCGCATGTCTTATAGGATTTTTGTCACCTATCCATACATTTCATAAGCCCCAGTTATTGTTGCTTTAGGTTATTATTATCTCTCAATCTTTCATTATAGACAAGAATGTTCTGGGCTTATATATTTTAAAAAAAAGAGAAGAAAGAGAAATATATGGAGAGTAAAACATGGACAAGTGTCCTAGCAAAACAATGGGTACTTAGATGCCCGCCTCTCTAAAAAAACTATAGCCCAAAATATCTCTTAGTCTAAGTTCTTCAATTATTCAAAGAGAGATCAAAATCCCTTTCAAAGGAGCAAAAGTAGAATTAGAGCCACTATCACCTTCATCATAAATAAACCACTCCTTGATCCATACACATGTACTTCTTGATTTGATCATATGCCTCGTTTCTCTGGATCCACTATTTGACTTTATAAAATATGCTTTGCAAGTATGTACACGCTGTCTCCATACCTATGTTGGTATAAATTAATGCACACTCTACTTTATCCGCAAGCGCACAGATAACGTCTACCGATGTAGCACTTCACCAGGATGACCTAGTTTTAATATCGAACCCAAAGGAACGGAGTATGGTCTTCTTATGTCTTAAGCTTTAATCCTTGAGTAGCTATCAAGGACTGAGAATTTTGAAGGTAGCGGGGATCACTAAGGTTGTCTAATTCTACTTCAAGTATGAAATGCTAATAGTGTTCTTGATGGGGAAATTGTCATAGGAGGTCATAAGCAGAGTATGAATTCTCCTACCAATAAATTATCCTGCTAGTCCTACAAATGGGATAGTGGGCTATAGAAGAATCAACAAGGCTATAAGAGTCACCCTTGCAAACTACCACTGAAATCCAGAATATAGGGTATATTCATGAGCTATTAAGTCTAAGCACCACGCTTACACCCTCTAACTCCTCTAATCCTAGCGCTACTAGAATTAAAGTACTCAAATGAGTCACAAACCTCAAGAACAATATGAACAATAAGAATAATTTGAAAATAGACGTTGATTACTAGAGAGATCTAGATGCAAGATCTTGAAGAACTTGAATCCACAGGTACAAGATGTTGAAGAAGATCCGACAGGCTAGAGCTCCTTCTAAATCTCCTCCTCTTCTCTCTCTCTCTCTCTTCAAGTTCTAATTCAAGACTAGATTCTATTCCTAGACTAGAGGGAGAACTAGTCTTCTTCATGATCGCTGGCTCTTCAATCATTCTCCTATGATTTCTAATTCTGTTGGAGGTTCTGATCTAGAGAAATTGAATGAGGCCTAGGGGTCTGGAGGCCTCTTTATATAGCCCTGGGAGATCAACCATGGCCCTTGGATGAAACCGACCTTCACGAAGGGTTGAGATGCATCATAGGAGGCGGTAGAGGCAGCTTGCAAAGGAAGGAGCCATGGCGGCGTGGGGGGAGGCCGGCCGGCCTAGGGTTAGGGCCGGTCAGCCCCACCTGGCAGCATGTCGAGGTGGGCCACCTTGTGGAGTCCTCTGGTGTCTTCTAGAATGTCCTTGCGTGGCCGTGACGTGGAGATAAGTCCGATAGGCGTGGGTTCCTTCTCATGGAAGATATCCTTTTCCTGCATTTTTCTGTTTAATCCCTGAAAAATCACAATTCACCAAAACTCATGGAAATTGTCAGTAGAACCCCTATTCTAAGGTGGGAATCATATTTTTATCCTTTTTATATGTTTAGTTGATGGTTTATAATGATAGTTAATTACCGTCAACAACTCCCCCACACTTAGTCTTTGCTCATCCTCGAGTAAAGGTTGAATTACCTCAAGACATAACTTTAAGATAAGACATCAACACTAGACCTCTCCCAGTCATACCTATATTGCGGGATTCAATGTGTCTACCACAACACTTTGGGTAGTTGAAGAACAAAACAACTTGAATTTGATCACCTTCTTCCTGTCAGTTAAGTCAATTGGATATTTTTGCACAAGTTTAAAATAAAAGAATAGTTCACCTTCTCCCTATGTAGCTCACTCAAGTCACTCATATGTAGTATTTATGGAATCCTCTCCAAGGCATAAATGATTGGTGCCTTAAAACATCCTATCTCTAAAAGCTGTATCTGGAGTGAAAGGTATGATCAAGGATGTAGCACTTTTACCTTGCATTTATTGCTAGGTCAAAACTCGAACCCATAGAGGGAATTGTCATACTCTTAGATCAAGATGTGCATGTGTGCGGTATATAGTGGCTAACTTATTTCTACTTTGCTCCTTTGAGTGTATATCTCTCTATTTTGAAGAATTGAAAAATTATACAGAGGCTTTTAAGATCATGGGCTATCGTTGTTTTTCTTCTTCTTTCTCTTTTTTTCTAAGTACTTGCCTATCTTTTTATTTTTCTTTTATTTTTGCATAGCCCAAGTCTTTTTTTACCTATAATAGAAAACTTGTAGAGAGATATTGATCAAAGAACTTGGAGCATTTATTCAACCTATAAAATATTTTTGAATGGTAAGGCATGTTTTTGCGTACTCCCAGTGTAGGAATAGCATATTTATGTGGAGTGTAAGTGATCTTGATCTTGGGGGCATGAAAAATCTCTCGACACAGGTCAACAAGGTTTGACAAAACTCAATACAAAAATAAAAGGCTTATAAGCTGGTCTTAAACATTTATCATGTAAGGCTTTGGTTGGATATTACTCAACTCCAAAGGAGAAGTGAAACTATTAATTTTGCAAGTTTAAAAATAAAAGTTCTCCAAGGACAAGACTTAAAGATTTAGGTTCTCTTATTCTACTATCTCATATCCCACAACAACTTAAGCAATGCGGGGTCCCTAAAAAGGTTCCCAATAGTAACAAGACTTCTAGGAAAAGTGTTGTGTGAGTCTATCTTTAAATTATATCAAAAGTAATTTATTCCTTTAATCAGGATTAATAGATCATGTGTTTATTTAGGGAATTCTTAATTTAATTTGAAACAGAAGATTAAATAGTGAAAAATAGAATGTATGGAATGTGTACCGAACCGTGGACGAAGGAGGAGGCAAGGCATGGCGACAGGGGGCCCGTCGGCCTGGCCCTGGGGCCGATCGGCTTGGGCTAAGGCCTAGTCGAGGCCCGCTTCATCGTGCGAGGTCTTGGCGACATTTGCTTTTGTGTTCTTTTATTTTCATGACCGAATAATCTTCTCTAGTAATCCCATGGTCTTCCCCCACACTTATTTCCTATTTTCTTTTAAGCGCAACATGTGGAGACAAGACAAAATATTCCAAATAATAATAAAGAGAGAAAACACTTGACTCTAATAAAACTTTATTGATATCATTTAAGGCACTTATTACATATCTAGCTAATAATAGAACTCTCACACTATAACAACTTGATAACTCTAAATAATAAATCTCACTTTTAATAAAACTCTCACACTCAAACGACTCTATGCCTTATCAATCTACTAACTCATACTCTCTATATTCTTCATCTTTCTCTAACTCATCAAGTCTACGACATAGAGTGTTTGCAAGAGTTTTAGTGCTTTTCTGCCTGATGACTAGCTTATCGATCCTAGCATTAGACTTCCCTATCGTGTCAGCTAGCATAGCCATTAGGCCTTGAGTCTGCTCGACAGTCTAATTAGTCATAGAGCTGGATTCTCTCAATCGAGTGAGCAGTTCCCACTGCTCACCTAGCCTTCTATCTAAGGAGTTTATCATCTTCTCTTGATCATATATCCTCTTCTCCTGTTCTTGTAGCTTCTCTTTTTTGATCTTCTATCTCCATCCCTTGCTCTTCTATCATCTTCTCTAGCTGCATTGTGGTAACTCTAGGCTGCTTAGGCTCATGAGAAGAGGAAGAAGACGATGAAGATCTCTTCGTAGGAGGAGTGACATGAATCTGATTTGGGTTGGCTCTAACTCCTTCGAAAGCAGGATGATGAGTGGTAGATTTGTATTTGACGCAGGTTACATCTCCAAACTTGTTGGTCTTCAACCCTGTCAGAGTCTCATTGGGCTTGGGAGGAAGAAGAGAAATTTCTTTAGACACGTTGAACTGGCAAGATCTATCTGCGATAGTGTGTCATGGAGGAGGTGGCTCTAGCCTAAGCGTAGAAACTTCGCGGTCCTGAGGATGCAAGGATGATCTCCTTTGATGGCATGGTGGCAAGAGGCTTTGGCGGAACAACGGTGAGCGGTTTTGGTGGAACAATGGCGAGAGTCATTGATCTGTTATTAGAGTTGCGCTCATTGGAGTTGTTGCTGCGTTGGCTGGCCATTGGAGGAGGAAGAGAGCTTCGCTGCTGGTTGGAGGCTTCGTAGATGGAAAGTTATGAGTCTAGGGATAGGCAGGGGCTTGGTTTTATAGTCCGAATTAGTTTGCAGAAGGGTTCAATCTAGATTGGATGGCTTCGGTATGAGGGATGAAAAATTCGAAGATCACGGCTGCATAACTATCAAGAGGATAAGATAAGAAGGGACTCGAGAGGCGACACGGGGTGAACCATGCCCAGAGGGGGCCGATCGGCCTGTCCTCAGGAGATCCCACGACCAACTTTCTCATGGCGCCTAATAACTCTTAACTAACCTCTAAAAACTATCCCTCGGTGTACGAAACGTATCAGAGGTGGCAGATATGTAATATTTAAGGAAAAACGAGGAATTGGATGACATCCAACTCCTCAGGACTTTTGTCAGATTCTAGAAAAATTTTAAGGTGTTGTCCATTTACCTTGAATAATGTACCTTCGTCATTTTGAAGTGTTACTGCTCCATGTGATGAAGTTGCCACCACCGTGAAAGGTCCTTCCCACTTGCTTCGTAGCTTTCCATGTCCGAATAGCTTTACCCTGGAATTAAAAAGTAGTACCTTGTCTCCTGGAGTAAAACTTTTCTTCTTGATTCTTTTGTCATGCCACCTTTTGGTTCTTTCTTTGTAAATTTTCGCATTGTGGTATGCTCGTTCACGCCATTCATCGAGTTCTAAGAGTTGCATTTTTCTTCTAACTCCTACGACTTCTAAATCCATGTTCCATCTCTTGATCGCCTAGTGGGCCTTGAATTCAAGCTCTACTGGTAAGTGACAAGTCTTTCTGTAGACAATTTGATAGGGGACATTCCTAATGGTGTCTTATAGGCTGTGCGGTAGGCCCATAGTGCATCAGGAAGCTTATCTTTCCACATCATTCCTGTCTCGTTGACTGTCTTCTGTAGAATATTCTTAATTTTATTATTCGATGTTTTTGCCTGGCCACTTGTTTGGGGGTGATAAGGAGTAGCAACGTTGTGATGGATCCCATGTTTTGACAGATACTTGCAAAAGTTCTTATTAGTGAAGTGGGTTCCTCCATCACTAATTACCATTCTGGGTACTACAAATCTTGGAAATATGGTTTCTTCAAACATCTTCTTAGAGTTCTTGGCGTTCACAGCATGACATGGCAAGGCTTCTACCCATTTGGAGATGTAGTCGACCGCAACCAAGATATACTCGCAATTTCTTGACTTCAGAAACAGCCCCATGTAATTGATTCCCCAAACATCAAAGAGCTCAATCTGAAGGTTGTTGGTGAGTGGCATGGCATCTCTGGTGTTGATATTACCGTGCCTCTGACATGATCCACACCTCCGGACAAAGTCCTTTGTATCTTGGTATATGGTTGGCCAGAAGAATCCACTTTCCTAGATTTTTGCATGTGTTCGGAATGCTCCATAATGTCCTCCATATGGTGATGAGTGACAGCGTTCAATGATCTTGAGTCCATCTTCCACTGGTACACACCTTCTGAGCAACCCATCTGAGCATACTCTGAAGAGGTACGGCTCATCCCATAGGTGAATGCGACTTTCATAAATGAGCTTCTTTTTGTTCCCTCCTGGTGGTACATAACCTGCAACTATAAAATTGACAATGTCTACATACCAGGGGTCAGATCTGTTAACTTGAAAGAGCATGTCATCCCTTAGTGAATCATTTATGGGCAATTCCTGTGGATCTTTAAATTGCATTCTAGACAAGTGATCAGCAACAGAATTTTCTACTCCCTTCTTATTTTTTATTTCTAAGTCAAATTCTTGGAGTAGTAAAATCCATCTAATCAAACGTGGTTTAACATCTTTCTTAGTGAGCAAATATTTAAGTGCAACATGATCAGTGTAAACAATCACCTTAGCTCCAACCAAGTAAGATCTAAACTTATTAATAGCAAAAACAACAGCCAGGAGTTCTTTTTCAGTAGTAGCATAATTAAGTTGAGATCCTGTCAAAGTTTTGCTAGCATAAGCAATTGCATGATGCTTTTTATCTTTATATTGTCCTAGAACTGCTCCTACAACATAATCACTTGCATCACATATAATTTCAAAAGGCAATGACCAATCCGGTGGTTGAATGATTGGTGCAGAAGTGAGTGCGAGTTTCAAAGTTTCAAAAGCTTTCAAGCATGCATCATCAAATTCAAAGGGTACATCCTTAGCCAGTAGATTTGTAAGTGGTCTTGCAATATAAGAAAAGTTTTTAATAAACCGACGATAAAATCTAGCATGGCCTAGAAAACTTCTAATCCCCTTGACATTAACAGGAGGAGGTAGTTGTTTAATTACTTCAATTTTAGCTTTATCTACCTCAATTCCACGTTTAGAAATTAAGTGTCCCAGCACTATTCCCTCTCTAACCATGAAATGACATTTTTCCCAATTAAGGACTAAGTGCTTTTCTTCACATCTTTGCAAAACCTTGTCTAAATTTTCAAAACAATCATCAAAAGTTTTTCCATAGACAGAAAAATCATCCATGAAAACTTCCATAATTTCTTTGATCATATCAGAAAATATAGACATCATACATCTTTGAAAACAGGCAGGTGCATTACATAATCCAAAAGACATTCTACGGTAAGCATAAGTTCCGTATGGACATGTAAAAGTGGTTTTGCTTTGATCATCTGGGTGGATTGGAATTTGATGATATCTAGAGTACCCATCAAGAAAACAAAAGAAAGAGTGATTTGCTAAACGTTCTAACATTTCATCAATGAAAGGCAGCGGGAAGTGATCTTTCTTTGTTGCCTTATTAAGTTTCCTGTAATCTATACACATTCTCCAACCAGTGATGGTTCTTTGTGGAATTAACTCATTCTTCTCATTTTTAACTACAGTCATGTCTCCCTTCTTAGGCACAACTTGAACGGGGCTCACCCACTCACTGTGTGTCACAGGATAAATAATCCCGGCGTGCAAGAGTTTCAAAACCTCTTTCTTTACTACCTCTCTCATCGCATTGTTAAGTCTTCATTGAGGTTCTCTAGAAGGTGTAGCATTAGGATCAGTAGGAATGCGATGGGTGCAAAGAGCAGGGCTGATTCCCTTAAGATCTTGGAGTGAATAGCCAAAAGCTGATCTATGCTTTTCTAAGACAGTGATCAGACGAAATGTCTCTTCTTGAGAAAGTTTATCATTTATGATCACAGGAGATTCCGGATCATTGTTTAAGAAAGCATATCTAAGGCCAGCAGGTAGGGGTTTTAACTCTATGGGAGGTTTAGGTGGTTCTTCGAGAAGTCTAAAGGATCAGGAACAGAAGGATGATCTTCTTCCTCTATGAAGAATTCAGCATCTTCTTCAAGCTTAGGTTGTTCTAAAGTTTCAAGGGATGCTTCCTTAATTTCTTCCATAGGATCTATCTCGGGACATGGATCACTCTCAGTATTTAGGGAGTGAATGATTGGTATGGATCTTTGAATATTTTTCCCAAGAAAAATATTTAATTTCCTTGCTTGACCTTCGAGAAGAAGTCTTTGGATTGGTTGACCTATCAGGAGGTCGAATTCAATGATGTCATAGATATAAAAGCTCATACGCACTAGAATTCCATCTACCACGATAGGTAGAACATATAAAATTCCCAAACTAGGAAGAATATATCCTGAGGGGCTTTTTAACAATTTTGTTGTTGGGGTCAATGGCATGTAACTCAATAAATCTTGAGCAAAAGATGCAGACATGATGTTGACACCCACAACAGGATTATAAAGAGCTTCGAAAGGTTCCAGATTAATTTGGCATTGAATGAAAGTGGAAGGTGAATCTAGGCGAATCACTTCAGAAGAAAGCTCTGATTCTTCCAACCATTCATGGCTTAGTACATAAGCTAGATTTTTCATAGTCTTTGTAAGGAAAGTGTGTTCAGTAAACTGCAATAGTTCTTTGGGATAAGGTTTTGATTTCTGAGGCTTCCTTATAAGGTGATAATTCGAGATATTTCCAAATTTGGAAAAATATTCATCCTCGAATTCAAACACATTCGCTGAAACTGGGGTCTCCCCTGTATCAGGAATTATAGCTGAAGGTTGATATGGATTAGGAAAGGATTCAGGCTCAGCTATTTGTTTTTCTACAAGTTCTTGTGGTGGCTTAGCTTCATAGGTAGGAGTAATTTGTGAAAGGTTGAGCAGTAATTCCATTGCTTTAGTAGCTGGGGTATGCAGAAAGGATCCATTTGAAGCTAAGTTAAGAAATGTAGTTGTTTCTCTATTCAGGCCCATATAAAAATATTGAAGAAGAACAGGGTCTGGGATAGATAAAGATGGACCAGAGCAGACAAGAGTATCAAATCTCTCCCAGGCAGCAATTAGAGACTCATCACTTTCTTGTGTGAAGGACAATATCTCTAAGCGTAGGCAAATGATTTTAGAAACTGAAAAGAATTCTAAGCAAAAGCTAGAACATAAAGCTTTCAAATCCCCATCCTTACTTGGTGCGGTTCGATCGTACCAGGTTTTAGCTTTCCCTTCTAAAGAGAAAGGAAAAAGCTTCCATCTTAGGGTTTCATCGGACATGCCTGCAATGTGTAGGCATGCACAGGTCTATTCGAACTCGTTTAGATGAATGTGAGGATTTTCATCTTCCTTGCCTGAAAAGGATTGGCTCTTAGCTCTCAGAAAGAATAGGCTTAGCTGATTTTGGGAGATCTAAGTCTACTATGGTGGGGTAGATATACTGGTCGAGTGGAATAGAATCTGTGGAGCTAGTGGATGGCTCTAGGAAATCCATGGGTAAAAATATAAAAGTATAGTACAAGATTAAGCTTGACTCAAGATGAACTCAGCACTGCTCCCCGGCAACGGTGCTAGAAATTCTTGTTGGTATAAATTAATGCACACTCTACTTTATCCGCAAGCGCACAGATAACGTCTATCGATGTAGCACTTCACCAGGATGACCCAGTTTTAATATCGAACCCAAAGGAACGTAATATGGTCTTCTTAAGTCTTAAGCTTTAATCCTTGAGTAGCTATCAAGGACTAAGAATTTTGAAGGTAGAGGGGATCACTAAGGCTATCTAATTCTACGTCAAGTATGAAATGCTAATAGTGTCTTGATGGGGAAATTGTCATAGGAGGTCATAAGCAGAGTATGAATTCTCCTACCAATAAATTATCCTACTAGTCCTACAAACAGGATAGTGAGCTATAGAAGAATCAACAAGGCTATAAGAGTCACCCTTGCGAACTACCACTGAAATCCAAAATATAGGGTACATTCATGAGCTATCAAGTCTAAGCACCGCGCTTACACCCTCTAACTCCTCTAATCTTCTTGATCGCTGGCTCTTCAATCCTTCTCCTATGATTTCTAATTCTGTTGGAGGTTCTGATCTGGAGAAATTGAATGAGGCCTAGGGGTCTGGAGGCCGCTTTATATAGCACTAGGGGATCAACCATGGCCCTTAGATGAAACCAACCTTCACGTAGGGTTGAGATGCATCATAGGAGGCGGTAGAGGTAGCTTGTAGAGGAAGGAGTCGTGGCGGCATGGGGGGAGGCCGGCCGGCCTAGGGTTAGGGCCGGTCGGCCCCACCTGGCAGCAGGTCGAGGTGGGCCGCCTTGTGGAGTCCTCTGGTGTCTTCTAGAATGTCCTTGAGTGGCCGTGACGTGGAGATAAGTCCGATAGGCGTGGGTTCCTTCTCATGGAAGATATCCTTATCTTGTATTTTCCTGTTTAATCCCTGAAAAATCACAATTCACCAAAACTCGTGGAAATTGTCAGTAGAACCCCTATTCTAAGGTGGGAATCATATTTTTTATCCTTTTTATATGTTTAGTTGATGGTTTATAATGATAGTTAATTACCGTCAACAACCTATAAGCTCCAGATAAAGCATTAGATGTAGGATGAGAGAAGGCAAATCTCACTTTGCCTGGGAGAGGATCCAGAAATACCACATATATTGAGAGATTTGAAAGTCATACAAAAAGATACTCTAAGTTTTATTTTAAAAATCTTGCAAAACTCCGGAATAATAGTTGAATGAAGAGCTAGAGACATAGTGCTTGATTTGATTGTTCTACTTTTTGACTGCTCAAGACCTAAGTGAAGGCTAATAAGCTCCATAGTTAAAGGTAATATGGGTAAGTCTGAAGGTTAGAGTGGTTAGACCTAATCCGGAGGAAAATTCTTGTTTGAACGCATGTGTACTTTTGAGGCGTGAAAGCATTGTAGCAACTCCTTATCCATTATGAATATTTGCTAAGGGACTAGCAAAAGGTGAGCTTGGGGGAGTTGTTGACGATGGTTATCTACCATAATAAAGGGTTAAAATAAATATATAAAGGGCTAATAAATGATCACCAACATAGGTTTAGGGTGTCAACTAACAAAATTCCACGAGTTTTAGTGAATCTATATTTTGCAGGGGGTTATCAGAATAATTCAGGAATTGATATCTTCCATGAGAAGGAACCCACATCAATCAGCCTAATCTCCACGTCACGAATACGCAAGAGGCTTCTAGAGGACACGAGAGGACTCCACGAGGAGGGCCACCACGAGGCGCCGCTAGGTGGGGCCGACCGGCCTCAACCCTAGGCCGACCGGCTCCTGGCCGCCGACCCTTGGCTCCTTCCTTTGCAAGCTACTTCAACTGCCTCCAAGGATGCATCCTAATCCTACGTGAAGGTCGGTTTGATCCAAGGGCCACGGTTCCATGCTCTGGGCTATATAAACGAGGCCCCAAACCCCCCTCCAAGGAGGAATCCATTCAATCAATCATCAACCAGAAAGCATAAGACCAACCAGCAACTCTCATCTCCTTAGAGCTCCATCAGATCTAGGCATAGCTAGATTAGAATTAGAAGTAGAGGAGTCAAGCATCCTTGGGCTCCAGATTTTGTCAAGAGGAGCTTGGTAAATCCAGTTCTTCTCTCTTGTATCAACATGTTCTTCAGATATTCATCTAGTTCATTAGTTCTTCTAGTTCTTGATCTAGTTCATGTTCTAGTTCTTCATATTCTAATTGTTTATGTTCTAGTTCGTAATTGTTCTAGTTCATCATTGTCTAGCTCTAGTTCATTATTCTTGATCATTATTCTTGATACATTATATATGATTTTGTTCTTAATCTATATTATATCCTTGATTATTATGAGATTAGTCTGCTTTGATTATATATTTGGCATAGATAGTTTATCATTATGTTTATACACATGTTTGCAAAGCACTCACCTTATTGAGTCATGGGTGGGTGGTCAACATTGTGTAAGTGTGGTACTTATACACTGTTTACCTGCAAATGCACTCTATACTCCGGGCCATGTGGTAGATCGCGGGTGCGACATTCCTGTTGAGTCCTTTGTAGTCCACTCCCTGAGTGTAGAACTTAGTAGAACGTGGTCTCATTACTTAGTTGTTACTCTGTTTCTCAGCTTCGTAATGGAGATGTTCTTTGTTTATGGATATGAGATAACCTAGCCAATGATTACCTGATATAATTGCACTAATCAATGTAGATTATGACTAATAGTTAACGAATTACTTAGGAGTTATTCTCTTACTTTATATTCTGATCAATGACTTGCCATAGTAGTACTGCTCTAAGGAATATCATCTGAATGGTCTGATTATCATATATTTTATCTCTTTTTATTTGATTGATTCCTGTTTGAGAGTAAAGGATAGTGATTTCGAATATTCATATCACATGTGTAGAGTAGCCTTTAATTAATATGTGCCCCCTCTGTTTGTTCTCCTTTGGTTAAATATAAATAACGATATCTAGGATAAACTTGGGTGAAATGGTGCAACAGGTGTATTTATCTGTGCGCTTGTAGATATATACTTTAATATCTTTATATAGTTAAGTGGCATGAGTACAATACAACCACACTCTTGGTGTCATGTTGGGGATGACAACCTAACATGAGTGATGCTAAGAAGTGTCAACAAGCTATAAGCCGAAAATGCTTGGAAGACCAAGTGTTATCCGGTGCCCGAAGTAAGTCTATAGTGGCAAGGCTATCTTAACTTAGGACCTCTACCCTTAGAAAAACCTCTCTACCTGAGCTATCCTTCTCCTTCTTATCTTGGATGAACTAGCTAAGAGACTTGACACATCCGTTCCTTTAGGAAAATACGATACCCTAAATACTTCCGGGTGAAGTGCTACTATGGTATATCTGTGCACTTGCGGATTATTTTGATTACGCTAAGAAATACTAACAAGTATTTCTGGCACCGTTTCCGGGGAACGGTTGTCGTAATTATCTCCGAACCTAGTCCACCTATGTACCCTTTTGTTTCTACCTTTCTTTTCTTTTTATTCTTTTCCAATTAAGCATAGAACAATTCATCAACTTTCTGCTCCCAAGGGCGAGTTCTTAGAGCCACCACAATCCTTGAAGCCAATCATAGCTTCTAGCTATGAACTCTACCCTAGCTTTATAGCCATGGTTCGGGAACAAACCTTCTCAGGGTTAGATCACGAAAACCTATGTAACACCCCAAGTGTTTGCCTTGCATCTATGCATCATATGAGCATGACATGAGCATGTGCACCATCATTTCATGTGCATTGTCATTGAAACATAACATTAAAACATCTGCAACATTCATGTTGAGTGTATGTACTATGTGTATTCTTGCTTGCAGTAATAGCTCATGTATGCCTTAGACTTGTATTATTATTATGGGTGACACAACATCTTGAAACATGGTCATGCAACACATGTGACATGCTTAGTTAAACTAGGCAACACACACTTGCAACATAATGTTTCAAGTGCACTATCATCCTGGTAAAGCAAATGTGGTTGCTAATGCCTTGAGTAGAAAATCTCATTGCAACTCTCTGATAGAAGATTTTCATTTGTCTCATCTCTTACATCCTATCTACTCCATCACATCACCATTGATTGTTCTTTAAGAAGTCAGATCATTGAGCTACAAAAGACTGATACTGGTATATTTCACATCAAAAGAAAGATGGAGGAGCAAGAAACCAAGAACTTTCGAGTGGATGACAAAGGAATTCTCTGGTTCAATGATAGACTTGTTGTGCCCAAGGACAAGGAACTTAGAAACCAAATCATGGCTGAAGCCCATTCTTCTAAATTATCTATCCATCCTGGCAGTAGTAAGATGTATCAGGATCTCAAGTCGTATTATTGGTGGACCAAGATGAAGAAGGAAATTGCAGCCTACGTCGCTAGGTGTGATAATTGTTGTAGAGTTAAGGTCATTCACATGAAGCCTGGTTTACTTCAGCCTTTATCTGTCCTAGAATGGAAGTGAGACGACATTATTATGGACTTTATGGTCGGATTACCGACCACACCAAGAGGTTTTGATTCTATTTGGGTAATAGTTGATCGTTTGACAAAGTCTGCTCACTTTATCCTCGTGAAGAGTAACTATCACCCACACCAATATGCTGATATTTACTTCCAAGAAGTTGTGCGTCTTCATGGAGTGCCTAAGTCTATTGTCTCTGACAGAGGGCCACAGTTTACTACTCATTTCTGGGAGCGCCTACATCAGAATCTTGGAACTAATTTGATCCGTAGTTCTGCTTATCATCCACAGACATCGGGGCAGACTGAGCATGTGAATCAGATTCTTGAAGACATGCTTAGAGCTTGTATCATCTCTTGTAAAGGCTCCTAGGAAAAATGGTTGCCTCTCGCTAAATTCTCTTACAACAACAGTTATCAAGAGAGCATCAAGATGGCTCCTTTTAAAGCTTTACATTGGTCGCAAGTGTAGAACTCCTTTGAATTGGGTGGAACCAGGAGAAAGAAGATTCTATGGTATTGACTTTGTAAAAGAAGCTAAGGAGCAAGTTCGTGCTATATAGAAAAATATGGCAGCCGCACAGGCTAGACAAAAGAGCTATGTAGATAAGATAAGAAAACCTATTGAGTTTGAAGTAGGTGACCATGTCTATCTGAAGGTGTCCTCTATGAGATGAGTAAAGCATTTTGGGATCAAAAGGAAGTTATAAGCTTAGTCTACCTCGTGAGTTGGGAGCTATCTTTCTAGTCTTCCATGTCTCTCAATTGAAGAAATGTCTCCGTCTTCTTGAGGAAAGAGTAGAAGTGAGACGCATCAAATTGAAATTCGATCTTTCTTATGAGGAGAAACCAGTATATGTTCTGGACACTCTGGAAAGGGTAACTCGAAGTCAAGTAGTCAAATTATACAAGGTGGTTTGGAGTAACCACGGTGAACGTGATGCAACTTGGGAAAGAGAGGATTATTTAAAGGACAACTATTCTGCTTTCTATGAAAAATGGTACGACTTTCAAATCTCGGGACGAGATTTTTATAAGGGGAGAGGGCTATAACACCCCAAGTGTTTGCCTTGCATCTGTGCATCATATCAGCATGACATGAGCATGTGCACCATCATTTCATGTGCATTGTCATTGAAACATAACATTGAAACATTTGCAACATTCATGTTGAGTGTATGTACTATGTGTATTCTTGCTTGTAGTAATAGCTCATGTATGCCTTAGACTTGTATTATTATGATGGGTGACACAACATCTTGAAACATGGTCATGCAACACATGTGACATGCTTAGTTAAACTAGGCAACACACACTTGCAACATAATGTTTCCATAGGGTTTTTGTGTAGATGACACTTGTGATGCTCTAACATGATCTCTAGTAGCTTAATTTTGCTTAGGACACCTAATGGATCAATGTTCATGTTGACCATTTCATCCAATTAAGCCTCTAACTCATAGTTGACCTAGTTTGACTCACAAACCTCTTTTTCTTCCTAGTTTCAAAAGTGTTACCAAATGTTGTTTAAAGGTTGGGCAACCTTTAACAAAGTTGTAGCAAACTTGATCGGGAACAAAAGTTGTAATATGGCCATCTCATGAAAATGCCTAGAACCTGCTCAAACAGGGTCGACAAGTCAGTTAGAGGGCTGCCCAACACTTAGAATTATTTCTAAGTCTAAAATGTGACATTGCAGTTTCATGTGCCCACCTTTAGAGCATTGTAACTCTGAAACTGTGCCGAACCAGCTCTAACCCATATTGACACTTTTGTAGCACTCACTTAGATCTACAAGATTGTCGATAGCACCATCACCTAATTCTCACTGGTTTAGGAAATATAGAGCGGGGAAAAATCGGGTTCAGTCGGGGTTTCACTGAAAGTCAGTTTCAGTTTTCTTGTGACCCACTTCGGAGAGTCATAACTCACTAACTAAGTGAAATCAGTTCAAGCTTCAATTGAAAATGTTGTCATACGACTGTAGCTCTACAAGTTTTCTAAATACACCTTTCGCTAATTCGGGCTCGTTTTGGAGATATTCAATGTCCAATTCGACCTGTCAGACGTCGATGGCAAGCCTGATGGCCATCTCGGCCTGGGCTTGGTGGCCGACAGCGCCAGGTCATGCTCGCCACCTGTCTAGCCAGGGAGCCTCCAAAGCTGTCCCAACTCGTTGCCATTGCCAACATTCACCCCTTCCTCCCTTCTGTCTCCACCGAAGCGGAGAGCCACGCCACCATCGCCAGCGCGAGCTCTGACGAGCTCGTGTGTGTGCACCACCGTGCCATTTCCAAATCGGCTCGGCCAAAACCTCCGCCACGACCTCCTCTACATGCTGCATCCCTTAGCTGAGTCGGCCGAGCCCCGGGTAGAGCGGAAAAGGTCCCATCTTCTCCACCGCCCTGCTCAAAGCGCCACCGAGCTTCTCCACCGCCGTAGCTATGCCACTGTGGCCTTCATCTCACCTAGCTGTCGGGTTCATCGAGTTAGTAGAGTGATGTAGAGTTGGTAGGTCCCGAGGTTTGCCTCAATCGGGGTCGTTTTCGTCATCGACGACGGGAGCCGAGCACCGCCGTCCGCCTGAGCCATCGGTGAGCGTGCTCCGATGAAGTTGAGTTGAGGAAAATGGTGTGTCGAGGTGTGGGGTGACACGGAGAGCGCGATGGAGCGCTCATCTTCGTCGGAAGAGTCACCGGCGGCGAGGAAACGCCGGCCGGAGCTCCTCCCCTGCTCTGTGTGTGCATGACGGGCGGGCCCCCCGCGTCAGCGCTAGGCTCTTCCCGCCTGGGCTTGCTAGGCCGCCGTGGGCCGAGCTGGACTTTCGGGCCGGCCCAGTAGCTGAATAAGGGGCGGGTTAGGGTTCCGGTTTCGTTTTATGTTTATTCTTTTTCACAGATTTGTGTATAGATTCAAAAATACGTATCTCATGATTAATAGATCCAAATGATGTGGTTCCAATTTTGTTGGGTTCCTAGTAATGTCTAGTTTATTTAGAAAATATAATATGGGGTATGTTGGTTAATAATTTTTGAAGTTTGTAATTAATTTTGCTATGCCTCTATTTAACTATGTGATTTTTGTAGTTTTTGTATCTCCCTGTGTAGTCATCCAATTCCCATGAAATTTTTGTGAGATTCTAAGTATGCTATAAAGATGCTATAGTTAAATTTTCAGCCTTTTTGAAGGTCATTTGGTCTAGTTATAAAATTTCTTTGTTATAGGCTTTATTAGCACTTATCTTTTTGTTATTTTGTTATCTCCTAATCTACTTGTCAAATTGAGGTGAACCTTTTATGGTAGCCTCTTGTTAGCATGTAATTGCCTCTGTAATTTTATTAGAATTTTTTTAGTACATTTTATATGTGATGCCATTTATACTTATGCACTCTAAATAAATAGAAAATGGTGATTAGATAAATGTTTCTGCTAGTGCCATGACTTGATTTGGTGTTACTCAAACATGATCTAACTGTTAGTGAAGTTGGGTAGGTCATTTGTGATGTTCTCAACATCACTTAATATTTAATTGTACCAATCTACCTTTTCGGAACAGATTTGGTGGTTAAGCAAATTGGGCTTTGTTAATGATGTTTTCATGCTTGGTGATCTATAGCAAAGTTGTTGAGAACTTCATGAACTAGTTGCTGATAAATTGTGGTAGCATTTGGACTTATAGTTTAGAAATGGCAGCCGTTCCAAGCTGGGTTCAGTTTTGGGAGTGCTCTCTGTCTTTTAGAACAGATTTTGTACATGTGCTATTTTGACCTGGTAAGTGATGAAATCATGCTTAGATGTTTATAAATGAAATATAGACAATTTCATGAGCTTTCCAGAATGTCCTCTTGCAAGTCATTTGGATTTGTAGAACTACAGTTGTGAGTTTTCTTAGCTACTGTTGATAATATGTTGGAAATACGAAATTTCTGGGATCTTGTTATGTGTGTGTTTAGTCTTAACTTTGTGATACTTAGTGGTTTCTTAGGGATGTTCAAACATGTTAATACCAGAGAGGAAATTTGCACCTAAGCTTGAAGTGATTTGAATAGAGCACCACATGACTTGGTTTTGTGCTCATGATGTTGCAATATCATTACATTCATCTTCACCTCATTCATGCATGTCATAAATCATCGTGTCATCCTTGATGCATACATGAAATTCATTGGGTGCATATATATGCAATAGGTGTGCCGAGAATCGTGTTGCAAGCGAAGTCCCGCTGGGCGTGGAACCCGAAGTTGAAGTCCGTTCGGGAGCTGGAGGTCCAGTCCGGCGAAGCCGGAGAAGACGTGGGAGCCATTCTTGAAGCCGACCCTTGATCTATCTTCTTTCGGTTAAGGCAAGCCCCGGAGCATTATAAGCCTCCTACTTTCAAAGTAGTTATCTATATCTATGTGTTGTATTTGTATTGTTGCATTACGTTATAGGAATTGATTGAAAACCCTTGCTGCATTGATAACACTTCTTGTCCAGCAATTCGAACCTTGAATCCTATGTAGACAGGATCGTATATATGCTTAGCCCTGCTGAATTAGAACGGTAGAAGTCGGGTGATTTCCTGTCACCTGCGAGATATAGGGCTTTATCAGGTCATTATTAGATATATTTGCTATCGTGGAAATGAACCATGTGTTAATGAAATGAAATGAAATGAGACCGGGCGGGATGACGATAGTGAAGCAGCAAGGCATGGAGGTCTTGGGTGTGGATCTATCCCCATCTGTGTCGGTTAAGGACCAAGACCTGGAGCCTTCTATGTCATTTTGAACGTATGCCTAGCATTTAGTTGGTCGGCCTGAGGTTGCTGACCGCGAAGCCTAGTAGCTCAACTCAGGCTGCGAAGTCAAAAAGTGAAAGTCGCCTCGGAAGGGAGCCAGAGGGTCCAAGGGCAGGTCAGTTAAAAGTCCTGAGCACCCTGGCCACTGGTATCCCCGAGAACACGGCGCTATTCGAGCCCACCCTGAGTTGTACCAAAGGTTATCTACGGCTGCCTTTAGTGGGGTTTGTCGGGTGAGTGTCAGGAATACCCCCCTCAGCTGAGTTGGAATCAATTCGAGTCGCCGTATCTCCCGGATAGTGAGAAACTTGACTGGTTATTTCCAGCGTAGATACACTAATTATAATGATGGTTCGGAATTGATGATAATGATGATGATGGCCTTATTATACCTGCTATGGTTAATATTGTTTGATCCTAATAAAGTGAGTGCTTTAGTACAGGTGCTAATCTAGTTATCAGGTTAATGATGATCACCTTGATACTTAAGCATATATTGGTTACTTATCTGTATTAAGCTTTTCTGCAATTGAGTCAAACTAGCCCACTTTTTAAAGCCTTGCATACTCCTTGGTGTCATCTTTGTTTCTGGTTTTTGTCGGGTAAGTCTAGCTGAGTACCTTCTCGTATGCAGGGTTTATTCCCACCTGTTGCAGGTAGCAGATTCATACATGTTGCTGCAAGTATTGTCTTCGCCTTGTGGGCTTGAAGACTAGACCATATGGGCGTGGTCTCTATAGTATCTCTTCTGGTATGCTTTTGCAGGATGGGACTCTGTACTGGCAGCATTTGAATTTCAATGGTTTCAAAAATTATGTTACTTCCTCTAATCTTTACTTTGGTTTTGTAATAAATTATTCGTACTCCGATGTATGAGAGCTACTTATGAACTATTGTAACAAGTGTTGTGTTATGTTAAATCACTATGATCTTGGCTCATTATGATTTGGTTTGAAATCCCTCATGATTTCGTGGACTACCGGAGTTATATGGGCTCAAGTTTGAGAATTTGATCGCTTCGGCGATTGTTTTTGGACTTGTGCTCTTATAATTTGGACGGTTCCATGACAGCTGGCATCGGAGCAAGATTCAACCGTTAAACACGTCATTTGTGTATTTAAACAAAAGCTTTTGTGAAAAATTTTATTCTAATCTAAAGAGTTGAAGGGTCGAGATGGCGGACTAGAGGGGGGGGTGAATAGTCCTTTCTAAAACTTAAACGTGTAGGCTAACCAAAACAAATGCGGAATTAAACTTATCGGTCTAGCCAAGACTACACCCCTCTAACTAAGTTCACAAGCACCTCATAAAGATCCTAATTAAGCAACTAAGGTGCTTTCCTTAGCAAGAGCTCTCCTATTTAATTCTAGAGCAAGGTCACATAAACCTATGCACTAGTACTTTGCAAGCAAGAGGGAGCTCCTACACAATTCTAGTAAGCAAAGCGCACAAAGCCTAAGCTCACTAGCAATGCTCAATAACAAGGCAACTAATGCCAATTTAGAGAGCGCAAATCACTTAGCTACACAAACTAAGCAATGTGACTAACAAGGTTACACAAACCAAATTAGCCACGCAAAGGGGATACTTCTAGCTACACAAGCAAGACGATATCTAGCTAGCTACACAAGCACAACTAGAACAAGAGCAACTACACAAGCACAAGTATATATGAAAGTAAATGCAAGCTTGTGTTGCATGAAAGCAAACCACCGAGAAGAGTAGACAATGTTGACACGGTGATTTTCTCCCGAGGTTCACTTGGTTGCCACTAAGCTACGTCCCCGTTGTGTCGACCAACACTTCGTGGTTCGGCGGCTAATCGGTCACACACCGAGCCTCTCAAAAGGCACCGCAAGAACCCACCATAAAGTGTGGTAGCTCAATGACACGCTCAACTAGAGTTGCTCTTCGCGATCCCCGCGGGGTGAGCACAATCCCCCTCACAAAGCTTCTCCGGAGCCTCGCACAATCTTCTTGCGAGCTTCGATGGAGCCACAAGCCACCAAGCCGTCTAGGAGGTGGCAACCTCCAAGAGTAACAAGCACCACCGGCTTGCAACACGATCACCTAGTGCCACACGATGCAATCTCTCAAAGCAACGCACTAGAATCGCTCTCTCACTCGATCCGATGAACACTATCAAGCATGAGTGAGTTTGAGGGCTCCCAAGCACTACCACACAAGTCACAAAGACTATAGTGTGCTCAGCTGCCGGCCACAGCCAGCCAAGGCATCTATTTATAACCCCACAGTCAAATAGAGCCGTTACCCCTTCACTGGGTCCTTTTCGGGACGACCGGACGTGCCGGTCGTAACTGACCGGACGCGCTCAACCGCGTCCGGTCGCCCCTGTGACGTCCACGTGTCCCTCAAATTCAAACGCGACCGTTAGATCCTCCAACGGTCACTGACCCCAATGGTCAAAACAACGACCGGACGCGCCGATCGCACTGACCCACGCGCCCACGACGCAACGACCGGACACGCCGATCGCACTGACCCACGCGCCCGCGACGCAACGACCGGACGTGCTCCTTGCGATGACTGGACGCGACAGTGCCCGCGTCCGGTTAGAGTCTAGTAAGCTCCTTCAACGATCAGACGCGTCCGATCATGTGTGACCGGACGCGCCCCGCATCCGATCGTCCTCTGCGAACCTCAGTTCCTTCTGGCAGCAAGACCGAACGCGCTGGTCCCGCGAGTGACCGGACGCGCCGGTTACAAACCCTAACACCCGCGTCTGCGCTGTACTGACTGGACGCGTCCGGTCATACCATGACCGCGTCCGGTCACCTCTGTGACCTCCGTTCGCCTCCGTTTCTTTTCCGACTTCCGGCGTAGTGGAAAATAGGCTTTTCAACTCCTCGAAAACGCCTGAAAACGTCGGGAGAGAGAGACCCAAACCCTCTCTACCGCTCAAACTTCATCGCCTTCGCAAATGTGCCAACACCAACAAGTGATCACCACCTTGTGCACGTGTGTTAGCATTTTCATAATCATTTTCGAAGGAATTAGGCACTCAACTTGCCTCGCCACTCGATCCTAACATGTATGCACAGTTAGATCGCTCAAGTGGCACTAGATGACCGATATGCAAACAAGTTTGTCCCTCTTGATAGTACGGCCATCTATCCTAAACCCGGTCATAAACTTCTCTACACACCTATGACCGGTGAAATGGAAATGCCCTAGGTTATACCTTAGCCTTGCGCATTCCACTCCATCTCCTCCGACATTGATGCAACACATGCACCAATCAATCACCAAATGATATGATTCACTTCATATCATCACGTGACCGTATTGGTTCATTGATCTTGACCTCACTTGCTCTTCACCGTTGCATTGGTCCGTCGGCGCCAAGTCTTGCCCAAGCTTCACCATCGCATGGTCCTTCGCTTTGAAGCCTCAACTTGCCCTTCACCTTCACAACCGGTCCTTCGAGCCAAGCCTCATCTTGATCTTCTCCATCTTGGTCACATGACTCCATGTCATGTCTCATATGCAATGAGCTCCTTCATGACACCATCACATGTGGACTAATCTCCTGTGTATCTCACATAACCACATATTAGTCCACCTAAGTTGTCACTCAATTACCAAAACCAAACAAGGACCTTTCAATCTCCCCCTTTTTGGTAATTGATGACAACTCTACAAAGATATAGAAATTAAGCTTTTTCAAGCTAGCACTTCACACAAAGTGTAAATTGCTAACTTGTTTTGGATTTAATGTTACTTATCCAACTTTAAGCTCTATGTCAAGATTTGGATAAGCACCATAAAATCCGATTTGGTAGTGATAACTCCCCCTACATATGTGCTCAAATGGTTTGGTTTCAAGCTTGCACATATGCATAAATATGAAATTTGTGGGAGGGTTAGCACTACTAAGTGATGCTAAGGTGTATAGAATAAACCTTTGTAGCTCGATACCAATTAGTAGCTTGATACCATTTGAAAATCACAAGTTTGCCATCATCCTTAGCATCATGAGTAGCTAGACATAAAAAATACTAGAAACCCCGTGAGATCAACATTATAAGCATGGTTCTAGTTTTTGCATGATAATCACAAGTCTAGCTAACATTCTATGCATGCTAGATATCAAATCATCATTCAAGTTCTATAACTAGCATACACCACACAAGCATGCATATTGAATTTAAGAACTTATGCAATGCAAGCAAGCACATGAGTTATGCACATATCAAATGTAATCAATCAAAGTTCATGAGCTTGCTCCCCCTACTTGTGTGCTTTCTTTGTCCAAGAATGTTTGATCCCCTTACATTCTTCAATGTTACTCCCTCTTTGTCCATGTCCATGTCCAATCTTTCCAATCTCTTCCCAAAGCTCAAAAAGCTTTCATATCTTTGTCCAACTTCTCCCCCTTTGTCATCAATTTCCATAAAAGGTGTTCTTCTCAATTGATACAAAGGCTTGTATTGGGGTAGATGGTTGAGACTTGAATATTGCATTTTTGATGGACATTACCACATATGTTGGAATGACAAACTTTATGGTTGCTCTTGAGATTCCACATAGGATCTTTGACCTTGATACCAATTGGTGGGGCTCCTCCCCCTATGTCATAGCATGTGTTATTCACTTGAGATACCACTTGGAGATGAGGGTAGCATTTCTTGATTTGATCACTTAAGGTTGAGGATCACTTGTGAAACCATCGTCTTGCATGAATGATACCACGTGAAGCTACCATGAGTAGAAATGTGATACCATTTGAAAGAATTTTCTTGTATGGATTCACTTTGAAGGTTTTGGCAATAACATTCACTTCTTGAACATTTTCTATCTTCATGAGTACCACTTGTAAGATATCACTTGTAGATCATGATCTAGACACCACTTGTACATACCACTTGGAAGATCAATTTGAGTCTAGATACTACTTGAAACAAACTAGATATCTATTTTCATTGTTGTCTTGTGCTTGTACTCTTATCATTGTCATGAGCTTCTTGTATGACTTGAACTATATTGATTTGCCTAAGATTCCAAGTTCGGTTTGATCCAATGACAAGCTTCTTCACACCTCATGCTAAGGGTTATCTTGCCAATGTTGTACTTGTCACTTGTTAGCAATCCAAGCTAGATCAAGTATTTGGGTTTACTAGCTCATGAACAAATTCATACTTATACCACTAGGTCAATTAACCATTCAAGCAATAGTGGTAGATTATGAATTAAAACTTTTCATTTGTTATGCATGATTCTAATAAGCATGTACTATATGCACTAACCGCATACTAGTAAGGGATGAAATGATCATGCACATTACAATGATACCTTTACTATATTGGAGTAGAGGATAGTCACATAGATTCTAATTCATTACTCCAATAGCAATGTGAAGTCCAATTTATAAGCTTGGTGAAGACCAATCATCATAGATAAATCCATTCTTCACCCATATGAAATAAAAACCACTTATGATCAAGTGCACTTTCTTGTTGTGGTTGGCTTGCTTCATCTTTTTGATCAATGCTTGCATGAGGAACTACTTAGAATACCACTTAAAATATATGACTAGCTCTATTTTGGGTGTTGCTTGCTTTTCTTGATCAATCCTTTTGATTGCTTCAACTAAGCATCACAAGTTCCTCGGATCACCACTTCCATGTTAGCCTTCTAAGTCCCAAACTTGGTTTCACCTACACACGGCGGCAAGCCCCTCACTAGGAAGAAGTGACCTTTCTCCAAAGAACCACTCTTGATACTCACTTGAAATGATATAGTTTGATTGATCCAAATGATGAACTCAATCTTGATGAATAATCCTTGAATCTATATTTGAGTCCAACTCTTTCTACTTGTTTAAGTCCTTTTCTTTCTACCAAATGATCTCTAATCATCACTAGAACTTAAACTTTATCTTCATTTTAAGTTTGATCTTGATCTTCAAATTGAGTACCAAATAAGTATATTCCACAATCAAATGTTCTGGTACCCATTGCTTTTCATGCTTATAGATCAATCCAAAACCAAACTTAGGTACCTCAACCACTTGTAAACATGTTTCCAACTTGAGGACCTTTCAATTAAAGTGACTCTAGATTAATCCAATGATTGTCACTTTTCTGGCAGATTCTGTACCCTTCAAAGAATAATTCATATCTCCCAATGTACAGATCCAAATGCCATAAAATTCGGTGGAGATGTGATTCACTAAGTCATATAGCAACTGTAAAAATTTGAGATTCATTTGACATCTAGATTGCTACCAGATTTCAAATCTTCCACCACTGCTACATGCTAAAAACTGCTGCATTATGGCTGACAAGATGTACTCCAAAATCATAGCATTTCTTGTCCAATTCCCATGAAATTTCTACAGAATCTCATACCATAAGTTTAGAGCATGTATACCAAATTTTATGCCAATCCAAGTAGATTTGATCACTCAAACATGGCTAAGATCACTGCTAGCTCAGATTTCTAATGTAGGACAGATTTCAATACATTGAGCAATACTTCATCAAATATGAATCAAACTTGAAACTAACTTGTTTGAATACCTTCACAAGACATATATCCATCCAATCCACTTACTAAATGTCATCTCATGAATTTATCCAACACAAATCAATTCAAACTTGATTACTTAAGCATTTAATCCATTCAAACATCTCATAGCAAGCAACATTGCATATATATCCAATTCAATCAACTCATATGCACCCAAGTGAAATGATCAATTAGAGATATACCTTGGTTAGCTCATGATCATTCAATAGCAAGCTTTTACTCAAATAAATTGCAAGCCATAAAATAATTCCAATAAATTACCACAATCTTTAACATTGCACTTGTATGTTGTAGCACTTGGACTTCACTTATTTTGACTTGGCATTGGGATTGAATATGCATTGAGATTCATAACTTGAGTCAACATATAATGATAAATACGAAATCAATTTGATTCAAGCCTCCAATGCCATGGTACCTACACACATTTATCCATTCTTTGATGGTACCCAAACAAGTTTGGGTCCTCTCAAGTTAGGTGCAACATACTTAGGCATTGCCTTAGTATGAATAGCGGGATGTTTTGCAATAGCAACAATAGAGGTACCATTTACATCCTTTCTAAGCACATTAGTATCATCAATCGAAATATGCTTAGAAGTGTTACCTAGGGGACATGAATGTGCCATGTGTCCCCTTTCCCGGCATGAATAGCATCTTCTCTTTGATTGAGCCTTTTCTTCATTGCTCATGTGATGCTTTTCATTGCCTTGCCTCTCACGAGTTGCTTGAGCCTTCTTCTCAAGCTTGGTAGGACACCCCGAGGTAAAGTGTCCTATATCTTCACACTTGAAGCACTTGATGTGAGCATGTACTTTCTTCTCGATTTGATTCTTGCTCATCATCTTAGCATCTTGGATTTGTATTGGATGCCTTGCTCTACCACCCCTTCTTGTTTTCTTCTTCTTCATCAAGTCATCATCATCTTTATGGTTGATCTTGACTTGATCTTGGGGCTTTGCTTTTGGCTCAACTTGAGACTTCTTGGTAGGGCAACACTTGGCAATATGTCCCACTTCATGGCATTGGTAGCACATGAGTTGGGATAGCTTCTTTGCATCTTGCTTCTTCTTAATCTTGCCCTTGCTCTTGTTGTAGCCAATACCACTCTTATCACCATATCTTCTTTGATTGGTCATGATATGCTCAATGGCGATTTTAGAGTTGTAGCACCTCTCCAACTTGTTGCTCAAATTCTTCACTTCACTTTTGAGCTCATTGTTCTCCTTCAAAAGGTTAGTCTCACAAGACATAGAAGTAGAACAAGCATCTAATTGTGAAGAACATGGCATATGTAATAAGTCATCACAAGAGATGGATACATGCTTCTTGCCTACATCACAAGGGTTAGTAATATGTGATTGATCATTTGACCCAAATGATGAGCTCTCACTAGATTTGGTTTCTTCATTAGAAAGCTTCTTAGTGAGTAAAGCATGTTCTTGTACCAAGTTATCATGAGCAACACTAAGTTCCTCATGAGTCAATTTTAGCTCCTCATGTGAACAAGTAGTAACATAAAGTAGATGCTTTTGTTGTTCACATGTGGTCTTTAGAAAAGAGTTTTTCTTTTCCAATTTACTTGCTTTTTCCATTTCTCTTTTTAAGGCTCTTGAGAGTTTATAAAGAAGCTCAAAATTTGGATCATCACAATTAACAACAAAACCACCAACATGTATCTTAGTGTTACCATGTGATGATATTGATGAGCTTGTTGAAGCATCACTCTCATAGCCATCATCTTCACCATCAAGTGTGCATGAGGTAGAATCAATGTGTGCATCACTTGTGGCATTATCATTCTTCTTGTCAAGTGATGTTGTGATATGATCATCTTTGTCATCACTTGACCGTGAGGTGGAGCAATCCTCCACAACCACCTTGTTGTGGTCATGCTCAACATCCTCATGTACCTCCATCACTATGTGATCATCCTTCTTGAATTTTCCATCATCCCAAATTGAGGAGTCACCATAGTGATGCTTGAGCGCCATCCACATGCTATGTGCACTTGAGAGACCCCTCACCTTGTCAAAAATCTCATCATTCAAAGCTTTGATTAGATAAAACTTAGCTTGTGCATCAAGTGTTCGGCAATCCTTTTGAGCTTGGGTACGGTTACCACACCCATCCAAGTCATGAGAAAAACCAACAACTATGATCCACCAAAACTTAGGGCCAAGAGCACGAAAATGATCAAGCATGTGATTTTTCCACCGTGCATAGTGAGTGCCATCAAAAATGTGTTTCACACAATCATCTAGCCCATAAGTCGCCATCCTCTCGGGTCGGTGAAGACCGCAAATGAGAGACCCGGCTCTGATACCAATTGAAGGGTCGAGATGGCGGACTAGAGGGGGGGTGAATAGTCCTTTCTAAAACTTAAACGTGTAGGCTAACCAAAACAAATGCGGAATTAAACTTATCGGTCTAGCCAAGACTACACCCCTCTAACTAAGTTCACAAGCACCTCATAAAGATCCTAATTAAGCAACTAAGGTGCTTTCCTTAGCAAGAGCTCTCCTATTTAATTCTAGAGCAAGGTCACATAAACCTATGCAAGCAAGAGGGAGCTCCTACACAATTCTAGTAAGCAAAGCGCACAAAGCCTAAGCTCACTAGCAATGCTCAATAACAAGGCAACTAATGCCAATTTAGAGAGCGCAAATCACTTAGCTACACAAACTAAGCAATGTGACTAACAAGGTTACACAAACCAAATTAGCCACGCAAAGGGGATACTTCTAGCTACACAAGCAAGACGATATCTAGCTAGCTACACAAGCACAACTAGAACAAGAGCAACTACACAAGCACAAGTATATATGAAAGTAAATGCAAGCTTGTGTTGCACGAAAGCAAACCACCGAGAAGAGTAGACAATGTTGACACGGTGATTTTCTCCCGAGGTTCACTTGGTTGCCACTAAGCTACGTCCCCGTTGTGTCGACCAACACTTCGTGGTTCGGCGGCTAATCGGTCACACACCGAGCCTCTCAAAAGGCACCGCAAGAACCCACCATAAAGTGTGGTAGCTCAATGACACGCTCAACTAGAGTTGCTCTTCGCGATCCCCGTGGGGTGAGCACAATCCCCCTCACAAAGCTTCTCCGGAGCCTCGCACAATCTTCTTGCGAGCTTCGATGGAGCCACAAGCCACCAAGCCGTCTAGGAGGTGGCAACCTCCAAGAGTAACAAGCACCACCGGCTTGCAACACGATCACCTAGTGCCACACGATGCAATCTCTCAAAGCAACGCACTAGAATCGCTCTCTCACTCGATCCGATGAACACTATCAAGCATGAGTGAGTTTGAGGGCTCCCAAGCACTACCACACAAGTCACAAAGACTATAGTGTGCTCAGCTGCCGGCCACAGCCAGCCAAGGCATCTATTTATAACCCCACAGTCAAATAGAGCCGTTACCCCTTCACTGGGTCCTTTTCGGGACGACCGGACGTGCCGGTCGTAACTGACCGGACGCGCTCAACCGCGTCCGGTCGCCCCTGCGACGTCCACGTGTCCCTCAAATTCAAACGCGACCGTTAGATCCTCCAATGGTCACTGACCCCAACGGTCAAAACAACGACCGGACGCGCCGATCGCACTGACCCACGCGCCCACGACGCAACGACCGGACACGCCGATCGCACTGACCCACGCGCCCGCGACGCAACGACCGGACGTGCTCCTTGCGATGACTGGACGCGACAGTGCCCGCGTCTGGTTAGAGTCTAGTAAGCTCCTTCAACGATCAGACGCGTCCGATCATGTGTGACCGGACGCGCCCCGCATCCGATCGTCCTCTGCGAACCTCAGTTCCTTCTGGCAGCAAGACCGAACGCGCTGGTCCCGCGAGTGACCGGACGCGCCGGTTACAAACCCTAACACCCGCGTCTGCGCTGTACTGACTGGACGCGTCCGGTCATACCATGACCGCGTCCGGTCACCTCTGTGACCTCCGTTCGCCTCCGTTTCTTTTCCGACTTCCGGCGTAGTGGAAAATAGGCTTTTCAACTCCTCGAAAACGCCTGAAAACGTCGGGAGAGAGAGACCCAAACCCTCTCTACCGCTCAAACTTCATCGCCTTCGCAAATGTGCCAACACCAACAAGTGATCACCACCTTGTGCACGTGTGTTAGCATTTTCATAATCATTTTCGAAGGAATTAGGCACTCAACTTGCCTCGCCACTCGATCCTAACATGTATGCACAGTTAGATCGCTCAAGTGGCACTAGATGACCGATATGCAAACAAGTTTGTCCCTCTTGATAGTACGGCCATCTATCCTAAACCCGGTCATAAACTTCTCTACACACCTATGACCGGTGAAATGGAAATGCCCTAGGTTATACCTTAGCCTTGCGCATTCCACTCCATCTCCTCCGACATTGATGCAACACATGCACCAATCAATCACCAAATGATATGATTCACTTCATATCATCACGTGACCGTATTGGTTCATTGATCTTGACCTCACTTGCTCTTCACCGTTGCATTGGTCCGTCGGCGCCAAGTCTTGCCCAAGCTTCACCATCGCATGGTCCTTCGCTTCGAAGCCTCAACTTGCCCTTCACCTTCACAACCGGTCCTTCGAGCCAAGCCTCATCTTGATCTTCTCCATCTTGGTCACATGACTCCATGTCATGTCTCATATGCAATGAGCTCCTTCATGACACCATCACATGTGGACTAATCTCCTGTGTATCTCACATAACCACATATTAGTCCACCTAAGTTGTCACTCAATTACCAAAACCAAACAAGGACCTTTCAAGAGTGCCAGTGGTCATATCCTATATACCCAAATAAGGACTATTAGGTGGCTTATTAAAGTACTAACTTGGGGGTTCTTGCTTGTTTTCTGTTTCATTGTCCATACTGCGTGCTATTGTATGGATGCCATCCGCTTGGGTGGTAATGTATGGATCAAAATACCTCTATGCCCTGGTAAGTGGGAGTTGTGAGAGCATGACCATCCAACCGTCGGTCTATGGGAGAGTAGTTGTGGTTACTAGCATACTTACATGTTTAATCATGTAATTATAGAAGTACTTAATTGTGGGTAGATATGTTGGGTAGCTTTGATACTGAAGTATATACATCGAGGGATGTATGTATAGAAAGTAATTAGTTTACTGCTTTCTTGTGTGCTATATTGGGAATTGTTGGGCTAAAATACAATTTTCTGCAGGTACACTAACAACATTTCCTATAGAGCGACTAGTTATCGTTATTGATAAAACATGTGTATGCCACCGAACTATATGCTAGAATTTTTAAATTCTTCCTAGGGACGTACGGTTCGTGCATGCACCATGTTCACATCATACATTGCATTCTGCATTACTCCCTCCCTTATAAATTGCTTCTCCCATTCTTTCAAAATTTTCTCCCCTCCAAATAGTTTTCGCGTAAGCGGTTGTATTTCTTTCATGAAGAATTGTGGTAGTCAACCTAGTGGAAGAAAGCAAGACACAAATTCATGATGTATCTCCTCGAGTTGGGATATGTTTTGATCTATAACTCGCCTCTCCATTGCTTCTAACCTTGTATCTATCCTTGTTTGCTACCCCATCTTTGGATGATACTGTTTCTACATGCCTAATTCCTGACACATGAGGATTCCTCATGGTGTGTGTTCGGTAATGTGTTGCGATTAGTACTCCATGGTGTCACGACAAAACCGGGAGCCTCCTGTGGCGCGCGACACAAGGTTGTGCTGCTCGGCACGCGCAGGTATCAAGGATTGCTAGTCATGATCCATTATGGAGCTACACCAATGTGTTATCTTCGCATGAACCTTTTTCCTTGGATATTGTTCCCTATCTTGTCAGAAGATCAGTACCTCAACCCAAGAGATTTCCTTCTTTTGAGATTGGATTTTGGATAGTTGGTTACAACCTCTTCATCATGCTTATATAATTCGTCAGTAGCCTTCCGACGTCATCAATGCTTACTAGTTTCACCTACTTGCAGATGTCTCGTCAGCTTCGCTCTAGTAGTCGGAGTCGTGGCAATACAAAACCACCATCGTCTCCTCCACAACCTACTTCTGCTGAGTTGCTGCAAATGCTTGCTGAAAGTCAGCGTGCCTTGGACGAGAGTGTCAGAAACCATGTCCATCAGGAACCTGAGCCTGCCTAGTATAGCAACTATAAGGATTTCTTGGATACTGAGCCTTCTATTTTTCGAGAAGCAGAAGAACCACTTCAAGCAGATGACTGGTTGAACACTATCGAACAGAAGTTCCGTGTGCTCAAGGTGGCAGATGATATGAAAACAGAATATGCTTTGCAACAGTTGCAAGGACCTACAAGAGTTTGGTGGTGTCATCATCGGAATACCCTGCCTAAGAATATGGAAGTAGTTTGGGATCAGTTCAAGAAAGCATTTCAGGGACATTACGTTCCTTTTGGCCTCATGGCAATCAAGCACACCGAGTTTATGAAGCTCACCCAAGGAGACAAAGGCATAACAGAATATCTGCATGCTTTCATCAACTTGTTAAGATATGCTCCGGAATTTGTTAATACGGAGGTTAAGAAGATCGCAAGTTTTAAAAGAGGGTTGTGTCCCAAATTGATGAAGGCCATGTGCAATAGCAAGTGTGCAACTTTCAACGAGTTTGTCAGTGATACTATCCTTCAAGAGAACTATAATGATGTATATGCTGCTTCTAAGAACCACGAGAAATCTCATGGATCTAATGCACCTACGTCCAATACTCTTGTGGTGATTACACCTCAGTATTATTCGCCTGGCATATCTACCAGATATCATCCATATCAGAAACAGGATCCGGTCAAGAGGAGCAGTATTAAGAAAGGAAAGCTTAAGGCACCGCCAAGTAACCGATTGTGTTGGAGTTGCAAGATGTCAGGTCATTGGGCCAAAGATTGTCCTCTCCCGCAGAAGAAATCAAATGATAATAAGGCAGACGTGTGTAAAGGATGGGTTCGATACACCATGGTGGAATCCATTCCTACGGGTGAGATTATCACTGCTGGTGCATTTTTAGTGAACCAACATCCTGCAATTGTGTTGTTTGATTCAGGTGCTTCCCACTCTTTTATCAGTTCAACATTTGCAGCCAAGCATGGTATGAAGGTCGTTACTTTAGATAATAGTGGTTATAATATTAGTGCTGCCGGAAATAATATTTCAACCAACCAGTTGGTCTTAGGAGCAAAGATCGAGATAGAAGGACGTCTGTATGATCTAGATCTCGTGGTATTACTAGAATTGGGCCTAGATGTAATCTTAGGTATGAAGTGGATGAGTGGAAACGGTGTTCTGATCGATACCTCTACGAGAGTGGTTATGTTGAGGGATCCAAAAGATCAACAAGCTTTTCTAGTGCAACTTCCTAGAGACGTTAGTCCTCAGACTACAGTTAACGCTATGATAGCTAAAGCAAAAGAGATTACAAAAGTTCCTGTAGTGTGTGAATTTCCAGATGTTTTTCTCGATGAATTGCCAGGATTACCTCCAGATCGTGATGTAGAGTTCAAGATTGAGTTAATTCTGGGTACCGCACCAATTTCCAAAAGACCGTATAGAATGCCACCAAATGAGTTAGCTGAACTCAAGACCCAACTTAGTGAACTTTTATAGAAAGGGTTGATCCGTACTAGTTCTTCTCCATGGGGTTATCCTACTATCTTTGTGAAAAAGAAGGACTAGTCTCTGTGTATGTGTGTAGACTATCGACCACTCAATGCAGTCACTATCAAGACCAAGTATTCGTTGCCTCGTATTGATATTTTGTTTGATCAGTTATCTAAAGCAAAGGTATTTTCGAAGATTGATCTGAGATCTGGTTATCACCAAATTAAAATCCACCCTGAAGACATACCAAAGACCGCTTTCTCTACCAGATACGGGTTATATGAATATCTTGTCATGTCTTTTGGTCTGACCAATGCTCCTGCACATTTCATGTACCTGATGAATTTAGTATTCATGCGGGAGCTAGACAAGTTTATGGTGATATTCATTGATGATATCCTCATATATTCTGAAAATGAAGAAGAACATGCCGAGCATCTAAGAATTGTTTTATCCAGATTACGTGAACATAAGCTTTACGCCAAGTTCAGCAAATGTGAATTCTGGTTAAAGAAGGTACCTTTCCTCGATCATGTATTGTCTAGTGAGCAGATTTCAGTAGACCCGACTAAGGTATAGGAAGTTTTGGATTGGAAGGCACCAACTACAGTGCATGAAGTTCGGAGTTTTCTTGGATTGGCTGGCTACTATCGTCATTTTATTCTGGATTTCTCTAAGATAGCTAAGCCTATGACTCGACTACTTGAGAAGGATAGGAAGTTTGATTGGACTCCGGAGCGTGAGCAAGCTTTCCACACTCTACGGACTTTGTTGACATCAGCTCATGTATTAGCGCAACCTGACATTGAGAAACTGTTTGATGTGTATTGTGATGCATCAGGTACTGGTTTAGGTGGCGTACTTATGCAAGAAGGCCGAGTTATTGCGTACGCTTCACGTTAGTTAAGAAAACATGAAGTTAACTATCCGACTCATGACTTAGAGTTAGTTGTTGTCGTCCATGCTCTGAAAATCTAGAGACACTATTTGCTTGGAAATATATGCAATATTTATACATATCATAAGAGTCTTAAGTACATATTTACTCAACCTGAGTTAAATATGCGCCAGAGAAGATGGTTAGAGTTGATCAAGGATTATAACCTTCAAGTGCACTATCATCCTGGTAAAGCAAATGTGGTTGCCAATGCCTTGAGTAGAAAATCTCATTGCAACTCTCTGATAGAAGATTTTCATTTGTCTCATCTCTTACATCCTATCGTACTCCATCCATCACCATTGATTGTTCTTTAAGAAGTCAGATCATTGAGCTACAAAAGACTGATGCTGGTATATTTCACATCAAAAGAAAGATGGAGGAGCTAGAAACCAAGAACTTTCGAATGGATGACAAAGGAATTCTCTAGTTCAATGATAGACTTGTTGTGCCTAAGGACAAGGAACTTAGAAACCAAATCATGGCTGAAGCCATTCTTCTAAATTGTCCATCCATCCTGGCAGTAGTAAGATGTATCAGGATCTCAAGCCGTATTATTGGTGGACCAAGATGAAGAAGGAAATTGCAGCCTATGTCGCTAGGTGTGATAATTGTTGTAGAGTTAAGTCCATTCACATCAAGCCTGGTTTACTTCAGCCTTTATCTGTCCCAGGATGGAAGTGGGACGACATTATTATGGACTTTATCGTCGGATTACTGACCACACCAAGAGGTTTTGATTCTATTTGGGTAATAGTTGATCGTTTGACAAAGTCTGCTCACTTTATCCCCGTGAATAGTAACTATCACCCACACCAATATGCTGATATTTACTTCCAAGAAGTTGTGCGTCTTCATGGAGTGCCTAAGTCTATTGTCTCTGACAGAGGGCCACAGTTTACTGCTCATTTCTAGGAGCGCCTACATCAGAATCTTGGAACTAATTTGATCCGTAGTTCTGCTTATCATCCACAGACATCGGGGCAGACTGAGCGTGTGAATCAGATTCTTGAAGACATGCTTAGAGCTTGTATCATCTCTTGTAAAGGCTCCTAGGAAAAATGGTTGCCTCTCGCTGAATTCTCTTACAATAACAGTTATCAAGAGAGCATCAAGATGGCTCCTTTTAAAGCTTTACATTGGTCGCAAGTGTAGAACTCCTTTGAACTAGGTGGAACCAGGAGAAAGAAGATTTTATGGTATTGACTTTGTAAAAGAAGCTGAGGAGCAAGTTCATGCTATACAGAAAAATATGGCAGCTGCTCAGGCTAGACAAAAGAGCTATGCAGATAAGAGAAGAAAACCAATTGAGTTTGAAGTAGGTGACCATGTCTATCTGAAGGTGTCCTCTATGAGAGGAGTAAAGCGTTTTGGGATCAAAAGGAAGCTTGAGCATTGATATGTTGGACCCTATCAGATCATCGAGAAAAGTGGAAGAGTAGCTTATAAGCTTAGTCTACCTCGTGAGTTGGGAGCTATCTTTCCAGTCTTCCATGTCTCTCAATTGAAGAAATGTCTCTGTCTTCCTGAGGAAAGAGTAGAAGTGAGACACATCAAATTGAAATTCGATCTTTCTTATGAGGAGAAACAGGTATATGTTCTGGACACTCTGGAAAGGGTAACTCGAAGTCGAGTACTCAAATTATACAAGGTGGTTTGGAGTAACCACGGTGAACGTGATGCAACTTGGGAAAGAGAGGATTATTTAAAGGACAACTATTCTGCTTTCTATGAAAAATGGTACGACTTTCAAATCTCAGGACGAGATTTTTATAAGGGGGAGGGTTATAACACCCCAAGTGTTTGCCTTGCATCTGTGCATCATATCAGCATGACATGAGCATGTGCACCATCATTTCATGTGCATTGTCATTGAAACATAACATTGAAACATTTGCAACATTCATGTTGAGTGTATGTACTATGTGTATTCTTGCTTGCAGTAATAGCTCATGTATGCCTTAGACTTGTATTATTATGATGGGTGACACAACATCTTGAAACATGGTCACGCAACACATGTGACATGCTTAGTTAAACTAGGCAACACACACTTGCAACATAATGTTTCCATAGGGTTTTTGTGTAGATGACACTTGTGATGCTCTAACATGATCTCTAGTAGCTTAATTTTGCTTAGGACACCTAATGGATCAATGTTCATGTTGACCATTTCATCCAATTAAGCCTCTAACTCATAGTTGACCTAGTTTGACTCATAAACCTCTTTTGCTTCCTAGTTTCAAAAGTGTTACCAAATGTTGTTTAAAGGTTGGCAACCTTTAACAAAGTTGTAGCAAACTTGATCAGGAACAAAAGTTGTAATATGGCCATCTCATGAAAATGCCTAGAACCTGCTCAAATAGGGCCCACAAGTCAGTTAGAGGGCTGCCCAACACTTAGAATTATTTCTAAGTCTAAAATGTGACATTGCAGTTTCATGTGCCCACCTTTGGAGCATTGTAACTCTCAAACTGTGCCGAACCAGCTCTAACCCATATTGACACTTTTGTAGCACTCACTTAGATCTACAAGATTGTCGATAGCACCATCACCTAATTCTCACTGGTTTAGGAAATATAGAGCGGGGAAAAATCGGGTTCAGTCGGGGTTTCATTGAAAGTCAGTTTCAATTTTCTTGTGACCCACTTCGGAGAGTCATAACTCACTAACTAAGCCAAATCAGTTCAAGCTTCAATTGAAAATGTTGTCATACGACTGTAGCTCTACAAGTTTTCTAAATACACCTTTCGCTAATTCGGGCTCGTTTAGGAGATATTCAATGTCCAATTCGGGCTGTCAGACGCCGATGGCAAGCCTGATGGCCATCTCGGCCTGGGCTTGGTGGCCGACAGCGCCAGGTCGTGCTCGCCAACTGGCAGCTGTACACCAACGAGGAGGACGTGTGTCCAGACAGGGAGCCTCCAAAGCTGTCCCAACTCGTTGCCATTGCCAACATTCGCCCCTTCCTCCCTTCTGTCTCCACCGAAGCAGAGAGCCACGCCACCATCACCACCGCGAGTCTGACGAGCTCGTGTGCGTGCACCACCATGCCATTTCCAAATTGGCTTGGCCAAAACCTCCGCCACGACCTCCTCTACACGCTGCATCCCTTAGCTGAGTCGGCCGAGCCCCGGGTAGAGCGGAAAAGGTCCCTTCTTCTCCACCGCCCTGCTCGGAGCGTCGCCGAGCTTCTCCACCGCCGTGGCTATGCCACTATGGCCTTCCTCTCGCCTAGCTATCGGGTTCATCGAGTTAATAGAGTGACGTAGAGTTGGTAGGTCCCGAGGTTTGCCTCAATCGGGGTCGTTTTCATCATCGACGACGGGAGCCGAGCACCGCCGTCCGCCTGAGCCGTCGGTGAGCGTGCTCCGGTGAAGTTGAGTTGGGGAAAATGGTGTGCTGAGGTACGGGGTGACACGGAGAGCGTGATGGAGCGCTCGTCTTCATCGGAAGGGTCATCGGCGGCGAGGAAACGCCGATCGGAGCTCCTCCCCTGCTCTGCGTGTGCATGACGGGCGGGGCCCCCGCGTCAGCGCTAGGCTCTTCCCGCCTGGGCTCGCTGGGCCGCCATGGGCCGAGCTGGACTTTCGGGGCAGCCCAGTAGCTGAATAAGGGGCGGGTTAGGGTTCCGGTTTTGTTTTATTTTTATTCTTTTTCACAGATTTGTGTATAGATTCAAAAATACGTATCTCATGATTAATAGATCCAAATGATGTGGTTCCAATTTTATTGGGTTCCTAGTAATGTCTACTTTACTTAGAAAATATAATATGGGGTATGTTGGTTAATAATTTCTGAAGTTTGTAATTAATTTTGCTATGCCTCTATTTAACTATGTGATTTTTGTAGTTTTTGTATCTCCCTGTGTAGTCATCCAATTGCCATGATTTTTTTGTGAGATGCTAAGTATGCTATAAAGATGCTATAATTAAATTTTCAGCCTTTTTGAATGTTATTTGCTCCAGTTATAAAATTTTTTATAGGCTTTATTAGCACTTATCTTTTTGTTATTTTGTTATCTCCTAATCTACTTGTCAAATTGAGGTGAAACTTTTATGGTAGCCTCTTGTTAGCATGTAATTGCCTCTATAATTTTATTATAATTTTTTTAGTACATTTTATATGTGATGCCATTTATACTTATGCACTCTAAATAAATAGAAAAGGGTGATTAGATAAATGTTTATGCTAGTGCCATGACTTGATTTGGTGTTACTTAAACATGATCTAACTATTAGTGAAGTTGGGTAGGTCATTTGTGATGTTCTCAACATCACTTAATATTTAATTGTACCAATCTACCTTTCCGGGACAGATTTGGTGGTTAAGCAAATTAGGCTTTGTTAATGATGTTTTTATGCTTGGTGATCTATAGCAAAGTTGTTGAGAACTTCATGAACTAGTTGCTGATAAATTTTGGTAGCATTTGGACTTATAGTTTAGAAATGGCAGCCATTCTAAGCTGGATTCAGTTTTGGGAGTGCTCTCTGTATTTTAGAACAGATTCTGTACATGTGCTATTTTGACTTGGTAAGTGATGAAATCATGCTTAGATGTTTATAAATTAAATATAGACAATTTCATGAGCTTTCCAGAATGTCCTCTTGCAAGTCATTTGAATTTGTAGAACTCCAGTTGTGAGTTTTCTTAGCTACTGTTGATAATATGTTGGAAATACGAAATTTCTGGGATCTTGTTATGTGTGTGTTTAGTCTTAACTTTGTGATACTTAGTGGTTTCTTAGGGATGTTCAAACATGTTAATACCAGAAAGGAAATTTGCACCTAAGCTTGAAGTGATTTGAATAGAGCACCACATGACTTGGTTTTGTGCTCATGATGTTGCAATATCATTACATTCATCTTCACCTCATTCATGCATGTCATAAATCATCGTGTCATCCTTGATGCATACATGAAATTCATTGGGTGCATATACATGCAATAGGTGTGCCGAGAATCGTGTTGCAAGCGAAGTCCCGTTGGGCGTGGAACCCGAAGTTGAAGTCCGTTCGGGAGCCGGAGGTCCAGTCCGGCGAAGCCGGAGAAGACGTGGGAGCCATTCTTGAAGCCGACCCTTGATCTATCTTCTTTCGGTTAAGGCAAGCCCCGGAGCATTATAAGCCTCCTACTTTCAAAGTAGTTATCTATATCTATGTGTTGTATTTGTATTGTTGCATTACGTTATAGGAATTGATTGAAAACCCTTGCTGCATTGATAACACTTCTTGTCCAGCAATTCGAACCTTGAATCCTATGTAGACAGGATCGTATCTATGCTTAGCCCTACTGAATTAGACCGGTAGAAGTCGGGTGATTTCCTGTCACCTGCGAGATATAGGGCTTTATTAGGTCATGGTTAGATATATTTGCTATCGTGGAAATGAACCATGTGTTAATGAAATGAAATGAGACTGGGCGGGATGATGATAGTGAAGCAGCAAGGCATGGAGGTCTTGGGTGTGGATCTATCCCCGTCTGTGTCTGTTAAGGACCAAGACTTGGTGCCTTCTATGTCATTTTGAACGCATGCCTAACATTTAGTTGGCCGGCCTGAGGTTGCTGACCGTGAAGCCTAGTAGCTCAACTCAGGCTGCGAAGTCGAAAAGTGAAAGTCGCCTCGGAAGGGAGCCAGAGGGTCCAAGGGCAGGTCAGTTAAAAGTCCTGAGCACCCTGGCCACTGGTATCCCCGAGAATGCGGCGCTGTTCGAGCCCACCCTAAGTTGTACCAAAGGTTATCTACGGCTGCCTTTAGCGGGGTTTGCCGAGGGAGTGTCAGGAATACCGCCCTCAGCTGAGTTGGAATCAATTCGAGTCACCGTCTCTCCTAAATAGTGAGAAACTTTACTGGCTATTTCTAGCAGAGATACACTAATTATAATGATGGTTTAGAATTGATGATAATGATGATGATGGCCTTATTATACCTACTATGTTTAATATTGTTTGATCCTAATAAAGTGAGTGCTTTAGTACAGGTGTTAATCTAGTTATCAGGTTAATGATGATCAACTTGATACTTATGCATATATTGGTTACTTATCTGTATTAAGCTTTTTTGCAATTGAGTCAAGCTAGCCCACTTTTTAAAGCCTTGCATACTCCTTGGTGTCATCTTTGTTTCTGGTTTTTGTCGGGTAAGTCTAGCTGAGTACCTTCTCGTACTCAGGGTTTATTCCCACCTGTTGTAGGTAGCAGATTCGTACTTGTTGCTGCAAGTATTGTCTTCGCCTTGTGGGCATGAAGACTAGACCATATGGGCGTGGTCTCTATAGTATCTCTTCTGGTATGCTTTTGCAGGATGGGACTTTGTACTGGCAGTATTTGAATTTAAATGGTTTTAGAAATTATGTTACTTCCGCTAATCTTAACTTTGGTTTTGTAATAAATTATTCGTACTCCGATGTATGAGAGCTAATTATGAACTGTTGTAACAAGTGCTGTGTTATGTTGAATCACTACGATCTTGGCTCGTTATGGTTTGGTTTGAAATCCCTCATGATTTCATGGACTACCAGAGTTATATGGGCTCAAGTGTGAGAATTTGATCGCTTCGGCGATTGTTTTTGGACTTGTGCTCTTATAATTTGGACGGTTCCGTGACAGCCCATATCATCACCTATGGGAATTTGAGTAGCTTTGTGCATGCCTAACCATTTTAGGCATGTCACATGAAACTCTTCGGTGGAAGTTGTTTCCCTTCTCTCTTGATGAGAGGGCAAAACAATGGTATGCCCATAACGTAGGGAAGGTAAAAGGAGATTGGGAAGAATTGAGGAACATATTCTATCTCGTGTTCTTCCCTATATCTCGAATCGCTTCCCTGTGACAGGATATTCTCAATTTCCAACAAAAAGAGAAGGAAACCATAGGTGCAGCTTGGGCTAGATTTTCACTCCTAGCACACTCTGACCTAGACTTGTCTATACCAAACCATGTGCTGTTACAACATTTTTGGTTAGGTCTTAGCAAGGAATTTGCCCTACAGCTTGATATCGCTGTTGGAGGTTTGTTCAACCATAAAACCATAGCAGAAGGGGAAGCGTTACTAGATCGCATTCTAGAGAACACTCCTCCCCTAGAACCCCTTCGGGTAGAGCCGAAATCAAGCCATGAGGAAGTCTCTTCGGCTGAGCTTGAACCCATAGCTCCCATTCAGAGACCCTCACCCAAATCGGAAACTCCAGAGGAAGCTTTCCAACCTTCAGAATTTCCATTTTTCGATGATGAATTTCATGAAGATTTCAAAAATACCTCGAAATACCCATACCAAAAGATACCACTAGTTCCTATCACTCCCCATGACCCTTTAGACGAAGAGTTCCATAGGGAATGCATTAGGGAGTTGACTTCTATCCTAAGCAGCGAATGGGTAGAAGAAGCAGAGCTTTCTTCTGAAGAAGTTCAGATTCACACCCCTTCTTTAACCATCCAATGCCAAATCTACAGAACCACGGTGGACGTGCTTTACAATCCTACAATCAGAGCAAACCTCATGTCCACATCTTTCGCACACACATATTTAGGTGCTGAACCCCTTGCTCTGACAAACAAATCTCTTAGGGTTGTCCCACGCTCCAACCTAGAAGGATGTGGGATCCTGCACAATGTAACAGTGCATCCTGATAATGTTGAAATGGCCCTTGATTTCCATGTCTTTGACATACAAGATTTCAAAATCATGATAGGGCATCCCCTAGAAAAACTCTTCATAGAGCCACCCACATCAGGGGACCTAGACATAAAGTTGGGGAGAGGCACATTTTCCATTCCTATCACTCGAGCCAAAAACTCGGTGGCAGAATCTCTCCCCTATCTACAACTGTCAGAGGAGGCCATGTCCGTTTCACCCTTTGAAACACCCGACTCAGCCTTAGAGAAAGATGCCAAACTCTTCATTGAAGAGAAGGATGACTTAGGTGAGACCATTGATCTTCCCAAGGAGGAAGTACCGGCACGGCCTCCGATTGAACTTAAACCCCCTACCCACTGGCCTACGTTATACTTTTATTAATGGCGACACCAAAACTCCTGTAATCATTAGTGATAAGCTTTCTGATGAGGAGACAACCAAACTCATCACCATCTTAGAGAAACAAAGGCCAGTTTTTGGGTATCCTCTTCAAGATCTTAAGAGGATAAGTCTAACACTTTGCACCCATCACATTCCAATAAATTCCTCTAGCACACCATCTAGAGAACCTCAGCGAAGGCTGAATAATGCGATGAGGGAAGTCATGAAGAAGGAAGTCCTCAAACTTCTTAATGTCGAGATTATTTATCATGTACCACATAATGACTGGGTTAGTCCCGTCCAAGTGGTACTAAAAAAAGAATGAATGACGGTCGTTGAAAATAATAAAAATGAGATGATCCCACAACGAACAGTCATGGGGTGGAGGATGTGTATAGATTACCGAAAACTCAACTCAGCTACAAAGACAGATCACTTCCCGTTGGCTTTCATTGATGAAATGTTAGAGCGGTTGGCGAAGCACTCTTTCTTCTATTTCCTTGATGGGTATTCGGGGTATCATCATATTCCTATCCACCCTAATGATCAAAGCAAGACTACATTCACTTGCTCGTATGGAACGTATGCGTATAGATGAATGTCGTTTGGGTTGTGCAATGCACCAGCTTCGTTCCAACAGTGTATGATGTCTATTTTCTCAGACATGATTGAAGAAATCATGGAAGTTTTCATGGATAATTTTTCGGTCTATGGAAAAACTTTCGATCATTGTCTTTAGAATTTGGACAAAGTCTTGCAACGATGCTAAGAGAAGGACAAGGTACTTAACTGGGAAAAGTGCCATTTCATGGTTTGAGAAGGCATCGTCCTTGGGCACCTTGTGTCCAAAACGGGGATCGAGGTAGACAAAGCTAAGATTGAGGTTATCAAGCAACTACCACCCCCTGTGAACGTGAAAGGAATCCGTCGCTTCCTAGGTCATGCAGGGTTCTACAGATGTTTCATTAAAGACTTCTCGCACATCTCTAGACCCCTCATGAACCTACTAGCAAAGGATGCACCTTTTGAGTTCATAGATGTGTGTTTAAATGCTTTTCACACTCTCAAGAAACTCATCTCAGCGCCAATCAACCAACCTCCCGATTGGTCACTGCAGTTCGAGATAATGTGTGATGCCAGTGACTATGTTGTTGGTGCGGTCCTTGGCCAAACCAAAGATAAGAAGCATCACGCGATCGCATATGCTAGCAAAACACTGACTAGAGCACAACATAACTATGCCACCACCAAAAAAGAGCTGCTAGCAGTTGTTTTTGCTGTAGATAAGTTTAGGTCTTACTTGGTAGGAGCAAAAGTTATCATTTACACTGATCATGTTGCATATCATTTGTCGCATATGCAAGTCACTAACATGCAGGAGCTACCAATAAATGACTTCCTACATGATGACATGCTACTAAAGGTGACGGATTCCAACCCATGGTACGTGAACATCGTAAACTTCATGGTCGCAAGATACGTACCACTGGGGAAAAATAAGAAAAAGCTGCAAGCCAAGAGCAGACGTCACCTTTAGGATGACCCATACCTATACAGGGTGTGCTCTGATGGCCTATTGAGGAGGTGCGTGCCAACGGTGGAAGGAATACAAATCATTGAGAAATGCCATGCAGCACCATACGGAGGCCATTACGAAGTATTCCGCACACAAGCCAAAATCTGGCAGTGTGGGTTCTTCTGGCCTACGATGTATGAAGACACCAAAGAATTCATTCGAAGGTGTCAGAAATGCTAGCTGCATGGGAGCATCACCGCTCGCAACGCAATACCCCTACACTACAACCTTCAAATAGAGATATTTGATGTTTGGGGCATTGACTTCATGGGACCATTCCCAAAATCCCATGACAGCAAATACATCCTGATAGCCGTTGACTATGTATCCAAATGGGTGGAGGCCTTACCATGCAAAGCTGCTAACGCCAAGCATGCCCGAAGGATGTTCCATGAAGTGATCTTCCCTCGCTTCGGAACACCCAAGATGGTCATAAGTGACGGAGGGTCTCACTTCATTGATAAGACCTTCTAAAACTTCTTGAAGGAGCTTGGATCAAGGCACAACATAGCCACACCCTATCATCCTCAAACAAGCAGTCAGATAGAGACGTCGAACAAACAGATCAAAAACATCCTGCAGAAAACGGTCAATGAGATGGGGAAAGGCTGGACGGACAAGCTACCTGATGCACTTTGGGCATACAAGACAACTTACAAAACCCCCATCGACATGTCACCCTACCAACTCGTTTATGGGAAAAGTTGCCACTTACCAGTCGAGCTAGAGCATAGAGCTCACTAGGCAATAAAGAGCTGGAACATGGACGTAAAACTAGCCGACAAAAACTGACAAAAGCAAATCGCCGAGCTAGAAGAATGGAGGGAGAAGGCTTACCATAGTGCCAAGATTTACAAAGAAAGAACTAAAAAATGGCACGATCACCGGATCAAGCAAAAAGAGTTCAAGGAAGGAGACAAAGTTCTATTCAACTCCAAGGTCAAGCTTTTCGGTGAAGGAAAACTCCGAAGCAAATGGAAAGGGCCGTATACCGTCATCAACACATCATCACATGGCGCGATCACAATTCAAGATGACGAAGGTAATGCTTTTAAGGTAAACGGTCAACGATTAAAAGTTTTATTGGAGCCTTCATATAATCCCAAAGAAAAGATAGATGTAATAAAATTAATTGCTTTTAACAAATTTCTCAACTCAAAATAAGCACATCTCAAATTCAATAAAGATTATTAGTAGAATTGTTGTCTACAATTGTTTTTTTGTTGTTTACAAATAAGACAGGTACAAAAACAAGTGTGGGGGAGAACCACACTCATCTCCGACTCAGTTACACAAAAGACTGTCAAATTCAAATTCGGTTTGTGCAACTCTCCCTCATTCCATATTTCAATAGAAGCTTTAAAACTGAACAAATTTAAAATAAAGTAAAAAGAAAATGCTCCATCTCCATATCTTCCTATGATTAAAAAGTTTGCATACTTTTAATTCCTTGCTAATATTCCTAAAGACTTGTGAACACTTTTTTATAGGGAACCCATTGTATCTAAGTAATTGACGAATGAGATATAGTAGGATGACATGACTCTTGCTCATTCTTGCAAAGTACTTGGGATTTATTTACAAAACCAATAAAAATTCAAATAGCATGTTCCTTGAATGACATTCAAATACCTACCAAGGTCATATATGATCATACATGACAAAAACCTTCCATATATGCCTCTTACTTTGTGTTGAGTTTGGTAAAGTTTTGTGACCCCTGTTGAGAGATGTTTCATGCTCCCAAGATCAAAACTCACATACATACCATAAATAAACAGCTATTCCTACACTGGGAATATGCTAAAACATATTTTTCATCACCAAAATAAAAACTCCATACTCTAAAATATGATCTCTCTAGCATATTTGTAAAAAGAGACAACAAGGCTATGCAAAAGTGTTGAAAAAAGAATGGGACACATGAAGGTCCCAAAAGCATTCAAAAAAAGAAAAAAATGATGAGCACGTGAAGGCTCATAGAGAAAAAAGATAGCCATGTCTCAAAAATATAAGCTAGAAAAAAGAGATCACGTCAAAAAGAGGAGTGTTTCCACCAAAAATTCCATCAAAAATATAAGCTAGAAAAAAGAATGGGACTCTGATGAAGATGTGTGTGCATTTCCGCTTGATTACTCGATGTAATAGGTGCGTTAACCAGTGTTGTAAAGCCTTGTAACTTATAATTCTACGGTGTATGACTATGATAGCAGCTGATAATTGATAATGTGATGAATTACTCTCATGATCTACTACATTATAAATCATATCTGTGGATTTTTCCTTCGAGGAAAATCGAGATTGTTTCACTAACGAACGCCTGACCAAGGTGTGTCGGTTGCATATCCGTGAAGACAACATGCTGATCATTTACCAGAAAATCCGAAACAACATCTCTGATGGCCTGGAAGGTTACCTGCTGCTCAGGCATTGGATGGATGGGGACGATGGCAAGATCATGATGCTTGGCACGCGGACACATCAGAACCACCCGCTCCATGGGCTTGCACGCTTGGACATCAATGCGGTGCAGGCACTCAGGGATGAAAGGCGCCGGATTCGCGCGAAAATACGCCATTGATGATGCTTCTTCAAGATGATCAGGAACGCTACTGGAATGTGAACAGGGGTTTTTTTGAGGAACAGCGCAATCCTCACTATGCTTTGGGGAGCTTGGGGGTCCCAATGTATAGTACGGGAAGGCCAAGGGGTACCTGAGAAATCTGCAAAGTCCAGAAACCGTGGAGGTGAAGATGGGCCCGCTGTCATACAGGCAGGGTTGAACCATTTGGAGTGATAAAAAACCGGGCCGAAATCCCTCGCAAAATTATCCAAGGGACGCCCGTTCACACGTCTCTGCAGATTCTCCCAGTTTGCACGGCAGGAGGCTGCAACATGGCCCCACCCAAAACAATTATCACATTTAATTGGAGCCATGCATGCGCACCTTGAGTGACAGGAAGAATGACAGCGCCGGCATAGCACAGAGACCGAAGAGGAGGGATCAACTGAACCCTTGGAAGCAACATTTAAGGATCCCAAATTCAAATCTAAGTTGAGCTCAGACTGTTCAGCACTCTGCCGTTGCAAAACCTGTTCAGTGCCCTGTCTCTGAAACACTACTGAAGAACTTGAACGGAACTGATTGAACTGCATAGGATGACCAGGAGGCTTCACAGGAAGCCTAGAATCCCAACTCAAGCGATCAAACAATGAAATTCTTGGGAAAGAAAGGCGATCAAAGACTGATTTGCGCTGGGCCATGGGCGCGGCCTTCTGTCGAACAGGCGGCAAGCGAACTGGAACTCTATTAGCTCCAGTAAGAACAGCAGCAGCTGGCTTCTTAACAACATCAGCAAACGAAGATTTCTTCCCAACTTCAAACCAAGGAAAGACCGGCAGATTACTTGAAAAGGAGCGAGCAGAGGCCAAGCCAGCCTCATTGAAGAGATGAAAGGTAAGCTCAAGCTCATCACAGATAAACTTTCTAATTCTGTAAACTTCAAAACCAATAGCCTTGGACGAGACAACGAAGAGGAAAATCCTGTCCTCACCATTACCAGGGACAACCTAACATGAGGCGCTCCTGCTGGGCTCCCCTCCCCCCAACGCTAGGGCGACCCCAGTGGCCTAGGCGGCCGCTGCCGGCGTGCCCCCTCCCCCCTCCTCCTCTGGTGAGTCCCCCTCTCCTCTCCTCCCCTCCGACCAGTCATGGCCACCTCTCCTGAGCTGCCTTCGCTAGCATTGGCGGCGGGGGGGGGGGGGGTGAGTTCTCTTTCATTCTTGGCAATTTTTGGGAGGGCTGTGGTCTCCGGTGAGCCGTCTCCTGGCGCCTTCTCGTTGTTCGTTGCTCTTGGTAGATGCCGTTTTCGGCTAGATGAAAACTTTGTTGCTAGCACTCTTAGTGCTGTTCTGGGTGGCCCTGCGGAACATTTTCATATAACTTTGTAGTTGAAAACTTTTTCATTTAAAATAATCTTGTTAAGGAAAACTGCGTTTAGATTTCTCATATTTGAAATTTGAATTTTTCAAACGACCTCGAATGGAGGAAACAACAAAAACAAAAGTTGTAGATCTCAAAAGTTATAAAACTTTGTAGTTGATAACTTTTTTATTTGAAATCACCTAGTTGAGGATGATTACTTCTAAATTTCCAACATTTGAAATTCAAAAATTTCAAACGGACTCCGATGGAGAAACAACCAAAACAAAAGTTGTAGATCCCAAAAAGTGGAACTTTATAGTGACAACTTTTTCATTTGATTTCGTTTAGAGTCCCAAACACTTATTTCAAGTTCGGTTAAACATAATATGAGTAGAAAGTGTTGGTTTGATCTCCACCATACTTGGCCCAACGGCCAGGTGTGGGCCCTTGATCACGTGTCCTGATCGGGGACGCCCAGCCCAATGAAGTGGCTGGTGGGCCCCCGTCGCGCAGTGCCATAAATAGGGGGTGGGGGCTAGTGGTTAGGGTCACGAGGTTCACTTCACTGCCGCCACCCTACTGTCCTAACCCTAAGCCGATCCCGAGGGCGCACTGCCAGCGGCGGAAAGCCCCACCGGTCTCCACCGGCGTCCGCACCTACACCAACGCGGGATCACCTCGTCGGACTCCACCATGACAGACGCGAGCTCCTCCGACAACTCCGTTGATGGTCAGTAACCTCAATCACCTTCCTTCCTCTCTCTCTCCCTTTCTCCAGTAAGTGTTCTATGTGATGTTCTACTCGATTCATTCCAAATACCTAAGAACTACCCACTAGATCTACACCTAAACGATCCTAAGGATCTAACATTGGTATCAGAGCCAAGGTTGTTAGCGTGTAGATCTAGATCGGGACTGAGAAAAGAAGCAGAAACGTTTTTCGAATCGGATGAATTTGAAACCCTAACCCTAAAGAATTAGAATGAAAGGAGAAAGAAAAGGGGCAGTTGGCCTACCTACGGCTCACCTGCCGCAATCACCACCGCGCGTCACACGGGTAGAACACCCGCCGTCACGCGGGAAGAACAGATTGGGGTTAGTAGGAAAGGAAAAGAAAAGAAATGAATTTTTGATTCGGATGAACACCCCAAACCCTAAACCTAACACGGAAGGGGAAAGAAAAGAAATATAAGAGTTGATTCAATTGAATCTGATCAAGAAAGAATGAACCCCAAGAACGAAACCCTAACCCTAGCATGGACAAAGAAAGGATGGAGGGGGAGAACTCCTACCCGGGTCCTCTCCCCGCCATCACCGCTGCCATGGGAGGGAAGAAGCCCACCGTTACGCGGGCAGAGCGGGCCTCAACGCCTGCACTAAGCTGAACCATCGACGCGCGGGCTAAGGGCTCAGGGCACCGTCGCGACACCGTTCGATGGTGGCGCGCTCTCCCTCGCGGGGAATGCACACGCCGGCGAAGGGCACCGCGGTAGCGCCAGATCTTCTTTTCCTCCTCCAGTCATCAAGGGCCAGCAACTGCTGTTGCACGGTGCGGCCAAGAGAGTGTGGGGAAAAGAATAGAGAAAGGGTTCGGGGAGCCGCGAGCGCAATCTCCGGCGGCCACTTCCTCTCCCCACCGCCGGCCGTTGGAGTCGCGGCCGTCGCCGACCACTCGGTGCGTGCTGTGGAGAGAGAAGAGGAGAAAAGAAATGAAACTTAGGGTTTGGGGAGCTATCGGCGGAGGTGTTTTTTGTTCCACCGAGAATCACGAACGGACGTCGGATCGAAGCCTACGACCAGGAATGGATCGGGCCAAAAGAGGCCCAGGCGGGAGGTTCCGGCGCGGCGAATTGCCGGCCCAGGCCCAGGTTGTGGCCTGGGCGTGGGCGCGTGCGAGCGGCGAGGCCGCTGGGCCGACTGCTTTTCTGGGTCGCATGCTGTTGATGCTGATCTACTGGGCTACGCGCAGCAGCAGCGCTAGCTGGGCTTCGGTGAAAAGCGCGCGAAATGGCGCGATGGGCCGTGGGCCGCACTGCTGTGGCCGGGCCAAAATGAACAGAAAAGAAAAGAATCAAGTTCATGAATTTTTGTTTTATTATTTGAGAAGAAAATTGTAATGAATTTTGACAAGTTTGAAGGTTACATCTCTACTCAAATTTGAACCAACGCGATAATTTGTCTAGAGAGTACCTGAGTATGAAAAATGCTTCTGAATAAGAATTATTTTAAGAATTTTAATTAATGTTTCCGCTGCAAAGAAAAAGAATATTGTCTTCTCATTAAATCCGAACCAACGGGAGGATTTAATTTGAAGAGCAGTTAGAGTTATTCAGAAAATGATGAAAAATTTATCCTCTAATTAAGATTGGAACCAACGAGAAAATTTTAATTAGAGGGATATTCACATTATGATTTAAGTGAAATTATGATATTGTTATTTTCTGACCAACTTTGATGATAACAATATTATAAGCTTATTTATGAGTTTGAGGTTGAAATTTAAATATCTGATAAATTATGCATCAAAGTGAGCAATTTTCAGAGAATAGATAAAGATCAAGAAATGCTCATGAAATAGAAAGATTATTTTCCGCTGCAATGATGATGATGATCTTCCAATTAAATTCGAACCAACGGGAGAATTTAATTTGAAGAGAGTTAATGATTATTGAGTTGTTCCATATGTTAATTCCATTTATACCCAACGGTGATGTGGAATTAATGTACAAGAATATTGTATTCATGATGTTGCTAATTTTAGCAAAAGTTATTGATAGAAAATTTTATAAGTTCTATCTATGAGTTTTATGCATTTATTCTATTTCTGCCCAACGGTGATATAGAATTAACGTAGAAGAAAGTTGTTTTGTTCTATATCTGCCCAACGGTGATATAGAATAGAACATAAAGAAATCAGAGTTTAATGTTGATAACTATTGTTGAATAATTTTTAGACAAAGATCTTCATGCTTTCGTTCTTGAAGGCAGAAAAGAAAGAGAAAAGAAAAGCACTGGGTACTTGTGACTCAGATGATGAAAAGCCTAAGCACAAATTGTGTATATGAAAGTAGGCCATTGCATGAGAAATTGTGTCCTCTTTAAGAGTGGCTTGAAAAGAAATAATTTTTGAAGATTTCAGGGATATTGATCCAAGAAAGAAATAGAACAATAAGAGTTTAGTTTAAGAAATATCTTTTATGTACCCTCTATGAAAAATAATTTAATTTTCAGTTTTTATCATCATGATATGAATTATAATGAATGACATGCATGTTTAATTTGACCAACGTCGGATTAAGCATGTGCATTAAAGAATATCGAATTTATTCCTGAATTTTGATGACTGAATATGAGCCAATCCTGGCATTTATGTCTCTACAAGAGAATTGTCTCGCATGGCTGTATAAAATTTAAGAAAATACCCGTGTTGTGGGGTAAAGTTGGCATAGCACTTGTCCTGCATGGCAGGAGAAAGTGAGATAACCATGTGTATCCCGCACAGGGAGAGAAGTTTAGGGTGACTCTTATGCTATCCTAGTATGAATTTAAGAACAAAAGGAAGTTGAAAACGAACCTCATGATAAGAATGACATGCAAGCATGAATTGCAGAAGTATTGATGAAAGGACTCTGTTGAGTTTCTGATGTGAAATGAGGAAAAAGTACTCCTATACGAATTAAGAAATAATTTCATCTTCCATGATGTAATCATGTGGATGAAGTTAGTGATCTAAGTTTCCTCACTCACAAGAGTTATGAAGGTTTCGAAATTGTGGCAAAGAAGTTTGTTCCACATTTTGAGGGGGAGGATTGTGACATGAATTGAGAAAGATAGAAAGACAATTGAAAGAAACTCAGAAAGATAATTGAAAGATATTTCCCATTATATGTTTTGCATTTAAAGAAAAAGTGATCTATAAAAGATGAAGGTGATCGTTGAGGGAGTACTAAATTCCTGAACCTTTTACAGTTCGACAGGAAGATAGCAATGAGACTAAGAATACTAAGACGGTGCTTAAAGCACCAAATGAGATAGATTTTAACAAGATAAACCCAAAATAAGAAAGATTGAAAATACACTATCCTCACAAAAGATGGTGTAATCTGGGGGAGTATGGTATGAAAAGATCTACGACTTGAAGAGAAGTGGGACGAGTGCCTACTTCAATGACTCAAAATCGACGAATGCTCAACACCATGTTGATGTTGTATGACTCATACAACACATGTTGTTAGCCCTTCAAGAAGATGAATAAGAAAACGAGGATCTTGTTATACAGGACCCTATAGAATCGATTGGCGTTGAAAGAGCAACAACAACCCTATGTGAAAGAAGTGCCATTAGCTAAAGACCTGAAAGTCTCAGAGAATCAGATATTTTGTTGATGACTATAAGTTATATATTGATGAAGAAATTCAAATAGAGGGTGATCCCATCTCATTTGAAGAAACCATGAGAGGCGTTAACATGTCTAAATGGTAAGAAGCCAAGGAAATTAAAATAAAATTGATGAATACCAACGAAGTTTGAGAAATAGAAGCAGTTCCTAATGGAGCCAAAAAAGTAGGCTGTAAAGGGTCTACAAGACGAAATGTGACTCCAAAGAGAACATAAGATATAAAGCACAACATGAATCGAAAGATTTTACGCAAAGAGAATGAATAGATTACAATGAGTGCTAGTGGCACATCATGATCTGAGATGAAGGTAAAGATAACATTTCCTAATGAGATTTGTATGAAAATGATTACATGGCACAACCTAAAGGTTTTGTTGTGGAAAGAAAGAACGAAAGGGATGCCACATGTAGAAATATTTTATGAACTAGAGCAAGTCTCTAAATAGTGGCATTTCAAGTTGAAAGGTCAACAAGAAATTTTGGGTTAAAGAGAATAAGAGGACTATTGCATCTGTACAAAGTTATAGAATGGGAAATTTATTTCCTAATCCTGTATATGTGGATGACACCTTACTTGCTAGTAGTGATGTCAATCTACTATATGTGAAGAAGTTCTTGTCCTCGAGACTCAATAAGAATGTTCTCGGTGAAATGACTCTCGTTATAAGAATTGAAATTCACCGAGACAGATGAAAAGGGTATTAGGATTATCACAAAGGCATGCTTACAAAAGATTGTAAAGAAACAAAGTATGCATGCAAGTGAACCTACGCCTGTTCATATAGTCAAGGGTAATAATTTTGAGAATTCTAACGTTACAAGAACCGAAATGAAATTGATGAAATAAATATGGATCCATATGCTTCAGCTGTTGGAAGCTTAATGAGTGCACAACTATGATATTACAGTTAATGAGTGCACAAGTATGATATTACCCTGACATAGTTCATTTATCCGGGATGTTTTGGCAGAAAGTCCAGTCCAGATATAGATCACTGGAATGGAGTTGAGAATGTCTTGCAATTGAGCAAAGATTTAATAAGCCTCATGATGACTAAGAAAGAACAAGTACTCTCAAATGGTTGTGGGTACAAGAATGTTGAATTTCGGCGAGATGTTTAGTGAAACCCACATAGTAGCTAACACTCGCAGTTGGAGTTTTATTGTGGAAAAGCTCCAAAGAAACAGTTGTGGTGTCATCAATGATGCATACCTATAGTACAGCTTATTATGAGGCTTATAGGACAGGCGAAATGGTTAACTTATACCCAGAATTAGTAATGGTATACAACAGCAATTTCTATTTAAAATGATTGACTCCTATGACAACGGGTCAAGTGTGCTGCCAAACACGTTGACATGAAGTTAGACGTTGTGAAGGAGAAAGTCCAGAATTTTTTAAAAGCTTTTCGAATGCATAAGTAAAAGCAAGTACTTGCAGATCCGCTTATAAAGGCTTACCACCCAGTGTATTCTGAGAATGCACAGTCGACATGGGTTTATGGTATAGTCTATGATTTCCGGACAATAAAGGGCCCAAAAGAAAGTATCATTTCAAAATGGAGAAGTGCATTGTGGCTGTTAGTCTAGCGGCACTAATTGCTATGACGATGGGACAGTTCTATGCACTAATCTATGATGAAATAGGAAAGACGGAAGAAAATATGAATTGAAATTTTTGAGTAAGAAATTAAAGAACGAAGAAAGTGATGAGAGATCAAGGGGGAGAATGTTGGTTTGATCTCCACCATACTTGGCCCAACGGCCAGGTGTGGGCCCTTGATCACGTGTCCTGATCGGGGACGCCCAGCCCAATGAAGTGGCTGGTGGGCCCCCGTCGCGCAGTGCAATAAATAGGGGGTGGGGGCTAGTGGTTAGGGTCACGAGGTTCACTTCACTGCCGCCACCCTACTATCCTAACCCTAAGCCGATCCCGAGGGCGCACTGCCAGCGGCGGGAAGCCCCACCGGTCTCCACCGGCGTCCGCACCTACACCAACGCGGGATCACCTCGTCGGACTCCACCATGACAGACGCGAGCTCCTCCGACAACTCCTTTGATGGTCAGTAACCTCAATCACCTTCCTTCCTCTCTCTCTCCCTTTCTCCAGTAAGTGTTCTATGTGATGTTCTACTCGATTCATTCCAAATACCTAAGAACTACCCACTGGATCTACACCTAAACGATCCTAAGGATCTAACAGAAAGAATATCTAATATAGACATAAGTGAGTGTTGGTTGGAGTGGTTAGAGGGGAAAACATGTGTGATTAAGGTTGTGGGTTCAAATCTTAGTGGCCATGAAGCAATTGTTTTTTGCACGAAAAATCATGCGACTTGTGATTTAAGATTTAAAATAAAAAATTACTATTTTTTTGCCTAGATTTGGGATTTCGAAAAAATAAATTTGTAGGAGCGGCTCGTCAACTTTTTAGGGGTGGCTTAGTAACCTCCCCTACAAACCAGTGATATACAGAGGCGCGTGCGTAGGGACACCTGGGCAAACCGCCCCTACATGAGCCGCCTCTATAAATCCTGTAGTGTGTAGTAGCGGCTGAAATATAGAACCAACGTTTTTCAATATTGTTTTAAGCATCCAACACGCTGTGGACAGTCCTAGAAAACCATGCCCACTACATGTTCCTCCCACGTGCAAAGGCATGTTTTGCTGAGTCCAAGGGGAAAAAAATTCTCCCACCACTCCGCCTACTCTTCGTTCCACACTACTACACCACTACTTAGGACCATGGCAACAACTTGTGTCCTTTTCTACATGGCTGTTTCTTTCGAATGGTTCATTGTAGCTAGCAGCTACTTTACGATTACTCAATATTTCCTGTGGACGTACGGTAGTAAATTCTTTGCAAATAAAATTGGAGCCAGTATCAATAATTCTAACTTTTTAGCAAAGAAATCTATACAGTACAGTATCATGGAATGATCATGTCGAACCTCAATCATGTCAAGTTCCATCATGGGTGCACATGAAGTATGTCAGGGTGCATAATATACTCAACTATTTAGGTTTCTTTTACTGAAAGTTGTTACATGAATTCAAGTCCTTGACTCCATCAGGATGAGTGTTTCATTTTCGTCTAATAATTTTGGCACAGAAAATCCGTACGGGGCAATATATTGGAATAATGGTGATTATTGTTTAGTGGAAACTGGAAACTTTTCGGTGGCACATATAATGAACGTACATGTAAATATAGCATATATTTTTTTCAAGACTTGTTAATTGCTCCAGGTGAAAACGAGTCGATTTGGTTAAGTGCATGCATGCACAGAGGAGATAAATATTATTAGAATGCGATTTTATGTTTATGGGTATTTATTTACAGCAAAAAGTCTTATGAGGTATATCAAAGCGATATTTAGATACCATTGACTGCAAAGAGACTAGAGGAGCTTTGATTTGAACATGGGGAGCCCATTTTTCTAGAAAAAAGTAGAGTACATACACGCGTGTGCGTTCAGTGGTACAACGCATTTTCGCACACCGGAGGTTAGAGCCTCCCAATCTCTTTCTTTGCATGTTTATGGACACGCACGTGTATACGCGCGTGCTGGTGTGAGTGTGGAGTGTGTGAGTTGTGTGCGCCCTATTGTACCCTCTCAAAACAAATTAGGCAAATTTGGACGAAGTACGCAAAATCTAGTGCAAAATGACCTAGCCGGTTATATATTGTTCACGGTCTAACGACACTTCAAACCGGCCCAGGCCAGTTTTCTCAGCCTGGCCGTGTGGCCTATGGAACCGGTTTCGGCTGTCCAAGTTCAGGTTTCTTCCAAACTCGACACTAATCTCGTTGGAAATCTGCAGATTGCAACATTGGAAAGTTTCTTACTAGGATAAGACTACGGCTCCATATATCTCAAGGTCCATTGAGGTACCAACCATACACAATTGATAAAAATCAATCTACTACTTTTATCCAACTTTTACCACTCTCAAAACCTGCTATCCAACTGCTCTCTCGATAGGATTCATTGATGTTATCGATTTTAGAGCAACCTCAACATGCCCCTCCCTAATGGGTTTTCTCAAGAGGTGTTTGCGAGCTTTTCTACACTACATAGACGACTTGCTAGTCAGCCTTGCTATTTGGATATCATATATGACAAATTCAAACATAATTTTCGTTGCATAGATGATTTCAAATGAAAAAGTTGTCAACTACAAAGTTGCATAACTTTTCGAGATCCACAATTATTGTTTTGGTTGTTTTCTATCCAAGATCCTTCCCTACCATTACCACTACACTACACACTCACTTGTGACTATAGAGCATATGGATTCGTTTGGTATTAACTCTATAAAATCTTGTGAATAGAATATTTTGGCATCAAAACGACTTAAAATTAAAAAAATTATGAACAAGAAAATTGTAGATCTCATCGAGTACTACAACTTTCATATAAAGTTCATCTTCATCGGACATCATATAAGAAAGTTATGAAGTTTTCGTATAGTCTATCACTGCCGATTCAAGTCAAGAATCAGCAGTGATTGCTGGGTGGTCTATCACTGTCGGTTGAAGCTACGAACCGACAGTGAAGGGTTATTACTGCCGGTTTCAGAGGAGCCGATAGTGAAGGTCATTTTAGTAGTAGTGCATTGTCATTGCACAAGCTGGTCCAAATGACCCTGCAACAATCTCAATATTCGGTTGCAAGGCATCGATATGTTTTCTAATCATATACAAGTTCCATAGTAAGCACGTAAATCTTATGCTAATAAGTTTCATAGAAAGCGTGTGAATCTTACAACTAAGGGGACATCTATATGTTCTTGTAATTATATGTAAGGGTGGTAGTAAGCTTGTCCACTACATGTGCCGCCCACGGGCAACATGCTTTTGCCCATTGGAAGGGGAAAAAAAAAGGTTCTCCTCCCTAAACTTTTTCCCTCGATGGGCTCGTCCACCACGGCACCACTCCACCTACTCTCCCTGCAATAGGAAAATAATGTGCCAATTAATCACGAGTGCGGGGACTTCATCCGTTACCAGTTTGCCCCTATATTACACCATCGAGGGCAAGGAGCATGCGCTTCCACATCAACACCGTACCACTACCAAACCATACCCAGCAAGCAATTGCAACCAGATGTAGCTTGCAGAGTGATCAATCTTAAGAGTCAGTGGGCATGGCCGACCTGGTGTTCGGTGAAGTGGGCAAACTCTCCTCCAAGCTGGTGAAGCTTGCCAAAGACGAGTACAATCTGCAGAGTGGCGTCCGTCATGAAGTCGAGTCCCTCTCAAAGGATCTTGACAGCATGGAAGCCACCCTCTGCAACTTGGGGGTAATACCGTGGAGCCAGCTCAACGAACAGCAGAAGGTCTGGGCAGGGCAACTCAGGGAAGCCTACTGTGACATAGAAGACATTATCGACTCCTTCCATGTGCTTGTCGATGGGGTCCCTCAGCCTGCCGACAATGGCAAGCTGCTAAAAGACTCCTTCAATAAAATCGTCAGCAAGGTGTCGAGCTTCTTTAGTAAGTCCAAGGATCGGCATAATATTGCCATTCAGATCCAGGGCATCAGGAAGAACATCGATGAGATAGCCAAGCGGCGTGACAACAACAATTTCAAAGAGAACCCTGCCATGTCTGCCACAAGAAGCCTTGAAGATCGTCGTGTCTACACTTACCGCAGTTCACATCTGCCTGTTGGCATCAGTGGACCAGTGGATAGACTCATAACCAAGATGTCCTTAGCGGACAAAGAGAAGAAGATGAAGACAGTCTGTATTGTTGGACCTGGAGGACTGGGCAAGACCACCCTTGCTAAAGCCGTGCTTGCTAAGCTTAAGCCAGAATTTGAATGCACGGCTTTTGTTCCAGTTGGAATGAAACCTGACATGAAAAATGTTTTCAAGAGAATGCTGATTGCTCTTGACGAGGAGAGTTACTCTGAATCCACTGTGAATTCCTGGCGTGAGGAAGATATCATGAACGAAATAGAAAACTTCCTCAAGCATAAAAGGTACGTATCGTGCTCCAACCAATGCTATAGACATTATTGTCTCCATGCACTAATAACGATATCTCTGCTCTTTTAGAGGTTTTATTTATGCTCTTTGAAAAGTGATATTTGATTACCTCAAAATGATTTATCTATTGGTTGGGTAACCCTATATCACTATTTCACTGTTCTTGGGTGTGCTGCTCACAGCCGGCAGACCCACCAACGGCGGCACACCATACCAGCTCCACGCCTGCACTTGCAGCAGCGCGGTGGACTCTCTCTCTCTCTCTCTCTCTCTCTCTCTCTCTCTCTCTCTCTCTCTCTCTCTCTCTGGAATGTTCAGGTATGAGCATCATAGCAGGCACTTGAGCTTGCGAACCGTTTGTCTTCAGGCACAGTTAACCGGCTTGGGCAGTACTACAATCTACAGAATAGATCGTTTTTAAGCAGGCTTATGACCGCTTACCACTATTAGTGCCGCTTTTCATACCGCACTAGCTGGTGAGCAACTCCAGCAAGGCCACCCAAATCAGAGCCCCTACTTTTGATTTGGGTGCTCCATTTTTTACTTTCACTCCAGCAGCAAGCACCTATATTTGGGCCCCCAAATATATTTCTGTATACAATGACAACGGTACCCGCTCGTCATTCTCTATTCTATTTCTTCTTCCCCCTTCCTTCTTCCTCCTTCGCGTGAGCAAAGCGCACGCCGCGAGAAGGGCCGAGGAAGGCGCGGTGGGGGAGGTGGTCACCAGTGGAGGTGGATGGTCGGGGCCTGCTCCTGTTGGTGGCAGAGGGAGCTTGCGGGGCGCCCTGCCGCGAGATCCGCAGGTCAGAGGGAGGAGGCCACGCTTGGGGTCAGAGGAGGCTGCGCTCGTCATCTCCATGGAGCGGATGGCTTGGAGGAGGCCATGCACGGGCGCTCGGCGTCTCCACAGCGTGCTTGGCTTCTCCATGGTGTGGACGGCTTGGAGGAGGCCGCGCTCGGGGTCAGAGGGAGGCGCGGTTGGGTCACCAAGGTGGAGGAAGGTGCTCCGCTGCTGGGCGAGGGCGAGCGGGTGCCGTGGTTCCTTTCGAGCGCGGGGGTGAAACCAATGCAATAGCTGGATGTGGGGCGAGGGGTGAGCCCCATTCTCCCTAGGAATGGGGTCTGGAGGGTGGATTTGGGTGCCCACTTCAAATTAGGGACTCTAGTAGGGGCTCTGCTGGAGCTACGTTTTTTTTTGCTTCGACACCCATATTTAGCTATGGAGGCTCTTTTGCTTCGACACCCATATTTAGCTATACAGGCTCAAGGAAGAGCATCTCCGAGAAACACTATAAAATTCATGTTCCATATCTTCATTTAGCTATCCATTTTATAAAAATTCATTCTCCATAATCCAACATATTCCAACAGACTAGCTATATCTCCGAGAGAAAGGAATGGAATTTTGAGCAATGCAAACATGACACTAGTTGTCAGCCTTACGTACACCCAAGATAGCAAGGCAGGCCGGCTAGCGAAATTTAGCTCCCGAGACTCACGAGATAGCATGTCGAATAGGATAGCAATCGTGTTTGCTAGTCTGTTAGAGGCCAGTTTTCTAGAGTTTTAGCTAAAAAATAGTAATAGCAAGTTAGATAACAATTCTGTTGTACATGCTCTAAGGGCCCAACTGGAGTTGGTATTGATAGCCTGTCTTCCTTTGATATATTTGGACTAGTCAACCTTAAGCTACACCACGGCACCACCGACTAACCCAAAGAGAGTAAGAATAACTCCAAGTTGAGAAAAATACATCTATTTTCTCTAAAAACTATACAGGGAAACAAAGGTGAAATATATAAAAAGGATCATACATGCATATTTTCTTCTCACCCTATTTTTCAATTTTTTTTCTCAATCTCCTAAAGTCTCACTTCTCTTAGAGAAAGGGAAGAATGCCTTAATCTCCTTTCTCCACTACGACATTATTTTCCATCACCACTTGATTCTCGCCACCACCTGAGCCAGGGATCTGTCACAGCAGTGCTGGCTGTCCTGCCACCACCCCAAACCCTTTTTCTCCCGTCGGTCCAAACAATCCCCTGCGGCACGGCAACCAGGTCAGGGAACGTGGAGCTCTCGGCGCAGACGACCGACTGGTATTCCAGTTCGCACCGACGGGGAACGTCCACTCGCGCACTCCGAGCGAGCCATTTTCGCGGCTGAAACGAAGCCGCCAAACTCAAGGGAGGCCCACTCGTCATGGAGCAAAATAGAATTGGAGCACGGCCGCGCGGGGCGGCGCCCGATTTTTGGCGCCCCAGACTTTTCCCCTTCCCAGTTCCTAGCCATCTCGCACACTACGCGCCGAGCAGGCGAGCAACATGGACCCTGCCGCACTAGCCACTGCATAGGCCACTATGCTGGTGAGCGGAGAGGACTAGTGGAGATGGGATCTTGGTGAGCTTATGAACAGCCCCGTTGTCATGACATAATACATGTGTAATCTTGAGCCCATTCAACTTGCCTACGAGCTTCCACACTTCCCCACAATGTGTTTCCATGTTGTGGGTAAGGACACGAACTCTCCTTCATGACTTGATTTACCACCAACAACGAATCATCGCAGACCATTGGTTTGGGGTGCCGAGTGAGACAACAATGCCCCAAACCATGGATTAAGGCCTCAAACTCAACAACACTATTGGATGACAAAAAGTGAATTTGCATAACATACTTGAGGTTCCCCTTCTAGAGGAATGAGCACGATACCAACCCATGTGCTTGTGAGCATCTAGGAGCCATCAAAGTACACCAGTCCACTACATGCGGAAAACCCCACATGGCAGAGACTATTTTCTATCCACTTGACCACAAAGTCAGGGACGACTGGGGACATGGTGGCCATGAGGGGAGTACAGATAATGTTAGACATAAGTTCCACCACTTAGCGATCCTTCAAGTAGTATATCGATTCTGGATAGCATGTACGAGCGGGAACAATATCACTACCAAGGATACCTGACCTGCTTTGACTCACCTAGGAGCTCACTAACAAAGTAGACTCAATGTACCTTCTGAATGTGTTCTGTCTTGTCCCACCCAACCACCAAGACTATGCTGACCACTTGAGTTATCATCATTATGTAGAGTAGGAGCTCCTCATCGTACATGGGGGGGAATATACTCTAGGGGTGTGATCAGGAACTATTTCAACCCATAAAAGGTTTGTTGTGCCTTGGGTGTCTACCGGAAACAGTTCAAATTCTTGAGTTGTTTCAAGAATGCCATATGTTTTTTGTCAAGCTATGAGATAAAGTGTTTGAGGCCCACCAAGCACCTGGTAAGCTTCTAGACATCCTTCTTAATTTCTAGGGCCCAATCTTAATGATGGTGTTGATCTTCTCCTGGTTGACCTCGATTCCTTGAAGACAAACAATAAAGTTGAATAGGTTTCCCAATGATATTCAAAAGACACACTTCTCAAGGTTGAAGTTAATGTTGACCCTTGATGGATGGCAAATATCTCGGGTTAAGTCAGTCATGAGAACTCTTTACTTCCAATACTTGATGACCATATCGTCAACATAGCCTTCCATATATATATTTGTGCCGATTTGAGATTTAAGGCAACATTATATACATGTTTGGCATGTATCCCCTATGTTCCTTAGCCCATGATATAATAAAAGGCCTCAAATGGAGTGGTGTATGAATTCTTGATGTAGTCTTTCTCTGCCAAGTTGATTTGATGATCTTGAAAAGTCAGACAAAAGTACCAATGTTTCGGACCCAGATATGGAGTCAACAAACCTAGTCAATGCATGGCAATCTAAATAGATCTTTTGGTTATGCCTTGTTAAGGCTTGTATAAATAATAACGTTCTCATTTTCCCATTCTTCTTGAGTACTAAAATAGGGTATGCATGCTAGATGGGGATGGTACACCTCTTTTATGAAACCAACATCTAAATGGTTATAAATTATCCTTTATTATTTCATATCGTGACAAACCTAATGCAGGCGCTGTTTACTATATTAGCTTCCATTTGGGCTTGTGACAGACACTAATGCACCGAGACCTTGTTGCATAGTGGGGGTGTGGCGACTCCTTGTGGAACTTGGTCTAGACGCACGTCCTGACATTGCAATCTTGACTTGCTATGTGGCATCCTCTCAAAGGAGAATCGTGATCTTTCCGGTGATCTCGTGGAGGGGATTATCCTTAGTGACTGGATTTGTGTTGATTAGAGCTGCAGCAGCGATGCCATTATTCTAGCTAGGCCGATCGAAGATTAGGGACACTGTTGTTAACATCGGGATCTCCTATTTCCATGTTCATAGTCGAGTTCCACCTTCTTTGCTTCGAGGCACATCTTTTTGACCTCAAGGTTAGGCCACTCAGTGTTGAAGTGCTCATCTTCTTGGTAGGGTACTATTGCACCATGTCTCCCACCCTAGGCTATCGTGAATACTTCTTGGGAAGGGTGGTTGCTGCATGAAGTCTCCTCATCCAAGTAGGGTTCCTAGTCAATGAAAATCTCCATGAGATAGAGGCTTGTACCATGAAAACAAGCTGAGATCGGCACTCTATGGTGTAAACCTAGGCCTATGTAGGAAATCCAACCCACAAGGGAGATCGGGGAAGAGCGTCACATGATCTTTTCAGCTTGCTTGGAGCTGATTGATGGAGGTTAAGCTTACCAAAATGGTCAGTAATAATAATCCAGGCTCTTGAAATCGAAACCTGGTGCTCAGTGAAGGTGATGGTGAGGGTAAGGTGCCACGCTGATGCCTTGGCCAAGAGCATGGTATTCTATGTCGTTATTGATGAACAAGCCCATCTGGATCAGATCTGAAAGAACTATGTGTAGGATACCTAACCTTTGCATGCCAAATGTCATTGTTTTATTTTACCACTGGCTTTGTTTATGGCGCATGTTACGTATAGTAAAGTTAGATGGTCACAAGACACAGAGATAATACTAGTTTAGGTAAGGGTGCACCACATCCAATGTACTATGGTGTTGTATTTTTTGCGCCATATGAAAAAGAGTGCTAGAGTTATGTATACGCTATAAGAATGCTAAGGGGCACTGAGTAGGGGCTTCATACTACGCATTCTATAGTATGGGGGTAGGGTTACAAAGGGATCTTCTCTTGATCAACATACAAATATGTTTTCTAGTCGGTTACAACAGAATCTAGATTGAGTCATGTGTATTTATATATGCCTTGCATATCAATTAAATGTGGGAAATCAAGATAATTTGTAACACCCCAGCCCGTTAGTAGCCTGTAGTGGTTGTAAATTTAGCCCATGTGGCCCATGTGGCGCACGAGGAGTTGTTGTTGGTGAGTTTAGTACCACCTTGGAAGTTTAGGAGGGTGAGTCCAAACGTAACACCTCCAAGTTAACCCTTCTACATGAAGTGAGGACGAAAGTATAAGTGAGGTGCTACGCGTATGCAGGGCCGTACCATGTGCGGAGCTGGGCCATATAAGCAGATTTTGGACGTGGGGTGTTACATAATTAGTTTCTATATAATCAGCCTGGTCCACCCCTATTTCGCGGGCTGATTTTGACCTCCTTGATGATGCATGTAGACCTTGTACTCATAAATTTAGTGTTTGATTTGAATCAGCATCAATAGTTTGCACCTACCTTTGATAACAAATTTGGAACACATATCATGTTGTTTGGACCCGTGGAACCAACTGAAACACTTACAATTTGGAGACCTCATGTGACCTACTGATTATTATTACTTCTACAATTTTTTTTTGTTTATTTAGGTTTCGCGGATGCTTCTGGTTAACCTTTTCTGATTCTAGGTTTTTGCATTGTGGTGTGCATAGGTTCCTCATCGTTATTGATGACATATGGGATACAAGAAGTATTGGAGATATTAAAAAAGCTTTAATGTCTGGAACAAAACAAAATAGAATACTCGTAACTAGTCGTACGACTTTAAAAACACAAGATATTGATGCAGATTACAGATTGAAAAAACTTTCTTATGGGGATTCAAGAAAATTATTCTACACAATAATATATGGTGATAATGAAGACAAATGGCCTGATCTCGTTAAGTCGGCTATGATATCTGACAAAATTTTACAAAAGTGTGATGGCCTACCGTTTGCTATTGTTATAATTGCTAGTCTGCTAGCTACTAAAAAAGATATAGAGGAATGGTCTGATGTGTATGACTCTATTGGATTTGAAAATGGCAATGACGGTGTTGAGGACATGATGAAGATATTGTCTTACAGTTATTATGATCTGCCACCTCATTTAAAGGATTGTCTACTACATCTAAGTGTATATCCTGAAGATGTTAATATTGCTAAAGTTCCATTAATATGGAAGTGGATAGGTGAAGGTCTTGTCGTCGATGTAAAAGGTATAGGGCTGTTTCAGGTCGGAGAAATATACTTCCACGAGCTCATAGATCGAAGTATGATCTTGCCAGTGGAGTCTGGATTTTCATACCAGGATTGTTGTTATGTCCATGACATTGTACTTCATATGATCCGTGATTTGTCAAGACAACAAAACTTTGCTGTTCTATTGTATGGTAAGCATCTGGCACTTCCAAAAGTGAATGCTCGTTGTCGTAGGTTGGCCATGACAAACGTATGTGACAAGGAAAGTGGTCGGGCTATCATTGAGGAAAGCAAGACAGTAAGGTCATTTAATGCCACAGCGAGCCATATCGACATAATGTTGCCCCCACTTCGCAGTTTTAAAGTTTTACGTGTATTATCCCTAGAAGTTTGTCATAGTATTACGGAAGGTAAAAGTCTTAAGCATCTTGGGGAATTAACTCATTTGAGGTACCTGGGGCTAACATGTACACCAATCCGTGAGCTGCCGGAAGAAGTTGGGTGCCTAAAGCATTTGCAGGCACTGCGCTTGAAAGGTACTGGCATAGAAATGCTGCCGGCCAGAGTGGGCGATCTTACACAGTTGTTGTGCCTAAGTGTTGATGGGAAGACGAGGATACCTCGTTTGATTGGTAAGATGCACATGCTGGTTCATCTTGAATTTGACCTTGAAACAGATGACGTGTCTGCTATGCAGTTTGTCACAGATCTGGGCAAGCGGACAGAGCTGACGAGACTCTGCACTAAGATAACAGTAAAGAGCGTGGAGCTGCGGTGGGCTTTGCTGAAGTCTCTTGGCAAGTTGCACAAGGTTGAGTTTCTAAATCTTGCATCCAGTAGTACAGAATTGATGAGTGATAATGCCAATTTGGATGGCGATTTTGCCCTCTCAAAAAGTATCCGTTTTCTGAATTTGACGCCATTTGGGTTCTTTAAGCTGCCAGAGTGGATTAATTCGTCTCTTCTTCCCAACCTGTGCGACCTAATCCTGACAGTGGTTTCAGTGGACAAGAAGGCAGTGCATATCCTGGGGAAGCTCCAGAAGCTCCGTAGTCTCTTTTTATTTGTTAAGGAATGTCGAGATGATGAAGGAATTATAACTGGAATTATAACTTGTGCTAGTGGTGCATTCCCTAATTTGCAAAGCTGCAAGATGAATATACTGCTCAAGTTTGATGAGGCAGCTATGCCAAGGCTGGAGTACCTCAAATTTATGTTCATGTTGGTGCAATTGATGGATGATGACAGCTTTGACTTAGACTTTGGCCTGCAAAATCTCCATTCGCTTCAGCATGTTGTGGCTGAAATCGACTGTACCTATGCTCTTCATAAGGAGGTGGAGCATGTGGATGCGGCGCTCAGGGAAATAGTAAAGGCACATCCGAACCGTCCCACCTTGAAAGTGCAACTACTCGGAGAACATTTAGTGACCACTGGTGCAGATTCAAACATGCTGATACGAAAAAAGAGAATGGTGAGTTCTCTCTCTCTTTCTCTGTGTGTATGTGTGTGTTTACTGATGATCTGCCTTACAACAGATGCAACATCTCCGACATCGACTAAGTGTTCAAGATAGCCGTCATTGCGAGTTGAAACAGGAGACTACAGAAGTGATACGCTCCATACCCCGCGGTCATCCCTGCCTTCTAGAGGTACTGCAATCCATCCATCGTGCATCTCCCTTGATTTTGTCTTTTTTGGCCCGCCTACATCAACTTAATGTATATAGTGCCTACTAGCTTTATATGTATAGCATACGTCAAGAAGGGCATGTCCATGTACTCGAAACTTAGACTCCTCTTGTTGCGTTAATTGCAATAGACTTTTTTTTTGTGAAGTGTTAATTGCAATACACTGATAACCCTTGTGGATATATAGTGTATCTAGTTCTATATTGGCATACTGGATCAATTCGGTAATAATATTTAATTTCTCTAGAACATGTGCGACAAACCTAGACGAACTCCTAGTTTATGTTCCAACAACAGTGTACCCAAGCGAGGTGGCAGTGCACAAAGCATAGTATACATGTACTTCTGCACGGGTCAAAAATTTTGAGAAATAGAAGTATTATTACACATGTATGTATAGATTTGAGGGCAAGGCTAGTCAACGTTGTTTAACTTGCTTTCTCTTACTAAACACTTTTAAAGATCTGGTTTAGGTGGTTCAGATGCATGTTCCCAATCAATGATTCTCGTCTCATTTCACTTGCATTTTCTTATGTTCAGTCTGGTTCTGACAGTGAAATCGAACCACTCACTTCGTTTACATTTAAAGTCCAAAGGGCCAAGCAAAAGTTGATTTACAATTGCATGCCAGCACAACAGACTACTAGAACATTTTCTTGCTTGACTTTTATACGATTTTTTTAGCAACCTAAATTAGATTTCATTTTCATGCCATATGTTCTATAGGGTCATCTTTCTATTCTAATCATAATCCCGCTAGTCCATCGTCTCTTGCTCCTACGGGTTAGAATTTTATGAGATATAAGCATTAGTTATTATAAATACCTATGACTAAAAACATTACTTATACTAAGTTGTATGTTTTTCAATTTTTTTCTTTTCTAACATATAATAGGCATAATAGATATTATGTACTTTTATCCAATTGTGATAAACTTATAAATTATGAATCTATATATCTCTCGATTCATATCCATAGTTCTTTTCCCATTTGCATATTGTACCTGTATGTATCCTCGATTAGCATTTATCTGAAACTTTAGCTTCACTCCGGTGACTCTTGTCATAGCTCATATTTTATGGCTTCATGAATCTAAATTATGATTTTCACACAATAGTCTTATTGATTGCTACAATATTTCTAATTCTCAGGTAAAATCTTGTGCTTATTGTGTCTTTTATTGGCACTCCTCTTTTACTTCATAAAAATAAACCTTAGGTTGTAGACGACACTCTTAAGTACTACGACGGCATAAACAACCACTTAAAAATTACACCATGTTAATTTCTTTATAGATCGGTGGTAGACCTTGAAAGGAAATATTGGATGAGCAGCAGTGCTAATTAACCTTGAGAGAATATTAATAATATTTAAGCCTTATAATGACTATTTACTCCAATGGAATCTTTTGGCCTCGAAGATATAGCTTACTTCTATCTGCACTAACCTCCCAAGTTCTCAAGATGTTCAAATAATCTCTCGTGCATGCATGTGTACCTGGTCTCCATGATAACCTAACATTTATGTTTACCTTAAACAAATTTTAATATATTTGTATTAATTGAAGTGAGTAATATAGAAAATATGCATGCTTTGTCATCTCTTTTTATAGAAAATCTTGATAATTTAGTTGTAGATTTTAGGAGATATTTTAGGTTTTGTAACTAATGACCAAAGGAGTATTATGGATATAAGTGGAATGGGTTACATATATTATCTATGATAATATCATGTGGGTAATTAGCTGCAAAATTAATTTTACATTAGATGATGTTTCTTAATGGCCTAGGTGCATAACTTAACTCTTATCCTTGTGTTGCGTTATGTTGATTTACATAATCATAAAGATGGGTAATTATTTTGGAAACAGAATAGAGCTAGTGGATATTATTATCAATACAAAATTGATGGATAGATGTTTATTGTGATTTTTGTTAGAATTTCTAGAATTTATCTATGTTCTTTCTAATAGGGTCATGAGGATTAACGCAGAGGCTCTACGTAGGGGCTCTAGTTAGAAATTCTAGGATTTATACATTTTTTCTAGCACAATATACCTAACCTTAAGTAATAGAAGCTCTTGTTGCATCCTTTTCTTTGATATCATGAACCAATTGCTTGGTTTTCAATTTTTGATCTAGTTTTTGCAATTATCTATCCACATGTTAAGTTAAAATTGTAGTGATTATTGTATCTTTTATTCAAGATTTGCATTTGTTATTTTGTTCAAAAAGACTATAGGTCCAAGGTTAGCCTCTAAGTTCGTACACTATGACACTCAACATGTTGAATTTATTATCTTATAGAATTATATATGTAGTAGCTTTGTTTTTATAAAACAAAGAGTGCTTCAAATTAAATTACCAGTATTGATACGGCAAACTGGTTGAGTCCAAATGTATAAACTTATTTAAATACTAACTTGTAAAACTTAATATCATGGAGTATTGATACAACTTAAACTGAATTGTGAGTGCCATTGCCATATATGGTTTCTTAAAGGAATATTTTCCATGTTTTCTAAGCTGTTAAAATGAATATTTATCCTAATGTGTACATGTTTCTTGGTCTACAAGTGGAATAAAATTATGCTTACTTTATATATATATATATATATATATATATATATATATATATATATATATATATATATATATATATATATATATAATTTTTATGGGTATTAAATTATTATTCATGATAGCTTATATTAGTATTGGTGTGTAGAGTAGAGAGATATATTTGTAAATTTTTTGACATCTAAGGCGGATAATTTAGATACAAATTAAAAGGTGTTACTTTATACTTTTTGCATAATAATATCTTTATGCAAAATTAAATGGAAGTGTGGTTAATTTAGATACGTAGTTTGGGGGTTATTTTGAATTGTCTTTCATATGGCAGAGGTGAGTAATCTATATACAAATTTAACCATATATTGAATTGCCTTTCATATGTTAATTAGTATGATTGGAGTATGCCAAATGGACGGCTGAATGTTTCTAATTTTGTGAGAATTTCTATTAGATGTCTTTTGTCTATGTAGGTCTCGTCAGATTAGCCTGTAGATTTCGGCGAAGCCCTCCAATCACTAATAGTAAGATAGGAGTAAACTAATGTAAATGATTTTTAAGTCCATAATTAGTAATAGTGAGATGAGATAAAGACAGTAGAAAGCACTCCTGGTCCTCCGTTTAACTTTCATTAGTACTAGGTAAATCTAATCATAGGAGTCCGTAAATGATTAACGGTGTCATGGTATCTTGGAGGAATATAAACTTTTGTAATTGAAGGCTGCTAGTGTTCAAAATATTTTTTTTTAATAAGGAAACTTTCAAAAGGTTTGGTAGTTTGTCTAACAGAAACGGATTACTCTACAGCTCTATCAGGTGGTGACCCCCTCTCGGTTTTTGCTGAAGCTCCGCATATGGTATTTGGCCCAGCTACAGGAAATGCTACTCAGACAGCATTTCTTTGACACTCAAAAACGTGCGACTCGTGAATACAAGGGGGACAATGAAAAACATACTGACGACCTCCATAAACTGGTACTTAAAATGCTGCTCATCGCGCCTTCAAATACCTCACAATTATGGACGGCCTAAAAATTCCAATCCTGCTCAGTTGCTTATAATTTTCCGCACTGTACTGGATATTACATCGTTTCCGTTAGCTTTCATGTACCGCCTTGTTTGTTGTCTAATATTCCTCTCTCCACCTGCTTGTCCTGGTAACATATATACAGATGGAAATGATTTCGGCTGCGGAACGAGCGCTCAAGCTATTAAAGGAAGCAAACGAGACATCAAGTGAAGTGCTGAAGGGACTGAAATCTTCGCTGAGACAGTTATGCGCTGCGGATCATGACGGCCAAGAGGTACAGAACCTAGCCCATGCAGTTCAACACATGCTATGTTTCTTGCCATTCTAGACTAGATCACACCATCACAAATATGTATAACCAAGATAGCAAAATTTACGTTGGTGTCTCAATCGTGTTTCACATAAGACTGCTTTTGGGCTAGAGCCCCCGTTCAGCCGTTCCCACCGTATACCAAATCTGATCAAATGAATTTATTTTGCCAACCAACTCCACCCATAGAATCAATTATGGAGTGTTTGGCTTGAGAAATCAACAAATTCTGAATGGGATGATGCATCAGGGTCTATTCATCAAATTTAGTGGAATGACCACTAATACTAGTTATTAGCTTATGAGGAATGAAGTAGTGATGGGTCAACTTATTCTATTATACAAATAAAAGAAAGACTAGAGAGTGAGATGATGATGATGAACCACTACATTCCACAAAAACCAAACACCCACTTAGTTAACACAAACTAAACCATCCCACTGGTTGTTGGCACTCAACCCGACCAACCAAAATGGGTTTCACCTACCGGTTAACTTTGGGATCCTTCATGGTTGTAGTGCCCATTTTTCTAAAGAAAACTAAGCACTCGCCATGTGTTTGCCCAAGATGTCCACAGGGCACATATAACAAACAAAAAGGTAAACACAAGAGGTAAGTGCTTTACTGTACCTCGTCAAACATGTTACAATAAGGTTCAAAGCTTTAGCACAACATAGCGGAACGATACTTAATCTTCTCTTGGGGACTTCATTCTCCACCGAGACGGTTGACTGATACTCAGAAAACTCACTAAAATCTTTGATCTAGTACCATTTTGGGATTTTGCAAAAGTTGAATGTAAAGCAAGTGTAAGCACATATTGTACTTAGAAGACATAACATGGGACAAAGGAAGGCTCAAAAGGTTTGACACGGTTCAATAGCAGTAAGAATTTTAGTTAGCCAAGTTTTATTCTTTGAGACCTACTCCCTCTGTCCTGTAATATAGTGCATTCTAAGAATTTTAGCACAAATTAAGAGAGAACGTAAAAGATGCATGTACCATCATTTCATTTCCTAATCAGACACTATCATCAACGTGATTAATGGTGATTGGTTGATAAATGGAAAGTATTTAATGCAAAAATGGTTTTTGTCCTCTAGAATGCATTATATTTGAGAACAAATTTTGAATGCTATGCACTACATTACAGGATGGAGGGAGTAAGTAACAAGGCTATGCTTAAGCCCCATTAAACCAGTTGTCACACCCGATTTTAACAACAAAATCGAATGTAGAATCATATGTGTGCCCAGGAATCAATCACACACATATGATGACAAATTACTTGTATCAAAAGACAATGCTTTATTATATAATGAATAACAATGTTACATTAACACTTACATAGAGACGAAGAATACATCAAAATAGCGGAAACTTAAATTCTAATCTTCAAGTGAAGCCTCTAAACACCACAAGGACGGCTGACTGGGGGTAACATACGTCTAGCACTTCTCAGAAACTTAACCAAGCTCCACCTTCTGGTGGTGTCGGCTTTCGCGGGGATGCCGGAGATGGCCGGAATACCTCACCGGAAGTTCGCCAGAAACCTAGATATGCAGAACTTCGGCGATAGACATGGGACGCTACAGGTGGCGGCTCGCGAAAGAGATTTCAGATCTGGAACCAGCGCGTCGAGGACACACCAGCATATATATAGTTGTAGGGTTTGAGGTAAGGGGAAAACAAGTTATTGTTCCTATTTTTGGAATTTCTGGAAAATCATTTTCAGTTCAAAAACAATTCTAGAAAAAGATGAAATCATTTTAAGTCACTGAAAAATATTTCTAAAATTCCAAAAATTCAAGGAAAACTGTTATAGATAGATTGATAGATGATAAATCCAAATAAAATATTTGGAGCCCATTAAAAGGGATTTTAGAGTATCCAGCAATTGGATTTTGCTCTAGAAAAAATGGGAAAAGTTCCAGAAAAGTCCAGAAAATTTCCGGGAAGGATTAGATGACGTCTAAGTGCATTTTGAAAACTTACCACACACAAAAGCATAAAACTCAAGCAACAAGCAAACATCACATCAAGCAAAAGCCCGTCAAATTAATTCAAAAAAGTTTGAAAATCCATATTTTTTATATAACTAATTGGCGCTAACTTAAACTAAAATTAGAAAATTTTATCCAAATATTAAAACATTTATTTTAATTAGTGTTTTCTATGCACAACCCGAAATTAAATTTTGGAGTGTGACACCAGTGATCAGAAATAACAGCAAAGTAAGCATAAAAATAGATCATTCTAGGTACAAAACTATTTAGTAAGGATCAAGACCACTCACAAGTGTTGGTTCAGTTAGGATTCCAAGTGAGTGCCCCAAGGGCCAGCCAACACGTATTTATAGAGCCCCGACAAGAACTAGCCATTGGAAAGGCTATCTGCAGCTTCTGCTTACCCATTGGAAAAGTCTGGTGGGCACCCAAGAAGCACCATCGGAGAATGCGGTCGAACAACAGATTGCCCAGATTCAATCTAGATTTTAAAATACGCAGCATTTTCTTCGTCCATACTTAAGTCCACTCAACCGAGAATCCCAGTGAGTCCACTCTTGCTTGGTGATATCAAACTAGCCGTTGGAGTTTCCAATGGCTACAGTCTTTTCTTCAGTGACTCTCTTGTGGGGGGTATCAAATTAACTCGGGGACCCCAAAACCTTCATGTATGCCCTTATAGAAAGTTACAGGCCACACAGCGGAAATCTCCAGTGACCTCCACCAGAATTTCCGATGAGCACATTCAAATCTACCGCCAAGTAAACAATGCTAACCCTCCGGTGCGGGTTTAGCAGTTACCACCAAATAAATCTGGTGAGTAACCCTAGGTTTAGTCAACACCCTACAACACACCACTTTCTCCGATGACCTCCCCCGAGGGGCACTAGATAAATTCAGTGAGTCAAGTGAAGCTGCTGTAAGTCCCATTTTTTGCAAGCATCTTAAATCTGCTAACTCCAATATGTTCCAACATGAACATCTTCACCTTAGGTACTAAGTTAGCTTTTTAAAAAACATTTTTCACTTGCTTCTCACCATGTCACTATGTTCAATGCATATGCAAAGTTAGTTCCACCTAGCGGCACTTGGATAATCGTTTTTCTTTAGAGATCCCCTCTTAATAGTATGGCAATCTATGCTAAACCTAGCCACACACTCTATTGCGTCTCGGTTGGCAAAAGCAAAGTCCTAACAAGTATACCTTTGCCTTTGTACTTGCTCCTCATGTCTATTCTCCAATGTTGAAGACTCGATTTACTTGTGGCCCATCTCCATCTCCACAATCAATGCCATCGAGCTCAACCTTAGTGTATACATCTCCTAGCTTAATCAATACTTAAAACAAAAGGTTAGTTCACTTGTTGTCACTCAATTACCAAAACCAAAATAGGGCTTTCACATAGCCCTAATACAACTCAAGTCAAAATATAGCTATAACACAATTGTACACATATTATACACATATCTAACAATTGTGTAGTCCTGTGTTGGATTGTATTGCTATGTAGATAAGGAAACCTCCCCACCTTTTATAGTCCAGGGTTAGGGTTGTATGTTTGTTTACTTCTTACAAGGATTATTTTTATAGTCTTGTTAGCATAAGATCATGTACACAAGTGCATATCTATTAGGTGCCTTTTTTAGTCCACGGCAAGCGAGACTAAGGCCTACCGTATCCCTATTTGTCAAGCTACACCTTCCTTGATGACACCTAGGGTCAAACAAATCACAATAGGACACTACTATGAGCATGATTTAGTTTTAGTAGGTCATCCACATATTTTTTCAGTAGGAGCTGCTGATGTGGGAGAGGAAGCAATAAGTGTAATGCTCTCTAGTTGTCATTGCATGTTGCTCACTCATGGCAAATCAGAGACTTATTAGTTAATATGGTCCAATTGTTGATTTCAAAAAGCAATGGATCCTTCAAGTGCTGACTGGTGAGGATGAGGTAGTTTCGAGAACAAGGACTCTTTGAATACTGATACGGATGTTGAAAGGTGTTCAACTCATTGAATAATTGAGATTGTCAGTCAGTTAACCTGACCCGGTTGATGGTATCATGAGGGTAACAGTTGGGGATAATTAGACAATTGGTGATTATTATGCGATACACTTGTTTGCAAAGCTATCAAATGGTTCTTGATGATAAGATTTCTGGTTACTTAATCTGATTTGGTCATTTATTTTAGGAGGATGCTGAGACAGAGATGCAGGACACAAGTATTGATGGACATGAAGAGGTTAGTGAATCAGAGGTTTGTGCTGATCTTTTTTTATCTTTGGCTGCCAAGATGTCTGATATTTAAAATTTATCAAGACACTGCAATCACGATCATGGTTTAATATTTGTCTTGCACTTATTTAACTTTGTTTGGCAAGCAAGATTGAGGCCTACCAGATCTCTATTTGTCAAATTATGCCTTCCTCAATGACACCCTGGATCATAGCTATGACAGTACCACATTGCTAATGAGCAAGATAGTTTTAGTAGGTCATTCAACATGTTTACCACATTGCTAATGAGCAAGACAGTTTTAGTAGGTCATTCTACATGTTTTTGTTTTAGTAGCATCTACCGACGTGGCAGAGGATGAAATAAATGTAATGCTCTCTACTTTTCATTGCATGTTATTTAGTCATGAGTAAATCTGGGCACTTCCAACCATTAAACTAGATGATTTCTTTGTTTATTGATTAGACTGCCAACTGAGAAAAAAGATGGTATGGCACTACATTAAAGAAGGGACATGAGAAAATAGTTTCTTAGATAAGAAATCATGCATCTCTACACGAGAACCAAGATATGAACACTACTATAGAAAAACTTATGCGAGGCATTTGGGAATGGGCCTTGGAGGTGGGCGGGCATTTCAACCGCCTCGGTTAATGCCTGGTATTAACTGAGGCAGTCATTTTTGTTAACTGAGGAAGTTGATGAGATCCTAACATATGGGTATGTTAAGCCTCGGGTCCAGTGGTTCCCGAACGAAGAAGACCCCCGACCGACCCCTTCAGGATCGCCCAGGGGTTCGGAGGCTATACCCATCGGGTACGCTCGCGCGCACCCTCTGGAGAAGAAACCCTGTCGAGCCTGACTACGACGTGACCTCCACTTGGGGCTCGGGGGCTTGCCTGATACCTGAAGCTCCTGATCGACGCCAACACTCTGGCCTGGCCCTTGGCTCCTGCCTAGCCAACGACGCCAGCCAAGGCCTGGGCACAAGAAGACAAGCCCCGAAGCAACCAAGGCTCAGGGGCTCCCCGACGTTGCCCCTTGGGCATGGCATTGCCGGCCACTTTCCCAACAAGGTCACGCACGGGGCATGACACAAGAAAGACAAAGCTTCCTAGCGGCCTCCAGGGGCTCCTGGGCCCGTGCATCAGCCCCTGGAGCTGACCTCCTTCATCGCCAAGAAGACTTCAGAAAGTCCATCTGGGGGAGGCCAGTCCAAGCCGACACAACCTGACACGTAGAGTGTCAGAACAGAGTAGCCAGACGATGCCTAAGCCTTCTTCGGCTCCATGACACCACCATGGTCCACAGCGCGTCACTGCAAGCCTTCCTGGACTCTGGCGCATGTAGACCATAGACTCTCCTCCCCAAACTGCCATGTACCCAACCTATCTCGTTATATAAGGGATAAGGTCGGACTTAGGGGGAAGAAGGCAACTCAGACAGATCATTCCATTCCACTCCATCCTTTGGCCTCTACTTAGCATCGAGAAAAAGGAAACCCGTGGAGGGGCACCGAGAGCTCCTCCACCGCATCCGTCGTCTTCCTCCTCTCCGACGAGGGGAAGGCTCCACCAACGGCAAGGCAACCTTAGGATTAGCACCGAGCTAACCCTCTACCAAATCTCTCTCTACAACCCTGTTATAATCCCCTGATTTTGGGTGCTTTTGAGTATAAGGATCATCAGTAGCTGGACGTAGGGCACTGACTGGCCCAAACCAGGATAAACTGTTGCGTCCTCTCTGTGATTCTTGTGTTCTTGAGTCCACCCAAGCCACCGGAGACCCATACTTTGACACCGACTCGAACAACAATGCTTGCCGCAGATCCGACCCCACGACAGCTAGCGCACCACGTAGAAGGCCACGTCAAGTGTGATTCTGGCTCTACGGTGGCTAGAGCCACCTGCCTCATCGCTGGAGCAAGCAGCACCACCCTAGATGGCGGTGTCCGCTTCCTCGATGAGTTCTCCGTCATGGCCAGTGCCTTCACTCCTGGCCAGGTCCTCAACTTTGGGAGCCTGTCCTACATCATCGACTGTTATAGCAAGATTCGTCCACTCCACGGGGTCATGCCAGTGGGCAACGAGCCCCCGGTGTTGCCCCCTCCGCTAGGACTTCTAGGAGCAGATCTCGAGGTCCTGGTCTGATAGATCCGGTGTTGTTTGGGCCTGAACCCCATCGTGTCTGACCTTCACCAGATGTTCTACATGCTAGCCAACATCCACCACCAGATCACCACTAGTGAGGTGCTTCCACCGCCTGACCGCTTCTAGTACTACCTCCCAGACCTACCTTTTCAGATCCAGAACATGGCGGCGTCTTCCAGATGGAGCTAGAGCACCTCATTAGTCTCGAGGCACCGCAGAGGGCCATCCTCTCTAGCATGGCGGGGACCGACGTCCCCTTGCTGCACACCTTCCTTGAGATCCTCTCGAGGAACGACTTGTAGTACGACTCTGAGGACATCGACTACAATGCCCCTTCACACATGTGCTACCACATCAACAATGTGGTTCTTGCTGAGGAGGCACCTGGGCTCATGCCACTAGACCAGAGTCCCCATAGCCATGCGGCCTACCTCAAGGAGAAGGAGGATCTCTTGCGGGCTCAGCAGGTCGACCTAGAGGCCGTCGAGGGAGAGCTCGAGCGCTAAAGGCAGGACCTTGCATGGCAACGAGTCGTGCACCCTCTCGGCAATGATGATGACGCCTGCACGAGGGCTCCCAGCAGCATCTGCTTCCCCCTAGAGGTGTACAATATGGCAGCTATCGCCTGCCGCCTAGAAGACATCTCTGACATGCCAAACCCGAAGACCAATTAGCAGCTAAACGAGGTGAAGCGGCTCCTCCATGTCGCCCTCGAGCAGTAGGCCGAGAGTTCAGCATCCTGGCACCACCGTGCTCTCCCAGCCATCCCAAACGACGACCATCCCCAATAGGGACTGCTCTGATTCTCATGCCCCATAGGCAGGGGGAGCAGCAGTGACACCTCCAACAATAGCTCTGACCGAACACGAACCCGGGGCACCAAGCCTTGGCAGGAGCGAAGGCGTGACCTTTCTCCTCGGCGTCCTCCCACACGCCATCGAATTAGCGATGACCGCTGAGCAACAAGGCGGGGGTGCCACCCCAGATCACTTCAGCCCCCAGTGTTTAGGGAAGCAATCTAGGTGGCCCCTACCCTAGGTGTTTCTGGCCACTGATGCACATCTCCAAGTACGATGGCGAGACCAACCCAGATCATTGGTTAGAGGACTACTGACTCACCATGAAGGTCGAGGAGTCAGACGACGACTTCGCCATCTATTATCTTCCTCATGTGCCTCACCAAGGTGTTGATGGACGGGGGCAGTGGCCTCAACATACTCTATGCCAGCACCATCGACAAGATGGGCATCCCCCGTGACATCCTATGCCCGAGCAAGGCATCGTTATAAAGGATCGTGCCTAGGAAGGACTCCATCCCACTCGGGCGCATCTGGCTCAATGTCACCTTCGGCTAGCTAGACAACTTCCGTAAGGAGCCACTCACCATCGAGGTGGTCGATTTCTCAAACGTCTTCCACACCCTCCTCGATCGACTGTGCTTCACCAAGTTTATGGCCATCCCTAACTACACCTACCTAAAGCTCAAGATGCCCGGCCCGAAGGGGGTCATCACTATCGAGGGCAGCTTTGAATAAGCCTACTACTGCAAGTAGGACTGCGTCGCTGAAGGGTCGAGATGGCGGACTAGAGGGGGGGGTGAATAGTCCTTTCTAAAATTAATCACGTCGGCAAACCGAAACAAATGCGGAATTAAAACTATCGGTCTAGCCAAGACTACACCCCTCTATCTAAGTTCACAAGCACCTCACAAAGATCCTAAATATGTAACTAAGGTGCTTTCCTTAGCAAGAGCTCTCCTAAACAATTCTAGAGCAAGGTCACACAAACCTATGCACTAGTACTTTAGCAAAGCCGGGGAGCTCCTACACAATTCTAGTAAGCAAAAGCACAAAGCCACCTATGCTCACTAGCAATGCTCAATAGCAAGGCAACTAATGCCAAACTAGAGAGCGCAAATTACTTAGCTACACAAACTAAGCAATATGACTAACAAGGTTACACAAACCAAATTAGCCACGCAACGGGAGCTACTTCTATGCTACACAAGCAAGAAGGTAACTAGCTAACTACACAAGCAAACTAGTTACAAGAGCAACTACACAAGCACAAGTATATGAATGTAAATACAAGCTTATGAATCGAAAGCAAACCACCGAGAAGATGTACATAATGTTGACACGACGGTTTTTCACCGAGGTTCACTTGGTTGCCACCAAGCTAGTCCCCGTTGTGGCGATACACCCACTTGATGGATCATGAGCTAATTGACTATCAAGAGTCAAACCCTCAGCGGGTGCCGCACATCCACTCTCAAGATAGGGATCCTCCAAGCCATGAGCTTTACTAGAGTTGCTCTTCGCGATCCCCGCGGGGTGAGCACAATCCCCCTCACAAATCCTCCTCCGGAGCCACGCACAATCTCCACGCGTGCTTCAACGGAGTCGCAAGCCACCAAGCCGTCTAGGAGGTGGCAACCTCCAAGAGTAACAAGCACCACCGGCTTGCAACACGATCACCTAGTGCCACTCGATGCAATCCTCTCGATGCAACGCACTAGAATCGCTCTCTCACTCGATCCGATGAACACTATCAAGCATGAGTGAGTTAGAGGGCTCCCAAGCACTACCACACAAGCCACCAAGGCTAAAGTGTGCTCAGCTTACAGCCACAGCCAACCAAGGCATCTATTTATAACCCCACGGTCAAATAGAGCCGTTACCCCTTCACTGGGTCCTTTTTCGGGACGACCGGACGCGCCGGTCGTAACTGACCGGACGCGCTCAGCCGCGGCCGATTCTCCAACGGTCACTGCGCCAACGGTCAAACCCTATGACCGGACGCGCTTCTCATAACGACCGGACACGCTCGACCGCGTCCGATCCTCCAACGGTCACTGCTCCAATGGTTAAATCCCATGACCGGACGCGCCTCTCAAAACGACCAGACGCACCCCAGGCAACGACCAGACGCGCCTGTCAAACGACCGGACGCGCCCGTCAAACGATCGAACGCGCCGATCGCGCTGTTCCGCGCGCCCGCGAAGCAACGACCGGACGCGCCCCTCGCAAAGACGGGACGTGACAGTGTCCGCGTCCGGTTTGAGTCCAGTAAGCTCCCTCGATGATCGGACGTGTCCGATCATGTGTGACCGGACGCGCCTCGCGTCCAATCGTACTCAGTTTCCTCTGGACACCTGACCGGACGCGCCGGTCCCGCAAGTGACCGGACGCGCCGGTTGCAAACCCTAGCACCCGCGCCTGCGCTGTACTGACCGGACACGTCCGGTCATACTATGACCGCGTCCGGTGCAGCGTCCGGTCACCTCTGTGACCTCCGTTCGCCTCCGTTTCTTTTCCGACTTCCGGCGTAGTGGAAAATAGGCATTTCAACTTCTAAAAAACGCCTGAATCCCGCGCTCGCAAAGCTCGGCGGGAGGGAGAGAGGAACCCAAATCCTCTCTACCGCTTAAACTTCATCGCCTTCGTAAATGTGCCAACACCAACAAGTGACCACCACCTTGTGCACGTGTGTTAGCATTTTCACAAACATTTTCTTCGAAGGAATTAGGCACTCAACTTGCCTCGCCACTCGATCCTAACACGTATGCAAGTTAGATCGCTCAAGTGGCACTAGATGACCGATATGCAAACAAGTTTGCCCCTCTTGATAGTACGGCCATCTATCCTAAACCCGGTCATAAACTTCTCTACACACCTATGACCGGTGAAATGGAAATGCCCTAGGTTATACCTTTGCCTTGCGCATTCCACTCCATCTCCTCCGACGTTGATGCAACACATGCACCAACCAATCACCAAATGATATGATCCACTTCATATCATCACATGACTGTATTGGTTCATCGATCTTGACCTCACTTGCTCTTCACCGTTGCGTCGGTCCATCGGCGCCAAGTCTTACTCAAGCTTCACCGCCTCGCGGTCCATCGCTCCAAAGCCTCCGACTTGCCCTTCACACTTACAACCGGTCCATCAAGCCAAGCCTCATCTTGATCTTCGCCACCTTGGTCACATGACTCCATGTCATGTCTCATATGCAATGAGCTCCTTCATGACACAATCATCTATGGACTAATTCCCTGTGTATCTCACATAAACACAATTAGTCCACCTAAGGTTGTCACTCAATTACCAAAACCAAACAAGGACCTTTCAATCTCCCCCTTTTTGGTAATTGATGACAACTCTACAAAGATATGAAAATTAAGTTCTTTTGGACTTTATGCCACTTATCCAACATTTAAGCTCTATGTTAGGATTTGGATAAGCATCATAAAATCTGACTTGGTAGTGATAACTCCCCCTACATATGTGCTCAAATGGTTTGGTTTCAAGCTTGCACATATGCATAAATATGAAATTTGTGGGAGGGTTAGCACTACTAAGTGATGCTAAGGTGTATAGAATAAACCTTTGTAGTTCGATACCATTTGATAGCTCGATATCATTTGAAAATCACAAGTTTGCCATCATCCTTAGCATCATGAGTAGCTAGACATCAAAAATACTAGAAACCCCGTGAGATCAACATTATAAGCAAGGTTCTAGTTTTTGCATGATAATCATAAGTCTAGCTAACATCCTATGCATGCTAGTTATCAAATCATCATTCAAGTTCTATAACTAGCATACACCACACAAGCATGCATATTGAATTTAAGAACTTATGCAATGCAAGCAAGCACATGAATTATGCACATATCAAATGTAATCAATCAAAGTTCATGAGCTTGCTCCCCCTACTTATGTGCTTTCTTTGTCCAAGAATGTTTGATCCTTCTCATTTCTTCAATGTTGCTCCCTCTTTGTCCATCTCCATGTCCACACTCCATCTTCTCATGATGTCCCCAAACCCCTCTCTTGGTGCATTGACATATCTTTGTTCCAACTTCTCCCCCTTTGTCATCAATTTCCATAAAGGGTGTATCTCTCATTGATACAAAGGCTTGCACTGGGGTAGATGGTTGAGACTTGAATATTGCGTTGTTGATGGACATCATGACATATATTGGAATGACATTACTTGTATGTTGCTCTTGAGATACTACTTAGGATCTGTGACCTTGATACCATTAGGTGGGGCTCCTCCCCCTATGTCATAGCATGGGTCATTCACTTGATAGTCTTGAGCTCTTGTGTGTGAGGGAACTTTCTTCATTTGATGATCACTTAAAGTTGAGGATCACTTTGTGGAACCACCGTCTTGTATAAATGATATCATGTGTAGATATATCACGAATAAGTGTGTGATACCAATTTGAAGAATCCTCTATTATGGAACCACTTGTAGGATTTGTCAATATGATCTTTTCTTGAACATTTGCTATCTTTATGAGTACCACTTGTAGGATATCACTTGTAGATCATGATCTAGACACCACTTGTAAGTACCAATTGAAGAAATATTTTAAGTCTAGATACCATTTGAAACACCCTAGATATCCATTTCCATTGTTGTCTTGTGCTTGTACCCATATCATTGTCATGAGCTTCTAGTATGACTTGAACTAAGTTGATTTGCCTAAGATTCTAAGTCTGGTTTGATCCAATGACAAGCTTCTTCACTCCTCATACTAAGGGTTATCTTGCCAATGTTGTACTTGTCACTTGTTAGCAATCCAAACTAGATCAAGTACTTGGGTTCACTAGCTCATGAACAAATTCATACACATACCACTAGATCATTTAAACAATTCAAGCAATAGTGGTAGGCTATAAATTTAAACAATTTCATTTGTTATGCATGATCCTAGTAAGCATGTACTATATGCACTAATCGCATACTAGTAAGGGATGAAATGATCATGCACATTGCAATGATACCTTTGTTATGTTGGAGTAGAGGATAGTCACATAGATTCCAATTCATTACTCCAATAGAAATGTGAAGTCCAATTTATAAGCTTGGTGAAGACCAATCATTATAGAGAAATCCATTCTTCACCCATATGAAATGAGAACCACTAATAATCAAGTGCATTATCTCTTGTTGTGGTTGCCTTGCTTTTTCTCTTTGATCAATGCTTGCATGAGAGAAGTACTTATGATACCAATTTTATAACTATGACTAGCTCTCTTTTGGGTGTTGCTTGCTTTTCTTGATCAACCCTATTGATTGCTTCAATTAAGCATCTCAAATGTCCCTTGAATTCATCACTTCCATGTTAGCCTTCCAAGCCGGTGCTCGGTTTACCCACCCATGGGCGGCAAGCCCCCTCAGCAGGGAGAAGTGACCTCTCTCCAAAGAACCATCCTTGACACTTACTTGAATTGCCTTTGATTGATTGATCTATGGACTTAACTTGATGAGTAACCTTGAATTATTCTTTAAGTCCTTTTCTTTCTACTAAATGATCTCCAATCATTACTAGAACTTGAACCTCATCTTCATCTTGAGTTTGATCTTCATTTTCAAATTTAAGTACCAAATTTGTACACTAAGTACATTCCACAATCAATGTACTTGTACTCATTTCTTGTCATGTTTCTAGATCAATTCAAAACCAAATTTAGGTGCCTCAAACACTTATAAATATGTTTCCAACTTGAGGACCTTTCACTTAAAGTGACTCTAGATCAATCCAATAATTGTCACTTTTCTGGCAGATTCTGTACCCTTCAAATAATAATTCATATCTCCCAATGTACAGATCCAAATGCCATAAAATTTGGTGGAGATGTGATTCACTAAGTCATCTAGCAGCTGTAAAAATTTGAGATTCATTTGACATCTAGATTGCTACCAGATTTCAAATCTTCTACCACTGCTACATGCTGAAAACTGTTGCACTATAGCTGACAAGATGTACTCCAAAGCTGAAGCATCTCTTATCCAATTCTTATGAAATTTGTACAGCATCTTATAACATAAGTCTAGAGCATGCATACCAAAATTCATGCCAATCCAAGTTTTATTGCTAGGCATTTAATCCATTCAATCATCTCATAGCAAGCAACATTGCATATATATCCAATTCAATCAACTCATATGCACCCAAATAAAATGATCAACTAGAGATATACCTTGGTTAGCTCATGATCATCTAATAGCAAGCTTTCAACTTGAATATTTGCAAGCCATCAAATATATCCAATAAATCACCACAATCTTTAACATTGCACTTGTATGTTGTAGTACTTGGACTTCACTTATTTTGACTTGGCATTGGAATTGGATATGCATTGAGCTTCATAACTTGACTCAATATATGATGAACAAAATGAAACCAATTGAATCAAGCCTCCAATGCCATGGTACCTATACATATTCATCCACTTTTTGATGGTACCCAAACTAGTTTGGGTCCTCTCAAATTAGGTGCAACATACTTAGGCATAGCCTTAGTATGAGTAGCGGGATGTTTTGCAATTCCAACCAATGAGGTACCATTGCCATCCTTTCTAAGCATATTAGTATTATCAATTGAAATAGGCTTAGAATTTTTACCTAGAGGACATGAATGTGCCATGTGTCCCCTTTCCCGGCATGAATAGCATATTCTCTTTGATTGAGCCTTTTCTTCATTGCTTATGTGATGCTTTTCATTGCCTTGCCTCTCATGAGTTGCTTGAGCCTTCTTCTCAAGCTTGGTAGGACACCCCGAGGCAAAGTGTCCCATATCTTCACACTTGAAGCACTTGATGTGAGCATGTACTTTCTTCTCATCTTAATTCTTGCTCATCATCTTGGCATCTTGGATTTGCATTGGATGCCTTGCTCTACCACCCCTTCTTGTTTTCTTTTTCTTCTTCATCAAGTCATCATCATCTTCATGGTTGATCTTGGCTTGAGCTTGGGGCTTTGCTTTTGGCTTAACTTGAGACTTCTTGGTAGGGCAACACTTGGCAATATGTCCCACTTCATGGCATCGGTAGCACATGAGTTGGGATAGCTTCTTTGCATCTTGCTTCTTCATAATCTTGCCCTTGCTCTTGTTGTAGCCAATACCACTCTTATCACCATATCTTCTTTGATTGGTCATGATATGCTCAATGGCGATTTTAGAGTTGTAGCACCTCTCTAACTTGTTGCTCAAATTCTTCACTTCACTTTTGAGCTCATTGTTCTCCTTCAAAAGGTTAGTCTCACAAAACATAGAAGTAGAACAAGCATCTAATTGTGAAGAACATGGCATATCTAATAAATCATCACAAGAGGTGGATACATGCTTCTTTCCTACATCACAAGGGTTAGTAATATGTGATTCATCATTTGACCCAAATGATGAGCTCTCACTAGATTTGGTTTCTTCATTAGAGAGCTTCTTAGTGAGTAAAGCATGTTCTTGTGCCAAGTTATCATGAGCAACACTTAGTTCCTCATGAGTCAATTTTAGCTCCTCATGTGAACAAGTAGTAACATAAAGTAGATGCTTTTGTTGTTCACATGTGGGTTTTAGAAATGAGTTTTCATTTTCCAATTTCATGGTTTTAGCTTTCTCATTTTCTAAAGACATGTTCATGCTAGCAAGTCTACTAACAAGCTCATCATATGAATCAACATGATCAATCACATTATCATTTTATACCTTTGTGTCACCTAGTGACATGAAGCAATGTGATGTAGTGGATGGGCTTGTAGTAGCATCATCAAGGCCCGAGCATGAACCAACGTTGTCACCATCAAGTGTGCTTGGGGTAGAAACATCACTTGCAAAACTTGATGCATCATCACCATTCTTGTCAAGTGAACTTGTGGTAGATCGATCATCATCATCACTTGACCATGAGGTGGAGCAATCCTCCACAACCATCGTGTTGTGGTCATGCTCAACATTATCATGTGCAACCTCCTTGGGCTTGACATCATCGTCATCATCGGTGATAGCTCCATACTTTTCATTGAGATAGGCCCATATCTCATGAGCGGATTTGAGGTCCATGATCTTACCAAAGATGTTATCATCCAAAGATCTATACATGATGTTAGTAGCTTGGATGTCAAGATCTAGGCATTTCTCTTGTGCTTGAGTTAGATTATCTTCATCCAACACATGAGAAAAGCCTACATCTACCATCCACCACATTTGAGGGCAAATAAACTTAAAATTTCATATCATCCAATTTTTCCACCGTGCAAAGTGTGTGCCATCAAACATGTGAGGACAATCAACATCTAGTCCATATTCCGCCATCCTCTCGGGTCGGTGAAGACCACAAATGAGAGACCGGGCTCCGATACCAATTGAAGGGTCGAGATGGCGGACTAGAGGGGGGTGAATAGTCCTTTCTAAAATTAATCATGTCGGCAAACCGAAACAAATGCGGAATTAAAACTATCGGTCTAGCCAAGACTACACCCCTCTATCTAAGTTCACAAGCACCTCATAAAGATCCTAAATATGTAACTAAGGTGCTTTCCTTAGCAAGAGCTCTCCTAAACAATTCTAGAGCAAGGTCACACAAACCTATGCACTAGTACTTTAGCAAAGCCGGGGAGCTCCTACACAATTCTAGTAAGCAAAAGCACGAAGCCACCTATGCTCACTAGCAATGCTCAATAGCAAGGCAACTAATGCCAAACTAGAGAGCGCAAATTACTTAGCTACACAAACTAAGCAATATGACTAACAAGGTTACACAAACCAAATTAGCCACGCAACGGGAGCTACTTCTATGCTACACAACCAAGAAGGTAACTAGCTAACTACACAAGCAAACTAGTTACAAGAGCAACTACACAAGCACAAGTATATGAATGTAAATACAAGCTTGTGAATCGAAAGCAAACCACCGAGAAGATGTACACAATGTTGACACGGCGGTTTTTCACCGAGGTTCACTTGGTTGCCACCAAGCTAGTCCCCGTTGTGGTGATACACCCACTTGATGGATCACGAGCTAATTGACTATCAAGAGTCAAACCCTCAGCGGGTGCCGCACATCCACTCTCAAGATAGGGATCCTCCAAGCCACGAGCTTTACTAGAGTTGCTCTTCGCGATCCCCGCGGGGTGAGCACAATCCCCCTCATAAATCCTCCTCCGGAGCCACGCACAATCTCCACGCGTGCTTCAATGGAGTCGCAAGCCACCAAGCCGTCTAGGAGGTGGCAACCTCCAAGAGTAACAAGCACCACCGGCTTGCAACACGATCACCTTGTGCCACTCGATGCAATCCTCTCGATGCAACGCACTAGAATCGCTCTCTCACTCGATCCGATGAACACTATCAAGCATGAGTGAGTTAGAGGGCTCCCAAGCACTACCACACAAGCCACCAAGGCTAAAGTGTGCTCAGCTTACAGCCACAGCCAGCCAAGGCATCTATTTATAACCCCACGGTCAAATAGAGCCGTTACCCCTTCACTGGGTCCTTTTTCGGGACGACCGGACGCGCCGGTCGTAACTGACCGGACGCGCTCAGCCGCGTCCGATTCACCAACGGTCACTGCGCCAACGGTCAAACCCTATGACCGGACGCGCTTCTCATAACGACCGGACGCGCTCGACCGCGTCCGATTCTCCAACGGTCACTGCGCCAACGGTTAAATCCCATGACCGGACGCGCCTCTCAAAACGACCGGACGCACCCCAGGCAACGACCGGACGCGTCTGTCAAACGACCGGACGCGCCCGTCAAATGATCGGACGCGCCGATCGCGCTGTTCCGCGCGCCCGCGAAGCAACCACCGGACGCGCCCCTCGCAAAGACCGGACGCGACAGTGCCCGCGTTCGGTTTGAGTCCAGTAAGCTCCCTCGATGATCGGACGCGTCCGATCATGTGTGACCAGACGCGCCTCGCGTCCGATCGTACTCAGTTTCCTCTGGACACCTGACTGGACGCGCCGGTCCCGCGAGTGACCGGACGCGCCGGTTGCAAACCCTAGCACCCGCGCCTACGCTGTACTGATCGGACGCGTCCGGTCATACCATGACCGCGTCCGGTGCAGCGTCCGGTCACCTCTATGACCTCCGTTCGCCTCCGTTTCTTTTCCGACTTCCGGCGTAGTGGAAAATAGGCATTTCAACTTCTTAAAAACGCCTGAATCCCGCGCTCGCAAAGCTCGGCGGGAGGGAGAGAGGAACCCAAATCCTCTCTACCGCTTAAACTTCATCGCCTTCGTAAATGTGCCAACACCAACAAGTGACCACCACCTTGTGCACGTGTGTTAGCATTTTCACAAACATTTTCTTCGAAGGAATTAGGCACTCAACTTGCCTCGCCACTCGATCCTAACACGTATGCAAGTTAGATCGCTCAAGTGGCACTAGATGACCGATATGCAAACAAGTTTGCCCCTCTTGATAGTACGGCCATCTATCCTAAACCCGGTCATAAACTTCTCTACACACCTATGACCGGTGAAATGGAAATGCCCTAGGTTATACCTTTGCCTTGCGCATTCCACTCCATCTCCTCCGACGTTGATGCAACACATGCACCAACCAATCACCAAATGATATGATCCACTTCATATCATCACATGACCGTATTGGTTCATCGATCTTGACCTCACTTGCTCTTCACCGTTGCGTCGGTCCATCGGCGCCAAGTCTTACTCAAGCTTCACCGCCTCGCTGTACATCGCTCCAAAGCCTCCGACTTGCCCTTCACACTTGCAACCGGTCCATCAAGCCAAGCCTCATCTTGATCTTCGCCACCTTGGTCACATGACTCCATGTCATGTCTCATATGCAATGAGCTCCTTCATGACACAATCATCTATGGACTAATTCTCTGTGTATCTCACATAAACACAATTAGTCCACCTAAGGTTGTCACTCAATTACCAAAACCAAACAAGGACCTTTCAGTCGCCCAAGCAGCTATGCTCGTCGCCCCCCTGCGATCCCGACGGCTCTGGCTGTGACGCAGGAAGGGTGCCGACGGAGGAAGCAACCAAGGCAGCAGCGATGCTTGATCGACCCTAGTGGTAGCGATATCTCGTCTAGCCCCTCCATCTAGGCGCTCGACCCCCCAGAAGGGGTTGACCCAATCGAGGTGAGTTCTGACCTTTCCCTATGAGGGAAGGCCAATGCCGAGCCATCCGCCCAGAAGCGTTGTCTCTCGAGCCATGACCCACTTGCCGACCTCCTTCATCGGCCTACCTCTCCAACAACAAAAACCAAGATAAGACCCGTCCTCCTGGCCCTCTTGCTTTGCTTGTCTCTATGATTGTCTCCTTTAACCCAAGCCACCCTAGCGGTAGCTCGGTCGTACCAAAGGAACGACTGAGCTAACCACCTACTAACCTTTCTGAAGGAGGACCACTACAGAAGGCCCCTAAGCAAGGCGAGGACGGGATGGATGGAGCAAGAGGATCGGGCAAAGGATCGACAAGGCGCTAATGGAATGGCCTCGACCGCCGCATTACCAGCTATGTCATCTTTCCCTTCTCTTGTGTCCATTCTATTTTCTTTACAGGTACCTGCCTATCTCTGATCCTTCATTGGATTGAGCCAACCCACTACACGATGGTTCGAGGGCCCCCCAGAAGGGGCATCACCTAGGGTTTTAAGGCTAGCCCATTGGGCTTCAAGGTCACCCATAGCAACTAAATGTGCGAGGGACGTTCATGGTCGGGCATCAGAGGCCTTGGCCGGGTGCCCAGAAGGGAAACAAGCCGACCATCGAACGATGTCCGAGTACTGACTCATAGCAGCTTGTGGTGACCCAACGAGGGATGCAGCTAGCCCTCGAGTACTGACAGACGGGCTCGGGAACTATACGAGTGGCTCGGTAAGGAAGTCGAGGAGGGGACATGACCGAGGCATAGAACGACCGTAAACTCAGGGTTCTCACATACTTACCCGTTAGCAGCACGGGTGTAGCAATCTTGGCCAATGAGGCCATTGTCGTAATAACCCATCCCAATGAGGCACTAAGTCTTTAAGCATGATTCAAGAGCAAATGAGATTACAAACAAAACTGATTTCATTTCATTAATTAGGAACGACCCGATTACAATATACGGTAGCAAAAACCGCTACTCCAAGAACCACCCTCACAGCAGCAACAGCCACGCTAGCCTGCCTGACCCCTACTGACCTACGAGCTAGGGCATGCATTTTGCTGACAAGCAGGGGAGACCCAGGAGGCGCTCCCCTGACCTAGGGAGCGGAAGGGGCTCCACAACAGGAGCGATGATGAGGGGCGAAGCGAGGGGGAGAGCTAGGCCCTGGTCGTGTCCTCTCTCCATCCGAGCTCCAACTCTACGTCAACCGGTGACCCCCATGGTGGACGGGGTGCGCTTCCTCTGATAAAAGAGGAAAGCCCCAATGATCCATGTCGCTAGGGTTTTTCGACCCTCTAGATGAAGACAGGCGGAGAAGAAGCGTGGCAACACGCGTGGTTGGGGAAGTGCTGAGGGTGGCAGCGCATGGGGAAAGGGCATCATCCCTCGATGCTGAGCCTCACCCCCCTCTACGCAACACCATGGCCTTCTCTTCACTGGAGTCCTTCCACCCTTGGAGAAGCAATCGCCTGGCGCACCAAGACAGGCTCACCCAGAGGGAAGCATCACACTTCATCGCCGCCATCACTACCAAAGTAGATGGATCTGAGAAGAAGAAGAAAGAGGGCCGAAGGAAGGGATTGAGGATGCCGTGTCCCCTGGGGCTCCCCTTTCATATCTTGAATGATGCATTGTGAGTGGCCCCGGGCCCTCCGATCAACCATCAACAGCTAGAAGGAGGCCCTAGGGAACCGACTAGGCATCTCTTCAATCCTTGCAGCATGCCTCAGGGCGGTTGCGTGATGATGGCCACATAGTAAAAGCAGAGTCAGGGAACCACCGGCAACAAGTCAAGTCCCCACTCCACTTTCCAGCACGCATGCCACCCACTCCGTCCATGCCTCCTCACTAGACTAGAGGGGATCCAACTCCCCTCGGGCCCACTGGCTACCATCGACGGCCTAGATCCACGTGCACCAAGTGCCACAGATCCTCCTTTGCTAGATCTACTTCATGTGGCCTCGACGTCCCATCTCCCAGACGAGGCAGGATGGCTCAGGGGTGCACGCCATAACTGCTCCACCAGGCACGATGACCCAGACACCATCAACCACCTCGACAGCCGGGCATCACCCATCACATTGGAAGAGGAGGCCCCAAGCAGGGCACAACATCCTTATCAGCGGAAGTCGTCCCCGCCAAGGAGGGTTCGGTCACCAGAAGATCAAATTCAGCCCTTTGTCACCATCACACCAAGTGAGGCCACAAAGGGCCCAGGGGCTCCTGACGAGATCCTAACAAATGGGTATGTTAAGCCTCAGGTCCAGTAGTTCCCAAATGAAGAAGACCCCCCGACTGACCCCTTTAGGATCGCTAGGGGATCGGAGGCTATACCCATTGGGTACGCTCACACGCACCCTCTAGAGAAGAAAAATTGCCGAGCCTGACAATGACACAACCTCTGCTTGGGGCTCGGGGGCTTGCCCGAGCCCTGAGGCTCCCGATCGATGCAGACACTCTGGCCCGGCACTTGGCTCCTGCCCCGCCAATGACGCCAGCCAAGGCACGGGCACAAGAAGACAAGCCTCGAAGCTACCGGGGCTCGGGGGCTCCCCGGCGCTGCCCCTTGGGCACGGCATTGCCATCCACTTTCCTGACAAGGTGACACATGGGGCATGACACAAGAAGACAAAGCTTCCCAGCGGCCTCCAGGGGCTCGGGGGCTCTTGGGCTCGCGTGTCAGCCCCTTAAGCCGACCTCCTTCACCGCCAAGAAGACTCTAGAAGGTCCATCTAGGGAAGGCCGGTCTAAGCCGACACATCCTGACATGTAGAGTGTCAGAACAGAGCAGCCGGACGATGCCCAAGGCTTCTTTGGCTCCACGACACCGCCACGGTCCATAGCGTGTCGCTGCAAGGCCTTCCTGGACTCTAGCGCATGTAGACCATAGACCTACCTCCCCAAACCACCATGTACCCGACCTATCTCATTATATAAGGGATAAGGTCAGACCTAGGGAGAGGAGGCAACTCAGACAGATCATTCCATTCCACTCCATCCTTTGGCCTTTGCTCAGCATCAAGAGTAAGGCAACCCACAGAGGGGCACCGAGAGCTCCTCCATCGCATCCCGTCGTCTTACTCCTCTCTGATGAGGGGAAGGCTCCACTAGTGGTGTGGCAACCTTAGGATTAGCACCGAGCTAACCCCCTACCAAATCTCTCTCTGCAACCCTGTTGTAACCCCTCAATTTTGGGTGCTTTTGAGTATAAAGATCATCAGCTGTTGGACATAGGGCACCGATTGGCCCGAATCAGGATAAACCGTTGTGTCCTCTCTGTGATTCTTGTGTTCTTGAGTCCACCCGTGCCACTGGAGACCCGTACTCTAACACCGACTCGAACAACAATGCTTGCCATGGTTCCAACCCCATGACAGCGGTCACAATTAACTGCCTGGCAAAATCGATTTACAGAATCTATTAACAAAGGCGGGCCTTATAACTGGCGAGCCTCCAAAAATGCCTCTATTTTCAGAGGTGAACCTCCTAAATAGCCCGACTCAAAAAAAAAAAAAAAGGCCGAGGCCGAACTAGGCCCAGCAGAGGCCCAATATGCCGTTCAATATAAATAGGCAACTTAGGGTTTCATTCCACTCCCCCCCCTCTGTCCGACTTCCTCCTCTCCCGATAGGCGGCACTGCGTGAGCTTGCCCCTTCCCTCTCGCGTCGCCGCTCCTTCTCCCCTCTGGAGCAGCGTCGCCACCTCTCCCCTACCTCCCCCTCTCCAAGCAGCACCGCGACCCTCCCCTTCCTCCCTCTCTCTCAGGCCCCTCCCCTCCCCTCCCTGGCTCCTCTCCCGAGCTCTCTTGAGCTCCTTCGATGACGAGGTAGCAGCGCTGGCGACGTAGCGGCGCACCTGCAGCGTGGGCATGGGTCGGCAGCTCCTAGCTCGGGTGAGGGAGCGAGCAAGGCGCTCAATGAGATCCGGCCTGACGAGGTGGTGCTCGACGAGATCTGGCCTGAGGAGGTGGCGCTCGGCGATATCTGGCATGCGGAGGTGGTGGCGAGTGACTTCCGGCCTGAGGAGGTGGCGGCCAGCAACTTCCCCCATGAGGAAGCACCCTCCTTGGCACGTCCTTCTCCGGCAACGGCGCCCAGCGGGAGAGGCGCCCGGTGGCGGCACGCTGAGGAAGTTGCCGGTCCAGATCCGGCCATGACGTGTCTAGATCCGGCAGCGGGGAGGCTGGATCCGGCTTTGGCAGGAGGCAGTGGCGGCGGCGCGTGGATGAGCATGGCGGGCCTATCCACCGGTTTTCTTCTTTTTTTGGTTTTTTTATTCGATTTACCGAGGCGGACATCAAACCGCCTCGAAAAAGATCCCATTTACCGTGACCTTTTGACCGAGGCGGTTGCGTTGCCCACCTCGGTTAATCATTTCTGCCCTCCTCAGTAGTAGTGGAAGAGAGGTGATAGGTAGATGCTAGAGAGACAAGACATGTGATTCGACAAAAAAAATATCATGTAGAAACTATCCATTGGAAACAATTGTTCGTATATGTTGTGTTTAAATAAATTCCTATATGTTGTGTCAAAATAAATTAATAAGCATAGAAACTACCTTGGTTTCTAGCAGTAGGACTATCCTAAGTGACTTTTTAGTTAATATGGTCAATTGAGTTCAAGAAGCTGTGGCTCCTTCAAGTGGTGATGACTGGTGAGGATGAGGTAGATCCCTAAACAAGGACTCTTTAAATACTGATAGTGATGTTGAAAGGTGTACAATTCGTTAAATAGTTGTTAGTTAGTTAGTTAACCTGACCCGGTTGATGGTATCATGAGGGTAACAGATGGGGATAATTAGACAATTGGTGATTATTATATGATACACTTGTTTTGCAAAGCTATCAAATGCTTCTGGATGATGAGATTTCTAGTTACTAAATCTGATTTGGTTATTCATTTTAGGAAGATACTGAGACAGAGATGCAAGACTCAAGTATTGATGGATATGAAGAAGTTAGTGAATTAGAGGTTTGTACCGTTTTTTTATCTTTTGCTGCCAAGACGTTTAGTATTTAAAATTTATCAAGACATTGCAATCACGATCATGGGTATATTTGTCTTGCACTTATTTAACTTTTGTTTGGCAAGCGAGACTGAGGCCTACCAGATCTCTATTAATTTGTCAGATTATGCCTTCCTCAATGACACCCTGGATCATAGCTATGACAGTAGACATTGCTAATGAGCATGATTTAGTTTTAGTAGGTCATTCTACATGTTTTTGTTTCAGTAGCAGCTACCAACTTGGCAGAGGAAGAAATAAATGCAATGCTCTCTACTCGTTGTTGCATGTTACTTAGTCATGACTAATCTAGGCACTTCCAACCATCAAACTAGATGACTTCTATGTTTATGTCTTAGACTGCCAACTGAGAAAAAAGATGGTATGGCACTACAATTAAAGAAGAGACATGAGAAAGTAGTTTCTTAGATAAGAAATGCATGTCTACACGAGAACCAAGATATGAAGAGAGGTGATAGGTAGATGATGGACAGACAAGACATGTAATTCGACAAAAAAAATCCTGTAGAAACTATCCATTGAAAACATAATTCCTATATGTTGTCTATAAACAAATTAAGGCATAAAAACTACCTTGGTTTCTAGCATTAGGACTGTCCTAAGTGACTTTTGAGTTAATAAGGTCAATATATTCTTGAGTTCAAGAAGCTATGGCTCCTTCAAGTGGTGACTGGTGAGGATGAGATAGTTCCCTAAACAAGGACACTTTGAAAACTTATAAGGATGTTGAAAGGTGTACATCTCATTAAATAGCTGAGATTGTTAGTTAGTTAACCTGACCTGGTTGATGGTATTAAGAGGGTAACAGTAGGGATAATTTGACAATTGTTGATTGTTATGCGCCACACTTGTTTGAAAAGCTATCATATGGTTGTTGATCATGAGATTTATGGTTACGTAATCTGATTTGGTTATTAATTTTAGGAGGATACTGGGATAGAGATAGAGGACTCAAGTATTGATGGACATGAAGAGGTTAGTGAACCAGAGAGTGGTACAGAGTCTTCCCAAGAGGTTTGTACTGAGTTTTTTATTTATCTTTTGCTGCCAAGACGTGTATTATTTAAAATTTGTCAGGACATTGCAATCACACGAACATGGATTTATATTTGTCTTGCGCTGATTTAACTTTTTTTGGGCAAATTGACTTGGTTGATGATAAATGACATGGAATATTTATCATCTATACATTTTGATTCATATACACACGTTGAGCAAGCATAGGCCACTTCCCATACATTATTGTTGTCTAGCTACCACTTGGGTGCCTTCGTGATATTCTATATCCATGTAGACATTTATTCTACGCCCATCCAATTTTCATTAGTAAGTGCTCATGGTGGTGGCTAGTTAATACCTATTAATTAATGAGCCTGATTTTGTTTCAGTCATTAGTTTAGAACAGGCTTCCATAGTAGCGGCTACTGAGGTGTATAATAACCGATGTTGAATAGTATTTTTGTTTATATATTAATATATACACTGATTCACATTATTTTTCTCTTAAAGGATGTTGACTTGGATTTCGCTGTCGGTCTGGGAAATGTTGATTTGCTTAAGCAACTCGTCGTTTTACTCGGTCGCACTGATCTTGCTGCTTACTACTCCGCCTTACCACAGACTGCATTTGTCAGCACTCAACTGGCTGTTCAACGAAACCTACTCTACGAGTTGAATAGGCAGACAGAAGAAGTCACACGTTCGATTCCCCGCGGACTTCCCTACCTTTTTGAGGTGAGGCTTCTTACAGTACTCGAATGAAAATTTTCGAGCAGATAGTAGTAAAAGCAAAATATAGCTCGGGACTCGGTACCTAGACACTAAAAAAAAGATATACTCCCTCCGTTCCAAATTATAATAAGTCGTTTTGACTTTTTTAGTTCATCTATTTTGCTATGTATCTAGACATATTATTATATCTAGATACATAGCAAAATAGATGTATCAGAAAAGTTAAAGCGACTTATAATTTGAAACGGAGGGAGTATGATTTATGCACTTCTCAAGTTACATTAGTGTTTTTGACGTTAGGAGCACATTGGTGACCATTATGTATATATACTTGATAATTACAGCATCTGTTTTAAATTATTTATGTCATATTAATTTTATCCTAAATAAAAACATTTCTATTTCTTATCATTATTTTTAAAAAAAATCATAAGTTAAGCATAAGATTAATATTTTTAGAATGACTAATATGAGAAATAATTTCATAATATGTCATTCATATATCTTGATACTATATAAATTTGTTTAAATTTGGCAATGAAAGGTAGAAATGTTTTTACTTGCAACAAATTAAAGCATATAGTACTTTTGAAACTACATATTTTGAAACTCCATCTGAGGCCTCGTTCACTTCCCCATCCCAACCCAAAATATTTTCTCTGTCACCCGTCACATCGAATCTTTGGACGCATGTATGGAGCATTAAATGTAGGTAAAAAAGATAACTAATTGCATAGTTTGTCTGTAAATGTTGGGACGAATCTTTTAAGCCTAGTTAGTCTATGATTGGATAAATTTTGCCAAATAACAACGAAAGATGCTACAGTAACTTTTCACCTACTTTTCACGAAGTGAACACACCCTGAAAAGGTTTCTCTGGTACACATGCAACAAATGTAGACTCATTAATAATTATGTTCCAACTCCCAATTAACTTTGTGCCATCAAATTAAGGTTGTCATTTAGGAGTGCATTGCATATAGTAGAAAACCAAGGAAGCATCTTCTTATAACGAAAGTTGCCCCATCGCTCGGGCCTCCTTCGCGTGCCATGTCGTCGGCAATTCCCGTCCGTCGGATCGGGCGCGTATACGGCCTAGATCGGGCGAGCCTCGGTCATTTTGCAAAAAGCCCTCCAACTTTAGCAAAATCAACCCACATTCCCACCTCCTCTCTCGATTCTTTTTGCAGAAAAGTCCTCTAGCTTTTTCAAAACCAACCCGCAATCCATCACTTTTCATGGGCCGGCCTGCCTCCCGCTCCCTGGGCCGTAGAGGGCTGAATTCGGCCCGAAGCTGGTTTCCCTTATCTATTTTTTTTCTTTTATGAATAAATTTGCTAGAATTTTGAAATTGTGTAATAAATCATAGAAAAATTGTAAAATAGAAAATCAAATTGTTTCGGAATCCTCGTAAATAGATCTATGCAATGGATCCATAATATAACATGTTTTACTAAAAAAATTACTGTACATTTTTTCTATGTTTTCTAACGGTAAATATGAACTTCAAATAAAAATAAAAAAATCCAGTTGCCAAATTTCATAATTCGAGGTCGAATTCTACTCATTTCACAATTACCTTAATCTTCCGGCTACTTATGCTCCTCCGTCCTTAAAGAGAATACTTAATCAATATTGTGCTTGCTTAAGCGAGACTGTGCTTGTGTTTCTCTCTATATTCAAAGACGGATATTGACCACCATCTGAGTTTAAACAAGATCAAAATAATATTAATGGGGGTGTCATGAATCCTCACATCAATCATGTGAGTGCTCCAACCAAAATTGAGATTTCTTTTATGTCTGATGATGAAATAAAGACTCAGCCTGCACACTAATCTGCCCCATCGCTCGGGCCTCCTTCGCGTGCCACGTCGTCGGCAATTCCCGTCCGTCGGATCGGGCACGTATACGACCCAGATCGGGCGAGCCTCGGTCATTTTGGAAAAAAGCCCTCCAATTTTAGCAAAATCAACCCGCAATCCCACCTCCTCTCTCGATTCTTTTTGCAGAAAAGTCCTCTAGCTTTTCCAAAACCAACCCGCAATCCATCACTTTTCATGGGCCGGCCTGCCTCCCGCTCCCTGGGCCTTAGAGGGCTGAATTCGGCCCGAAGCTGGTTTCCCTTATCTATTTTTTCTTTTATGAATAAATTTGTTAGAATTTTGAAATTGTGTAATAAATCACAGAAAAATCGTAAAATAGAAAATCAAATTGTTTCGGAATCCTCATAAATAGATCTATGCAATGGATCCATAATATAACATGTTTTACTAAAAAAAATTTTACTGTACATTTTTCTATGTTTTCTAACGGTAAATATGAACTTCAAATAAAAATAAAAATAAAAATCCAGTTGCCAAATTTTATAATTCGAGGTCGAATTCTACTCATTTCACAATTACCTTAATCTTCCGGCTACTTATGCTCCTCCGTCCTTAAAGAGAATACTTAATCAATATTGTGCTTGCTTAAGCGAGACTGTGCTTGTGTTTCTCTCTAAATTCAAAGACGGATATTGACCACCATCTGAGTTTAAACAAGATCAAAATAATATTAATAGGGGTGTCATGAATCCTCACATCAATCATGTGAGTGCTCCAACCAAAGTTGAGATTTCTTTTATGTCTGATGATGAAATAAAGACTCAGCGTGCACACCCATTATTAGCCTTAATTCAATTTTTTAAATAAATGACACGATCAAATCGACATAAACTCGATTTAAAGAGAAAGCCGAATGTTATATATGAAAAAAGCTTGGCGCGCCAACGGCGCGCCCAGTTTTCTAGTATAATAGATTGACTATCCTGTTTGACGAAACATGCATCCATGCATGGATTATACTCTACACAGCTCTTTCGGGTGGCCCCCTCTCGGTTGTTTTTTGCAAAGCTCCGCCATTGGTACTCGGCCCTGTTGCAAGAAAGGGCACTCCAACAGCACCTCGCCGACACACTAAACCGTGCCTCCCGTGGGAATGAAACTATTGGCAACGTTCATCGATTGGTATATTATTTCATTCCTCCGTCCCAAAGTTGTGGCTTCTAGTTGCTCACTGGATGCATGCTATTTCATTGCCATTCCCATTCATTACCTGTGGAGTATTTTTCTCAACAGCAATCTCCTTGGCCCTGGTTCAATTTATTACAGATGCAAAGCATTGACGCTGCGGAACAAGCAGTGGAGATATACACCACCAGAAACCGGCGATCGAGTGCAATGCTGGAGGAACTGAAATCTTCGCTGTCCCATCTACGTTCTGACCATTTTGATGACGAAGAGGTACAGTAAGTAGCACATGCACAGTAGTTTATTCATTTCTGGTTTCTCCCTTAATTTCTCTCCAAACAAGTTGCATGCGTGCACGCAACAATTCTGCAATATATTAGTTACAGTAGTTTATTCATTTCCGGTTTCTCCCTTAATTTTCAGTCGGACGATGCTGGGGTTGCCGCACTAGCTGGCGACGTTTTATTCTGTTTAAACGCCACAAAAACTTTGGCCATCCGGTGGCTCTGGCGTACTTGCGTTGCTCCCGTGACGGAGGCTGTGCGGCGCCGGTTCCGGAAAAAGGATAATGTTAGGGCCGTCCCAGCTACCTCATCACCGTTCAACACAGGGGCAGCTGACAGTTAGAACTCCTGCCGGAATCCAACAGTCACCCCCACCTACATCCATGCTTGGCTTTTGGTATTGGCCAAGTTGTCTCGAGAACACTCCTCCCATCAGGACTGTTTAATAATTGGCAACTATAATTTCCTTTGGACAACGTGTGTTTGTTATTATGAGTGTTAAATGGCTATTGTCCCCGAATTGTACGATCACTTTGTTTGGTTGTCGTTGAATGTAATAAGCTTGAATGGATTTGGTTCCATTAATTTTTGGCTTTTTCGTAAGGATGAAGTTCACACTACTATTCAAAACTACAGCACCAAGATGAAAATAATAACTATTCAATTTTCTATTCAATTTATTCTATGTAGCAGAAGTGGGACTACGTAGTGTAGTTGTCAAACTGACTAGCAGCACCTCACTGCATTCGATCTCTAAATACGATTCCTGCACCAAAAGCGGGCAAACCATCGTGTCACATCATTCGATAACCTGTTAACCATCCGATCTAGCGAACAAGCGATCTGGTCCGTTCAATCAGGCTCTTTGCGGGCCTCCTGCCCATTACGCCGCGAAACCGGGCTGTCGTGGATCCTCGCAAACCCGATAGCGGGCAACTGCCGCACCTCCCTCCTCTCGGTGCGGATGGGGCCAGCGGCCCCAACGTGGGCGGCACCCCCTTCCCACCTCCCTCTCGCCGTCCCCGCCGCTGTGCCGCGGTCGCGGTCGTGCTGCGCCGCTGCAGCAGGGCCAGCGGCGTGGCCAGAAGACCACAGCCCGCCTCCTGCCGAGCCACGGGTGGCCATCGGACAGCGCGGGTCCAGCGCAGCTCGCTAGCCGACCGGCCAGCCGCCGCCATGGCCGTTCCCGACCGGATCGACACCACACGGGAGCCTGCTCGCCACCGAGCGGCACGGCTCCAGGCCGCCGTTGCTCGGGGCTGCGGGGCTACATGCCGCCTCCGCCCTCGAGTCGCCCATCCACGGGAGTGCACTATCCTGGGCTAACCCCAGCGCTGTCCCTCACAGCCAGCGCAGCCGCCGGCTGGCTGGAATCGGCTTTGCCGAGCCCGTTCCCCTACTCTGTTCGTGAGGAAGAAGCGAAAGGAGGAAAAATGATTAGAAAAGTTCTGCAGGGTTCCCAATGCAAAGATCTACACTGAAATGAAAAGTGCTGCATAGTGCTCATGTGCTGCGGGTTAATTTATTAGAAGTTCAGGGGTGCAGTTGCAAAGTCTCTGTCTTTAATGGTTTTCTCTTTTTTAAAATTCTTTAAATCAGCTGGAAATTGATAAATGCGTAGTAATTAGTAGCAAAATCCAAAAATGACAAATCCAGTTTTGTTGAGCTCCACATGTAGTAAACACATAATATGACATAATTTAGTACAAAGTTTTTGCTGTAGATGTTTGGCTATGCTTTTTAGTGTGACATTCATATTTGCATATCTTCCTCCATTTACTATAAAAATTTTATGGTAGGCTATTCATGTGATGCTTGATCTGTAGTAAAAATTTAAGCTTCATTGGTGCATGTATGACTAAGTTATTGATTTACCTAGGTTTACGCTTGTTATATAGTTTACAATTAATTTAAGTTTGTAAAAATGGAAAATATACTTCCACTTCAGTTTCGTTCATCTCTGACAAGTGGACTGAGCGCCGCTGAGTTACTATACTTCAGTTGCCTAAGATGATTTCAAGCAACAGTAATACAAACAACTAGTACAATTAACAACTCACTCACAAGAGAGGATTTACATTTTTATTCCTAGAGTCAAACAATGACAAAATTAACTATTGCCTGGATAACACTAAAAATTAGGAGAAGCATAAGAATAAATGGGTGATCATCTGAGCACACATATAGTCTCTAATGGGACACGGCAACACGCTCAGCTGTGACCCCGCTACTAGGGACCATACAAATTCATATATACAATCTACAATCCTATATACAAAATGTCTATATAGAATCCTATATAGAGATTAGGTTTCTCTTTTTCATTTACGTTTTAATGGGCTAAAAGTTCTAAAATCTATACAAAATCACAGAAAAAACATAAAATGAAAAATCAAGGTTTGTTCAGTTTCTTATGACTACATCTATGCAGTAGATGTTAGTTAATGCTCAAGAGAAATTAAATATGGGCCCAACGCAACCCAACTTGGCCCAATGGGCTGGCCCATGAGCATGCATATATATATATATATATATATAAAAGCTAATCACTGGCCCAGGGGTGATTAACCTAATCACAAGGCACCATCCACGCCGCCGCCCCTCTGCTGTACCTATGCGTGCGTGCAGCCGCGCCGGGGAGAAAGCCAGTGCCTTTTGCCATTGGGTTCCGTTGCAATCCGCGTGCGTCGACGAGTGCTAGCACGCTACGTCACCGCCGTTCTCCTCTCAGTACGTATGGACGTTTGTAGAGATGCTGCTGTGTTGCACACTACGTCGTATGGTACGACTACTTCCTCGACGTCGATTACATCGACTATGCATGTTCCGCAAGTCTTCCGCTGCGCCGCGCGTCAGGAATATATAATCTATGATCATCTACATGCAAGTGATCCTGTTTTTACGCGGTTATTAATTTGTGCTAGCGTGTAGTCACCCGCGTAACCTAACAGTGGTATCTAGAGCCGTGCTTGCGTTGTTTTTTATCTAGATTATTTAAATGCGGTTGGCTGTACAATAGATCGTTTTAACAGATAGAATTTTGCGTGTATTAAATTATTTTACTCCGTTTTTGCTCCCTCGTTATGTGTCTGGCTAATCGGCCGTCTTTACAACGGCGAGCGTCGCGTGGTTGACCACGAGGTTATGAATTTGTGTAGCGCAGCGGTTGATACACAGTTGTATGGCTATTCCAGCTAGAACGTCATGCTTGTTAATTTGTGGCAGCATACGAAAAATCTGTTCTATCCATCATCGACTGGCAGAGCCAATTGCGTGTTAAAAAAATATACCTGTAACGTTGTTCGTAGAAATGTCTAACTTGTTTTTGCGGAGAATGATGTGATGGTATGGCCTCAAAATCATATGTGATGATCTATGTGTAATATTTGGTGTGGCATGTGTGTCACCATTTATTATAGCTGGGTTGAGGCTGTTCATTGGTTGTATTTAGCCTATGTGTCGTCTTATGGAGTGCTCATGTGATGTAATTTTAATTTTAATTTGCTATTAACATGTAATAGGCAAATTAAGTTATGTAATATATTGACATGAGGCAAGATGACTCGGCGGCCACACCGTCCAGAAGAGGGCGTTGGAATTGGGATGCCTAGGAGTAGATACCCTCATCCGTTGCTGGCGGTCGTCTAGACGCGCTATTTTTCATTGGACGAAGAGAGACCATACTGTCACAATAATTTGATTAGCTGTGACGTTTATATTTATACATTGTCTGTGATGAGTATAAAAATCCCTCATAAAAATTAAGTTTTTATGCCCTTCCAACAGTTACACCTTTCTGGGTCTTGTTAGTAGGTGATGGGTCTGCCAAAGCAGGGCGTCATCTTCTACCTTGATCTATTGGGTGGTGTCGGACATCACATCATAGTGTTGGTTTACTTGACGAAACCATCAAGTCGGACTTTGGTTTCGGGGCATAGAGTTGGAAGCTGAGATATATGATATCAACCAACAAACGAGAGTCGCATTGAATGCGATTGGCAAGCATTGCCTACTCTGTTCACTATGATGCTAGCGGTGATGCCAAAGCTTACTAGTTCCATAGTAAACATGGGGTCTCGTCCCACTATGCAATATTGGGGGACGTTCGCAAAACATAGTGGGGTTTCTTTTATTAAAAATGTTTTAATGAAAGTAGTGCTAACCGTTGCATATCTCTGTTGTTATAAAAAATGTAAAGCAACTTGAGTTTTAATTTGCGATCGATCCTAGAGAAAGAAAAGCTAAATGGAACTAATTTTGTTGATTGGAACTGAAACTTGAGAATTGTTCTCAGGTAGGAAAAGAAAGAGTACGTTCTTGATACGCCTTACTCGGATGAGCCTCAGGATGTCGTGCATAATTCTAATACGTATCGTGCTTATGTGAAACACACTAATGATGATGTGGATGTGTAGTGCCTGATGCTTGCTTGCATGAACTCTGAGCTGTAGAAGCAATATGAGAGCATCAACCCGCATGATATGATCATGGGGCTGATGGCATGTTCGAAAACCAGGCAAGGGTTGACAGGTTTAACACCTCGAAGGCTCTATTTGGTAGCAAGCTTGCTGAAGGCGCTCCGTTCAGCCCTCATGTAATCAAGATGATTGGTTACATTGAGAGCTTGCAGAGATTGGTTTTTCCCCTCGATGACGATCTTGCCACCAATGTGATACTGCAGTCTACCGGCTAGCTTTGAGCCATTTATTATGAACTACCACATGAATGGCTTGAAGAAGACGCTGACCGAGTAAGGCTCCTGGTCATGTGATGACAATCCAGAAGGGTAAGGAACGAAAGCGTCCAGCCAAGGAGAAGAAACCTGCCGAAAGTGAGACTTCTGGGTAGGCAACTAAGGCCAAAGAAAAGAATAAAAAGGCTTGCCCCTCCCCTAAAGATGTTTGTTTCCACTGCGATGTGAAAGGACATTGGTCGAGGAATTGCAAGAAGTACCTAGAAGAGAAGGAAAAGAATGGAGGTGCGACCTCCACTCTGTTGAAGGTCACTAACACCCGTTTTGACCATCAACATTTCACCAAAAAGCATGGTAAATCATCATCACATGTGACATATTTTATTTAAATTTCACCTAGTTCCACTTGTACTTGGAGAATTATTTATATGCAGTAAATATGGCAAATTTTGGCCAAAATGGTGACAAACATGGACAAATGGTGCAAGTGGACGTGGCAGGGCCACTTGGTGGGCCCATAGGCTGGCGCCACCTGGCGCCACCTATGCACCACCCGACCCCACCTGTGCCACTTTGGCACTCTGCCATGTCACTAATCCGTGGGAGCCCCTCCAAGACCAATGGGAAGCATTGATCTAAGTCGGTTCAACCAACGGTCACGATGGAGGGGCCATGGATCCATGGGCCCATTATCATAGGCTTGGAGCCTTCACAACCGACTTCCCGTCCGAATTTCGACATGTGTTGTCCAAGTAACTGCCATTGGGAGCCAACCATCGCCGTTGGATGCTAAGGCGGTGGAATGGAGGGCTGGGCGGCACCCTCCCATGGCCACACGGCGCCCTAGGTCCTCCACCGACCATACCACTTCCTACAAGTACCGCCCATGCCTCCCTACACTATAAATAGGGGGTGTGGAGCTCGGTGGAAAGACGCCCCATCAAGTCCCATGACTACGAGATTTGGCAAATGGACGTCAAAACGGCTTTCCTTAATGGAAACCTAACTAAGGATGTGTATATGACACAGCCTGAAGGTTTTGTCGACCAACAAAATGCTAGAAAAGTTTGTAGTCTCATGAAGTCTATATGTGGGCTAAAGCAAGCATCCCGGAGCTGGAATCTTCGTTTTGACGAGGAAGCTAAATCGTTTGGCTTCTCGAAAATTGGTTTCATTTTTTTCTAATACTTGTATGTTTTATTATTATGCATTTTACAATTTTTAGCTGATTTGATCATATTCAAAAATAATAAGTAAACAATTTTGTATTGGGAACCCTAAACACAATTTTCAAATTCATTCAGACCTTTTTTTTCTCTTTTTGTCATCGTTCGTGGCGGGGCCTCGGCTGCAGGTGTCATCACGATGGTCTTCCCGCTATCCGAGTTCCATGGCGAGAACCTAGCCCGCTCCAAGTTCTAGGGTGTCAGTAACAGCCGCAGCCAGGGCTGGGGATGAAGAGCAGTAGCCGGGCACAGACGTGGTCTTGATGTCGAGTCGACTCGGGATGTTGTTGTTGTATGCCCCAGCGCTTGTTGCCTCGCTCGCGTCCTTTGTTGTCGTGCGCTGCCAACATTCATCAAGGGACCACAACCATTGGTAGGCCGCGCGGCTGTTGTCACGACGCCGTTGCTGGCCTGCGTCAAGGGTGAGCACGATCCGCGCCCCGTGGTGTTGCATTGGCTGGTGTGTCTGGGCTGCGGACTTCGCCATGAGGTTTTGCATGGATGTCCGGCGCATAATCTTTGATGAGGGCAACGTTAAGGAATGTGCTCCCGCGCTCGAGGATCGGATCGATATGTTTCCATGATTGGCATGACATGGTCCATCTGCAAAGTCCGACGGAAAAACATATATTGCACATGCTGGATTGGCTGGCCAAAGCGTGCGAGTGGGGTGAAGCATTGCCAACCAATCGATAATTCAATGCTTCAGTTGTAAAGATAATTTAATGCTTCAGTTGACTTGAAAATCTTCTGGATTGTTGACCACAGCCCGGTGGCCATGTAAATCATGTTTTCTAATCGAACTATTAAGATATTAGATTTTAAATTATAGAATATATTTTATATGAGTTGTCTGCCATGTTTGTATTTTTATCTTTTTTATTTAATTTGTTTTGACAATTTAAATTGGTGCTCGAGTCTGCTTGGTTTTTTTCTTTTTTGATTTTTTCTGGCTTTCTTTTTTCTAGTTTTTTTGGTTGGTGGCGCTCGGAGTCCAGGGGGTGGTTAGGATTTGGGGAGTGTTAGCACAGGGCGGGTTCCGTTTTTTCTTTCCTTTCCGGCAAGCGAGGCTAAGGTTTTTGCGGTAAATTTTTTTCCAAGATATAGAGACAGAGATTAAAGCATGGACAACATACAGATCCTTAGGTGCTTACACGCACATAGTCTGACCGCACAGTCCCTAAAAAACCAGCCGGTTCAACCAATTTTTAGCGGTCTGATTGTATGGACGGTCTTTTAAATGAACCGAACCGTTATAGTCTCTGGTTTGGTCTTTTACCGATCCGACCGCCGGTCCGGTTCAGTCCAAATAACTAGGACATGAACCGAAAAGGGAAAACCCTCTCCTCCCTCACGCACCAGGGCCCCCCAGCCATACACGCACAGGCCAGCCGCCCCAGCCCAAAGCCATACACACACCACGGCCCCGGCCCATACACGCACTGAAAAGGGAAAACCCTCGCCTCCCTCACGCCATCACGCGCGCGGTCCTCCTCGCCTCCTCGACTGTTCACGCACACGCGCATAGAACCTGGCGGCCGCTGCATTGCAACCGCGACGGGCAAGCGCGACCGACACGACAGCGCGACGCACAGGATCCATGGCGGTGCCTCTACCTCGACAAGCCAGGGCTGGTCCACACTCGTCACTCGTCTCTCTCATTTTTTTCCCTCGATCTCCCTCTACCAATTGCAGATTGCTGAACTCACTAGAACCTAGGGTAGTCTTCATTTTACATTTTTTTTTGGCCCTGGCACATGAGCCAAATGAGCTAGCTCCATTTCTTGACCGAGCCGAGCTAGCTTTTTAGCTTGTTAATTATAACAAGCCAGCTCGTTACCCTGTAGAACCAGACTGAGCAAAGCAGAGCCAGCTCGACATCGAACCCACATGAGGTGGGGCTGTTTTTTCGCTGACAGACACTTAGACGATATAACTATTTTTAATGACAAACAAGCCAACGTTGATATATATATATATATATATATATATATATATATATATATATATATATATATATATATATATATATATATATATATATATATATATATATATATATATATATATATATATATATATACACGGAATTAGGGACTGATGATCTATGATTAATCTCTAGCGAATCCATCGGTATTTTTACTTTTTAGCAACTGACATCTGATGCTAAAGCGATGTTTGGTTTAGTGCATGGGGAGGGCTCACTTATCTACGGTCTCATGTGAACGGCACTCGCGGCCATCGAGAAATTGTTTTTCTCGATCAGTGGGGCTCCCGCTTCGCTCGTAATTCCCGCGGTTTTCAGTACTGCAGAGAATCTCGGTACTTTCTGCACACTTTCCTGCTCCCACTGTTAAAAAGTTTCAAGCAACGCAGGGCAGAGCTAACTAGGGCAGAGACCTGTTTTGTTCTGCTAGCCATGCCCAAGCTAACTATTGAATCTATTTTAATTTTTATCAGTATATATATTTGGTATTATAAATACTAATATTATTCTTTGTAAGTTTAATTAACCTTAGACCCCGTTTGGATCATTGGAATTGAATTCATTCTAATCAATTGTAATTTAGGCATAAATTAATTAAGCTAATATGGTTGTATATGGAATATATTTGTATACTATTGTTAGCCATACAAGAGAGATGCTTATATATTGCATTTCTACGATAGGGAAGCGAGTTGAAGAATGGCTATAAGTTGAAGAGTAGAAATATAACATGGTGATCTATAGAATCCATTTCCATCTCCAACCCTGTGAATTTGAGATAGGCTTATATGTGAACTTTGGAAAACTGTGGAATCTTAAATTCGAAGCCAAATAGCCTAATCCATTGAGTAGATTCCAATTCTCCAAAATGAAAGGATCCAAACGGCCCTTAGATAATTTGATGAAACTAGAATTTCATTGGCACTCGCTTGATGAAACTAGAATTACATTAGGTTGGTCTCAACGAGGGTTCCAATAGAGTTTTTTTAATAATGCCTATGAGACTCTCTAGTTTGATGTTATTCTTTATAAATTTAACTTTTCGAGAAACGCTTTATAAATTTAATAGTCTCTTTCACCCTTTCTCTCACATTCCAGCAAACCCATCATCACCGGGCCCGCAACTGGGTCTTGGACTCCGTGTAGCGACAAGGCGCAACATCCAGCGCCGACTTGCTCTCCAAAACCTCGTCGCATGCACCTGCTTTTTTCTTAGTATAACTTTTTTATTGTTTGAGGAAGACTGAAGACAGGAGGGCAAGCCCCTACTGAAAATAAACTACGAGCTGCTAAAGGCAGCAAAAAGTACAAGGTTTACAGGTTAGTATAGTATAGTATAACTGTTATATAGGGATGAAAACGGTACGGATATTTTTCGACCGTATTCGAGACCGAATTCGTTTAGAGGGGTTTTAATCCGTCCGTATCCGAGTCCGGATATTTAACATCTGATACCGTATTCGTATCCGAATATTTAAATCACATATTTATGATATCGATATCCAATCATATCCTATCCGGTATTTTTTATACTATCCGTATTCGAATCCGAATCCGGACATAAATATGAAAACAAATACGATATCAGTGATATCCGTCGGTATCGGATCCGTTTTCATCCCAACTGTTATATATTGTACCTGCTTGTTAGGCTTTTGCTGGAAGCAGCACATGCACCGCAATTACCGGGAATCTCAAGTGTCGTCAATGCTCAGTCAACTCGCACGTCTTCTCCATTGGGCCAAATGCAGTGCTCCAAGATACTTTTGTTCGCAAGAATCTTAATATAAGCATCATCTACTGCTACCTTACTGGTGTGGTTGCTGCCCTCCCTCCGTTCCTATCCTGGCCATCCCTTCAACAGGAGTAGTGGCATCTGCGAGATTGCTTTGGGTTAGTAGTGACACTGAATCTGCTATTCCATTCTCAAAGGTTTTACGGAAGTTTATTTGCGCCAGCTGGATCATCGTAGCTCTGTGTTTACTACCAAATCTAACCTGGCGACTTAATTTCTTCCATAATGTATGTATGGTCGGAGCATATAGGCTCCGTTCGGCTGTGCTTTGGCTGATTTGTTGTGAGAGAAAAATACTGTTTCGGCTAAATGAATAGGTCCATAAATGTATATTTTCGTCACATACCACTAGTTGTTCGTCGTCAGGTACTTTTCTTGGTTCTTCCGTGGCCCATCAAACATCGGTGCAAAGGAGATTGATTGGTGTGGTTGCAAACAGCAAGGTGACAAAAGGCAGAAAACTTTTCGTGACTCTATTCTCTCTGTTAGAGCCTGTTTAGATGGAGCCCGAAAAATTTCGGCCTCGGCCTGTTACAAAAAAATTCGGCCTGGGCCTGCATGGCAACCGAACAGGCCTCAATATTTTTCGGCTTGCCACCGTGCGCGAAATTTTTCGGCCTAGGCCTGCCACCGAACAGGCCTCAAAAAGTTGGTATCTAAACACCACCCAAAAAAAGTTTGGGCTGCCACAAGTGTGGGTCCACCTACTGCCTGGCAGCTTTTTGGCCCAAGGCAAAATTGTTTGCCAACTAAACAGGCTCTTAGTAATTTTTTTTACAAGGAGTCATGTTAAATAGTTCGTACCCCTTCGTTGGTACTCTGCTAATTTGTCTCACACATCTGGACTATTAAAGAACCAGATTCTTTCAGTTCTCTTCTACTTCTTTCTAGTATACTTGTGACATACATAAGCTTTACTCCACGCAATTTTTGTTTCAGTAAGTTCATATCGGGATAGGGAGGATGAAAGCTCCTAAATGACCAGAGAGAGGGTGAATAGCCTAATAAAAATTATATAAAATACTATAGCAACTAATTAGTCAATTAGAAAGCGAAACTTTTTGATCTAGCTCTACAAAGGGTTGAAAACCACCTATCCAATAATTCTAGTTGCTATGATCACTAGGCACACAAGAGGCTAAGTCACTACTCATTAAGAGCTCTCAATAAGGCTACACTAAAGAGCTCCACTAGGTGAAACTAAACTAGCAATCAAGCTCTCGAAACTATCTACACTAAAGAGCTTGCTACACAACTAGTTTGCAAGAATGTAAAGGAGTGAGTAGGGTGATTATACTGCCGTGTCAAGGAATGAACCAATCACAATACGAATGCCAATCAATCATCGAGAGAATTCCAATCACAAGATGACACCAAGATTTTTCTCTCGAGGTTCACATGCTTGCCGGTACGCTAGTCCCCATTGTGTTGACCAACACTTGGTGGTTCGGCGGCCAATAGGTGTTTCACAAACCTAGGCCAACAAATGGGCGCCGCAGAACCTACCCACAGGTGAGGTAACTTAATAATACGAGCAATTACTAGAGTGGCTTTTGGCATTCCACCGAGGAATAGGCCTAAGAACCCCTTACAAATATATCCTTAATTGGGGGCGGACACAATCACCAAATCCCCTCACCAATCAACAAATCACAAACCGTTTGGGTGACGACAATCACCAAGAGTAATAAGAAATCCACAATCACAAGAATCACCTAGTGCCATCAAACATGCAACTTCAAATGCACACACTAGGGTTTCCCCCAAATCCTCTCTCAAATGAGTACCAAGCTATGAAGAAGGAGAGGAGAGGGAGTAGAAGCTCTTGAAGCTCTCAAGATCAACACTAGAGCTTGATCTCTCACAAGAATGAAGCACTAAGCCATGAGAGAGAGAAGAAGGGAGAGCTTTTTCTTTTCTCTAGGGTTCTTCAAAGGCAAGAGTGAGGAATGGGAACTAGAGAGAAGAAAGGAAATAAGGGGCTCGGCCTTATCTTCTCGCTGGACCAGGCGCTCCCAACGGAACCTTGGCATCGAGCAAAAGCCACGACACCTTCCTCTTCTGTAGTGGGGCCAACAGGCAGCACGTCATGGCCCCCACGCACGCACACCCGCGGACGCAGTGCCCCTTTGCTTAACTAATTGGTGGCGAGGGTCAGGCCCCATGCACCAATGCTCCATGCTCGGTCTTGCGGTCAAAGCGGTGACGGCGCGACCCCAATACGAGCTCCAACAGGCAGCACAGGCACCGTGCGGCCCCCATGCGGGACCAGTGGCCCTCCATTTGTGGTCCGTACGAGCAAACATGGCAGGCAACGATAGGGCGAGCGGCAACATGCGCACCAGCATGAACCGCGGCGTTGCAAAGTAGGCCAGTAGCAGTGGTAGCTCACGCAACAGCCAGCCTGGTCGATGGGCCGACAGATGCCCACTCGCCTCCTTAGGCCTGCTGCACGAGACGGCCCATGCGGGCACAGTAAGCGCCCTACGCCCAGCATGGTTGGTCGACGGGCCGCGACCCAGAAAGGCCAGGCTAGGTGCGCCAAGGCCCACATGCACCCCTAGCACCCATCAGCACAGGCCGAGCACGACCCAAGGCCCATGCGTGCAGCAGGAGCAGCAACAGGCCAAGTGGCGCCCCTCCTAAGCAGCACTGCCGGCCCAACTGGCCTTGGCCGAAGCCAGCACTACCACACACCAGAAGCCAGTAGCAGTACTCTAGATTCTTCTATTTCACCCTTTTCTTAAGTGCTATCTCATCCCAAAAATGCCAAACAAAATTAGCACAAGAGATTTCTTCTCACAAAGATTTTTCCCGGGCATTATCATGCATCTCACCGCGTCACTAAGCGCAATGCATATGGAAATGAGATTTATACTTAGTGGCACTAGATAACCATTGCAATTAAAGATTTCCCCTCTTTATAGTACAGTTATCTATCCTAAACCCACTGACACGTTCTATGGTGTCTTGAGTAGCAAAACAAAATGGCTCTATCAAATATACCTTTGCCTTGAGCCCATTTTATTTTTCTCTTTCTTCTTGTCCAAGTTGGAGCACTTATCATCATCTTTTGGTCACCTCCATCACCATGACCATCATCTAGCTCCATCACTTGGTGTGTATCCCTATCTCACATATCACTTAGATTGCAAGGTTAGTACACTTAGGTTTCATCAATTATCCAAAACCAAACTAGGACTTTCAATCTCCCCTTTTTGGTAATTGATGATAACTTTTTCACAAAGATATTCAATGAAATCTTTTTGGATTAATGTTGCTTGCCCAAGCATTTTACCATGTGTAAAGGATATGGACAAGTTTCATAAACCCAAATTGGTAGCATTAGCTCCCCTACATTTGTGCTAAGAATTTGGATTTGAAAAGTTGCACATATGCATGGATAAGAAGTGTGGGAGAGCAATGACTACCAAATGATGCTAAGGTGTAAAGAATAGACCTTTGAAGCATGATACCAATCGGAATTGCCATTTGAACACCATCCTTAGCACCATGGTTAGTTAGATAGCTCTTACAAAATACAAACACTAGATACCTCATGAGATCAACATTATAAGGAAGGCTCTAGTACCACTTGTAAAACATGCAAGGCACATCTAACTATCATCCTATGCATGCTAGTTTTTCATATCATCAATCAATCCTACAACTAGCATACACCACACAAGCATGGATGTAGGATTTAAAAACTTGTACCATGCAAGCAAGCATATGTAATGCACATTCAAATGCAACATACAAGTTTATGAGCTTGCCTACTTGTTTACTTCAAATTTTGCAACATACAAGTTTCTGAGCTTGCTCCCCCTACTTATGTGCTTCAAATTTTAATTGATCCCTTTCTAATGTCATTTCATTTGTTTTCTCCCCCTATCTTACTATCTTTGTGAATCACTTCTCCCCTTTGTCATTAAATACCACAAAAGGCGAGTTCGAATTTTAGATAGGTGAGGTGAAACCATGTTATGTGAGGATCACTTTCCCAAATTTGGTTCAATCTAGATCACTTGCAAAAGATATTTAACTCGGTTTGAACCAATGGCAAGCTTCTTCACACCTCATTGCAAGGGTTATCTTGACAATGTTGAGTTAAACACTTATAGCTCATTTTCTAGATTAAACACTAGGTTCACAAGCCCACAAACATGTCATATGCTACCACTAGATCATTTCAAACATAGAAGCAATAGTGGTACCATACAAGCATCAAATCTATTTAATTTTCATGAATGAGCCTAAGACATGTGAGGAATGACTAGATGCACTAAACAAGTCATTAGCAAAGGATGAATGACATGACAATCAATTTTACCTTGCTTTGCTCAAAGGAGAGGCATGTCATATAAGTGGGGTGCATCAACACATATTTGAGAAATCCAATATGTTCAATTCATTCCTTAGCTTGCAAAACCTCTTCTCATCAAATGGTTTGGTGAAGATATCGGTAAGTTGATCTTCGGTGCCCACATTCTCTATGCAAATGTCCTCTTTTTGTTATTGATCTCTTATGAAGTGATGGCGGACATCTATATGCTTTGTTCATGAATGTTGAACTGGGTTGTTTGTGAGCTTCACGACACTCTCATTGTAATCTTTCAAAGTAGCCTTCATCCAAAGTATTTATGCACAACAACTACCGGTAACAATGTATTCGGCTTTGGCGGTTGAAAGTGCAACACTATTTTGCTTCTTTAATGACCAAAAAACAAGTGATCTTTCTAATAGTTGACATGTGCTCAAAGTGCTGCTTCTCTCAACTTTGCATCTCGCATAATCCGAGTCGAAATAACTAACTAGCTCAAACTTTGCCCCTTTGGGATACCACAATCCAATATTTAGTGTATGCTTCAAATACCTCAATATTCTCTTTGTTACTTTTAAATGACTTTTCTTGGTGAGGCTTGAAATCTTGCACACATGCATATAATAAACATCACATCCGGACTGGATGGGGTCACATAGAGTAGGCTTTCAATCATAGACCAATACATCTTTTGATCCACCATGTTGCCACTAGCATCACTATCCAAGTTTTCATTTGTCCCTATTGGTGTACTAATTGCCTTTGCATCCTCCATGCCAAACTTCTTTAGCATGTCTTTTTTTACTTGCCTTGACTTACAAATGTACCATTCTTCAATTGCTTGATTTGAAGACCAAGGAAGTAACTAAGCTCTCCAATCATGGACATCTCAAACTCATTAGTCATCATCTTTCCAAACTCTTCACAAAAATCTTGATTGGTTGAACCGAAGATAATGTCTCAACATAGATTTACAACACAAACAAGTCATTGCCTATTTTTTTAGAGAAGAGAGTGGTGTCAACCTTACCCATCTTGAACCCTTTAGAGAGTAGGAAATCCTCGACCTCTCATACCATGCTCTAGCTTCTTGCTTCAAACCATACAATGCCTTTTTCAACTTGTATACATGGTTGGGCTTCTTCTCATCTTCAAAACCAGGAGGTTGCTCAATATAAACTTCTTCATTGATGTAGCCATTCAAGAATGCACTCTTCACCTCCATTTGATAGAGCTTGATGTTGTGGGCACACGCATAGGCTAACAAGATCCTAATTGCTTCCGATCTTGCAACCGGGGCATATGTTTCACCAAAGTCAAGACCTTCAACTTGAGTATATTCTTGAGCCACTAATCTTGCTTTGTTCCTTACTACTATCCCATCTTGATCTTGCTTATTGCGAAAGACCCACTTAGTTCCAATAACATTATGATCCTTAGGCCTCTCAACTAACTCCCATACTTGATTTCTTGTGAAGTTATTTAACTCTACATGCATGGCATTTACTCAATCAACATCTCTCAAAACTTCTTCTATCTTCTTTGGTTCAATGAATGACATAAATGAGAAATACTCATAAAATAATGCTAATCTTGATCTTGTTTGCACACCTCTAGAAATATCTCCAATTATAGAGTGCAATGGATGATCTCTTGTAATATTTGTTGGTTGGAGCACTTGAACTTGATTGCTTGCACTTGGTTGGTCATTAGGTTGAGATGATGAACTAGCCACTTGTTGTTGATCTTTCACTTGAGCATCACTTGTACTAGTTTGATTTTGATCATGAGAACCACTAGCTTGCACATTTGAGTTAGAGAGCACTTGATTCTTATCATCTTCAACATCAATCACCTCTCTAGGCCTTATATCACCAACATCCATGTTCTTCATTGCACTGATCAATTGAGCGCCTCTCACATCATCTAGTGTCACACCCATTTTTAAGGACAAAATAGGATGCATAAAAGACTCATGTGCGCCCCAGGAAATGATCGCACACATAAGTGGACAATTTACATAGTATCATCACAGTGCTTATCACATAACGAATAAATATTTATCACATAGTCTTATACAATAATTTGTAGCAACTAATAGTAGATCTCCAGCGGAAACTCCAAACACAGGGACACGGTTGACTGGTTGACACCAAGACTAGTACTCATTATGATAATCGTCTTCATAATCTTCATCTGTTATGGTGGAAATAGCAAGGGTGAGTCCATGTCGAACTCAACAAGTACAACACAGGGTTCATGAGGCACAAAAGGCTAGACACTGTTTGACTGCGTTTAGCTTTTAATCATCATATATTTAGCAATTGAGTAGCATCAAGAAAATCCACTTCCCATTAATGAACCAATGATCAATTGTAATAAGGATAATGAATAGCATTAACATGAGCATAATAATAACAACAATAATTAAGCATGATATAACAATGGTGATCATCTATTCTATAAGAATCCCCAAGGCCACTCGTATCCGTGAGCATGGCTAGTATACCAGTTTATTAAACTCTGCGCAGAGGTGTACACTTTTACTGTGAGTCATGACTTCCAAATGCATGGGTTTGTGACTCCCCAAAACACCGGAAATCATATAAAGCCACTTAAAGGTTCATCTAACAAGTTAGGGCCATTAGATTCACTCGGCAGGCAAATGTAGGAACCCCTTTTCAAATGGCACAATTCCTTCTCGGCTATACTCATAGACTAGAGGCTGTCCTACACTCAACGTGTCAAGCCATTCTTACGCCAATTAAGGTAACCACTAACAAGCTAGAAAAGGTCCTTTAAACAACTAAAGCCAAAGCCATATAGCCCTCACAGCTGTACTGTAAATCTCGGTTATCACTTACAGGTAAGTCCTTATGGAGAGTAACTAGAGCGACAAACAAACAACACAACACAACGTTCTAGTCTCCTTTTTCAATAGTAATAAAATCATCTTAATGGTTGGTTGCTCAATCCATTAATCAAATTACAAGATCATTGTTCATAGTTAAGCACTAGCAATAGCTACCCAAATGCATAACCCATAGGTGACAAGGAATCAAGATACCAATTGCTAAGTTATAATATCTAAGGTTGTCAAGGAGGACACATGCATATATATGATAATTTTAGTGAATAGGACAACAAGGATGGTCCCATGTTATACTTTCCTTGATCAAAGCTTTCCTGATGATACTGCTGGTCTGGCTCAAAATAATACTCCTGATCGTCAAGAAACTGCTCACCGTCTATACTCGATCACCAAGCATCAACACACAATCATTCGAGCAATCATACACGAAGCAAACAAAGAAATATAGTTAGAACAGTACACCAACAGTAGCAAAACAGTATAAAAAGTTTGTAAAACTCTTCTACATGTTACTACGATCACACAGATGTAAAGATCACGAAATTCGGATTTAAAACGTGAAAGTTATGAATTTTCTAAGATTTCCTATAGATAAATAATTATTTTAATATAAACTCGAAAATTAAATTTTCCAAACCTACTGTACAGCTACACTAACATGTAGAGCTCATAAATATGAACCTAACGCAACTTGAACGGGTCAAATCGGAGTTAAAACGAAGATTTTATGATCAAAACAAGTTTAGTGGCAAAACTGTAAATATCAGAAAACATATTTTTGAATTACCGAGAAAAAAATACGTCTTCAAAACAAAGAAACATACTTCGTGAATTATGCCAAGGACCGAGGGTTCTAATAAAGAAAAACTTAGGGGCTCTTTATGAAGTTTACCCCGCGAAGGGGTATCTTCTAATCCGAGCCGTTGATCCGGGAACGGACGGCTGGAATTGTTTCCAGGCAAAAGAGAGAGGGTACCGGCATCCTCCTCATCTCCGGTCGGTGGCCGCCATGGCCAACACAAGCAGCTCGCCGGAGATCCTCGGTGCTAGCGTTTTTACCACCATTCGGCTCGCGGTCGGTACTAATCGATTGAGGAGCTCCACTCGAACTCATCTTCGTAGGTTAGGGAGGCAAGAACGAACCAAGGACGTGATGCGGCTCGGGAAGGCGGCGGCGCCATTGCCGGCTTCGGCAAAACTCGCCGGAGCTCTATGTTCTCACGATTTAGGGCACCACAGACCAAAAGAAAGGCATGGGGAGGAAGAGAAGGAGATGACGAGCTCACCAATGCAAAGAAGAAAGGCGCGGCTTCACCAGCAAGCTCCGATGACGGGCGGCAGTGAAACCTAGGGTTCTCAACCCTCTAAACTCGAATTCACGTGGGGCGGTTCGGAGTTAAGATGGAAAAAGAGACGAGGGGGAACACGGCTACACCTTTATAGCCTCCAACACGACGTTTAAGGATAGGAAATCCCGGTTTCCTCGGTGGATTCGTTTGCGTGGTGTTCGACTCTGGTTCGGTCACGACGGAGGGAAGAAGGAACGGATGACAGCGAGGTCCGCTCATCAGCGAAACAAAGGAAGAGAGGGGACACGGCTGCGATTTCCTGGGCCGGCCCACACGGCGCGAGAGGAAAGGGAAAACGGGCTCGGTTCGGCTCGGCCCAATCGCGAGAAGGAGAGGAGCAGGCTGGCTCGGACGGCTCCTAGGCCGCCAGCTGCACAGGTAAGTTTATTTTTTCTTTTCTTTTCTCATTTGAATTTGTTTTCCAAAGCCATTTTAAAATAGATTTTAAAGCCAAATCAAATAAAACCAAAACCACACCACTCAATAAAACAAATGCAACAACATGAATGCATCATCAAACATCCCACCTAATAATTCTAAATTTTTAATCCCCATTAAATATTCTCTAAATTATTTAAGTTCAAAACTGTCGGTACCAATAGAACGGGGGTACCCACACCTATCGCCAAAAAACTAACACGACTGAAACCGCAATAAAAAGATAGCCCACCTCGACCGCGTATCCAGTTCCGTCTCGTACGAGGCCCGCTCGACGGGGCGCCTCGACCGTGCCCCGGTTTCGACTCGTACGAGGCCCGCTCGACGGGGCGTCTCGACTGTGCCCCAGTTCCGACTCGTACGAGGCCCGCTCGACGAGGCGCCTCGACCGCGCCCCGGTTCCGACTCGTACGAGGCCAGCTTGACGGGGCGTCTCGACCGCGCCCCGGTTCCGACTCGTACGAGGCCCGCTCGACGGGGCGCCTCGACCACGCCCTATCCCGTGCCGCAAGGTACCTCGACAGCGCTCCGACCCGCGCGAGGCTCGTCCGCCCGCCGGGGAGAACTCCGACTCGCGTGAGCCCGGACCAAGCACCTCGACACCTTTTCCTTACCTACCCCAGGACAAAAGCCATAGCATTCAATGCGGTTACCTACTACCACCTACCGGCATGGCTGCGGCCAGGATCGACGTGGGCACAATACCCATGTCAGATCTCACTATTTTACCACCCATCCCATGATGGGAGGTGAAACCCGTCACTATACCCACCTTACCGCGCACTATTCACCATCAATCACCCTCGAGGGAGGATGGGACAAGGCCCGTTCTCCGCGATATCATGGATTTGGCCTTATCCATCCGACCTCGACCCGGCCTCGACCCAACCTCGACACTCAACTTAGTTCAAAGGATGGTATGGCATGGCGCTCTGGGTCATTTCGCCATCTCGTCTCCCACAATGTCGGGGTGTCCAGGGATGACCGGCCATTCCTAAGACACGTCACTATAGTCAGCTCAACAGGAATTGACAAAGCATCACCTCAAGGCTCCCCGTCGTCTTGGCCTCCTCTCGCCCTATAAAAGGGCAGGCCAGGGTTCAATGGGGAGGGGGAGGACGGAACGAAAAAGCAAAACAAGGGCAGGCAACAAGTAGCCCACCGACGAACCACCCGACCGAGCAACAAACAAGAGATCAACATCTCAAGCAACCACCTTTTTCCTTTTTTCTCTTTGAGACTTGGGCTCGACACCCTCTCTCGCATGCTTGTAACCCCTAGACGAGCACCTCGGTGCAAGGAAATACAAACTTCTCCCCCCCGCTGGACGTAGGGCCTTCTTCTGCACGAACCAGGATAAACCCCCGTGTGTTCTCCTTGCATCACCATCCAGGAAAGAGACACGCAGCATTTACTCGTTGGTTTAGGACCCCCTCGGGTCTGAACACCGACAGTTGGCGCGCCAGGTAGGGGATCGCTGCGTGCAAACGTCACTTTCTCGCCTTTTTTCCTGGATGGCTGACCCCGAACGTCCGATTCCGTTGGCCATGGTGATCTGGTTCGGGAGTTTGGAGTTCATGTCGCTCGGCTCTGGCTACGACATGATCCTACTTCCACCTAGGCACCCAACCGACGAGGACTACGAGCTCTCCTAGCCCGGGGAGCAATCCACCGGCACCGTCGCTCCAGGCGGGCGTGGGCCGCCCGACGACGACGAGCCCGGTACAGCCACCGTCTTCACCTCGCGGAGGGCGATGGGGTCCCCCGGTCCGGCACCCCCCAGCCAGGCGCCAGCCTAGATCTCCTTTTGGAAGGTCTGGGAAGGACGAGCTTGGCTGAGGGTGAAATGCCAACGGAGAATCCCGCCGCTCCCCCGTCCGGTGAGACACCACTGTCCGGAACATCCATTTCAGCACGGGCAGCGACGTCTCCATCACCATTCCCGTTTGGGCTAGACTCGGCTGCCCAGGTGTATGCATCCTCTGTGAGCACCCTCATGAGTGCTTATGAGGAACTCCCCAGGCACCATCTACGCTCCACACTGGACCTCGTGGCATCCACACCGGCTTCCGATTATCGGGACTCTACGGAGACACCGGAAACAGAGCCCCGTGTGACTGCTTCTCTACGTCAACGCCTCAGTGACGATTGGCAACGGCCACACATTCCCCCGTCATACTACTACTTTGGCGCTCTTGACTCTGACTCGGCTGACGACACCTATGATCCAACCCGCGAGTGCTTCAACATCGACGTTGAAAGCACTTTGGAATCAGAGGACGAAGAGCCAGTCGAAGGAAGGCACATGCCACCTCATGTCGAGCTTCCTGCCGAGCGAGACGAGCCTCAGTTCCTTGTGGATCAAGGAGCGCAGCTCGAACAGATTCGTGAGTTGCAGGACAGGCTTGACGAGGAACGGGAAAACCTGGATCTACTCCAACAAACCCTCGAGTGTGAGCGAGCGGAACACGCACTTGGCTCAAGAGCTCGCGAGAGAGCTCGTGACATCAACCGTTGCATCGACGAGGACCGGGTGGTCGACCCCCCAGTTTTCGCTTGAGCCAGCCAGAACGTCATCGCCGCCGCCATGCTCCTCCGCAACATGCCCGAGCCATCAAACCCCGACGCCCGTCGGGCTCGGGATGAAATCCGAGAACTCCTAGAGACCGCCGCCATGCAGCAGGCCGAGAGCTCTGCCTCAAGGCGATGCGAGGCAGCCTCAGAGCGGATCCCCGAGCCCTCCCGACAGGAGAGAGAGGCCTCGGTTCACCCCGAGCCTGCCCGGCAAAACCGGGTAGCTCCGGCCCCTGAACCCACCGCCAACGACCGCGAGCCTCGAGACACCCGTGGCAACACCGTCGAGCGCCGCACGCGCAAGCACAGTGACGGTGTGGCTCGAGGCTACCACGTCCATAGGGGCGGACGCTACGATAGCTCGGAAGATCATAGCCCTTCACCCGAGCTCCCGGGACCTCGGGTCTTCAGTAAGGCTATCCGTGAGACGGTGCCCCCAGCTCGGTTTCGCCCCCCCACGACTCTCACCAAGTACAACGGCGAAACCAAACCCAAACTTTGGCTCGCCGATTTCCACTTGGCGTGTCAGTTGGGCGGAGCCACCGACGGCCGGGTCATCATTCGGCAACTTCCCCTGTTCCTCTCTGACACCGCCCGAGCCTGGCTCGAGGATCTCCCACCTCGGCAGATCCACGACTGGGATGATCTCGTGAGGGTGTTCGAGGGAAATTTCAAGGGGACCTACATGCGCCCCGGCAACTCGTGGGACCTCTAGAGCTGCAAGCAGAAACCAGATGAATCCCTCCGGGATTACATCCGACGCTTCTCCCGGCAGCGTACCGAGCTCCCCAACACCACCGACTCCGACGTAATTACGACCTTCCTCTCCGGCACCACCTGTAAGAAGTTGGTTCGAGAGTTGGGCCGTAACACCCCACTCACTGCCAACGGATTGATGGACATCGTCACCAACTTCACCGCCAGCGAGGAGGCAGTTGGTGCAATCTTTGGCGGCGACTCGGAGAGGGGGGAGCAGAAGGTCGACGATCCCGCGAGCTCCACCCGGGGCTCCAAGAGAAACAACCACAAGAAGAAAAAAGGCCAGCAGGGCAAGCTCGAGGCCCCGGCCAACGAGCTCGTCGCTGCTACCGAGCACAAGAAACCTCGAGGCCCCCCCCGGCGGGGGCATCTTCGACAAAATGCTCAAAGAGCCGTGTCCCTACCACAAGGGACTCACTAACCATAACCTCGAGGATTGTCACATGCTGCGCAGGTACTTTAGGGGTGCTGGCGCCAAGAAGGACGACAAGAGGGAGGACCCTAAGGGCGACGACAAGGATGAGGAATTCCCCGAGATCCACGACTGCTTCATAATCTACGGAGGGCCTCGACCCGCCTCTCGGCGTGCCAGCGCAAGTGAGAACGGCGCGAGGTTTTCTCCGTACAAACGGCAGTCCCCCATTTCCTTGATTGGTCTGCGGTGGCCATCACTTTCGACCGTGACGACCACCCAGACTACGTCCCCAACCCAGGGGTCTATCCGCTCGTTGTTGACCCCGTCATCGCCAACACACGCCTCACCAAGGTGCTCATGGACGGCGGAAGCAGCCTCAACATCATCTACTCCCAGACCCTCGACCTCCTGGGGGTCGACAGAGCGCGCCTCCAACCTAGCGTCGGGGGCTTCCACAGAGTTGTGCTAGGGAAACGGGCGAAACCCCTCGGACGGGTCGATCTGCCCGTTTGTTTTGGCACACCGGGCAACTTCCGAAAGGAAACTCTCACTTTCGAAGTGGTCGGATTCCATGGAACGTACCACGCTATCCTGGGGCGCCCATGCTACGCCAGGTTCATGGCAATCCCGAACTACACCTACCTCAAGCTCAAGATGCCAGGCCCAAACGGTGTCATCACTGTAGGGCCCTCATACGAACATGCCTACGAGTGCGACGTCGAGTGCGTCGAGCACGGCGAGGCTGTTTTGGAGTCGGCGATCTTGGCTGCAGACCTCGACGGTCTCGCCAATACGATTCTCGACCCAAAACACCATGCCGGCAGCTTCGAGCCCGCCGAAGACGTCAAACTCGTACCCATCGACCCCGCGGATCCCCAAGGTTGAAGGCATACAACGAAAGATATAACGACGCCACAAGACAGGACGCCCTCGACTAGCTCGAGGAAGCCCGAGGTGTGGCTCTGTTGCATTCTGCCAGGTACCAGCAGGGTCTCTGATGCTACCACGACAGACACGTCCGCAAGCGTGACCTCAACGTTGGCGACTTGGTGCTGCGGCAGAACCAGAACACCAAGGGATGGCACAAGCTCACACCACCATGGGAAGGGCCGTACATCATCACAGAAGTACTAAAGCCGGGCACCTACAAGCTATCCGACGAGAAGGGCGAAATCCTCACCAACACTTGGAACATTGAACAGATACATCGCTTCTTTCCTTAAAAAGCCTCGAGGCTTTGTATTTTCTTTTTCGTCAATAAAGAATACAGCGATGTTCAAACTTTCGTAGTGAGGAAGGATTGACTCTGCACTCCCAGAGTCGACCTTCCCTCAGGGGCTGCAAGGGGGGAACCCCCGGTCCCCGAAAAAACTTATGCTCTTTTTTAAAATTTAAGAACCGCTTCTTAGATCGACTTCGCTGAAAGAGCACCCTAAGGTTTGAAAGGGCTCTCGAGTCTGGAACATCACCAACGCCTCCGAGGCTACGGTACCTCCACTCACCCCTTACACCTTTTAAAGGTACGCCTTCACGCTAGGAAGATCTAAACAACGGTTCCTAAATTTAAAAAAAAAGAACATACCCCATGTCGCTTAGATCAGGCTGTCACACGATTTACAAGGCCGCAACATCACCCTAAAGCTCGAGGGCAGTTGAGCCGCGAGATCTCTTACGCCTCCGAGGCTACGGTACCTCCACTCGCTCCCTTACGCCAAAGGATGCAACTGCGTGCTAAGTAAATCACGCGAGAACATGATCCGAGCGATAAAGGGAAGAAAAGCTCGAGTAAAACTGAATCAACCACGAACCGGTTTATGTTTCGAGTTTTTAGGGCCTCCGTGGCCACCACGACCAAAATTTGAAATACTAACTCATTACATGGGCCTTCATGCCCAGATTTGGCTCACAGGCCCTCGTCGTCGGCAGGCGGAACCACCTCGGCTTCAAAAAGCGAGGCCAAACGGCTTCCAGGCTCTTCGGCGGCTTCAATCAGCTCCACGCAAGCATCCTCGTTCTCCTCGTCTGTCCGATCCGGGTCTGTGATGAAGCCCTCGGCGACGAGCTTCATGTCAAACACAAACCCTGAACGGACGACGGCCAGCGCCCTCTTCACGCCATGATGGAGGCCGTCCCGAATCTTCTCCCAGGCAAGGCGGCCCAGTGCCACCATCCGGCGGACGAAGGAGTTCCCCGGAACATCTTCCCCGGTGTCGGCGTCGGGCTCGACCCCCAGGCCATCACACACACTGGTGATCGCGGCCTGGAGCAGTTGGGTCCTCCGGATCTCAGCTTCGAGGAGGCTCTAGAAGGAGTTGGCAGAAGATTGGGCCTCTCGATTCTCTCTCTCCAGCTCTAAAACACAACAAACAAATTAATACCCAACGCGGGGCTTTCAACGTCGTGGCCGTAACAATCACACTTACCCTCGATATGGGTCTGCAGGCCCATGACCTCGTCGCGAAGCCCCCCGCATGTTCACTCAAGCCCCAGGAAGGCGCTGTCCCTGTCACTGACGGCCGCCTTTAGTGCCTCGATCTCCTGCCGAGCAGACGCGAGAGCTGCGTCCTTCTCTTGGATGGCTCCCTTCAGCGTCGTGGTCTCGACTTTGAGGGTATCGCGCTGAAGGCTAACCTGGGAAACATTTTCCTCGAGCTCCTTCACCCGCATGGACAGGGGCTCGAGATCCCTACGGGCCTGGGCAGCCTCCTCCCGGGCCTTGTCCATGCCAGTGCGCATCATGGCCTCGACCGCCCATGCCTGCATCGCTTCTTCTTTCACTACCGCGTACGCGACGCGCAGCTCAGCCATCTCGGCGTTCTGATCGGATAGCCGTTTCTGGGCCTCCTCGACCAGGACCCGTTGCTGGGACAACGCGCCCCACACGCCACTCTCGTCCCGAATGAAGAGCGACTTGCGGGGGGAGTACTCCTTCAGCTCCTGAATGCAATCCGAAAAGGTCACAAAGCCGAGGGAAAAAGACACCAAGGAAACCACGAAGAAAACCGACGGGTCGATCATACCTCAGTGGCATCCCCTATACTCCGCACGGCACCAGACGCCACTCGGAGCAACCGATCAAGATGCCGGCGGACGCCCTCGAGGTATTCCCATCGGTGCACCTCATCTTTGTCTCTCAGGACAAAGATGGGCTCGGCGTCGGGGTTCGTAGTGTCCCTAAACTGAAGGGACGGCCCCCCCACCTCGGCAGCTCCGTCTCTGCCCACGCTATCGCCAGCGCGGCGATGTCGGGCCACGACAAGGATGACCCAACCGGGGCGTCTCCCGGTCCCGCGGAAGGACCGGCCTCGCCCGCAGTATACACCTCTCCAACGACCGTCGAGGCACCGGCCTGACCCGCGACCTCACCCCCTCGACCCTCATCGCTTGTTTTCCTTTGTCCAGGGGGGTGTCGTCGAGGGGAAGGTCCACGGCCATGGGTGCCCGCCCCCCTTGGGGAGCTGGCCCCTCAACCACCGGCACCTCCGGAGCCGGCGCCTCGATCGACGACGGCTCCGGTACCCGCGCCTCGACCACTGGCACCTCCGGAGCCGGCGCCTCTTCTCTCGGTGCTCCGGTTAGGGACTCGACCACCCCGCCTCCATCGTGCCCGCTGGCTCCACCAATGGGTCTTGTTGCGGCAGCAACCCCCTCGCCAGGGCCGCCTCCTGCCCCGACACCGATGCGACCTCCTCGATGGTCACGTCAGCACCCGCCCGCTCCATGCCGCGGACGGGTGCCTCGCCCGTCGCGACCTCAATGGCAGCCTCGGCCGTCGCTGATGACCTGGGCCCTGCCTCGGCCGCGCAAGGCACCACCATCTCCGCCGGTTCGGACCCCTCTACGGTAGGGTCCGTGCCAATAACCACCGTGGCATCCGTCGGCCCCCACCGTTGTCGCAGACGCCCCATCGCGGCCTCGACCTGCCGGACCCAGGCCACATCCTGCTCTGCCGTCCGGTTGAGGACAACGGTGCTGGCCCGCAGCGACTTCACGGGGGTAGGCCCCATCGGTTCCGCCTTCCGCTTTAGCCTGTAAAGTGAGAAGAAACGTCAGCCAATGGACCCAGAGAAAGGCAAGACAACCAAGCGGAAATGCTTACCCAGAAATCGGCACCCAGGGCCTCGACCCCGCGCGACCCGGGCCTCCCGGGACGGCCGATGGTGGCCTCGCAGCGGCCTCACCAGCAGGCCGATCGCTCCTGGGAGCCTTGGCCGACGCACCGCCCTGCGCCTTCTGTGCCTCCAAGGCCAGCTGGCCTCGGGTTCTTATGCCTGCCGCCGCCGCCGCCGATGACGACACCGGTACCGCCGTCCCAGCCCCTGCCCGAGCCTGTGGGGCCTAGGCTGGTGCGGACATCCCCATTGACCCCTCTCGCTGGGTCCGGGGTAAAGTGGCCCCTCCCGTCGAGGGGCCCGTCTCCTTCTCCATCTTCTTCCCCTCGGACTCCTCGACCACGACGACCGAGGAGGACGCCCCCCCGATGGGCTCTAGCAGGGGGCGAATGTCGGGAAGGTCCCCCAGCCTGGTCGCGGCCTCATACCGCGACAGGGCATCGTCGTCTTTGCCGCCGCTATCGTCGTCCTCCCCCGAGACCGTCCTAGAAGGCGACGGCGCTAGGGGGACCCCGTCAATGGTCTGCTGGCGCCGAAGCTTCTTCAACGCCTCCGCCTCTTTGGCCTTGCGGATCGCCCGCTTCTTGGCCGTCTCCATGGTCTGCTTCTTCTTGGAAGCATGCTGGCGTCGAGCCTCCCGGGCGGGCCGGTCCTCCGGGACTGGCAGACACGTTTCCCGTAACGCCGACAAATCCTACGCACCGGCCTCAGCCAAATCAGCGAAATCCAAAGATAAACGAAATTAGCAACACATCAGCCCCGAGATACGTACCACGGACTCGAACCCTTCGGTAGGTCTCATGGGGACCCGGTTGGCCTCCTCTACCTTGAAATTCCCGACCATCCGACGCGCTCGCCGGAGGACCTCCTCGAGGGAAAGGGATTCGGGGGACATCCGGGTCACCTCCAGCGATGCCTCCAGAGTCATCTGGTCGAGGCGGAGACGACGCCGGCACAGCGGCATCACTCTGCGGCGATGGAAGGCCGCGGCCACTGCCACAGCCGTCAAGCCCTGAAGACGAAGCTGCTGCAACGCCGCCAGCAGTGGCTCCAGGCGCGGCTTCTTGGCTTCCGGCACTCCGTATGACCAGCAATCCTCTCGAGCGGTTAACACGCGGTCGGTGTACCTTGGCAACTGATTTTCATCGTTGTGGAGGTAGAACCAACCGTCGTGCCACCCACTATTCGAAGAAATGAGGCGGGCCGGGATATACAGATCCACCCGACCCGACCTCACCTGCAGCACGCAACTCCCCACTCGAGCCACGCACAGGACGCCCTTCTCCCCCGCCTTCTTGGCGAAGAGCTCGGCCTTGAAAAGGTGAAGCCACAGGTTCTACTACGGCTCCACCCTAAGGTAGCCCTCGCAGACCGCCGCGAAGATGGCGGCCTGCGCCACGGCGTTGGGGGAAAGATGGTGAAGCTCCACCCGGTAGTAGTGGAGGAGCGCGCGCATGAAGACCGATGCCGCCACGCCAAACCCCCGCTCGTGGAAGCAGATGAAGCTCACCACATACCCTTCAGGGGGCACCGGCTCCCGGTGGGCAGGGGGCGGCGCGATCCATTCCGGCTGCGACCGGTTCGTGCTTGGCCGCAGTAGCCCGTCTTCCACCAACTCTTCCAACCTCCTCTCCGTCACCGAGGAGGTGGCCCAGTCGTCGGCGGGAAGGATCTAGCTCTTTCCTGCCATCGGTGCTGTCGGAAGGGGGATGGATGAAAAGGATGCGGTGGCGGCGGCGACGCGGGAGGAGAACGCGATAAGGCAAGGGCTGTCTGAGGCAGAAGATTGTAGGAACGCAAGGGACCAGTGGGGAACGTGGACCCCTAGGCCTTAACTTTATATGCCTAGGCGGAAGCCCAACGGCCGCGCGAGAAGGTAGGAACAGTTTCCCGCATTAAATGCGCCCACCTAACCGTTTCCTTACATCTCGCAGGAGTCGGGCATGTGGCCGTCCCCCACGTCGTGACCATACGCCACGTCGCCCACTACCGCGCCAATCTCGTCTCCCAAAAAGACGCGCCTGGCTAGCGGACGAGGGAGGGATCCGCGGATGAATATCCCCAGGTATGTGGAAAACGGGCCTGAGCCTAGAATAAGTCTCGAGGGAGCAAAAGCTGGCCCTCGAACAGGGTTCGACAGCTGCCCTCGAGCAACAGAGTTAGGGATGACCCAGGGTGCGCCCGTACATGGCCAAGGGCTCGAGCCACGCTCTCGAGGCACCCTAGGACGTATCCGAGGCCGAAGGAGAAGGTCGTTGTAGGAATCCCTCCGGGGGAGGCATCGAGCCCTCGAATCCTGTCGAAGGGAGTCGAGATCCACACGACCACTTCTTGGCATCTTTGAGGGCGCCTCTAGGCCACTAGCCGACCCCTAACGAACGGGGCACGGGCTCTCACTCGAATTCCCCCGCTAGCAGCTCACCGGAGATCGTCGGAACTCGCGCCCAAACGATGGTAGTACGGCGTTCTCCACCCCTCCTCCTTTTTTCGGAAAAGGAGCGTGAGGGTCGCAAAAGACGACCGAGACTCTGATCGACCTCATGCATGCGAGGCTCGGGGTCCCGACCGCAGAAACGGGCCCCGAGCCTGGAATAAGTCTCAAGGGAGCGAAAGCTGGCCCTCGAACAGGGTTCGACAGCTGCCCTCGAGCAATAGAGTTAGGGATGACCCAGGGTGCGCCCATACATGGCCAAGGGCTCGAGCCACGCTCTCGAGGCACCCTAGGATGTATTCAAGGCTGAAGGAGAAGGTCATCGTAGGAATCCCTCCGGGGGGAGGCATCGAGCCCTCGAATCCTATCGAAGGGAATCGAGATCCACACAACCACTTCTTGGCATCTTTGAGGGTGCCTCCGGACCACTAGCCGACCCCTAACGAACGGGGCACGGGCTCTCACTCAAATTCTGCCGCTAGCAGCTCACCGGAGATCGTCAAAACTCGCGCCCAAACGAGGGTAGTATGGCATTCTCCACCCCTCCTCCTTTTTTTGGAAAAGGAGCGTGAGGGGCGCAAAAGACGACCGGGACTCTGATCGACCTCGTGCGCGCGAGGCTCAGGGTCCCGACCACAGAAACGGGCCCCGAGCCCGAAATAAGTCTCGAGGGAGTGAAAGCTGGCCCTCGAACAGGGTTTGACAGCTGCCCTTGAGTAACAGAGTTAGGGATGACCCAGGGTGCGCCCGTACATGGCCAAGGGCTCGAGCCACACTCTCGAGACACCCTAGGACGTATTCGAGGCCGAAGGAGAAGGTCGTCGTAGGAATCCCTCTGGGGGAGGCATCGAGCCCTCGAATCCTGTCGAAGGGAATCGAGATCCACACGACCACTTCTTGGCATATTTGAGGGCGCCTTCGGGCCACTAGCCGACCCCTAACAAACGTGGCATGGGCTCTCACTTGAATTCCCCCGCTAGCAGCTCACCGGAGATCGTCGGAACTCGCGCCCAAACGAGGGTAGTACGACGTTCTCCACCTCTCCTCCTTTTTCCGGAAAAGGAGCGTGAGGGTCGCAAAAGACGACCGAGACTCTGATCGACCTCGTGCGCGCGAGGCTCAGGGTCCCGACCACAGAAACGGGCCCCGAGCCCGGAATAAGTCTCGAGGGAGCAAAAGCTGGCCCTCGAACAGGGTTTGACAGCTGCCCTCGAGTAACAGAGTTAGGGACGACCCAGGGTGCGCCCGTACATGGCCAAGGGCTCGAGCCACACTCTCGAGGCACCCTAGGACGTATTCGAGGCCGAAGGAGAAGGTCGTCGTAGGAATCCCTCTAGGGGAGGCATCGAGCCCTCGAATCCTGTCGAAGGGAATCGAGATCCACACGACCACTTCTTGGCATCTTTGAGGGCACCTCCGGGCCACTAGCCGACCCCTAACAAACGTGGCATGGGCTCTCACTCGAATTCCCCCGCTAGCAGCTCACCGGAGATCGTCGGAACTCGCGCCCAAACGAGGTTAGTACGGCGTTCTCCACCTCTCCTCCTTTTTCCGGAAAAGGAGCGTGAGGGTCGCAAAAGACGACCGGGACTCTGATCGACCTCGTGCGCGCGAGGCTCAGGGTCCCAACCGTAGAAACGGGCCCCAGCCCGGAATAAGTCTCGAGGGAGCGAAAGCTGGCCCTCGAACAGGGTTCGACAGCTGCCCTCGAGCAACAGAGTTAGGGATGACCCAGGGTGCACCCGTACATGGCCAAGGGCTCGAGCCACGCTCTCGAGGCACCCCAGGACGTATTCGAGGCCAAAGGAGAAGGTCGTCGTAGGAATCCCTCCGGGGGAGGCATCGAGCCCTCGAATCCTGTCGAAGGGAATCGAGATCCACACGACCACTTCTTGGCATCTTTGAGGGTGCCTCCGGGCCACTAGCCGACCCCTAACGAACGTGGCACGGGCTCTCACTCGAATTCCCCCGCTAGCAGCTCACCGGAGATCGTCGGAACTCGCGCCCAAACGAGGGTAGGACGGCGTTCTCCACCCCTCCTCCTTTTTCCGGAAAAGGAGCGTGAGGGTCGCACAGCGAAAGACGGCTGGGACCCTGATCGACCTCGTGCGCGTGAGGCTCGGGGGCTTGACTGCAACGAATCGTTCCCCAATCAAACGCGTACAAGACCTCGGAGGAGTCTCAATACTCCACCAAGGCCTCGGGGGCTACACCCGGCGGGTGCGCTCGCGCGCCCCCACCGGAAAAAATCACGGCGCTACGACTCCAGTTCTGACCAACCTCTGGGAGAGTGATCATACACTCACCCAAAGGCTCGGGGGCTACTGTCGGTACCAACAGAATAGGGGTACCCACACCTATCGCCAAAAAACTAACACGACTGAAACCGCAATAAAAAGATAGCCCACCTCGACCGCGTACCCGGTTCCGTCTCGTACGAGGCCCGCTCGACGGAGCGCCTCGACCGCGCCTTGGTTCCGACTCGTACGAGGCCCGCTCGACGGGGCGCCTCGACCATGCCCTATCCCGTGCCGCAAGGTACCTTGACAGCGCTCCGACCCGCGCGAGGCTCGTCCGCCCGCCGGGGAGAACTCCGACTCGCGTGAGCCCGGACCAAGCACCTCGACACCTTTTCCTTACCTACCCCAGGACAAAAGCCATAGCATTCAATGCGGTTACCTACTACCACCTACCGGCATGGCTGCGGCCAGGATCGATGTGGGCACAATACCCGTGTCAGATCTCACTATTTTACTGCCCATCCCGTGATGGGAGGTGAAACCCATCACTATACCCACCTTACCATGCACTATTCACCATCAATCACCCTCGAGGGAGGATGGGACAAGGCCCGTTCTCCGCGATATCAGGGATTCGGCCTTATCCATCCGACCTCGACCCGGCCTCGACCCAACCTCGACACTCGACTTAGTTCAAAGGACGGTATGGCATGGCGCTCTGGGTCATTTCGCCATCTCGTCTCCCACAACGTCGGGGTGTCCAGGGATGGCCGACCATTCCTAAGGCACGTCGCTACAGTCAGCTCAACAGGAATCGATAAAGCATCACCTCAAGGCTCCCCGTCGTCTTGGCCTCCTCTCGCCCTATAAAAGGGCAGGCCAGGGTTCAACGGGGAGGGGGAGGACGGAACAAAAAAGCAAAACAAGGGCAGGCAACAAGCAACCCACCGACGAACCACCCGACCGAGCAACAAACAAGAGATCAACATCTCAAGCAACCATCTTTTTCCTTTTTTCTCTTTGAGACTTGGGCTCGACACCCTCTCTCGCATGCTTGTAACCCCTACACGAGCACCTCGGTGCAAGGAAATACAAACTTCTCCCCCCCGCTGGACGTAGGGCCTTCTTCTGCCCGAACCAGGATAAACCCCCGTGTGTTCTCCTTGCATCACCATCCAGGAAAGAGACACGCAGCATTTACTCGTTGGTTTAGGACCCCCTCGGGTCCGAACACCGACAAAAACTAAATCTCTTTTAACTCAAAATTTTTTTCTAATTCAAAATTTTAAAATTTCTAGGTGCTACATCTAGATTCTCATCTTCCTCTTGGGAACCATTGGTTTCATCAAATTCAACATCATGACCCTCCTCAAAAGTACCACTAGCCAAATTTTGAACTCTATAAGCCTTGCTTGTAGTGGAGTAACCAAGCAAGAAATTTTCATCATATTTCTTCTCAAACTTGCTCAATCTTGTGCCTTTCTTCAATATGTAGCATTTGTAACAAAAAAACCCAAAAGTATGCAATATTGGGCTTTTCTACCATTCATGATCTCATAAGGTGTCTTCTCCAACATTGGATGACAATCGAGGCGGTTGCTATAATAGCAAGCCGTGTTGATTGCTTTGGCCCAAAAAGAATGACTAACATTGTATTCACTAAGCATTGATCTTGTCATGTCAATCAAAGTTCTATTTTTTCTCTCAACAAGGCTATTTTATTGTGGAGTGTACTTGGCCAAGAATTGATGCCTAATACCAAACTCATCACAAAGCTCATCAATTCTTGTATTCTTGAATTCACTACCATTGTCACTTCTCACTCTCTTGATGGTGGTTTCAAACTCATTATGAACTCTCTTGACAAATAATTTGAAAGTTACAAACACATCACTCTTGTCTACTAGAAATAATACCCATGTATACCTTGTGAAATCATCCACTATCACAAAGCCATATTTATTTCCACCAATATTAGTATATGTTGTTGGCCCAAATAAATCCATGTACAATAACTCAAATGACTTAGATGTGCTCATGATGCTCTTCTTAGGATGAGTGTTGCTAACTTGCTTTCCGGCTTGACATGCACTACATAGCTTATCCTTCTCAAATGTGACATCTTTCAAGCCTCTAACTAGATCATGCTTAACCAATTTATTCAATTGTTTTATTCCAACATGACCAAGCCTTCTTTGCCATAACCAACCCATGCTAGACTTAGTGATCAAACATGTTGATAATTGAGTTTCACTAGCATTGAAATCAACCAAGTACATATTCTCATATCTAAAGCCTTTAAAGATCAAGTTAGAGCCATCTACACTTATGATCTCTACATCATCTACACCAAATATGCACTTGAAACCAAGATCACAAAGTTGAGCTACCGACAATAGGTTGAAGTTCAAGTTCTCTACTAGTAGCACATTGGAAATACTCAAATCATTTGATATTGCAATCTTACCAAGCCCTTTGACCTTGCCTTTGCCATTGTCACCAAATATGATACTTTGAATGCCATCATTGTCATTTGAGTTGATTAAATTGAACATTCTTGAATCACCAGTCATATGTTGTGTGCACCCACTATCAAGCACTCAATTCCTTCCACCGGCTTTATAATTGACCAACAAAAGAAGATTAATTTTTTTAGGTACCAAACTTGCTTGGGTCCTTGAAGGTTAGTTACTAAGCTTTTTGGTACCCAAATGACCTTCTTCTTTGGGCCCAATATGGATGTACCAACAAACTTAGCCTTCACACCATTGGCATTGGTAAGCAAAAAACAAGAATCAAACTTAATTGAGGATACATTAGCATTCTTGTTCTTGTTCTTACAATATTGCTCTATGTGACCAACTTGCTTACAATTAGTGCAAAACCGACCATTATTCTTCACAAAACAAGTCTTGTGAGGAGCAAAAGACGCCTTGTCTTTCTTGGGGGTATAGCCCAATCTCTCTTTGTAGAGAGAAGCTCTTTGGCTACCCAAGCACATAAGCAAGCGGTCCTCACCACCATATGTCTTGCCTAGGGCACGAGTAAGCTCATTTACGTCCATCTTGAGGGTCTCATTCTCAACCATTAGTGAGGCATCACAAGCGAAACCATCACTAGTAGATAAGGTAGAAGTGGAAGTGCTACAAGAAGGGTTAGTAGGAGCAACAATAATAGGCTCAAAGAAAGAATCATTAATTAAATCACATGTAGAGCCCTTGTCACATGTCACAATGACTTCCTCCTTCTTGGCTTTCTCGAGAAGAAAGGAGTGAACTTTTTCAAGCTTGGTGTGAGCATTGCCAAGCTCCTCATGGTCTTCCTTTAGACTCTAATGAGAAGCATTGAGCTCATTAAAGGATTGCTCAAGAGATTTGACCCTCTTGCGCAATTCTTTGAACTCCTTTCTCTTCATCTCAAAGCAAGTATGGACTTCCTCCAACATGTCCATGAGCTCCTCCTTTGAGTACTCCTCCTCATCATCACTCCTATAGTCATCACTTTTACAATCATCATTACCACTCTCATCATATTTTACCTTGGTAGGCTTTGCCATGAGGCAAGTCAAAGGAGTGTTGAAGATGGAAGGCTTGTTGTTGATGACGATGCTTGCTAGTGCCTTCTTGATGGATTTCTTATCATCATCACTAGAGACATCATCATCATCATCCGAAGAGCCATCACTATCCCAAGTGACCACATAGCCGCCACCCTTCTTCTTCTTCTTCTTCTTCTTCTTGAATGTCATCTTCTTCTCTTTCTTTTTCCTTCTTCTCTTTCTTTTCTTTCTTCTTTTCATCCTCATCATTGTCACTACTATAGGGACAATCCGCTACAATGTGATCCTTGCTCTTGCATTTGTAGCATCTTCTCACATACTCGTTGTGATCTCTTCTCTTTCTTGCACCATAGCCCTTCTTCGTGAACTAGCCCATCTTGCGCACAAAAAGAGTCATAGCTTCATCATCAAAGTCACTACTTCATCATTACTTGATTATTCTTTTCTTGACTTGCTCTTGCTCTTTGATGATGTACTAGCCTTGAATGCCACATTTTTTTTCTTTTTGTCATCATCTTTCTTCTCATCTTTGTCAACCCCTTCCCTTTTCACACGGTTTGTCTCTTGTGTCATGATATCACCTAGTACTTGGTTATGGGTTATATCTTTCAATCCTCCTCTTATGATGATCAATCTCAATGTCTCAAATCTTCTAGCTAGACACATCAAGAACTGATGGGAGAAATCATCATTTTGCACCTTCTCACCCAAACTCTTGAGATTATTGACAATTACTTGCAATCTATGGAACACCTCCGGAATGCTCTCATCATCCTTTATTTTGAAGCTTATCAACTTATCTTTGAGAATGTGCAATTTAGCACTCTTGACCGCCGGGTTGGCCTCATATGTTTCCTCTAATCTTTTCCAAACTTCACTTGCTCTTTCAACATCTTTGATTTGCACAAACACCTTTGAATCAATTGCATTATAGATGGTGTTTAGAGCTATTGTATTGCATTGCTTGTTCTCTAACTCTTTTGGGGTTGGATTGGTGGGATCAAGAATCACAAAATCACTCTCGGTCACATCCCACACCTTGTCATTGATTGAACCAAATACATCTTCATTTTTCTCTTCCAATAGTCATAGCATGTGCCATCAAAATGCAATGGTTTACCCCCAACATGGTTGAACACTATTTGAGTCATCTTTTGACACCGAAGGATGTTAATCCTTGATTAAACGGAGACCACAACTTTGATAACACTTGAAAGGTCCTAAATGGCTAGAGGGGGGCGAATAGCCTCATAAAAATTCTACAAAACACTAGAGCAACTAATTAGTCAATTAGAAAGCGAAGCTTTTTGCTCTAGCTCTACAAAGGGTTGCAAGCCACCTATCCAACAATTCTAGTTGTTGTGATCACTAGGCACACAAGAGGCTAAGTCACTACTCACTAAGAGCTCTCAACAAGGCTACACTAAAGAGCTCCACTAGGTGAAACTAAACTAGCAAGCAAGCTCTCAAAACTATCTACACTAAAGAGCTTGCTACACAACTAGTTTGCAAGAATGTAAAGGAATGAGTATGGTGATTATACTGCGGTGTCGAGGAATGAGCCAATCACAATATGAATGCTAATCAATCACCGGGAGAATTCCAATCACAAGACAACACCAAGATTTTTCTCCCGAGGTTCACGTGCTTGCCGGCATGCTAGTCCCCATTGTGTCGACAAACACTTGGTGGTTCGGTGGCTAATAGGTGTTTCACAAATCTAGCCCAACAAATGCGCACCGCAAGAACCTACCCACAAGTGAGGTAACTCAATGATACGAGCAATTTACTAGAGTGACTTTTGGCGCTCCACCGAGGAATAAGGCCAATAACCCCTCACAAATATATGCTTGATTGGGGGCAGACACAATCACCAAATCCCCTCACCAATCAACAAATCACAAACCGTCTGGGTGACGGCAATCACCAAGAGTAATAAGAAATCCACAATCACAAGAATCTCCTAGTGCCACCAAATATGCAACTTCAAATGCACACACTAGGGTTTCTCCCAAATCCTCTCTCAAATGAGCACCAAGCTATGGAGAAGGAGAGGAGAGGGAGGATAAGCTCTTGAAGCTCTCAAGATCAACACTAGAGCTCGATCTCTGACTAGAATGAAGCACTAAGACTTGGGTGTGAGAGAAGGAGAGAGCTTTTTTCTCTAAGGGCTCTTCAAAGGTAGGAGTGAGGAACAGGAACCAGAGAGAAGAAAGGAAAGAAGGGGCTTGGCCTTATCTTCTCACTGGACCAGGCGCTCCCAATGGAACCTTGGCAACGGGCAAAAGCCACGGCGCCTTCCTCTTCTGTGGTGGGGCCAACAGGCTGCCCAGCGTGGGCCCCCACACATGCACACCCGCGGACGCAGCGCCCCTCTGCTTAACCAATCGATGGCCAGGGGCCGGGCCCCACGCACCGACGCTCCATGCTCGGTCTTGCAGTCAAAGCGGCAACGGCGTGACCCCAGTACGAGCTCCAACAGGCGGCACAGGCATCGTGTGGCCCCCACGTGGGACTAGCGTCCCTCCATTCATGGTCCGTACGAGAAAATGCGGCAGGCAGTGATAGGGCGAGCGGCAACATGCGCACCAGTGCGAACCATGGTGCCACGAAGCAGGCCAGCAGCAGTGGCAGCTCACGCAGCAGCCAGATTGGTCGACGGGCTGGCAGAGGCCCACTCGCCTCCTTGGGCCTGCTGCACAAGACGGCCCATGCGGGCATAGCAGGCACCCTGCGCCTAGCGCGGCTGGTCGACTGGTCGCGACCCAGAAAGGCTAGGCTGTAACGGAACCGTCCAAATTATAAGAGCACAAGTATAAAAACAATCACCGAAGTGATCAAATTCTCGCACTTGAGCCCATATAACTCCGGTAGTCCAATGAAATCATGAGGGATTTCAAACCAACCAACATACCAGCCAAGATCGTAGTGATTCAACATAACAAGTCACATGTTACAACCATTTCACAAGTAATTGAATATACATCGGAGTTCAACATAGTTATAAGAACTTACATTGAAAAGTAGCGGAAGCAAAGTAATCTGAAACTAACATTAATCTTATTTCAAATACATGCCAGTACCACGGTCGACTTCCAACAAAAGCATTAGAGATAAGGTAAATAAGAAGGATCCTGCCCGTGATCACACTCCGCCTCTATGGCAGGAGCCAACCAACTCTTGCAGTCGCCATGATACATCATAACCTGCAACAAGTGGGGATAAAACCCTGAGTACGACAAAGTACTCAGCTAGACTTACCCGTCAGAAACCAGAAATAAGGTGACACCAAGGATCATGCAAGGCTGATATAAAGTGGGGCTAGCTTGACAACTTTTTGCATAAAAGCTTAATATAGATGATCAATCATTAATGCTTAAGCATCAAGTTAATTATCATTAACCTATCATCTATATTAGAACCTGTACTAGAGCACTCACTTTATTAGGAGCAAACAATATTAACCATAGCAGGTATAAATTGAGGCAACCTTTCCATCGTTATCCAATTAACCATCCGTTCAATTTAATGGAATCTACGTTGCCGCTGCTCAAGTCAAGTGCTCACTAACCGGGAGCGACGGCGATTCGAATCGAATTCCTATCCAGCTGGAGGGGTATTTCTAACACTCACCGCGCAGGCCCCTGCCAGGGTCGCACAAGCCACCTTTTCATATGATTTAGGAATCGCGGGTCCGAATGATGTCGCGACCCCAAGGGTGACACTCTGCCAGGTGATAGGGACTCTAACCCCCCTTGGTCTCACGCCAATGTCCCCAAGCACATCCTTTCTCTCCTCCAAGAAGCAACCTACCATTCGATTCCCGGCCTGAACCACATTACTCGGCTTCGCGGTCGGAACGGCTTATCCGGCCAACTAAGTGTTAGACTGCGTTCAACATGACTCAAGGACGTACAGCGAATCGGTCCTTAAATGACTCAGACGGGGATAGATTCACACCCAAGACCTCCATGCCTTGTTGCTTCACTATCGTCATCCCGCCCGGTCTCATTTTATTTTATTAACACATGGTTCCATTCCACGATAGCAAATATAGCCAACCGTGCCATATATGAATATCCCTACATCTCGCAGGTGACAGGAAATCACCTGACTTCTACCGCTTAAAGCAGGGCTAAGCATCTACTCGATCCTAGTCTATGTAGGATTCAGGGATTCATATATCTGGACAAGGAATGATATAATGCAGCAAGGTTTTCAACCAACTCCTACCACTTAATGCAACAATACTTATAACATATATATAATTAATTGCTTTGAAGATAGGAGACTTATAATGCTCTGGGGCTTGCCTAGGATCCGACTCAAGTTAGAGTATGTCAGATGAGTTCGCTTGGCGAGCATCTTCCTATCTACACTTGTCCGGTCCTTCGATCTTCGGGATGGATCCACCAACTCCATCTTCGGGTTTGGCTCCACCTTAGATCCTTCACGCGTTTCTGCTAGCGTACCTAAATGAGGTGCAACAATGCATATGTATGAATGCATAGAAGTGCAATAAACAGAGTAATCAAACAAGCATACCAAAGTTCTCATAAACACCTAGAGCTAATTAACTTAATTCTCACTAAGGCATAACATAGAAGAAGGCAAGCACATCAATCAAGAAACAAGTCTCACAAGCTCACAGGGCACTAAACCAAGTACCATCAAGGATATGAGCCACACTTCCACACCCTAGCATGGCAAAGTCAATCAAAGCACTAGAACAAGAATCTGCTACTTTCTGGACATCAGACCAACAGCTGAGTAATTTAATCATAACTGGAGATCTACAAATCCAAATGACTTGAAAGAAGACATTATGAAAAGCTTATGAAATTATATATATTTCATTTATAATCATCACAGCATGATTCCAAAGTTTAACATGTCGAATTTACATAAACACAGCAACTGGTCTAACAAGACAGAGAGCAAGCAATTCTGTAACCCAACTTTAAACAGCTATAACTCCTAAACCACATGGCCAAATGCCACCAAATTTTAACAGCAGCTAGATATATAAATTATCTACAACTTTTGTATAAACAAGTTTCACAACAAAGCACATTATCATAAAGAACTTTGTCAAGTTTCCAGATCTGTCCAGAAACTTCATTTGCAAGAAATAATTATTAACTTATGTTGCAAACATATAATTAGACCAAACCAACTTTATCAATATGTCACACATGACTAATGAACACCAGAAAACATAGTGTCTATTCCTAAATAATTTCTTTTAATGCATTTTCTTAATTTATTTAGATAATTTGGTGGAATTATGAACACATATCAAAAGTGCATAATAAATTCTACCAAAATTACAGAGGCCTACACATGCTCCCAAAAGTTTACTGTACAAATTTCAAACCATTTGGACATATATATCAACCTCTATGAAAACGACAAATGGCTATTGCAAGAATTCATGTGAGAGCAAGATGAATCAATAAATCACTCATCCTACAACTAAAATTCATGAAATTTTTACCACACATCAAACATCACATGAGTAGCATGCCACAAAAATTTCACTTCATTTGGAGCCCTACATTGGCAGTTATGAAAATGACAAATAGAACTAGCATTGAAAACCTAGAAGCATAGATCTATTTTTACAGCTAAAAATCTAAACTAAAACATGATATATTATAGATCCACTGCATATATAATTTCACAAGGATTCCAAAAAGTACTTATTTGTTATTTTATGAATTTTCTATGATTTACTACGTATTTTCAAAGTTCCTGCAAAATCATCACAAAACAGTCCTCGCGGCACTATTCACATAAGTCTTGGCTACTGCAGAAAGACCCCTGGATTTAGTCGAATTGTCGCGCGAGGTCCTTCACGCGAACTGAACAGAGGAGGTTCGCCGGAGCTCGCGGTTCGTCGGAGGGAGGCCACACCGGCGGCGTTGGAGTGGCGTGGAAGAATCTCCATCACCGGGCGCACCCACTGGTGCCCGTGGCTTGGCCCGAGATGGCCCGAGGTGGCCCGGCCACGTGCGCCGGCGGCCAAGCCCGCGGCACCTCCGGCGGCGGGGCGCTCCGACGACCGCGGTGGCCCGGAAAGCGGCGCTTCGGGGGCGGCGCGAGCTGGAGATGGTGATGACGTGCTCGGTTGGGACAGAGAGCGAGCACAACAGTGGGAAGCCGACGGCAGCGAAGCTGCTGCTCGCGGCCATGGTGGACGCGGCCACGCCTAGTGCTGAGCAGAGGGCGCGTGCCAAGGTAGAGGGGGACGGAGAAGGGAGCACGGCTATAGCAGCGCTCGGCTCAGTGGCAGCTGGGAAGCACAGCGAGGCGCGAGAAGCACGGAGGCACTCGGCCATGGCGATAGGAAGGCAGTGCGAGAAAGAAAGAGAAAATACTGAGGGAGAGAATGGGAGAGCGAGAGGAGGGATGGCGCTCTGACTCGGTCTTCCCCTTCTCCACGCGGCGCTTGGCTTAGGCGAGGTGGCGAGCATGCGCGACACGGAGGGACGCGCGGTGCTGCACACCTGTGAAAGTCCCTAGTTTGGTTTTGGGTAATTGATGAAACCTAGGACTAACCTTTGTATCTAAGTGGATGATTTAGATAAAGGTGGTCATTGAATATGAGACATGACATTGACTCATATGATCAATATGATGAAGACCAAGATGAGGCTTGGCTCGATGGACCGGTTGTGAAGGTGAAGGGCAAGTCGAGGCTCCGAAGCAAAGGACCATGCGATGGTGAAGCTTGAGCAAGACTTGGCGCCGATGGACCGATGCAACAGTGAAGAGCAAGTGAAGTCAAGGTCGATGGATCGAGACAGTCATGTGATGATGTCATGAAGGAGCTTAATGCACATGAGACATGACATGGAGTCATGTGACCAAGGTGATGAAGACCAAGATGATGCTTAGCTCGATGGACCGGTTGTGAGGGTGAAGGGCAAGTCGAGGCTTCGAAGCGAAGGACCATGCGATGGTGAAGCTTGAGCAAGACTTGGCGCCGACGGACCGATGCAACGGTGAAGAGCAAGTGAAGTCAAGGTCGATGGATCGAGACGGTCATGTGATGATATGAAGTGGATCATATCATTTGTGATATGGTTGGTGCATGTGTTGCATCAACGTCGGAGGAGATGGAGTGGAATGCGCAAGGCAAAGGTATAACCTAGGGCATTTCCATTTCACCGGTCATAGGTGTGTAGAGAAGTTTATGACCTGGTTTTAGGATAGATGGCCGTACTATCAAGAGGGGCAAACTTGTTTGCATATCGGTCATCTAGTGCCACTTGAGCGATCTAACTTTGCATACGTGTTAGGATCGAGTGGCGAGGCAAGTTGAGTGCCTAAAACCTTTGAAAATGATTGAGAAAAAGCTAACACACAAGCACATGGAGATGTACACTTGATGGTGTTGGCACATTTGCAAAGGTGGCGTTGATCACGCTGTGGTGTGCGGGTAGAAAGGGGTTTGGGTTGCTCTCTCCCTCCCGCCGAGCGTGCGAGCGCGGGATTCAGGCGATTTCGGGGAAATGAAATGCCTATTTTCCATTGCGCCGGAAGTCGGAAAAGAAACGGAGGCGAACGCGGTCACGGAAGTGGCAGGACGCAGCACCGGACGCCGCACCGGACGCTGCACCGGACGCGGTCACTGTGGACCGGTGCGTCCGGTGAGTGCAGCGCGGGCGTCAGGCGCGCGGGCTAGGGTTTGACACCGGCGCGTCCGGTGACCCACGGGACCGGCGCGTCCGGTCTGGCGAACAGCGAGTCACGAAGTCATCGGACGCAGTGCGCGTCCGGTGTCACACCATCGGACGCGTCCGGTGGTCCAGGGAGCTTACTGGACTCGCACCGGACGCGGGTACTGTGGCGTCCGGTGGTTGCGAGTAGCGCGTCCGGTGTTGTCTTCGCGCGCGCGAGGACTGTGCGCACCGGCGCGTCCGGTGGTTCGCAACAGCGCGTCCGGTGGGTCGTTTGACCGTTGGGGCGCAGTGACCGTTGGTGGATCTAACGGACGAATTTGAATTCGGAGGACACGCGGACGTCGGAGGGACACCGGACGCGGTTGAGCGCGTCCGGTGAGTTACCACCGGCGCGTCCGGTGCTCCCGCAGAAAACGGACAAGTGGAGTGCAACGGCTCTATTTGACCGTGGGGTTATAAATAGACCTTGTGGCCGGCCTTGGCCGGTAGCTGAGCACACTTTGGCCTTGGTGGCTTGTGTGGTAGTGCTTGGGAGCCCTCTAACTCACTTATGCTTGATAGTGTTCATCGGATCGAGTGAGAGAGCGATTCTAGTGCGATTGCATCGTGAGGTTGCATCGAGTGGCACTAGGGGATCGTGTTGCAAGCCGGTGGTGCTTGTTACTCTTGGAGGTTGCCACCTCCTAGACGGCTTGGTGGCTTGTGGCTCCGTGGAAGCTCGCAAGAAGATTGTGCGAGGCTCCGGAGAAGCTTTGTGAGGGGGATTGTGCTCACCCCGTGGGGATCGCGAAGAGCAACTCTAGTTGTGCGTGTCATTGAGTTACCTCACTTGAGAGTGGTGTCTTGCGGTGCCTTGCGGGGCGTGCCTTGAGGGGCAAGTGACTTGAGGGTCACACCGAGGAACCATCTAAGTGTTGGTCGACACAACGGGGACGTAGCTTGGTGGCGACCAAGTGAACCTCGGGAGAAAAATCACCGTGTCAATATTGTCTACTCTTCTCGGTGGTTTGCCTTCGTGCAACACAAGCTTGTATTTACTTTCATATATACTTGTGCTTGTGTAGTTGCTTTCGTAACTAGTTTGCTTGTGTAGCTTGCTAGTTGTCTTCTTGCTTGTGTAGCTAGAAGTATCCCCTTTGCGTGGCTAATTCGGTTTGTGTAACCTTGTTAGTCACCTTGCTTAGTTTGTGTAGCTAAGTAGTTTGCGCTCTCTAATTTGGCTTGTGTAGCCTTGTTATTGAGCTTTGCTAGTGAGCTTAGGCTTTGTGCGCTTTGCTTACTAGAATTGTGTAGGAGCTCCCTCTTGCTTGCAAAGTACTAGTGCATAGGTTTGTGTGACCTTGCTCTAGAATTAAATAGGAGAGCTCTTGCTAAGGAAAGCACCTTAGTTGCTTAATTAGGATATTTGTAAGGTGCTTGTGAACTTAGATAGAGGGGTGTAGTCTTGGCTAGACCGATAAGTTTTATTCCGCATTTGTTTCGGTTAGCCAACGTGTTTAAGTTTTAGAAAGGACTATTCACCCCCCCCCTCTAGTCCGCCATCTCGACCCTACAAGTGGTATCGGAGCCGGGTCTCTCATTTGTGGTCTTCACCGACCCGAGAGGATGGCGGCTTATGGGCTAGATGTTGAGTGTCCACACATTTTTGATGGCACACACTTTGCACCGTGGAGAAATTGGATGACATGCAATTTTAAGTTTATTTCTCCTCAAATGTGGTGGATCGTAGATGTGGGCTTTTCCTTTGCAATTGATAAAAAGAATGCAACTCAAGCGCAAAGTAAATGCCTACATCTCGATAGCCAAGCTACTAATGTTTTCTATCGATCTATGGTTAGTAGCATACTTCATGAGATCATAGACTTCAATTCCGCCCATGAGATTTGGGTGTTTCTAAATGAGAAATATGGGGCGATCTCCAATGATGATGAGCCCAAGGAGGAGGCGCATGAGGATGTTGAGCATGACCACAACAAGGTGGTTGTGGAGGATTGCTCCACCTCACGGTCAAGTGATGACAAAGATGATCATAGCACAAGATCACTTGACAAGAATGATGATAATGCCACAAGTGATGCAAGCAATGATTCTACTCCATGCATACTTGATGGTGAAGATGATGGCTATGAGAGTGATGCTTCAACAAGCTCTTCAACATCACCACATTGTTCCATGTCACATGGTGATACTAAGGTATCTATTGGTGGTTTTGTTGTTGATTATGATGGTCCAAATTTTGAGCTTCTATATAAACTCTCAAAGGCCCTAAGAAATGAGATGGCAAAAACAAGTAAATTGAAAAATGAAAACTCATTTCTAAAAACCACATGTGAACAACAAAAGCATCTACTTTATGTAACTACTTGTTCACATGAGGAGCTAAAATTGGCTCATGAGGAACTTAGTGTTGCTCATGATAATGTGGTACAAGAACATGCTTTACTCACTAAAAGGCTTTCTAATGATGAAAACAAAACTAGTGAGAGCTCATCATTTGGGTCGAATGATCAATCACATATTACTAACCCTTGTGATGTAGGCAAGAAGCATGTATCCACCTCTTGTGATGATTTATTAGATATGCCATGTTCTTCAAAATTAAATGCTTGTTCTACTTCTATGTCTTGTGAGACTAACCTTTTAAAGGAGAACAATGAGCTTAAAAGTGAAGTGAAGAATTTGAGCAACAAGTTAGAGAGGTGCTACAACTCAAAAGTCACCTTTGAGAACATAATGAAGACTCAAAGAAACCTTGGTGACAAAAGTGGCCTTGGCTTCAAGAAGAAAATGACAAGGGGCGAAAGAAAGCAAGAAAAGAGGATGAAGAGGCTACTCCAAAAGAAGTTCTCGCATTCCATGTGCTATCGATGCCATGAAGCGGGACATCTTGCTAATGGTTGCCCAAACATTGAGAAGCTCAAGAAGATGAAAGAAGAAGAGAGGCTAAAGCATGTCAAGTGCTTCAAGTGCCGCACTTGGGGTCATCTCACCTCAATGTGCCCAACCAAGCAATTGGTGAAGCAACAAGTAAAGCCTCAACCAAAGCCACTAATTGAGCTAGAGAAGACACCCCAAGAGCAAATCAAGATCAACCATGGAGATGATGGTGACTCGATGAAGAAGAAGAAAAAGAAAACAAGAAGGGGTGGTAGAGCAAGGCATCCAATGCAAATCCAAGATGCCAAGATGATGAGCAAGAATCAAGATGAGAAGAAAGTACATGCTCACATCAAGTGCTTCAAGTGTGGAGATATGGGACACTTTGCTTCGGGGTGTCCTACTAAGCTTGAAAAGAAGATTCAAGCAACTCGTGAGAGGCAAGGCAATGAGAAGCAACATATGAGCAAGGAAGAAAAGGCTCAATCTAAGAGAAGTTGCTACTCATGCCGGGAAAGGGGACACATGGCACATTCATGTCCCCTAGGTGAGAATTCTAAGCCTAAGTCAATTGATGATACTAATATGCTTAGAAAGGATGGCAATGGTACCTCATTGGTTGGAATTGCAAAACATCCCGCTACTCATACTAAGGCTATGCCTAAGTATGTTGCACCTAACTTGAGAGGACCCAAACTAGTTTGGGTACCATCAAAGAGTGGATGATTGTTTGTAGGTACCATCGGCATTGGAGGCTTGATTCAATTGGTTTCATCTTGTTCATCATATATTGAGTCAAGTTATGAAGCGCAATGCATATCCAATCCTAATGCCAAGTCAAAATAAGTGAAGTCCAAGTGCTACAACATACAAGTGTCATGATCAAGTTGTGGATGATTTATTGGAATCATTTGATGGCTTGCAAATTATTTGAGTTAAAGCTTGCTATTGGATGATCATGAGCTAACTAAGGTATATCTCTTGTTGATCATTTCATTTGGGTGCATATGAGTTGATTGAATTGGATAAATGTGCAATGTTGCTTGCTATGAGATGATTGAATGGATTAAATGCTTAGCAATCAAGTTTGAATTGATTTGTGTTGGATAAATTCATGAGATGACTTTTTAGTAAGTGGATTGAATGGATATATGTCTTATGAAAGTTTTCAAACAAGTTAGTTTCAAGTTTGATTCATATTTGATGAAGAATAGCTCAAGTATTGAAATCTGTCCAAAAGTTGAAAATCTGAGCTAGCTGTGATCTTAGCCATGTTTGAGTAATCAAATCTATTTGGATTGGCTTGAAATTTGGTATACATGCTCTACACTTATGAAAGAAGATGCTGTAGAAATTTCATGAGAATTGGATAAGAGATGCTTCGGTTTTGGAGTGCATCTTGTCAGCTTTAGTGCAGCAGGTTTCAGCATGTAGCAGTGATGGAAGAATTAAAATCTGGTAGCAATCTAAAAGTCAAATGAAGCTCAAATTTTTACAGCTGCTAGATGACTTTGTAATACACATCTCCACCAAATTTCATGGCATTTGGATTCGTACATTGGGAGATATGAATTATTCTTTGAAGGGTACAGAATCTGCCAGAAAAGTGACAATCATTGGATTAATCTAGAGTCACTTTGATTGAAAGGTCCTCAAGTTGGAAATATGTTTATAAGTGGTTGAGGTACCTAAGTTTGGTTTTAGATTGATCTAGAAGCATGAAGAGCAATGAGTACAAGGACATTTGATTGTGGAATGTACTTGGTGTACATGTTTAGTACTCAAATTTGAAGGTCAAGATCAAACTTAAGATGAAGATGATGTTTAAGTTCTAGTGATAGTTGGAGATCATTTGGTAGAAAGAAAAGGACTTAAACAAGTAGAAAGAGTTGGACTCAAATGAAGATTCAAGGATTATTCATCAAGATTGAGTTCATCTTTTGGATCGATCAAACTATATCATTTCAAGTAAGTATCAAGAGTGGTTCTTTGGAGAAAGATCACTTCTCCCTAGTGAGGGGCATGCCGCCGTGTGTAGGTGAAACCAAGTTTGGGACTTGGAAGGCTAACATGGAAGTGGTGATCCGAGGAACCTGTGATGATTAGTTGAAGCAATCAAAAGGATTGATCTAAAGAGCAAGCAACACCTAAAAGAGAGCTAGTAATTGCATTTCAAGTGGTATTCTCACATTAGTTCTCTCATGCAAGCACAATGAGCAAAAAGATGAAGCAAGCCAACCACAACTCAAGAGATAGTGCACTTGATCTTAAGTGGTTTTCATTTCATATGGGTGAAGAATGGATTTATCTATGATGATTGGTCTTCACCAAGCTTATAAATTGGACTTCACATTGCTATTGGAGTAATGAATTGAAATCTATGTGACTATCCTCTACTCCAACATAGCAAAGGTATCATTGTAATGTGCATGATCATTTCATCCCTTACTAGTATGCGGTTAGTGCATATAGTACATATTTATTAGGATCATGCATAACAAATGAAAATTTTAAATTCATAGCCTACCATTATTGCTTGATTGATTAATTGATCTAGTGGTATGGACATGAGTTTGTTCATGAGCTAGTGAACCCAAGTACTTGATCTAGTTTGGATTGCTAACAAGTGACAAGTACAACATTGACAAGATAACCCTTAGCATAAGGTGTGAAGAAGCTTGTCATTGGATCAAAACGGACTTGGAATCTTAGGCAAATCAACATAGTTCAAGTCATACAAGAAGCTCATGACAATGATAAGAGTACAAGCATAAGACAACAATGAAAATGGATATCTAGTGTTTCAAGTGGTATCTAGACTCAAATTGATCTTCCAAGTGGTTTTCACTAGTGGTGTCTAGATCATGATCTACAAGTGATATCTTACAAGTGGTACTCATGAAGATAACAAATGTTCAAGAAGTGAATATTATTGTCAAATCCTTCAAAGTGGATCCATACTAGAAAATTCTTTCAAATGGTATCACATTCCTACTCATGGTATCTTCACGTGGTATCATTCATGCAAGACGATGGTTTCACAAGTGATCCTCAACTTTAAGTGATCAACTCAAGAAATGCTACCCTCATCTTCAAGTGGTATCTCAAGTGAATGACACATGCTATGACATAGGGGGAGGAGCCCCACCGATTGGTATCAAGGTCAAAGATCCTATGTGGAATCTCAAGAGCAACCATAAAGTTTGTCATTCCAACATATGTGGTAATGTCCATCAAAAATGCAAGATTCAAGTCTCAACCATCTACCCCAATGCTAGCCTTTACATCAATGAGAAGCACACCTTTTATGGAAATTGATGACAAAGGGGGAGAGATAGGACAAAGATATGCAAGATTTCCTTTGGGGGAGAGATTGCTTTGGAGAGATAGATGATATTGGACATGGACATGGATGAAGAGGGAGCAACATTGAAGAATGTAAGGGGATCAAACATTCTTGGACAAAGAAAGCACACAAGTAGGGGGAGCAAGCTCATGAACATTGATTGGTTGCATTTGATATATGCATAATTCATGTGCTTGCTTGCATTGCATAAGTTCTTAAATTAAATATACATGCTTGTGTGGTGCAATGCTAGTATAGAACTTGGATGATGAAATGATCTACTAGTATGCATAGGAATAGTTTACTTGTGGTATCTAGACATGCCTAAAGTTTTTACAAGTGGTCCAAGAACCTTTACATATAATGTTGATCTCACGAGGTTCTTGAGCTTTGTTGGGTGTCTAGTTACTTCATGATGCTAAGGATGGTGTAAAAGGCAACTCCGATTGGTATCACGCTTCAAAGGTCCATTTCTTACACCTTAGCATCATTTTGGTAGAATTACTCTCCCAACACTTCTATCCATGCATATGTGCAAAGCCTTCAATCCAAACTCTATGCACATATGTAGGGGGAGCTAATGCTACCAAAACCGAGCTTGTGATAATTGTCCAAACTTTACTTATGAGCAAAATGATTGGACAAGTATGACAAGTTCAAAACTTTTTTTTATCAAAATCATCTTTGTGAGGGTTGTCATCAATTACCAAAAAGGGGGAGATTGAAAGTCCCTAGTTTGGTTTTGGGTAATTGATGAAACCTAGGACTAACCTTTGTATCTAAGTGGATGATTTAGATAAAGGTGGTCATTGAATATGAGACATGACATTGACTCATATGATCAATATGATGAAGACCAAGATGAGGCTTGGCTCGATGGACCGGTTGTGAAGGTGAAGGGCAAGTCGAGGCTCCGAAGCAAAGGACCATGCGATGGTGAAGCTTGAGCAAGACTTGGCGCCGATGGACCGATGCAACAGTGAAGAGCAAGTGAAGTCAAGGTCGATGGATCGAGACAGTCATGTGATGATGTCATGAAGGAGCTTAATGCACATGAGACATGACATGGAGTCATGTGACCAAGGTGATGAAGACCAAGATGATGCTTAGCTCGATGGACCGGTTGTGAGGGTGAAGGGCAAGTCGAGGCTTCGAAGCGAAGGACCATGCGATGGTGAAGCTTGAGCAAGACTTGGCGCCGACGGACCGATGCAACGGTGAAGAGCAAGTGAAGTCAAGGTCGATGGATCGAGACGGTCATGTGATGATATGAAGTGGATCATATCATTTGTGATATGGTTGGTGCATGTGTTGCATCAACGTCGGAGGAGATGGAGTGGAATGCGCAAGGCAAAGGTATAACCTAGGGCATTTCCATTTCACCGGTCATAGGTGTGTAGAGAAGTTTATGACCGGGTTTTAGGATAGATGGCCGTACTATCAAGAGGGGCAAACTTGTTTGCATATCGGTCATCTAGTGCCACTTGAGCGATCTAACTTTGCATACGTGTTAGGATCGAGTGGCGAGGCAAGTTGAGTGCCTAAAACCTTTGAAAATGATTGAGAAAAAGCTAACACACAAGCACATGGAGATGTACACTTGATGGTGTTGGCACATTTGCAAAGGTGGCGTTGATCACGCTGTGGTGTGCGGGTAGAAAGGGGTTTGGGTTGCTCTCTCCCTCCCGCCGAGCGTGCGAGCGCGGGATTCAGGCGATTTCGGGGAAATGAAATGCCTATTTTCCATTGCGCCGGAAGTCGGAAAAGAAACGGAGGCGAACGCGGTCACGGAAGTGGCAGGACGCAGCACCGGACGCCGCACCGGACGCTGCACCGGACGCGGTCACTGTGGACCGGTGCGTCCGGTGAGTGCAGCGCGGGCGTCAGGCGCGCGGGCTAGGGTTTGACACCGGCGCGTCCGGTGACCCACGGGACCGGCGCGTCCGGTCTGGCGAACAGCGAGTCACGAAGTCATCGGACGCAGTGCGCGTCCGGTGTCACACCATCGGACGCGTCCGGTGGTCCAGGGAGCTTACTGGACTCGCACCGGACGCGGGTACTGTGGCGTCCGGTGGTTGCGAGTAGCGCGTCCGGTGTTGTCTTCGCGCGCGCGAGGACTGTGCGCACCGGCGCGTCCGGTGGTTCGCAACAGCGCGTCCGGTGGGTCGTTTGACCGTTGGGGCGCAGTGACCGTTGGTGGATCTAACGGACGAATTTGAATTCGGAGGACACGCGGACGTCGGAGGGACACCGGACGCGGTTGAGCGCGTCCGGTGAGTTACCACCGGCGCGTCCGGTGCTCCCGCAGAAAACGGACAAGTGGAGTGCAACGGCTCTATTTGACCGTGGGGTTATAAATAGACCTTGTGGCCGGCCTTGGCCGGTAGCTGAGCACACTTTGGCCTTGGTGGCTTGTGTGGTAGTGCTTGGGAGCCCTCTAACTCACTTATGCTTGATAGTGTTCATCGGATCGAGTGAGAGAGCGATTCTAGTGCGATTGCATCGTGAGGTTGCATCGAGTGGCACTAGGGGATCGTGTTGCAAGCCGGTGGTGCTTGTTACTCTTGGAGGTTGCCACCTCCTAGACGGCTTGGTGGCTTGTGGCTCCGTGGAAGCTCGCAAGAAGATTGTGCGAGGCTCCGGAGAAGCTTTGTGAGGGGGATTGTGCTCACCCCGCGGGGATCGCGAAGAGCAACTCTAGTTGTGCGTGTCATTGAGTTACCTCACTTGAGAGTGGTGTCTTGCGGTGCCTTGCGGGGCGTGCCTTGAGGGGCAAGTGACTTGAGGGTCACACCGAGGAACCATCTAAGTGTTGGTCGACACAACGGGGACGTAGCTTGGTGGCGACCAAGTGAACCTCGGGAGAAAAATCACCGTGTCAATATTGTCTACTCTTCTCGGTGGTTTGCCTTCGTGCAACACAAGCTTGTATTTACTTTCATATATACTTGTGCTTGTGTAGTTGCTTTCGTAACTAGTTTGCTTGTGTAGCTTGCTAGTTGTCTTCTTGCTTGTGTAGCTAGAAGTATCCCCTTTGCGTGGCTAATTCGGTTTGTGTAACCTTGTTAGTCACCTTGCTTAGTTTGTGTAGCTAAGTAGTTTGCGCTCTCTAATTTGGCTTGTGTAGCCTTATTATTGAGCTTTGCTAGTGAGCTTAGGCTTTGTGCGCTTTGCTTACTAGAATTGTGTAGGAGCTCCCTCTTGCTTGCAAAGTACTAGTGCATAGGTTTGTGTGACCTTGCTCTAGAATTAAATAGGAGAGCTCTTGCTAAGGAAAGCACCTTAGTTGCTTAATTAGGATATTTGTAAGGTGCTTGTGAACTTAGATAGAGGGGTGTAGTCTTGGCTAGACCGATAAGTTTTATTCCGCATTTGTTTCGGTTAGCCAACGTGTTTAAGTTTTAGAAAGGACTATTCACCCCCCCCCCCTCTAGTCCGCCATCTCGACCCTACAACCTGTGCGTGGTCGGGCACTGCTGCTTCTTCTGAAATTTCAAATTTTCAATACCACCTCAAATGTACAGCCGAAACGTCAATCTTCCTTCCTCTGTAACTCCCAAACCGTTTAGTTTTGACACAAGCTGTAATAACCAAAGTTGTAGAGCTTTGCGAGGTGAACAACATTGATTTAAGGATCCAGAGCTAACTCGGCCTAGATTGAGAGATATTGAGTTCCAAAGGAGGGTACCCCGAAACTAAATCCTGCAGCTTAGTTTCAATTGACTGAAACTGCCGTCTTCTCCACTTCGTATCTCCTAAACTGAATGATGATTCGGCTAACCAATTGTTCCTGATGATAGAGCTATATGAGTACTCCAACATTGCTTATAAGAGTTTGCCCAAAATCAAAATGGTTTGCAAACTAAACTTTGCCGAATATGGGTACCATGAAACTAAAAACTGCATGTTCAGTCTACACTTAGCAAAATTTCAGGGTTCCAGAAAACAGCTCGGGATTCAAACTTTGACCCACAGTTTGGCTACCTTAGAGGCTAAACTAGGTTTTGGTCCGTAAACAAAAGTTGTTGTCCTTAACATGAACTCCAACTTTCATTACAGGATCAAGGTTTGGATCCATCTGTTTTGCAAGATAAAAAGCTCCAAACTAGGTTACCCGAAGTTAAACCGCAGTTATGACTTAGCCAAATTTTCCAAGTGCCAAATCAGCCCCTATTCCTGACTTATGGGCCCTTTTTGAGCATGTTCCACACATTTTCGTGACTTGACTATTAAACAAAGTTTGTTCCTTATAAAATTTGCTATAACTTTGTTAAAGGATGCACAGTCATTCAAAGCTTCTAGGTCACACTTTTGGAATGGTCAAACAAAAGGGTTCTAGGGTCCATACATGGTCAACCATCACTTAGAAGCACATTTAGGCAAAATGATCAACATGAACATTGTTCCATTAAGTGTCCTAAGTGTAGTTAAGGTGTTATAGAGGCCAAACATACCCACCATGCATAGGTTTCACAAAAGTGCAGGCCTCACATGCCTTGAAACATAGAACTCAAGTGAAATGCTATAGTCATTTCATGTGGTTGTTTCAAGATACATGCTACACATGTTCCACTAGGGTGTTCCACATGTGTCCAAGATGTGTTGCACATATTGCATTTGTATGTTGCACAACACTAGTTCCCATGGGATGTAAGGCAGGGTTTAGTTATAATCCAAACAAGCATATAACTTATCATTTCATGTGACTTTTTGATTCCAAACTTCATGAAACTTTTTCAGGGATCAATATACATAGGTACTAAGGTGAGACACATGAAGATGTTGCCATAACACCACCCAAACATATATCTTTGAAAAGGGACCTATATGTAAAGCAATGATGCAATATCCACTTTAGGTTAGGCTCATCTCCATTGAATCTATCATGTTTGATCTTAAACCCACCACTTAATTGGTGATAAACACCTGGGGTGTTACAGCCCTCCCCCCTTAAAAGAATCGTGTCCCGAGATTCAGAATGGAAGACCTTTTAAGGAAGAGAGATACGTTATCAAGTTCCCAACATTTGCTATAGCATGAGCTACAAAGCTTCAACATCGGTGAACAATTTGACCAAAGGCACTTTCTGATACTTACTTTTCATGATAAAATTTGTCTGAAGAATTTCCTTTATTGACTTCCATGAAGCATTGTTACTTTGGGAGGAATCCAAGATAGCACATACTGCATTCTCAGTGTACAGAGATCATTTGGTCCATGAGTGAACCACTCCCAAGTATCTGATTCTTTAGTGAACACAACATAGTCCGTATGAACTTGACACTAGATTGAAATATTCAGAAGTATGCTCATTGAAATGACTCTATGTTCACACGGTTTTGAAAAGCAGTCCTCTACCAAAAAATGGCTTGAGTACAACCTTCCAAAAGGGTGAGATCATAGATGACAAACATTCTCTGAGGCTATAGGATACTGACTAACCAATAGACAGGGTCTAGGTTGGTCGTAAATGTTCAAACATTCTGATATCAACTAATGGAAAACTACTTGAGGTTCCATGTGTGCAGTTCTCTTTCTCTGATGACAACACTGTATTATCTGAGTCTGTCGAGGGGTCAATGAATGTGATGGCTGACTCTGTCGGCTTCGTATTCCTGCCAACAGCTACCTAATAAGATTCTTTTATCCAAGACAACAGTTATCTGGGTTGAATCAGATGCAACCTCTTGGTAAAAACATGTATAAGGTACCAAAGTATGTCATCTTAGGAAAATAATTACCAAAGCAAGATGTAGTGAGGTCTTAAGGACAACAACAAAAGTTGTAATTATTCACTTAACCGCGGGGAGTAGTCTACCACCAAGCGATTGAGTAAAAATTTTCCTTCGTGACTTAGTTGCACTGTAAGTTGAGTTGACTTGCAGCGTAGCAACTTTGTCAGGCCAACTTTCACCTTGAGGCTTCCTTTTTAGGATCAAACAGCAGCTCTAAGATGGGAAATCTGTTGTTTGACACTTTTCAAATTGCTTTTGATTCGCGATGGTATAAATTGATTTGCAGAAACCAAGGCTGCTCGTACATTAGGGATACGAGAAAGCAAAAGCAATTGAAAGAGTGTAAACTAGTATCTATGAGACCTCAAAAGGGCCATCCAACAGCAGATCTCGCCTATTAATTTACATAACAATCCGAGGATGCACACGCTTTGAACTTACAGGTTACTTTTGCAGGGCAAAACGCATACTCTGCCTGGAGAACATTCCTACAAGGATAAGGAACCGCTTCCGAATATTCCTCGACACTTCGTCCAATAAAGTTATGGACAAACCGTTTGTGGTACCTATGGGCACAAGGATACAGATCAGAACTAGGGCATACTTTCTCTAATTCTTCACCTCAGCTGATTGAACACTTTGCACTATCTGTGTGATTGTCCAAGATGGAATTGACTTGGTCGCAATGACTCTGGATGAAAGAGTATCACTCCAGTTATTGGCTAGTTGATTAACTTAATGTTGGTTATTGCTCTGTAAGACATAGCCTTCATAGCTACCAAAGAATCGTTACCTAGCTAGAGATTAACCTTCCTATTGGTAACTAATTAGTTGTCTCTCAACACTAAAAAGTTCCAAATCTTCATTCTTGATCACAATAATTGTGGTTGATGCAGAACAAATGGTTGCCATCGAAGTCAACAGATTAGGACTCATATCAGAGATGGTTGATTTCGACGATATGACCATTATGCATACAAAGGTTAAAATTTGCATAATGTGACGATCGAGTCTTATCCAACAGATGACTTGTCCAACATTAAGTGTGGGGTGTCCTTTTTATCCAACAGAGATGAGACACGTTGCTCACTAGATTGAGTTGTCAATACTAGAACAACTAAGTAGAGTCACTTGTCTACCACCTCTTGTAGTATGTTAATGTTTATGTCGGTGGCCTGTTCTTCAAAGGTTATCCTCTTAGCAACTTTAGGAGGAAGTTTTACTACTTTTGGTTCAATATAAGGGTCTTTCAATAAGATATGGGAAAAAAATCAAGGAAGAAGGTCACGTGAAAATCACATCAGTATCGTTCTGCAATGGATTACGATTAGAAACCATGATACCAGCGTGTGCCGAGCAGCACAACCTTGTGTGTGCACCCACAGGAGGCTCTCGGTTTCGTCGCGGCACCATTAGTTGCTACTCATGACACCATTATTGAACATACACCCAATGAGGAATTTCAAATGGCATAGATTGGGTTGATAAGGTAGATGCATGAATTTGCAAGCATACGATTTAGATGCCATAATAGAGAGACGTTGCGTCACACTGGCTAACCTTTGAGAGAGGTAACCAGAAGGTCCAACATGGATTTGGATACGGTCTTCACAACTGGCAATGTACGAACCATGGTCAAAGGCTAGCGTTGATAAAAGTTAACTTGGTTGGTCAGACGACAAGGGTCTTCACACAGAAAGGGTTGCAAAACATTCACGGCTCATGCAAACAAATAGGAGAACTAAACTTTGGGCTTTCGGTAAAGCAAAGGCATGGATACAAACATTCAAGGGCTAACCACCAAGTCTACAAGCTCAGGCTCCTAAGATAGAGAACCTAATGGAAGACAACAACCATATAATTACGTATGTGAATGTTGTTCTAGGATAAAGCTATGTGACCCTCGTATGCTCACCGAGGACAAACGAGGTGACAACTAGGGCACTACCAAGATAACAAGCATACATACAACATCACAATCAAGCAATCATTTGAGAAAATTCAAACAATGGGCTTAAGCAACCAATATAAAGCACAAGGCTCACCCAAAATAAGCATTTATCTCAAGCATGAACTAACTACAAGTTTAGTCCAAACAAACGTTAGTTAAAGAGGCCAACTTAGCATGTGCCCAGAATCTGGACAGCAGCACAGTAGTTACTTGTTTCTACCATAACTGAGGTTGTAGACCTTCTATAAAGGTGATCCTAGACTTTCTAGATAGCTTAGGACGATGACTACACTTCAGTTATTCATACCAAAAACTAATTCATAGCTCAATATGACCAAAATTGCTAATGTTCCAAATCTGTACCAAAATGGACAGAAAACTGACAAGAACTTCAAAAATGCAAAACTGGAGCTCTAGGGACACAACGAGGCTAAGTCTTAACTTTGTGTAAAGCTTATTAAGTTTTCTATAACTTTCTTATTATCATATTAAGATGATTCTATATCTAACAAGGCCAAACAAGACAAAGAAGACATCTTTGCCCAGATTTAGACAGATTCGGTCATTCCACTTTATAAGCTTATAACTAGAGATTTAGACCACCAAAATTAGTGCTATAGGACATTCTGGAAAGCTTAGAAAAAGTACTACACTTCTTCTATTATCTCCAAGACATGATTCCATATGCACATAGGTCAAATAAACCAAACATTCAGATCTATTCTGAACATGAGCAGATTTTGACAACAAGCTTCTAAAATTTATAACTCCCAGACCATAAGACCTAGGGTCATAAAATTTTTGGACAAGCTAGATAAGTAAGTTAGCTACAACTTTGGTATTCTCTATAACTACAGAAAATACCATTATGATCATAAAAGCATCACTACAACAGAAACCGCTCTAGCAGCCAACGTTTAATAAGCAAAACAAAGTTTGCCTTTGTTCTACTTAACAAGAGAGCACACAAACATATCATCCTAGTGGCTCTAAACATTGTTACCTTAGACCAACACCAATTTAATTCATTCACGAGAATCCAATTTACTTAAGTGAGGTCTAAAACATTGGCAAACGCTTGGGTGGGCAACATAGAGTAAGGCATTCTTGTTTAGCTTCACACAAGAAAGATAGTGTAACACATTGATCATAAGTTACACACTAAAGAACAAGGGTGAGAAGAGTATAGCCATGCATAAAGCAACAATCATGATAATGCATGCTTCGTCCTATTCGTCCTCACAAGACTGCCAACCTAAGGTGGCGATCACGTTCTATGTCGGTGGCATAACACGCACTCTCTCGATATATAGCTAGTCGTCAGCTACATTCGACTTACGCATTCGTGGTTAGCGTACCTGCAGAAAAGTTTCATTGCAGCCCAACATTTTCCAATATAGCATACAATAAAAGCAGAGAAGTAAAATTCTAAGTACTCCCATGTATATATACCCCTGTATACGTACATGTAGTACCAAAACTACCCGAATCATTCGATCACCCACAATTAAGTACCTTCATATATACATGTGTGTAACATGTAAATAATCCAGTAACCAAACTAGCTCTCCCCTAGACCGCAGTTTGTACGGTCATGCTCTCACAACTCACACTTACCTGAGCGTAGGTGCGACGTTGCATAAAAGTAAACTAGCAACATATATGGCTATTTCATATATGAAGGCTACCTCTAATCTGACACACTGGGTAGCATAGTGTGGGAGAGTTATCACACATACATACCTTAGCCTGGGCGTAGATGCATAAATGAAAAACCCCCAAGTTAGTACTTATATAAGCCACCTAATAATCCTTATATGGGCGTAAGGAAATTGACCACCGGCATACTTAGGTTTAAAATTTAGATTTGACAAACCTATATATAACTATAAGTTGATAAAACTGATTTTATAAAACAAAACCTTTGTTTTAAATACACATATGACAAGTTTAATGTTGAATCTGGCTCCGATGCCAGCTGTAACGGAACCGTCCAAATTATAAGAGCACAAGTACAAAAACAATCACCGAAGTGATCAAATTCTCGCACTTGAGCCCATATAACTCCGGTAGTCCAATGAAATCATGAGGGATTTCAAACCAACCAACATACCAGCCAAGATCGTAGTGATTCAACGTAACAAGTCACATGTTACAACCATTTCACAAGTAATTGAATATACATCGGAGTTCAACATAGTTATAAGAACTTACATTGAAAAGTAGCGGAAGCAAAGTAATCTGAAACTAACATTAATCTTATTTCAAATACATGCCAGTACCACGGTCGACTTCCAACAAAAGCATTAGAGATAAGGTAAATAAGAAGGATCCTGCCCGTGATCACACTCCGCCTCTACGGCAGGAGCCAACCAACTCTTGCAGTCGCCATGATACATCATAACCTGCAACAAGTGGGGATAAAACCCTGAGTACGACAAAGTACTCAGCTAGACTTACCCGTCAGAAACCAGAAATAAGGTGACACCAAGGATCATGCAAGGCTGATATAAAGTGGGGCTAGCTTGACAACTTTTTGCATAAAAGCTTAATATAGATGATCAATCATTAATGCTTAAGCATCAAGTTAATTATCATTAACCTATCATCTATATTAGAACCTGTACTAGAGCACTCACTTTATTAGGAGCAAACAATATTAACCATAGCAGATATAAATTGAGGCAACCTTTCCATCGTTATCCAATTAACCATCCGTTCAATTTAATGGAATCTACGTTGCCGCTGCTCAAGTCAAGTGCTCACTAACCGGGAGCGACGGCGATTCGAATCGAATTCCTATCCAGCTGGAGGGGTATTTCTAACACTCACCGCGCAGGCCCCTGCCAGGGTCGCACAAGCCACCTTTTCATATGATTTAGGAATCGCGGGTCCGAATGATGTCGCGACCCCAAGGGCGACACTCTGCCAGGTGATAGGGACTCTAACCCCCCTTGGTCTCACGCCAATGTCCCCAAGCACATCCTTTCTCTCCTCCAAGAAGCAACCTACCATTCGATTCCCGGCCTGAACCACATTACTCGGCTTCGCGGTCGGAACGGCTTATCCGGCCAACTAAGTGTTAGACTGCGTTCAACATGACTCAAGGACGTACAGCGAATCGGTCCTTAAACGACTCAGACGGGGATAGATTCACACCCAAGACCTCCATGCCTTGTTGCTTCACTATCGTCATCCCGCCCGGTCTCATTTTATTTTATTAACACATGGTTCCATTCCACGATAGCAAATATAGCCAACCGTGCCATATATGAATATCCCTACATCTCGCAGGTGACAGGAAATCACCTGACTTCTACCGCTTAAAGCAGGGCTAAGCATCTACTCGATCCTAGTCTATGTAGGATTCAGGGATTCATATATCTGGACAAGGAATGATATAATGCAGCAAGGTTTTCAACCAACTCCTACCACTTAATGCAACAATACTTATAACATATATATAATTAATTGCTTTGAAGATAGGAGGCTTATAATGCTCCGGGGCTTGCCTGGGATCCGACTCAAGTTAGAGTATGTCAGATGAGTTCGCTTGGCGAGCATCTTCCAATCTACACTTGTCCGGTCCTTCGATCTTCGGGATGGATCCACCAAATCCATCGTCGGGTTTGGCTCCACCTTAGATCCTTCACGTGTTTCTGCTAGTGTACCTAAATGAGGTGCAACAATGCATATGTATGAATGCATAGAAGTGCAATAAACAGAGTAATCAAACAAGCATACCAAAGTTCTCATAAACACCTAGAGCTAATTAACTTAATTCTCACTAAGGCATAACATAGAAGAAGGCAAGCACATCAATCAAGAAACAAGTCTCACAAGCTCACAGGGCACTAAACCATGTACCATCAAGGATATGAGCCACACTTCCACACCCTAGCATGGCAAAGTCAATCAAAGCACTAGAACAAGAATCTGCTACTTTCTGGACATCAGACCAACAGCTGAGTAATTTAATCATAACTGGAGATCTACAACTCCAAATGACTTGAAAGAAGACATTATGAAAAGCTTATGAAATTATATATATTTCATTTATAATCATCACAGCATGATTCCAAAGTTTAACATGTCGAATTTACATAAACACAGCAACTGGTCTAACAAGACAGAGAGCAAGCAATTCTGTAACCCAACTTTAAACAGCTATAACTCCTAAACCACATGGCCAAATGCCACCAAATTTTAACAGCAGCTAGATATATAAATTATCTACAACTTTTGTATAAACAAGTTTCACAACAAAGCACATTATCATAAAGAACTTTGTCAAGTTTCCAGATCTGTCCAGAAACTTCATTTGCAAGAAATAATTATTAACTTATGTTGCAAACATATAATTAGACCAAACCAACTTTATCAACATGTCACACATGACTAATGAACACCAGAAAACATAGTGTCTATTCATAAATAATTTCTTTTAATGCATTTTCTTAATTTATTTAGATAATTTGGTGGAATTATGAACACATATCAAAAGTGCATAATAAATTCTACCAAAATTACAGAGGCCTACACATGCTCCCAAAAGTTTACTGTACAAATTTCAAACCATTTGGACATATATATCAACCTCTATGAAAACGACAAATGGCTATTGCAAGAATTCATGTGAGAGCAAGATGAATCAATAAATCACTCATCCTACAACTAAAATTCATGAAATTTTTACCACACATCCAACATCACATGAGTCGCATGCCACAAAAATTTCACTTCTTTTGGAGCCCTACATTGGCAGTTATGAAAATGACAAATAGAACTAGCATTGAAAACCTAGAAGCATAGATCTATTTTTACAGCTAAAAATCTAAACTAAAACATGATATATTATAGATCCACTGCATATATAATTTCACAAGGATTCCAAAAAGTACTTATTTGTTATTTTATGAATTTTCTATGATTTACTACGTATTTTCAAAGTTCCTACAAAATTATCACAAAACAGTCCTCGCGGCACTATTCACATGAGTCTTGGCTACTGCAGAAAGACCCCTGGATTTAGTCGAATTGTCGCGCGAGGTCCTTCACGCGAACTGAACAGAGGAGGTTCGCCGGAGCTCGCGGTTCGTCGGAGGGAGGCCACACCGGCGGCGTTGGAGTGGCGTGGAAGAATCTCCATCACCGGGCGCACCCACCGGTGCCCGTGGCTTGGCCCGAGATGGCCCGAGGTGGCCCGGCCACGTGCGCCGGCGGCCAAGCCCGCGGCACCTCCGGCGGCGGGGTGCTCCGACGACCGCGGTGGCCCGGAAAGCGGCGCTTCGGGGGCGGCGCGAGCTGGAGATGGTGATGACGTGCTCGGTTGGGACAGAGAGCGAGCACAACAGTGGGAAGCCGACGGCAGCGAAGCTGCTGCTCGCGGCCATGGTGGACGCGGCCACGCCTAGTGCTGAGCAGAGGGCACGTGCCAAGGTAGAGGAGGACGGAGAAGGGAGCACGGCTATAGCAGCGCTCGGCTCAGTGGCAGCTGGGAAGTACAGCGAGGCGCGAGAAGCACGGAGGCACTCGGCCATGGCGATAGGAAGGCAGTGCGAGAAAGAAAGAGAAAATACTGAGGGAGAGAATGGGAGAGCGAGAGGAGGGATGACGCTCTGACTCGGTCTTCCCCTTCTCCACGCGGCGCTCGGCTTAGGCGAGGTGGCGAGCATGCGCGACACGGAGGGACGCGCGGTGCTGCACACCTGTGCGTGGTCGGGCACTGCTGCTTCTTCTGAAATTTCAAATTTTCAATACCACCTCAAATATACAGCCGAAACGTCAATCTTCCTTCCTCTGTAACTCCCAAACCGTTTAGTTTTGACACAAGCTGTAGTAACCAAAGTTGTAGAGCTTTGCGAGGTGAACAACATTGATTTAAGGATCCAGAGCTAACTCGGCCTAGATTGAGAGATATTGAGTTCCAAAGGAGGGTACCCCGAAACTAAATCCTGCAGCTTAGTTTCAATTGACTGAAACTGCCGTCTTCTCCACTTCGTATCTCCTAAACTGAATGATGATTCGGCTAACCAATTGTTCCTGATGATAGAGCTATATGAGTACTCCAACATTGCTTATAAGAGTTTGCCCAAAATCAAAATGGTTTGCAAACTAAACTTTGCCGAATATGGGTACCATGAAACTAAAAACTGCATGTTCAGTCTACACTTAGCAAAATTTCAGGGTTCCAGAAAACAGCTCGGGATTCAAACTTTGACCCACAGTTTGGCTACCTTAGAGGATAAACTAGGTTTTGGTCCGTAAACAAAAGTTGTTGTCCTTAACATGAACTCCAACTTTCATTACAGGATCAAGGTTTGGATCCATCTGTTTTGCAAGATAAAAAGCTCCAAACTAGGTTACCCGAAGTTAAACCGCAGTTATGACTTAGCCAAATTTTCCAAGTGCCAAATCAGCCCCTATTCCTGACTTGTGGGCCCTTTTTGAGCATGTTCCACACATTTTCGTGACTTGACTATTAAACAAAGTTTGTTCCTTATAAAATTTGCTATAACTTTGTTAAAGGATGCACAGTCATTCAAAGCTTCTAGGTCACACTTTTGGAATGGTCAAACAAAAGGGTTCTAGGGTCCATACATGGTCAACCATCACTTAGAAGCACATTTAGGCAAAATGATCAACATGAACATTGTTCCATTAAGTGTCCTAAGTGTAGTTAAGGTGTTATAGAGGCCAAACATACCCACCATGCATAGGTTTCACAAAAGTGCAGGCCTCACATGCCTTGAAACATAGAACTCAAGTGAAATGCTATAGTCATTTCATGTGGTTGTTTCAAGATACATGCTACACATGTTCCACTAGGGTGTTCCACATGTGTCCAAGATGTGTTGCACATATTGCATTTGTATGTTGCACAACACTAGTTCCCATGGGATGTAAGGCAGGGTTTAGTTATAATCCAAACAAGCATATAACTTATCATTTCATGTGACTTTTTGATTCCAAACTTCATGAAACTTTTTCAGGGATCAATATACATAGGTACTAAGGTGAGACACATGAAGATGTTGCCATAACACCACCCAAACATATATCTTTGAAAAGAGACCTATATGTAAAGCAATGATGCAATATCCACTTTAGGTTAGGCTCATCTCCATTTAATCTATCATGTTTGATCTTAAATCCACCACTTAATTGGTGATAAACACCTGGGGTGTTACACAGGCCAAGCGTGCCAAGGCCCACGTGCGCCCCTATCACCCATTAGCGCAAGCCGAGTGCGGCCCAAGGCCCATGCGCGCAGCAGGAGCAGCAACATGCCAAGCGGCGCCCCTCCTAAGCAGCACTGCCGGCCCAGCTGGCCTTGGCCAAAGCCAGCACTAGCACACGCCAGAAACCAGTAGCAGTACTCCAGATTCTTCTAGTTCACCCTTTTCTTAAGTGCTATCTCATCCCAAAAATGCCAAACAAAATTAGCACAAGAGATAGCTTCTCACAAAGATTTTTCCTGAGCATTCTCATGCATCTCACCGCGTCACTAAGCGCAATGCATATGCAAATGAGACTCATACTTAGTGGCACTAGATAACCATTACAATTAAAGATTTTTCCTCTTTATAGTACGGTTATCTATCCTAAACCCACTAACACCCTCTATGGTGTCTTGAGTGGCAAAACAAAATGGCTCTATCAAATATACATTTGCCTTGAGTCCATTTTGTTTTTCTCTTTCTTCTTTTCCAAGTTGGAGCACTTATCATCATCTTTTGGTCACCTCCATCACCATGACCATCATCTAGCTCCATCACTTGGTGTGTATCCCTATCTCACATATCACTTAGATTGCAAGGTTAGTACACTTAGGTTTCATCAATTATCCAAAACCAAACTAGGACTTTCAGAGGATAACCATGCATTGCCAAGAGGAAGGTCGGGCAAAGTCGACGTGGAGGGAGACTAGAATATTAGGGGTAACTGGATTGTTTGTTGTTCATTGCTTGATTGGGTAATGGCGCTAGGAGGTTTCCCTGGACGCCCTATGGTGAAGGGGGTGAGATTAAGAGCAGCAGAGGTAGATTAGGAGATAACTTGTTTCTTGATTGATTTCTCATAAGCTAATTACAGGGTATATATAGGACTGCCCAGCCCTTAGGCGCCAGCCACAAGCTCCTTGGTTATCTCCCCATTAATCATTCTTAATCTCTCATTAATTCTATTCTTTCCCCTAGATTACTAATTGTCATTAACTACAGCCGTGCCCCCTTGGAGACTGCCCTGGCTGCGTCTCGAGCCCTGCAGCACCTTTGATATTGGCGCCTCCACATCACACAGTCACTGAAGCCAACAGTCTTCAGTCTAGTTGAAGGCTTAAGTTATGTGTCTTATTTCTTCTACGCATATATTTCTTACTGCCAGTTGTCTTTCAAATTGGGCATGGGATGCTCTCTAAACAATTCCTGTCCATTCCCATATTATAACAATTTGTGTATTTGTCACGCTGATTCCATATTTACCATCATATATACCTTTCTGAAATCCATGGATGTGTAACTGACGTGGTGGGTTTGTTGATCTGATGCCACAATACAATAGATGCTGCATAAGGGTTTGGAAAAACTTTGCAGTGGAAGATATGAATTATGTCCCTATTTTATTAAATACAGTAAAATGAGAATAATATGTGAGTGTCAGTATTATATTTTTACACCTAATGTTGATATGAGTACATTCAGCAAAAAGTTCATAAGGTAGGATTGTGTGAATCCAAAAAATCACCGATACTTTTTAGTAATGGAGGATGTATATTTAATTGTTCATTAGTTGCTCATTGTCTTAAGTCAGCTTTTTAAAGTGATACTAAATGTAACAGATATATGAATTATGAATGATGAACGACACAATGCAAGTGAGGTGCCAACAGATTTCCCATGGAGACTAATAGAAGACATTACAAATGATTTTGCGCCGGAGCGAAAAATTGGTAATGGTGGATATGGGGTGTTTACAAGGTATGGTTAATGATTTTTGTTTCTTCTTTTCCGTTTCAACTAACAATAATGAAATGCCTATAATCAAATATGTCAAACAGGGAGTGCATCCAAATGGACAAGAGGTGGCTGTGAAAAAGCTTCACAACATGCCAGGATTAGATGAGGATCAGTTTCAAAATGAACTTCGAATCCTTAGTGGAATTTGCCATCGAAACATCATCCAGCTCATTGGGAAAAGCTACATAGAGCAAGATAGATGTGTCGAACACCAAGGCAGACTAGTGTTTGTTACAAAGACAGGGTAATATGCTTGGAGTTTTTGCCTAAAGGAAGCCTTGAGAAGCATCTCTCTGGTATGATGTAGTTTTGTTTAATATGCTAGTTAGTGTTGTTCTTTAAAAAAATACTAGTTACATTTGATAGAATAATTCTCTAAACATGTGTCATTCGTTTTCTTCTACAGACGAACGGTCTAGACTTCGTTGGCATAGTCACTACAAAATAATAAAGGGGATTTGCGACGGTTTGAAATGCCTTCATGGAGATAGAATTTTTCATCTTGACCTCAAACCTTCAAATATATTGCTTGACAACGATATGGTGCCAAAAATTGCAAACTTTGGCTTATCAAGGCTCTTTAGTGGAACTCGTCAATCTCATACTACAAAAAATCTTCTATGCACTTTGTGAGTTAAACGATCCGTTCCTTATAGATCTGTCCCTTATTTTTCCCCTTTTTAAAATATAGTATGTTTGCATTGCGCTTACACTGTGATATTTTATAATATACTCTACTAGAAAAACCATATGTAGAGACACCTTGTTTTTTCAATAAAGGTGGCTCAATCTACAACCGCATCTAAAAATGATTTCCAAAATGAGCCACTTTTAGAAATGCAATTGTAGGGGCAGCTGGTATTTTCACAAATGCCTCTATTTTTAGAGGTGATTCTACATCGAACCGCCTCTAAAAATGGATTTCTAGAGGAAGCTGGATTTAGAGCCGTATCTTAAAATCAATTTATAGAGGCGGTTGGATCTAGAGCCTTCTCTAAAAGTATGTGCAGTACAGTAATATTCATAACTTTTTCAAATGAAGTCAGCTGAAGACACTTTATATAAAAGTTGTATATCTCGTCGAGATCTATAAATTTTTAGTTATTTCATTTGAAATCATTTGGATCCAACAAATTCTATATAAACTTCTCACATGCTAAAATTAAAATTGTTTCAATTTTCCAAACAACTTCAGATGTTGAAACAGTTTCCTTTTGGCCTTTTCAATGTACTGTTTTATGTTTTTCTTATTGCATATTAGAAAGGAGATTACCTTGGGCCATCTTTTCTATGAGATAAATTAATTAGGTTTACACCACTCTTACTTACAATGTGATGCTTCAAATATATTTCAGTGGTTACACGCCACCAGAGTATGTAGATATGGGGAAAATCACAAAAAAGTTTGATGTATTTAGTTTGGGTGTGATAATCATAAAAGTATTGGCAGGACCTGATGGTTACTCAACATATTATGATATGCCCGATTCCCAAAACTTCATTGATCTGGTAGTCATTTCCTAATATGAGGACGACAATGGTCATTTTCTTGCAGTTTTGGCTCCTCACGTTTTTATAGTCAGTCAGGTATGGCGTTTCCTGATTCACTTCAATTTCAGGTTCAAGGAAACTGGAGGGAAATGTTACTGGCGGCAGGATGGAAAGATGAATCATATTTGGATGCGTATTGCAACCAAGTGAAGACTTGCACTGAGATCGCACTGAAGTGCGTGGAATCCAACAGCCACAAAAGACCCAGTATAGAGGATATCATCACTATGTTGAATGAAACTGAAGAAACTATTGACAAACTGTACCAGCAGCTATTTGTTGTCGAACCTTCAGATCTCTGCTTCCCCTTCGAGCCAGATAAGCTGATTCCATGCCCAGTGCACCTAACCAACGACGCAGATCATGATATTGCCTACAGGATTGAGCCAAATACCCCAGATATCTTCGTCGGTTCGCTCAATGGCATTGTGCCTGCAAGATCCACTCAGACTTACGTTCTGACGATGCAAAAGCAAGAGAAGCCACCCCAAAACCTGGATACAATTCACATCCAGAGCACTGTAGCAAATATCATCAGCATGATTGACTACTCATTCACCGAAGCAGAAGCGGTTCATGATGAGACGAAAGAGGTGAAGACAGCGCGCCTTTATGAGTGTGAATGCCAGCTAGCATCCAAGGTATGTTCTGTAAATTTATTGATCACCTTGGGGGGAAAATTAATTGCACTATTTGCTGAAATATTATGTCCCTCGGACAAAAACTTATCACTCCCCATCCTAACAAAGTGATCGACATCATATATTTTTTTTCTTTAGTGAGTTTATTTGTAATATATACTTTTTCTCTGTTTTTTTTGTCCATGGGCGTCATTGTGCGACTGCTTACTTTCGTGGTGTTGTTATACCAATACAGCCCAGAATTGAGGTATATACACAATTTTATTTTTCTTATTTTTGCTCATAATAATATGTGACGCTTAAATATTTTGGTGGTAATCAGCGTTTGTTTGATTTGATCAGGTATTACCCTTGAATCATAGTGATATTTATACCATAGACGTGCATCCAGTGGAGCCATGGTGCGTGCAAAGAGTTATTATTTACTTGCCATTGAAATGACACGGATTAGCATTGATTATTCGTACATCGAGTTCTTCAACGCGACTGTTATTTGTTCTCACAGAACTTCTTATGTGGTACACGCAGGGTTCTAATAACATTTGGTGAGGCTCGTGGCACTGAAATTTGGAACTACAAAACCAGGGTAAGTGCTGCACAGACACAGTCAGTGTGTAGTAGAGTATAGTTGTGTGCATATAGCCATCTTAGGCCAGCCTCAGCGGCGAATTTCATAACGTTGTTTCCAAGAACGCCACACCAAATAAAATGCAATAAAACTTGAATGAAACAACCACTCTCCACTGACGGAGCTCAGGCTAGGTCAACCTCGGCCTTGCCCCTCCCCCCCTTGTCACAGCCTAAGTAGTAGTAATAGTGTGGGGGTATGACCCCAGGTACCTACGGCGCAAGACATGAGCCGCACCATCAAGGGACGGTCCAGCTCACAAGATGAAGACTTGCGGCACACGGCACTGCTCAGCATGCACCGCAAGACATCAAGGCAGTATCTTGAAGATAGGGATTGACCTGTTAGGATATGCTGAATATTTGATTCCTTGTAAAGTTTATCGCTTACCCGATTAGACTTAGATCTAACCGACCTATAACCCTACACCACAAGCTAAATAAGGAGGGTAGGGACCCCCTCGAAATCATTCAATCATCTCGTCATCCCACATACAATCAATACAACCCAACAGAACACAGACTAGGGTATTACGTCGAACTGACGGTCTGAACCTGTCTAAATCTCATGTCTCTATTGTCATCTAGTTCCTGTTCACGCGCACCTCTCCGTACAATCTACCGTCATGGGTATACCCCTTGGTGGACTATTGGTGACATCTCGTCGACAAATGTGCTAATAATTAATGTTTGGTTTCTATTTTTTTTATTTTTCATACTAATATGTAGAACTATTTTCGATATAGCCTATACAATATACTAGAAGTGAGTGTTTAAATAATAATTTGTACTTAATAGAGTCTACTTTATATTTATTGTTGGGTTTTTGAGGTATTAATTAGCATAAAATTTGTGATTAGTGACTAATTGTTCTAGCATTTATGTACACATCGGTCTTCATGAGGTAAATTGGCCCCTCCTAAAATTTACTCCTAGCTCCGCCACTGCTACTCTCAATGCATAGTTTCCTTCTATAGTTTTATAAATATTTAATTTCATGACGCACCCAAGTTGGTAATTGTGCCAGGATATCCCCATGAAACCCATTTCTTCTCTCTTCTTAAACATGGTGCCACATCATCAAAAATGTATATGTGGCAGCTTATTTAATGCGGATGAAACTCCCACTTAGACTGACCTTATATCTTACCATTATGACTAATTAAAAGAGTCAGAGTCCCTATGTTAATTTTCATCAGTTGCGCTACAAAAAATAAATTAAAAAAATCCTCACAATAATAAAAAATATCTGGATTTTAATTTCGTAGACATTTGATTTAAAATGTTTATAAAAAACACTAATCTCTACCACTATGAAAATATATAAAGTAACCTCCTAATTTTACGTTTGAATTACCCATCTCTAACATTATAAAAGACCTTTTAACTAATCACCTAAATTTGTATCTAAATTATACACTCTGTCATTATGAAAGATAACTAAAATAACTGCAAATTTGCATCTATGTTACCCACATCTGCTATTAATGAAAGGTAATTCAGAATAAACCCCAAATTTGTATCTAAATCGCCAAACCCTACCATTATGAAATATAATATCAAATATCGTCTATAGTCAAATTTGCATCTATATTACCCACATCTGCTATTAATGAAAGGTAATTCAGAATAAACCCCAAATTTGCATCTATATTACACTCTATGTATTTGCAAATTTCACAATTCTACCACCATTAAGTTAGGAGTAAGCACAATCCTATGTTTCACCATGTAGACCAAGTAAGCATGTATACCTCGGGATAGATATATCTATTTATTTTAATATCTTATCAACTAACAATCAAGTATAATAACGCATTCCTTAACAAACAACATAGCAATGACAGATAATTCCCTACAAGTTATACTAATACTATATGACAATTTTGTTACTTGTAATCTTAATAAGTTTATAATTTTTTTATTGAAACATTATGTTATGTCAATATTAGTAATTTAATTTTAAGCACTATATTTTTTGTAGAATAATACTTCTACACATATATATAATTATTTGATATACAAATTCAACATCTTGAGTGTCACAGTGCAAAGTTGAAATGACTATTTATAACACTAGTTATTCTCTTTGTTTCAAATTGTAATTCATTTTGGCTTTTCTAGATAATGAGGTTTTACTCTATTTCTAGATAGCGTATATTTATATGCATAACAAAAGCTATTTATCTACAAAAAACCAAAACAACTTATAGTTTGCAATAGAGGGAGAGGGTAGCCTAGGACCTATAATACTTTTTAGTAAAGCAAAGTATGACAATTTTGAAGGAAAAAAGATACAATAAGTATTAGAGTTTCAACTTAACATGAAAAAAATTTCAACAACTAGATTAAAAGTGATCATTTGCACCACTCATTCCAGTTTTGCATTTTTTACCCCCTCTCTCTCTATCTCAAACTTGTAACTACCTGTCTGGGCTCCTGTATATATATGTACAACACTGTTGAATGGAATTAACAGAGATCATTTGCATCACTCATTTTCTCTCGCTCTACTTTCTAATAGATATAACATAGATATAGGTGTATAGCAGAACCTATATATTTAAAAAGGTCAGAATAATTTACAATTTGAAACAGTGGGAGTACTGGCTACTCAGAGTAGTAAAACAAAAGACTTTTTTTTGTCTATGTGCAGGCAGAGTTGGACCTGTCCTCATAGTTGTGAATTCCGTTCCGGTACCACCCGGAACGGCCGAAACGTCTTGTACCGTCACGTCAACCGGTACACAGCAACTCCCAACCCGTACCGTTAGAAATACCGGCCATCTCGGTTCCTTCCTGCCGTTCCGGGCGGAACTGATGATCCGCTCAAGCCGGTACCGGTGAGTCACGCTCCCTGCCAGCACGCTCACGTGGGCGTCTAGGCCAGGCGCTGGCCCGCGGCTCTCCTAGCTTGCACTATGAGTCTATGACGAGCGTCAGAATACAGAGAGACAGAAAAGTAGTACGTACTAGTATGCTCTTTCTATTGTCAACTCTGTGGCTTCTGGAATTCGGTTGGAAGGTTTGTTGTATTGGATTAGAGCACAGGCCCATCATAAGTTAGATTAGCCCAACATGTAACTAACTTGTCGTCTGTTTCTTTTATTTATATGTTCTTATTAGTTTTTATAGCTACTTATGTACACCATATACAATATTAAATATGTATAAAAATAATGAAATCCGGAATGGTACGCCGGAATGCACCGGTACTAGAACGTATCATTCCAACTGCTAAACCGGAATGGAATTGACAAGTTAGCCTGTCCTATATGCTTCGGCTGAAAAAAAGGTGGTTTTTTTTGTTCTGGCTTCTACTTCCACCTGTTTCTTTTCCCACGCACCCACTTTTTAAATAAACTTAAATTAATCACTGCATGCAATTCCATATCTAGATGTGACTGAGGCCAAATTTGTTGCACGTAATCAATGGTTTGTGGCCGGAGATTGGTATGGTTACATTCATGTGTATTGCTACAAGACAATGCAATGGCTGAAGCAATTCGAAGCTCTGGAAAAATCCATAGTTTATTTGGCAGTTCATCCAACTGAGCCATATGTGCTGTCAGCTTCTTTTTACAAAGGCAAGTTGTGGGACTGGGAAAAGGGCTGGGAGTGCACTCGAATATTTGAGTTTGTTGACTTTCCCTATGTCTATGAAGTCACCTTTTTAAACACAACGGATACAGATACTTTTGCAGTTCGTGGCTCTGCCGGAATCAAGGTTTCAGTCTTGCATTTTTTATATCCAAAACACTAGTCAATCTGTTAATATAGCCTTCTGACGGTTTATATACCATCCTTCCTCAGATTTGTAGTCTTCAGTCTCCTGGTTCTGCTGAATTCATATTGTCAGAATACGAAGATCCACATATAAGTTGCTTTGATTTCTTTGCTAATGGTGACCAGCAGTACTTGATTACTGGTGACACTCATGGGACAGTCAAGGTGTGGCATCTTCTCAGTAAGTACAATGTTCAACATATACACGAAGCATTATTAATTAAAATCCTTTGCTTCTCTCCAATCAGATTCACGACATGCACACAAAGAGTCCTGTTGAGACAGTTCAAGGCGTACATCTTGGTCCAGTCCATGCAATCTGTTGCCATCCCGAGCATCCAGTACTAGTTACAGGTTCAGATGATTGAACTGTTTGTCTATGCAACCCAGCTAGTCCCAGGTAAAAGCACTTGGCTAGTAATCATAGGACAGCTTATACCTGACGAGTTGGGCATATCAACCGTCGGTGGAATATATTGCCAGTGAGACGAGCAGCAATGCAACCATCTACAGATTAACAGATGTATAATTGCGTCTTCTTTATTGATCATTCTTTTGGAGTATAGTGATTGTGGGATGCCCCTAACATAAAACATTACATCCGTTGACATCAAAAAATTGTGCTGTGAATATCACATTTTTTATATAATGAAAACAGAAGGAATCATCTAACAGAAATATATACTGTTTTGTTTACTGCATGTTTCTGCTAATTTACTATCATCGTTGTTCACTTTCACTTAATACTATTTGAGTTTGAAGCTGAGTAGCGTTGATTTCCACTTGGACAATTTCAAATTTTTTTTACTACACGTGTTTCAATGTTTGTCCTCTTATATAGCGAATATATGCCTTGTACTCTGCCAGGCGTCAGAGAAGGCTTAACTTTGGTCTCGGCGGAATTAATGATGTAAAAGTATTTACGGATAGCTCGAGAAGGTAGTCTCTCTGTTTTTTTTAAGTGTCGCTATTGTATTCGTACCGGTACGGATAGCTCAAGAAGGTACTCTCTTTGTTCTTTTTTAAGTGACGCTATGGTATTTGTACTGATCAAACTTTCTTAAATTTGACTATGTTTGTAAAAAATATTAATAATATTTGTACTTTCAAATAAGTATTATGAAAATAGGAACGACGCTCTATCTAACGATATTAATCATGTACCATAAATATTAATATTTTCTTGTATATATTTAGTAAAAGTTGAGTATGTTTGACTTCTCAGAAGGTGAGAACGGACAGTTAAAAAGACAACTCCTTACATTGCCAATTATTCATTTTGGAGTGACAAAAATCCATTTTGTTTGTAAGAGTAATATCCCCCGACAATCAATACTGTAATTTTCAACATTGGGGGAGCATGAGAAGAAAAAACTGTCAAATGAAAAGTAGGGAGACACCTATAAACTAACGGGGGCCCTTGAAAACAGAGTAGGTCACTGTTGTAATTGTTCTATCTCCATGCATTGCCAATTGTCCTCAAGTGAAAAAATCACTTACCTTGTGATTTTCAATATTGCAATGGTTGGTTATACCAGGCAACATTGTGCCCACCATTTACTAGTGGAAAGTATATACAAAACTTTAAATAACGTGTAGTACACTACTAGTACTTTATAAGACGAATTTAGCTATATCTTCTTCAAAATATAAATCAACATATTCAAAATATATCAATGTACTACTATATAGTTTAAACATGTTGATTTCATGCAGTCTAAGATGGCACTTTTTTTTATTGGAGAGGTAGTATTTACTTACTAGGTCATGTATGACGGGCACTTTATAGGTTTGTTGTGTATCGGTATAAGCTATGTGGTTGTACAGAATCAGTCACACGTACAAATTATGCACTTTTTGTTTTAACAACATGGCTACAATTTTTCTGACAAGGAAATAACCTCCTCTATTTCAAAGGAAAAACGCACTAGGCTTTTGTTTTTCTCACCTCTTTATTTATTAGATTCTACTCTTTGATCCCATGTAAACTTCTAATCAGCAACATCTTAATCAGTTACAGGGTAGTGATTGCGCATGTTGAAGGACTGGCAACGATAGAAATAGACCGGAATGATCCACTTGCTAACACTGGCCGCAGCAGTGAAGAAAACGATTTGGTCGGCTCAAGAAAAAGAAAACTGTCGGAGTCAGAGCTAGACCGGGCAGAGATAGAAAATGACAAAAACGATATTGTTGTCGGTGTCACGGACACTAATAAAGGGGCAGAGCAAACGCATGGCAATGGGCCAATGGATGGAGAGGTAGCTGCATGCAGACGCGTGCCAACACATGGTTTTCGTGGGTGCATCATACTGTATAGATATGTTTGTGATGCCTATATCCTTACCGATCTTTTTTTTCTCTCTTCTTGTAGATGCACTCCGTCTCCAGTAAGCGGCTCGACGTTTATCCCGGGAAGCTTCAGCTACCATTTAAGGCCAATAAGCTGACCTCTTGTTCACTACAGCTGAGAAACACGACAGATCACCACAGTGGAGTCAGGCTTCTGACAAAGTTCCCGAAGAGGTACATGGCAAAGATGCCACTCTGTTGCGTTGTGCCGCCAAAGTGCATCTACACACTCATAGTGACAGGTAGCGCTCAGAAGAAGAAATCTCTGCAATCTCTGCTGAGCAGCGACGAGTTTCTCACCCTGGAGAGCACTATTTGCTTGGAAGAACATATTATCGAGCTGCAGAATGCTAATCCAGACTCAGCGGCCATCGAGTTTCGCAACTTTTTTAAAGAAGCAAAAGAGATGGCAGCTGATAAGGTGTATGAGATGAAGTTGAGTGTTGTTTCTGACCCACTAAAAGAGACTACCTCTGTTCAGGTGAGTCATTGAACCAGTTGACTTGTTGGAATCACTTCCACTATTTATGTAGTATATCTGTTAGACTTAAGCTTCTAACAAATGTATTCATATTGTATTTCTTTTTCTCTTCTAATGGTGGTGATGCGGTAGCAGCAACAGTCTAAAGTCGAGGTAATTTGCCTCCAATTGTTTCAACCATTGCCTCTTTGTTTTCACTGTTGACATTTTTCATCAATTAATGTTTCTCTGTGTTTCGGTTGAATCAGGTTGTATCGAATAGGAAATTTTCACGTGTGCTGTCTGTGGACGTGCATCCAACGGAACCATGGTTATGTCTTGCCTTACCATAGCTCTTGAAATGATTTATGAAGTCTATTTTCACATTTAATGTTTTCTTTGCGCAATGCAGGATTCTGACGACCAATCAAGCAGGAGAGGTTGTCATTTGGGACTACCAAGTGCAGGTAGGTTGCTGCTCCATCTCATCTGGTCATCTGTACAATGGTAGCAGTTCTGTTGCTTTGTAAATTTTCAGTTGGTTACTTACAGTGAATATGCTCATTTATGTGCAGGCCATAGCTAAATCCTTTGATTTCACCCAGAAACCAGGTATCCTTTCTGATGTTACCATTTCCATTTATTCTTTTTTTAAAAAAAAAACAGAGAGGAGAAGCTGGCAGAATTCTGTCGTTCTTATACTAACAGAGCCACAGAGGAGTCACAAAGGAACAAGAAAAACATATAAGCTCCATTTATTCCGTGACAAACAAACATATGCATGATATTACTTCATTGCAAATACAGTTTACTCTGCTAAATTCATTGAGCGAGAGGAATGGATTGTCGCTGGTGATGGCTATGGCACTATCTATGTATATAGTTACCATACAGAGGAAGAAGTTACAAACTTCGAAGCTCACGATAGTGACGTCACATCTTTGGCTGTGCATCCAATTGATCCACTTGTGCTCTCATCCTCTGAGGATCGCCTGATAAAGCTCTGGGACTGGAAGAAGAACCGGGAGTGTACTCGAACATTTGAGGGACACTTGGATAGAGTAACACATGTAAATTTTAACCCAATGGACAGCAACAGTTTTGCAACTGCATCTTTGGATCACACAATCAAGGTTTGACTTCAATTTTGATCTCATCTACAAAAAAAAAGGTTTTCCTGCATAATCAGTGCTCTGCACAAAAGAAATATTACTAAATCCAATCCTTGGAGATTTAAAACAGATTGTTCTTTGCTATGCTCTGCAGATCTGGAACATTTCTTCTCCTGAGAGCAAAATTACACTGTCTGATCACCCGGGCGGCCTGTTTTGTGTTCACAGTTACACAAGTGATATGAGGCAGTATTTGATTGCTGGATCATGGGATGGGACTGCACAAGTATAGCATCTTTGCTGAAGAATACATTCACAATGTTTCCTCTTAATAAAAAACGTGCCTCATGGCACGGCCCAGAATACATTCACAATGTTGTTTGGCATAAAAAAAAATACTACAGTACTTCACTAACATCCTCATTGCTAATCAGATCTGGGACATGGGGACCGGAAGTATAGTTCAGACACTCAAAGGGCATGCACACCATATTAGTTGTGTCTACCAACACCCAGAACTTTCAGTAGTAATCATAGGTTCACATCACTATTACACTAATTTTAATCGAGGCGGGCAAAAACGCTTAATCGAGGCAAGCAGGCCAACCGCCTCGGACCTAAGGTCACGATTAATCGTGGCCTTAATAGAGGCGGTTGGCCAACCGCCTTGTTTAATCGATTAACCGAGGCGGGCGATTTAGGGTAACTGCCTCAGTTAATACTCATTAACAGAGGTGGTTGCCCTTATGCGGCCGCATCGGTTAAACGATTAACCAAGGCGGCCAACCGCCTCCATTAAGAGTTTAACCGAGGCGGTCTGTTGTTAGGCGCCCACCTCCGTTAAGTTTTTACAAAATAAAAAAAAGCTTTTTTGAATTCTGTTTTGAATTTGAAACCCTAATTTTGTCAGATTAAAACACATACGAAGCAGAAAACATGCGTATAAAAGATAAACACATATATTACATCCATTCATGTGTCGTCCTTATCGTTCCACGATCCATGTCACACACTAAGTTCATATTACATTGCTGTTCACATTGTTCACAAAAGCACATCACATGTTCACATGAGAAGCTAAGGGCACCTACTAGAAGATGTCCGACAACTTCTAGCTGTTCATGTCTAGATCACTGGTTCTCTAGTTGCATAGCTTCTCGTACTTCTCCTCCATCCCTAGGTCGCTCTCGGCATAGAAGAACTTTCCCCCAACTTCACAACATTCGTCAGTGACAAACTTACAAATGTCGGCTACTATTTGAGTGATGTTCCTACTGTCCACCTTTTCCTTTCACCACCATGATAGTGATTTCTTGAGCTGCCGCCAGCTCTAGTGGTAACTGCCGCAAGCCCTGAGGTACTCACAAGTATAGTATCCACGCAAGACTGAGCCTTCAGGTTGCTTGGCGCACTGCATGCACGATATATGTAACACGTAATCATTAGGACATAAAAATAGCATGCATGATGTAGTAGCACATATGATTCTTGATACGTACCGGGAATTCTTGCCTCACACACAGTTTTGTGCCATACTTCTTCTTTTTCTTCTCAGACCTCCGATCATAGCACTCGGGGTCTTCCACGTACTTCATGTAAGCGCTGTATGAAAACCACTAGTGTCAACAACAAATTCGATATGTACTTGAGTGCATAAAAAAAGATGTGTCATCACTTACTATCGCAGATAGCTTTCGAAATCCTTGTATGCTTCTTTCTTCGTAACCCGCAAGGAGTCGAATATGACAGCCTTTCCATCCTGAGGATAGATTATAAATACAATCCAGTGGCCCATGACGCCCAAGCTGCACCATTGAAACAATATGGATCTCAAATCTTGAATTATGAAAAGTGGTGAACCCAATAGCTATTGCAAGTATCGTTTTGACTTACCCGAACTGGTGGGCGGCAAGGATACACCCATTTCCCCGGATCTTCTTCATGGCTTGTAAGATATACTGTCCCTTTCTGTACTTGATCTTGCCTTGCATTTTAGTTCGGACTAGCACTCGCTGCATCCTGTCCAAGTTCACCAGCCTCGGATCCGTGTCCGATACATCATAGCCAATGATGGCCCTCTGGGTAATATGCATAGGAGATAGGTAGATAATAGGTTGCCCTAGTTCTTTGCATACATATGATTGCAACCTGCAAGCACAAGTCGTAGTCATGGCATTGTTAGTTTGATCCTAATGAACATACCTACAGCAATGCAAAGGTGTAACCACTTACATGGCAAAAAGGGTGACTTAGGCGACGTCGAGGTCCTTGTGCCGCAGAAGCCTATGCATGTCATGGAAGACTACGGAGAAATAAGCATCATCTTCCAAGTGGAAGTACTCCTTGGGGACCCTCACAACGAATTCCTTCATGCCTAACTTCGCAGCATGTATATACTAGAGATGGAACCTCCCACAACTCCTCCTGGATAGTCGGTCCAAGGGCAACATGAACTTGCCATTCTTGTAGTTATCGGGGCAATTTGGAGTAAGGGGCCAAACTGACGGCGGGGTTCGTGGCATGTAACTAAGACGAGGAGTAGAAAAGTCTGTTAGCATCATCTATGCACACATAATCTGTTGACTATGTTTGGTTGCCATTAGCATATATACCTTTCGAACATCGTTGAGTACCGAAACTCTTCTGCTATGTTGAACGCCGCCCAACTCTCCTGGGTGATGTTCCTAGGTATGCCCCCTCTTCTTCTGTAGGCTTCTTCGGCGTAGGAGGACATTGCCCTTGGCCCTCCTTTGAACCACTTGGAGGCGGTGTTTCGTTGCCCGGTGCACCCCCTATACCTCGTGGATTGCTCGTGTCAGGAGGCGGGCTACGTCAAGGGCTGCTGCCTGGGCCACCAGCATTGTCGTTGTCATCGCCGTCATCGTCGTCATTGTCATCACCCGGGGTAGACGTCGGGGAATCTGAGGGCTGTGACCAAGGCGTCGGCATGTCCAAGACGATGTCTTCCTTATTCCATAGGACACAAGAGCCGAGAATACCTTGGATGTACCTGTCCCCCTCTTCAGTGGGAAAGTCAATTTCTTCTTCTTCATAATCATCGTGGGTCCAAGTCACGTTCACCCTGGCATAGTCGGGCGGGATCGGCCTGTTGTTGTACATGGCACCGCTTTCGGGGGGGAGTGCAACTCCCGTGGCTACTTCCCTCTTCCTCGTCATCTTGTCGCCAATGGGAATCAATAGCGTGCAAGTCCTCGGTTGCACGATGTCGTCGACTGGGTACCTATGGAGTCATCCGGCTGACGATGAGCCTAGTACTAGAGCCCCACTCCCTGGTAGCTGCACACTAGCCTAGAGAAGCGTCTACGACCGCAACTCCACCATCTTGGGGTCGGTGCTGGTGAAAGCCTCTTGTATTGACTTATTGATCATGTCCTTCATTGCCGCCTCGCAGCCTTGCTGCATGCCTTGCTAGATGAGCCCTTCCTTGTAGGCCTGCCTCATGTGGTGTGATCTCACGTCAGATTGCCAGGACTCCATGTTCTTCTAGCTCTGCCTCGAGGATACGCCCCGGACGTGGCCCCAGTGCTCAGGGTTTCCTAGTGCCTCGGTCAGCACGTCATGATCCCTGCGAGGTTTGAACACCCTACAGTCCTTGGCCGCTTTGATCGAGAGCAAAGCCTTCTCTGCCTCCTTGGTCCTCTCCTCATTGTACTTGGTCCTCCCCTCCTTTAGCTTCTTTGGCTGACGGGCATAGAAGAAGTCATGTGACCTCTTATCGACTCCTTCAAACGGGTTCTCCTTCCTGGCTGCAGCGGCCTCCCTCTTAGCGGCATACCCTGTTATGCCCAAGTGGTGGTAGAGCGTGTTCTTCTTTGCGAGCTCAGAGAACTTCTCACCCTTGGCACTTGCTTCTTCGGTACTCATTAATTCGATGAACTCTTCCTAGACGTGACGCTTGATGAAGCTATAGTCTTTGAAGGGTGTCTTCCCTTTCTCACATAGTTCTTATTGAGTTTTGACCGCAAGTTGTGAAGTGCTTTGCCTGCAATGTACAGAGCATGCCCCTTGCATAGTTTGTCATTAAACTGGTCCAGTGGATACTCGAACCGCCTCTTCATGTCTTGACACACGGCACCCTTGAGGTCATCCGGGACTTTTGTCCAATCCAGATATGTGATCGGCATGTGCTCCCTGACTATACAGGAGCACTGGTTGCTGAAGGTGTCGATGATAGATCTTGGCTCCAAGGGCTCTCCATGTGGCCCTATCTTGTATATGGCATGCACCTTCTTCCGCACCTGGTGCCTCCCATGTTGGCCCCTCTTCAAGTCTGACTTCTTGCCACTTCCCGTTGCGGTTGAAGTGCTCAGGGTGGGACCGGATGCATGCCCCTCCTCTTCTCCCTCCTCGGGGTACTCCAAACACATGGGCACCATCGGTATCTGTCAAGGACAAGAACTTGCATTAGTTTTGTACTTACGCGAGGCCCGTCGATGTTGTGTTAGTTATATACTTACGCGGCCCTCATCATCTGCATGGTCTCATCCTTGGGTGTGAGATGCTCATGTTGAAGGCCCTATCGGACTATAGGTCGGATCATCTTCTTCCTCCATATGACGTTTCTTCTCTAGCCTCGGTGTTAGCACCTCCTTCTCGTACGAGGTGCTCTCATCTGAGGATAAGCCTTCATCATCACTCGACACCGGAGTAGGCTCGCGCCATTCTCCAGTAGGCTCGGCCGCCATTGGATGCTATGAAGAAGAGAGAGTTATATGGACATTTCAAAATTATATGAAGACAATGTTATCTACATTCATCTCAAAACATATATAAAGGAATCATGAATTATATTCATCTGAAAACAAGAATGCATCCTTTTTTTATTTACATTGGTAGTAGGTACACAAGATTTTAAGAAAACTACATAATTGAATACGAAAAGTACAAAAGAGTATAAGAAAAGTACAAAATTGTAGAATCAAAAAAATCATTTACATATTTGGCTTAGATTTGCCCCATTGTAATCACATCGCTTCTAAACTGGTTGCTTGTATATGGTATACAAGCCATCCTAGTTTAGCGGCTCACAAGTATGGGGACATTTCATCATCATAGCCGCTGCCTCAGCATATTTAAAAAAATTCATCCTTGCAAATTCCACTACCTTAGCACATTTTAAAAAATTCATCATTGCAAATGCCACAATATAGTAGTAGTAGTAAGTAAGCAGCCAGTAGTAGGAGTAAGTAGTAGGAGTAGGAGTAGGAGTAAGCAGTAGTAAGCAGCCAGTCAGCAATAGTATAGAGCCAGCAGCCAGCAGTAGTAAGTAGTAGTAGTAAGTAGTAGTAGTGGCTAGTAGCTAGTAGTAGGAGTAATAGTAGTAGTAGTAGGAGTAGTAGTAGTAGGAGGAGGAGGAGTAGGAGGAGGAGGAGGAGTAGGAGGTGGAGGAGGAGTAGTAGTAGTAGTATAAGTAGTAGTAGTAGTAGTAGTTGGAGGAGGAGGAGTATAGTAGGAGTAGTAGTAGTAAGAAGTAGTAGTAGGTAGTAGTATAGAGTAAGTAGTAGTAGTAGGAGTAAGCAGTAGTAAGCAGCCAACAGTAGTAAGTAAGCAGACAGCAGCCAGCCAGCCTCTAGAAATCCATTTTTACATAAATGTGTGGCATACATATCATTTTGCTGGAAGTGATCCTATGACGGTCTTCTTCTCACCGTTGGAGACTTGCTTGATCTTGCGTGAATGATCAGTAAAGAGCGAGAACACCGTGTAGTGGTTGTATTCTTTGGGACTCTGGACTCCATCAGCTCCCATGATCCTCTGCTTTCCTGACACAACCACATGCCTCTTGGAGTCTCTGGGCTTCGTGTAGTAGGCTACATGTGTGATGCAGTTTGCTAGTACCCACTGATCATCTTTGTAGCCGACACTTTGGAGCTCCATGGTGGTTAGCCCATACTCATCCACGACAACCGCCTTCGGCTTGACTCACTGGCACTGGAAGATGGGTATCTGTAGTTCACCGCCGTAGTCAAGTTCCCATATCTCTTCAATCTGCCCATAGTATGCCCTGGTCTCCCCAGTGGCCTCGTCAATGCCCTCATATTGAACACCGCTATTTTATGTCGCACTCTACTTGTCCTTCTCTTTCGTGTTGAACCTGTATCCATTGATGTCATACCCTTGCCACGAGGTAATTTGGGTGGATGGGCCGGACGTAAGCCTCACTTTAGCAGATTTTCCATAGGGAGGTATGCCCTGCTATTTGATCCACGTCGTGAAATTGATCTTGTGTTGTCTCTATACCCATGCCTCCGTGCATCCATCACGAGCACGATGAATATCCTCTAGGTGCTTCTCAACCCACTTGTCTAGGACCACTAACTGATTAAGGGCGTTGTGATGAGCTCCTTGCACCATTTTGTCCGCTACATCGGTGTGTACTTTCCTCCCTGTGCACCCCATCCCCAAGGTTCTGCCTTCGTGCAGAGGGACGGGCAACCCAATCGCATTTCCATCCCAGATGTATGGTGCAGCAGTTAATGGCCTCCTCTGTTGTGTATGCCTCGATCATAGAGCCCTCTGGGTAAGCACAGTTATGGATGTACCTATTCAGGGTTTACATGAACCTCTCATACATCCACATCTGGTGCAGGTAGACAGGCCCAAGTTCCTGTATCTGGTCAACCATGTGCATCATCATGTGTGGCATGATATCGAAGAAAGACGGCGGGAAGCACATCTCGAGCTGACAAAGAGTCTTCGTGATGAACTATTTTAGGCCTGGCAGCTCAGCTTCATCAATGACCTTTTGTGTGATGAAGTTGAAGAAGTAACCGAGACGTGTGATGACCATCTTCACGTACTCTGGACCAATAGCCCTGATCACAATTGGAAGGAACACCATGAGCATAACATGTCAATCATGTGTGTTGAAGCTGGTTAGTGTGAGGTCCTTCATCGAGACGAGGCTCTTGATGTTGGAAGAGAACCCGATCGGCACCTTCACAGCCCTAAGCCACTAGCACACGACCCTCTTCTCATCTCTCATGAGGTTGTAGCTCACGCCTAGAAGGTCCACTCTCCCGCTCTGCACCGCCAGTGTCGGGTGAATTTTAGTCCTGATGTTCTGGTTCACTAGATCCATTCGTGACTTCAGACCATCCTTCATCTTAGTCTTGATGTCTAGCAGGACCTCGATCATGCTCTCGAAGACATTCTTCTCTAGGTGCAGTCGACGACATGGGGCGTATCTAGCTCCTTCCAGTACGATAGGTACTTGAAGAAACAAGACTGCTTCTTGAAAGGAACTGGGGCGACAAGTGGTTGTTCCTCCTCCATCTTATCCCGCTTCCTCTTCTTCCTTGTTATGGTCCCATCTTCCTCTTTCTTCTTCTTCCTAAACTCAACATTTATGCCCTTCACCATGCCAAACACCTTTTTCCCATAACTTGTCTTTTCTGGCTCGTTAGTTTGAGGCTCGGCCTAGTTGTCGAAGCACTGATTCATCGAATGATGCCGGTACCTATGTTTTTTGTCAAGGAATCGCCTATGCCTCATGTACACCAACTTCTTGGATGCATTAAGATATGTGTAGTAGCTACTGTCAATGCAAACTACATAACTTGACTTACCTTTGATCTGCCCCAACAGTGAAAAAAGACCATGGTAATCGGTGATGGTGACAAAGATGATGACTTTTAGAGTGAACTCCTTCTTTAGGGATGCATCCATCATCTTGACCCCGTCTTCCCATAGTATCTTCATGTCCTCCATGAGTGGCTCCAAGAACACATCTATATCATTGCCTGCATGCTTCGGTCCAGAAATAATACAGGTTAGTAAAAGATACCTGTGCTTCTGACATAGCCAGGGAGATAAGTTGTAGATGGTGAGGATGACTGGCCAAGTGTTGTGGGAGCTGCTAAGGTCACCGAACGGGTTCATCCCATTGGTACTCAGCACAAACCTGACGTTCCTCGCCTCGTCACCAAACTCCTTCGAGAACTTGGTGTCAAAGCGCTTCCACTGCATGCCATCGGATGGGTGTCGTAGCTTGGCATCATCCTTCGTGCATTCTGCCGATGCATGCCAAGACATCAGCATGGCATCATGGGTAGGTACCAAATTGACAGTGTAGGACTTTTCCTCTGCATGTAACCCTCTTCTTCCTCGTCCTTAGGAGATGGGATCTGCTTCTTGGCTGTGTTCTTCTTCTTCGGCCCTCTCAAGGGTCCCTCATCATCCGCGTCGGCACGACAACCGGTATTCCTCTTGTAGCGACTCACGCTGCAGTGCGAATAGCTCTGCAAGTTCTCATACTTGCCCCGATATAGGATACAGTGGTTAGGGCATGCATAGAACTTTTTAAGCTTCATCGCCACTGGCCGGATCATCTTCTTCTCTGGATAGGAATTGGTGGGCACCTTGTTACCCTCTGGGTATGAGTTAGCAAGGATACATAACAGGTCATTGAAGCTACTGTTGGACCACCCATGGTGAGCCTTCATCATCAGCAACTGCAGGTTAAAACACAATGCCGTCCAATGCTTCGGACAGTCCTTGTACTAGGGATTAACTGCCACCTTCTTCAACTCTTTGAAATTCTCTAGGCACTTTGGATTATCAAATAGAACGTCGTCCTAGTCCAGACAGTTAGCAAGATTTTGAGAAAGCTCCACATCGTCGGGCTCCAACACATCAACCTGCTCACCATCCCACCACTATTGTTGTATGCCATGTCTTTGAGAAGATCATTAGTGCTGATGTAATCATGATTCGGACTGTCGCTGCCCGCTGCTGCTGCTAATGATGATGGTTGTTGTCCTCCATCATTCACCACCACCGCCATCGATGTCGTGGATGAGTTTCCTCCGGATGCACCGGTGGCACTCGGATCTCCTTCACCGTGATACTTCCAGACGGTGTAATCCTTGACGAAACCATACCAGACCAAGTGAGATTGCACCACGCTGTCTTGCTAGGCAAGCTTGTTCTTGCAGCTATTGCATGGACAAAGGGTGAGCTCCCGACCCAGACTCAGACGATGCTTCTTCGCAGTGGCAACAAACTTTCTCACATGACCCAGGAAAGATAGATCGGTGCCTAGCCTCGCTGTCTTGTACATCCATTCCCTATCCATGACCATGACCTTGCACACGCTGCAGGAAAGTCATTTTAACAGAGCAGTATAAGAAAAAAAACATCCGAGTAGCTCTAGATCTAGTTTTCTCTCTCCTCCATTTAGATCTAAATCTAGATCTAGAGAAAAACCACCTAAATCTTGTAAAAGAGAGAAGATGATAGTTGGAGAGTAAGAAATCAACCCCTTCACGAAATCCAAGGGCAAAACATCCCCCTCTAAAATGGCCACTTTTAGGGTTTTGAGGTCAAAACCCTAAAAAAGGGAGGTGGAGCCATGGGGAAGAAGGAGTGGTGGTGGCTGTTATATAGGTGCAGACTTAACCGAGGCAGGTAGCATATGGCAACCGCCTCGGTTAATCGTATATTAACTGAGGTAGTTGCCTTAAATCAACCGCCTCAGTTAAACTATTAACCGAGGCGGGCGACATAAGACAACTGCCTCGGTTAATAGATATTAACCGAGGCAGTCATCTAAGGTCAACCGCCTCGGTTAATCCATTAACTGAGGCGATTGGTTTAAGGCAACCGCCTCGGTTAATATACGATTAACTGAGGCGGTTTCTTTATGTGGCCCGCCTCGGTTAATGTATTAATCGAGGCAGTTGCTGGGCTGGTAGCATGACCATAATTAACCGAGGTGGGCTGCCAGCCCAACCGCCTCCGAGGTGCTTTTGAAAAGGTCATGGTTAATCTTTTTTGTAGTAGTGCATGATGGGACTATTCGACTATGGAACTCCACTACCTATAGGTACATTTTGAAATGCTTGTTTTTTCTATCATATTAGTGGAGGGTTTTATACTACTATAGGAAGTCGCTTTAGCAATAATTCTTCTCTTCTATAGTTTTGTCAACTTTGTTGGTGCTTCTTAGCGTAAGCAGATAAGTCCACAAGCGCACAGAAGTACCGTTATAGCACATCACCCGGTGGTATTTAGGGTATCGTATTTCCATGAGGAATGGAAGTGTAAGTAGTCTCTTGGCTAGTTTTCCCAAGAAGATAAGATGAAGGGTAGCTTGAGTAGCGAGGTTCTTCTAAGGACAAAAACCTTAAGCAAAGATAACTTTGTCGTTATAGACTTGCTTCGGGCACCGACTTATACTTGGTCTGCCAAGTACCTCCGGCCTGTAGCTCTATGTCAAACCCAAACATGGGGAATTACTTGAGACAAACAGGACTGTCACCGCCTACCGTCTACCCCTCAACCATTGGGAATGAGGCAAACGAGGGTAACTTCTAGCTTAGACACCACGTCTGTGCTATCGTAATGCGATGGGTACAGAGAGTTGGGCTAATCCCCTTGAGATCTTGCAAGGAATACCCAAATACTGACCTATGTTTTTCTAAGATGGCAATGAGTTTGGACATCTCCTCATCAGTAAGCTTATTGCTAATGATGTTAGGAGTTTCTTTATCGCCATTCAAGAAAGCAAATGTAGGCCAATGGGTAGGGGTTTTAGCTCAACTAGAGGTCATGCCGGTACTTCCTCTTGGGGAAGATCAATGGTTTCTCCTAAGTCATTCTCTTCTTCTATGAAGAGTTTTGCATCCTTTTCTAGGGATGACTCAGTAGTTTCAAAGGGCAGGACTGACATGGCTTCCTTGGGCAACTTTAGATGGGAGAGAGATTCTGCCACTGCATTTTTAGCTTGAGTGAAAGGAATGGAAAATGTGTCTCTCCCCAATTTTATGCTCAGACCCCCTGATGATGGTGGTTCAACAAAGACTTTTTCTAGGGGATGCCCTATCATGATGTCAAAATCTTGGATGTCAAAAACATGGAAATCAAGGGCCATTTTGACATTATTGTGATGCACAGTCATGTTGTGCAGAACTCCACATCCTTTTAGGTTGATCCGCGGAGCAGTCCTGAGAGATTTGTTTGTTAGAGTAAGTGGTTCATTGCCAAAATAGGTAGACGCAAAAGATGTGGACATAATGTTTGCTCCAACAATTGGATTGTAAAGCACATCCACCATATCGTCCTGGATATTGCATTGAATGGTTAAAGAAGGGGTACAAATCTAAATTTCTTCAGATGAGTACTCCGCTTCTTCAATCCATTCTCTACTCATGATAGTAGTCAACTCTTTGATGGACTCCCTAGGAATTCCTTGTCTAAAGGCTCAAGAGTAGTGACAGGGACATGTGGCCTCTTTTGGCATGAGTATTTCGAGGTGTTTCTGAAATCTTTGAAAAAATCATCCTCAAAACACGAAAAGTCCAAAGGTTGGAAACCTTCCTCCAGAACTTTTGGTTCAGGCCGGGGTCTTTCTACATGTATTATGGGTTTGGCCTCAGCCGAAGATACTTCCTCGTGGCTTGGTTCGGTTTCTAAACGGAGGCGTTCTAGCGGGGGAGTGTTCTCTATAATGTGGTCTAGGAGAGCTTCTCCTTCCGCTGTGGTTTCGTGAGGAAACGAACCTCCGGCAGCTATATCGAGTTGTAGGGTAGATTCCTTGCTAAGCCCTAACAAAAAATGCTGTAAAAGCACATGGTAGGGAATAGACAAGTCCGAGCCACATCTCATTAAAATTGAAAATCTGTCCTAGGCTACTCCTATTGTTTCCTTCTCTTTTTGTTGGAAGTTGAGTATCTCTTGCCATAGGGCAGTGATTCGGAATATAGGGAAGAACGCGAGACAGAATCTATTCCTTAGTTCTTCCCAATCACCAGCTACCTTCCCTACATTGTGGGCATACCATTGTTTCACTCTCTCATCATGTGAGAAAGGAAACAACTTCCACCATAATGTTCCTTGTGACATGCCTAAAATGGTCAAGCAAGCACAGAGCTACTCAAACTCCCTTAGGTGATGGTAGGGGTTTTCATAATCTAACCCCAAGAAGGTTTGTTCCTGAACCATGGCTATAAAGCTAGGGTGGAGTTCGTAACTAGAAGCTGTGATTAGCTTCGAGGATTGTGGTGGTTCTACGAACTTGGCCTTGGGAGTAGAAAAATTTTGAATGGTAGGTTGCTCCATTGGAAAAGAATAAAAAGAAAAGAAAGGTAAAAACAAAGAATACACGGGTGAACTAGGTTCAAAGACTAAAACGACAATTATTCCCTGGCAACGGCCCCATAAATGCTTGTTGGTGCTTCTTAGCGTAAGCAGCTAAGTCCGCAAGCGCACAGAAGTACCATTGTAGCACTTCACCCGGTGGTATTCAGGGTATCATATTTCCACGAGGAACGAAAGTGTAAGTAGTCTCTTGGCTAGTTTTCCCAGGAAGATAAGATGAAGGGTAGCTTGAGTAGCAAGGTTCTTCTAAGGATAGGAACACCTTAAGCAAAGATAACTTTGTTATTATAGACTTGCTTCGGGAACTGGCTTATACTTGGTCTGCCAAGTACCTTCGGCCTGTAGCTCTACGTCGAACCCGAACATGAGGGATTACTTGGGATGGACAGGGCTGTCACCACCTGCCGCCTACCCCTCAACCGTAGGGAACGAGGCAAACGAGGGTAACTTCTAGCTTAGACACACCACGTCTATGTTATAGGCTACTACTCTAGCGTTGGCCAGGATCTTCCGTCTTTATCAGGAGTCCTCTACTAGAGTATCTATCATAGGGGTGGACAACGAACCCGCAAGCTTATAACGAACAATGATAACTTACTTAAGAGATCAAAACCAAAAGATGGACATGAACTTCTTACTCCAAATAGTATGACGATCATAGAGGTACAAGTGTAGAAGGGGCCGACAAGTCTGGCACTCCATCCACCCGATGCACAAGGCTTGCCGAGTACAAGAAGTAGAGGAAGCCACTACTCCGCTAGTCTTCTAACTCTTCCCTCTCTCACTCCCTAACTAGTCTAGCTAGAAGCTAATGGAAATGTGTGCAGCCCTTCTTCTTCTTCCTCCATGTGTATGATGATGAATGGAATGAGGAGGGGGTCTTCTTATATAGCTTGAGGATGGTCGGTTTGCTCGTGTATTTTAGGAAACCCCCCATGCAACCGACCTCCCCATGCATTGATTACACCGCCTGAGCAAGGTGGGGCCAGGCTAAGCTGGGGGCGGTGCGGGCACACCATGGGTGCGACCGCACCCTGGGCCAGCCCACTCGCCATCGCCTTGATCTGGTGGGTTGCTAGCTAGGCGTGGGTAGCTCCCATGCCGATGCTTGGCCCAAATTCATCGGTTGTCTTGGGCTTTGCTTGTGTTTTGCTTAAATACGCCTTCTCGGTTGTGCATTTTAGTGTGTTTTCACGTGTTGCCCTGCAAAACATATATGTACCAAAACTGGTGGAGAATGTTAGTCAAAAGCCCTATTTACAAGTTTTGGTTTTCATCACTACTATAGAAAACTTTACCGAGGCGGGCAAAAATGATTAACCGAGGCAGGCATCGCAATCGCCTCGGTGGAAAGGTCATTGTAATGGGACCTTTTCCGAGGTGGTTGGTGCTCGCCTTGGTAAATTGAACAAAAAAACCCTGTGGATAACCTCGGCGAGCCCATCCACGGGCCTACCAATCCCATCCACACACCGCCGTGGCCGCCGCTCGCCGGTGCCTGCATCTGGCCATCGGATCCGCTGCGCATCACACCACCGGATCTGTGCCTCTCCTCTCCTCTCCTCCCCACCGGATCCGCTGTTGTTGAGGGAGAGGGAGGCGCCGGTGGGAGGGAGAGGCGAGTGGGCGCTCGGTTGCGGAGGGGGCGCCATTGAGAGCGAGACGGGGCGCTTGGGTGAGCGGCACTGAGGAGAAGAGTGAGGGAGAGAAGACTAAGTGGGCTAGGGTTTCGACTGCTTATATATTGTGACCAAGTTTTGGGCTGAGTGGGCTCCCTAGCTAGGCCTGATTTACCGAGGCAGTTATTTTACAATGCCTGCCTCGGTTAATGATTTACCGAGACGATTATTTTACAATGCCCGCCTCAGTTAATACTTATTAGCCGAGGCGGTTATTTTACAATGCCCGCCTTGATTAATGTATTAACCGAGGCGGTTGCTGCCCGGCTGCCCTGCCTCGAATAACCATGGCGGGCAACTAGGCCGCCAGCCTCGGAGCCCCAAACTGAAACGCTGCGGAAAAGATTTTCTGTAGTAGTGCATATTTGTTAATTTTGTTTAAATGTTGGTGGTATAAGAATGAGTTAAGCATCGCCAACAATGATAGGTGGCAGGAAAAACATGTAGGAACAGACGTCTTATGATACATATACTGATACAAATTAAAAGATAGTAACACACGTCTTATGATAGATATACTGATACAATTTGAAAGATAGTATGTTATCTAGATAAATACAATTTCATATATCATGGATCTTAATACCATGCATATAGTTTATGTTTGTTCCTAATTAAGTGTTGAGAGGACATGAGTAAATTGCAAAATTACACCTGCAACTTTAGAGTATTCACTACAGCAGAAAGAATCAACTTCCCCACCAATTCACTGCTGGTTTGAAAATACCCGGCATGCTCTTAGGTTTTTGACAATCCTAAAATCACAAGTTCATTTTTGTAGTTTTCATAACAGCTACCTTTATAATCTTGTAGGCTCAAAAGTATTGTTGGTATTAACCTTGGTGTAGTTCATGCTCTTGGATATATCAAAGACTTAAGAAGGTATTGATGATTGCTTTTGTTTCTTTTATATTACTATATTCACCAATTAAAAGGAAAAATATAAATTTTATCCTTTCTAGATTTACACCATGCTTCAACAACTTCATATTGTAGTATGCTTGACACCTCATTAAAATCAATACATATATTTTGTAACATTTTGATAGAAACATTCATAAGATATGAATGGCTAGGATTACAAACATTAACAAAGTTTGCTTTGATATATCATTTACTTTTTTCAAAGAGAATATCTAGTTATAAACTAAAATTTTTAGTCATTTCTGAAGGAACCATGAAATGATAGTGTTCTAACCCACAACAATCCTTCAGTTAAAACCACTAAATTAAACAAGAAAAATTGTCAATTCTTTGGAAAGCTGTATATTTGTATTCTTTCTTATTAGACAAATTTGGTGAAGATTCTAGTGTAAAATCATGTGTGACCGGTTAAAGTCCAAGACTCGAATGAAGCACCTACCTTCCCATAAATTTTAATTCCACGTCGGATGCATTTGTATGCATAGTGTTCTTTGTCTTAAAGCTATCTGACTTGATATCTCTCTTGAGAAAAGAAAAGACAATACTTGAATATTGATTGATTTGTTTTAGCCAGAAACTATATAAGAAGTAATAACTCTTTGCACCAAAAGTTTAGGTTATAAAAGAGGTTGAAATTGCCACATTCGAGGCACATGTTAACCTAATTTTGTGTAACACCATACATCGAAATTTTGCTTCGAGGAAAACCCTGCATATGTATAATATTCCTCCTCTTATATTTTCATCCTAACTTCACGTAAAAGTGTTAATCTGAAGATGAATGGTGCATTTGTAAGTACATCGATCATAAGCCAGCTAGTCCTCTTTGGACAACCAAAATACCACTAATCTCACCATACTAGAACATTTATGTGATACATGCCAGGACTATAGAGCACTAATAGTCTACATACACAATATGTTTATTAAATGTTCATCTTTCAATTGTTGCTAAGATTGTTTGGATCTTGTAGTACTGTCACGTACTCCAATTTGTCAAGAATACTTGGCTGGCATAATGTTTGTCTAATGAAGCATATATTAACTGTGAGTAGGATTGTGGTCGGTTGTCGCCAAGGAATAGCCATCATGGGATTGAACTGCAGTTAAAACCATTTCTATGTGCAGAAGAGGATGAAGATAATAATTGTTGTGACACAAACACCGTTAGCTTTATTAGTGTTTGTTGTAGAAAAGTACTTATGGTGCGACAATAAATGTATAATATGATTTTATTTGAATGGTGGGTGAGGTCTTCTTCTTTCTTTGTTTGGTTAATGAGGTATCTATCTTTAATATTAACTAGTAAACATGCTTCTGCGTTGCAGCAGAATTTATATCGTGTGTTAGTACGTTTTGGAATTAGAATCTATATTATGGTTATGCGTGCATACTAACTCTTATGAGCATGTGTCAGTCATGAATTGAGGTTATGAATGGGACAATAAACCAATTAGAACTCTAATGTTTAATTCATTATGCTCATGGTTCGACTCATGGATGTAGACAATAAATCAATTGGGACTCTTTTGACAATAAATCAATTAGGACTCTTTTGATAATAAATCAATTAGTACTCTTTTTTTATTAAATCAACTAGGACTCTAATATCTAATATCTAAGAGTAGTAGTACATCATGAATTAGAGAATCAAATCTTGTCAGTTTTCTATAACCACTCTTTTTTGCGACTAAATCAATTAGGACTCTAATCTATAAGAATAGTAGTACATGATGAATTAGAGATTAGATATGACAAAATCTTCAAGGGAGAGTCCAAGCAATCGTTCATGAAAGCAAGCTGAACTTCAAGAAAGAAATATCGTTACTCTCCTCTAGGGTCAATCCAAGATTTTCTGCATCCTTTAACTCATGGATTTGAAGTCTGTTGTAATATGCAGATTTTCTCTTAATAAATACCGTAGGGCCGGGGTCAAGGCCATTTAGATTCTTAAAAAAAACATACTAATATTTTTAGGCCCCGTTTGTAATATTTGTAGGCACTCATCAGTAAAGTCATTTTTTTTACTTCTAACTCCGTGAACGTTGGAGCCGTTTTTGGTAAACCATTTGGCAAAATAGCTCTACATATAGAGCTATTTAAAAATAATGCTCTCACAGAACCCCATGCATGGCCCACTAGGACAAGGTGAAACTAGATGAAGCCACTATTTTTGGCTCCACTCTCTACATATCCTTTGTGGGAGCACGATATAAGGGGCTTTTTAGGTGAAGCCATTTTACCCTATTTTGCACAAAACAGCTCCCAATAACTTCAGGAGCCGGTGAAGAAGCCGTGCCAAAGGGGCCTTAGTAAAATCGGCTAGAACTCCTAGGGCATGTAGTTTGCATCAGATTTTAGCCGGATATGATTGTGGTAAAGAAAGCGGCTCGAGGGCCCAATCACTGTGCTTCATGTCGGGCTTTGTCCCCCGCAATTCTCTCCACGGCGCCAATTACACATGAACACGGAAACGGCAGGGAGCAGTGGGAAAAATCACCATAGCTTCTCCCTCCACACACATCACCCTCCTCGTGTCAGCCTTTGCCTGCCTCTTCTTCCTTAGTCCTTGTTGTCCATGCCTGGCTCGTGTCTGCCGGCGGTCGTGCCTCCTCGCCCTTCGGTCCCATCGCACCATGTCGTCGGCCCCTCCGCTACCTCCTCTTCATCGAGTTTCACCCCTATCTCCTCGTTGGCTATGATCTGGGCAAGAGGCACCTTCCAGCCGAGATCCGAGTGAGGGGTTACCGTGCACACGCCGTCTCGTCGGCGACCGAGCTGGGAGGCGCTTCATATCCTCCTCCTCTCCGGTGCGCCCCTTCCTCTATCCTTCCTCATGATGAATTGGGAGATGACAACCCACACCCCTTCTACGCAGATACGGGCGAGCCAAACAAGAAGCTTTTTCTCCCATGATTATTTTGGAAACCAATAGTGGGAGAAAGTAAGCTTCATTTCGAAGCGTGGTGGAGATAAGTTGTCCGGCCTTATACTCTGAAGTGTGGAGAGACATAGATAATGAGAGAAATGACGATGGATGAAAAAAATTAGTTATAGAAGTAGAATTTCTTCCCGTCACGCATTATGCACTATGCACGCTGAACCAGCAAAAAAAAAAACTGCTAAAAACAATGTGCCCTGTCCTTTAACCGGGTTCTAGACATTTGAACTGACCGTGAACCGCCTTGTCTGTATTGGAGCACCTTTTAAAAAAAAAACGGAGATACTTTTCATTACTCATCGGTCATCAATCACAGCTTGATAGTGGGAAAAACTGAAAAATAATATAGGGCGACAGAAGGGAGTTGAAATCAAGAATGCAAAGCTTGGAAACGTGGTTCCATACTTGCATACCACCACATAACGTGTTATATCACAATAAAAAAAATCTCTAGACATGTTGCCCGGACGTAGGCCACGATTCTAATGCATCCCCAATTCCCCATTCCTAACTTTACATTTATCCTTTTATTCGTCTTTTTTTCTTTTCTATATGATCATAACATCTTGTGGCTTTCCTTTTCCTTTTTTTTTGCTTTTCTGTTTCTCCAATGATGTTTTAACCCTACTATTTTCCTTTTATATGAAATAAAAACAAATTCTTATGTTGAGAAAGAAGACATGTGGGCCTATGCCCAACAGCCCAAGTGCGTTCCTTCAGCTCGATCCCAAAACCTCCATGGTTGGATTGATCACTTACCTTGACCTGGCCACCCATACGCGGCACTCCCTATTAAGGATGAAAACGGTCGGAAACGGTCGAAAACGGACTTACGAAATAGAAAACGAAAGTGGTTAGTTCAGTACATTTCTACATTTTAGTAATTAAAGAATACAAAAAATGGTTGTCAAACCAATTGAAACTGATAATTTTTTATGTTTGGAAATGGAATCATAATATAGAAAACGAAAGCGATCGGTTCAGGATATTTCCGTTCTGTTTTCATCCCTACTCCCTATGCATTGCCTAATTGCCTTCCTCTTCATGTACGTCCACACGATGAGCTCAAGGCCAATGACGCAAGCTTCAGGATGGCCACCATTGTTGAATGCAGAAGAATGGTGAGCCCCCCAATCTGGAGAGGGAACTCCGGGAAGATACAATAAATTAAGATTAAGTGGTAGGAATCAACAAATATGTTGCAATAAATAAAAAAACTATTTCTTTTTCTCATTTTCTTTCTTATAATAAACACAAGAATCAAAATTAGATTACTTTCTTTATACATGAGTCTGAGCCTTTCGAATAAAACAACAACAATCGGAATGAATTGAAGAAACGGTGCTGCCACTACAATGACCAACATGTCTAGGCGCGGCCGGGCTGATGGTGAGCTCCCGCGACACGCTTGACATATATAGGGGTCATAAGGCGAGGTCATGGCCAACAGATCAAGCAGGTTTGCTTCGACCGACAAGCTCGAGCCAACACAAGGCAATGACAAGCTCCAAGTTAGGCAACGCGGCGAAGTCCTCCTTGGACCATGGTCGTCGTCATGGTACTTCCAGCTGCACGCCCTCATGGTCAGTGTGACCTCAGACTCATCTAACTCGGCACTGCGAGTTAACAGCAGGGGATGCATGCGGGTGGGCTACTGAGCCAGCGCACGGGGGCGACTGGCCAATGGAGGCATGGATGAACACAACAGAAGAATTACAACTGGTTATTTGTGGTGCAACAATATAAATAGATTGTGTTTCAAGAATAGTGTGTGACCATCGAAAACATAAAATTATATGTTTCAATTTGATCGTGTGTCGTCTGACCGTAAACAGATAAACCGAACGGGCTCAATTTCGCTAAAACATAGTGAATTCAAAGCACGTTCATTCTTTTTCTTTTTCTAGATTATTAGTACTGTGGGGTCACTCCTAGCCTTTCACCCTCGCTGCGAAGTGTGGGGTAGAGGCCAGGGTTTCCCACAGGGAGATGACTAGGCTGTCTCGAGGAAACGTGCGAGGGTAGTTGTAACACCCCAGGTGTTTATCACCAATTAAGTAGTGGGTTTAAGCTCAAACACGATAGATTAGTGGAGATGACGATGCCAAAGTCAAACCTATGAAAATAAACCCTAACCTAAACTTGGATATTGCATCCTTGCTTACATATAGGCTCAATTAAAAGATATAGGCTTGGGTGTTGCTATCAAAGTATCTTCACATGTCTCACCTCAGTAACTATCTATATTAATCCCTAGAAAAGTTTCATGGGGTTTGGAATCAAAAAGTCACATGAAATGATAAGTTCCATTCCTATTGGAACTTGCATCATTAAGTGAATGGAATTGTAGATCATCAGCCAAACCATGCAAACTTGCCCAAATGACTCTAGACGAACTCTACAACAAAAGTCATGAAGGGTTCATGTTGAGCAAATGTCAAGAAAATGCCTCGATTGGCCTAAAACCCTAGTTTAGGCTTTATCGGGTTGCCACTTTGACCAAAGTGGAAGTCTAAGTTCTGTACTAGTAATGAGGTTTGACCTTAAACAAAAGTTGTAGTTCATCTTGTGTAGAACAAACTTTGTCTAATGGTTAAGAGCTAGTTTGGCCTCTAACCTAGTCAAATAGAGCCCACAAGAATCAACTTAGTGCTGTTTTCAAGGTCTCGAATTTGGCTAAGTCTGGAATTTCAATGTCATTGTGGTTGGCATCTCGCGTTCTCCAAAATTTGCTATGCAACTTGAGTAGGTCCTAATGTAAAAGTTGGAGTTTAGATCTTGGAGTAGGATATACCAAAAGTTGACATTGATTTGACCACTGTTGACCAACTAACTGGAGTAAACACCGAAGTTAGCGTAATCATCGACAATGTCAACTTAGGGTCTAATTACTCCCTAATCCATTGCTCCAATGACCAAGGTCCTTAAACAAGAATTGTAGGGCATCACGAAATGAACAACTTTGTTTCAAGGCCCTTGACGAAATTCGGTCCGTAGCTAGCCCAAAATGCTACCCCAATATGACCTCAACGTCACCCACCACGTGTTCGGTTCAAGGCCTCAATGGGCGACGCGCGTCCGAACGTGGCGTACATGCAGAGTCTGCGCTCCACCATGGCCGACACCTATCCCTGCCTCCTCCTCGCATGTGGTGAACGCTGAGCCGCTCCTAGACACACCATGCTCCTCACTGCTCACCCTCCTCCGCTCTCTCCCTCGCTCGGCTCCGCCCTGAGCGCGCTGCCGCGACGTCCACCATGGCCGAGCTCCGGCCGCCCCGCGATTCCTTGTCTCCAGCCTCCCTCCACCCGAACCGGCCGCGCCATCATGTTCCCCATACCACGCCGCCCCTCTAGAGCTCCTCGCCTCGTCGTCTTCGCCCCTGCAGTGAGCCGCTGCCGGAGCACCCGCCGGCGAGCCGTCCGCTCCCGTGGCCACGCCACCACGGACTGCCGCTAGCCGCGCCAAGCCCCTCATCGGATGCGCCGGAGTCTGAGCTTGCTCCTCTGCCGCCGCTCACCGCCGGCGACCTCCTCGCCGGAGACTGGCAGAGCCGCACCTCCCCCTCCTCTGTACCGTTCCAAGGAAGGAGAAGGGGAAACCTTGTGTGCGATTTCTCTTTGTATGACCAGCGGGCCCAGGTGGTCCAGCGGGTCCCACGTGTCAGCTTAAGTAATGGTTGAGTTGGGTAAGAAATCGGGTGTGCCTAGCGAATCTTGTTAGGGTTGTTTTATTCCGATTTTGAATTTCAGAATTTGGTTAAATATTCTAAAATGCATATCTCATGCTAGGAGACTCCAAAATTAGTAAAAGTGGACTTTTTGGAAACCTTGGGAAAAGATCTATGCAGTAGAATCATAATATGTTAGATGTTTGTAGATATTTTCTGATGTTGTTATTTAAGCTTTAAAAATGCTCTAAAATGCTTATAAACTTGACCAGAGCCATATCTTGAGTTTTATATATCCAAAAATAGTGATTCTTGTTTTGTTAATTTTGTGATGACATGCACTTGCTAGGAAAAATATTAAACACCCTAGTTGTTCACTGTTTTCTTAAGATTTTGATTTGACCTTGATAAATAAGGAAATCTGCATCATATTGCTTGTCATTTTATATCTTGAGTTGTGTTGCTCCAATTGGTGTGAAATTGTTATGGTAGGCTTGTCATACTATGGATGTACTGTTGTATAAATTTCATGACCATTGCTTACTGTATGCTCAAGTTATTGAGTTAACTTGTTTATGGCTTACTAAATAGCTTATAAACAATATATAAATGATAAAATAGAAAATGTTGTTCCATTACCTGAGTATGACGTTTCTCTATCATATTGATTCATAATATGGCCTTGTGTTCACAGAAAATATTGAGTTTTAGGTTTAATTTGCTTTTACATGAATTATTGCAATAGCTATTTGTCTTTTTCATATAGCTTGATATACTTGCCCAAATGGATTGAAATTTGGACAGTAGACTTTTTAGAGCATATTTAGGCCTCTGTAATTTTGGTAGAATTTATTATGCACTTTTGATATGTGTTCATAATTCCACCAAATTATCTAAATAAATTAAGAAAATGCATTAAAAGAAATTATTTAGGAATGGACACTATGTTTTCTGGTGTTCATTAGTCATGTGTGACATGTTGGTAAAGTTGGTTTTGTCTAATTATATGTTTGCAACATAAGTTAATAATTATTTCTTGCAAATGAGGTTTCTGGACAGATCTAGGAACTTAGCAAAGTTCTTCATGATAATGTGCTTTGTTGTGAAACTTGTTTATACAAAAATTGTAGATAATATATATATATAGCTGCTGTTAAAATTTGGTGGTATTTGGCCAGGTGGTTTAGGAGTTACAGCTGTTTAAAGTTAGGGTACAGAATTGCTTGCTCTCTGTTTGTCAGGAACAGATTCTGGAACTTTGTATTTTTGACTTGTTTAACTTATGAGTCGTGCTGTGATGATTATAAATGAAATGTAGAGAATTTTATAAGCTTTCCATAATGTCTTCTTTCAAGTCATTTGGATTTAAAAAACTCCAGATATGATTGAATTATGAAGCTATTGTTGCTTGTCCAGAAAAGGGATAAATTCCAATTATAGTTGTTTGCTTGTATATTATTAAGTGTGACTTATGCCTTTGAGGGTAGTTAAGTTCTTACACCTGAGATCTTGTGAAACCTTGGGTGCCATGCCTAATATGCTTGTCATCTTTTATATTAGGTTGGGTGATGTTTATTTAAGCAACATGAAGTGTCTATGCATGTGGAGTGTAATTTGGTATTTGTCTTGTTTACTGAATGTGATGCATTGTCCATTATACTTCCATGTATTCATGCACTTGCATCTTGCATCTCATATAGGTACGCTAGCAGAAACGTGTGAAGTAAAGGCCGTTGGAGCAAAACCCGAAGACGGTGTTTGGTGGATCCATCCCGAAGGTAGAAGGACCGGACGAGTGCTAGATTGGAGGATGCTCACCAAGTGAATTCATCTGACATACTCTAACTTGAGTCGGATCCCAGGCAAGCCCCAGAGCATTATAAGCCTCCTATCTTCAAAGCAATTAATTATATATATGTTATAAGTATTGTTGCATTAAGTGATAGGAGTTGGTTGAAAACCTTGCTGCATTATATCATTCCTTGTCCAGATATATGAATCCCTGAATCCTACATAGACTAGGATCGAGTAGATGCTTAGCCCTGCTTTAAGCGGTAGAAGTCAGGTGATTTCCTGTCACCTGCGAGATGTAAGGATATTCATATATGGCACGGTTGGCTATATTTGCTATCGTGGAATAGAACCATGTGTTAATAAAATGAAATGAGACCGGGCGGGATGACGATAGTGAAGCAACAAGGCATGGAGGTCTTGGGTGTGAATCTATCCCCATCTGAGTCGTTTAAGGACCGATTCGCTGTACGTCCTTGAGTCATGTTGAACGCAGTCTAACACTTAGTTGGCCGGATAAGTCGTTCCGACCGCGAAGCCGAGTAATGTGATTCAGGCCGGGAATCGAATGGTAGGTTGCTTCTTGGAGGAGAGAAAGGATGTGCTTGGGGGACATTGGCGTGAGACCAAGGGGAGGGTTAGAGTCCCTATCACCTGGCAGAGTGTCGCCCTTGGGGTCGCGACATCATTCGGACCCGCGATTTCTGAATCATATGAAAAGGTGGCCTGTGCGACCCTGGCAGGGGTCTGCATGGTGAGTGTTAGAAATACCCCTCCAGCTGGATAGGAATTCGATTCGAATCGCCGTCGCTCCCGGTTAGTGAGCACTTGACTTGAGCAGCGGCAACGTAGATTCCATTAAATTGAATGGATGGTTAATTGGATCACGATGGAAAGGTTGCCTCAATTTATACCTGCTATGGTTAATATTGTTTGCTCCTAATAAAGTGAGTGCTCTAGTACAGGTGCTAATATAGATGACAGGTTAATGATAATTTACTTGATGCTTAAGCATTAATGATTGATCATCTATATTAAGCTTTTATGCAAAATGTTGTCAAGCTAGCCCCACTTCATATCAGCCTTGCATGAGCCTTGGTGTCACCTTATTTTTGGTTTCTGACGGGTAAGTCTAGCTGAGTACTTTGTCGTACTCAGGGTTTTATCCCCACTTGTTGCAGGTTATGATGTATCATGGCGACTGCAAGAGTTGGTTGGCTCCTGCCGTAGAGGCGGAGTGTGATCACGGGCATGATCCTTCTTATTTACCTTATCTCTAATGCTTTTGGTTGGAAGTCGACCGTGGTACTGGCATGCATTTGAAATAAGGGTGTTGTTAGTTTCAAATTACTTTGCTTCCGCTACTTTTGAACTTAAGTTGTAATAACTTTGTTGAACTCCGATGTATATTGAATTACTTGTGAAATGATTGTAACATGTGACTTGTTATGTTGAATCACTACGATCTTGGCTTGTATGTTGGTTGGTTTGAAATCCCTCGTGATTTCATTGGACTACCGGAATTATATGGGCTCAAGTGCGAGAATTTGATCATTTCGGTGATTGTTTTTGTACTTGTGCTCTTATAATTTGGACGGTTCCGTTACAGCTAGTATCGGAGCAAGATTCAACATTAAACTCGTCATATGTGTATTTAAAACAAAAGTTTTGTTTTCTAAAACCAGTTTTATCATCTTATAGTTATATATAGGTTTGTGAAATCTAAATTTTAAATATAAGTATGCCAGTGGTCAATTTTCTTATGCCCATATAAGGATTATTAGGTGACTTATATAAGTACTAACTTGGGGGTTTTTCATTTATGCATCTACGCCCAGGCCAAGGTATGTATGTGTGATGACTCTCCCGCACTATGCTACCCAGTGTGTCAGATTAGGGGTAGCCTTCATATATGAAATAGCCATATATGTTGTTAGTTTACTTTTATGCAACGTCGCACCTACGCTCAGGTAAGTGTGAGTTGTGAGAGCATGACCGTACAACCTGCGGTCTAGGGGAGAGCTAGTTTTGGTTACTGGATTATTTACATGTTATACACATGTATATATGAAGGTACTTAATTGTGGGTGATTAATGATTCGGGTTGTTTTGGTGCTACATGTATATATACAGGGGTATATGTATATGGGAGTACTTAGAATTTCACCTTTCTGTTTTCATTGTGTGCTATATTGGAAAATGTTGGGCTGCAATGAAAATTTTCTGCAGGTACGCTAACCACGAATGCGTAAGTCGAATGTAGCTGACGACTAGCTATATATCGAGAGAGTGCGTGTTATGCCACCGACATAGAACGTGATCACCACCTTAGATTGGCAATCTTGTGAGGACGAATAGGACGAAGCATGCATCATCATGTTATTGCTTAATACATAACTATGCTCCTCTCACCCTTGTTCTATAGTAAGTAACTTGTGAGTGATGTGATACACTATCTTTCTTGTGTAGAGTAAAACAAGAATGTCTTACTCCATGTTGTTTGAGAAAAGTGTGTGTTTAGCCTTGCAAGAAATAATTGTGAATTCTCATGAATGAATTAAATTAGTTGGTCTAAGGTAATAATAATTAGAGCTACTAGAATAACATGTTTGTGTGCTCTCTTGTTAAGTAGAACAAATGCAAGTTTAGATGTGCTTGTCGAATGTTGGATGCTAGAACGTTTTCTGTTGTAGTGATGCTTTCGTGGTCATAATGGTGTTTTCTGTAGTTATGGGGAATACCAAAGTTGGAGCTAACTTACTTATCTAGCTTGTCCTAAAATTTCGTGACCCTAGGTCTTATGTTTTGGGAGTTATAAATTTTAGAAGTTTGTTATCAGAATCTGCTCATGTTCAGAATAGATCTGAATGTTTGCTTTATTTGACCTATGTGCTTATGGAATCATGCATTGGAGATAATAGAAGAAGTGTAGTACTTTTTCTTAGCTTTCCAAAGTGTCCTATATCACAAATTTTGGTGGTCTAAATCTCTACTTATGAGCTTGTAAAGTGGAATGACAGAATCTGTCCAAATCTAGGCAGAGATGTCTTCCTTGTCTTGTTTGGCCTTGTTAGCTGTATAATCATCTTAATATGATAATAATAAAGTTATAGAAAACTTAATAAGCTTTACATAAAGTAAAGGCTCAGCTTTGTTGTGTCCCTAGAACTCCAGTTATGCATTTTTGAAGTTCTTGTCAGTTTTCTGTCCATATTGGTACAGATCTGAAACATCAGTATGTTTGACCATGCTAACCTGTGATTTAGCTTTTGGTATGAATAACTAAAGTGTAGTCATCTTCCTAAGTTTTCTAGAAAGTCTAGGATCACCTTTGTGGGATGTCTACAACCTCAGTTATGGTTGAAACAAGTAACTACTGTGCTGCTGTTCAGATTCTGTGCACATGCTAAGTTGGCTACCTTAGCTAGCGTTTGTCTTAGGCTAAACTCGTAGTTAGTTCTTGTTTTAGATAAATGTTTATTTTGGGAGAGCCTGGTGCTTAGTAATGATTGCTTAAGCTAATTGGATTGGATCTCTCCAATGTTTGACTGTGATGTTTGTATGTATGCTTGTTATTTATTTAGTGCCATAGTTGTCACCTGGTTTGTCCTCGGTAAGCATACGAGTGTCGAATAGCTTTATCTTAGGGCAACACTCGAATTACATGAAATGATCTCTTGGTGCTGTCTGCAATTAGGTTCTCTCTCTTAGGAGCCTAAGCCTGTAGACTTGGTAGTTAGCCCTTGAGTGCTTGTATCCATACATTTGCTTGACCGAAAGCCCAAAGTTGAGTTCTCCTATAAGTTTGTATAAGCCATGGATGTTTTCCAACCCTTTTTGTGAAGACCCTTGTCGACTGACCAACGAAGTTAACTTTCATCAACGCTAGGCGTGAGTGGAATCAAGTAAAAATCTCGTGCTTAGTCGCATTCGGCACTAGAGCTATGTTCTCTTGTGCTATGTTTTGATCTTCGAATCACCCCCTGGTTAATTCCAAACCTTGTGACTACCTTTGCTTGCTATCCCTCCCTTGTATAATGCTTGTTTTTACCACCCAAATTATTTCACTTGAAATTTCACCTTGGTGGTGTGATCGGTAATGGTGTTATGAGTAGCAACTAATGGTGCCGCGACGAAACCGAGAGCCTCCTGTGGCGGCCGACACAAGGTTGTGCTGCTCGGCACGCGCTGGTATCGTGGTTTCTAGTCATGATCCATTGCGGAACAACATCAACGTGTTATTCTCATGTGAACTCTTCCTTGGTTATCTCTCCATATCGTATCGTAAGATCCATATCTTAGACCAAAAGTAGTGGAGTTTCCTTCTGAAGTTGCTAAGAAGATAACCTTTGAAGAATAGGTTACTGACATAAACATTAACATACTACAAGAGGTGGTAGACAAGTGACTCTACTTAGTTGTTCTAGTATTGACAACTCAATCTAGTGAGCAACGTATCTCATCTCTGTTGGATAAAAAGGACACCCAACACTTAATGTTGGACAAGTCATCTGTTGGACAAGACTCGATCGTCACATTATGCAAATTTTAACCTTTGTATGCATAATGGTCATACCGTCGAAATCAACCATCTCTGATATGAGTCCTAATCTGTTGACTTCAATGGCAACCATCTGTTCTGCATCAACCATAGTTGTTGTGGTCGAGAATGAAGAATTGGAACTTTTTAGTGTTGAGAGACAACTAATTAGTTACCAATAGGAAGGTTAATCTCCAGCTAGGTAATGACTCTTTGGTAGCTATGAAGGCTATGTCTTACAGAGCAATAACCGACAAGAAGTTAATCAACTAGCCAACAACTTGAGTGATATTCTAATATTCTATCTTCTAGAGACATTGCAACCAAGTCATTTCCATCTTGGACAATCACAAAGATAGTGCAAGGTGTTCTATCAGCTAAGGTGAAGAAGTAGAGAAAGTATGCGTTTTGCCTTGCAAAAGTAACCCGCAAGTTCAAAGCGTGTGCATCCTCGGCTTGGTATGTAAATTAATAGTTGAGATCTGCTGTTGGATGGCCCTTATGAGGTCTCATAGATACTAGTTACACTCTTTCATTTGCTTTTGCTTTCTCGTATCCCTAATGTACGAGCAGCCTTTGTTTCTGCAAATCAATTTATACCATCGCGAATCAAAAGTAATTTGAAAAGTGTCAAACAAAAGATTTCCCATCTTAGAGCTGCTGTTTGATCCTAAAAAGGAAGCCTCAAGGTGAAAGTTGGCCTGACAAAGTTGTTATGCTGCAAGTCAACTCAACTTATAGTGTAACTAAGTCACAAAGGAAAATTTTACTCAACCGCTTGGTGGTAGACTACTTCTCGCGGTTTAGTAAATATTACAACTTTTGTTGTCCTTAAGGCCTCGCTACATCTTTCTTTGGGAATTATTTTTCCAATGATGACATACCTTGGTACCTTATAAATGTTTTTACCCAAAAGGTTGCATCTGACTCAACCTAGATAACTGTTGTCTTTGGATAAAAGAATCTTATTAGGTAGCTGTTGGCAGGAATACGAAGCCGACAGAGTCAGCTATCACATTCACTAACCCTCGACAGCCTCAGATAATATAGTGTTGTCATCAGAGAAAGAGAACTGCATACATGGAACCTAAAGTAGTTTTCCATTGGTTGGTATCTAAATGAATGAACGTTTACGACCAGAAGAGACCTTATCTATTGGTTAGTTTGTACCATATAACCTCAGAGAATGTTTGTCGTCTATGATCTCACCCTTTTTAAAAGGTTGTACTCAAGCCATTTTGGTAGAGGACTGCTTTTCAAAACCGTGTGAACATAGAGTCATTTCAACGAGCATACTTCTGAATATTTCAATCTAGTGTCAAGTTCATACGGACTATGTTGTGTTCACTAAAGAATCAGATACTTGGGAGTGGTTCACTCATGGACCAAATGACCTCCGTACACTGAGAATGCAGTATGTGCTATCTTGGATTCCTCCCAAAGTAACAATGCTTCATGGAAGTCAATAAAGGAAATTCTTCAGACAAATTTTATCATGAAAAGTAAGTATCAGAAAGTGCCTTTGGTCAAATTGTTCACCGATGTTGAAGCTTTGTATCTGCATGCTATAGCAAATGTTGGGAACTTGATAACGTATCTCTCTTCCTTAAAAGGTCTTCCATTCTGAATCTCGGGACGCGATTCTTTTAAGGGGGGAGGGCTGTAACACCCCAGGTGTTTATCACCAATTAAGTAGTGGGTTTAAGCTCAAACACGATAGATTAGTGGAGATGACGATGCCAAAGTCAAACCTATGAAAATAAACCCTAACCTAAACTTGGATATTGCATCCTTGCTTACATATAGGCTCAATTAAAAGATATAGGCTTGGGTGTTGCTATCAAAGTATCTTCACATGTCTCACCTCAGTAACTATCTATATTAATCCCTAGAAAAGTTTCATGGGGTTTGGAATCAAAAAGTCACATGAAATGATAAGTTCCATTCCTATTGGAACTTGCATCATTAAGTGAATGGAATTGTAGATCATCAGCCAAACCATGCAAACTTGCCCAAATGACTCTAGACGAACTCTACAACAAAAGTCATGAAGGGTTCATGTTGAGCAAATGTCAAGAAAATGCCTCGATTGGCCTAAAACCCTAGTTTAGGCTTTATCGGGTTGCCACTTTGACCAAAGTGGAAGTCTAAGTTCTGTACTAGTAATGAGGTTTGACCTTAAACAAAAGTTGTAGTTCATCTTGTGTAGAACAAACTTTGTCTAATGGTTAAGAGCTAGTTTGGCCTCTAACCTAGTCAAATAGAGCCCACAAGAATCAACTTAGTGCTGTTTTCAAGGTCTCGAATTTGGCTAAGTCTGGAATTTCAATGTCATTGTGGTTGGCATCTCGCGTTCTCCAAAATTTGCTATGCAACTTGAGTAGGTCCTAATGTAAAAGTTGGAGTTTAGATCTTGGAGTAGGATATACCAAAAGTTGACATTGATTTGACCACTGTTGACCAACTAACTGGAGTAAACACCGAAGTTAGCGTAATCATCGACAATGTCAACTTAGGGTCTAATTACTCCCTAATCCATTGCTCCAATGACCAGGGTCCTTAAACAAGAATTGTAGGGCATCACGAAATGAACAACTTCGTTTCAAGGCCCTTGACGAAATTCGGTCCGTAGCTAGCCCAAAATGCTACCCCAATATGACCTCAACGTCACCCACCACGTGTTCGGTTGAAGGCCTCAATGGGCGACACGCGTCCGAACGTGGCGTACATGCAGAGTCTGCGCTCCACCATGGCCGACACCCATCCCTGCCTCCTCCTCGCATGTGGTGAACGCTGAGCCGCTCCTAGACACACCATGCTCCTCACTGCTCACCCTCCTCCGCTCTCTCCCTCGCTCGGCTCCGCCCTGAGCGCGCTGCCGCGACGTCCGCCATGGCCGAGCTCCGGCCGCCCCGCGATTCCTTGTCTCCATCCTCCCTCCACCCGAACCGGCCGCGCCATCGTGTTCCCCATACCACGCCGCCCCTCTAGAGCTCCTCGCCTCGTCGTCTTCGCCCCTGCAGTGAGCCGCTACCGGAGTCTGAGCTTGCCGCTAGCCGCTAGCCGCGCCAAGCCACGGACTGCCGCTAGCCACGCCAAGCCCCTCATCGGATGCGCCGGAGTCTGAGCTTGCTCCTCTGCCGCCGCTCACCGCCGGCGACCTCCTCGTCGGAGACTGGCAGAGCCGCACCTCCCCCACGTGTCAGCTTAAGTAATGGTTGAGTTGGGTAAGAAATCGGGTGTGCCTAGCGAATCTTGTTAGGGTTGTTTTATTCCGATTTTGAATTTCAGAATTTGGTTAAATATTCTAAAATGCATATCTCATGCTAGGAGACTCCAAAATTAGTAAAAGTGGACTTTTTGGAAACCTTGGGAAAAGATCTATGCAGTAGAATCATAATATGTTAGATGTTTGTAGATATTTTCTGATGTTGTTATTTAAGCTTTAAAAATGCTCTAAAATGCTTATAAACTTGACCAGAGCCATATCTTGAGTTTTATATATCCAAAAATAGTGATTCTTGTTTTGTTAATTTTGTGATGACATGCACTTGCTAGGAAAAATATTAAACACCCTAGTTGTTCACTGTTTTCTTAAGATTTTGATTTGATAAACAATATATAAATGATAAAATAGAAAATGTTGTTCCATTACCTGAGTATGACGTTTCTCTATCATATTAATTCATAATATGGCCTTGTGTTCACAAAAAATATTGAGTTTTAGGTTTAATTTGCTTTTACATGAATTGTTGCAATAGCTATTTGTCTTTTTCATATAGCTTGATATACTTGCCCAAATGGATTGAAATTTGGACAGTATACTTTTTAGAGCATATTTAGGCCTCTGTAATTTTGGTAGAATTTATTATGCACTTTTGATATGTATTCATAATTCCACCAAATTATCTAAATAAATTAAGAAAATGCATTAAAAGAAATTATTTAGGAATGGACACTATGTTTTCTGGTGTTCATTAGTCATGTGTGACATGTTGGTAAAGTTGGTTTTGTCTAATTATATGTTTGCAACATAAGTTAATAATTATTTCTTGCAAATGAGGTTTCTGGACAGATCTAGGAACTTAGCAAAGTTCTTCATGATAATGTGCTTTGTTGTGAAACTTGTTTATACAAAAATTGTAGATAATATATATATAGCTGCTGTTAAAATTTGGTGGTATTTGGCCAGGTGGTTTAGGAGTTATAGCTGTTTAAAGTTAGGGTACAGAATTGCTTGGTCTCTGTTTGTCAGGAACAGATTCTGGAACTTTGTATTTTTGACTTGTTTAACTTATGAGTCGTGCTGTGATAATTATAAATGAAATGTAGAGAATTTCATAAGCTTTCCATAATGTCTTCTTTCAAGTCATTTGGATTTATAAAACTCCAGATATGATTGAATTATGAAGCTATTGTTGCTTATCCAGAAAAGGGATAAATTCCAATTATAGTTGTTTGCTTGTATATTATTAAGTGTGACTTATGCCTTTGAGGGTAGTTAAGTTCTTACACCTGAGATCTTGTGAAACCTTGGGTGTCATGCCTAATATGCTTGTCATCTTTTATATTAGGTTGGGTGATGTTTATTTAAGCAACATGAAGTGTCTATGCATGTGGAGTGTAATTTGGTATTTATCTTGTTTACTGAATGTGATGCATTGTCCATTATACTTCCATGTATTCATGCACTTGCATCTTGCATCTCATATAGGTACGCTAGCAGAAACGTGTGAAGTAAAGGCCGTTGGAGCCAAACCCGAAGACGGTGTTTGGTGGATCCATCCCGAAGGTAGAAGGACCGGACGAGTGCTAGATTGGAGGATGCTCGCCAAGTGAATTCATCTGACATACTCTAACTTGAGTCGGATCCTAGGCAAGCCCCGGAGCATTATAAGCCTCCTATCTTCAAAGCAATTAATTATATATATGTTATAAGTATTGTTGCATTAAGTGGTAGGAGTTGGTTGAAAACCTTGCTGCATTATATCATTCCTTGTCCAGATATATGAATCCCTGAATCCTACATAGACTAGGATCGAGTAGATGCTTAGCCCTGCTTTAAGCGGTAGAAGTCAGGTGATTTCCTGTCACCTGCGAGATGTAGGGATATTCATATATGGCACGGTTGGCTATATTTGCTATCGTGGAATGGAACCATGTGTTAATAAAATGAAATGAGACCGGGCGGGATGACGATAGTGAAGCAACAAGGCATGGAGATCTTGGGTGTGAATCTATCCCCGTCTGAGTCGTTTAAGGACTGATTCGCTGTACGTCCTTGAGTCATGTTGAACGCAGTCTAACACTTAGTTGGTTAGATAAGTCGTTCCGACCGCGAAGCCTAGTAATGTGATTTAGGCCGGGAATCGAATGGTAGGTTGCTTCTTGGAGGAGAGAAAGGATGTGCTTGAGGACATTGGCGTGAGACCAAGGGGGGGTTAGAGTCCCTATCACCTGGCAGAGTGTCGCCCTTGGGGTCGCGACATCATGCGGACCCGTGATTTCTGAATCATATGAAAAGGTGGCCTGTGCGACCCTGGCAGGGGTTTGCACGGTGAGTGTTAGAAATACCCCTCCAGCTGGATAGGAATTCGATTCGAATCGCCGTCGCTCCCGGTTAGTGAGCACTTGACTTGAGCAGTGGCAACGTAGATTCCATTAAATTGAACGGATGGTTAATTGGATCACGATGGAAAGGTTGCCTCAATTTATACCTGCTATGGTTAATATTGTTTGCTCCTAATAAAGTGAGTGCTCTAGTACAGGTGCTAATATAGATGACAGGTTAATGATAATTTACTTGATGCTTAAGCATTAATGATTGATCATCTATATTAAGCTTTTATGCAAAATGTTGTCAAGCTAGCCCCACTTCATATCAGCCTTGCATGAGCCTTGGTGTCACCTTATTTTTGGTTTCTGACGGGTAAGTCTAGCTGAGTACTTTGTCGTACTCAGGGTTTTATCCCCACTTGTTGCAGGTTATGATGTATCATGGCGACTGCAAGAGTTGGTTGGCTCCTGCCGTAGAGGCGGAGTGTGATCACGGGCATGATCCTTCTTATTTACCTTATCTCTAATGCTTTTGGTTGGAAGTCGACCGTGGTACTGGCATGTATTTGAAATAAGGGTGTTGTTAGTTTCAAATTACTTTCCTTCCGCTACTTTTGAACTTAAGTTGTAATAACTTTGTTGAACTCCGATGTATATTGAATTACTTGTGAAATGATTGTAACATGTGACTTGTTATGTTGAATCACTACGATCTTGGCTTGTATGTTGGTTGGTTTGAAATCCCTCGTGATTTCATTGGACTACCGGAATTATATGGGCTCAAGTGCGAGAATTTGATCATTTCGGTGATTGTTTTTGTACTTGTGCTCTTATAATTTGGACGGTTCCGTTACAGTAATGGAGTACGAGACGAAGTAAAAATGCGGATTAAATACCCATTAATTCATCCGGAAAAGATCCGTCGTCCTCTCTTCCAGGAGCCTTCCGGGTATTTATAGATCATACCTGTGGGCACAGTGCAGTTACATTAGGGTCGGATCCTAGGTGGAAAGTGTAGTACTTTAGCCAAGGGCACGGCGGTAATCTTGCTCACATGGTCAACCACTCCTGGGCCCATCCGCCCTAACGGGGCCGTCTTCCCCGTTGGGTGGTCCCCTCCTGCGTCGAGCGCCAGACCCTCGTGTATCCACGGCGGAGGTCCGCCCATCCTTGCTGCCTAGCTCCCTTCCTTCTGTCTCTTCGAGGTTTGATCGACTGTTGGGCCCCCTACCTGATTACGCAAACAAGACACAAACGAGCAAAGAAACCCTCGCCGTGGAGGTTACTATCCGCGATGCGGCAAGTTAGGAAGGCCAGCGCCGGGTCGAGGGCTAGGGGGGAGCGGTGCCGGGGTACCTCCCCCCAACAAGTACTTTCAAAGCTCCAAGAATAATTACGATATTGATCATAACGGAATATAGACAGGAAAAGAGAAAAAAAGGCCAGCACACATTTTTTTCTTTTGCGGAAGAACCATTAGTGTAAACATTATAGTTTGAGCACTGTACAGTTAAATTATAGTTTTAATACTCTATGCCCGTGTGTTGCAAGGGAGTCATGAAGTTTTGTTCACGCCTACATTGATGAATTTGATCAGTTTTAGAAAATAATAAAAATTAATAATTAATCTTGTTTTGCAGGTTTTTTTTTCTTTTTTTTCTCTTTAGTTATTTATCAACTGGAAGTCTGAAACCATTTTTTTCTATTTACTCGCTAGATCTTCCGGGCATCATTATTTGAACAATGAAGTATGACTAATCAGAGCTCACAAGACACTATTATCATATCCCAATGGGATCCATATTCAAATATGGAAAAAAAAATTAAGCAAGGTTTAGAACAATTACCTCCACTTCTCTGATCTCATACCCTGTCTCAGGCTTCAGGACGTTGAACGAAACTGTCCTAGATCAGGCACAACAAAAAGTACATGAAACAATCTCAGAAATCGATGCCTAACATAAGCATGAAGCCATCACATGTTGTCCATGGCCACAGGCCACCCTACCATTGTCGCCGCCTGCTGCCATGCCCAGCTGCTGGGACGATTTAGACACCTTCGCGAGGTCCTCCAAGAAAGTAGCATGATCCGTTGATCGGCAGCAGCAGGGGTGCACACTCTCGTGCTTCTCACTCAAACGGTGAATACGGTTCGGAGGAATAATCTCAGACGGAGAATTGAAGAAATCAATCCCAAATCATGGCTGCGCGGCATTTCCTCGCCGAGCACACGATTAGATTCGAAGAAAGCAATGAGCAAACACACACCCACACAGGCAAACCAGGAAGAAAAAAAAAATTCCCAATCATCTACACACATCCTCGCCGAAGGAGGCGGGCACTCCTCCCGTACTGGAGGCGGCAGGCCGCAATGTGGAAGTAGTATAGATGGTATTAAATAAACGTCCAGGTGGCTAGCACCTGAGGCTGTGTTTAGATCCGAATTTTGGAGTGCCAAAATACACTGTAGCATTTTGTTTGTATTTGGTAAAAATTGTCCAAATATTGACTAATTAGGCTCAAAACGTTCGTTTCGCAAAGTACAACCAAACTGTGCAATTAGTTTTTGATTTTATCCACATTTAGTACTCCATATATGTATCGCAAGTTTGATGTGACGGGGAATCTTATTTTGCATAGTGCACTTTTCGATGGATCTAAACACAGCCTGAGTGTCCCGTACGTGCTTTGGTTTAGCTCCGGATTCGGGCTGTGGTTCCCGACGCGGACTCCGTCCGTATTCCGTACACGAAGAGCGGGGCGCGTGGAGCGATTTTACGTGTATACGACGATAAAATTGGATATATTTGAGGTGCACGGTGCGGTAAAGCACATGATGGCCGAGTGGAGCGGGGAGATATATCTGAGAGAGATGAGGAGACGTAGAAAGCGATAGACCTGTTGATCCGGTAACGGTAACACGCAAACCGTGTCGGGGGGGGGACTCCTTTACCGTAGCATTACCCATAGTTAACTTATATAGTTTCTGCGGTTCTGCCTAGCTTGAGAACCGAATAGTCTATCTGTCCATCGGTAATTAATCGGGACAAGATACAAAACAACAATAACGAGGAAATTGAAAAACAGCCAAAGCAAAAAAACGAGCTAATAAGTCAATGGTCTCCCCATCTTTTGTTGTGTTGATGACTGTTGACGCCACTGGCCCGCTGCCGCTCCTTGCTGCTACTGTCCTACAGTCGTACCACCACCGGCCCCAAAAGCCAAAATCCCAAACCCATGGCACCGCCGGCGGCCGCATCCCCGCTCTCCCTCCCGGTTACCCACCCATGATATGATACGCATCACTCGACCCCACCAGATCTCCCTCACCGCCGATCGACTACACTCCACGAGGTGCCCCGCCCGACCGCCGGCCCCAACAAGCCAGCCTAGGCACTGCCGCTCGAGTCGACTGGCCCCAGACCCGAAGAGGAGAAGCAAGCTGTGATAGCAGCCGGTGACGAATCACGTGGCGGCTTGATCCAATGGGCTTCGGGTCCTTGTCCTTCCCGGGCGCTGCCACTGCCGCTCCTCGTTTGCATCCTTCCTTCCTGCGCAAGGTACGGGGTACGGAAACGCACTGTGTTTCTCTTGTTTGGCTGACTGTTGGAGCAGTTGATTCCAAATCCTGATTAGTGGCGCGCAGTTCCAAGCCCGAGCCTAAGGGAGTGCGGCCTGTACGATGGAACAGGGCCCCCAATATTCAGGGGCCCATAGTTTCCAGCACTTAGCTTAGGAAGCCCACTAGTTTTAGCCCAGATTTTGCGTCTTCCGCTCTTCCGTCTTCTGTCTTTCTGATCGTCGGATCGCGTCTTCCGCTTTTCCATCTTCCCAATCGCCGACTTAACAAGACCGCAAGATGGCGGCCATCGGAGCAAACAGTGCGGAGTTGCTACAGCCTACAGGTCACCACTCACCACTCGTCAGGTCCGTAGCCGGTAGCCCGCAGGAGTGCAAAGCAACAGGAGTTGCCAAGTAGGACAGCCATACGTAAGTCTCCAGGTATATGTACTAATGTGGTTCACTTAATTTTATTTGTCAATACTTTAATCTATGTTGATGGGTGATGCCTAATATAATATTGATCCATCTAGGTGTTCAGTTATCTTTGTTCTAGATTACCTAGTGTTCCAAGATTCTAGTCATGTCTTCTGCGAACTGGTCTAGAAAATATGAATCTGGTTACCAAAAGCGTAAGAAAAAACAAAAATTATAGTCCTATTTATTTAAGGAGGTAGGCCTCATTTTAGAGTTTGGTACAGGGCCTCAAATTTTACCGGCTCAGCACTGCGCAGTTCAGCAGTGTAGAGCTGTGGTCCATGCTGGCCCAGATTATTGGCGGTAGATGCAGACCTGTACATGCTGATAGGGCATGACTTGGTTGTTCCCCATCCGTTTAGTTTAGTTTAGTTCCGAAATTGCTTCGGTGTAGTGTGCGTATTTGAATTATTTTGAAATTGAACATTAGCAGCCTTGTTAATTAGTGTTAAACTAACAGCGCAATGCATACATAGGTGAGGGAGCTGTGTTTGACCAAAGGGCGTGAAACCTGGATCATTTTTCGGACAAATACATCGCTTAGATTAACAAACTATAGTGTGTCAAGACTTTTTCTCTGAAGCAAAATACCCTTGCTGGAGAGCAAATACAGCTGAGCATATCAGTACAGAGGATTCACCTGATGGTACTGCTCCATATGCCATTCAGTTGGTAATTTTCGAAATCTTACCTGTGCAAAACAACGTACAAACCTGTTTTGGTAACCATACGTTGTTCTTATTAGTCGGTTAGGTGAGTACAGTACCTCAGAAGAAAAGTTAGTTTGGCAAGAGATATGCAAAACGAAGTCATCATCAATGGTGCCAGCAGGGTGTTCTCTACCTCTTTCGCAGCTAGCTGATTGTAAGCAATTCATAGTAAAAAGCATTTCTGACTTAGTATGATGTGTTTTTCATTTTGCTTAAGAATAATTGTGTCTAATCAACCATTCCGGGTTAGGTTTCTCTTGTAGAAATTTATTTTTTGTTGTTTTTTTTTCTTCCGGAGACATACCAACTGTATTATTCTTAAGAGGTCATTTTGGCCACATGTGACAACATGTGCAATCAGTTGCCCCCCATTCCAGCTTTAACAAATTATTCTTTTTCCAATTGGACTTCTTTACCTAAGACATTGAGTTACGTGCACATCCCTTGACCAAGAGGCTCTCTTGGCAAGACAAAGTTGTTGAGCGTACAGCTAGATTATTTTTTTATTGACCTGACTCATCCCACAGTTCAAACTATCTGTTTCACAGCTGGAGCTGGTCTTGCCTTCATTAGTCCCATCTCTGGGTACTCAAAATATGCAATTCTACTACAGTGAAGCATCACTTGCTAGCTGCTACAACACAGAAGCACAAGGAGAGAGGGAGGGAGAGGGAGGCGTGCAATGGGGGATCTTGTGGTTGGATTGGCGAAGTGCCAAAGTCGGTGGTGGAGGGGGTACTAACCAAGGCCCAGTCGGCTATCGAGGAAGAGTCAAAGCTGCGGCAGAGTGCACAGAGGGACCTTGTGTTCATCACAGGTGAATTTGAGATGATGCACTCCTCTCTCAACATTGCCAATGAAGAGCGTGCCAAGAACAACGTGGTGAGGACATGGGTGAGGCAGGTCCGTGACCTAGCCTACGATGTGGAGGATTGCATTGAGTTTGTTGTTCACTTGGATAGCTGGCCCCATTGGTGGCGCCGCTTCATACCATCACGTATGGCAGCATCGGCACTACCCATAGATGCAGTAGTCACCGAGATAGAGCAGATCAAGGCCAGGGTCGAGGATGTTAGCAAGAGGAACTCGCGCTACAGCCTCATCAGTGACTCTGGATCCAAACCAGTCATGCAGCAACAACCCACAACCAGCCCTGCTAATGGCGCAACATCACATGACATGTTTATTGAGGCAAGGGACACCACGAAAATGCAGCAAGGCATAGGGGATCTCACACAGTTGATCACCAAGGAAAATAGTGATCTTGGAGTGATCTCAGTGTGGGGAATATGTGGTGATCTTGGTAGGACATCCATCATCAGGAAAGCCTACCAAGATCCAGAAATCTGCCAAAACTTCAGATGCCGTGGCTGGATCAGGTTGACATATCCTTTCAATCCCCACAAATTCCAGCAGAGCTTAGTGACTCAGTTGTCAGTTCTACACAAATTCTTGCTTACAACAAGGAACTACTGTAGATGTAGCCGAACTGAAATGGATGGAGAGAACAGGAGCAAAGCATGGAGGGCTCCTTGAAGAACTCATGAAGCAAGTGGACGAGAAGAGGTACCTAATGGTCCTGGAAAATGTGTGCACAATGGGAGAGTGGGATGCCATCAGGGCATGCCTACCCGATAGGCAGAAGGGCAAGATGAAACATAACAGAGTTATCTTAAGGAAACATTTGTTGATCTGTTTTTTTATAGATATCAACACTTTCCTGTAAAACCCTTGATAACTGAACAATATTTTTGGAAAGTTCAGCAATTTTGATGAAAAATGTTTAGTGACCATGTACCATGGTAGAAAATCTATTTGTGTTTGTCTTTTAGTACTTTTGCAACCCCTGAAACTTGTTTTTTCTTTATTTCTTTTCCTAGTGTTTTTTTTGTTATGTTGGGTTGCCTCACCTTGATCATGCTGGGGAAGTTGGGATTGATTCTTGGCTATACAGTTTTCTAGCCTAGTTTCACGCACGCATAAACTAGATCACTTCCTTTACACCTACTATCTCGTCAGAGCATCTCCAACCGCAAAAACAAAGGTACTTCTAAAAATATGATTTTCTAACATTTTCAAGACATATTGGGAGGTACCCACTGCTGGATTACAAGGTATGCTAGGAATTTTAGGACATATTCTATGGTAAATCTAATGATGCATGTAACTCTTCCTATTTATTATATTTGGGTAAGTAATAGAAATTAATGCTAGATATGAACGTTGCATTTTTAAAACTGAGTTGGATGGTTAGTTCATCTAGAAGCACATGTTCCGAAAGATCAGCAATTTGATGAAAAAGGTTTAATCATCATTTATCAAGTTACAAAATCTATTTTGTGTTTGTTCTTTTAGTAGTTTTTGCTAGCCCCGAAACTTGTTCTTCTTTGTTTCTTTTCCAGCGCGTTTTTATTATGTTGGGACCTTAGTCACGTCGGGAAAGTTGGGGATAAATCTTTTTTTTCAGAATTACACCGTACAACTTAGACACCTACAATACGCACACACACTCACCCTTATGAGCACACGTACGTAAACCCTACATCTATGAGCAACTCCGAAGGACCAAGCCAGCAAATCTCAAGATTCATGAAGTCACCATAGGCGTCTCGCTATCGACGGGAACGTTGCCTACCACTGAAAACATAGCGTCGTTAAATCCTGTAATAAATCCACGAAAATACGACCACCCGTGCCAAGTCGAGGACTGGTGGACAGGTTCCACCATAAGGAACCCAATCCAACTGATCTATGATCAGTTTGCGTTGGGGTAAATTCTTTGATGTATGGCTTTCTAGCTTAGTTGTGCTTGTACAAAACCATTTCGAAGAAAAATCTAGTTACATCGCTCAGCAGTGAAAAGCATTAAAGACTGGAAACAGATAGAAAAGAGTGCTAACAAGTGACTAGTCCATCGTTATTTATTGCACAATATATTATTACTTTAAATGATATTAACTTCAAGTCATACCTGTATACACAATTTCCGTTGGAATAATAGAATTAGTGTCGCGGAATTTTTTTTTTAATTGCTTACTCATCATGTAAGACTTGGCACTGGATTAAGAAATAGTTCTCTCAAATTGTCATGTCTCTCCATTTTGCGCATTCTCTCTTTAAGAGTTTATGGTATTATTTACCCATGTCCTTCTGGTATTTGCAGGGTTCTCAAGGGGACGACAGAGATAAAAGCAAGCAAACCACTATCTTGATACCCAACAATAGTGAGGCATCATCATCATTGGGTAATGCCAGATACAAGGGTGGCTACGCCAAGTACGCCAGCATTCTCACCTTAATTGTTTGAGTTATTCCAAATTCACTGCAAGATATAGGCCGGGCTTCTGACGGAGCGAAGCGGAGGCCCGCAGAAGCCGAAGGCTAACCCTTGCTAGGGTTTCTTGGAGACTTGATTCTCTTGTAAGCCGCCATAGGCGTGTAACCCAAACTCTTGAGATAGTGAGATTGTTGCTGGCTGGTGCCCGTGGTTTTTCCCTTTCGCATTGGAGGGGTTTTCCACGTTAAATCGGGTGTCTCCGCTGTGATTGATTTCGTTATACTTCATATTCCATACGTCGTTCATAACAAGTGGTATCGGAGCTTCGGTTGCTGTAGGGTTCATGATGACGTCGATGAAGTTCGATCTTCCACTGCTGAACTATGACACGCGGTTCTCGCTATGGCAAGTCAAAAGATGCGGGAAATTCTGGCGCAGACTCATGACTACGATGAGGCTTTGGATAACTTCGGCAAGCGAAGGCTGATTGGACTCCTGAGGAGATCCGCAAGGATTAGAAGGCTCTCGTCCTAATTCAGTTACATCTTCATAATGATATTTTGCAGGAGTGTTTGAAAGAGAAAACTGCTACAGAACTATGGCTAAAACTGAAATCGATCTGTATGTCCAAGGATCTAACCAGTAAGATGCAGATGAAGATGAAGTTGTTCACTCTGAAGATAAAGGAGGAGGATTCGGTGATGACCCACATCGCTGAATTCAAGAAGACCGTGGGCGACCTAATGTCGATGGAGGTGAAGTATGATGATGAGAACTTAGGTCTTCTACTGTTATGTTCTTTGCCAAATTTGTATGCAAATTTTTGTGACACCATACTTTTGAGCCGTGATGAACTAACCGTAAAGGAAGTTTATGAGGCTCTCCAGTCTAAGGAGAAGATGAAAGTTATGGTGCAGCATGACGGAACGTCGTCCTCAAAGGGCAAAGCTTTGCATGTGAGAGGCAGAACTGATAACAGATCCTCATATGATAGCAATGATGGTAGAAAGAACTACGAGAGGAGAGGTCGTTCAAAGTCCAAGCCGCATGGTAATAAAAAGTTCTGTGTTTATTGCAAGCTGACAAATCATAATGTTGAGGATTGCAGAAAAGTACAGAATAAGGAGAAGAGAAAAAAAACAAGTCGGCTGGTAAGGTCTCTGTTGCTGCTGCTGCGTCTGATGATGATTCTGGAGATTGTCTGGTAGTGCTTGCTGGTTGTGTTGCTGGTCATGATGAATGGATTCTCGATTCCGCATGTTTATTTCATATTTGCACTAACAGAAATTGGTTTAGTTCATATAAGTCTGTGCAAAAGGGGATGTTGTGCGGATGGGAGATGATAACCCATGTGACGTCATGGGAATTGAATCAGTTCAGATCAAGACTGATGATGGCATGACACGCACTCTGAAAAACATCAGGTATATACCAGGGATGTCTAGAAATCTTATCTCATTGAGCACGCTTGATGCAGAAGGTTACAAATATTCCGGTTCAGATGACATTCTAAAGGTATCAAAAGGTTCTCTTGTCTGTTTGAAAGGTGATCTTAATTCTGCAAAGTTATATGTCCTTAGAGGGTGTACTTTACATGGTTCTGATTCCGCTGCTGCTGCTGTTACTAATGATGAACCTAGTAAAACTAACCTTTGGCACATGCGTCTGAGATATATGAGTCACCATAGTATGGCAGATTTGATGAAGAGAAACCTGCTGAAAGGCTGCACTTCGAGTAAGATCAAGTTTTGTGAGCATTGCATTTTTGGCAAGCATAAGAGGGTACAGTTCAACACTTCTATTCACACCACCAAAGGTACTCTTGATTATGTTCATGCTGATTTATGGGGTCCTTCTAAGAAGCCCTCACTTGGTGGTGCTCGTTACATGCTTACAATTATTGATGATTACTCTAGAAGGGTTTGGCCTTATTTTCTAAAACAGAAAGATGATACTTTTGCTGCTTTTAAGAACTAGAAAGTAATGATAGAAAGACAAACTGAAAGAAAGGTAAAATTGCTTCGTACTGATAATGGTGGAGAATTTTGTTCGCATGCCTTTAATGATTATTACAGACAGGAAGGCATTGTTAGGCATCACACCATACCCCATACTCCATAATAGAATGGTGTGGCTGAACTGATGAGCAGGACCATTATCTCCAGGGCCCGTTGCATGCTGTCTCATGCAAGGATGAGCAAGCGTTTTTGGGCTGAAGCTGCTAGTACTGTTTGTTACTTGATAAATAGGTCACCTTCTATTCCACTAAATAAAAAAAACTCCTATTGAGGTATGGTCTGGTACGCCTGCTGATTATTCACAGATAAAAGTTTTTGGTTGCACTGCTTATGCTCATGTTGACAATGGAAAATTAGAGCCTAGAGCTGTTAAGTGTCTTTTCCTTGGTTATGGTTCAGGAATCAAAGGCTATAAATTATGGAGTCCTGAAACAGGGAAGACTTTTATGAGCAGGAGTGTTGTATTCAATGAATCTGTGATGTTTACTGATAGTTTGCCCTCAGAACATGTTCTAGAAAAAGAGCTGCAGAGTATGCGCATGCAGGTGGAGCATGTTGATGATGATATAGGTATGCAGGTGAAGCCTGTTGATGAGCAGGATGACTATAATAATGATGTTGCTGATGATGATGCTCATGATGATGTTCAGCAAACTCCTATTTTACAGCTAGAGGAGGAATTAACTATTGCTCAACACAAGTCAAAAAGGATAGTTGTACCTCTAAACGTCTTATTGAAGAATGTAATTTGTCTTACTATGCTTTGAGTTGTGCTGAACAGGTGGAGAATGTTCATGAGCCAGCAACCTATAAAGAAGCTGTTCGTTGTGCTGATAGTGAGAATTGGATTTCTGCTATGCATGAGGAGATGTAGTCTCTTGAGAAGAACAGTACATGGGAGGTTGTTCCTTTGCCTAAGAAAAAGAAGACCATAAACTGCAAGTGGATCTTTAAGAGAAAGGAGGGTTTATCTCCAAGCGAGCCTCCAAAGTATAAGGCAATGTTAGTTGCAAAGGCTACAGTCAAATTCCGGGTGTTGACTATAATGATGTGTTCTCTCCAGTGGTAAAACACAGTTCAATTCGTACTTTCTTGAGTATTGTTGCTTCACATGATCTTGAGCTTGAGCAGTTAGATGTGAAGACTGCGTTTTTGCATGGAGAGCTAGAGGAGGACATATACATGGACCAATCGGAAGGGTTCATAGTGCCTAACAAGGAAAAATATGTGTGCAAGTTGAAGCGCTCCTTGTATGGTTTGAAACAGTCCCCTCGTCAATGGAACAAGAGGTTTGATTCATTTATGTTGTCACACATTTTCAAAAGATCTAGATATGATAGTTGTGTTTACATCAAGCATGTTAATGGATCACTTATATATTTGTTGTTATATGTTGATGATATGTTGATTGCTGCCAAGAGCAAGATTGAAATCACTAAGTTAAAGAAGTTGTTAAGTAGTGAGTTTGATATAAAAGATCTTGGTAGTGCTAAGAAAATTCTTGGTATGAAAATTAGTAGAGACAGAAAATCTGGTTTGCTATTTCTTAGTCAACAAAATTATATCAAGAAAGTTCTTCAGCGTTTCAACATGCAAAATGCTAAGGTTGTTAGTACCCCTATTGCACCTCACTTTAAGTTGTCAGCTGCTCAGTGTCCTAGTACAGATGCAGAGATTGAGTACATGTCAAGGGTTCCTTATTCTAGTGCTGTTGGGTCTTTGATGTATGCCATGGTTTGCTCTCATCTAGATTTGTCATATGCTATGAGTCTTGTTAGTAGATATATGTCTAATCCTGGCAAAGAACATTGGAGGGCAGTTCAGTGGATTTTTAGGTACCTCAGAGGCACAGCAGATTCATGTTTGAAGTTTGAAAGAACTGATAAGGGTCTCATTGGTTATGTGGATTCTGATTATGCTGCTGATCTGGACAGACAAAGATCAATTACTGGTTATGTGTTTACTGTTGGAAGTTGTGCTGTGAGTTGGAAGGCTACGTTACAGTCTGTTGTTACTTTGTCTACTACTGAAGCAGAATATATGGCCATTTGTGAAGCGTGCAAAGAATTAATATGGTTGAAAGGTTTGTATGCTAAACTCAGTGGAATTGAATCTTGCATAAGTTTGCACTGTGACAGTCAAAGTGCAATTTATCTCACTAAAGATCAGATGTTCCATGAGAGAACTAAGCACATAGATATCAAGTATCATTTTGTGCGTGATGTGATTGAAGAAGGTAAGCTGAAGGTATGCAAGATTAGTACTCATGATAATCCTGCTGATATGATGACAAAGCCTGTTCCTGTTGCTAAGTTTAAGTTATGCTCAAGCTTAGTTGGTTTAATTAAATAGTCCAAGAGACTATTGTTGGCACCAGTGGTTTTCTATCTTTGTTGTTCAGGATGATGGGTTGATTTATGATACAAGATGAATTTATCTCAAGGTGGAGTTTGTTGGAGTTGTTCCAAATTCACTGCAAGATATAGGCCGGGCTTCTGACGGAGCGAAGCGGAGGCCCGCAGAAGCCGAAGGCTAGGTCGGAGCGTAGCGGAGTCTGAAGCCGGCCCATCAGGCCGCGCCCGTGCTATATATACCCTTGCTAGGGTTTCTTGGAGACTTGATTCTCTTGTAAGCCGGCATAGGCGTGTAACCCAAACTCTTGAGATAGTGAGATTGTTGTTGGCTGGTGCCCATGGTTTTTCCCTTTCGCATTGGAGGGGTTTTCCACGTTAAATCGTGTGTCTCCGCTATGATTGATTTCGTTATACTTCATATTCCATACGTCGTTCGTAACATTAACAACACAGTGCTACAATGTGGATGGATCGATTTCCCCTAGTTGGTGTACGCAAGTCACAGATGGATGATCTTCGTGGCTATATAGCCAGGGCGCTTGTCAAGGGTTTTGCAGTGGTACCCGTGTGGGGGGTAGCTGGTGTTGGGAAATCAGCTTTTGTCAGGAACTTATGCTACAGCATAATGCGTAACAACAGAGGGTACAGATTGTTTACCGGTTGGGTGAATGTATCACATCCATTCAATTTAAGGAACTTGGCTTGGAGCTTACTTTCAGAACTTCAGTCAGATTCTTCTCAGCAAAATGGAATCAGTAATCCCATTCAAGAGTGTCATGAGCTTCTGTAGAAGTATCGCTGCCTTGTCGTTATAGATGGTTTGCAATCCACAGAAGAGTGGGACCAAATACGTCATTCCTTGGTATCTACACATTCTAGAAGCATTATCGTTGTGATTACAACTGAAGCAAGCATAGCCAGACATTGTGCCAATCGAGAAGAGGCCATCTATAATGTCAAAAGTCTAGAAGACGACAAAGCACGTGATCTCTTCAAAAAGGAGGTGTGTTTTCCTGCAAGATACTTCTTTTCCCCTGATGAACTCCAGCAGTTTTTTTTGCATCAAATTAGTTTTTATCTAAACACAGAGCCATTTTAACCAAGTATTAAAAATTGGCTTTAGTACACTACTAAAAAAACATTTTAGCGGTCGTCAGATTTGATTTCTAGAAATGGCTTTCGCAATTGAAATTAATGTTGATGCATTTGCCACCAGCATTGATTATGGTGCTATGAGCTAGACCTAGAGCTCGATGGGAAACGTCTGATGCATGTTACCTCATGAGGCTATGGGATGTCCCGATCTAAGGACCCCAGCTTACCTTTTATATTCCAGGGTAGGGTTATAGGTTAGTTTCCTTTTTTTACTAGAATTTATTTCTTGCTTCTAATTATAATAAGATCTCCCATATCTAGATGCATATATACTAACTAGAATTTTTTCTTGTAGTACTATATCTAGATGCATACTCCCTCCGTATCGGATTTAGAAGTCGTTTTGGACAAGGTTTGAGTAAAACATTGGGAATATAAATCATCAATAACTTTTAAGTTGTTGAGTTTACAAATGTAAAAATTATATGAATAGATTTGTCTTGAAAAATACTTTCATAAAAGTATACATATATCACTTTTTATAAATATTTTTTTATAAAAACAAGAGGTCAAAGTTGTGTTTTGGAGATCGTGTCGCTGTCCTAAACGACTTCTAAGTCCGATTCAGAGGGAGTATATGCTTAACTAGGCTCTTTTCTTGTAGCACATGGCAAGCCATGCCAAATCCTCTTCTTTCTTAATTTCTCGGATTATACCTTCCCTAGTAATACCTATAGGTACATATCACTAATAGGTCAACTCATGAGTTGAGCTACTGTCCATATAATCACTAATAGGAGTCCGTCTGCTAATGGGTTAAAATCCACCCCACACCCAATCCAACCCATACCAAATTAGCTCTCTTCTTCAATCCACCTCACCCAATATTTTTATAATTTGAACCCAATCCATTCCAACCCATAAACTAACTAAACCCACGAGGTTATTATAAAAAATCCATGGATTTACATAAAATGTATATATAAGTTTGCATAAGACATGGGTTTACATTAAATGTCAGACCCCTAGATTTAGAATCTCGTGTTCACATCATAAAATTTTATCAAAATTGTCTAGGATTTGTTGTTAATGATTTAATGCAACAAGCACCTCCTTCATACCAATTAACACTGCTAGATCAATATGTGGGCTCTACGTCAAAGCCAGACCCTAAAAATAAAAGCTCGTGTCACACCTGAAAAGTTTATCATAATTGACTGAAATTTGTTAAATAGGATTCAAAATGTCATGAAGATAATCTGTGCCAGTTTGCACAGCAAGATCTGCATGTGGGCCCCACCTCAGAAGCTAGACCCTCGAAATAAAAGCTTGCATTCGCATCTTCAAATATGATCAAAATTGACTGAAATTTGTTAAATAGGATTCAAATTGTCATGAAGCTAATCTGTGCCGGCTAGCACAGCAAAATATGTATGTGGGCCCCACATCAAAAGCCGGACAGTTGAAATAAAGCTCCTGTTCACACTTTAAATTTTTGGTGAAATTAGTGTTTTAACTTAAACATGTGAGCCCCACATCAATGCAATATGTATTACATACACTCAATGACTCAACTCAGTTCGTGATTACTATAATATTTTGAAAATCCAACATCAACTCATGGGTTCAAGCCATTCACACCCATCCAAAGTGCACCCATAAAAAAGAACCAAATCCCAACCTCATCCAACCCAATTTTTTATTAAACCCACACCAACCTGCTAAGTGAATCAATTCGTTCCCGGCCCATCCAAAGTGCACCCACTTGAGAACCAACCTATTAAACCCATTTCAACCCAACCCATTAGCTGGCCTTCAGCATGTCCTTGTTTGAGATACTATATCATGCTCTACTAGTTTTAACATGACTCTGAGTGCTTCATGTGCATCGGAGCCTGGGTGCTTCGGCTCATCTCCATATGTTTGCGTAGCGGAACTACCAGTAATTTAGGGGCCATTTGGATGCCCTTGAGATTTTGGGGATCAGATAAAAAAAAGGAAGCGGCTAACGCACGCACGGTTGTGCGTTAGTCTTATAGCACGTACAGTCTAAAAATGGAAATAAAAAAGTATACTTTCCATTTAGAGAAAGTAGACGTGCACGTGACTGCATGAGGTAGGCCAGCGCCCCCACGCCCTCTAGAACCTTCCCCTCTTCCTGTTTTCTCTCTTTTTATATTTTAATTTCAGCAAAACAACACAAATGCGTAAAAAACATAATTATACAATTCTCTCCCTGTTTTTCTTTTTCCTTTCCAACATGCACAAAATAGTTTGGTTATTTACATCACCTGATATCAGATCTGTTACTAGAAGCAGATCTGACAAAACTAAGAAAAACAATTCAGTTCTTTCGCATAAGTAAATTCAATTGCTTTGCTTAAGCAAATCAATTTACAAAAAAAAGGTAAAATGTTGTTCTTGTTGCTTGTTGCATAAGCAGACCTTCCTACATGTTTCTACTGCTTACTGTATAGCTATACATCTTAAGTTGTTCTTGTATTAGCTGCTGCACATGGTTACCCCTATTTTGATATCAAAACATGTTCATTTGATGTTTGATTGCCTCACACCTGCAATAAAAAAATAGAAGTTACCAAGATAAGCACATAGATAATAGTGAGAAACTAAACATAAAATGACCTAGCCTCAAATTTCAACTGCACTAACAGAAGATTATGTTACTAAAAATCAATTTAGCTGGTTTGCATCATCTGAAAATCAGCAAGTACTGCAGTTCCTATTACATTAGCAAATCTGACATAACTGATAAGTAATTCAGTTCTTTTGCATAAGCAAATCAGTTGTTTTGCATAATCAATTCAGTTAAGACAATTACTCAACAATTGCAACAAGTCAAAATCTGCTAAACAAATCTATAGTTGTAGCCAATATAACACAAATCTCCTAGTACTTGTTCCAGTGATCAAACTCTAGACCCTGCGAACTATGACTGTGCCTATACCTACATGGGTACAATTTAACATCCCAATGTAAGTCACCATACAAATCGAGCAGCAGGTAATAGGAACGAAAAAGTAAATAACTCACTAGTAAAAAGCAATTTGATATATTTAGTCAGACAAATTATTAATAATTTAGTAGCAAATTTAATATGATTAGTTAAGCAATTTAATATATCCCCCAGCACGTCTCATTGATGAAGTAAAAATGAAAATATATATGCCATTTATTTGTTCAGAATGGATTGTAACAATATAGAGTACCAATGGTTTACTACTTCTATATGTATAACAAATACAACTTATTGGTGCTAGCTTGTACAAAAAAATACAAATTTACTTCATATAAGAATATCAATGTTATTATGATATGAGATTATCTAGTGGTGTTATTAAGCAGGATTCAAGCTAGTTAACTAAACGGTAGCCTGATAGGCTATAATTTAGAGAAAAAATACAACAGAATTGACACAGCTATGTATACTAACTAGGTCACCATGCCAAACCAACATTCAATTTTCGGATCCTATTTTGCTAATTCAACGGGACACTTGACATGACAGGCAAACATCACTCAACAACTGTAGCAAGTCAATCTGCTAAAACAAAATTATACATATGGATCAAAAACAATACATTAGGTATCATTCAGCATATTAATCATGAGGCAAGTCTGCACAAAAAACATTATATCAGTACATCTTCGAATTGCACAAACAGAAGTGGGGCAAATTAGAGGAGCACCGGAAAAAAAAATACTGCACAAACAGAAGTGGGGCAAATTAGAGGAGACACCTTTTGTTTTTTGCATAAAAACATCATATCTTCTAAGCCCTACAGTTGTTGAAGCATATCTAAATTTTAGTTCACCACCATACCCATGAAGAATAATAATCAAGCATGAGTTTTCAAATGATGTATTCTAGTAGAAGCCAATGGCCATTAAGTAAAACCACAGGGAAAAGTACTAAAAACCTAAAACTTAAAAATGCTTAGCTAATATGAATAATTTGCTTGCTGATTTAGTCTAAGTTGCCTACAAATGACACTAAAATTGCCTAACAGGTGATACTTAAATTGCCTACATGACATGATGTAGCAGCCTAGACAGAACACCATACATTTGCTTTAGAAGCAAGGACAAGCCAAGAAATTCTCTGAACTAGTCAAAGTGGATGGAGGGATGCATCATACATGTATGTACCATACAAGAAAGCTCGAGTAGCTTGGATTGCTCAAAGGAACCATACAACAGCAGAAAAGAAGGCAGATTAAAAAATATCTCTAATTAAAACTGCTAAAGCCTAAACAGTAGGAAGGCAGCAAACAATAATGTGGGGCTAAGAAATGAAAGCAACAATGAGTAATATAGGGAAGCAAGAAAGTCAAAATGACTACATGCATACACACAAGAAAAAAAACATCAGAGCATACCTTCAGCTTGACACCAATTTTCTTAGCGTCACTAGAAAAAAATGCATCCGGCTGCCTGCAACAAACATCAAATAGAACTGTACAATGAGTTACATATCATAGAACCATTTTACAAAATTCACAACTGAGAACCACACAAATAGTCGCTGATGTTTGGTCCTACACCTAGTCGCTGACTTCCTGACTCCTACAGACCGAGCAAAAAGAGAGAGAAAGTAGAGAGAGACATTCCTTCATGGCTCCAGAATGCTGAGCAAAAGAGTTTGGGCAGCGACGTAGCGTCCCAAGGGCCTGGAGCAAAATTGCCTTACCAAATTAAAAAAAATTGCTAATAGAAACATGAAAAATTACATGGTACCAAAAGAAGAAATGCTTCTGTACAAACTTACATTACAAAGAACAATAGAAGAAAGTACGAACTAACCGAGGCCACCAGCTAGTCATATATATTAACTAATCGGGGTTGGGGTAAGACAAACTGGAATTGTATACTAAAATTACAAGCTAGAATTGCAATTAAAATTGCAAACTGAAAGCACAAAGTAGCAAACTGAAATTTCAAACTAAAAATGACCGTCCTAGCATGCTGCTGTAGTGAACTGACTAATCATACCCGTCTTCCACCAGCTGTTCCCTAACAGACATGGCTATCATTCAGTAAAAAAAGAAAGAATGCTCGGAGACGGTGGAATTGCAATGACACTAACAAAATGTCGTGCATGTGGTGCCACAATGCACATATTAATGGAGGCAAAAAGAAATATTACAGTTAAATAGAGGCAAAGAACAGCAACAATACACATATTAATGGACCTATACTGAATTGACATCTGCATAGCTCATAGGCAATTTGGGCCTTATTACTAGCCTCTGCTATGCCACAACCTTAACAATCCTCTACCACAATCCCCTAATAATCCCCTAACAATCCTCTACCACAATCCCCATGCGCCAAAAAAAATTCACACCGGATATGGTCATTTCGTCAAACACAAGACATGCAAATTCAAAGCATATGTCCCAGCCCCAATTGTTACTTCATCATTGTTCCGTGGCTACAAGTTCATTATTTAAGCAAATTAATATCACTAGTTAAGCAAATTTAATATGTTTTGTCAGGCAAGTTATCAGTAATCTGATCAAAGATTATAACAAAATAATAAGTCGTTAAACAACCAAACAAATGTCATTATAATTAATAACAGAACTACACTAGTATCCCTGTAGTCTCTCTCTAGAGGTGCATAAAAGCACCTGCAGACTAGCTGCACACCCTAAACATATCCAGTAGTTATAATATTATGATAAGCTATGCGAATTAATAGTTTCCTCGCAGCTCATATGCCTAGAACAAGATCAAGATGAAATCTTCACATATGTGCTTGAAAGAGTGTATTGTAGTTCATTCCCCCCAAATAGTGTGCTATACTGCTGAATGAACACATTTAATAGGACAATGGCACATATCATGAGCATAGAGTTGTTAAAACAAATTATGAATTTACAACAACATTTGTGAGAATTACTGAAAGTCTCTCGTTCAGAAAGAAGATAGGCTCACCTTGATGGACATATGACGAAGTTTGTTTAGCTCCTTCATGCGGTGTATCGCATAGGAACTATGAGCTGGTAGGTTAACTTCAGTAACCTCTTATGATCCTTTATATATATAACATTATCCCAATATGTATTCAGGAAAACATTATCTGCAAAATGCATCAATGGTCACATTTCAAGAAACAACGGCCTCACACAAAGTTATTTATTTTACAAAAAAATAAATAAAGTAACACAACGCTTGCTGATGCTAAAGGTACACAACGAGAGAGATGTACTCCTACTGCCAGACTGCTCTTCATCTAGGCAAATCTGCAAAAAGATGATACTACAGCTTGTACCGGAAGGTTGAGGCAATCAAAAAAAATCTGCAAAAAGATCATGCACCTATACAGCCAAAAGTGCAGTCTAGCAGCAGCTTCCAGAATGTTGTGATGCCATCACATTAAGCTACTACTTATTCATGGAGTTGTGGTTTAAAACTATTTTTGATGCTGCAAATGTGGCAATTCCAACTCACCAAAAGCATCTCTTGACTATCGTTCTAAATCAACAGACAGAAAAGGCACATTCCTGAGAAAAAAATATATCATCAGCCATTCAAACTCCAAAAACTAGCACTATGTTGGCAAACACATCAAAAAGTCACCATTACATCAATTTGATGAAAATCCATCTTGCGAGGGATCCACAAGTGTGTAATTAGTTGTGTCCAAAAACCAGGGACAGCGGTGCGAGGCGCGACAGGGCTGCACTAGTTGCGCAGTCCACCCCCATCCGATTGCTTTCTAGACATCGACAGCAGTGAAACTTCCTGAAAAAACTACCTACATATTTCCAAATTTGCTTGGTTTTGTTCATAACATACAGTATAGGTGCAACACCAGTTTTATTTTGGAAAAAAAGCATGATGACCTGCAATAATGTGACCCCCCACCTCGCATCCCGTGATTGCACAAAATCCAACCCAAAAAACACAGAACATTGCTGAAAAACCTACCGTGCCAAGCACTGCAAAAAGAGAAGAAAAACATAATAATTGGGGAGAGGGGGTTGCAAACTCACCTTGATTCTGCTGAACATAGATCGGCTGCTACTGAACCTTCCTCTGAACCGGATCCACCTCCACAACACGACGCTCACTGCAGCAATGCGGAGAATCCAAAAATCCCCCCACACCCACACAAATCAAACAAAACCCTATGTCAGCCATCCAGCACAACCATTGCAATCTACATGCAGATGAAGGAAAAATCGCAGAAAAAAAACCAAGCATATGCCACGGACCTAGGATTTTAGCAGAGACGAGAAGGGAACAGCTAGGCTGTGAGCGCGTTGGAAAAAGCCAGAGCAGATTGCCCCGTGGGGGGAGTTGAGGGACAGTGCCAGTGCCTTGCACTCTGTCCGTGAGCCCCCTCGCTATGTATCTCAGCAGCGCTGTTGAAATGCGCCGTGGTTGGGGTCGAATCCGCCTTTGATTCCTCATCGAGCCCCTTCTCTGCACAACCCTATGTCAAAATCCATCGAAATCTCGCCGAGAATCAGAAAGGGTGATGGGGGATCCGGTAGGGCGGATGGGAGGAGAGGGAGACGAGATCTAGGAAGACGGAGGGGAGGGGAGGGAGACGAACCTGTCCGAGCGGAATGAACTGCGTTGCGGGTGGGTGGGGATGGGGAGCGGCAGATTCACCTGCATCGGGTCCGTGGCTCCGACAGCATGTCTCCTCGACCCGACGGTGGTGGAGCTCATCACGGCTAGGGTTGTTGTCGCGGCGACTAGCACAACTAGATCTAGCTGCCAGGGGGAAGAGGAGGGGTAGGAGAGAGGGAGGCAGGCAGGGGAGGGGACGGTGCCAGCGGTGGATGGGTGGCCGGCGGGGAGGTGGAGCCTGTCGGGGAGGACCGCGGAGGGGTCGGGTGACTGCATGTAGAGAGAAGGGGAAATGGTGTTGGAGACGATGGGATGGGAATGGAACCGTACTAGACGCGCGGTGAAAGGAGCGTGCGTGCGACTGGACAAAGACATGCACGGCCGGAAACAAGTCTTTACCTAAAAAAAATCTAGAGGTAATCCAAACGGGAGACATAATAGATGAGATACTCAAAATCCAAGGGGCAGATTGTAAGAATCCCAGAATCCTCCAATAGGCAGATAAGGCGGGATACTTCTCTCTGAACGCGAAAAGACTGTTCCTAGAGATATTTGATACAACCCCGACTAGTTCAGTGATTGGCAATCGTAGGGGTGTCCTATATATTGGTCGTTGGTGCCATTCACATGCAGGGGTCTCAACAGGTTTCCTGTTTAGGAGAACTCCAGCTCTGAATTCTGAAAGTATAGAGGACCAGCTTTATTATAGAGCAGCTCTACGGTGGATTTAACCTTCTACTGTGGAGCTGAGAAAATGTATTTGGTTTGTTGTATTTGGTTTGTGCGTAGCTTTAGATCTACAGACTGAGATCTTGGTTGGAATGACCTCTTGTACTCTCATATGTGATATTAAAGTCTTTTAAGGGGTTATACCAAAGATACACGGTAGAAAAGGGCAGAAATCAATAGAATATTCCAAAACAAAATAGTGAAAGAAAACAGCATACGATTAAAAAAAAACGCAGCCCACGATTCGAAAAAGAAAAAGAACACAACACACGCTCCATTGCTGCTTGTCAGAAGATCGAGAGCCTCGGTCGCGTCCGTTTAGTCCAGCTTCCTGCCGTGGCTTCGTGCCACTGGAGGCGTCCCTACCACCGACGCCGACTAGGCTGGACCCGAATCTAGGCCTCCTGATCGCCACCGTCGGTTTCTCGGTGGACGCCAGCAGGGTCGATTCAGACAGCAGCGACGACGGCACGAGGAAGTTCTCCACGACCGCTAGCACGTTGTGCCATGACTTCTTGTCCGGTCGGCTTCGACCGGGGTCATACAGTTGCGTCTACAGCGGTGATGAACTCCACTGGGGAGACAAGCGGACGGGCACAGGGGAGTCGCGGTCGTCCAGCTTTATTAGGAGAAAAGAATCGAACCGATAATAACGATGTAGGGCATGTTTTGATAGAACTCAAGTCTGAAAAAAAAAACAAAACTGGAGTTCAGATCTATAGAAATCATCTGGAGTGGCTCTAACTTGATCTGTGCTTCTATTTTGAAGCTGGACAAATTGTTTGGCTAACAGAGCAGCTCTGGATCTACGAAAGTGAATACTTGATGGGTTTGCCACTTATGCCCTTGGAATTGGTTTGATTACTTTTTTTATGTATAACAAACATGAGAGTATCGTCATGATTTATAAAAAGGACGCGGCTAAATTACGGCCGGCCGTAATTTAAGCCTGTCGCACGGCCTCGCTGTTTTTGGAAACCAACAGCAACTGAGTGCTTCAGTCCAAAAACTTTCCGCATCAGACAACTACTATTATTATTCCCTCCCCTTTGGCACCAACCAACCAACCCGCTGCAAGATTGGCCCCCGTAGACCTCCTAGTCCCTCCCCTCCGTTAATTAGCACAGGCACCCAGCATCTGGTTCCACCGCCGTCACCTCAGAGGAGAAAAAAAAGGCAAATCTTCCTAATTCTGCCCATCACTGGTCTACACAACGGCTACAAGCAACCAAATCTAACTGGCACTAATGCAGAAACAGTAAGGCCATGCATGTATGAGTTGTTTTGCCCCTGCAAATTTACAATCAAGATCCACAATTTTCTGATTGGGTTTTCCCCCACGAAATAAGATCTGAACCCCCCCAAAACACAAAAAGCATCGCACAATATTCTTTGCCCCAGATTCACATCTAACAATTATGAATGCACATGCTGGTTTGCACAAGTGCCAGCTCGATTTTTTATGTTCTTGACTTGTACTACCAAGATGAGTGCAGACTTTGCCTGCTTATTCACTAGATCTGCTTCAACTGCACTGCTGTTAGTGTTCCCCTCCCTGCAGAAACACAGACAAATAAAACAGTGTGATTTAGGATAGAGTATGTGCATAAAAAAGCGTGATTATATGCAGAAAAAAATGCTACCTTGTTTTTTGTTTTGTTGAATGAATATATTTGCCCAATGGGGGTGGAAAAACTACCTAGGATCTTGCATTAATTTGCCTAAGGGATCATGGATTTGAATTCCCCCTGATTTTGATTTCCTGGACGAAGAATGCGGATAAGCATCTCAAGCAAACACTTCCTTTTGTACTCAACTAGGCCCTACAATTTCTACAATTTCTGAGACAAGACTATCTATTGAGGAGTCTACAATTTCTACAATTCCCACCACCCAAGTTGCTCCTAAAATGATCTAGAAAACTACTTTCAGAAGCTCAGTGCCTGTCACTTTTATCAGAGTCTAGGCACCCAGCTGACATGCAAAAGAAAAGCGGATACATGGTAATTTTTACCATGCATTTTGTTTCAATGTTTCAGTTACTTTTGGAAGCCCTGAAATATTCTGCCAGTTTCAGTATTGAATGTTTCACAACAAAATGTGCATTGTGTTAGGCAAAAATAGTGTTAGGCATTAAGCAATAATATTGTTATAAATTAGGCAAAACAGTGTGGCTGATAAAACAATAATAGTGAGACAATCAGAAATGAAGGCCGATAGCTCAGGCATGAGGAGAAATGGGTGCACATAGTTCTAAAATTTAGGCGAGCAAGGTTAGCTGTAAAGGCGAGATCAGCGAGTGCATATGTGGCGCCACTCAGTCGCTTGGAGGAGGACCTGGGCTGGTGACACAGTGCGGAGCACCACACCAGCCGGATCCAAGGTCATGGGGATAGCAAGATGTAAACATTGCATTGAACTGTTTAAAATACATGTGCAATAGAAAGATGTAGCAACTGAAAAAGAAGTACCTAAAAGTGCTAGGGGATGTTCCTGGAGCCTCTATTGGTGATGAGCAGGTAATGTTGTAGTGGATTGCATTTTCTTAGGCAATTTAAGTGTCATCCATTAGGCAACAATGTCTTCCTAAATAGGCAATTTAGCCTATTCTTACTAGTCAAAAAGACCATCACATCGTGATAAACAAGCATGGTTAGACACAGAGCTGTAGGCATGAAAAACTAATGAATACAACCCAAATTCAGTATCCCATGCCTTATCTACACCTAAGGATGTAGATTTGACACTAAAAAATCATACAAAATCTACAGCCATTTACCGTTTAAGGCTAAGTGTTGCCTTCAACCCAATTATAAGATGCTCATATAACTCAAAACAAGTCAAAAGCTCGATTCGGCACCATGGTTTACCTTTGAAGTGACCAGCTCCCACAGAATGACAGCAAAGCTGAAGATGTCTGCCCTGTGATCATACGGCTTATGGTTTATTACATGGTAAGATACGCAACTCTAATAAGCATGGTGCACATATAAAGTATCTCTACTTGCACAGAAAGAACTCCCTTCTAAGACAAGTGCGACAAGTAAAACTAATCTTCCTATGTCTTGTGCGTCTTGACAGATGAAATATAGCAAGGTAAGTTGCATTAAAAAAATACATAGCAAGGTAAAACATAAATGTGTACACGTGCATACAACCATGTTTTTGTGTCTGGTAAGACGAGCTTATTATGAGCACACTAGATGACTCGAATAAATCTACACATCTCAGGTGCCATCCATCTGTAGGTACCAGTTTCAGCAGTCATGTCTCCCTCTTGAGATGGATTCCTTCAGACTCCAAAGTATGCAATCTTCACAACCTATTTTCCAAGACCATCCAATGCTTGACGAACCTTGAATTAGTAATTAGTAAATACAGACTCAAAAACAATACGCATACATAATCAGAGCCCATCAGCAAATTGACTCTGAAACTTGCAGGGTATCATTTCAATGATAACTTTTACAGATATGTATAAACGAACTGCACATGCATGCTTCCCGAGCCCCGGCCACAGTTTTATTATCTACTGAAAGCTACCAAACACCACAAAGTACTCACCATAGTGCCTTCCAAAAAGCAAGTGTTATAGTGGCTTCTTGAATTAGATCACGACCACCAAGTGTTATAGTGGCTAAATTGCCTATTTAAAAGCACATTGTTGCCTAACAAGTGGCACTTAAATTGCCTAACAAAATGACACTTAAACAAGATCATCCCTAATGGTTGTAGTTCTGGTATATAAGCAAGTCAAATTTGAAGCAATTGAGCCTATCAGGAAAAAATTCATGTGAGACATAATCTGCTGCTGCCCCAACTCTCCCTCTCTGCTGCAGATTAGGATTTTGGGTCAGCACGGCTGTCCATTCCCTTTACTGTAGCTTGTAAGGCAATAGGCCATCTAAGTACTATAGTTGGTAGATGTACATCAGCCATGACTCTGTCTGGTAGTAGGCTGATCTAAGCCATGTACTAGTAGTACTAGGAGTAGATGGGGCTGTACTCAGCCATACTCTTGTGTACTTTATAGTTGGTACAAGAGTTGTATATATACCACAAGATATGCAATGGAAAATGCAGTTCAGTTGCCACAAAACTCAGAGCAGTGCTCTGGCCAGAGATAGTGCGTGTGCAGAGTAGTGTGTGCTGAGCTCAGGGTCTTCTTCAACCTCCAGCTGAGTGAGTGAAGGTAGGCTACTTGCTTACCTGAGCTGTGATTGTAGGGGCCAACAGCTCATGCTATCATGAAACTAATATAATAAAGCAATAAAAATGCACCATCATAACAAACTTCCCACCATGTAGACATTGTAGCCTGTGAGTATTTCGGTTATATAATTTCAGCCTATGTAGAAATTACATGCCTGTGGGATAATCTATTGGCTTGAACTGAGCAATTACACTAATTCACAGTACAAACTGCGGTGTCAAAAAACAGTATACTAATCTTAATGGGTAATGGTGAGCAACTCACCTACTTAGAATGCCTCGTTGCTGGCAACAAATCAACACCTCCCCTACTGCCCCTCCCATACCCAAGTAGGTCCAGTTGAAGACTCACCTCAAATCTGCGGTCAACAACAGGGGTGCACTCGTGCCGCGGGACAGGGGCACCACTGCAAGGTATGCGATAGGGGGCTGCGAGGCAGAATGTGGTCAGGGTGAGGTGCAACGCGGCCGTCACCGAGAAACCTGCAAGTGAAACAAAGCAAGTATGCCAATTAAGAGTACGGCTGGACAATCCAGTATTTTCATGTATCCTTAGAAATCAGAAACTCACATAAAACAAATATGGTAATGCTGTAGTGGATTGCATTTTCTTAGGCAATGTAAGTGTCATTCATTAGGCAACAATGTCTTTCTAATATAGGCAATTTATGTATTCTGAAAAAGCAAGTATAGTGTCTGTGTATAGTGTGATCCTATCTTACCCTAACTTTCTATGCACAGAGAAAACCTTAAAATTCTTGGTGATTCAATAGAACTAAGTTTCCAAGCATAGCATCAAAACTGACAGTAACTACATTGACCCTAGGCTTCCCAAAAATACTACAAACATGGATTTGCAATTTATAAATCTGAGAATTTTTTTTCTTATTTCAGTGCATCAAATAAATGAACCAATGTGCCCTAAATGCATATCTGCAAGGGGGGAAAAGAGTGGTCTTCATCTATTGCCTCTTATCCCACTATATCTGGGTACAAACATGACCAAGAATGCCTATTATGGCCAGTTCATTTAAACTGCAGGACCTATCAATTTGTTCCGATGGACTTCAGTTGGTAAATGTTTTCCAAACTCCAACTTAATTTCACTATCTTTCTTACCAATTTATTCTACTGGTCTTCTCAATTGGTAACTGTTTTCCAAATTCTACTTAATTAAGCAAGCTTGCATTCCCATCTCAGTAGTCAGTTCACTAAGCATAAAAGAAAGCAGAACAGAATTAAAATCATTCCACAAACACTCACATAGATGCAGCCTTTATAAAAGATGCTTCCCCCAGAACCACCTCCACCCCTTTCTCATTGCTATCCCCACCATCGACGAGCACCTGTGCCAATCACGACCAGGTCGTCAGCATAACGGTAGAAAAAAAAAGCTGATATTGTTGCCTATCTAAATGATATATTATTGCCTATCCAATGTTATGTTATTGCCGGTGTCAACCCTTATTGTTGTCTATGCAGTGCTATATTGTTGCTTAATAAACATATAAAGGTGTCAACGCAGAATCTCAAATACACCTGCTAACTGCTGAGTCCTCCCGTGTGAACAGTACTCAATGATCTTAATCAACTACTCAACAAAGCAACTGCATGCATCTACAAAGGGAATCACCAAATTACCATTTCGATCATTCAGTCACACACTTAATAAGCACTAGAACATTGTGCCCTCAAATACCAACATACAGATTACAAAGCTACATATACAACAACTACTGAAATCGTTAAAAAGCAAAATTAAAACAAGAATAACTCAATCACAATCAATGAATATTCAAAAAACAAAAAAAATTGAACAGGATCTAGATCTAACATTCTCACCAAACTGTCAATCTATCACTGAGGAAGGATTGGGAGTGGGAGCAGCCGAGCACGAGCAGGCAGGACCAGGCAGCCGGCAGGGGGAAGGGCCAGTGGATGACCGAAAGGGCCTGCCGACATCTCATCTGTTTTATTTGCATATATAACATCATCCCAAATTAGGGGGTGTTTAGATGTAAAATTTTTTGGAATATTGCTACTGTAGCACTTTTGCTTGTACTCCCTCCGTCCCGTTGATTATGCAACTATAGGAAACGTGCCGTTCAAACTGTGTCAACTTTGACCAAATTTATAGCAAAAAGTATTAACATTCATGTCTCGAAATAAATTTATTATGAAAATATATTTCATAATCAAACTAACGGTACTTATTTTGTCTCATAAGAGTTAGTATTTTTTTATGTAATTTTAATCAAAATTTGCGATGGCTGACTTCTCGGGATGTGAGAATTGCATATTCATTGGGACGGAGGGAGTATTTAACAATTAGTTTCCAATCATGGACTAATTAGGCTCAAAAGATTCATCTCGTGATTTACAACCAAACTGTGTAATTTGTTATTTCTTTTACCTACATTAAGTGCTCCATGCATGTGTCTAAAGATTGATGTGATGGAGAGAGAGCGTAAAAATTTGGAATTTGGAATGGAAGTAAACAAGGCCTTAATTAGTCCACCGGTAAGAATCACGACAAATTAAGACAAAAGAACATCCAGTAAATAAGAGAGGCGAACGGCATATTCAGCAGCACAGCTTGGTTACTCTTCTGAGTTCTGAGACAGCAAAGAAAATGCATGCAAAAGGCCAGAGCAGAAAACAAACGATGAGATAAAGGAATATGCTACTCCTAGATTTTGGTAACATTTTTGTTAATGGGTTGTCACAACTACATTTGATACAAAATCGAACCGGAAGTCCCAAATTCGTTCTCTTGATGTTTCAGCCGAGCCAACTAACAAAAGAGAAGAAGGGGAAAAAGAAGAAGAAAAGGTAACAAAACATATTCCCCCTTAATCTGCAGAATACTGCTTTGCGTGCTGGCTCTGAACTCTGAAGACAGCAACATAACGGGAAAGCCCCCTCCCAAAAGCACGCATGAATCGAGCAGAGCAGCTCCCGGAGATTTTTGAGGAAAAAACTCGCAACCGCACATCGCAATCCAAGGTAGTACCGAAGATCCTTGTGGGTACGCGCAGTCAAAGAAGTGGCTTCTTGCCAACCGAATCAAGCAAGTAAAGGACAGCAGCAGAAGCAGGAAGACGGCAAGTGGATTTGAGAAGAAAACAGCTGGAGGCAGTACCTGGAAGCAGTGGCCGCAACCGAGCCCACCACGGTGCTGCCTCGGCCTGCCGGCGGCAAGGAAGCCCCCATTGATCTCGGCGGCCATGGCGCCGTACCCGCACGCCCCGCTGCTACCTGGTTATTATCCATATCCAACAATTAACCCGACGGACCAATCAAGAGCTAGCCGCGGTAAGAGGAAGAAAAGCGCGACTGAAATCCGGTATTGTTGTGGCTGTAGGTTGTTGCCGGATCGATCTGTGCCAGCAGGCACTCATGCGTCAGCGCTTACCGTAACGAGGGAACGAGGAGAGCGAGGCCGAGTAGGCCGCCTTCCCCTGTTGCACGCATCGCTCGCTGCCGGTGGACGCGGTGGAGGCCAGGAGCAGCAGCACAGGAGAATGTGACTTGCTTCTTCTGCCTAGCACATGCCACGGCTACCTAGATGTCACACTCCAATTAAAGGATAATATAGAGTGCATACATCTTATGTGCGTCCCAGGAATAGTCGCACACATAAGCCGACAAATTAACAGAAGTATCATCACTGTGTACATACATCACAATATTACATCACGTAGTTCTTAACATAACAAGCGGAAAAGTAAATAACAACTCTCAAACGAAGTCTCTGCTCCACACGGAGGGCCGACTGGTTGACCCAAACCTAGTAATCTTCAGGAAAATCCTCGTAGAAACTGTCATCTGTTACCCATCCGGGATTTTTATCCAAAAACAAAATAAAAACAAGTGTGAGTACACTCATACTCCGCAAGTATAGTATGAGGATTCATGAAGCTCAAAAAGGATAGACACGGTTGACTGCAGTTAGCACTTTTAGTAGATCAACATTTTATTATTAATTAATATCAAGTTATGCTTAAGCTCTCATTTAACCCACATGATCACCTACTAGAATTAAGGAGAGAAATTGATCATCATTATAATCTCATCATCATCGTCATAAGTCATCCACATGTCAAGTAACCATTTATTCTGTGAGTTTTACGGGCCGCTCGTGACCGTGAGCACGCCTGTTATAACAGTTTTAACACTCTGCAGAGGTTGTGTATCTTTACCTGTGAGTCGTGTTACCCATATGCCCGGGGTCTGTCAACCCCCTAACACTCCCAAGGTCAGCAGGCAGGGTACACTATGAAGCCTTCCATAGGCCTCTTCTAACAAGTTAGGACCGCGAGGTTTCCTCGGCAGGCAGATATAGAGAACCCCTTTCGATGGCACAATTTTCGCAGGTTGTACACATCAGAACAGAGGCAGTTCTATACCCAAAGTGGCAAGCCCCTCTTGCGCCCTTTCGGGTAACCTCTAACAAGCTAGAAAAATCATATTTCTGAACTAAAGTCAGAGCCATATAACTCTCATGGTTGCACTCTATGTCCCAGCTTTTGCCCTACAGATAAGTCCTTACGGAGGGTTTAGGGCAACATGATCAACATCATTTGCACCTTCACCCTATAGTTCGACTGTTACCATCATGTTTATCCATTGGTTCCATTAGTTATAGTGTAGATCATGTTTAGTTAGAGCACTAGCATTCTACCCATGTGCAATAAAACCCATAGGGATCAAGGTACAAGTCATCAAAGACTAGGATGTCCTTATAGTTGAGCAATATTAGACACATGCATAATGAGTAGATTATATAATGAATAGGACATCAAGGTAGGCCCATGCTATACTTGCCTTGGTTCATGAACTGTTGCTGGTCCTGCTGCTCCTCGTACGTGTTCGGGTTCTCGAAGTACTCCTCACCGTCTGAACTCGAACGACACGAAGTACAACACACATTCCAGAACAGACATACAAGCAAAACATGACTACGATTAGAACAGTACACCAACAATAAATAAAACTGTATAAAATGTTTACCAAAATCATCTACGTCTAGCTACGATCACAACGACGCGAAGTGCACGAAAAATGGAGCTACAACGCAAAAGTTACGAGCTATTTAAGGTCCCAAAAGCTAGCTATTAAACTAGACTTAATCGAGAAATTCAAAAGCTCCTAACAGGTCTAACAGTAGCACTAATTCGTAGATCATGAAATTACGAAACTAACGCAAGTTGAACGGGTCGTATCGGAGCTAAAACGATGATTTTATAAGCGTTTTACTGCAGTGACAAATCTGTAATTAATCTGAAAACGTATTTTCCATTTAACCGAAGAACTACGTTTTCAAAATGGGAATGCGAATTTCGCGAGTACGCCAAGGACGGCGGGTTCAATTAGATGAAAACTGAAAGTCTCTTAAGCAAAATTGGACCCCGAAGGGGTATTGGCGATCCAGGGCCGTCTGATCAGAGACGAACGGCGAGGATTAGAGGGAGGGGGAAGAAAGAGGGTGCGGCCGCTGGAGGGGAGGAAGGACGCGGCGGCACGCCATGGACGGCGGTGAAGAGCTCGCCGGCGCTGCATGAACGGGCGCTACGGTGCCTCATTTTCAAAAAGAAAGGCACCGTAGTGAAGAGGAGGCGATGGCGACCGCATCCATGCCGTTTGCGCGGCCGAGGACGGCACGACGCGGCACCCGCCATGGCCGGCCGCGGAGGGGCTCACCGGAGCTCGCGGAAACGGACCTAGAGACCACCATCCGACACGGGAGGTGGATGGGGAGAAAGAAGGGAGCGGGGCGAAGCTCACCGAGCGGTAAAACGAAGACGAGGGCGGCTCGGAGACGACGGCGACGTGGAGGAGCGGACGGCGCTCCGGTGGGTCGCCGCTGCGGCTCTTCGGGTGCTCAAGCGAGTGGGAGCGGTGAAAAACTGGAGAAGGGGAAAGGCGTGGACGGGGTCACGCCTTCCTTTAAAGGCCCTGAGGCGCGGGGGAGGCTCCCACGACGCGCGGAGGTGGGTGTGGGCGGTGGTTGCCAAGACCGAGCAAGGCGCGGGGGAGGGGTTAGGGGAGGAACTGATGGGCGGGCCCGGCGTGTCGGTGGCACAGGAGGGAGAGCGGGGCGTGGCAGGGGCAGTTGCTGCCTCCGACTGAGCCGGCCCAGCAAGGGAAGGAGGGGAGAGGGGGGAGGCGAGCGGGACAAGGAAAACGGGCCAACGGGCCAAATTAGAAGGAGGTAAAGGAAGTGAATAAAATTCACTTTTCATTTTCTAAATTGATTTTCCAAATCCAATTTTAAAAGATTTTTAAATCGAATAAAACCAGACATCACATAAAATATAATACAGCAGCATGAGTGCATAAACAAGTTGCTAACCTTATGATTGATTTTATTTTCATGAAAATTAATTATTTCCTACATTTGAATGCACACTTAAATACACAAATAAATCATATTTAACTATTTTGAAATTATGAACAATTTAGGGTGTTACACTAGATTAGCTCACTCTACTAGCTAATTTAACCGGCGATATATAGCGGAGCGTGGAGAGGCAGAGGCGGAGCCAGGCGGCCAAAGACGAGGCGGAGTACGTGAAGGCGCGCCGGCAGCAAGTCCTCGTAGGCGCCATGGCCGGGGCCAGATCCGTCGGATCCGCCATGGCTGGGGCCTGATCTGCCATGGCCGGGGTTGGATCCGCCGGATCCGCAATGGCCGGCGCGGGGAGGCAGTGGGGAGCGGGCACGGGGAGGCGGTGGGTGCGCGGGCTCGCCGGAGGAGGTCGCCATCGGGGAGAGAGCGCGACGGGAGGGAGCTGGCTTGCTGAACGCTGCGCGTCGGATTGGTGCGTGCGTGCGATGGGACAATGGCACGGCCAGCCTGAAAGAAGTCATTACCTTATAAAAAAGTAATGTTGTATTTTTGGAGTGCCAAATGCAATATATCAACACTAATTTTAATGAGCATTAAAAAAATGATGCATGAGATAGATAATCAAATTAACGACATGTTCAAATGGGCGTTAAAATTAACGACATGTCCAAATGATCATAAAAAATGAGCACAAAAAATGATGCTAACAACTCAGCCTTCACTTTCCATACATCACACTGTACTTCCTCCTAAGACAATTGAGCCTCTGATTGATGGGGATGGTCATCGACATTTCCCTATGATCTTTCTTGACAAATAACCCTTGTTATACCCAGCACCAAAGGCAACGACTTGTTTCAATACTTGCTCAATGGTGATCCCACCTTGCCTACTAGATACGAAAGAGGAAGCACTCTCTCTTGAGGTGCTTCATGATTTTGTAGATCTGAGAGCTAGATCCAAGTTTTTGGTGGGTCTGAAGTTAATGGAGCTAGAGTGTCTGGCTAGAAAAAGTTAAAGTGAAACTATTTTTTAATAATTTAGAGTTGTTTGGAGCTCTACCGAAAACCCCACAGTATCAATATCGTTGCTAAGTTAGCATATTGCTGATGTGTCAAGTAAACTAGTGAAGAGAGATAAAGAATGAGAAAATGTTTGGGTTCATGGTTCAGAGAGCAAAGAAACCAGCGGTTCTGAGTCGAACATTACCATCTTTGGTCATTTTTAGAAAATCCTTATAATTTCAAAATATATAAATTATATTATAAAAGTATTTCTCAAAGTAAATCTAAAAGTATAAATTTTATGTCATGAATTTATATATTTTTTGAAATAAATGGTTCAACACACATTTTTAACTTACAACAAATCCAATACCACCTAAAAACAAAGGGAGTAGGAAGGATGTCAGTTTCCATCCGTGGAGCCCATAGTCACTAAACCAAAACACTGCACTGGTGTCTGTGCTGCATTGCCCCTCGCGATGCAGCAACTCACCGCACCGGCCGGATCTGACTCGCCTGACGCCTCGGCTATGGATATCACTTATATCGTATTTGTTTTCATATTTATGTCCGGATTCGGATTCGAATACGGATAGTATAAAAAATACCGGATATGATACGATTGGATATCGACATCATAAATATGTGATTTAAATATTCGGATACGAATACGGTATCGGATGTTAAATATCCGGACTCGGATATGGACGGATTAAAATCCCTCTAAACGGATTCGGTCTCGAATACGGTCAGAAAATATCCGTACTGTTTTCATCCCTAGCCACCACCGTAGACGAAGCACGCGAGCGCTCGTGCCGCATGTCGTCGTCACCAAGAAGAGGAGAAGAGGGAGAGAGGGGAAGGGGGCACCACCGCTCACGCCATCCTTGGATCCCCTGCACATGCCAACCAGCATCCGCCCGCTGCATGCTCGTTGGCATCAAAGTCCATCCCTTGCCATCCCAGGCCCGCCCCTACACCTGCCAGTCTCCTCGTGCCGCATGATAGCCGCACTCTCTCGCTAGCCTCCATGCCTGCCGCTCACCGTGCTATGTCACCCCGGGCTCGCTGGACTTTCCTCACCGCGCACGAGCGATGCTCTCGCCACTTCGCCAGCCTCCGTGCATGCTGCCACTTGATGGTCTCTAGGGCTTAGGCTCGTTCGCCGCTCCTCCCGTGCCGCTCGCCATGGATCTAGGAGAAGAGAACCAGCCACCTTGGACACTATTATTCGAGAGAAGTGAAATGGGTACACGAAAGAGAGAATATTAGGAATAGACAAAACGAGGGAATGGGTAGATTGATTTTATTAAGTGCCCATATACCAAATGATACATTGGAAGTTATATTCTGTTGAGGTAGTTTCTTGCAAATATGTAGTACTAAGGAATAATGACAGAGCACCTGATGTAATTGTATTGATTTATAGGTAAGGAGCTGTTTTTCTTAGTTTACAAACTGCAGATTGCGTGTAATAACTAAATTATAAGAGCTTCTCCAAGAGTTTCCAAAACTCACTCCCATTCTAGATTTTTTTTTTGACAAGATTGAAAAAAAACCTCTCTCCAATAACTCTCTATCCTCGCGCGGATATATACTCACGCATATCCATTGCGCCAATCTAGGTGTGAAAAGACGTGGGAAAAAAAGAAGTAGGACATGTTCTTGATACAAATGTACAAGAGAGAAATAAAGTATAAAATGTGATTATGTTGATTTAGATATATTCAGGATTTCTGATGTAAAATTACATTCTACCTTTTAGGGGCGAGATTTTATAAACTGTTAGTTCGAGGAAACCAAAAAATATGCTCTCAATTGTTTTTAGTCACTAGGAAAACTCATTAATTTAACAAGTAGTTTTTTAGAAACTATCAGAGTTGCTCTAACAATGGCCAAGTTAATAGAAACTAAAACAAGCATGTTCTGTGTTATGGTGTTTTCGTTAATAGTTAGAGCATCTCCAAGAGTCTTTCTAAAATTTACTCTCTAAATCAGTGTTTGGAGAGCCATTTGAGTAAATATCGTTTTCTATACCTTTATACCCTCCAATAGTTTTTCTATATCTTGTGCACACTCTAAAGAACGTCTTCAGTCCGCTAGCGAGAAATACGGAATAGAGAACCTAGGAGATCCAATTGGGTATTTTTTTCAGCAAAATCTCTATTCTAATAAATTAGAAAGGATATAAAGAGCCTCATGGAGATGCTCTTATAGGCTGTGTCTATACTTGCTATGCATATGCTATGAGTAATGTTGGAGAACTGTATTAATTTGATGTACTCCATCCATCCTAAAATATAAGAGATCCAAATTTGTTATTAATAAAGGACGCGGCTATTGCACGCAGGTGCATGCGTTAGCCTTACAGCATGCACACTCCAAAAATAGAAAATAAAAAGTACACTTTCCATCCTAGGAAAGTAGCCGTCCGTGCGCGCGCGCGAAGTGCTACTGAGGCAGGCCAGCGCTCGCTTCGAACCTTCCCCTCTCCCCTATTTCTCCCCTATTTGCATTTCCCTTCCAGCAAACAACACATGGCGTAAAAAAATAGCAGAGTTACACAAACGGTCACAAAAAAATAGAACCAACCAGATCTGATACTATAAACATTTCAATTTCTTTTGCATCACCTGATAAGCACATTTGATCCTAAATGTAAGCAATTCAGTTCTTTTGCATAAACAATTCAGTTGTTTTGCATAAACAATTAAATAGTACTACAGTTCCTACTGCATAGCAGATCTCATACTAAATGATAAAAGCAGATTTGATCCTAACTTGGACATGTTAATGACTACTGCACATCTTACTACCAGATGTTGTTCTTACTAGTACATGGATATATGTTTTATGCACCACTCCTATATATATACATGTTGCTATATTAAAACTTTCTTTTGTTAAATGTTGCACATAGTTACTGCACATGGTTACTCCTATGGATGTAATAACATGCTCATTTTAATGCTTGATGGTCTCACACCTGCAATTTTATAGAAGCACAAGATAAGCACATAGATGATAGTGAGAACTGAGGAAAAATATTTAAATCAACTGAGTTGAGGACGACAAAGCCTAAAAATTTCAACTTTCTTCAAAAAGTTCTTCTCTGGTGAGGTCATAGGCACATTTTTAGTGTTGACACACATAATTGCTACAATGATGCTAATAACTTGCCTGACTAATGGTATTAATTTGCTTACTAGAGTACTAATAAATTGCCTGACTAATAACTCAATTGTTTCGCATGTTCAGGATAATAAAGAAGTAGTGTCCTACTTGTGCTGCAGATTTTCTATCTCCAAGCATTTGGAGCACAGGGGACATCACCTATGTTGGGTTGGTTATTATCGATGCATGTCACTAAGAAAAAATAATGTATGACGATCTCTAAATACATGTGAAGATATGAACTTACCATATGATGATGGTCTAGATGGTTATATTTAGACCAAAATACACGTGAGATCTCTGTCCTAGCTAGGTCGCCCTCCTGGATGAAAGTCTGCAAAAAAAAAACAACAGCAAAACTGCGTTAACAAAAATTAAGAAAATTGCTAGTGAAAACATGAAAAATTACTTGATACTGAAAAAAGAATTGCTTATGTATAGATTTACAGTACAAAAATAACAGAGGCTGCCAGTTGCTAGCTAGCAAAAACATTAGAGGCTGCCAACTAAACTGTAACATTGGCATGGCAGCGCAAAGCAAACAGCAACAAAAGGAGAGACAGATTAAAAATTAACTCCAATTAAAGCTGCTAAAGTCTGAACAGTGGGAGGGCAGCAACGAGTGTATTGGGCATGGGCCTCTGAATTAGTGGGGAGCTAGGGACATGGGGCCTCTAAAAATATGTTCTGGATGAAAGTGTCAATGTTGACAGCCGGCGACTAACAACCTCAATTGGTGATAAGCAGGTTACTGCTGGGTAATGAAGTAGTGGATTACATTTCCTTAGGCAGTTTAAGTATCATTCGTTAGGCAATGTCTTCCTAAATTGGCAATTTATGTATTTCAAAAAGAAAGTATAGTGTCTATGTATTCTAAATTGGCAGTTTAAGGGATGGACCCGGCCGGTATAACAATTGCAGCAGCAACAGGGCGTCAGGCCAGCCTGGTAAAGTGTTGAAGGTGTTGAATTAGATTTGTAGAGCTATATGTCAGGGCTGAAAGGCAAACAAATCAAACACCAATGCCACTGAGTCATCGATTTTGCATACATAACTTCAGATCCTAGACTCCTACCAGGCCCTCCTGCCCTGGACAGACATATGAAAACAGATGTCACTATATTGTGATCAGTTGGAGAAGCACAGATTCAACGCGCCAATATTGTGATAAACTCCAGGCAAACCATTGCAAAACTGAGATAAAAAAACAAATTACTCAAAACAAACTGAAAAATGTTCCCCATTATTCCAGTCGTAATAAGTTGTCAGGTTCATCGAAAATTCCTAATTCTGCAATCAAGTTGCTACTATCCTGCAAAATAATATGTATCGATAGATGGCATTGGCATTCATCTATAGTTTGATTACTTCATGAGCAAATGTTCCAGAAAAATTATACATGAACCAGCTATCATCTCACGAAATAGTAAGGTTTCATAATGGATTATCAGGTCCAGGATGGACACCCTGACGCTGTAACACTATACATCTAAATAACGCTTAGTTTCAGCCCTTTGAAACACATCAATTAAAGAAAATAAACCACGTCTAGGATCAGGGTCATGCATCTTGTTCCTAGTGCTAAATTGAAAAACAAGGCAGTGAAGATCTAAATATCCTGATCAGCTGTGCTACACAGCGCTGTGGTTGCGCCTAGTAGCACATCAAAAAATCTAACTGAAGCTGGAGATAGTGGTTGCTGGGTGTAACACCCCAGGTGTTTTCCTTGTATTTTAGCATCATTTGAGCATGGTCATAGCATGGCATTACCATAAGCATCATCATTTCATGTGCATCCTTGCTTGAAACATGACCTTGCAACATTGCAACATATGTATGTTATGGGTGGTAGTGATAATATCTTGTATATGGACCATGCTAGAACATGTGTTAGTTTTGTTATGCTTGAAAACATGTGAAACATGCTCCTAAAACATATGCAACATTAGGTTTCAATAATTATATTAGTGATGTTTCATTAGTTATAGCAATAGTGTTTCAATGCCTACTTGAGTAACTCTTATGCATAGGTGATGCTAATGTGTGTTTAAGGCCTTGGTAATGTGTGTATCTTGTTAGTGGTGTAAAATGACCTAGGGTTTATGTTTATGCCATGCCCTAATTCCATGTTGACTCATGCTTTGACTAGTTGACCTATAGGACCTTCCTTGTTTGACTTAACACAAAGTATAGCCTAGAGTTTTTGCATGGCTGTGCCACCTTAACAAAGTTCGTGCCAAATTTCATGAGGAACAAAAGTTGTTCAGTGGTCAACTCATGAAAATGCTTGGAACATGCCCTAACATGGCCCACAAGTCAGGTGTAGGGGCTGTTTTTCAGCACTGAAAAATCAGGTAAGTCTGGAATGGATTTCAGTTTCATGTAACCATCTTTGGGAGCTTGTAGTTTGAAAACCAGACCAAACCAGCTCTAACCCATATTGACACTTTTGTAGCACTCACTTAGATCTACAAGATTGTCAATAGCACCATCACCTAATTCTCACTGGTTTAGAAAATATAGAGCAGGGAAAAATTGGGTTCAGTCGGGGTTTCACTGAAAGTCAGTTTCAGTTTTCTTGTGACCCACTTTGGAGAGTCATAACTCACTAACTAAGCCAAATCAGTTCAAGATTCAATTGAAAATGTTGTCATACGACTGTAGCTCTACAAGTTTTCTAAATGCACCTTTCGCTAATTCGGGCTCGTTTAGGAGATATTCAATGTCCAATTCGGGCTGTCAGACGCCAATGGCAAGCCTGATGGCCATCTCGGCCTGGGCTGGTGGCCGACAGTGCCAGGTCGCGCTCGCCACTTGGCAAGCCGTCCGCCGGCGCGTGTCCACTGGTCGGGCCGAGTGCCTTGCCTAGACGCCATGGCACCCCTCCTGCTGCTCCCTCCCTCCATTTCCCTCCCTCGCCCTTGCCGCGCTCGCCAAGGCAGAGCACCGAGGCGCCACCACCACCGCCGCAAGCTCGCTGAGCTCGTGAGCCACTGTGGCTGTGCCTCTGACCTATCCCAACCGCACAAAGCCCCGCCTTAACCCCCTCTAACTCGCCATCCCCTCCGTGGAGCCATCCGAACACTGGTAAGGCCGCACTGCTCAGTTCTCCGCCGCGGTGACCTCGCCGGAGCTCCTCCGCGCGTGCGCTCGCCGTGGTCCCACCTCTCCATAGCACCTCTGTGCGTGTGCTTGCACGCACCGAAGTCGCCTGGACACCGTGTAGCTGGAGAGCCCCTCACCGGTGACCGGCACGCCCTCTACCAGCCAGCACACCGCCGCTAGTTGGCCGTCGCCGCCATTAACTCCGGCGAGCTCACTCCAGTGAGCTAGCGCCCCGACCACGTACACCACTAAGTGCGGGATGTGATGGAGGTCACGTTGGTGTGGTTGGTTTCCCCGGTGACCTCACCGCCGGCGCGAAATCCGCCGTCGTCCTCCCTCCCCTGCTTCTGTCCCCATGACGGGAGGGACCCGCGTGTCGGCGCCCCCCCTCCCCTATCTTGGCTCGGTTGAGCCAGCGAGCTGGGCCGAGCAGCGAGTTGTGCCGAGCCGCGAGCTGGGCTGAGCCGCGTGCGAGGCCGAGCGGTTAAGCCGGGCCGGCCCAGTTAGGTTTAGGAAGTGGTTTTTGTTTTTATTTATTTCACAGAATTGATGCTAGATTCAAAAATTCATATCTCATGATTGGTAGCTTCAAATGATGTGGTTCAAGTCGTGTTGTGCTCTATATGAGGTCTAGTTTATTTAGAAAATATAATAAGGGTATGCTGGTTAATAATTTCTGAGTTTGTAATTAATCTTGTGATGCACTTTATTTAAGCATGTGTTTTAGTAATTTTGTATCTCTCTGTGTATTAATTCCATTGGCATGAAATTTTTGTGAGATGCTGGTCATGGTTTAATGATGCTCTAGTTAAATTTTTAGCCTTGTTGGAGGTCATTTGCTCCAATTATGAAATTCCTTTGTTATAGGTTTTATTAGTACTTATCTTTTTGTTATTTTGATATCTCCTAATCTACTTGTCAAATTGAGGTGAAATTTTTATGGTAGACTCTTGTTAGCATGTAATTGCCTCTGTAATTTTATTAGAATTTTCTAGTTATATTTTATATGTGATACCGTTTATGCTTATGTACTCTAAATAAATAGAAAAGAGGGATTAGATAAATGCTTATGCTAGTGCCATGACTTGATTTGGTGTTACTTAAACATAATCTAACTGTTAGTAAAGTTGGGTAAGTCATTTGTGATGTTCCCAACATCACTTAATATTTAATTGTACCAATCTATCTTTTCTGGACAGATTTGGTGGTTAAGTAAATTAGGCTATGTTAATGAGGTTTTCATGCTTGGTGATCTATAGCAAAGTTGTTGAGGATTTCGTGAACTAGTTGCTGGTAAATTTTGGTAGCATTTGGACTTATAGTTTAGAAATGGCAGCTGTCCCAAGCTGGGTTCAGTTTTGGAAGTGCTCTCTGTCTTCTAGAATAGATTCTGTACATGTGCTATTTTAGCTTGGTAAATGATGAAATCATGCTTAGATGTTTATAAATGAAATATAGACAATTTCATAAGCTTTCCAGAATTTCCTCTTGCAAGTCATTTGGATTTGTAGAACTCCAGTTATGAATGTTCTTAGCTACTGCTGATAACTTGTTGGAAATGTCAAATTGCTGGAATCTTGTTATGTGGGTGTTTAGTCTTAACCTTGTGGCACTTAGTGGTTTCTTAGAGATGTTCAAACATGTTAATACCAGAGAGGAAATTTGCAACTAAGCTTGAAGTGATTTGAGTAGAGCACCACATGACTTGGTTTTGTGCTCATGTTGTTGCAATGTCATTGCATTCATCTTCACATCATTCATACATGTTCATAAATCATCATGTCATCCTTGGTGCATACATGAAATTCATTGGGTGCATATATATGCAATAGGTGTGCCAAGAATCGTGTCTCGAGCGAAGTCTCGCTGGGCGTGGAACCCGAAGTTGGAGTCCGTTCAAGAACCGGAGGTCCAGTCCGCCGAAGCCGGAAAAGACGTGGGAATCGTTCTTGAAGCCGAACCTTGATCTCTCTTCTTTCGGTTAAGGCAAGCCCCGGAGCATTATAAGCCTCCTACTTTCAAAGCAATTATCTTTATATACATGTTATATGTATTGTTGCATTATATGATAGGAGTTGGTTGGAAACCCTTGCTGCATTGATAACACTCCTTGTCCAGCGATTCGAACCTTGAATCCTATGTAGACAGGATCGTATCTATGCTTAGCCCTGCTAGATTAGACCGGTAGAAGTCGGGTGATTTCCTGTCACCTGCGAGATATAGGGACTTATCAGGTCACGGTTGGCTATGTTTGCTATCGTGGAAATGAACCATGTGTTAATGAAATAAAATGAGACCGGACGGGATGACGATAGTGAAGCAGCAAGGCATGGAGGTCTTAGGTGTGGATCTATCCCCGTCTGTGTCGATTAAGGACCGAGACCTGGAGCCTTCTATGTCATTTTGAACGCATGCCTGACATTTAGTTGGCCGGCCTGAGGTTGCCGACCGCGAAGCCTAGTAGCTCAACTCAGGCTGCGAAGTCGAAAAGTGAAAGTCACCTCGGAAGGGAGCCAGAGGGTCCAAGGGCAGGTGAGTTAAAAGTCCTGAGCATCCTGGCCACTGGTATCCCCGAGAACGCGGCGCTGTTCGGGCCCACCCTGAGTTGTACCAAAGGTTATCTACGGCTGTCTTTAGCGGGGTTTGCCGGGTGAGTGTCAGGAATACCCCATCAGCTGAGTTGGAATCGATTCGAGTCGTCATCTCTCCCGGATAGTGAGAAACTTGACTGGTTATCTCCAGCGTAGATTCACTAATTATTAATGATGGTTCGGAATTGATGATAATGATGATGATGACCTTATTATACCTGCTATGGTTAATATTGTTTGATCCTAATAAAGTGAGTGCTTTAGTATAGGTGCTAATCTAGACGATAGGTTAATGATTATTAATTTGATACTTAAGCATATAATGATTACTTATCTGTATTAAGCTTTTCCGCAAATAAGTCAAGCTAGCCCACTTTATAAAGCCTTATATACTCCTTGGTGTCATCTTTGTTTCTGGTTTTTGGCGGGTAAGTCTAGCTGAGTACCTTCTCATACTCAGGGTTTATTCCCACCTGTTGCAAGTAGCAGATTCGTACTTGTTGCTGCAAGTATTGTCTTCGCCTTGTGGGCGTGAAGACTAGACCAGTTGGGCATGGTCTCTGTAGTATCTCTTCTGTTATGCTTTTGTAGGATGTGACTATGTACTGGCAGTATTTGACTTCAAATGGTTTCAAAAATTATGTTGCTTCCGCTAATCTTTACTTTGGTTTTGTAATAAAATTATTCATACTCTGATATATGAGATTACTTTTGAACTATTGTAACAAGTGTTGTGTTATGTTGAATCACTACGATCTTGGTTGCTCTTGGTTTGGTTTGAAATTCCTCGTGATTTCGTGGACTACCGGAGTTATATGGGCTCAAGTTTGAGAATTTGATCGCTTCGGCGATTATTTTTGGACTTATGCTCTTATAATTTGGACGGTTCCGTGACACTGGGCTAGGGGCAAATCTACAGTTGTATGTTGCAGAAGCGCTCATGCACAACGCTCAGCTAATGGCGAAGGCAAGCGGTCACAGCGGGAGCAGATCTCCTTGGCGATTTCTGCATGCTGCTCACCACCGCCTCTTGCCTTGGCCACTTCCTGGCCAGCACCCGCCACCCACTGCACGGGCACGAGCTCGTCGAGATCCACCTCGACTCCATTCCCACCCTCGGATCCGGAGGCAGCAGACGGTCGCACGGGGCACGGAGGCGGTCGCGCCTTCGCATTCGCATGGAAGGGCAGACGCGGCGTAGTCAGGCAGGATGGACGGGGTTGCACCGTAGGGGTCGCGACGAGGCGAGATGAACGGAGGCGCAGATCTGAGGCACAGATAGCAAAAATAAGACACATTAGGGTTGGGGAGCTCAGTTTCGCGCAGCAGGAAGGGGAAAGGAAGGCACGGGCGAACGAACCTGGTGGGTGCTCGTCGCCGGCAAGCGTCCAAGGGCCCGGCGAAGCCCCTCGGTACCTGCAGTCGAAGACGAGGTGGAGTACCTGGAGGCGCCATGCCCGGGGCCAAATCCACCATGGCTGGGGCCCGATCTGCCATGGACGGGGTTGGAGCCGCCGGATCCGCCGTGGCCAGGGTTGGAACCGGTGGATCCGCCATGGCCGGCGGGGGGAGGCGTGGGGAGTGGGCACTAGGAGGCGGTGGGCGCGCGGGCTCACCGGAGGGGGTCGCTGTCGGGGAGAGAGCACGACGGGAAGGTGCTCGCCGGGGCCGCGGGCGAGAGAGAGGGAGGGAGTGGGAGGTCGAAGACGACACCCTGCGGGTGCAGCGCGGTCTCGTGTGGAGGTGGCCGTGCAGTCTCCGTTTTGGAGCAATAGAAAGGCAAGTGGGTGGCGGTGCGGTCAAGCGAGGGTGTGCGGAGGGAGCGTGCGTGCGGCTGGACTAAAGGACGCACGTCCGTAAAGAAGTCTTTACCATTAATAAACTGTACTCGCAACGAGCGCATCGGTCACACACGAATTTGATGTACTCCATCCATCCAAAAATATAACAGATTCAAATTTGTTCTTAATAAACTGTACTCGCAACGAGTACCTCGTCACACACGCACAGCTCCCAGCAAAATTTGCGCACCGTGAAAGAAAAGGAACCATTGAGGAATTGAACCTGGGACCTCTCACCTCAAGCTTCACATCATTAACCAGTCCGGCAGGAGTGTTTGCTGCATGGAAAGAAACCCGAATTCCTATTTAATAGAAAAAAACAAGGGAAAATGTTTCCTAATTAATTGCTCCCTGGTATCTTAAATCATATCCAAAACGACTTGAATTTTGAGTATGGAGGGTGTATTAACTTTGACCAAAGTTATGAAAAGAGGAATAATAGTTATGACATCAAATTAGCAACATTGGATACTGTCCTGAAATATATTATCTTAATTTACATCTTTGATGTCCTAGATGTTAATATCCTTCTATGTAAATTTGGTCAAACTTTACATAGTTTGACTTATGACATATATGGATCCCTTGTATTTCAGGATAGATGGAGTAACTGTTTGAGATCAGTAAAGCTTATTTGATCTAAAAAAAATCATTCAGTTGTTTCCTTTTGTAAATGCACGAGTTTATATTTGCGGACTGCACAAAGTAAAACTGAATCTTTATGGTAATTGATACAACAACAATTATACTATTTTTGTTTCTTTTCGATAATATATAGGTAAGCATATTGGGATATGAATCCTCCGCTTTATGTGAATCTCAAAATCCGGAGAGACACAAACTTATTTCGAAGTGTGGCGGACTTCCCAAAGTAATAGTTGCTGTAGCCAGGACGGTCTCGTGGATGGACAGCGCAGTGAAGAATCTGAGTGACAATTTGATGTTTAGTCTGGATAGTGGAGACTCGACCAGAATTTGAGAACCTGCGTGGCCTATTTAGTTGGATGCATTACTACTTCCGTACTTGTCCAGATTTCCTAAGGCCATGCATTTTTTATCTGTCAATTTTTCCACAAGGCCAAAACATTCGTCGGAGGCGTTTGGTGAAGCGGTGGATTGCAGAGGGTTATTCGAGGGACATGTACAACAGGTCCGCAGAGGAGGTCGGGGAGCAATTCTTCTCGATGCTCCTAGATTTGAATATAATCCAGCAGCCACCGCATTCGTCACCACGGATGATAAAAGAATGGTCGTTTGCCAAGTCAACAGCTTCTTCCATCAGTACATATCAAGTCGGAAGGATGAGGACCTTATCTTTGAACTGGAGGGTAGAGGCAGCTTGACCACTCAACGCACAGGACGGCACCTTGTCATAAAGGATAGCTGGGATAGAGACATGATCGTGTTTAATGGCATTAACTTCTCAGGTCTTCGCTCCCTCACTGTGTTTGGAGAGTGGAAGTCCTTCCTCGTCTGTGCAGCTATGAAGGTCCTCCGGGTGCTTGATCTCGAGAATGCAACAGGTGTGACAGATAAAGACCTCGAACACATACTAGGGGGGTTTAGTTCCAACCCAAAAAATTTTTATCCTGCCACATCGAATGTTCAGATATATGCATGAAGTATTAAATGTAGATGGAAAAAAAACTAATTACACAGTTTGCTTAAAAACCACGAGGCGAATCTTTTAAGCCTATTTAGTTCATGATTAGCCTTAAATGCTACAGTAACACATGTGCTAATGACGGCTTAATTAGGCTTACTAGATTCGTCTTGCAGTTTTCAGGCGAGTTATGTAATTAGTTTTTTAATTAGTATCCGAAAACTCCTTCCGACATCCCATAAAATATCCGATGTGACACTCAAAAACTTTTCACCTCCCAAAACATCCCCTGAAGCTGGTGCGTAGCCTCAAGTTCCTTTCTCTTTGAGGATGTACAGAGATCTGCCATCTGCCAAGTTCACTGGGTGATCTGAGGCAGCTTCAAACCCTGGATGTCAGGGGCACATCCATAGTACACATTCCAAATTTCGTCACCAAACTAAAGAAATTGCAGTACATCCGTACCGGCACAAGACCATTCTCCGCAACACCATCAACCCGATGTGCTCAGTTAGCCCTCGTTTAGTTCTCCCAATTCTCCCCAAATTCCACTATGCAAAAAGAAGATTCCCCGTCACATCAAAATGTCGGCAAATGCATGGAGTACTAAATGTTGATGAAATCAAAAACTAATTGCACAGTTTTGTTGTACTTTGCGAGACGAACATTTTAAGTCTAGTTAGTCAAAATTTAGATAATTTTTACCAAATACAAACGAAATGCTACAGAAATTCTGATACAGTGTTTTTCTTTCCAATTCCGTGAACTAAACGAGGCCTTATATTGTTTGCCTTGGCCCCGCAGATATGGTTCAGTAGGCATTGACGTGTCCAGAGGAATCGAGAAACTCACAGCGTTGCACACTCTTGGTGTTGTCAACGTTGGTCTTTCAGGAGGCAAGGCCATCCTAAAAGAGCTCAAGAAGCTCACCCAATTGCACAAGCTCGAAGTGTCTGACATCAACAAGAAAAACAGCAATGAGTTCTGTTCTGCCATCTCAGACCACGTTCATTTGGAATCCTTGTCAGTGTGGCTCAGCATGGGCAGTAATCAACATTTTTCTGAGGACTTGTTCCCGACTCAGGAGAACTCTTTCGAAAAAAACTTCAGAGCCTTAAGCTATACTAGAAACAACACGCAGCGTTGCCGCGCGGCCTCATGAGATGGAACCAGTTGTGTAGTAGCTTAGATCAAATGTTAATTAATCTTTTAGCGGGTAAGGTGTCTAGCCTTTTGAGTCAATTTGGTTATGCGTTTATGTTGGTACGGACCCTTTTTTTAAATAATGGTGTATAATTTGGAGATTTGGCTAGCGTAGGTTTTAGCGATTTTTTATAAGCGTAATAGAATAGGTCGTAGGTGTCATGGAGTATTTTTTATGACAAAGAAGATGCGGAAAATATTTAGATACATTCTAGATTGGTTTTAGTTTATTTATGAATTTTCTGAAAAAAAAAATTACAAAGAAAAAGGGTCTAATTTGACAAAAGGTGAACGATAGGAATTTATATTGTTTTTTTACGATAAAGAAGCGGAAAAAAAATTCTACAAAGAAAAATGGTCTGCTTTGACAAAAGACGAACGATAGGAATTTTTTTTGTGACGACAAAGAAGAGGCAAAAAAAAATTTAGGCATGTTTTAGACTGGTTCTAGTTTATTTTCGAATTTTTTTGGAAATTTTCTATCAAGGAGAAGGGTCTAATTTGATCTTCTGGGTACGTTTCTCATGTGCTCGTAGCAAAGATGCATAAACAGTAATAAGCAGTGCTTGAATAGTGACATTTTGGGTACGTTTCTCGTGGTGCTAGCCCCAGATGCGTGAACAGTGATGAGCGGTGTTCACGAAAGCGATTTTCATGTGTTTCGAGCCGTTCGATCGAGATCCGACGGCCAAAAATTTGGAGGCGACGTGGCCATCGTCACCGCCAGGAGCTTGGCTCCGGTTTAACTATATAGAGATGGTCCCCAAAGATCAGTGCCGGCATGGATCAAAGATCTTCCCAAACTCACAAAGTTGGAATTGGAACCGGAGGTAACCATGTCTGTACAAGTTGAAGTCAATAATGTCCTCGGATTCCTGGGGGAACTTAAAGAACTGCGTATTCTGCGTCTCTGTGCCAAACCGCTTCAAGATGGTGACTGTACTCTTGATTTTTGCATCACAGTGGCTGGCGTGCAGGATAGCTGTTATCGAAAGGTCAAGGTCCTCGAGATTTCTTGCAGCTCCAATTTAACTGTCACCTTCGGATCACATTCAATGGAAAATCTTGAGTTTCTGACAGGTAAATGCTGTATTGGGACGACGTTGAAGTTCGTTGAGCTAAATAATCTCTCTGTAGGAAAACTCAAGGAGGTGAGGTATTTGGGTTCCCTTGACGACACACATAAGTAAGGGGGGCATGGAGGAACAACTCAACAACCATCCTAAGAAACCTGCTTTGAACCATGTTCATCCTGATGGACACTGAGGTCATGACGAGCCGCCAATCAGTCTGCTGATTCGGCATTAATTCTGCAGCCTACAGGACCAGGACTAAATGACTGGTGCTGTTCATTTATACCTTCCCTCTTCCTTTTCCTACACTCTAGTCATTTGAACTGAAACATCTGCGTCCATGGCAGTGTAAAGATAATTGTTGCTTCTTTGATGTCAAAATGTACGTGGAGAAAATTAAGGAGTGAACATATATATAGCTAGAGTGCTAAGTTGACTCGACTTTGTTTACTCTGTACTGCAAGCGTTATATGCATCTGTGTGGTATATAATGGACCTGTCCATTGACATTGTAATTCATTATCTTTTTTTCATTTCGTGCTTGTTTTTCCCTGATTCCTTGCGTGATATTCTGTAGATATCATCTCTCATAGTCTCATATTATTGGGTCATGTTAATTCCAGGTCTCATGGAATTGATATGTCGATGTGCCTAAAGTCTAGACCAGTTGTAGGAACCGATCTTTCTCCATTACAGTACACGATCTCCTATGCTAGGTGCTATGCACATCTGGTTTGTGCTAGTCCATCAAAACGTGCTCCTGCACGTATGGGCAAGTAATTTTAAGAGATAAGGATAAATGTGATGCCCATAGCTAACCAAAATTGCATAGTTTTTTCATTGAGCTTTTGTATGGTGCTTGAGAGGAACCTGTGGTTCCTCCCATGGAATATTTTTTTGGCCGAAAAGAATACCTTGATGACAATTAAAAGTAATTAAGGGTAATATGGTCATTCAATTGATACTAAACACGCTACCTTTCTCCTATCTTTTCCCTACAATCGGCGTCGGACAAACTGACGCGGTGAGGGCCTCGCCGCCACACGGTATCACCGCCAGCCACCAGCACGAGCCCTGCAGTCTGCACCAACCATCTTCTGGGCCTGCAGGTCGCCCGCTTGGCCAGTAGGGGCTCGCAGCCGGCCTCCTCCCATCGCCGCAGCTGCGGCCTCCAACCTGTTGCCTGCCTGCACTTCGTCGACCTCCATGATTCATACATCTTCGTCAGGTAGGTAGCACAACCTGGGTGTGGTGGCCGTCTGATGCGTTGCACGTCCCTCGGAGGCACCAACACCATTGGCCAAGGCGGATGCGTGAAGCTGAAGCTTGGTCTTGTAGCGTCCGGCGCTTGCTTGCCTGCCTACACCTGGTGGTTGGAGCTGGAGCCGATGACCCGAGTCGGAGCAGCAGCCGCCACCGCTACCGGTCAATAGGTGAGTAGCTCTGTCAGCGGAACAATAGCAGTGTAGATGAAAGAGCTGTACAGGTGCTAACAGGACAAGAACAGATTATATATCAGTTGGTCTGCAATTCTATTCGAACGGCTCCATGTGATGTGAAACCTAATTAAATGGTTGCAAGTTGCTGTGGCATCACTACATGCCTACCATGATTCGAAACTGTCCAATACAGTCATGGTCCCAAACTATTCAGAACGAACACGGAAAGCGTGTATAATTCTGTTTCCAATTCGAAAAAAAGCAGGGGTCACCACGTGAGTGCCGGTGAATTCCATAATTTAATCGTTAGCTTTTCGATTAATTAATCACCAACGAAAGTGGATTCGGTTAAGTCCTCATCAGCGTTCCACTGATCCCCGCGCTCTCACGCCAAGTCAAGATCCGTGGGAACTGCACTAGCGGCCACAGAGAAATTCTTTTCCTCGATCAGTGGCCAGTGCAGGAAATTAAAATTTGCAGTAGTACACAGCGGAGAATCTCTGCGCTTTCTCCGCACTTTCCTGCTCCCACTGTCAAAAAGTTTGAAGCAACGCAGGGCAGAGCGCCCGGCCTAACCTGTTTTATTCTGCTATGATAGCCATGCCCAAGATAATTAGGGGATCACATCCGTTGCAACTTGCACGGTCATTTCGATGTATAAACTTTAGGTCTAGTTAACAAAACCTATTTTTCCTATTATAAGATAGAAAAATGAGATAAGAGGTCAAGCGAATCTGAGCTATTGATTTTTCTAAGTGACAAGATTTAACAAGACAATATATTCAGGCATTCAGCATGTAGGAATTATCTGTTCGCTCCTTAACGTGTCATCAATAAAAGTTTGTTTTTTTCTTTTTGTGGAAGGGCCTCTAACCTAGGGGTAACAAAAGCGTCGGTAACACCTCAGGTCCTTGGCGTTCGACTACCCGTGGGAGCGAATATTCTATGATTTAACGGTGTTGTGCTTTTTCAGTGGTAGGCGACGTTCCCGTCGTCAACGAGGTGCTTATGGTGACTTCATCAATCTCGAGAACTTGCCGGCCCAGTCTTCGAAGATGGTCATAGGGGTAGTATTTGCGTGCGTGCGTTCATAGAAATGAGTGTGCGTGCGTTGTGAGTGTCTGAGTTATACTGTATAATCGCAATAAAGATGTTTGTTTTTTGAAAAACAAAAAAATATTGCATATGTATGATGCACCTCATATCTAACTATTAGGTACACATGTTACACATTATAATCGTTATAGAAAATAATCATGTATGGGTCAAGAAAAGTCATATAATTTAATGAAGTATACATGTTTCACATTTACAAATGCCACGTTAAAAATAAACAAGTTTCATCCAATATGCACATTGAGATCCATCACATATGTGATATACCACAATAAAAAAATTTCTCACATTCGCGAAAACCTCATGAATGGATGCATATTGTTAGACGGTCATTACGGAGGTTTTAGCGTTCGGATGGAAATTTAGGAATAGAATAAAGCGTAGCTTCTTTCTTCTCTTTTCTTTTATTGCAGTTTGAACTCTTGTTGAGTTGGAGCCTATGTGTTTGGCTTTGTAATGGTCAGATGTATACTTTCTCCGTTTAGAAAGTATAGAAGCCGGAACCTTGTTCCATTATCTAAAAAACATATGTCAGGTTCCAATAAAACATTTACACCCACTATGCACCTGCACCATGTATAAGATCCATTCATATGCGTATCTATTTTTTAGATCCGATAAAATATTTACATGTTTTTCCTATCTTCTGAAATAAAAAGAACATAGGAAATATATTTCTTCAAAATAAGAGTCCAAAATTTTAAGCTATACTTATAGACCAGCACTCCAGCACTCAATGTTTTTATATTCACTTCACCTTGAAAAAATAAAGATAGTACTAAGTCAAAATATCTTAAATAAAAAAGTTTATATATGTTAATATAGTAACAAATAAATATCCGAATACTATAATCCTTCAATACCATACAATAATTGATATAGGTGACTTTTTAAAAGATTCAGTTGTGATAAAATACTATTTGAAGTTGAGAGGTGTTGAGAATAATGCCAAGAAATAATAAATTTTCTCATAATTAAATGTAAAAGTGTGAAATAAATTAGCCAAAATCAAATAGTATCCTTCGATCTATACAACATATTACAAATTTAACATAAGATATTGTAAAATTCGATTGAAAAAAATGCCGATCTGATTATCTGAACATCCTTGTGCACTGCAATAACTGTAACTGCTTGTTGTCTCGCCCAGGACATGCACCGCAAGTGAGTCAACTGTGGTCACTGCTCAGTTAATTAGCAAGTCATCTTCCCAAGGCCCAAACGCAGAGGTCCAACATACTTTTGTTCGGCTCTCAAAAGAACATTCGTTGGGCCTCTAAAAAATACATACTTTTGTTCGCATCAATCTTGATAGGCATCATCTACCTCACAAGTACCTCTGCCCTCTCCTTTCCTCTCCTCGCCATCCCTCCAACGAGATAGGCCATCTGCAAGATTGCTTCAGGTTAGTTAGTGACTCTGACTCTGCTGTTTAATTCTGAAAGATTTTTAAGGAAGTTTATTTGCGCCAGCTGGATCACCGTAGTTCTGTGTTAACTCTACCAAATCTAACCTGGCGACTTTGTTCTGTAAAGTATGTATATATATATATATATATATATATATATATATATATATATATATATATATATATATATATATATATATATATATATATATATATATATATATATATCACTAGTTGTTCGTGCTCAGGTACTCTTGAGGTGTCCATCGGACATCGGTGCAAAGGAGGTTGATTCTTGATTGGTGTGGTAGCAAACAGCGAGGTGACGAACCAGTAAAATCTTCGGAAGTGGCTAGGTAACCACCGGTTATTTTTAATCCTCCCAACATCCAGATTTTCTCACCCACTTACACTGTCATATAGCTATATTTACACTATCATATTACTATATTTATAATGATCTCTTCAGTGTAATTTATTGGACAGAGTGATATAATTTGGGAATAACACAAATATATGACAAAATTTTCAAAAAAAATTATAAATTATTTCTGTGGATTCTTGACATCAGAGAATTATATGTCAAATTGTTCACAAATATCATCAAATTGTGTGCATCATCCTTGCGGATGACTACGTATATTGAAATTTGTATGTGGAGAGCTTTCTCCCGCATAGAGGCCATAGATGTGGATACTAGCTAAGAGAGAACGAAGTGAGAAATAAGCAGTAAGAGGGTGGCAAGTTAAACAGCAGAAGTACTAGATTTGGCCATTGAAAGGCTCCCGGTCGAGAGCCATTTTATAGACGCGAGCAGTCGTGGTAGTTTTTTTTAATTTTTTTAAGTAAAGCTGTCGGGTAGGTGGGAGCAGTGCTCCTGTTGTGGTGGTCAGCGGGAGCACTGCTGGCCCATGAGGAGCATCTTTGATCACTGTCGGTTTTGGTTTAAAAATCAACAATGAACGTGACCATCTGTGCCGATTCTGAAAGCGATGTCTTGTATCACTGTCGGTTTTTAAACCAAAACCGATAGTGATTTTATCTGGCATGCTGCCCCAAACCAGCTGTGCCATTGCGCGGCTCAGCCTTTTTTTAGTTGATGAAAGCAGCGCCACTGCCGCGAGATCAGCCTTTTTTTAAAAAGAAAATAGTCGCAACGTTTTTTTAGAATGCGGCAGTGATAATAAAATTTTAATAAAAATAAAAAAATTGTGGTCCAACTCGGCAGTTAGTTTGATTTTATTTTTTTCTTTTATCCCGTGTATTAATTAATAAAAGAAAAAACAAAAAAGTTTGGTCCGCTTGGGGTTCGAGTGCGGGTCGCGGAGTGCAGCCTTAACCGCTGAGCTAGGATAGGTAGTTCAGTTAGGTTTGTTTTATTTTTTGCTTTATCCCATTCTAACGCACTATTAATTAATAAAAGAAAAAACAATAAAATTTGGCCCGCCTGGGATCGAGCGCAGGTCTCAGAGTATAGAGTGTGTGGCCTTAACCGCTGAGCTAGCATAGGGAGTTCGGTTAGTTTGGTTTTATTTTTTCTTTTATCCCGTTGTAATGCACTATTAAATAATAAATGAAAAATAAAAAAAAGTTTGGCCCACCTGGGTTCGAGTGTGGGTCTCGGAGTACAGAGTGCACGGCCTTAACCGCTGAGCTAGGATAGGGAGTTCAGTTAATTTGGTTTTATTTTTTCTTTTATCCTGTCATAATGCACTATGAAATAATAAAAGAAAAATCAAAAAAGTTTGGACCCACTTGGTTTCGAACCCGGGGTCTAGGGATTATAGTTTAGGGCCTTAACCGCTGCAGTATGCTAGTATGATCGTTAGGAAATCTTTTCTTATTTTATTTATTAATAGATATAATACAGTTAGTTTATATTCTAAAATAAGACAAAAAAAAATTGTCTTGATTATTTCATTCTATGATAATTAATTAATGGTCCATAATTATCAAATAATAGTGTTTGTGAACATCATCTCAATATTTGATTACATAGACAATAATTTAATTATAGAGATGCACACAAAATATAAATTAGATATTCAGTGTGACTTACCGATACAACTGAATAATGATTACATAGTTAATAATAATCCTAACTATTTATAGTGGGTCCAACAATGAGGACCTCATTGTGATCACGCCGGACGTAAGCAGGTTCGTCACTTTCTTCAAGGATAGGTAGGGTTACGTTCGTCCCGAATGGAGGTATTTCTTGATAGCCCCTGTACTCTTCTTCGTCCGTCACTCCTTCGAGACCGACAATCTTCCTTTTCTCTTTCAGGACTACTTTTAGCTTTTCTTTTGTCTTGTTGTCCCCTGCATAGAAGATTTGCATAACATCTTTTGTAAGGACCAAGGGGTCGTCTCTGTATGCGGTCTTGGTGAGATCAACCGTAGTGAACCCTTCTCTGTCGGTGGTGATTTCCTCGAGCCGGATCCACTGGCAGCGAAAAAGGGCTGTCTTCAACTGACCGTAGTCTAGCTTCCATATCTCGTCTATGAAACCATAGTACGTCGCCGGTACGTTGCCGTTTTCGCCGTGAGCATCGAAACAGACACTGCTGTTTTGGTATGTGCTCTTTCCATCTTGTTTTTTTGTGTAAAATATAAATCCATTGATCTCATACCCTTGGTACTTAAGCAATGTACTTGAAGGTCCCTTGGCTAAGATATCCAACTGATTACCCAACATTGTTCCAATCAAGCGGCGTCGCAACCAGTTAATAAATTCCTCCTTATGTTTTTTTATATAGCCAAGCCTGTGACCTGCTCGGATACAAAGTTTGCAGCAATTGCCAGTGCTCGTCAATGTATGGCATCACATCCTTTGCTTGCTGGAGAACAGCGAACTGTGCCAATTTGAAAGAAATGGGGGTCGTCTACTGTGATAGATTTCTCCCCGATCATTCCTTTGCCACCTAGTCTTTTCTCGTGACGAGATTCTGGAACTCCGACCCTATTGATGTCTAGATAATATGTGCAGAACTCAATGACCTCCTCCGTTGATCATCCTTCAACCATGCTCTCTTCTAGTCTGACTCTGTTCCTAACATATCTCCTGAAAACTTTAATCAACCTTTTGAAAGGGAACATCTGATGCAAGTACATTGGACCAAGGGCTCTAATTTGGTCAACAAGATGAACGAGCAGATGCACTAAGATATCAAAGTAAGTCGGTGGGCTATGCATCTCAAGCCTGCAGAGAGTTTCAGCTATGTCCCGCTGCAGCTGGTCCAACGTGGACACATGAATGACCTTTTGTGAGATCGCGTTGAAGAACGAGCACAGCTTTATGATTGGGGCGCCAACCTTTGACAGGAGGATACCACGTAGGGCAACAGGGAGCAGCTGAGTCATAATGACATGACAGTCATGGGCCTTCATACAACGATAGTTGAACTTGAGTTTTCTCATGTTCACTAGCCTCTTCAGGTTCGCATAGTAGCCCGTCGGAACTTTGAGTTCATTGAAGAAAGAAATAAGTGCATGCTTGTCTCCTTCTCTAAGATCCACGACGCAACCGGAAGTTTGAACTGGCCACCCTCTAGCGCCATGGGATGCAGCTCCTTCCTGATTCCCAAGTGTTGCATGTCCAAACATGTGGCTAGTGAATCCTTCAATGTCCTCCCGGTGTCTATCAAGGTGTTAAGCGTGTTACCGCACATATTTTTAGTAATGTGCATGGATTCAAGATAGTGGCATACACTCAGCACTGGCCAGTAACATAGTTTCTAGAAAACCGATTTTTTCTTCCAGACGCTCCAATCAGGCGTTGCTACTGCATTGTCCACCTTCCCAAGGACAACATCCAGTTTGTTGACTCCTCAAAGTTTCATAGGCCCGTCTTGATATTTTGGAGGTAAGCATTTCTCAATAGTTCCGTCAAAATCTTTTCTGTTCCTGCGGTAAGGGTGATTCTCAGGTAGGAACCTACGGTGTCCCATATAAACAATCTTTAAGTTCTTTGGTAAATGTACCACATCGATGTCATCCAAGCACTTGACACATTTAGTACAGCCTTTTGTCTTCTCTCTGGACAAGCAACCTCGCCCTGACAGGTCGGTGATTGTAGCGATAAGTACTGCCTTGATCGATTGTGACATGTTCCTTTTTGTACTCGTCCCAAACATCCTTCACACCCTTTTCAAACATCTCCACTAGTTTATCGATCACTAGTTCCAGAAATACATCGATATCATTCCCAGGTTGTCTTGGCCCTTGGATCAGTAGTGGTATCTGGATGTACGACCGCTTCATATAGAACCAAGGTGGAAGGTTGTATATACAGAGCGTCACTGGCTAGGTGCTATGATTACTTCTAACCTAGTCAAAAGGATTCATCCCATCTGTGCTCAAATCAAACCAAAGGTGTCTAACCTCTCTACTGATGTTCTTATAGAACATAGTATTGATAGTCCTCCGGTCCTTCCCATCGGCAGGGTGTCTCATCATTGTATATTTCTAACGTTTTTTGTTATGCCAGCGCAACAGCTTGGCTGACTTTGCATTTGCAAATAGCCTACACTACACCACAACACTAAAATACCAGCTGACGTGAGTTGCTAAAAGTTGACAATTAATGCTAAACAGTTGGTCGCAAAATATTGGGTTCTGACCCTCAGTTGCTAATTCAGCATGTCCCGTTTAGCAACTGATTGTCCATTGCTGTACACCCCTTTCAGCAACTCCAAGTCAGTCACTGTTTAGGGGTTGTGGTGTAGTGCTAAGCACCCGGGGAGCTATAGGGAAATACCAAATGACCGTTATGGGACCTCCTCTGGTCTTGGTACCCTTATCTGACGGCCCTTACTTATATCGTAGAGCTTCACACTTGGGGCACGCATCTAAGTCTTTGTATTTGTATTCACGGTACAATATGCAATCATTGAAACACGCGTGAATTTTTTAAACCTCGAGGCCGATGAGGCAGATCATTTGCTTGGCCAGATATGACTTTTCTGGCAACTTGTTTTTTTCTGGAAGCATCTTCCTTATTATACCTAACAACTGATCATCTTCCTTATTATACCTAACAACTGATGGAAGCCTTTATCACTCAATCCGTTTATAGATTTGAACTCTAATAGCATGAAATTGGCTTCCAGTTTGCTTATTGGACAATTCTTATACAATGGTGTTTTGCCATCTTGTCTCATTTTCTCTAGCTTTCTCAGCTGTCTATCATTAAGAAATCCGCTCTCTACATTATGTACCAGCTGAGAAATGCCATCGTCATGCTCGGTGTCATCAGCTAGCGTATTCATAAACACATCATTAACGGTAGCCATAGTTTCCTCATTAGTAACAGCCTCGTGGAGGGCTACGTCAGGCATGGCCACTGAAAGGATCAAGATGCCCAAGAGGGGGGGTGAATTGGGCTTTTCTAAAAATAAATGCAAGGAATAAATCCTACAAGCTGGAATTCACCCCTAGTGTCTACTTGTGTTCCTAGAGAGTCTACCGATACAAAGTTTTGCACCCTAGTTTCCAATCCTAGTCTAGCATGGCAAGTCTAGGAATGTAAACAAGCAATGTAAGTAAATACGAGAAAGTAAATGCTTGAATGTAAAGGGGCAAGGAACACGGCGATGTTTTTCCGAGGTATCGGAGAGTCGCCACTCCCCACTAGTCCTCGTTGGAGCACCCGCGCAAGGGTGTCGCTCCCCCTTGATCCGCGCAAGGATCAAGTGCTCTCTACGGGTTGATTCTTCGACACTCCGTCGCGGTGAATCACCCACAACCGCTCACAAGATGAGTTGGGTCATCCACAAGCTCCGCCGGATGAACACCAAACTCCCAATCACCACCAAGCCATCTAGGTGATGGCGATCACCAAGAGTAACAAGCTAGAACTCTCACTTGACCTCTACGAGCCTAAATGAGAAAGTGGATGCACACTTGTTACTCTCTAATCTCTAGTGAGGAACTCACAAGCTTTGATTCTCAAATCTCTATCCTCACTAGTGCTCTTGCACTACCTTGCACTTCAAAGGTGTTTATCAGCTGATCAAATGAGCAAGAGACCTCTAAAAGAGGTGGTGGGGATGTATTTATACACCCCACAGACGAAACGAACCGTTACCTGCTGACTCAGCAAAACTCGAGCTGACCGGACGCGCCGGTCGTACTGACCAGACGCGCCGGTCGCTCGTAACGGTCAGAAACCGAAAAACACCTAAATGACCGGACGCACCGGTCAGGGGTGACCGGACGCGTCCGATCGTGCGTGGAGCTTACTGTACTCGCACCGGACGCGCGACCGCGTCCGATGGGTGATGACCGGACGCGTCCGGTCGTCTCAGGACCTTACTGGACTATGACCGGACGCGCCGATCACACCCAGGTCGCGTCCGATCGGGTGTTTCCCTTAAGTGACACGTGTTGACTTCTGACCACCGCGTCCGGTCCTCGCGAGGACCGCGTCCGGTGCTCAGAATTGAAACCCCAGCCGCGGAACTGAACTGACCGGACGCGTCCGGTCATGCCGAGGACCGCGTCCGGTCACTGGAAAATGACCCGAAACTCTCCGAAAAGCGTCACAACTTGAACCAAGTTGCTCCCAACTGAACTTTGAGCTATTCTAGAGCTGCCTAGCGCCAAGTTTAACAAGTGTGCACCACACCTAAACATAGGACTCGCCTAGGTCAAGCTACCCGCTCATGCCCCCCTTTATAGTACGGCCAAAAGAGAAAAACGAAGATCCTAACGACTATTCCAAAAGTCTCTCAACACCTCGACATCCGGAACTAACCGTCCTTAATCTTGACGTCACTCTTTTGAAAACCGAAACGATTTCCATCAAGGGGCATGAATACCATGGTGCCCAAAGCAGTTAAAACCTCCATGACCTAACTTATCAAAGTTTCTGCAAAACACACGTTAGTCATGGTAATAAAGCGTTGTCATCAATTGCCGAAACCAAACCTCGGGGCCTAGATGCTTTCAATCTCCCCCTTTTTGGTGATTGATGACAACACTCAGATATGAAAGATTGGAGTTGAGGTTTTTGAGCATGCATGGTTCACATAAGCAACAAGCAATAAGCAGAGAAGTGAAAGGGATTGCTTATGTGTCCCAAGCCAAAAGAGTGTACTCATAAGATAAGACAAAAAGCGTTAGTACACAAAAGGATATAGCTCATAATTTATCGGAGTAAGGCACGGAAGCACAACCTTAGAGCTATAATTAAAAACGGTGACAAGAGATAACACTAACAGGATGAAACATTAAGACTCATGGTTTATCTCGCAACGACATGTCACACGAATGCAATGACTGAAAATTAAACATGATGCATGAAAGTAGCACACAGGAAAAAAACGAAAAAACAACTCTCAAAACTCCCCCTGAAACTACTCTCTCTCCCCCTTTGGCATCAAGCGCCAAAAGAAAAAGCTAATCTAAGAATCTGAAGGGGGAACAGACGGAGTCGTGTCGGGTGCCGAGGTGCGCGGAGTAATTATGAAGTGTAGAGAATCGCCCTCGGAATCTGAGCTATCTGGCTGACCCTCTGATGAAGCATGTGGCTGTGTAACTGTCTGGGTCTGGACGGCAGGAACAGGTACTGTCATAGTAGTAATGATAGGATCCGTCTGAGTGACCTGAGCCTGTAGCGAGCCAGTAGCAGGAGGATCTGTGGAGGCAACTGACGAAGGTATAGTCTCTGTAGTACCAGTTCCTGTTACTGGAGGAACAGCTGCCTCTGAAGCTGACAACCCTGAAGAAGTAGCAACTGTAGTATGCGAGGGCGTCGGCTGACCAGTCAACTCGCTGTAGGTAGCACTGAAATCACCGAAAGGTGTGCCTGTCAGGAGGTGAGGGCGAGGCTGGTCTGATGGTGTAAACCCCGTGTGAATAGGAGTGAAGCTCGGGGACTGGAAAGACTGGGGAACCTGCCGCTGTGGAGATGTGAACTGATGACTCGGCTGTCCCTGACTCGATGGATCAGAAGCTGGTAAAGTAGAAGTCAGGACGGAAGTAGGCGGAGGAACCCCAACCGTGACTAGGTGGCGCAGGAGGTCCAAGTATTGCTGCTGACTAGCTGCAGTCTGTCGCTGAATCTCATATTGCTGTCGCTGCATTTCGACTTGCTGCCTCTGGATTTCAAGCTGCTGACGCTGAAACTCGTCCTGACGAGCCTGAATCTGTGCAAAAGCTGCAGCTGTGTCTTGAGCCTGTCACTGTATTTGCTGTTGCTGTTGCTCCTGTGCCTGGGTCAACCTCTCAAGAATTGCCACCATGGCTGGGTCTATGCGGGAGGCTGAACCAGAGCCACCGGCCTCGTGGTCGTGGGACCGAGGAGACCGGTACCTGGGGATGGGCTGGTAGTCCTCATCAGTGCTGTCAGATGTCCCATCCTCAGGAAGGTCAGCAGGCTGAGCGTCAAGATCTGCAAGCTCTGCCTCTGCAAGCTCATCAACTGTGGCGTCCTGCTCAGCTGCTGTCTCAGGAACCTTAGGTCGCACATGTTGTCCTGGCACTGGGGCCTGATCTCTGGTAACTGACGTCCAAAGCTGACGGATATCATACTCAGGAAAAGCAGTGGTAGTATCTGATATCTCAGCTCGGATCTCTGCTGGCATCTGAATAGATGATCTGATAAGGAAGCAGATCCAGTGTGCGTAGGGCAGCTGACGATTACCCTTGAAGCCCTCAGCTATGGTGTCCTCCATCTCACTAAATATGAGATCCCATATATCAAACCGTGTCTGTGAGAGGAGGTGGTGAACAACCCATAACTGCATCCGAGTCAGTCCCTCTCTGTAGCCAAGTCTGGGAAGAAGTGTGCGTCTGACTATAGCATCCAAAACTCTGGCCAGTGGAGTCAAACTGGCGGGCGTGCGTCGAGACCCTTCGCCAAAAGGCTCACGGAAGCAGGGTCGAACCAAGTCGGTAGGTGGCACTGTCCCGCCGTGAGGGCGTCTCGGAGGAGGAGTCTGACCATAACACAGCTGATGTATCTTTGTGTCAAAAGTTGGGAGTCTGAGAATCTCTCGCACTCTGCTGCTGTATAGGCGGTGATCGCGGCCTCGGAATGCAAAGTGAATGAAATCATGGGCAGGATCAATCCATAGTGAAGCATAAAACTCTCTGACCCATGTGCCGCAGTATGCACCTGTCCGTCCAAGAAGATCTGACAAGCCTGGCAGAAAGGACAGATGCGGACGTAGCTGCTCTCCCACAACCTCGACTAGTGACTCAAGTCGACAGACCCTCTGTGGTCGGAAAGCAATACCGCTGTCAACTAGAGCTCTGTAGAAATCCTCCTGAAGAGGGGTATAGAATCCTTCTGAAGCTCTGGGATCCCTCACAGGTGGAAACCACCGACTGACCTCCACGAACCTCAACCCCTGCACCTGACGTGCTGTAGCACCCCTCAAGTCAAAGTGCTCGACCGGGGGTGAACCTCTAGCTCTGGGAGGAGGCCGTGCTCCACGTCGCTGACCCTCTGGCCGAGGAGACACCTGAGTACGGGCGCGTGTAGAGCGACGACGTACTGGAGACTGAGCTGGCTGCTCCTCTGTATCTGCTGTAGCCTCTGGAGCCTCTGTGGTCTCTGTGGGTGGATCAACTGACATATCCTCTGCAGCTCTAGTATCTTCAGTGCCCTCAGTGGCCTCTGTGCCGAGCTGTCGACCTTCAAGATGAAAGCGACGCTCGCCTATGCGTATGCCACTGCTCCTGCCACCTCTCTCTGCCTGCTCTGCTGCATCTGCTACGGCCTGAGCAATCTCTGCCTCTGTGAGTGTCTTCTTCTTCTTTCTGGCCAAGACCTTGACACGTTTCCCACGTGCAATCTCAGACCGACGAGGAGGACTGTCGTTCCCGTCACCAGGAGCACCACCGGCGTTCTTGCAACGCACCATACTGACACAGTGACTGAGAACCTCTGTAAGATGATGAACTGTCACTCAAGAGGCTTGGCCTCAATCCGTATCCGCAGGCTTGGCCTCGGATTTAGCAAATAGATCTCACCCGACACACGGACTGACTCGCTGCAACGACGGAATAGAGAGATCTACTATAAGCACATATACGACTAAAAGGTACGAAACCCTAGAGAAAGCAAGCATATGTGATACGATGAGAATCGAGACGTGAAGCTACCTCGGATCGACGAGACGATGATGAGGTGACCTAGATCGCGAGATTCCCGAATCCACCGGACGAGCTCTTCGCGAAGAAGACGACTCGCGACGAAACTCGTTGACGAACGAACGACCGACGAACCCTAGGGTTAGGGTTAGGGTTAGGGCAGATCGAGAAAAACAATCGGAGGCAAACACGAGTCGTACCAATGTCGGAGATGAAGCTGGCTTGCAGGAGCGCGGCTCACCGGCGGTGGTGGCGCGGTCGGGCGACGGCGGCGCGGCGGGGGCGCGTTGGTGGCGGCGCGGCTGCGGGCGGCGCGGGTGCGGCAGCGAGCAGTGCGGGCGAGCGACGAGCGCGTGCGGGCGAGGAAGGGGCGGCGCGAGCTCGACAGAAGGTCGCCGGCGGCCGGGAAGAAGTTGAGGAGCCGGCGGATACGGCGAGTCGGCGAATAGGGCAAGGTGGCGACGGAAGCGCGTGCGGGTGAGGAAGATTTGTCGGGGATGAAACGGTTTTATAAAGAGTTAGATCCGCGCGACACTTGATGACCGGACGCGGTGATCGATATGACCGGACGCGGTGGTGCAGCGTCCGGTCATACTCCAGTAAGCTCCTGGAGTGACCTGACGCGTCCGGTGCGGACTGACCGGACGCGGTCTGAGTCCGGTCGTTGGAAGTTCGGGAATACATCGCGAATGACCGGACGCGGTGGTGGTAACCGGGACCGGACGCGGTGGTCAAACAGAGGCGCGTCCGGTGCAGCGTCCGATCATTAGATCTGGAGTTGGTCTTCTGGATGACCGGACGCGCTGCTGGACGCCGAGACCGGACGCGGTGGTGAAGCACTACTGCGTCCGGTGCAGCGTCCGGTGCAGCGTCCGGTGACTGTTCTTCGCCCTTCTTAGTTCCGAACTACGACGCGACTTCTCCCAATCAGGTTCCAATTTAAAGAGACACAAATAAACACCAATTGGAACATGAAATGAGAGACCTCACTCAAACCCTCAAAAATTTTAAAATAGATTGCCTTAGGCTAGTATTATTTTTAAGAAAATAGGCAATAAACACCCAAGGAGCAACGTATGGCCATGCAATAGAGTTTTTGAACCTTTAGGAGCATCAAAATGCTCTCTCTATCCATGAACGAACACAGAGGTTGCTCAAAGCTTAACCGAAAAGAAACGACAAGAACAACAACCATGCATATGCAATGCAATACAAGAAGGTAAAACTAGAATGCTTGTCAAGTTTGATCCACGGTTAGGCTTTTTCACTCCTCCAAGGAAGGGTTATCGTAACCGTGTTAGCCAAGCCCTAAAAATAATGCGATAAAAATAAACATGGCATATTATACAATGCAATGCAAGGGACAACACACGCTCATTTTTTAAAGTTACTAGAATCAAGCACATTGAGCTCACTTCTTAACCTACAAAAGGTTGCCTCATCCAAAGGTTTAGTGAAGATATCCGCTAATTGATTTTCACTTCTTACACCTTCTAGTGATATGTCATTTTTAGCAACGTGATCTCTTAGAAAGTGATGGCGGATATCAATGTGCTTGGTGCGAGAGTGTTGTACCGGATTGTTAGCAATTTTAACGGCACTTTCGTTGTCACATAAAAGTGGCACCTTTTCAAGAACAATTCCATAGTCTAGGAGGGTTTGTTTCATATATAGGATTTGTGCACAACAAGCCCCCGCGGCAATGTATTCCGCCTCGGCGGTGGACAAAGCCACACTATTTTGCTTTTTAGATGACCAAGATACTAAAGATCTTCCAAGCAAATGGCACCCTCCGGATGTGCTTTTTCTATCAATCTTGCAACCGGCATAGTCCGAATCGGAATAGCCAACTAGTTGGAATCTAGCTCCTTTGGGATACCAAAGACCAATGCTTGGGGTGAGCTTAAGATATCTTAGGATTCTTTTTACGGCACTTAGGTGAGGTTCTTTAGGGCATGCTTGAAAGCGAGCACACATGCACACACTAAACATGATATCGGGCCTAGATGCGGTAAGGTATAACAAGCTACCAATCATAGAACGGTAGAGAGTTTGATCAACCGGTTTACCTCCCTCATCTAGGTCGAGATGTCCATTTGATGGCATTGGGGTCTTGATTGGTTTGCATTCTTCCATCTTGAATCTTTTGAGAAGATCCTTGGTATACTTTTCTTGAGAGATGAAAATCCCTTCTCTCATTTGCTTTACTTGAAAGCCAAGGAAGAATGTGAGCTCACCAATCATTGACATCTCGAATTCCTTTGACATCAATTCACCAAATTCTTTGCAATAATCTTCATTTGTTGATCCGAAGATAATATCATCAACATATACTTGACAAATGAAGATCTCCCCATTAAACTTCTTGGTGAATAGTGTGGTGTCGACCTTCCCAATGGTGAAGCCCTTCTCAATGAGGAAGTCCCGAAGGCGTTCATACCACGCTCTAGGGGCTTGCTTGAGCCCATATAACGCCTTGGACAACCTATAAACATGATTAGGATATCTAGGGTCTTCAAACCCGGGAGGTTGATTAACATAGACTAGTTCATTTATAAAGCCATTTAAAAATGCACTTTTCACATCCATTTGATATAGTTTCATATCATGATGTGATGCATAAGCAAGGAGGATACGAATGGCTTCAAGTCTTGTAACGGGTGCAAAGGTTTCTCCAAAATCAAGACCTTCAACTTGAGAGAACCCCTTTGCAACTAGTCTTGCCTTGTTCCTCACCACTATGCCTTGGTCATCTTGCTTGTTTCGGAACACCCACTTGGTTCCAATGACTCTTGCACCTTTGGGATGCTCTTCAAGTGTCCATACTTGATTTCGGGTGAAGTTGTTCAACTCTTCATGCATTGCAATCACCCAATCCGGATCTTGAAGAGCTTCTTCTACAGTCTTAGGTTCAACACAAGAGACAAAAGAGTGATGTTCAACAAAAGAAGCTAGCTTTTGGGATCGAGTCATTACTCCCTTTGTAGGACTCCCTATGATGAGATCTTGTGGATGTGCTTGAAGTAGTGGTGAATTTCTTTTATCAATCACTTGAGGAGGTGGATGAGGAGCATCAACATCTTGAGCTTGTGCCTCGGATTGTTCATGAGAGACATGAGTGTCTTCATTTTCAACTCTCTCATTCTTGTTATCATCTTGAGGCACACGTGATGAAGATGGTGGATCAATAATTTGTACATCGTCATCATCATCTTTTGGCTTGATGTCTCCCACGGGCATGTTCTTCATGGCCTCCCTCAAGGGTTCATCACCTACATCATCACAATTCTCAATTGCTCCTTGGGAGCCATTAGATTCATCAAATTCCACATCATATGTTTCTTCAACCAAACCGGTGGCATGGTTAAATACTCTATATGCTTTGGACTTTGATGAGTAACCAACAAGAAAGCCAATATCACAACGTCTTTGAAACTTCCCTAGGTGTTGACGCTTCTTGTAGATGTAACATTTGCAACCAAACACCCGGAAGAAGGAAACGTCCGGCTTCTTGCCATTAAGCAACTCATAGGGGGTCTTGCCAAGAAACTTTTGTAGGAAGAGGCGATTTGAAGCATAGCATGCGGTGTTGATTGCCTCGGCCCACAACTTCTCCGGAGTGTTGTACTCATCTAGCATTGTTCTTGCAAGGGTGATCAAAGTTCGGTTCTTTCTCTCAACTACACCATTTTGTTGAGGAGTGTAGGTTGAAGACACCTCATGCTTGATTCCAATTTCATCACAATAAGCTTCAATGTTGGTGTTGTCAAATTCTTTCCCATTGTCACTTCTAATCTTCTTTATCTTGACTTCAAATTCATTTTGAGCTCTCTTTGCAAACTTCTTGAAGCAATTTGCCACTTCGGATTTGTCATGAAGGAAGAAAGTCCATGTATACCTTGAGTAGTCATCCACTATCACAAGACAATAGAGATTACCACCCAAGCTCTTGTATGTTGTAGGCCCAAACAAATCCATGTGTAGAAGTTCTAACACTCTTGAAGTTGACATGAAAGCTTTGGTTGGATGAGTGTTTGCAACTTGTTTGCCCGCTTGACATGCACTACAAGGTTTGTCCTTTTCAAACTTCACATCCTTCAATCCTCTCACTAGTTCTTTCTTCAATAGCTTGTTGAGAGTGTTCATTCCAACATGAGCAAGCCTCCTATGCCAAAGCCAACCAAGTGAGGTCTTGGTGAACAAACATGTCATCAAATTTGCATCTTCGGAGGTGAAGTCAACAAGATAAAGATTATTGTATCTAAAGCCTTTGAATATCACTTGCTTGTCATCTATCTTTGAAACTTCCACTTCATTGGGTGTGAACAAGCATTGGAAGCCAAGGTCACAAAGTTGCCCAACGGACAACAAGTTGAAACTCAATGAAGCAACATAGAGCACATTTGAGAGTGAGTGATCATGTGATATTGCAATCTTGCCTATGCCCTTGACTTTGCTCTTTGAATTATCCCCAAATGTGATCTTCTCTTGACATATACTATTCTCTTCAATGGTAGTGAACATACGAGGATCACCGGTCATATGTTGAGTGCAACCACTATCAATAACCCAATGAGTTCCACCGGTCTTGTAGTTCACCTACACACAAGAGATCAAGCTTTTTGTTTAGGGACCCAAACTTGAGAGGGGCCCTTGACTTTATCCACTAGTGACTTGGCAACCCATATTTTCTTTGGCCTATTCTTGTTTGGGGGACCCAAAAACATGACTTTCATCTTTCCATTTGAATCTTTTCTTAGCATATAATGAGCATTGAAAGCGAAGGGTCTAGCATGCTTGGGCAAGGGTTGTGGTGGTGGAGTTTTGCATTCATGAGCAAAGTGACCTTCTTGACCACACTCAACACATCTCTTTGGCTTGGGCTTTGACTTGCTTTGTTGTTGTTGAGCTTTTGCTTTCTTCTCTTGATTTGCCAAGTACCCAATACCACTTCTATCCATCTTCATTACGGTGTTCATGAGGAGCTCACTTTGCAAATGTTGGCCTCTTGTGAACTTGCTTAGGCCGGTCTTGAGATGCTCTTTTTCTTGCTTGAGCTTTTTGTTTTCTTCAATGAGTGACTCATTTGTTGGTTGCTTCTCAAGAGCTATCAAACCTTTTAGCTTCTTGTTCTCACTTGCAAGCTTCTCATTTTCACTCTTAATCTTGGTATAATCATCATGGTTGCTTGACTCTACCACACTCTTGCCTTTGCTACTAGAACTTCGCTCAATGCTTTCAATGATCAAGTCATCACATGATGTAGCTATATCACACTTAACAACATGGTTAGTAGCATCATGTGTCTCAAGAGCAAGTTCATTAGCAACCACAAGACTATCATAATCAATTTTTAATGTGGTATATTTGTCCTTTAGAGAATTGTGTCTAGTGATGAGCTCATCATGCTTCTTCTCAAGTTTATCATGTTGATCTTTAAGCTCTTTATAGGAGGTTTTGAGTTCCTTGAGAGTGGAAGACATCACTTCATTTTGAACTCTAAACTCACCACTAGTCTTTTGAATATTTTCAAGCTTTGATGAGAGTGATTCATTTTCATTTTGAAGATCATCATTTTCACTTCTAGTTCTTCTTATGATTTTAGTGTATTTGTTTAACAATTTTACAAGTTCATCATAAGAAGGTGAGTCATATTCATCATCACTATCACTATCGTCATCATCATCACTATCATGGTTTTGTACCTTTCGTTCACCCTTGGCCATAAGGCATAGGTGAGTAGTGGACGATGATGGTGAGGGAGGTGGTGAAGGTGGTGATGAAGATGTTGGTGAAGATGATGGCCCCATCACAAATGCGGCAACCTTCTCTTTCTCATCATTGCTTTCATCTTCGGAGGACTCACATGATGATTCGATGTCGGTGAGCCAATCACCAACAATGTATGCCTTTCCTCCCTTCTTTTTCTTGTGGAACTCCTTCTTTTTGCCATCCTTCTTCTTGTATGGCTTGTTCCTCTTCTTCTCTTCTTCTTCATCACTTGAATCATTTTTCTTGCCCTTGTTTTTGTTCTTGTACTTGTCTTTTGGTGGTCTAGGGCATTGATGAGCTAGATGACCAAGTTCACCACAATTGTAGCAATCCATCTCCGAGATTGGCTTTCTCTTGCTACTTGTGAAGAATTTCTTCTTCTTGCCATCGAACTTGATGCCACTCTTGTTAAGCTTTTTTAACATCTTGGTGGTCTTTCTCACCATGAGTGCAAGTGATTCATCATCAACATCACTATCACTTGAGCTTTCTTGCACCATCATGACTTGGCCTTTCATCTTCTTCTTGTCATGACTAGCTTTGAAGGCCAAGTCTTTCTTCTTGGAAGATGATGAGCCCTCTTCCGGAGTGATATGCATGTACATCTCATGAGCATTGATTTTCCCCAAAACTTGCGTTGGTGTTGCGGTGGAAAGATCACTTTGGTGAAGCACGGTGACAATATGTCCATACTTCTCAACGGGAAGCACACTCAAGATCTTCCTTGCAACATCCGATTGACTCATTTTGGTGAGCCCAAGAGCATTGAGGTCCTCTACAAGAACATTCAAGCGAGTGTACATGTCATTAGCACTTTCTTTGGGAAGCATCTCAAAAGAATTAATTTTCTTTAAGGCTATGTGATAGCGTTCCTCACGCTCACTCTTAGTTCCCTCATGGAGAGCACAAAGATTTTCCCACAATTCATGAGCGTTCTTTGCATTACGCACGCGATTGAAGATATCTTTGCCTAAGCCCCGGTAGAGTGCATTTTTGGCCTTTGCATTCCACCGGTCGTACTTCTCCTCGTCACCACTTGGGTTAGCGGGATCCCTTATGGGGGGAAGCCCTTCGGTTGCGGCTCTAAGACACCCAACATCTATGGCTTCGAGGTACGCCTCCATACGAATTTTCCAATATGGAAAATCGTCTCCCTCAAAAGTGGGAGGTGGTCCTTCCCCATTAGACATCTTGCTCTAGGCGGTAAAGCCTAAAAATAGAGCAACACGGCTTTGATACCAATTGAAAGGATCAAGATGCCCAAGAGGGGGGGTGAATTGGGCTTTTCTAAAAATAAATGCAAGGAATAAATCCTACAAGCTGGAATTCACCCCTAGTGTCTACTTGTGTTCCTAGAGAGTCTACCGATACAAAGTTTTGCACCCTAGTTTCCAATCCTAGTCTAGCATGGCAAGTCTAGGAATGTAAACAAGCAATGTAAGTAAATACGAGAAAGTAAATGCTTGAATGTAAAGGGGCAAGGAACACGGCGATGTTTTTCCGAGGTATCGGAGAGTCGCCACTCCCCACTAGTCCTCGTTGGAGCACCCGCGCAAGGGTGTCGCTCCCCCTTGATCCGCGCAAGGATCAAGTGCTCTCTACGGGTTGATTCTTCGACACTCCGTCGCGGTGAATCACCCACAACCGCTCACAAGATGAGTTGGGTCATCCACAAGCTCCGCCGGATGAACACCAAACTCCCAATCACCACCAAGCCGTCTAGGTGATGGCGATCACCAAGAGTAACAAGCTAGAACTCTCACTTGACCTCTACGAGCCTAAATGAGAAAGTGGATGCACACTTGTTACTCTCTAATCTCTAGTGAGGAACTCACAAGCTTTGATTCTCAAATCTCTATCCTCACTAGTGCTCTTGCACTACCTTGCACTTCAAAGGTGTTTATCAGCTGATCAAATGAGCAAGAGACCTCTAAAAGAGGTGGTGGGGATGTATTTATACACCCCACAGACGAAACGAACCGTTACCTGCTGACTCAGCAAAACTCGAGCTGACCGGACGCGCCGGTCGCTCGTAACGGTCAGAAACCGAAAAACACCTAAATGACCGGACGCACCGGTCAGGGGTGACCGGACGCGTCCGATCGTGCGTGGAGCTTACTGTACTCGCACCGGACGCGCGACCGCGTCCGATGGGTGATGACCGGACGCGTCCGGTCGTCTCAGGACCTTACTGGACTATGACCGGACGCGCCGATCACACCCAGGTCGCGTCCGATCGGGTGTTTCCCTTAAGTGACACGTGTTGACTTCTGACCACCGCGTCCGGTCCTCGCGAGGACCGCGTCCGGTGCTCAGAATTGAAACCCCAGCCGCGGAACTGAACTGACCGGACGCGTCCGGTCATGCCGAGGACCGCGTCCGGTCACTGGAAAATGACCCGAAACTCTCCGAAAAGCGTCACAACTTGAACCAAGTTGCTCCCAACTGAACTTTGAGCTATTCTAGAGCTGCCTAGCGCCAAGTTTAACAAGTGTGCACCACACCTAAACATAGGACTCGCCTAGGTCAAGCTACCCGCTCATGCCCCCTTTTATAGTACGGCCAAAAGAGAAAAACGAAGATCCTAACGACTATTCCAAAAGTCTCTCAACACCTCGACATCCGGAACTAACCGTCCTTAATCTTGACGTCACTCTTTTGAAAACCGAAACGATTTCCATCAAGGGGCATGAATACCATGGTGCCCAAAGCAGTTAAAACCTCCATGACCTAACTTATCAAAGTTTCTGCAAAACACACGTTAGTCATGGTAATAAAGCGTTGTCATCAATTGCCGAAACCAAACCTCGGGGCCTAGATGCTTTCAGCCACATCAACGTTTTTCTGCGGAACATTCACACCAACCTCGCCATGCATAGTCCATATCGTATAGTTTGGTATGAATCCCCTGGTTATCAAGTGCATTTGTACAGACTCAGTTCTCTATCATTTCCTTTGATTCATGCGATGTTTGCATGGGCAGAAGACAGGGTTTCCAGCCCCAACAGTGGCTTTGGCATCGGCGATAAACTTGCTGACGCCAAGCATGTACCGCTTGTCTGTTCGGGACAGATGCATCCACTCTCAATCCATCTCTGCACAAAAAAATATTGAGACGGTAATTACAAAGAAATTAATAACAAGTGGAACTTCTTGAACAACAATTGTAGCTTGAGAGTACTATTTATTGTACACTTATTTAATTTAGTCGCCCCATTTTAGAAAAAAAAATTATGCTACACTAATTATTGGAAAATTGAAATTGGTAGCCCGGCCATATAAGTTGAAAATCGTAGCCTCATAACAAAAATTATTGCACAATAATAAAGAACAATTATTCTACTCCATGTCACATAAAAATGGAGACTCTATTTTTTTAAAAAAAAGACTAAAATTGGAGACATGATCATGAACAACAATATAGCTCCAAACAATGTGTTGGTAGGTGACGCATGGATTAATTTGCTCATCAAAATTGTAAAAAGAATCTACTCAACTCCTAACAAGAGCTAATTATAGCATCACATACTAACAATCATCTTGACCACCATGTAATTAGCTAAGAATTTAAATAGGTTTATAGACAACAACCTTTTGGATGATGGATTCTCCACAATTTGCTTAGAAGCCTTGCACAAAGTTCAATTCGAAAGTGCTCTCTAGAATGGAGAAAGAACTAGAATGAGAATCAAGCAATCTAGCCATCAAAACAACGCTAATTAAGCAACAAAATCAAAGGAGTGGATGCTTGTTACTAACCTTAAAGAAAAAAGATCAAGCCATTCTTCCAAATCCAAGAGCTAGCTTCATGGTGAAGAGCGGCCGCAACAATAAAGGGTGTGGCCCAAACGCGCGCCTATGTGCTTGGGACGGAAGAGAGGAGAAAGGAGAGGACAACGCCAACTTTTTATACTGTCATTTTATCACTGTCGGTTTTTTGCTAGAACCAATAGTGATAGTCCAAAATAACTGATGGTTCTTAGCTAGAACCGGCAGTGATAAGTGGCCGTCAACCCATTGCCGGCGCCAACCACAAACCGACAGTGATGTGGACCTTCACTGCCAGTTTTAGCCTAGCCGCAATCATTTTCTGATTTTGAAACTCACAACCGACAGGTTTACCTAAATCCGGCAGTGATGTGTGATTCTGTAGCAGAACGAAGAACCCATCAAAAAGTGCAGTGCAGTGCATGTGGGTCATATGCCTCAAACATCTGGAGATGCTCGCGTGCTGATGCAGGTGGAGATGCTTGCACGACAGCAAGTCCTTGGCCTCGTTCGGCTGGCTGGTAGCTGGTGGCTGGTGCTGATTTGTTGTGAGAGAAAAATACTGCTGGCTGGCTGGTGACGGCTGGCTGGTACTGAATTAGTGTGAGAGAAAAGCACTGCTGGCTGGCTGGGAGCCAGCCAGCCGAACAAGGCCCTTGTCTCCCTCTTCCACATGACATGATATAAGATAACTGTTGAACTTGTGAGTCACGAGTCATCGCGCGCGTCTATTCGAGGCGTACGTCGTTTGATTATTGGACCGCCCAACTGCAACGCAGGTGTGCGCTGCATGCATGGGCTCTGGCTCTGTGTCTGCTGGCCGTATGGCAGAAGGCCTGCGGCTCTGTAGCCACAAAGATTTGGGGTGGAAATGAATGTATGGAAATTCAAAATTATCGGTATTCGTTTAAAGGTTTTGTCTCCTGACTAGTAACTAGCTAATTATTTAATTTCAATATTACTAATGATTCATTAAAACTAGTTAGTAGTATATCTATAAGTAACTTTTAATATTAATTTAATACTATTAAATAGTAAATTAATTTTAGTATTTTTCAAATTTAGTTTAAACCTAATATATTTTTTGTTGCAAATTATTTTAATGCTTTAATTTATTTTTTCTAATGCAGATTATTTTGTAAAATTTCATGATAAATATTACACACTTACAACAAATAACAATGCAAAACCGACCATTCTATTCTCCAGTTGCCCAATTGGTACCAGGTTCCTGCTTTTAAAAAAAAGTTCCCCGGTTTGCTTCATATTAAAATCCATGTGAAAATACAAAATAGTACTACATCCACACCTTCTGGGCCCAGAGCTTGCGCCCCGATGTTCCATTTATCAAAAAAAAAAATCTCCTTTTGATTCAGTCCAATGCGGAGGTCTTCTCCACTGGACGGCTGGGCCAAATGATGAGGTCCCACGGTTTAATTCAGTCTATATGTATAGATGCTTGTTCCCATGAACCATGATACTCCGTAACTCATAATCATCACCTACCAAGATTGGATCCTGCATTGTGCCCTCCCCTCCCCCCCTCCTTTCCTTGCCTCATCGACCTCCTCCATCAGGGTAACCATCTGTAAGATTGATTCAATCAGGTTAGTGTTTGACAATTCTTCTGCTGTTTAATTCCCAAAGATTTGTAGCAAGTTTTGCGCCATTTTGATCAACAGAGTTCTGCGTTTGTTACCAAATTTAACCCGGCGACCTTGTTCTACCAACTGTGCATAGTCTGAACATGTACAGACTTAGCATGGTTTTTAATTTCAACGCATCCTGGTTGTTCGTCCTCAAGGATTCGTGTATATGCATGGTTTCAATTAGGTTTGTTCTGTTGTAGACAACAGTAATAAGGGCTGCTATTATTTTGTCTCTGTTAATCATTTATATAGTAGCTTCGTATATTTATGTTAAATGGTTTCAAAAGCAGATATGGAGGTTGGAAAAGGGAAAGAACATTCTCAAAGGAGAAATGCTCATAATAAGTAATGTTTTTTCTGTTTCGGTTCTAAAATAAATAGCATCCGTGTAATTGAACTTCTCTTATAATTTAATTAGTCATGCGGTACTCTTGTTGCGTGATTTGAATGAGGTTTGCTCCATCACTTTATATCAAACCGTGGGCATGTCTTTTCCAGTTCTCATGTATGACCTTTTGCATCTGTTTTTCCTTTCTATGTGAAGCTGCGAATGTTTAGATGTAATCTTCACTAAAAATCTGCGCTTATGCAAATTCTTTATTAGGGTTTGTTTGGTCCCTAGTTAATCCCTTGCGCAAGAGATTTAATCCCGTACAATACTCTTCAATCCCCTTGTTCGTTAGTCTCCAAACCAAGAAGATTGCAGGGAATTGGTTATACGGGTCCAATCCCCTAGCTAGGTTTAGGGATTTAACAGAACAAGGCCTAAACTGGCAAGCTCTTGAGTGCTTGATCGTAACATATTTGGTTTGTGATCTGAATTAACCATTTCATTCCCTTTCCTCCCCTCTGCTCTTATTGTTAGAAACTGTCTCCATGACATTTTTTTCTTGTTATTGGTGTGGTAGATCTGGCTTACTCCATGACATCAAATCGGTGTAAGATACATTACGAAATAAAGTTTAACACTTTTTTCTATAAACTTGGTCAAAATTAAGATAGTTTGATCTAGGGTAATTTCAATCCCTTATATTTTAGGACGGAGTGTGTAGTATACTAGTAATATGAAAGTGATGTTGAGCGATTATGTGGTCCTTCACTCTCTCCCATGGTGTATAAGTAAGAGTAGTGTGTCTAGGCCACATTGGAGAGTCTGATCCTAGGACAAATTAGAACGAATGACACGATCTTTGGATAAAATCTGCAAGCCTCCCATACCTATATGAGCTTGATTAGTGGTCATCTAGGCACATTGTGGAATTCAGTTCTAAGATGAATGAGAATGCATGATGCATTTGTCGAATAAATCTTAAAGTTGTACGAGAACTTATAAGCTACAAGTCATCTAGATTGTCGTACAATAAGTTGTGCATCCTGTAGCAACATAAGGGCATGGTTACTAGTAAGTATAGATAAGTTACACGTGGGTTTAGTAGCGCATCACAAATAATTGTATTGTCTGTTGTTTTCATCATATGTCATTTTTAAGTCTTTAGAGAGAACGGGTCTTCCTTACCAAACAACCTCTTTGGCAGTCTCTAGAATCAGCTGCCATGTCCATGAAACTCTTTCAGCTCTGCTCTTCCACTGAGGCAGAACACAAAATTGGATTACGACTTGCTGTCATATTTGTCAGTTTAGAAACTTACATTGGTGTAACCACTTCCAACGTGCTTTTCCTCATCTCCATAAACTAGGAGCATATCTTCAGTACTTCATAAGTACTTAAAGATATTCTTCACATTCATCTGGCGAGTCTCACAGGGTTGGATTGATAACTGCTCGTAACATTTAGAATCTGTGAAATATCTTTGCGTATATATAGTATGACATACATAATAGATCCGACAGCTGAGGCATATGGAATCTTGGTCATCCTATCTCACTCATCAGGTGTCAAGGGTACTAAGTGTTACTAAGAGTAAAAGTGTCATGCGACATATGTGACTTGTGCTAATCAGGTTTCACAACCTCTCCAATCTACATGATTGACTACTACAATAACGAAACTCCATAGTAATCCAGGCCTATCCGGTAAATTAACAAAACAGGGACTTTAGTAGTGCTAACCCCTCGTTGGGCAGGGCAAGCAAGCAGAATGTCAATTTTTCTTCCTCCCTCCTCCTTTTTCCTGCCTAGCCTAGCTTCTCTTCCAAGCTTGCATTGCAATAGATCAACATCAATGCCTCCAAAAACACCCACTGCTAGACCAGCCCAACACATGGAGCAGGCCTTGTTTAGATCCCAAATTCTCCCTCTAAATTCTATTATGCAAAAAGAAGATTCTCCATCACATCAAAATGCCGGCAAATGCATAGAGTACTAAATGTAGATGAAATCAAAAACTAATTGCACAGTTTTGTTGTACTTTGCGAGACGAACATTTTGAGTCTAATTAATCAATTTTTGAACAACTTTTTACACTAAAAAACAAAAGCTGCTATCCCCGATTCGGCCGGCCGAATTCGGAAAGTAAACACGGCCGCAGTTAAAAGGACAACAACAGCATCTGGACACCGCGACTTACGGTAGCATGGTGGCTGGAATTGTCAAACGGCACTGCAGCTGCACTAGGAGCACCGAACAGCAGTCACACAGGAAGTCGCCTAGTCAGGAACCAAGCAAGTCTCCCCCCTTTTGTCCCGATAGAAGAAAACAAAATCATATGTGAAACTGAACTTATTGGGCTCACCATGTGCTTTTCTATGTATTAGTTGTCAAACAAATTCATTTCAACAAGTTTGCTTCATATGAGCTCTGGTTTAGAAGTCTATTTTCTAACATTGTTTAGTCTACCGTATTGAGTTACTAAAGTTGATGAAGAAATGGTGATCAATTCAATATATTTTAACAATTCCCCTCACGTGTAGGCGGCCTCAAGCCAACTTAAACGTGGAAATAGGAGCGAATGATTATTTTATTTTATTGTGTTAGTTAGGATTTAACTAGCTAGATATCTGATTCCGATACCATATATAGTTGAAGGCATCAACCTATTTAACAAAAACTTTGGTGATTGAAAAAATAAATAATTCATTTATGTTTCTACACATCAGTCAATATATTAAGTTGTTTTAATAAAAATTTCAGGTATTACACTTACGTGCCAGCATGTTTACAACATAGGCACTAAAAGGACGATCATATCGCAGGAGGATTCTTGTACTGAGAGAAGAAGTAACAAGGGTAATCAGAGGCAATAATGGATATGTCATACAAATTACTGGATGAAATTACAGGTGGTTTCTCCAACGAGATCGGCCGTGGCACATTTGGAGTGGTTTACAAGGTACGTTTACCAGGCAGACGCAATGCCGATAGCCCACTACTCTCCAGCTATAAATCTAGCACACTACTACTACTATTTGGTAATTGTACATATTTGTAGTCTCTACATCTCAACTTCTATTTATAAACTAGTATTAGACATGTAGTGCTCCACATATGTGGCCTATAAACCCAACAACCAATAATTTAAGATATAGTAGTCACAACTCACAAGACTTAGGCCTCCTTAGAAATAAATTAATAATATAATAGAATACATGCAGGACTGAGCTACAGCAAATCTAAGAAGATGCACCTTATCTTGGGTGCAATGATCTGTAACATGTGGGTGTATGGTGAAAATTTAGCTTTTTGTACAGTTATTTTAATTTTGCGTGGGTCCACACCCACATCTTTAAATATAGCTCTGCCCCTCATAAAAAATATAAGCAAGCCTGCTGTGCGTTGTCGTGGTGCAGCTACTGTTTGAGGGGAGGGGGGCAGTGTATCGTTGCTGCTGCTGTGAACTGTTTACTGTGCCGTGCATCACCGTAGGCAAATGTGCGTTTACTGTGCCACGCTACTGTTCTGCGTATTATTCTGTGAACAGTCGAACCGCGAAGGCCGTCCGTACTTCTACAGGCGTATCAATCTTTATAGATTCAAGGATTCATTTTTTCTGTATCCATATAAAAAACACTCCTAATAAATGCTTGTGTGATGGTAAAACAACATATAGCACCCAACCACTTCAATACATACCAGGATCCACATCGACAAGGTAACAATGAAAAATAAATATATAATAGATCAATTGGTCCGAATACAAAATTTTATTTACTACCTTTAATTTTAATTTTTTATTCAACGTCACCTAGACCAAAATTAACGGCCTGTGTACCAAGTTATTACCAAGAATGCTGGCTTAAGTACGGGAATCCGTGCTTCAATACTTTTTTCTTCAAGTTGTTACAGTGGCAGAGCCAGAAATTTGCGGCTGGTATGCCACATATACAAAATTTCGAAGCTGGGGAGCTTCACCATTTCCTTCATCATCATTCTGTGCTGGCATAAGTTAGGGAGCGTCACTATCATTGTGTGCTGCCACATGTGCTAACTGCAAATTGCTATCATTACTCTTAATCTCAACAGATGAGCATTTGGTGTGGATGTGGAGGCTGTTTTTTTTTTGCCTTTGCAGCTTTCTCCCACAATAACAATATGCTAACACCCTTCTTCATTTACATTATAAGAATTAAGAATACAATCAAAAAAGAATTAGAACAAGAAATTTTCAATAGAAAACTAAGGAGTGGATCTAGGGTGTTCTGCATCTGCTCTGCTCACCTTGCTTGAAGCCGCCGAGGGGAGGGCCAGTCGGCCACTCGGCCAGTCGGTCGGACACCGGGACACAAACGTTGGTCGCCGGAGGGTGTTGCAGCCTGCAGAAGGGGCGCCACCGCCACATGTGGTGCCGCTGGTGGCCGGCTCCTTAGCGCTGGGAGGAGCCAACCGCAGCAAGGAAGGGGAAGGGAAAAGGGGCAGGGCTGGCGAGTTGGCCGCAGAGGGGGAGGTGGCGAGGTGCTGTTCGCCGGCTCCGGTCGTCGGAGTGGGGCGAGTCGTGCTGCCGTGCTGCGGCACGGTCGCGCGGACTCGCGGAGCAACTGAGCGCCCGAGCAGGGAAAGAGGCATGGGCAAGGGCGACGTGAGCGACGGAGATTGTATTCTGGGCTTTGTTGATTCGTTCCTTTGTGGGCTGCCACAAATGGATGTTTTATTGGGCTACAGTTCCTTCGTGAGCCATATTTGCACCATAGTATGACGTGAATGTATAGGATACGTATAAACCTGTGTACTTATTATTTTTTCCACTCAAATCTTGGGTATGCCAAGGAATACAGGGGCATACCCCTGCCGCCGCCCATGAGTTGCTACCGTGTATTATTGGAAGGAAGCAATGTACTCTCCTGTTTAGGAATGAATGTAATTGTAGCAAACTAAAAAGTCCAACTAATCTTGAGTTTGATCAACTTTATATAAAAATATTAATATTTACGATACCAAATAAGTATAATTAAATTAGATATGAATACTATTTTCATAGTATACATATTTCTTATCATAAGCGTTGATACTCTTATCTATAAATTTAGTCCATTTTCAGATTCTTTGACTGCAGATGGAACTATGTTACATTCTTTTTCTGACAGAGGTAGTATTTGTCTAGCATATGGAAAATCATTAGTACCCTATTAATCAGTGGCTTGAATCTATCCAATGTAATCTTCATAGGTAGATGGAGTGCCTTATTAAAATATAAGTATCATGTCAGGATCAGGATCAAAGTAGGACAACACCAAACCAGAGGAAAGCTGTGTTCAGCTATTGGACCAATGAGCCAACAAGTCTGTGTGTGTTGGGTCGTATGAGCTGGCCAAGATATGTGGAACAGACTGTCAAACAGCTTGTGCCGGCCGTGACTGTGAAGTGTGAACGATCAAAGAAAATGACAAAACCCGTATTGCCTAAATCCCCCTTTTGTTCTTCATTCGTTGCTCTTCTGCTCCGGTGAAGTCCTTCACCTGATCCAAATTCGTCGATAGTTATCTAGCTCATGTGTATTATGACTCTATTCCAAATTATAAGTCAGTTCTACCTTTTTTAGATACGTAGCTTTTGCTATCTAACTAGACAAAATGTATATTTAGAAGCCGTTTGGCAGGGCTCCACGAGCGACTGCGGCTGCGGCTCTTGCTGAGGCCATGCCAAACGCCAGTCATTCAGAAGGGCTCCGACCAAGGAGCCAGGCGGAGCCGGTCCACAAAATGAACTAGGCAAATGGAACTCGAAATTGTGGCTCCTACGGCTCCGCTCCTTTTCTCTGGCCACGTGCAAAGCCATGGTTGGTTGGAGGAGTCAGGCGTCTGTGAGCAAATGCAAAAGGCAGTTAACCATGACAAACAATAGTGTGGTTTTGAAATTTTGAATGCAATTTCCTTCTAAACCGTTTATCCGTTTCTAAATTCATTTTGACCATGCTGTTATTTACAATTAATGGAATAAAACAAGATCAAACATGATTATATTTTGATTTTTTTTATTAAACAATAATATTTTTATTTAGAAATACAACTATGGAAATTTTCTCTTTTGCTTGAAACATTTTTCTTTATTGTCATGACACATTTTGTGCTAACTCTTCCACATACACGCGATGCAAAATAGCCAAAATAGCCTTTAATATAGACCACATCAAAGAAGACAAAACATGAGAAGCAATTTTGCCAAATGTTTTTTAAAAGGGCTTTTGCTCTTTTAGAGGAGCCGCTCCTTCAGAGGAGTCAGAGCCAAAGCCGTTTTTAGAAGAGCTGGAGCCCTGCCAAACGAGCCCTTAGGCACGTAGCAAAATTTATGTACCTAGAGAACCTAGAACGATTTACAATTTGGAAAGAAGAGAGTAATGTATAACAAAAGTGGAATGTGCATGTAATTGTTTTATAATAGAAATGTTTTTTACTTGGAACATGCTTATCATATCAATGAGAAACAATCAACCAGGGAAAGGATAAAGCTGGGCAAGAAATTGCTGTGAAGGTGCTTCGTGATCAATGCACAGACCTTAATGGAAATGCGTTTAGAAAAGAGTTCAACAACCTTTCTAAGCTCAAGCACCCAAATATTGTCCGGCTAGTCGGCTTTTGTGACGACGAAGAACAAGAACTTATAGAACATGATGGAAAAAAAATTATGGCATCAAAGCTACACAGGGCACTCTGCTTTGAGTATCTGCACAATGGAAGCCTTCAGAATCACCTATCAGGTACTCCGTATGAAATCGCTTTACATCACCTCGGTCACCTTAACCTGAAGAATCGATTTCCACGTACGTACATTCCATGAATATCTCTACTTTCTGTTACAGATGAACATCAGGGACTTGATTGGCAAAAGCGATACACAATAATTAAAGGGATCTGTATGGGTTTAATATATCTTCATATGGGGCTAGAACATCCTATCCACCATTTGGACCTAAAGCCTGGCAATATATTGCTAGGTGATAATATGGTGCCAAAAATTGCTGATTTTGGTTTATCAAGATTACTTGGTGATGAGACAAGCATAAAGATAATGAGCGCAGTAGGAACCTGGTAAGCTTATGCCTGCATAATGTGCTATCATTTGTGCTGTACTTTAGGCCAAATCCTCATAATGCCATTAAATGTGTCAATCATGGTATAATGTAGGGGATACTGTCCACCGGAATTCGTGAATGAACAAAAAATCTCCAAAGGGTTTGACATTTTCAGTTTGGGTGTCATAATTATAAAGATAATTTGTGGACCAGCAGCCCACTCCCCTGGTGATGACAAGACACGTAAATTTATTCGGCAGGTAAAGAATTGTCACATGTTTCCATCAATATCAATGGTCAATCTGAAAATGTTTGTTAAGTGTGTGGATAGTATTATTGTGACACTTTTGTTTCAATTATGAAAGGTGCACAAAAAATGGAGAGAAAGGCTACGAGCAGTACCAGGGTACACACCACTCGATGTAGACTGCCAGTGCAAACAAGTGAAGAAGTGCATAGACATAGCATTAAACTGCACACACAAGGATAGGCAAAGAAGGCCCACCATTGGATACATCATCGACCAATTGGCTCTGACAGAAAAGAATACATATGATGAAGCAAATTCAAAGAATGAGGTACATTTTCTTGGTTCTGGTGTTTGAATAAGCTCAGGACCTTTAATCTAGGTGTCACATGTCAATAGAATAATAATTAAAACATATGTTAAGGTAATTCAAAGAGTCATTTGTTATGCAGGAATATTAATAGTTGTCAACATATTCTTGGTAAAAAATTGTGTACACATATTCTAGAGGAATAATAATATACAACTCTTGTAGCTAGGTAGTTGAACTATTCACTTTACTAGGTCTAAGAATAGAAAAAATAAAAAATAGCAGCGAGTCTCTCAAAATAAAGTTGTTTAATTCTGTAGTGGTTGCTCAAAAAGGATATATACATGATCGATGGTTCTAGATGAAAAGCAACTTTGAGGAGTGAATGGTTTGTCAGGTCATTAGTTACATATCTTTCCTACAATTCTTGTCCAAAACAAAATTGCTAGATTTTACCAATCACCATAGAACTGCAAAAGAAATGGTCCTCAAATTCATCACATGCGTTGGAGTCAATTGAATTGAACATCTTGTGATCTCCCATCATATGTTGAGTACAACCACACTATCAAACACCCAATGCCTTTCCGTGGCTTTGTAGTTCACCTACAAAAGGAAACCAATGTTTTTTAGGTACCCAAACTTGCTTAGATCCTCCAAGGTTAGTTATTGGGCACTTTGGTACCCAAATGGCATTTGATCAAGCAGGCTTGTCCCCCATAAACCTTGCTCAAGGCATGGGTGAGCTCTCCAACCTCTTCTTGAGGGTTTCATTTTTCACAATGAGAATTGAATTATTTTTAGATTCACCACCGAAAGGGCCAGGGTAACTTTGCTAGTGCTACAATAGGGGTAAGTGGCAACAATAATAGGAGCATAAATAGTTTCATCAAGTAAATCAGAAGTGACTCCTAGGGTTGCTTTTGCAGCAGGCTCATTCTTATGAGCAAGAAGAGATGAGTGAGTGTCACACCCAGTTTTTTTAAAAAAACTAGATGTACACCGTATTGGGTGGATGATGTTGCTGTTGGTGATAAAAGGAAACAACAACAAAACAGCAAGTTGAAATATGTTGTTCGAAAAGAGTTATATGCTACTGTCGATGCCACAGATCTTTAATATTCAACAAATAAAAACTGATGCAATATAAAATACTAGCAAACCTAATGCCGATGCAATAGTTTGTGTTGCATTGAACCTAATGCCGATGCCATAGTTTCAATAGCATCGAACCTAATGTCGGTGCAATAGGTTGTATTGCACCCAACCTAATGTCGATGCAATATTGTCTATTGCACCGAACGTTAGACGTTGCAATAGAAATCGATGCAATATTGTCTAAGCCTCCAACACCATAGGGATGGTTGACTGGGGGTACACACGCCTAGAACTTCTCAGAAAACTTACTAGCTCTACCATCTGGTACCTATCCGGGATTTTCTCAAAGTAATTGAAAAGTAAAGCAAATGTAAGCAATCCACCGCTTAACAAGCATAATATGAGGGGATCTAGGCTCAAATGGTTTGACATGGCTGAACTACGGTAAGCAATTTTAGTAGAAAAAGTTTTATCATTAGAACCTAAGTTGCTAATTTATGTTTAATCTCTAGTTTCCACATGATAAACAATGGTAATATGACAATAATGATTAAACATGAGCATCAACAATATAGTAAAATAAGAACCCATAATTCCGTGAGTTTTCCAAGCCGCTCGTGACCGTGAGCATGACTGTTATAATAGTTTTACACTCTGCAAAGGTTATATACTTTCACCATAGGCCATGATTTACCCTTTCGCCCGAGATAACTAATCTCTTGACCCACTACCAAGGAAGGTCGGCAGAGTTCACTATGAAGCCTTTCAAAGGTTCATCCAACAAGTTAGTGGCCGCTATAGGTTTACAATCGGCAAGGGGATATAGAGCCCCCCTTTCGAACGGCACACTCACGCAGAAGTACTCCTAGGAACAGAGGCCGCACTATACCTAGCTCGTCAAGCCCCTTTTGCGTCATAAAGGTAACTACTAACAAGCTAGAAAAGGTCCTTCTACTGAACTAAAGCTAGACCATGTAGCACTCATGGTTGTCCTGTAAGTCCCAGATTTTGCTGATAGATAAGTCTTTAGAATTCCATATTGCTAAAACGCACATTTTAAACATCATTGCATATGTCATTAGCCAATATTATGGAGCTTCTTCATTAAAGTAGAGCAACTAGCAAGAACTACCCATATGCATAAATCCAGTAGGTAGCAAGGAACAAGGTAACAAAAGTATACTAGGTAAGGTCCTTAATGTTTCATCATATTAGACGCATGCACATAAAAAGATGATTATAATATTATTAGGTAACAGGAGCCTCATATTATACTTGCCTTCATTTATCTTGCTAGTGTGTGTGGTACTGAAGTGTGGACGAAATTCAAACAACATAGTTAAAGCATAGTGGACCACAACGCCACATTTACTTGCCTTTACCGAAGATAAGCGAAAGAGCTACACACACTCCAAAGGTGAACCACCTGATCACAAGCCAACCTCAGTGCCAACACCATCATACAAGCAATTACAAACAATTACATATGCACAAGAACACCCAAACCCATCGATCAAGCCACTAGCGGTGCACTTCAGTTAATGATAGCAGTATTGTTGCTTTTCTATTTCATACAGGTTTCACCATACAACCAAAAATTCTCAAAATTTACTAGGTAATAGAAATCTTGATTACTTACAACTTCTTTATAATAATAATTGGCAGATAAGATCTCCAAGGTTGCATAAATAATGACTTAACTTAACTAAACATTACTGACGACTAAAACAGGACAGTAAACTCATAAAATTCTTAATTAGAGATATACTCATCCATAAATCGTATTGTATAATAATCTAGAAATATTAAGAAAAATAATACAACTTTTATTTAGATCAAAAAAACAAATTTGTCCATAATGAGGGCCAAAAACTAAATGGAATTGAAACTGTCTAGATTCTCGTCACTGCAAAACAGCCTTCTTAAAAAAATCATATCTCCAAAACTACATAGGCTATAAGGGTGATCTTGGTGCCAAAAAAAGTATCTAAGTCCTCTAAAACTTTGTCCACAGTGGCAAAATATATTAAGGCCATTAAGATACCCTAAAACGACGATGAACAGAAACTGCACAGTCTAACGGGATTTCAGATCATGGACGTGATTAATTTAGGGAATTACTCCAACTAAACCCCCTTCTAATTAGATGATTCGATTCACAAAGATTGATCTAAAAAAATAGATTAGGATTCGGCATCTCACCTAGGGCAACCGCAGCGAGCACGACAACCAAACTCCCGGCGATCCACTCCTCCCTTCCTTTCTCTTCTCTACCTCATGGCGATCTCACCTGTTAAAACCGTTCCGATTAGTTTTTGCGGACGAAGAACGATCACCATAGACGAGGCCAGCAAATCATGGGCTCTGTTTGCTTGAGCTTATCAACCAAAATCAGTCAGTCATAGAACAGTGTTTTTCTATTACAACAAATCAGCATCAGCATCAGCATCAGCAAAAAAAAAACAGCCAGCCGAACAGAGCCCTAATCCTCCTCTCCCTTCTCGTCCCCTCGGTTCTTTCTTTCTATCTCATGTACGTGAAAAGAGGGGCGGCGACATAGGAGACCAGCCACAGGAGAAAACCTCACGCCCCAATCCACGAGATGGACTTGATCACGGTCAAAGGAGACTCAGTTGTATACTGTAGCATGATGCATTAGCGTCATTTTAAATAGAGAAAATCTTGACTTCGGTATCCGAAGTCCGATTAATACGAATAAATAGTCAAACAGAAAGCATTCGACGATCTCTACAAATTGTTGGTTACTATTCATCCATTCGAGCAACGGTTCAAAAAGTTAATTTTCGGCCTCTCTTTACAACTGATCAACCTTCACTAAAATTGAATCATTTAATCCATATTTAAAAATCCTTATTAAAATTCACATTTATGGCATTCATTTTCGGGGTATTACAAAATCTATCATGGTTAGAACACCTCGTGGCCAGCAAAATGAAACACACCATGCTTGAAATCTTTGCCTTGCACATTTTCAATTTTTTTTAAAATTGATGCCGCACAAGCAAATATTGTCCGACATATCCACCAAGCCACTTGATATAATCATCAAATCCTTGGCTTGTTCTTTGTAAGTGATGTGGATCACTCAAAGCATCACATAACCTTCAAGTCTATCGACCTTAGCCTCGTTTGCTCTTCTAAGTTGCCTTGGTTTATCGGCGCCAAGCACTCTACTCTCACTTCACCGCCTTGACGGCCCTTCATGTCTTGAGCCTCGAGTTTGTTTTTCACCATTGCCTTGGTTCATCGACGCTAAGCTCTTTACTCTCACTTCACTGCCTCAATGGTATGTCATATCCTGAGCCTCTAGCTTGCCCTTTACCATTTCCTACGGTTCTTCGCAATCAAGCCTTGCTTTGGTCTTCACCTTTTTGCCATGTTTGATTTGAGCTTTCCAACAAGGTATCAATCGAACGATGCCCAACTCTTTTTATGAACTAAGCCAATTTTCCTTCACACACTCAATAGAAGGGTTAGTCCACAAGCATTTACCAAAACCCAAACAAGGTCTAAGCCAATTTTCCTTCACACACTCAATAGAAGGGTTAGTCCACAGGCATTTGCCAAAACCCAAACAAGGGCCTAGATCATTCAGTTGTTTGCGGAGGCGGGGAGAGACGCTATTACCGACGTCACATATGAGCGCCAGAAACAGTCATGTGGTAAGGCACGCTCGGAACACCAGTAGGCCGACGCACCAGGTGTGTCCGGTGCACCAGTAGGTGGGCATGGCTTCAAGATCTCCCTGGATATTTTGGTTACACATCACTCTGCTAATGGGCTGTAATCCAATTTATACCCATACCAATCCACTTCTCTGCACTGCAGCTTTTGTCACCAGACTAAACTAATCCAAACATGGCAGGATCCAAACTACACCAATCGGCATAGCAGAGCAGAGCAGAGAAGAAAGCACACCAATCCATTTGACAACCCGTGGGTTCCTATCCATTCCATACCGATTTTCTAACCCATAGTTGGCAAACGCAGAGCAAAGCGAGTTGGCAAACGCAGAGCAGAGCAGAGTGAGTTGCCAAACGCAGAGCAGGCAGCTGTGTTGTGCATGAGCTCCATCCATCGTACCACCAGACCAGACCATTTACAATTTTACATGCATGTAAAATTAATTTCATACAGCCAGAGCCAGGTCGGCATTAGAAGTGGCAGACTGGTCACTTAAATAAACAAAATGTTCAAAGTAATAGCCACCCAAACACCCATAAAATGCCTGACGAGCATCACTCAACCTCAAAATTTTGCCAGATAAAACATGTCATGCTAGGAACAAAATGATTTCTCGGTTCTTGGTTCTAAAGGGATGGTACAACTGAAGGACCACATTTGCTTACAAACATGGATCGGATGAACACCACTAGAATGCCACCATTTCAGTCGCTGAAGCCAAAGAGTAATTGCAAGAACCAGCTTTTCAGTCTCTAAAGCCAAATAGTTACTGCAAGAAGTTGTGGAAGGAAGGCTTGAACCACATTGACAAGATCTGTAAAATAGAATCAGTTTCAGTCCCATGTAAGGTAAACTTTGGAGATTGCATTCATCTAAAAAAAAGCGTTACTGAATTTTCTTTTTCTTTGTAGAAAGGATAACAAAATGATAAACCTTTTCCTCTGTTACCTGCTGCATTACAGTGCACCCTCTAGGTTGCAGGATACTAAGGATAGCCACTACTTATTTACACACCCTTTATCTGAGATTGTTAAACGAAAGATCTCTGTAACAGAAGCCAACTCAAGTGAATCAGTACTGAAATAGGTAAAGAGAAAAACAAACAATAAAATGGGCTTGCAGAGCATACACGAGAGCAAAATCATCAATGCTGGTAAGTGAATTAGGCAGAACTCCAGACAAGCTATTATTGTTCAACTTCCTGGTAGCAACAAGAGAGGTAGTAAGAAAAAATTAGATGATCCAGTTGCTGAAAATACAGTGGCTGAAAGATGATTGGAGAAGGAATAGATGCACATCACAGTGGCTTTCTACTATGCAGTGGCTACTAGCTAATAATCAATTTCTGTAAGATGCACATCACTGATGGAAGATAGCAATATAAACTGAGATTATTCCAGGCATTTCCCTATTTTCTATTTCATTATCATGAAGAAAAAAGGATCCATTTGTCAGTTATAGTTCGAACTACAAAAGCATGAAAGCCAAATGGCTAGCCAGGTACTAATCTAGTAGTATCAAAGTACAGCTATTAGCTAGTGGACAGTTATAAGACTGAAACAAATATCCCTCTTTACAAATACAGTGGCTTTCTATTCGTTCATGTAGGGTCTAAGAAAAGTTCGTGAAATATCAGACTATGCAGTTCTAATAACTTACCAGTCAAAGGTGAAGAATGATATCCACCACATGCTACTTGGATTACACGGATACTTTTCAGACTAGGGACAAGCTGTGGCCTCCAATCACTGAAATTGCTTCCTCTACCCAGTTCAAAGTTTGAATTTGCTGGAAATGATACACGAAATGCAAATATTCAGCACATCAGTAAATTAATCACAGTCATAAGGGAAAACTGAAGCTGATAAATAATTAAATGAGAGCTCCGGCTCCTTAGCAAGAAACACAAGCATTTCATTGTTCCCATTCCATTCAGAGTGAAGGGCACAACTATGCAACAGAATATTGAAACACGGCAGCAATGCACTCAATTTAAGATAAATAAGGACTGGCCTGGACAGAGGCATCCATCCATCTAGCAGCCTACTACACCACACACACTACCATGCCATTGGCCATTCCCATGGATGCTGCTCTCATTAATTGGCTCTTCATATCTGCTGTGGCAAACTGACTGCTAGCAACACAGGCAAACTAGAGAATAGAGCTAATAAGGAAGCTTGCAAATTCTAGGAATTTAGAACTACTGCAAGTGCACTTGTTCATACAATAGGAAATGAATTAATCCTTCAAATATTTGTTAAGGATTGCTTGACTAAAATATTTACTATTATGAAAGCGACACAACAGAGAAAGATGCAAAACTTTGAACTGCACTGAAACAGAAAAACTCTGAACTTTCTGAAGAAACAGACACAGAAAGATTGCATTTCAACATGCAGTACGCAGTAGGAAAATGCCAACCTAATTAACAGAGCAGTAACAAGATGGAAGTGCACCTATTGTAAACAATCTAATTTAGCAGACACAGAACCATCGGATTGCAGATATTTCATCAAACAAAAAAGTCATGTAGATATATGAGGGAGATTTACCAAGGCAAGGCATATGCTTGGTTGCAGTCTTGGAGGCGTCCAACTCATCCAACCGCGCAAGAACGCCGGCCGTCACCCTGTACATCACCCCGGTCCCCGGCCACTCGATGGACGCCCACACCCAGGAGCCAAACCTAGATAAGAGATCAAAGTCAGTTTGGGAGAAAGGCAAAAGGGAAATGGGAGAGGAGAGAGCGAGTAATGGAGGGCGAACGCGCCTCCACGATGACTGCAAATGGGAGGGGAGCACGCACCACCAGGTCAGAGAGCGAGCGTGTGCTGTCAGGTCAGGGATGGAGCAGCCGCCGCTAGGTCAGGGACGAAGCGTGCAGCGCCTGGTCGGGGATGGTTAGCCGCACTGCCGGGGACGGGGACGACGGCGCCCCACTAGCGGATGTGGATTGCTGGTTGTTCCCCCTACCGCCGGGGATAGGGACGGCCGGACGGGGACGGTGGTGAAGCCGATGCACTCGTGAAAGAAGTGGAGTCGAGATGACGAGACCAGAGGCAAACCCTTCACCAAAAACCGTAGCATCCATGGGTTGGGGACTACTCCAACCAAACCGGCAGCAGCGGCAGCAGTGCCAGCTGGGGAAGGGAGGAGAGGGAGGAGAAGGTACTGGAGTCCGTGTGGGGCGACGCGAATGGTGAGCTCGCCGGCCCTTTTTATAGCCTAGTCCAGCCTACAATAAGGTGGTGGTGGTGGAAAAAATCTTGCGGCCAAGAAGATTTTTTCCGGCATTCATGGCAGGACAACAGTGCAGGCGGCAGCTGCGCTTCCTCCACGCGCGTCTACGCGAGCTGCAAGCTCGGTGTCGTGGCGACGGAAATCACGAGAAGGAGACGATGAAGGAGGAGACATGGGCGAACTGATCAGTTGTTTAGGTTCTCTGTGATGGAATTTACCCATAGGTTTAAGTCCTCGACTTGACATGAGTGTTCGCATTTTCCTAGATTTATTTTAGGATTTAAAGGCGCTATGGCCCTGTTCATCTGGCTTATAATCCGTCTTATTCAGCTTATTTTTTCAGCCGGAACAGTATTTTTCTCTCACAAAAAATCAGCCAACAGTGTTTTTCAGCCGGCTTATAATTCCAGCCGAACGGCTCCTATGCTTTTAGTGGTTGGTGACATCTCCGTCGACAGCGAGACATCTATGGTAACTTCGTGAATTTCAAGATCTGTCAGCTCAATCCTTTGGAGGTGTTCATAGGGTTAGGGTTAGGGTTAGCGTATGTATGTTTATAGAGGTGAGTGTATGTGCGTGTTGGACTTCATGAATTTTAAGATTTGCCAGCTCAGTCCTTCTAAGGTGCTCATAGAGGTAGAGTTAGTGTACATATGTTTATAGAGACAAGCGTATGTGTGTCGTGAGTACATTGTACTGTGTAATTAAAAAAGAGGAGACACAGGGAAGACGACACACGGCCGTACGGCGTGGCTGCGGCCTTGCTGGCTGTGGCAAGAGAGTGGCCGTGGGCCATGTCAGGCTAGAGAGATTTGTGCCCCAGAATGGTTTCCCATCTTCCAGGACCTTCCAGGAAAGGGGAGAAGATAGGGAGACAGATGGGAGAGGGTGACTGAGATGGGAGCCACCGCGCACGGCATTGGTTCAGATTAAGATAGAGATGACAAGGAAAATCTCAATTTTGCACTTGAACGACAATACTAAAATAACTGATTTACCCTTATTCAAAAATAAAATATAATATAAAATGAAAAAGGGTAGATATTACCCCACATATTTTGGTACTAGTCCCATCAAATTTGGACTATCCCTACTATTTGGTACCTCCGGACACTTTCAGTTGGGTATGTTTTCACCATCCGATCTCGTCCAATGAATGGTCCATCAGCTTGTTCGTCAGGGCTGAAAATAAGTGGCTGAAAGTACTGTTGGCTGATTTATGTGGGAGAAAAACACTACTGGCCGGTTGAAAATAAGCGGCTGAAAGCTAAAGCAAAAAGGCTGCATGTTTTTCCAACCATTGTAAAATTTCTCTAAAAACAATAGTTTTATCATACCCTTTAGTATGGGATTCTATAATCAAATTCAATATTTATATACATATATTTTAAATCGGTCTATATGCTGTATGCATTTGAAATTAGAGGTCGTCAATTATCACTTTGCATTGCATCTTATGATTGTAAGCTTATCCAAAGCTTGAGGAATTCATTAGCCCGTTAGATATTTTGTTATTAATTCACAAAAACAAACTCGGGGTTCTAGATGCATTTGTTTACAATTCTAACATGGATCCACATGCTCAATGGGCATGTTAGGCTATAGTAATCATATTTTGCTTACCAGTTGTTATATCGTTGGGTAGCTTTCCATATCTTAGCCTATGTTTTTTTTTTGTTTACTGATCAAAAGCAAAAAAAAAAAAACAAGAGAAATGATTACAGCGGTCCCTTGTATGCTGCGATGCAGAGTCATGCAGGTGCATCATCGTTGCCGAGTCATCTACCAGCTGTTTTTTTGAAGGAAATTACTGATAATTTCGCTAGTGAGCGAGAACTTGGTCGCTCCATATATGGAACAGTTTACAAGGTATGACTGTGCCCTATGATTACAGTAGTAAGTTCTGACGCAAAAATCATCTGACTAATTAATACATGAGAGGTTAAATAGGGGATTCTGCCAGCCGGCGACGTAATTGCAGTGAAAAGGCTTGCTGAAAACACGCCATTGGCAACTGAGAAAACATTTGATACTGAGGTTACAAATCTTATGAAGCTTAAGCACGAAAATATAGTACAGTTGGTTGGATTCTGCTGTGAACCGCAGAAGAAAGTGATTCAGCACAATAAAAGATATGTAATTGTAGAAATAACTGAAGGCTGTCTATGCTACGAATATCTACCCAAGAGAAGTCTCGACATGTACCTCTATGGTATGTGATGTACTACCCAACATGCTTGTCTTTCTTTCTGTACTATTCCTACTAGTCTCAGAAAAACTACTACTATTATTTTCAATATTCATTCATTGCTACTGCTGTAGGCAAATACACACTTTTGGAGAATAAATACTATCTTAGAATACATACAATTCACTAGTACTTTCTTTACTTTGTACTTCTTCAGCAGACAATAGTTCAATTGACTGGGACACACGATTCAGAATAATTAAGGGGATCTGCCAGGGTCTACGTTTCCTTCATAAGGAGTTGGACAGCCCCCTTATTCACATGAATCTTGTGCCTAACTCTATATGGTTGGACGATAATTGGGTGCCAAAGATTGCCGATTTTGGTCTCTCGAGACTCTTTGGACAAGAGCAGACCCGGATGTACACAGTCAATGTTGAGGGACATAAGTAGGTCGAAACAAACTCTGAAATATGAATTTTCATCAAATTATATATAAAGAGTAAACGGCATTTTATTCTTTAGTCAACTCTTGCAGTGGGTACATAGCTCCGGAATATCTATACAGAGGTGAAATCTCCACCATGTCTGACATATATAGTTTAGGCATGATTGTTTTCGAGATCACGACTGGAGAGAAGAATGCAGTCTCTGAAGACAGAAGTGGAAGGAAATTTGTTGACAATGTAACACAGCATTTTATTGTGAAGGAAAATGTAAGACAGCATTACTTGGTTGAAATATCTGATTTATATATAATGTTTCGTTGCTTTCAGTTAATATATTATCACTAAGGATCAAATTCAATTCTGTAGGTACATGAATACTGGAAGACAGATGAGCAAATAATATACAAGTACCCATCTCTCGATCCAAATGGCCTCGAGCAAGTAAAAGCATGCATTGCAATTGGGCTAAAGTGTGTGGAGGCTGATCGGAAAAGGAGGCCTTCAATAGTGGATATTATTGATAAGCTCAATGGGAAACGTGTACCAATTTTTGACCAGGTATGTCTGAACACTTGAGGCACGGACAATTTGTTTTCAGTTCATTCTGTTTCATTAATTAATATTGCGCTGTCCGAAATTTTTAAGACTTATCTCTGTTGGTAAAGAATGGGTAGTGCCCTGATTGATATATTGATAGATAGCTCAGCAGGTTCCACTTTCAAGTTTCCTGTCAGAAACCGCTTGTGTTCTCCTAGGTAACTTGGCAACTTCCTTTAATTTCTGCGTTGCAGATAAGGGCGGAAACTTCGTCTCCAGATGAGATAACGCCCATGTCCACTGTGCAGCTTTACGTTTACCCTCCGCAGCTTCGCTTCCCCTTCACGCCAAATAAATCCTTCTCATGTCCACTGAGTCTAATCAACATGACAGAAGACTACGTCGCTTCTAGGCTTCTCACGGACAATCCAAAGCGATACGTCGCTGCTACGTTGCTGTGTGGAGTTGTGCCGCCACGGTCCACGTACACTCTTGTTGTGACAATGAAGGGGCACGAGAAACTTCTCGCTGACGAAGTCCTTTCTCTCGAAAGCTGTGTTATCCATGATAAGGGCGTGAACATCGAGAATGCTAGGCTACACTCAGTAGGCATGGCATTAAAGGACATTTTTGGAGAAGCGAAACGATCGGGGGCCCATAATGTGGATGAGCAGAAGCTCAAGGTTGAGTTTGTCTCACCTCAAGAAGCAACTGACGACCAGGTAAGCCCAACATGATAGGTAAAGAAACACTCCATATCAAAATGCACTTCCTCCACCTTAAAAAGAGTTCGATGATTCCCATTTCGAGTTTGGCCTAACTTTATACAAAGTATTCTACTTTCGTATGGTACCTACTTCCTCCATTAGAAAATAACTGTATCTCATTTAATAAACTTGACTACATCTATAGAAAAGATTTTCAACATTTATATCTCCTACTATGTTTATTTTGAAAATATATTCCACTATGAGATACTTAATACATAATGTAAATATTTGTACTTTTTTATTTGAAATTAAATTGAACTCTTCGAAAATTGAGATGTTCAGTTATTTATTTTGGGATGGATAATATTTTTTCTACACACTTGGTTAAGCTGTAAATTAAATAGTTTGACTAAGAGTGGAATTATAATTGCATTATTTTATAGATGGAGGTAATATTATACTAATTAAACTAACATGTATATATTTCCGTACACTTCATCCTGCTTTCTGATGTTCTGCACATCTGCTAATGGTGATCTGGCAGCCGTTCCAGTACGAAATAGAGGTAGCATCCTTGTCTCTAACTTCAGTATTGCCTTTTACGTGCACAATATAATGGAACTTTTTCGCTAATGGTGATCCATGGTCGCTGTTCCACTGTTTTGGCTGAATCAGATCATATCCGATAAGAAATTTGCACAGGCGACGTGTGTGGACGTCCATCCAGTGGAGCCATGGTTAGTGTGGTAGTTTATTGAGTAGCGCAATTCTCTTCTTTGTTAGCACCAAAATGACGGAAGAGATCTCTTTCGTCGAGATTGGTTATTCGTTCCTCCTTTCAAATTAATTTCGCAATGTGTACGTAATGCAGGATAATGACGAGCCATCACGGTGGAGATATTTTCATTTGGGACTACCAGGAACAGGTAGAGGTTTCTACTCGACGAAGTAAGTTAGTTCTCGTGCTTTTGTATAATGCATAAACTAAAGATGTTCGTGTATCTGCAGAAATTAGAGAGCTCCTTCGACTTTACAAAACAGAGACCAGGCTTGATTTCTGACATCACTATTCTCTTTTTTTATTGCCTCAACTCTAATGCTAATAATGGTAATATTGTTTATTTTAACGGCAGTGAATTCAGTTAGATTCATTGAACAAAAGGAATGGTTTGTGGCTGGTGATAGCGATGGGATTATCTATGTATACAACTACGAGACAGACGAAAAGGTCAGAAGCTTTGAAGCTCACGAGGGTGACATCACGTCATTGGCTGTACATCCCACTGATCCTCTTGTGATCTCGTCGTCTGACGACCATCTGATAAAGATTTGGGACTGGGAGAAGGGCTGGGAGTGTATTCGAACATTAGAGGGCCACTCTGACACAGTGGTGCAAGTGGTTTTCAACCCAGTGGACACCGACAGTTTTGCCAGTGCATCCTTGGATCAAACAATCAAGGTATGTACCGTTTGATTTGGTCTTGGTAGTCACAAAGGATAGAAGAGCGCCATCTAACTACATATTATCCGAGTTTATTTTGCTCATGCTACTTAAATACCAGGAACTTTTAACTACCGAGCTATAAACAACACAAGCATGGCCATCTAGATGGTTCCAAGGATTGTTTTGTGTTTTTTGAAAATAATAAATATATACTTTTCTTCTTAAAACATTCATAACTAATCATTTTAAATCACAAAGTTATGAAGCCAATATGATTATTTTTTTGTACAAGTATAAACTATCTATTGGCACTCTAGTTGGAATTATTTTGATTTTAGTCGTCATTGATACTAGTCTATTAGGCACACCTGATTACATGAGACCTCTTAGTGACCCTGTCTTCTTTCAAAGAGCAGCTTTGGGTACCTTTTCTTTCATGCAAATCATAGTTTCTTTGTGCTGGTCAACTTGGTCAGCTCGAAGTGACAGTACCTTCAGGAATTTACAACATTCAGTGGCTAACTGCAGAAGCGTCTTTTGACGGGAACTTGCCCTAGTTAAGCTCAGAGCAAAAGCTAGATATCAACCTTTGTTTAATTCATGGCTAGAAGCCCTTGCGTAATTGCGTTAATTTCTTTTGGTCACCAAGGACAGAGCCATCTAACTATATATATTATCCGAGTTTATTTCCCTCAAGCAACTTAAATACCAGGAACTTTTAACCACCGAGCTGTAAACACCAGACAAGAGCTTGGCCATCTAGATGGTTTCAAAGATGGTTTTGCATTTTTTTCCAAAATAATAATGATATACTTTTCTTAAACATTTTATATCACAAAATTATGAAAAAACCAATATGATTATTTTTTTTTGTAAAAGTATAAATTACGTATTGGCACTCTAGTTGGAGTTATTTTGATTTTAGTCGTTGGTGTCAACTTGCCTGTGCTGCCGAACTAATAATTCTAGACAAGTATTAGGAAACTTATATAAAAGTTTAGGACAAGAATAATTGTTTATCTTTGTTTTCTCTCTCTTCCTATAACATAAAACTCATGTAGATAGTTGGATACTTTATTATTTATTTTTTCTTTATCCTATTGTAATAAACCTTAGTTACCTGCATCTATATTTTTTCCAACCCAATTCATAGCACATCCTTTTCAATTTCACCTTTATTTGTGTTAGACATATTTAGTTGATAATCTCTCATATGGTCATATCCTAACACAATACTCATAGTTATTTTCTTTCTTTATCTTGTTCTGAATTTTGATAGTTATAGTCACTACATCTATTTTTCAATCCCATATTTTGTTTCCACCTCCATGTGTGTCTGATGTATATTCAGTTAATAATTTTTCACATGTTCATTCTCTAACAGAATAGACATACATTGAGTTAGATTTTTTCTATGAACAATGACACAAGCTGGTAATTTGGAAGCATATATATAAGTACTATGGGACATTTCTTAAAGATAGATATAGATAATTTACATGTATCAGTTACTTTAAGTTATTTTAGTAATAGCGGTGGTGGTAAACTGAGATGGAAATTTAGAGGTTACTTTTGACTCTCTAAGTTAATTTTTAATTAGCAATGAAAGAATCAAGTAATTTAAAAGTAATTTTTATTTTTTTAATAATGATAAATGTAGATTTAGATTTCTGGTCAATTTATTGTATTTTAACAATAGCAAGGTGGTTTACCCAAGATTCAAATTTAGGGTGTTACTTTACATTATTTTTTATGATGGGGAAAGTAGTTTTTAAGATAATGATTAGAAGTTTGCTTTACATCATTTCTATTGTGGTAGTAGTGGGCAATTTAGATCAAGATTTAGAGGTTACTTTAGAATAGTTTTGTAATGACATCGATGTTATTTTTTTTTGGAAAAAACAGATATAATGGCTAATATTGTTAATGATGACAATAGTCTATTCAATACAAGATCCAATGTTTCTGTCTTTTCAGAATTTATAGAATTTATCATTTTTTCTTAGCGTGTCTTGTGAGGATAACATGGAAGGCTTCATTAAGAACCTTGAATTAGCATTAGTAAGATTTCTAGTGTTCAACTGCTTGTGGCCATGTCCATTATTTGTTTAAATGATCTTTTGGCACTATAATATAATTGGAGATTGACATATATAGAGATTAAGCCAAATATTTTTATTTGGAGAAAATACAAAACTTCCTTTGAAGCTAGACAGATGGAAACTTATTTGTTCTGTGGTTTCGTGGTCAAAGCTTCCTTGGAAAAATATAGATATGTTGGATAGTGTTAGAAATGAACTTTTTTCTTTGAATCGATGTTCGATGCAATGTAGGCAGGTTTACTCTTAAGGACATCTGTGGTTACATTTTACACATCGAGGCTTAATTGTGCTGCTTTGTTGTATGCCCTTGCAGATCTGGAATATATCTTCTTCTGAGTGCAAAAAAACACTGTCTGATCATCTGGCCGGACTGCCTTGTGTTCTAACCTATACTGGTGATACTGGACAGTGTTTGGTTACCGGCTCTTGGGATGGGACAACACAAGTATGTCTTTTTTTTTTACAAATAGAACACTGCATGTGTGTGTATATGTGATAGTGCTTCATCAATTTATTTTTTTCCCCTCAGATCTGGGACTTGGAGACAGAAACATGTGTTCAGACACTCGAAGGGCACACAGACCGTATCTCTTGTGTCTATCGTCACCCAGAACTTCCGGTACTACTCACAGGTTCACATGATGGGACTGTTCGCACATGGAACTCCGATACATACTGGTATAGAGCATTGTTTGTTTGCTATATGATGATCTCTGTGCGGTATAATAAAGGATTTGAAAAAAGCTTCCCAATACTTTTCAAACTACGTGAAAATAATTAAATATGGCATTATTAAAGCATAAATGTGACGGATTTCGTCCGTCAACATATTGAATGGTGATAAGTTTTCTGTCAGTCTCTTTTTAATCTCCTTGTTGAAGCATGTCCACTCCGTCAGGCTGCCAACTTTTATACATAGCCAAAAGTGATGGACGCACTAAAGGCCTATCACTTTTTTAAATCAATAGTGATGTTAGTATCTTTTTTTTAGTATCTAATTGCTTGATAACTCCAATCCGACATCAGTTGCATGTGACACATAAGTTATTATCACAAATTTTAAATGATGGCATGTGTGCAACGGAGTACATGTCCGCGTCAATCATTTATCCAAAAGATCCGAGTGCTGATCGAGTCAGCTCTAGTGTTCAGGACACAACTCACAATCACTGAGCCCAAGTTTGCCCTCTAAATTTTCTTGTTTTTCCTTTTTCGTGACCATCTTTCCATGGTCTCCATGTTTGCTCAACATCCCATTTGAAAATACCACATTCGAAATGCACTTGGCATGCAAGATATCACTTGACAAATATGCTTACATATAAGTTACAGCACAAAGGAATTAAACACCTACATCCAGTGCTCATTTCATCATTCAAGCCTATGGTCTAGCAAACATCAGAAAAGCATATTACATATGAATTTTAAAACTTCGATGCAAGCAAACACATGTTATGCACAACACAAATGCATAAAACAATCGAAGTATATGAGCTTACTCCACTAACTTTTGTACTTCATGTTGTTGTTCGAGATTTCAATCCCTTTCTATTCTTGAATCTTGCATTCTCTCTTCTCACCCTTTGTCAACGCTTCCTAATTGCACATGTATATCTCCTTTGTCATTAATTCTTATCTTTTTACTCCCTCTTTGTCATCAATTGTCAAAAAGGAACTTGGAATACCACTTGATGACACTAGTAAGGATATGAACTTGAAAAGCACTTAGAGATGGGAGATCACTTGTAGGTTGAGAAGATCACTTCATATGTTCTCCTTGAACTAGATTGTTTCCATCAGCTTCTTTATCATTGGTTTGGTCTAGTTGAGTTGCATAAGCTTCAAATTCGGTTTGAACCCTCACCAAGCTTCTTCACAGGCCATAAGTGATTATCTTGTTGAGGTTGAACTTTTCACTTGTATATAACTTGATCAAGCACTTGGATCATATAGACATAGAAGCAATAGTAGCAATGCTTGAACTTAAAACATTTGTTTTTCAATGCATGTCCTAGAATCACAAATTATGATCTATATGCACAAATCACGTACTAGTTAGGGCTCTATAAACATGCACATTTCAATGATAACTTAGCTTTACATGAGGAGAGGTTAGTCATGACATTGGAGTAGCCCATGATATTCAACTCATTCCTTAGCTTGCAAAACATTTTCTCATCTAATGGCTTGGTGAATATATCAGCAAGTTGATCATTAGTGCCAATGTCATCTATATTTATGTCACCCTTATTGATGTGATCTCTTATGAACTGGCTCATAATGTCAATGTGATTTGTCCTTGAGTGTTCAACCGGACTAGTTGCAATCTTCACCGCACTCTCATTGTCACATAGAATAGGTAATACATCAAACATGACACCAAAGTCCAATAGTGTTTCCCTCATCTATAGCAATTGTGCACAACAACTTCCCGACGAGATGTACTCCGCTTTAGTGGAAGATAGTGCTACGGAGTTTTGGTTCTTTGATGACCAAGATACTAGTGACCTCCCTAGCATTTGGCATGTGTCGGATCTACTCTTTCTATTCGATCCACTTTGCAATTGGCACAGTCTGAGTCCGAGTGGCATACTATCACAAGTTGTGCACCCTTTGGATACCAACGACCAACATTAGGGTTGAACTTCAAATATCTTAAGATCCTCTTAGAACAATTAAATGTCTCTCTTTGGGGGATGCTTGAAATCTAGCACACATGAAGACACTAAACGTAATGTCCAATCCTGATGTGGTCAAGTATATCAAGCTTCCAATCATTGACCTATATTGCTTTTAACCTACCGGATTTTCACTTTCATCCAAGTCTAGGTGTCCATTAGTTGACATTAGTGTCCTTATTGGTTTAGCATCTTCCATACCAAACCTCTTGAGCATCTCCTTCAAGTACTTGGCTTGGCTAACAAAAATTCCTTCTCTAAGTTGCTTGATTTGTATCCCAAGGAAGAAGGTAAGTTATCAAATCATTGACATGTCAAACTCCTTAGCCATCATCTCTCCAAACTATTCAAAAAAAATCCTTGATTTGTTCATCCAAACATATTATCATCAACATATATTTGTCACACAAATAAATCCTTTCCAATCCTCTTGGTGAAGAGAGTAGTATCAACCTTCCCCATCTTGAACCCTTTAGAGAGTAGGAAGTCCCTCATATTATCATACCATGCTCTAGGTGCTTGTTTCAATCCATATAGAGGCTTAGCTAGCTTGTACACATGGTTGTGTCTTTTAGCATATTCAAAGCTGGGAGGTTGTTCTACAAACACTAATTCATCGATTTTGCCATTGAGGAAAACACTCTTCACATCCATTTGATAGAGCTTTGTGTTGTGAGAGCAAGCATATGCTAATAAGATTCTAATGTCCCAAGTCTAGCAACCAGTGCAAATGTCTCTCCAAAGTCCAACCCTTGAACCCGCATATAGCCTTGCACCACTAATCTTGCTTTGTTACTCACTACGACAACATCCTTATTTTGCTTATTCCATAAAACTCAGTTAGTACCAATCACATTATAGTTCTTGGGTCTTTCAACCAACTCCCAGACTTGATTGCGAGTAAAGTTGTTGAGCTCCTCATGCATTGCATTCACCCAATATGGATCCTTCAATGCCTCATCTATCTTAGTTGGCTCAATGGAAGAAAGAAATGAGTAACGCTCATAAAAGGATGCTAATATGAATCTATTTTGAACACCACTTCCAATGTCACTCATAATTTGATCGATTAGGTGATATCTTGCAATAGCTTGGTTCAAGAAAAGATGAGTGACTTGATCATGTTTTGAACTAGTTGGTTGAGCTATTGGAGTTGAGCTTGATGATTGATCTTGCATTTGAACTTGTGCTTGAGTATCAACTTGAGCATGAGCCCCACTATTGCTTAGCATATCTTGATCATTGAATGAAGTTGGAGGTATCACTCTCAGTGAATCATCTTCTTCTTCATCTATCACCTCCCTTGGTCTAATATCACCACACAAAAAAAAAAATTGACCAAAGGTCCTATGTTTCTTGTACATCTATTATCTTATAATGTTAGTTTCCAAAGCTATATGAAAAGGATTGTGTGTTTTGGGGAAATGAAGAACATGGTTCTCATATATGTATGTATCAAACTAAGAATTTTTGTCATATAAATTTATTTTGTAAATATAGTTTCATAGTTGTGGAAATCAAATTGTGAAGGTAGTTTCGATAGTTGCCTTCTTAATCTTGCAGGCGCCCGGACATATTTGGGATTAAGCTCGGTGCAGTTTCTGCTTTCGGATATATAAAAAGCGTCAAAAGGTAATATAATTTTTTTCACTTTCGTGTAGACATCTTACACCATTCTATTTGCAATTGTTTTATTAAAAACATATGTGAGCACTACCTTTACCGCCATTTCATGTTGTAGTTTGTTCGACATCAGTCAAGTTATGTTAATGCTTTTTTCCAATGTCTTAGATAAAACATGTACGGATAGTTATAATAGTTACTAAATGTATTGATGTCATACATCTATTACTCTCTCTATACCAACATATAAGAACTTCTAGGATTTCTGTGACAAAACTAAGTGCGGAGGGAAAAGTCTTGCATACCCCTCATCATGTAGCCACTCCAGCTCTTGATTAGAGCAATTAAAGGTTACACTAGCTTTAGATGATTGATTGATTGTCATCTTGGTGGACTGTATTGTAACACCCTAGCTATGCACATTGCTAGAGGATACCAAACAACACCTATTTTCTATTAAGGTTGAAAATTATTAAAAATTTACACAAAGTCTCTGCTGTAAAATGGCCATTTAGAAATAGGCCAGTCACATAACATTCGTAATATCATGGCATAATCAATGAAATACACTTCACAGCCCATCCCAACGACATGAATAAATGACAATCCCAACTATTAATATTTAAGCAGTCTCTATTTAAACTGCTACAGTTGAAATATATAAAAGAATTAAGCATATGCATGCTATATGTTTGTGCTCTTGAAGAAAGGTGCTACTCCCACTTCCCATATATATAGTGATAATTTGGTACATAAAGACCAAATAAACATAAGGATGAGTAAAAGCACCTAGAAGTACAAATTAGAAATGAATGAACAAATACAACATATGAATCCATAAACGAAGAATAACTAGAACATCATTGAAATAGTAGTTTCTGTCTAAAACGGACTAAAACCTAAATACATCATCATGTGCCAGCACTTACTCGTGGCAATATAAATATAAGAATGAACCAAATTTCACAACCAGATCCATAGAAACATGAATTGAATGTAAAAGGAACACTTGAAAATTAAATCACATGGAACAAGAACTTGATCATGAAACATGAAGAACATAGCACAGGAAATAACAACTGTAAACCTCTCGTGTGAACCCTAAATAGATAATTCTAACATAAACGGAAAATGCCACCTAAAGTAGTGTCTGGTGCTCACTACATTGATCATAACCTTCAAATGGCAGCACCAAATGCAGAAATAAATACATGCCGGATATCTACAGAAAATTTCCAACATATATTGTTTTATCACCATGTTTTATTATTGATCTAACTAGGTCAAAATTAAATGAATATTTTTTGTGCTGAATAGACCTAGCAGGTCAACTGTACTATTTTGGCATTTTGTCCTAAACCGTTCGATTTAATGAAACCAGTGCAGTTGGAAAGATAAAAATGAGAGCTAAATTCTTGTTTCAGCGCAATGTTGAAATTATGCATTGATTAATCCTAGAGGTAAATCTATATAACCTATATAGATAGAAGCCACTGTCACAGCGAGCCACGTCACCATGAATTTGCAGCCATCAGATTGAACTGGCTCAGTTTCATCTCAGCATTGAACTCAAGAGCCCAGTCCGTCTGACTAAGGCCTAAACTCTTCCCCTTCCCCACCAAATCCATCGATTAAATGGCACATTCCACACCTCCACTTCCCATCGATGCATCGTTCTACCTCCTCCCACTTCAGGAATTCCCTTACAAATCCAGAGAGAGAGGTCACTAGCAGAAACACTCACACTGACCAACCATGGATGTGCTGAACCCAGATCTCCGCCGAGGACGAAGCAGTAGTTGAGTTTCGCATGGCGACGCCGACCTCCTACAGGTCCGCATCGATCAGCGCGTGTGCCGCTGCCGATGCGGCCCCCAGTCGCGCACCCTTCTGCACGAGCTCCCTGGCCGCCCGACCGGCTACACGAGCCCCCCGGCCTGATACGGTAATATGGAAGTCAGCTCCAAAGGTTGGGTAGTCAATCCTTGTAACTTGATTGTCTTGCCATTCTCTGTAAACTATAATGTTTTCTTCTCCTAATCACACTGCATGGGACTGTGCTTCTGCAGCCAGTCAAACCCCAGGATAGCATCATAGGGGTGCATATCCAAGGCCACCATGTCTGTTGACAAAGTCGGACCCTGACAGTACCACTGTAAATTTGGGACCAATTGATCTGTGACAATCCATTCCCCATTTGCCAATTTAACCTTTCTAGGTATGGTTGGAACAATTTGCAGCTTTGCCATTTGCACAAAAGTTGAGCTGATAAAATTGTGGGAGCTCCCAGTATCCGGTAAAACAAGCATTACTTTATCTTGGACTTTAGTTTTGAGCCTGATACAATTGGAGTGGTCAGCACTTGAGATGGCATTCAGAGATAACTAACCAAATTCCTCCTATAAAATATCTTTAGCTTCCAATTGATTCAACACTTCATCACCAATTGCTCTGTCTAAATCATTGATCACCAGAGCATTGGCCTATGGTTTAGCTCTTTTAGAACGAATGTCAGCATGACCTGGTTCATACTTCTCACCACAATGGGAGCATAAGCCATTTGCTCTTCTGTGGTCCCTGAGCTGCCTATCTCTCCAGAGTTGTGCAGTGACAGGTGGTGGCTTTGTTTCAGCCTTCTGCTGCTGGTTGGGTTGTCTTGGCTGTAATGCATTTCTGTGGTACTTGCTCTTGGATCTTTTTAGGGCACCTTGTTGTACCTTGGCAATCAGAGCAGCCTTATCCACCGTAGTAGGTATGTGAGGTTCACCCACTGATATAGTGTGTAGTGAAAAACATGTCATCATAGTGACAATTGTGCATGGTTATATCAAACCTGAGACGTTGGAAAGCAGCAGTGTAATCCTCCATAGACCCAGTTTGTTTCAGTGCCAGTAACTCAGTCATTGCTGCCCTGAAGTCATCAGCCCCAAACTTTTCTTCTAGTACTGCACAAAATGCAGTCCAAAAACCAAATGTGTGGTTCTGTTTGTATGCTTGCCACCACTTGGCAGCATTGCCTTCAAAGTGCAATGTGGCTGCAGTAATCCACATTCTTCAGGTAACTGACAGAAATCAAAATAGCTCTGACACTTATCTTTCCAATTCTGGGATTAGTGCCATAAAATGTTGGAAAGTGCATCTTCAGAATGGCCTGCCGAGGAAGAGCTTCTTTCTTGCTAGTCTTTGGTGGTGGTCTTCTGGCCTTGGAAGATTCAGGTTTGGAGGCTCCCTTATCTGCAGCAAATACATTGTGAAAGGTTTCTGCTTCTTCAAAGATTGCTGAACCATCCTCTTCGCCATCAGATTGGATGTTATGATCAAAGTGCTGCATTGTCAGTTGAGCTACAGCGGCTCCATTGGCCTTGACCTGCTGCGCAATCATGCGCTGTTCTGCAGAGTACTAATCCATAGCTGCACCACGAATATCCATCTGTGTCTTCAGTTGCTGCTGTACCACCCCAATGTCATTCATCTTAGTGAATAGAAGATCGAAGTTTTCCATTACTTGATCCCAGCGGGATTTTTCATCCTCTGCGCTCTTGGACATGTTGTCCAGTAGAATCTTGGTCTGCACTGAAGGTTTTGGTGGAGCTATGATGACTGAAGCAGGAAAACTGAACCTTGCAGGATAAAAAGCAACATGCTTGGTTTTCTCCTCCCGTTTTTTGTGCTTGCTATGATCACCACCGCCTAGGAGTGAGGCGGAATCGAGAGATTTTACATGGAAACAGGTGTTCCGCAACCCAAATTCACGGACACTCCTCCACCAAACGCCACTGCAACAAATTTAAATGAACTAACTACGGAATTTTATGCAAGAACAATTGTCCTGCAACCCTCGTTGTTCATTCAAACGTGCTCAAGGAAGAAAGGTGAGCGAGATGGTATAGCTCATTGTGGTTCCACCGTCGAACCCTAATTTGTTGGTGTAGTCCCCCAGTCGAAGAAGAGCTTGCCAAAGAGGACGCCATTGGTGGGAGTTGCCATGTCGTCCAGCCCCGTCACGCCACCACTGTGTGCACTAGGTTGATGTCGGATCCAAGGTCTGCCACACCGCCGGCAGTCGCCAGATGAGGTAATCGGTGTTCATCGACCAGGTGTTGAGTCAGATCAACCTCGGCACGGACCTATAGGACCTCACGAGCTCACCGGAGCAGAGACGTGAGATCAACCCACTGTCGGGGATTACGATCCAAGACTCAAAACACCGGAGGAAGAACGGGCCGAGGATAAACCGTCATTGATACCACTTGTCACCCCTGGCCGCCAGCGAGGAGCCGTCGACGTGAGCGAGCAAGACAGCACAAGAAACGGGCGAGGAATGCCGGCGAGGATAGCCCCTGCCTTGGTGACTTCGTGGTCTACTGAATGTCTGAATGTCTCCTTCGGGTTCGAGGCACTTAAGTGCCGATTACAGACACTCACCACGTGGGCCCCAAATGACAGTCTTAAACATTTAAACGTAAATAGATACAATACGCCTCCCCTTCTGGAATACGCCACGCCTCACTTGACGCCGGGTTCATCCTTCTGTGTCATGGGTGACACACGGCTGCCCGCCCACGCGAGCTCCCTGGCTGCCTGCCGAGCCGCATAAGCCCCGGCCCTGGCCGCCCGCTCGCGTGCCTGTTCGCCTGCCGCACCAGATCTGCAATGCATGCCCATCCGCCAAGGACACGTCGAATCGAACCCGCCCGTCTGCCACGCCTCTGGCTACCTGCTGCATCAAGTCTGCAGCGCACCAAGGTGCAGCGCCAGCCACATGCCCATGTCCACCAAACCAGTCAGATTGGGATAGGCCTGTTTGGATCCCTTCAGTTTTTGCCAATTTTTAAGATCCTGGCTTTTGAAAAGTGGGTGGGATCCAAACGACCCAGTTTTTGCTATCAGTTTTTGCCAGATTCTTACAAACCAGGAAGCTATTGATACCTAGCTTTTGCCAGTTTCTTGTGATCATAGAGCAATAAATGAAGACAGGTTCTTAAAAACTGAGGGATCCAAACACCCCACCAGTTTTTTCTTAGAATCTAGATTTTAGAAACTAGAGGGAAAACCTGGTTTTTAAGAATCCGAAACTAATCCAAACAGGGTAGTCTATTCTATCAAAAGTTTTTTTTATGAAAGGGACAAGAGAAGTCCGTAATGGTCATTTGGTGGGTCTTCATTTGTTTCTTTTTATTTTCCGGAACAAACCGGAATAAAAAACTTCAAATTATAATAACATAAGTATGAAAATCTCAAAGTTTGAAAAATGATGGAAAAATCACAGCTAAACTATGGACACGATAAAAATAGCAAATTATGTATCTATATTTCATACTTTGCCCATAAGAAATTAGTTCTATAGTTTCCGCGGCAACGTGGAGGTCCTTAACTAGTTAGTGTTGTTGCACGGGTTTCCATCTATATGGGTAAAGAAATTTGGTAGCCAATAAAACCATCGAAATCCATCTACAACCATCTATGAACTAACTAGAGATTACCCTTGCAGTAAAAACACATATTTGTGGAGGACTTGGCCAAAATTGTGAAGCCCTGCATTTTCTCGTGTTTGTTTTTTTACTTTTCTTATCCTTCTCTGTTGTCCAGCCTAGCAACTATACGAGGTGCAGCCAAAAGTAGTTCCCTCCCTACAGAGCTTCAATTTAACCCAAAAGTACGAGCAATGCAGTGGCAAATCAAAGTAATTGTGACTGGAGCATATATCACTGCAATTCGCCTAGTTGTGGCTGGCAGTGGAGATGCAACCGGAAGAGGAAGAAGTTCTCTGGAGAGGTGGACAACAACAGCAAGTGGGCCGCAGCACTTACGGCGGAACGAGCGGTATCCAATGAAAAGAGGGTAGCAGAGGACGTACTAGCAGGAGCTGGTGGTGGACAGGAGGAAAAGATGGTTCCTTTCTTTCAGTGTTGAATTAGAAAAAGGAAAACATAAGCAAAATCTAATGGTCCAAATTTTGTGGGCACACTACAAGCATGCTCGATATCCTAATCATACATGTTAGTAGTCAAATGGATTTATTGTAGCAAGCTCTATGCAACCTCAGACTCCAATGATCATCCATATGACTTATTGTCTTAAAAAGCAAATTTCCCCACATAACAAAAATCAAGGTATTGCATTATAAATCCTTATATTTAAAAAAATTGAACAACATAAGTTCTTACATTTGTGGATGGATGGAGTTATGTAAATATGATCCACGCTAAACTACATATAGCACAAAAGTCAATCCCTCCAAGGGACCAGGTATCCTATACTCTCCTAATTCTTACATGTCCACTTGTAACTGTGGTACTAATGTATCTGCATGCGCCTTTCAATAGTTTATAGATCGACTACTAGATACTATCTTGGTCCTAAAATATATAAGAGATCATGACTATGCAACTGGATTACACAGCCAGGATCCCTTATTTCAAAATGAAGATAGTATTAGCTAGTAATCTTGGCACTTTTGATTAACTTTTTTTTATATCACAATTGGTGACATGGATTATCACCTGTTTCTACTGGTTGTATCTTATTGGAGATGCCCTAAGGTGTCTCATTTGTATGACAAGACAGTAAATGTTATGTTAAATAGAACATCATACTATCCTGAGTAATAGTTACCGGATAACTGTCTACACATCCTTTTGCTTGCTAAGCCCAAACTGTTATTGTGGTACAAACTACGATATGCCAAATCTCTTATTTTCTCATAAATAAATAATTTATCTGAATTGTTCCATAGTAACGCATAGATCACTTTGATTCGAAGTATCACCAACTAGTACAACAGTGGCATGTTGACCAACTTATTATTGATGCTACATGATCTGTTTAAAAATTTATTCATCCTCGTGTTCGGACCAGGATAATTATTATATCTTCATGTAGTGATGCGGTGCTCTGACTTCTCTTTGTTATTCTATCATCACAAAACTCTTAAGGACCATACATTTAACTTGTGCAGGGTTGTGGTTGCTTGTCACCAAGGAATTGCCATCATGGAAATGAAGTAGTCATGAAGACCGAAGACCTTCCCACATGGAACGGACCACAGCGATAAAATCATGTGAATAAAAATGCAATTCAATTGGCATGGAACTGTATGATAAGCGTTGCTGAGGACATTTTTCCTTCCCTTTGAGATTGTTCGTGTGTGGGATATAAGTATTATTTTGCACATCGTCTGAACCTCATTCCAGGTGTTGTACTGTAATATTTCTTTTTGATACATGTAACTGCAATGTGATTTAAATTGATGCATGCTATGGTGGCTAGAATACAAGATTAGGTATATGTAGACCTGCGTCATGCTTGGCCAGAGCCCGATAGCATAACCCGGTTTCATTCTGTCTTGCGTGGTGGTGCCTTTTATCTGAATGGAAAAGATTATTCACTGGTGCTAAATCTGATAGGATTTGTCCTTATATCAAAAGTGACATGCTGATTGATTGTGTTCTTCATAAAGTTTTGAGCTGAAATAATTATGAAACATAAAATATTTTAGAGCTTGTTTTAATGGTCCATTGACATGTCTAGACTCATTACTACCAAATCGATTTTCGGAGCCTCCTTCATTTTCAGAGGCTCGGAATTAACACTTCCACTGCCTCAACAAAGATCCAGTTGATCCAACAATCTGTGCTGCCAGTCTTAAGAGGTCCACTTCTCTAAATGGAGGTCCGCCTCTATAAAAAGTTACCACTAAGAACTTATAACATTTTCATATGAAGTGTTCTGAAGATTAACTTTATATAAAAATTGTAGAGCTCAATGTGATCTACCATTTTATAGGAGATGTAGCACCTGGTTTTAGGGATAAAACCAGATACACATCATATGTGAGCCTAGGAAGTCAAATCATAAATATGACTACAAATGAGGGTAATATCAAAAGACAATGATTAATATATATATAACATATTTAATACAAGGAAAATAACCTTAGCCACAAACAACGGATAGACAACTCCGATCTTCAGGTGAAGGCTCCACTCCAGGGGGACAACTGACTAGTTGATCATAAGCCTAACTTTTTCAAACTCTAGCAATCTGGTACCCATCTAGGATTTTTATCCAAACAATTGAAAAGTAAAGCAAGCGCAATTACATGTCATACTCAACAAATATAGCATGGGGTTCATGGGGCTTAAAAGGTCGACACGGTTTTACTGCAATTAGCTTTTAGTGAGTCATGATTTTAGCAATTGAGTCACATAAACACATGATCAAGTAAACATGAATAATGAGTAGCATAAACATAATTATCATTAATGATCATCTATTCCATTAGGGTCTAAGGCCGCTCGTGATCGTGAGCACGACTAATATACCAGTTTTATACTCTACAGAGGTTGTACACTTTCACCATGAGCCGTGATTTACATTTTCGTCCGAGACGGCCAACCTCTTGACAAGACAGTACAACAGTGGCATGTTGACCAACTTATTATTGATGCTACATGATCTGTTTAAAAATTTATTCATCCTCGTGTTCGGACCAGGATAATTATTATATCTTCATGTAGTGATGCGGTGCTCTGACTTCTCTTTGTTATTCGATCATCACAAAACTCTTAAGGACCATACATTTAACTTGTGCAGGGTTGTGGTTGCTTGTCACCAAGGAATTGCCATCATGGAAATGAAGTAGTCATGAAGACCGAAGACCTTCCCACATGGAACGGACCACAAAGATAAAATCATGTGAATAAAAATGCAATTCAATTGGCATGGAACTGTATGATAAGCGTTGCTGAGGACATTTTTCCTTCCCTTTGAGATTGTTCGTGTGTGGGATATAAGTATTATTTTGCACATCGTCTGAACCTCATTCCAGGTGTTGTACTGTAATATTTCTTTTTGATACATGTAACTGCAATGTGATTTAAATTGATGCATGCTATGGTGGCTAGAATACAAGATTAGGTATATGTAGACCTGCGTCATGCTTGGCCAGAGCCCGATAGCATAACCCGGTTTCATTCTGTCTTGCGTGGTGGTGCCTTTTATCTGAATGGAAAAGATTATTCACTGGTGCTAAATCTGATAGGATTTGTCCTTATATCAAAAGTGACATGCTGATTGATTGTGTTCTTCATAAAGTTTTGAGCTGAAATAATTATGAAACATAAAATATTTTAGAGCTTGTTTTAATGGTCCATTGACATGTCTAGACTCATTACTACCAAATCGATTTTCGGAGCCTCCTTCATTTTCAGAGGCTCGGAATTAACACTTCCACTGCCTCAACAAAGATCCAGTTGATCCAACAATCTGTGCTGCCAGTCTTAAGAGGTCCACTTCTCTAAATGGAGGTCCGCCTCTATAAAAAGTTACCACTAAGAACTTATAACATTTTCATATGAAGTGTTCTGAAGATTAACTTTATATAAAAATTGTAGAGCTCAATGTGATCTACCATTTTATAGGAGATGTAGCACCTGGTTTTAGGGATAAAACCAGATACACATCATATGTGAGCCTAGGAAGTCAAATCACAAATATGACTACAAATGAGGGTAATATCAAAAGACAATGATTAATATATATATAACATATTTAATACAAGGAAAATAACCTTAGCCACAAACAGCGGATAGACAACTCCGATCTTCAGGTGAAGGCTCCACTCCAGGGGGACAACTGACTAGTTGATCATAAGCCTAACTTTTTCAAACTCTAGCAATCTGGTACCCATCTAGGATTTTTATCCAAACAATTGAAAAGTAAAGCAAGCGCAAGTACATGTCATACTCAACAAATATAGCATGGGGTTCATGGGGCTTAAAAGGTCGACACGGTTTTACTGCAATTAGCTTTTAGTGAGTCATGATTTTAGCAATTGAGTAGCAACAAGTTTATCACAAGCCCACATAAACACATGATCAAGTAAACATGAATAATGAGTAGCATAAACATAATTATCATTAATGATCATCTATTCCATTAGGGTCTAAGGCCGCTCGTGATCGTGAGCACGACTAATATACCAGTTTTATACTCTACAGAGGTTGTACACTTTCACCATGAGCCGTGATTTACATTTTCGTCCGAGACGGCCAACCTGTTGACAAGACAGTACAACAGTGGCATGTTGACCAACTTATTATTGATGCTACATGATCTGTTTAAAAATTTATTCATCCTCGGACCAGGATAATTATTATATCTTCATGTAGTGATGCGGTGCTCTGACTTCTCTTTGTTATTCGATCATCACAAAACTCTTAAGGACCATACATTTAACTTGTGCAGGGTTGTGGTTGCTTGTCACCAAGGAATTGCCATCATGGAAATGAAGTAGTCATGAAGACCGAAGACCTTCCCACATGGAACGGACCACAGCGATAAAATCATGTGAATAAAAATGCAATTCAATTGGCATGGAACTGTATGATAAGCGTTGCTGAGGACATTTTTCCTTCCCTTTGAGATTGTTCGTGTGTGGGATATAAGTATTATTTTGCACATCGTCTGAACCTCATTCCAGGTGTTGTACTGTAATATTTCTTTTTGATACATGTAACTGCAATGTGATTTAAATTGATGCATGCTATGGTGGCTAGAATACAAGATTAGGTATATGTAGACCTGCGTCATGCTTGGCCAGAGCCCGATAGCATAACCCGGTTTCATTCTGTCTTGCGTGGTGGTGCCTTTTATCTGAATGGAAAAGATTATTCACTGGTGCTAAATCTGATAGGATTTGTCCTTATATCAAAAGTGACATGCTGATTGATTGTGTTCTTCATAAAGTTTTGAGCTGAAATAATTATGAAACATAAAATATTTTAGAGCTTGTTTTAATGGTCCATTGACATGTCTAGACTCATTACTACCAAATCGATTTTCGGAGCCTCCTTCATTTTCAGAGGCTCGGAATTAACACTTCCACTGCCTCAACAAAGATCCAGTTGATCCAACAATCTGTGCTGCCAGTCTTAAGAGGTCCACTTCTCTAAATGGAGGTCCGCCTCTATAAAAAGTTACCACTAAGAACTTATAACATTTTCATATGAAGTGTTCTGAAGATTAACTTTATATAAAAATTGTAGAGCTCAATGTGATCTACCATTTTATAGGAGATGTAGCACCTGGTTTTAGGGATAAAACCAGATACACATCATATGTGAGCCTAGGAAGTCAAATCACAAATATGACTACAAATGAGGGTAATATCAAAAGACAATGATTAATATATATATAACATATTTAATACAAGGAAAATAACCTTAGCCACAAACAGCGGATAGACAACTCCGATCTTCAGGTGAAGGCTCCACTCCAGGGGGACAACTGACTAGTTGATCATAAGCCTAACTTTTTCAAACTCTAGCAATCTGGTACCCATCTAGGATTTTTATCCAAACAATTGAAAAGTAAAGCAAGCGCAAGTACATGTCATACTCAACAAATATAGCATGGGGTTCATGGGGCTTAAAAGGTCGACACGGTTTTACTGCAATTAGCTTTTAGTGAGTCATGATTTTAGCAATTGAGTAGCAACAAGTTTATCACAAGCCCACATAAACACATGATCAAGTAAACATGAATAATGAGTAGCATAAACATAATTATCATTAATGATCATCTATTCCATAAGGGTCTAAGGCCGCTCGTGATCGTGAGCACGACTAATATACCAGTTTTATACTCTACAGAGGTTGTACACTTTCACCATGAGCCGTGATTTACATTTTCGTCCGAGACGGCCAACCTGTTGACAAGACAGTACAACAGTGGCATGTTGACCAACTTATTATTGATGCTACATGATCTGTTTAAAAATTTATTCATCCTCGTGTTCGGACCAGGATAATTATTATATCTTCATGTAGTGATGCGGTGCTCTGACTTCTCTTTGTTATTCGATCATCACAAAACTCTTAAGGACCATACATTTAACTTGTGCAGGGTTGTGGTTGCTTGTCACCAAGGAATTGCCATCATGGAAATGAAGTAGTCATGAAGACCGAAGACCTTCCCACATGGAACGGACCACAGCGATAAAATCATGTGAATAAAAATGCAATTCAATTGGCATGGAACTGTATGATAAGCGTTGCTGAGGACATTTTTCCTTCCCTTTGAGATTGTTCGTGTGTGGGATATAAGTATTATTTTGCACATCGTCTGAACCTCATTCCAGGTGTTGTACTGTAATATTTCTTTTTGATACATGTAACTGCAATGTGATTTAAATTGATGCATGCTATGGTGGCTAGAATACAAGATTAGGTATATGTAGACCTGCGTCATGCTTGGCCAGAGCCCGATAGCATAACCCGGTTTCATTCTGTCTTGCGTGGTGGTGCCTTTTATCTGAATGGAAAAGATTATTCACTGGTGCTAAATCTGATAGGATTTGTCCTTATATCAAAAGTGACATGCTGATTGATTGTGTTCTTCATAAAGTTTTGAGCTGAAATAATTATGAAACATAAAATATTTTAGAGCTTGTTTTAATGGTCCATTGACATGTCTAGACTCATTACTACCAAATCGATTTTCGGAGCCTCCTTCATTTTCAGAGGCTCGGAATTAACACTTCCACTGCCTCAACAAAGATCCAGTTGATCCAACAATCTGTGCTGCCAGTCTTAAGAGGTCCACTTCTCTAAATGGAGGTCCGCCTCTATAAAAAGTTACCACTAAGAACTTATAACATTTTCATATGAAGTGTTCTGAAGATTAACTTTATATAAAAATTGTAGAGCTCAATGTGATCTACCATTTTATAGGAGATGTAGCACCTGGTTTTAGGGATAAAACCAGATACACATCATATGTGAGCCTAGGAAGTCAAATCACAAATATGACTACAAATGAGGGTAATATCAAAAGACAATGATTAATATATATATAACATATTTAATACAAGGAAAATAACCTTAGCCACAAACAGCGGATAGACAACTCCGATCTTCAGGTGAAGGCTCCACTCCAGGGGGACAACTGACTAGTTGATCATAAGCCTAACTTTTTCAAACTCTAGCAATCTGGTACCCATCTAGGATTTTTATCCAAACAATTGAAAAGTAAAGCAAGCGCAAGTACATGTCATACTCAACAAATATAGCATGGGGTTCATGGGGCTTAAAAGGTCGACACGGTTTTACTGCAATTAGCTTTTAGTGAGTCATGATTTTAGCAATTGAGTAGCAACAAGTTTATCACAAGCCCACATAAACACATGATCAAGTAAACATGAATAATGAGTAGCATAAACATAATTATCATTAATGATCATCTATTCCATAAGGGTCTAAGGCCGCTCGTGATCGTGAGCACGACTAATATACCAGTTTTATACTCTACAGAGGTTGTACACTTTCACCATGAGCCGTGATTTACATTTTCGTCCGAGACGGCCAACCTCTTGACAAGACAGTACAACAGTGGCATGTTGACCAACTTATTATTGATGCTACATGATCTGTTTAAAAATTTATTCATCCTCGTGTTCGGACCAGGATAATTATTATATCTTCATGTAGTGATGCGGTGCTCTGACTTCTCTTTGTTATTCGATCATCACAAAACTCTTAAGGACCATACATTTAACTTGTGCAGGGTTGTGGTTGCTTGTCACCAAGGAATTGCCATCATGGAAATGAAGTAGTCATGAAGACCGAAGACCTTCCCACATGGAACGGACCACAGCGATAAAATCATGTGAATAAAAATGCAATTCAATTGGCATGGAACTGTATGATAAGCGTTGCTGAGGACATTTTTCCTTCCCTTTGAGATTGTTCGTGTGTGGGATATAAGTATTATTTTGCACATCGTCTGAACCTCATTCCAGGTGTTGTACTGTAATATTTCTTTTTGATACATGTAACTGCAATGTGATTTAAATTGATGCATGCTATGGTGGCTAGAATACAAGATTAGGTATATGTAGACCTGCGTCATGCTTGGCCAGAGCCCGATAGCATAACCCGGTTTCATTCTGTCTTGCGTGGTGGTGCCTTTTATCTGAATGGAAAAGATTATTCACTAGTGCTAAATCTGATAGGATTTGTCCTTATATCAAAAGTGACATGCTGATTGATTGTGTTCTTCATAAAGTTTTGAGCTGAAATAATTATGAAACATAAAATATTTTAGAGCTTGTTTTAATGGTCCATTGACATGTCTAGACTCATTACTACCAAATCGATTTTCGGAGCCTCCTTCATTTTCAGAGGCTCGGAATTAACACTTCCACTGCCTCAACAAAGATCCAGTTGATCCAACAATCTGTGCTGCCAGTCTTAAGAGGTCCACTTCTCTAAATGGAGGTCCGCCTCTATAAAAAGTTACCACTAAGAACTTATAACATTTTCATATGAAGTGTTCTGAAGATTAACTTTATATAAAAATTGTAGAGCTCAATGTGATCTACCATTTTATAGGAGATGTAGCACCTGGTTTTAGGGATAAAACCAGATACACATCATATGTGAGCCTAGGAAGTCAAATCACAAATATGACTACAAATGAGGGTAATATCAAAAGACAATGATTAATATATATATAACATATTTAATACAAGGAAAATAACCTTAGCCACAAACAGCGGATAGACAACTCCGATCTTCAGGTGAAGGCTCCACTCCAGGGGGACAACTGACTAGTTGATCATAAGCCTAACTTTTTCAAACTCTAGCAATCTGGTACCCATCTAGGATTTTTATCCAAACAATTGAAAAGTAAAGCAAGCGCAAGTACATGTCATACTCAACAAATATAGCATGGGGTTCATGAGGCTTAAAAGGTCGACACGGTTTTACTGCAATTAGCTTTTAGTGAGTCATGATTTTAGCAATTGAGTAGCAACAAGTTTATCACAAGCCCACATAAACACATGATCAAGTAAACATGAATAATGAATAGCATAAACATAATTATCATTAATGATCATCTATTCCATAAGGGTCTAAGGCCGCTCGTGATCGTGAGCACGACTAATATACCAGTTTTATACTCTACAGAGGTTGTACACTTTCACCATGAGCCGTGATTTACATTTTCGTCCGAGACGGCCAACCTCTTGACAAGACAGTACAACAGTGGCATGTTGACCAACTTATTATTGATGCTACATGATCTGTTTAAAAATTTATTCATCCTCGTGTTCGGACCAGGATAATTATTATATCTTCATGTAGTGATGCGGTGCTCTGACTTCTCTTTGTTATTCGATCATCACAAAACTCTTAAGGACCATACATTTAACTTGTGCAGGGTTGTGGTTGCTTGTCACCAAGGAATTGCCATCATGGAAATGAAGTAGTCATGAAGACCGAAGACCTTCCCACATGGAACGGACCACAGCGATAAAATCATGTGAATAAAAATGCAATTCAATTGGCATGGAACTGTATGATAAGCGTTGCTGAGGACATTTTTCCTTCCCTTTGAGATTGTTCGTGTGTGGGATATAAGTATTATTTTGCACATCGTCTGAACCTCATTCCAGGTGTTGTACTGTAATATTTCTTTTTGATACATGTAACTGCAATGTGATTTAAATTGATGCATGCTATGGTGGCTAGAATACAAGATTAGGTATATGTAGACCTGCGTCATGCTTGGCCAGAGCCCGATAGCATAACCCGGTTTCATTCTGTCTTGCGTGGTGGTGCCTTTTATCTGAATGGAAAAGATTATTCACTGGTGCTAAATCTGATAGGATTTGTCCTTATATCAAAAGTGACATGCTGATTGATTGTGTTCTTCATAAAGTTTTGAGCTGAAATAATTATGAAACATAAAATATTTTAGAGCTTGTTTTAATGGTCCATTGACATGTCTAGACTCATTACTACCAAATCGATTTTTGGAGCCTCCTTCATTTTCAGAGGCTCGGAATTAACACTTCCACTGCCTCAACAAAGATCCAGTTGATCCAACAATCTGTGCTGCCAGTCTTAAGAGGTCCACTTCTCTAAATGGAGGTCCGCCTCTATAAAAAGTTACCACTAAGAACTTATAACATTTTCATATGAAGTGTTCTGAAGATTAACTTTATATAAAAATTGTAGAGCTCAATGTGATCTACCATTTTATAGGAGATGTAGCACCTGGTTTTAGGGATAAAACCAGATACACATCATATGTGAGCCTAGGAAGTCAAATCACAAATATGACTACAAATGAGGGTAATATCAAAAGACAATGATTAATATATATATAACATATTTAATACAAGGAAAATAACCTTAGCCACAAACAGCGGATAGACAACTCCGATCTTCAGGTGAAGGCTCCACTCCAGGGGGACAACTGACTAGTTGATCATAAGCCTAACTTTTTCAAACTCTAGCAATCTGGTACCCATCTAGGATTTTTATCCAAACAATTGAAAAGTAAAGCAAGCGCAAGTACATGTCATACTCAACAAATATAGCATGGGGTTCATGGGGCTTAAAAGGTCGACATGGTTTTACTGCAATTAGCTTTTAGTGAGTCATGATTTTAGCAATTGAGTAGCAACAAGTTTATCACAAGCCCACATAAACACATGATCAAGTAAACATGAATAATGAATAGCATAAACATAATTATCATTAATGATCATCTATTCCATAAGGGTCTAAGGCCGCTCGTGATCGTGAGCACGACTAATATACCAGTTTTATACTCTACAGAGGTTGTACACTTTCACCATGAGCCGTGATTTACATTTTCGTCCGAGACGGCCAACCTCTTGACAAGACAGTACAACAGTGGCATGTTGACCAACTTATTATTGATGCTACATGATCTGTTTAAAAATTTATTCATCCTCGTGTTCGGACCAGGATAATTATTATATCTTCATGTAGTGATGCGGTGCTCTGACTTCTCTTTGTTATTCGATCATCACAAAACTCTTAAGGACCATACATTTAACTTGTGCAGGGTTGTGGTTGCTTGTCACCAAGGAATTGCCATCATGGAAATGAAGTAGTCATGAAGACCGAAGACCTTCCCACATGGAACGGACCACAGCGATAAAATCATGTGAATAAAAATGCAATTCAATTGGCATGGAACTGTATGATAAGCGTTGCTGAGGACATTTTTCCTTCCCTTTGAGATTGTTCGTGTGTGGGATATAAGTATTATTTTGCACATCGTCTGAACCTCATTCCAGGTGTTGTACTGTAATATTTCTTTTTGATACATGTAACTGCAATGTGATTTAAATTGATGCATGCTATGGTGGCTAGAATACAAGATTAGGTATATGTAGACCTGCGTCATGCTTGGCCAGAGCCCGATAGCATAACCCGGTTTCATTCTGTCTTGCGTGGTGGTGCCTTTTATCTGAATGGAAAAGATTATTCACTGGTGCTAAATCTGATAGGATTTGTCCTTATATCAAAAGTGACATGCTGATTGATTGTGTTCTTCATAAAGTTTTGAGCTGAAATAATTATGAAACATAAAATATTTTAGAGCTTGTTTTAATGGTCCATTGACATGTCTAGACTCATTACTACCAAATCGATTTTCGGAGCCTCCTTCATTTTCAGAGGCTCGGAATTAACACTTCCACTGCCTCAACAAAGATCCAGTTGATCCAACAATCTGTGCTGCCAGTCTTAAGAGGTCCACTTCTCTAAATGGAGGTCCGCCTCTATAAAAAGTTACCACTAAGAACTTATAACATTTTCATATGAAGTGTTCTGAAGATTAACTTTATATAAAAATTGTAGAGCTCAATGTGATCTACCATTTTATAGGAGATGTAGCACCTGGTTTTAGGGATAAAACCAGATACACATCATATGTGAGCCTAGGAAGTCAAATCACAAATATGACTACAAATGAGGGTAATATCAAAAGACAATGATTAATATATATATATAACATATTTAATACAAGGAAAATAACCTTAGCCACAAACAGCGGATAGACAACTCTGATCTTCAGGTGAAGGCTCCACTCCAGGGGGACAACTGACTAGTTGATCATAAGCCTAACTTTTTCAAACTCTAGCAATCTGGTACCCATCTAGGATTTTTATCCAAACAATTGAAAAGTAAAGCAAGCGCAAGTACATGTCATACTCAACAAATATAGCATGGGGTTCATGGGGCTTAAAAGGTCGACACGGTTTTACTGCAATTAGCTTTTAGTGAGTCATGATTTTAGCAATTGAGTAGCAACAAGTTTATCACAAGCCCACATAAACACATGATCAAGTAAACATGAATAATGAGTAGCATAAACATAATTATCATTAATGATCATCTATTCCATTAGGGTCTAAGGCCGCTCGTGATCGTGAGCACGACTAATATACCAGTTTTATACTCTACAGAGGTTGTACACTTTCACCATGAGCCGTGATTTACATTTTCGTCCGAGACGGCCAACCTCTTGACAAGACAGTACAACAGTGGCATGTTGACCAACTTATTATTGATGCTACATGATCTGTTTAAAAATTTATTCATCCTCGTGTTCGGACCAGGATAATTATTATATCTTCATGTAGTGATGCGGTGCTCTGACTTCTCTTTGTTATTCGATCATCACAAAACTCTTAAGGACCATACATTTAACTTGTGCAGGGTTGTGGTTGCTTGTCACCAAGGAATTGCCATCATGGAAATGAAGTAGTCATGAAGACCGAAGACCTTCCCACATGGAACGGACCACAGCGATAAAATCATGTGAATAAAAATGCAATTCAATTGGCATGGAACTGTATGATAAGCGTTGCTGAGGACATTTTTCCTTCCCTTTGAGATTGTTCGTGTGTGGGATATAAGTATTATTTTGCACATCGTCTGAACCTCATTCCAGGTGTTGTACTGTAATATTTCTTTTTGATACATGTAACTGCAATGTGATTTAAATTGATGCATGCTATGGTGGCTAGAATACAAGATTAGGTATATGTAGACCTGCGTCATGCTTGGCCAGAGCCCGATAGCATAACCCGGTTTCATTCTGTCTTGCGTGGTGGTGCCTTTTATCTGAATGGAAAAGATTATTCACTGGTGCTAAATCTGATAGGATTTGTCCTTATATCAAAAGTGACATGCTGATTGATTGTGTTCTTCATAAAGTTTTGAGCTGAAATAATTATGAAACATAAAATATTTTAGAGCTTGTTTTAATGGTCCATTGACATGTCTAGACTCATTACTACCAAATCGATTTTCGGAGCCTCCTTCATTTTCAGAGGCTCGGAATTAACACTTCCACTGCCTCAACAAAGATCCAGTTGATCCAACAATCTGTGCTGCCAGTCTTAAGAGGTCCACTTCTCTAAATGGAGGTCCGCCTCTATAAAAAGTTACCACTAAGAACTTATAACATTTTCATATGAAGTGTTCTGAAGATTAACTTTATATAAAAATTGTAGAGCTCAATGTGATCTACCATTTTATAGGAGATGTAGCACCTGGTTTTAGGGATAAACCTAGATACACATCATATGTGAGCCTAGGAAGTCAAATCACAAATATGACTACAAATGAGGGTAATATCAAAAGACAATGATTAATATATATATAACATATTTAATACAAGGAAAATAACCTTAGCCACAAACAGCGGATAGACAACTCCGATCTTCAGGTGAAGGCTCCACTCCAGGGGGACAACTGACTAGTTGATCATAAGCCTAACTTTTTCAAACTCTAGCAATCTGGTACCCATCTAGGATTTTTATCCAAACAATTGAAAAGTAAAGCAAGCGCAAGTACATGTCATACTCAACAAATATAGCATGGGGTTCATGGGGCTTAAAAGGTCGACACGGTTTTACTGCAATTAGCTTTTAGTGAGTCATGATTTTAGCAATTGAGTAGCAACAAGTTTATCACAAGCCCACATAAACACATGATCAAGTAAACATGAATAATGAATAGCATAAACATAATTATCATTAATGATCATCTATTCCATAAGGGTCTAAGGCCGCTCGTGATCGTGAGCACGACTAATATACCAGTTTTATACTCTACAGAGGTTGTACACTTTCACCATGAGCCGTGATTTACATTTTCGTCCGAGACGGCCAACCTCTTGACAAGACAGTACAACAGTGGCATGTTGACCAACTTATTATTGATGCTACATGATCTGTTTAAAAATTTATTCATCCTCGTGTTCGGACCAGGATAATTATTTTATCTTCATGTAGTGATGCGGTGCTCTGACTTCTCTTTGTTATTCGATCATCACAAAACTCTTAAGGACCATACATTTAACTTGTGCAGGGTTGTGGTTGCTTGTCACCAAGGAATTGCCATCATGGAAATGAAGTAGTCATGAAGACCGAAGACCTTCCCACATGGAACGGACCACAGCGATAAAATCATGTGAATAAAAATGCAATTCAATTGGCATGGAACTGTATGATAAGCGTTGCTGAGGACATTTTTCCTTCCCTTTGAGATTGTTCGTGTGTGGGATATAAGTATTATTTTGCACATCGTCTGAACCTCATTCCAGGTGTTGTACTGTAATATTTCTTTTTGATACATGTAACTGCAATGTGACTTAAATTGATGCATGCTATGGTGGCTAGAATACAAGATTAGGTATATGTAGACCTGCGTCATGCTTGGCCAGAGCCCGATAGCATAACCCGGTTTCATTCTGTCTTGCGTGGTGGTGCCTTTTATCTGAATGGAAAAGATTATTCACTGGTGCTAAATCTGATAGGATTTGTCCTTATATCAAAAGTGACATGCTGATTGATTGTGTTCTTCATAAAGTTTTGAGCTGAAATAATTATGAAACATAAAATATTTTAGAGCTTGTTTTAATGGTCCATTGACATGTCTAGACTCATTACTACCAAATCGATTTTCGGAGCCTCCTTCATTTTCAGAGGCTCGGAATTAACACTTCCACTGCCTCAACAAAGATCCAGTTGATCCAACAATCTGTGCTGCCAGTCTTAAGAGGTCCACTTCTCTAAATGGAGGTCCGCCTCTATAAAAAGTTACCACTAAGAACTTATAACATTTTCATATGAAGTGTTCTGAAGATTAACTTTATATAAAAATTGTAGAGCTCAATGTGATCTACCATTTTATAGGAGATGTAGCACCTGGTTTTAGGGATAAAACCAGATACACATCATATGTGAGCCTAGGAAGTCAAATCACAAATATGACTACAAATGAGGGTAATATCAAAAGACAATGATTAATATATATATAACATATTTAATACAAGGAAAATAACCTTAGCCACAAACAGCGGATAGACAACTCCGATCTTCAGGTGAAGGCTCCACTCCAGGGGGACAACTGACTAGTTGATCATAAGCCTAACTTTTTCAAACTCTAGCAATCTGGTACCCATCTAGGATTTTTATCCAAACAATTGAAAAGTAAAGCAAGCGCAAGTACATGTCATACTCAACAAATATAGCATGGGGTTCATGAGGCTTAAAAGGTCGACACGGTTTTACTGCAATTAGCTTTTAGTGAGTCATGATTTTAGCAATTGAGTAGCAACAAGTTTATCACAAGCCCACATAAACACATGATCAAGTAAACATGAATAATGAATAGCATAAACATAATTATCATTAATGATCATCTATTCCATAAGGGTCTAAGGCCGCTCGTGATCGTGAGCACGACTAATATACCAGTTTTATACTCTACAGAGGTTGTACACTTTCACCATGAGCCGTGATTTACATTTTCGTCCGAGACGGCCAACCTCTTGACAAGACAGTACAACAGTGGCATGTTGACCAACTTATTATTGATGCTACATGATCTGTTTAAAAATGTATTCATCCTCGTGTTCGGACCAGGATAATTATTATATCTTCATGTAGTGATGCGGTGCTCTGACTTCTCTTTGTTATTCGATCATCACAAAACTCTTAAGGACCATACATTTAACTTGTGCAGGGTTGTGGTTGCTTGTCACCAAGGAATTGCCATCATGGAAATGAAGTAGTCATGAAGACCGAAGACCTTCCCACATGGAACGGACCACAGCGATAAAATCATGTGAATAAAAATGCAATTCAATTGGCATGGAACTGTATGATAAGCGTTGCTGAGGACATTTTTCCTTCCCTTTGAGATTGTTCGTGTGTGGGATATAAGTATTATTTTGCACATCGTCTGAACCTCATTCCAGGTGTTGTACTGTAATATTTCTTTTTGATACATGTAACTGCAATGTGATTTAAATTGATGCATGCTATGGTGGCTAGAATACAAGATTAGGTATATGTAGACCTGCGTCATGCTTGGCCAGAGCCCGATAGCATAACCCGGTTTCATTCTGTCTTGCGTGGTGGTGCCTTTTATCTGAATGGAAAAGATTATTCACTGGTGCTAAATCTGATAGGATTTGTCCTTATATCAAAAGTGACATGCTGATTGATTGTGTTCTTCATAAAGTTTTGAGCTGAAATAATTATGAAACATAAAATATTTTAGAGCTTGTTTTAATGGTCCATTGACATGTCTAGACTCATTACTACCAAATCGATTTTCGGAGCCTCCTTCATTTTCAGAGGCTCGGAATTAACACTTCCACTGCCTCAACAAAGATCCAGTTGATCCAACAATCTGTGCTGCCAGTCTTAAGAGGTCCACTTCTCTAAATGGAGGTCCGCCTCTATAAAAAGTTACCACTAAGAACTTATAACATTTTCATATGAAGTGTTCTGAAGATTAACTTTATATAAAAATTGTAGAGCTCAATGTGATCTACCATTTTATAGGAGATGTAGCACCTGGTTTTAGGGATAAAACCAGATACACATCATATGTGAGCCTAGGAAGTCAAATCACAAATATGACTACAAATGAGGGTAATATCAAAAGACAATGATTAATATATATATAACATATTTAATACAAGGAAAATAACCTTAGCCACAAACAGCGGATAGACAACTCCGATCTTCAGGTGAAGGCTCCACTCCAGGGGGACAACTGACTAGTTGATCATAAGCCTAACTTTTTCAAACTCTAGCAATCTGGTACCCATCTAGGATTTTTATCCAAACAATTGAAAAGTAAAGCAAGCGCAAGTACATGTCATACTCAACAAATATAGCATGGGGTTCATGAGGCTTAAAAGGTCGACACGGTTTTACTGCAATTAGCTTTTAGTGAGTCATGATTTTAGCAATTGAGTAGCAACAAGTTTATCACAAGCCCACATAAACACATGATCAAGTAAACATGAATAATGAATAGCATAAACATAATTATCATTAATGATCATCTATTCCATAAGGGTCTAAGGCCGCTCGTGATCGTGAGCACGACTAATATACCAGTTTTATACTCTACAGAGGTTGTACACTTTCACCATGAGCCGTGATTTACATTTTCGTCCGAGACGGCCAACCTCTTGACAAGACAGTACAACAGTGGCATGTTGACCAACTTATTATTGATGCTACATGATCTGTTTAAAAATGTATTCATCCTCGTGTTCGGACCAGGATAATTATTATATCTTCATGTAGTGATGCGGTGCTCTGACTTCTCTTTGTTATTCGATCATCACAAAACTCTTAAGGACCATACATTTAACTTGTGCAGGGTTGTGGTTGCTTGTCACCAAGGAATTGCCATCATGGAAATGAAGTAGTCATGAAGACCGAAGACCTTCCCACATGGAACGGACCACAGCGATAAAATCATGTGAATAAAAATGCAATTCAATTGGCATGGAACTGTATGATAAGCGTTGCTGAGGACATTTTTCCTTCCCTTTGAGATTGTTCGTGTGTGGGATATAAGTATTATTTTGCACATCGTCTGAACCTCATTCCAGGTGTTGTACTGTAATATTTCTTTTTGATACATGTAACTGCAATGTGATTTAAATTGATGCATGCTATGGTGGCTAGAATACAAGATTAGGTATATGTAGACCTGCGTCATGCTTGGCCAGAGCCCGATAGCATAACCCGGTTTCATTCTGTCTTGCGTGGTGGTGCCTTTTATCTGAATGGAAAAGATTATTCACTGGTGCTAAATCTGATAGGATTTGTCCTTATATCAAAAGTGACATGCTGATTGATTGTGTTCTTCATAAAGTTTTGAGCTGAAATAATTATGAAACATAAAATATTTTAGAGCTTGTTTTAATGGTCCATTGACATGTCTAGACTCATTACTACCAAATCGATTTTCGGAGCCTCCTTCATTTTCAGAGGCTCGGAATTAACACTTCCACTGCCTCAACAAAGATCCAGTTGATCCAACAATCTGTGCTGCCAGTCTTAAGAGGTCCACTTCTCTAAATGGAGGTCCGCCTCTATAAAAAGTTACCACTAAGAACTTATAACATTTTCATATGAAGTGTTCTGAAGATTAACTTTATATAAAAATTGTAGAGCTCAATGTGATCTACCATTTTATAGGAGATGTAGCACCTGGTTTTAGGGATAAAACCAGATACACATCATATGTGAGCCTAGGAAGTCAAATCACAAATATGACTACAAATGAGGGTAATATCAAAAGACAATGATTAATATATATATAACATATTTAATACAAGGAAAATAACCTTAGCCACAAACAGCGGATAGACAACTCCGATCTTCAGGTGAAGGCTCCACTCCAGGGGGACAACTGACTAGTTGATCATAAGCCTAACTTTTTCAAACTCTAGCCATCTGGTACCCATCTAGGATTTTTATCCAAACAATTGAAAAGTAAAGCAAGCGCAAGTACATGTCATACTCAACAAATATAGCATGGGGTTCATGAGGCTTAAAAGGTCGACACGGTTTTACTGCAATTAGCTTTTAGTGAGTCATGATTTTAGCAATTGAGTAGCAACAAGTTTATCACAAGCCCACATAAACACATGATCAAGTAAACATGAATAATGAATAGCATAAACATAATTATCATTAATGATCATCTATTCCATAAGGGTCTAAGGCCGCTCGTGATCGTGAGCACGACTAATATACCAGTTTTATACTCTACAGAGGTTGTACACTTTCACCATGAGCCGTGATTTACATTTTCGTCCGAGACGGCCAACCTCTTGACAAGACAGTACAACAGTGGCATGTTGACCAACTTATTATTGATGCTACATGATCTGTTTAAAAATTTATTCATCCTCGTGTTCGGACCAGGATAATTATTATATCTTCATGTAGTGATGCGGTGCTCTGACTTCTCTTTGTTATTCGATCATCACAAAACTCTTAAGGACCATACATTTAACTTGTGCAGGGTTGTGGTTGCTTGTCACCAAGGAATTGCCATCATGGAAATGAAGTAGTCATGAAGACCGAAGACCTTCCCACATGGAACGGACCACAGCGATAAAATCATGTGAATAAAAATGCAATTCAATTGGCATGGAACTGTATGATAAGCGTTGCTGAGGACATTTTTCCTTCCCTTTGAGATTGTTCGTGTGTGGGATATAAGTATTATTTTGCACATCGTCTGAACCTCATTCCAGGTGTTGTACTGTAATATTTCTTTTTGATACATGTAACTGCAATGTGATTTAAATTGATGCATGCTATGGTGGCTAGAATACAAGATTAGGTATATGTAGACCTGCGTCATGCTTGGCCAGAGCCCGATAGCATAACCCGGTTTCATTCTGTCTTGCGTGGTGGTGCCTTTTATCTGAATGGAAAAGATTATTCACTGGTGCTAAATCTGATAGGATTTGTCCTTATATCAAAAGTGACATGTTGATTGATTGTGTTCTTCATAAAGTTTTGAGCTGAAATAATTATGAAACATAAAATATTTTAGAGCTTGTTTTAATGGTCCATTGACATGTCTAGACTCATTACTACCAAATCGATTTTCGGAGCCTCCTTCATTTTCAGAGGCTCGGAATTAACACTTCCACTGCCTCAACAAAGATCCAGTTGATCCAACAATCTGTGCTGCCAGTCTTAAGAGGTCCACTTCTCTAAATGGAGGTCCGCCTCTATAAAAAGTTACCACTAAGAACTTATAACATTTTCATATGAAGTGTTCTGAAGATTAACTTTATATAAAAATTGTAGAGCTCAATGTGATCTACCATTTTATAGGAGATGTAGCACCTGGTTTTAGGGATAAAACCAGATACACATCATATGTGAGCCTAGGAAGTCAAATCACAAATATGACTACAAATGAGGGTAATATCAAAAGACAATGATTAATATATATATAACATATTTAATACAAGGAAAATAACCTTAGCCACAAACAGCGGATAGACAACTCCGATCTTCAGGTGAAGGCTCCACTCCAGGGGGACAACTGACTAGTTGATCATAAGCCTAATTTTTCAAACTCTAGCAATCTGGTACCCATCTAGGATTTTTATCCAAACAATTGAAAAGTAAAGCAAGCGCAAGTACATGTCATACTCAACAAATATAGCATGGTGTTCATGAGGCTTAAAAGGTCGACACGGTTTTACTGCAATTAGCTTTTAGTGAGTCATGATTTTAGCAATTGAGTAGCAACAAGTTTATCACAAGCCCACATAAACACATGATCAAGTAAACATGAATAATGAATAGCATAAACATAATTATCATTAATGATCATCTATTCCATAAGGGTCTAAGGCCGCTCGTGATCGTGAGCACGACTAATATACCAGTTTTATACTCTACAGAGGTTGTACACTTTCACCATGAGCCGTGATTTACATTTTCGTCCGAGACGGCCAACCTCTTGACAAGACAGTACAACAGTGGCATGTTGACCAACTTATTATTGATGCTACATGATCTGTTTAAAAATGTATTCATCCTCGTGTTCGGACCAGGATAATTATTATATCTTCATGTAGTGATGCGGTGCTCTGACTTCTCTTTGTTATTCGATCATCACAAAACTCTTAAGGACCATACATTTAACTTGTGCAGGGTTGTGGTTGCTTGTCACCAAGGAATTGCCATCATGGAAATGAAGTAGTCATGAAGACCGAAGACCTTCCCACATGGAACGGACCACAGCGATAAAATCATGTGAATAAAAATGCAATTCAATTGGCATGGAACTGTATGATAAGCGTTGCTGAGGACATTTTTCCTTCCCTTTGAGATTGTTCGTGTGTGGGATATAAGTATTATTTTGCACATCGTCTGAACCTCATTCCAGGTGTTGTACTGTAATATTTCTTTTTGATACATGTAACTGCAATGTGATTTAAATTGATGCATGCTATGGTGGCTAGAATACAAGATTAGGTATATGTAGACCTGCGTCATGCTTGGCCAGAGCCCGATAGCATAACCCGGTTTCATTCTGTCTTGCGTGGTGGTGCCTTTTATCTGAATGGAAAAGATTATTCACTGGTGCTAAATCTGATAGGATTTGTCCTTATATCAAAAGTGACATGCTGATTGATTGTGTTCTTCATAAAGTTTTGAGCTGAAATAATTATGAAACATAAAATATTTTAGAGCTTGTTTTAATGGTCCATTGACATGTCTAGACTCATTACTACCAAATCGATTTTCGGAGCCTCCTTCATTTTCAGAGGCTCGGAATTAACACTTCCACTGCCTCAACAAAGATCCAGTTGATCCAACAATCTGTGCTGCCAGTCTTAAGAGGTCCACTTCTCTAAATGGAGGTCCGCCTCTATAAAAAGTTACCACTAAGAACTTATAACATTTTCATATGAAGTGTTCTGAAGATTAACTTTATATAAAAATTGTAGAGCTCAATGTGATCTACCATTTTATAGGAGATGTAGCACCTGGTTTTAGGGATAAACCTAGATACACATCATATGTGAGCCTAGGAAGTCAAATCACAAATATGACTACAAATGAGGGTAATATCAAAAGACAATGATTAATATATATATAACATATTTAATACAAGGAAAATAACCTTAGCCACAAACAGCGGATAGACAACTCCGATCTTCAGGTGAAGGCTCCACTCCAGGGGGACAACTGACTAGTTGATCATAAGCCTAACTTTTTCAAACTCTAGCAATCTGGTACCCATCTAGGATTTTTATCCAAACAATTGAAAAGTAAAGCAAGCGCAAGTACATGTCATACTCAACAAATATAGCATGGGGTTCATGGGGCTTAAAAGGTCGACACGGTTTTACTGCAATTAGCTTTTAGTGAGTCATGATTTTAGCAATTGAGTAGCAACAAGTTTATCACAAGCCCACATAAACACATGATCAAGTAAACATGAATAATGAATAGCATAAACATAATTATCATTAATGATCATCTATTCCATAAGGGTCTAAGGCCGCTCGTGATCGTGAGCACGACTAATATACCAGTTTTATACTCTACAGAGGTTGTACACTTTCACCATGAGCCGTGATTTACATTTTCGTCCGAGACGGCCAACCTCTTGACAAGACAGTACAACAGTGGCATGTTGACCAACTTATTATTGATGCTACATGATCTGTTTAAAAATGTATTCATCCTCGTGTTCGGACCAGGATAATTATTATATCTTCATGTAGTGATGCGGTGCTCTGACTTCTCTTTGTTATTCGATCATCACAAAACTCTTAAGGACCATACATTTAACTTGTGCAGGGTTGTGGTTGCTTGTCACCAAGGAATTGCCATCATGGAAATGAAGTAGTCATGAAGACCGAAGACCTTCCCACATGGAACGGACCACAGCGATAAAATCATGTGAATAAAAATGCAATTCAATTGGCATGGAACTGTATGATAAGCGTTGCTGAGGACATTTTTCCTTCCCTTTGAGATTGTTCGTGTGTGGGATATAAGTATTATTTTGCACATCGTCTGAACCTCATTCCAGGTGTTGTACTGTAATATTTCTTTTTGATACATGTAACTGCAATGTGATTTAAATTGATGCATGCTATGGTGGCTAGAATACAAGATTAGGTATATGTAGACCTGCGTCATGCTTGGCCAGAGCCCGATAGCATAACCCGGTTTCATTCTGTCTTGCGTGGTGGAGCCTTTTATCTGAATGGAAAAGATTATTCACTGGTGCTAAATCTGATAGGATTTGTCCTTATATCAAAAGTGACATGCTGATTGATTGTGTTCTTCATAAAGTTTTGAGCTGAAATAATTATGAAACATAAAATATTTTAGAGCTTGTTTTAATGGTCCATTGACATGTCTAGACTCATTACTACCAAATCGATTTTCGGAGCCTCCTTCATTTTCAGAGGCTCGGAATTAACACTTCCACTGCCTCAACAAAGATCCAGTTGATCCAACAATCTGTGCTGCCAGTCTTAAGAGGTCCACTTCTCTAAATGGAGGTCCGCCTCTATAAAAAGTTACCACTAAGAACTTATAACATTTTCATATGAAGTGTTCTGAAGATTAACTTTATATAAAAATTGTAGAGCTCAATGTGATCTACCATTTTATAGGAGATGTAGCACCTGGTTTTAGGGATAAAACCAGATACACATCATATGTGAGCCTAGGAAGTCAAATCACAAATATGACTACAAATGAGGGTAATATCAAAAGACAATGATTAATATATATATAACATATTTAATACAAGGAAAATAACCTTAGCCACAAACAGCGGATAGACAACTCCGATCTTCAGGTGAAGGCTCCACTCCAGGGGGACAACTGACTAGTTGATCATAAGCCTAACTTTTTCAAACTCTAGCAATCTGGTACCCATCTAGGATTTTTATCCAAACAATTGAAAAGTAAAGCAAGCGCAAGTACATGTCATACTCAACAAATATAGCATGGGGTTCATGAGGCTTAAAAGGTCGACACGGTTTTACTGCAATTAGCTTTTAGTGAGTCATGATTTTAGCAATTGAGTAGCAACAAGTTTATCACAAGCCCACATAAACACATGATCAAGTAAACATGAATAATGAATAGCATAAACATAATTATCATTAATGATCATCTATTCCATAAGGGTCTAAGGCCGCTCGTGATCGTGAGCACGACTAATATACCAGTTTTATACTCTACAGAGGTTGTACACTTTCACCATGAGCCGTGATTTACATTTTCGTCCGAGACGGCCAACCTCTTGACAAGACAGTACAACAGTGGCATGTTGACCAACTTATTATTGATGCTACATGATCTGTTTAAAAATGTATTCATCCTCGTGTTCGGACCAGGATAATTATTATATCTTCATGTAGTGATGCGGTGCTCTGACTTCTCTTTGTTATTCGATCATCACAAAACTCTTAAGGACCATACATTTAACTTGTGCAGGGTTGTGGTTGCTTGTCACCAAGGAATTGCCATCATGGAAATGAAGTAGTCATGAAGACCGAAGACCTTCCCACATGGAACGGACCACAGCGATAAAATCATGTGAATAAAAATGCAATTCAATTGGCATGGAACTGTATGATAAGCGTTGCTGAGGACATTTTTCCTTCCCTTTGAGATTGTTCGTGTGTGGGATATAAGTATTATTTTGCACATCGTCTGAACCTCATTCCAGGTGTTGTACTGTAATATTTCTTTTTGATACATGTAACTGCAATGTGATTTAAATTGATGCATGCTATGGTGGCTAGAATACAAGATTAGGTATATGTAGACCTGCGTCATGCTTGGCCAGAGCCCGATAGCATAACCCGGTTTCATTCTGTCTTGCGTGGTGGTGCCTTTTATCTGAATGGAAAAGATTATTCACTGGTGCAGGTGTCCGTAAAGGACATGTTAAGGAACCCGCCTACGTAAAGGGCGATTAACGCAGGTGTCCTGAGCAGGCGGGCGTCGTGCCGGCCTCCGTTAGTCAAAAACGACAGCCGGTGAAAATGTTCACAGTGGTACTATCTCAAATAATCGATTTAAGTTTCTCATATTTTAAAATTCAAAATCTACAATTTTTATATGGCCTCGGATATTGATCTAGCCTATACCAATTTTGTAATTCTCAAGGTTACCTCCAACTTTGTAATTGAGAAATATTTTTTTATTTGAAATCATTTAGAGTCTCACATATTTGTTCTTTGTTCTCAATTTTTAAATTTTGAACAACAATTGATGTGGTCACATGCTAAACCAAAGTTGTAGTGTTCAGCGAGATATAAAACTTAGTATTTAAAATTTGTTTCATTGGAGATAGTTTAGGGCACCCAAAGATTCCTAAAATTTACTCAATAGAATAGCATTCTATACTTTGCCACAAATGAGTGTGTGTTGTAGTAGCAAGGAGGGAGTAATCGTAGTCCATGCTTGAGGTTAAGGCTTCAAATGCTAGGAAATACGTGTGTGCGTATTTCAAACGAAAAATTGCATGACACTTTGTGATCCTTGTCATGGGGTTAAAGCATACCTCCGATCCATAAAGCTCATTTTAACGAAAATTTTGGTATAAGGTTCATTTTTTTGAGTTATTATTAAGTTATAAATTTTCTTAGATTTAATCCTATTTTCTACATATTCAGATAAATCCAATTATTCTGATAAAATGGGGCTACCATGTGGCATAGTCTAGCTATGTGACATGGCATGTTGATGTCAGTAGCAGGCCCTACGACCACGTCTGACATGTGGTGGGGCCTATAGAATGAACAGTCAACATTTCCTAGTCAATGTTGATTGGGTCTTGTGTGCTACATTGAGTTGGATATGGGGTTGAGTCTAGGCAGGGTTGAGCTAGCCAGAATCCAGACATGTGTCTTGGGTCCAATGGGCTTGTACTATGCGGCATAGACCGTGATGGACAGAATGGCTAGCTGAGCCCATCTAGGCCCTATTGTGGTGGTTATAGTGTTTCGGTGATTGATGAACACAAGTATGGTGACCAATGCGTGCTTTGTAGTGGGACTACAATTTGATTGAGTTGCAATGAGAATGGCCACAAGTATCTTGGCCCCAAGACTTTGTTCGTTGAATGCATGATACAAAGGATATTCATGAAGACTAAGGACACTATAGAACGAATGCATGCTGCGTACAATGGGACTTTTTTTTAGAATTACACAGTACAGCGTAAACGCTCACAACGCACGCACACTCACTCCTATGAAAACACACACGCAAACCCTGCCCCTATATGAGCATCTTCCAAGATTGAGCCAGCAAATCCTTGAGATCGATGAAATCACCACAGGCGCCTCGTCGTCGATGGAAACGTCGGCTATCACTAAAACCACACATGTTGTTATATCGTGGAATATTCGCTCCCATGGGGAGTCAAACCTAGGACTTGAGGTGCTACTGAGGCTCTTGTAACCAGTAGGCTATAGACCCTTTCGCTACAATGGGACATTCACTAGTAGTGTGTATTAGGTCTCTGTTTTTGGTTTGGTCGTACTATTAAGGGGGTCCAAGGCATTCAACTCTAGAGAGTTGAAGTGAGATTATATAGATGCACAAGAGGCTAATTTTTAGTCAAGTTGATGATGGTAAGTGGCACCATTGAGTTGGTTTCAAGTTAAGGTTCTCAAAGAAGTTAAATTGGTCAAGATCAAACTTGAAATAAATGGATAAAAAACAATACCGGAGTTTGCATTGGACGATAGGGTTGATCCCAGGTGGATCATCCAGTGGTCCTATTTCCGAAGCAAGATGGTCTTTGCCATAATGACCATGTGAGCATCGTATGATCCAGTTGGGACTATGTGACCCCGGGAGATCATCTAAGAGGCCAACCTTGACTTAGTTACTCGTTGGCCAACTCATTGTGGTGCGCCGTATGATCCAGTAAGGACTGTGTGACCTCGGTGGATGATCCAGCGAAAAGCTAACTTGACTTAGTGATTTGTTTGCATTGTCACTGAAGTGCATCATATGATCCAACGTGGGCTGTGACTACACAACAGATCATCTAGTGGACCAAACTAGTCTTTTCGACCAGTTGGCCTAGTCTCTGCAATGAACCGTATGAACCAATAGGCCAAACTGGACATGTTGCAGCGCTTGGGGATGGTAATGGCGACCTCCGGCTTGATCCCGGTAGCCCTGGTGGTGCCGGACAGCATGACGGCGCACACGCAGCTGGGGCTCTGCCCGATGGCGTGCACAGCCGAGCAGCTGCTGCTGGTCGGCGTGGACTGCGGGTCATCGGCGGCCGAGACGCATGGCGCCAGCCTTAGTGCCACCCTGTCAGCGGAGGCTCTCCCACACTCCCCCGCGCCATGCGCCACACCGGCAATCACAAAGAGCAGAGAAAGCGCGAGGAGGAGCAGCCTCATTGGTGATGCGTTCTGCTCTTGCGCTACTAATTAAGCTCTACTCCACTAGCTATTGTAGTGTAAATCAGTCTGCTGTTGCCCTCTCCTATAAGGCTCGCTACTACAAAAAAAAATCTTTTGCGAGGTGTTTTAGTATGGCCCTCGGAGGCAGGCAGGCATTTCAACAGCTTAGTTAATGCCTGGGATTAACCGAGGTGGTCACTTTTATTAACCGTGCAAAATCGATTTACCGAGGCGGTCAAAATATCCGCCTCGGTTAATCATTTACGGAGGCGGTCATTTATAATGCGTCCACCTCAGTAAATTGGGCTAAGCCCACTAACCCTCGACGACCCATTACTCTGTTATTATATATATGTGACACCTAGGGTTTCTCCTGTCACCCTCTCTCTCTCACCCACTCTCTGCCGTGCACGAGTCGCGCGGCGCAGCGCCCTCTCTCTCTCCCTCTCGCAGTCTCGCATGGCTCTCACTCTCTCCCTCTCACGCAGAGCACGGGGCCCGGCGGCGGGCGCCCTCCCTCTCTCGTGCAGAGCACAGGGGCTGGCGACGGGAGGCACCCGCACGTACCTGGCGGCCCGGCGGTAGCCTCACTCGCGCTGTTCTGGCGGCCACCGGCGGTCGTCCTCATCGGATCTGGCGTCCTCGTCGGGTCTGGCGGGCCAGCGGCGACCTCCCTCGTGCGGATCTGGCCCGTCCTCATCGGATCTCGTGGGCGGTGTCGGATCTCGTCGGTGGCTCCACATCTAGCACCTCCAGCGGCGGATCCGGCACCTACAGCGGCGGATCCGGCGTCAGCTCCCTGGGCGGCATCGCGGCTCCTCCACCTCTTCGTCAGCTGAGGCATTGGGAGGCCGGATCCGGCGGCGGGAGGCCGGATCCGCTGAGCATGGCGGCGGTGGCCCGTGGATGGGCTCGGCAGGCTTATCCACGAGTTTTCTCTTTTTTATTTTTTTATTTGATTAACCAAGGCGGGTATCAAACCGCCTTGGAAAAGGTTTCATTAACCGTGACCTTTGATCTGAGCCGTTTTGGCTGCTCGCCTCGAAAAATCGTTTTAGCCCGCCTCGGTTAAGTTTATTATAGTAGTGGCTGGTGGTGCCTATATAGTGCTGATGACAATGAGGGTTATGGATTACGTTTAGTGGCTAAATGGAGTGACCACCACCTGGCACTGACTGATTGCATGCATCGTGCGACAGCCCTCGAGTAGTGGTAGTGTTGTCTCCACTTTGTCTGCTGAGTGGTCACTTGATTAGTTGAAACCGGCTAGCTAGTAGACTGCACACTGCACGCGTGCCGTGTGGATGCGACATAAGCCATCAAAATGCTTCTTCTTAGTAAAATGCAAACTTGGGCGATGGGCCGAACGCAGCCAAGCGCGCTAGTATGCATGTCGGCACATAGGGATGAGATGTGGCATGAATATATTTTCTGTACGTCCGTCGGTTCATAGGGTTTGGATTTATCTGTAACCACAGAATACTCGTTCATCATCTAGTAGGGCAGCTTGAGCACCTTGAACCCGGAGTGGCAGGCGATGCACTAGTAGGACCAGCTCTGCAGGAAGGGCACCCCCACGGAGCTCCCGTCGAGGCGGTGGAACTCGCGGTCCACGGTGTTCTCCTTCTTGAACGGGTTGCGCCATTCCCCCTTGAAGTAGATGGTATTTGCGAAGACGTGCACGGTGTCAGCGTTGTCGTCGTCCTCGGGGTTGAACACCTGGGTGATAAGGTTTCTTGTGGCCTTGGCTACCCAAGCGTTGATCTGCTTTCTTGATTCTTTCGGCTTTACATTACACAAGAAAAACACACTTTCAGATTTGATGTTAAGTGTTAGCTACATAAAGTACGTATATAGATCCACAAAAAAAAGTTCGACAAAACAATTGAACAAAAAAAACACACTTTCAGATTTGATGTTAAGCGTTAGCTACATAAAGTACGTATATAGATCCACTAAAAAAAGTTTGACGAAGCAATTGAATTGGTAGATATATATCGAACATCAAGCATAGGCACGTTTTCATATAGTTAGTAACCTCGTTTTGGAAATCGACGTCCCAAGAGTTGCCCTTGAACGTCCCGACGATGACGTCGATGTAAACGGGCCGGAGCGGCCACGCCTTGTCAGTCCACGCGCCGCAGGCAAACGAGATGGTCGGCCCGCCGGTGCCAGACTGGTCGGCGAGGACGACGTCCACCACCGTGTCCCTCACGAACGTGGCGAACTCTTCCCGCGACGGCGCGCCAGCGACGCGGAGAATCTCGTCGAGGGTGTCGCCCGCGGCGGCCGTGGACATCAGCGCGAGCGCAACGTGGATGGACAGCGGCGAGAAGGCGAGGTTGTTGCCCTCGGCTGCGGCTTCTTCGGAGATGCGCTTGAGGAGGCGCGCGGCCAGCGCCACCTGCCCGGCCTGGCAGGCGCTCGTGGCTTCCTTGCCCTTGCCCGACGCCATGGCCTTGTCGATATGCTGGGGTTTGACGTTCCGAAAACTTTACGCGAGTTGACGAGATGGTGTGGAATTTATATGGGCCAGAATCTGTTATGGAACGGGAGACCGATGAAGGCACGAGTTGACGAGCTGTCATGTTGCACGGCGCCCGTGTTGCATGATGGCCATGCCTAGAAAAAAAGGGCAAGTCTCAGTCCCTACAAAACAAAATTTGGTAAGTCACAGCCGTCGCCAGAATAGCAATCTTCCGTGGACAGAGTGCTGTGTCCATAACATATAATCGATTCATATAGAGGCTGGAATATTACGGAAATGCTTAGACGCGAGTGTCCATCCCGTCAGACGCGGCATCTCACTCCGCTTCGCCCGCCTCTCTCATAAAAACATTCCTAACTCTTGTCTTGTGTCGTCTCGGCTGTACATACCGCGTGCCGTACAGCCGTCCGCCTGCCCCACTCCATTGCGCCACTGCCGCCATCCCCCGCGACGCCTCTATCTCGAGCCGCGGCCCACTCCGGTGCGCCGCCGCCGCCATCCCCTGAGACGCCCAGCCCGGTACCCCTTGGCGCCTCCGTCCCCCACAGAGAGGAGGAATCCTCTGCCAAGGTACGCTGTCAGCCGCCCCACCGACTCCAACTACTGTTGGACACGGTCACCGGCCGGCGCCTCACCCTTCGCCACAAGCTCCATGCGGGTGCTCGGTGACTGCAATGGTGCCTCCATCCCTGCCACACCATGTCGTGCTCCGTCCACCACCGCGCCCAGGCCAACTGCCCGGAGAGGGGGCCGTTGCTAGCTGGGCCCGGGCCAGGCACTGGCGAACCTGGCTGCTACCAGGCCGTGCCACCATCCTCGGCTGCCGGTGGCCGGAACCGGCCATTCCCCACTCTGCACTGCCGCATGGAAGAAGGGTGAAAAATGCATGTTGCAAGTATATATTTCAAGTGTTTCAGATATTTCAGAGTTATGTTACAAGTGTTTCAGATGGAGATTGCAAAAGTAGATTGGGAAGTTACAATGGTTGTACACGTATGTTGCAAGCTTCTGTTCTCAATGTTTCATCTTTGTTCGACGTATGTTGCAAGTGTGTTTATCTGGATGTTGCATATGTTTTCAAACATATGTTGCAAGTGTTTTATATGAATGTTGCGTATGTTTTGCAATGGTTTCAAGTGTTTTTCATGTGTTTTTGCAAGTGTTTCAGACGTATATTTCAAATGTTTCATTGTCTTCAAACGTATATTGCAATTGTTGCATCTGGATGTTTAAAAAATAGATCGGGTGTTGCATCTCCCTCCTCGCCTTCTATTGCCTCGCCTCGGTGCTAGGTGCAGGAAGCGAGGGCAGACAGAGGCGGTCCCCACGAGCATGCGCGAGCGCGCGGCAGTGTGCATCATGTGCAGCAGTAGCAAGTGGGCATGCCACAGCAGTAGGCGTGGGCTGGCAGGCACAGTAGGATTGGAAGGGCGCAGTGGGAGAGGCGTGGGCGGGGCGGGCGCAGTGGCGCGGGTGCAGTAAGCTGAGGCAGGTGCAGCTGCATGGGCATCTGGAAGGAGGGCTAGCGTCCGGACGTCCAGACGCTAGCCACGCCCGGAATATTAATACATATTCCCTTTTCTAAAAAGACAAGGGAAGAACATAAATTCGTGATTTTTGGTGATTTTTGGATATTCTGGTATAAAAAATGTTGAACTAATGTTAGAACTTATAGTATCTTAATTTAGAGATTAAGATTTCTTATTAGGTTCATACCTTTGTGTGTGGATGAAGCCGATCCACCTGCTCGTTGTCGACTTGCAGTTCGCAGTGTCAAAGCTCGGTGTAGACTTGTGGTTCGCGTCACCTCCACATTAGGTCGCCAGTGCAGAGCGGTGACAGCCTCCCTGTCGCTTATAGCACTCCCTAGATCAAGTTAGGGTTTGGAGTGTCGGACACATGGCTAAGCTCATGGGAAACTTTGGTTTCCATGAGGGGCCGAGTCTCCCTTTTAATTTATTATTGTGATGTATAATAGGGGACTATTGGCGGTGAAGGAACTTATGACGTCTAAGAGGGGGTGAATTAGGCAACTTAAAAAATCTACTCTAAACTATGGCCTCTAATTCAACCTTAGTAAAACCTATGCAAGAAAGTAATCTATCTAAATGTGCAACTACAGTTTTGCTAATGTGTTGCTATGTTTATTGCAAAAGAGTTATGCAACTTAGGTTCCAATCCTATCAACTAGGCTATCGACTAAGCTAGGAAAGTAAAGCACACAACCAAGGCACCAATGTAAATGCAGAAGGCAAAGATGAGATAGAGATGCAAACTCCTGTCGATGACTCCGGTATTTTTACCGAGGTATCGAGAAGTGCTCAAGCTTCCCCTAGTCCTCGTTGGAGCCCCTCGCAAGAAATCCCTCACAAGGGCCAAGCTCCGGGTTGGGTAACTCTGTAGATAGCTTTTGGCCTTCTCCACACACAAGTGGGTCTCCGGTGTGCCTTCCGGCAACCCTCTCCCGGACCGCTCCCCGCCGTCTTCACTATCAAGCTTCCAGCCGAACCGCCGCGGACCTTGTTCCCTTTGGTACACGGAGGCGGCCACACCACAAACGTGGTTGGTGTGGTCTCGCAAGACTACAAGCCCCGTCGAGTACAAACACAGTGCGCGCAAACACCTTTGATCAAGAGGTACGCAAACCTCACTAAACACTAGGCCTAAATCTAGAGCAAGCGCATAAGCAGTGGTCTAATCAACCTAAGCACTTCGCAAAGCACCTACGCTAATCACGTAATGAAACACTAAGCACTATGCAAGTGGAGATCACTAAAATGGTGTTTCAACACCCTCGGTATGTTTCCTCAGTTCTCCACTGATTCATATGGCCAGTTGGGGGGTCTATTTATAAGCCCCGTGGAGAAACTAGTCGTTGGAGTCGAATCAGGCGTTCCTGCCACGCACGGATGCACAGGTGGTCCTGATCGGACGCGTCTGGTCCTCCTGACCGTTGGAGTGTGCGCATGCTAATCGGATGCTACCCTGCATCTGGTCACATGCCACCGGACGTGTCCGGTCACATCTGCGCCGCTCTGGAACCTCTCTGGACACGATTAGGTGTGGCTACTTCAGCGTCCGGTCGTTTACTGTGTAGCATCCGGTCATCAGTGATCTGTTACCACAATGGTGAACAGTGCGAGTACCGGTGCGTCCGGTGCACTTCACTGTGCAGTGTCCGGTGTTCGCGACTAGTGCCTCTATTGCTCAGGCAGCGTCCGGTGCCTTCGTGGCTATGTCCAGTCAACCCTGCCGAGTTCGTTTCTTCGCGATCTCGCGTCCGTCTTGGTTCCTATCTTTGTGCTTGAACTTCGCTTGATTTTTTGGGTCTTCCATTGTGCTTCTAGCCTCTTGCTTAAGATGTTGATCATCGGATCATCACTTCACCTTTGTCCAAGTCACGTTTGCATCCTATTGAACTACAAAACAAACATTTGTGAAACTCATTAGTCTAATTTGGTTGTGTTGATCATCAAACACCAAAATCTAAACTAAATGGGCCTAGGGTCCATTTTCCTTACAGGCGGTCCTTAAAGGCCAAATCTAATCGCCAAATAAGATCCAAACAAAGGAGAACTAACATGATTTACACACTTATGTTATTTAGATTAACACATTTCCACATGTATTGGAGAATAAGTGTTTTGCAGGACACATAGATGAAAAACGTGAAAAATGATATCAAAGTGTGCAAGAAGACAAAGCGTATAAGAAAAGGTCTACCTACATGAAGAATTTGGGCCTCAAGCGTACAAGGACGTGGCCTAGGCCCAGCAAGGAACCCACCAGATGAAGGCAGTGCCAGGGCGGCTTCAACAGGGGGCAACCAGACTAGGGGTGCGGCCGACCCCTTAATTGCACCGCCAACGCCCCGCCTGCGCGTGGGCCTACCCATTACTCCCCCTAGGCGGTTGCATGTGGATCCGAGGAATATTCACCCCTACAACCGACCATAGAGTTGTATAAAAGAGAGGGAGAGGCTCCCCCACAAAACACACACCACACTTGGAGCCTCTCTCCTCTCCACCTTTTGTACTTTTCCTTTGTAGTTTTAGGAGCTAGGCTAGAGCTTTGTCGGAGAATCTTGGACTTCTTGGAGTTTGTACGACCAATATCCCTTATGGCCTTGTTCTCAATCTATCATTGTTATGCTTATGATTCAGAGTTTGATGTATTGGTTATTAGGTTAGCATATGAATCTCTATGCTCAATCAGTTATATATTATACATGTTTAGGCTAGACGATCTAAGCTATGATGGCGGTTCATTATCCGTTCTTGTAACGGATGCTCTAGTAGAGGACTCCTGATAAAGATGGATAATCATGCGCAACGCTAGAGTATGTAGTAATTGGTAGTGTAGACATGGTGTCTAGGCTAGAGGTTACCTTCGAATATGATTGTGCTCCATGGAAGTGTGGGTAGCCAGCAAGTGGTGATAGTCCTGTCTGTTTCTCGTAATCCCCCACGTTCGGGTACAGTGTATGAGTCTAAATTGCCTTATGCACTTGCTGCCAAACCAGTGCTCGTTCGGTCTTGTAACACCCTAAAATTTGCTCCTTTCAAAATAGATGCAAAGTAATTTAATTTTGTATTCTAGTGCTCATGAAAACATAAGAAAATAATATTTTTCAATAAAATAAAATTTATCATAGGGTTTAGCAACATTATCTGTATACATGCTGGTGCATATGATTGGATGTGATGTTTGCTTGTTGCTCCTTTGTGTGTTGAGAGTGAATAAAATCTTCAAAATGCGTTCAGTGGGTCGATCTTCCTTCTCCGGCACGCCTTTATCTTTTTTCTCAATAAAATTCCTTATTTCTTAGCTCAAGTTTTAATTGGGAGTTTCCTAAAATTTTTTCTTTGTAATCCAAATCACTCCTTTCAGTTCCTCGTCCATCAATCAATCTCCACAAACTTCTCGGGAATTTTTTTTAACTTTTTCTATAGCTTGTTTCCACTTGTCTGTGAGCATAATTTAATTTTTAGATGCTCCAAAATATCTTATTATGAGCTCCAAATACTTTATTTGGGTTCCTCATGTCCCATAGTGTCTTTGAAATTTTTTTCCGAATTTTCGGAGCTTTCAGAGTATTTTTCGCGGCTTAAATAATAATTCTGGACTTTTCTAGAATTATTTTATCCATGAAATTAATTAATTCTGAAAATAATAAATATCTCATTTTTCACCAAATCCCATGTGCAATAATCCTAAATGTCCATACATTTATTTACTAATAGCCTTTAATGATTAATTAGGCCCGTCAGTAGAGATGGAGGGTGCAACGATAATTAATACCATATCGCTAGTTGACGTAGAGGTAGGGAGTTTTCTTTGCTATATATAAGTACCAACCCCATAGGCAAAGCACACTGTAACATCCTAAATTTTTCATTATTTCAAAATAGCTAAATATGATTTATTTATGTATTTAAGTGTGCATTCAAATGTAGGAAATAATAAATTTTTATGAAATTAAAATTAATCATAAGGTTAGCAACTTGTTGATGCACCCATGCTGCTGTATTTTATTTTATGTGATGAGTGGTTTTATCCAAATACCAAAAGGAATTGAAAATCATTTGAAAATATATTTAGAAAAGTCATTTCAGAAAAAGAAAAAGGAAAAATCCTATTTCTTCCTCCCCTCCTTTCTTTTGGCCCGCTGGTCGATTTTCCCCCCTTGGCCCAGCTCGGCCTGCTGGCTGTTTCCGGCCAAGACGGCCCGCATGCGCGTGCCTTCTCTCCTCCTCCAATTCTTCTTAGGCCAGCCCGCGTCGGAGGCCGCAACCACCGCTGCCACCTCCCCGCTCTCCCCCCTTCAGCCGCTGACGCGCCGGGCCCAGCCGTCAGCCCCTTCCTTAACCTCCCGCGCCTCTCTCGGTCTAGGCAGCAACCGCCGCTGACTGCGCCCACCTCCGCGCATCGTGGGAGCGTCCCGACCCACGCCCGACTTTCAAAAGGGGAGCGTGACCCCGTCTACGCCTTTCTCTTCTCCAGTTTCCCCTCGCTCTCACTCACTAGAGCACCGCAGAGAACGGCAGCGACGACCCACCAGAGCATCGTCCGCCCCTCCGCGTCGCCGTCGTTTCTAAGCCGATCTCGTCTCCGTTTTTCAGCTCGGTGAGCTTCGCCTCGCTTCTCTCTTCCTCCCCATGCCTTCATTTTCCCGAATGGTGGCCTCTAGGGCCGTGTCCACGAGCTCCGGCGAGCCTCCTCCACGGCCGGTCATGGCGAGTGCCGCACCGAGCCTTCTCTGGCCGCGAAATGCATCTCATTGAGTTCGCCTTTGTCTCCTCTCTCCCGGTGTTCACGGTTCATCGAACCGTGCCCCATAGTGCCCGTTTGGGTGACTCTAGCGAGCCCTCCGCCGCCGGCCATGGCGCGCACGCCGTGCGGGCCACTCCGTGGCCACGATTTGTTCTGGGGCGAGCTCGTCTTCTTTCCCGCGTCATCCCGGTGGTTCCGGTGGTCGATTTGGTGGCCGTAGGTCCCGTTTTCCCCGCGCCGGCGAGCTCTCCATCATCGGCAATGGCAGCACCACCGCGGGCTCGTCTTCTCCAGCGAGCCACGCCGCCCCTCCTCCCCTCCAACAATCCGAGCCGTCCGATTTTAATCCGGCGGCTCAGAATGATCCATACCCCTTCGCGGGTCCTTTTGCTAAAGAACCCCCAGTTTTCATCTATTTGAACCTGCTGTCCTTGGCGTACTCCCGGAATGCACATTCTCATTTTAAAAACGTAGTTTCTTCGGTTTAAATGAAAAATACGTTTTTAGATTAATTACAGAATTGCCACTGTAGTAAAACGCTTGTAAAATCGTCGTTTTAGCTCTGATTTGACCCGTTCAACTTGCGTTAGTTTCGTAATTTCGTAATCTATGCATTAGTGCTACTGTTACACCTGTTAGAAGCTTTTGAATTTCTCGATTAAGTCTAGTTTTATAGCTAGCTTTTGGAACCTTAAATAGCTCGTAACTTTTGCGTTGTAGCTCCGTTTTTCGTGCACTTCGCGTCGTTGTGATCGTAGCGAGACGTAGATGATTTTGGTAAACATTTTATACAATTTCATTTATTGTTGGTGTACTATTCTAATTGTAGTAACATTTTTCTTGTATGTCTATTCTGGAATGCGTGTTGTGGTTTGTGTCGATCGAGTTCAGACGGTGAGGAGAACTTCGGGAACCCGGACGCGTACGAGGATCCACAGGACCAGCAGCAGTTCATGAACTAAGGCAAGTATAGCATGGGCCTACCTTGATGTCCTATTCATTATATAATCTACTCATTATGCATGTGTCTAATATTGCTCGACTATAAGGATATTCTAGCCATTGATGACTTTTGCCTTGATCCCTACGGGTTTTGTTGCACATGGGTAGAATGCTAGTGCTATATTTAAACATGATCAATACTATGACTAATGGAACAAACGGATAAAAATGATGGTAATAATTGAACTATAGGGTGATGGTGCAAATGATGTCGATCATGTTGCCCTAAACCCTCCGTAAGGACTTATCTGTAGGGCAAAAGCTGGGACATACAGTGCAACCGTGAGAGTCACATGGCTCTGACTTTAGCTTAGTAATAGGATCTTTTCTAGCTTGTTAGAGGTTACCCGAAAGGGCGCAAGTGGGGCTTGCCACTTTGGGTATAGAACAACCTCTGTTCTGATGTGTATAGTCTGCGGGAATTGTGCCATCGAAAGGGGTTCTCTATATCTGCCTGCCGAGGAAACTTCGCGGCCCTAACTTGTTAGAAGAGGCCTATGGAAGGCTTCATAGTGTACCCTGCCTGCTCACCTTGGGAGTGTTAGGGGTCGACGGGCCCCAGGCATATGGACAACACGACTCATGGGTAAAGATGCACCACCTATGCGGAGTGTTAAAACTGTTATAACAGCCATGCTCATGGTCACGAGCGGCCCGAAAAACTCACAGAATAAATGGTTACTTGATATGTGGATGACTTATGACGATGATGATGAGATTATAATGATGATCAATTTCTCTCCTTAATTCTAGTAGGTGATCATGTGGGTTAGATGGGCACTTATGCATAACTTGATGATAATTAATAATAAAATGTTGATCTACTAAAAGTGCTAACAGCAGTCAACCGTGTCTATCCTTTTTGAGCCTCATGAATCCTCATACTATACTTGTGGAGTACGAGTGTACTCACACTTGTTATTATTTTGTTTTTGGATAAAAATCGCGGATGGGTAACAGATGACAGCATCTACGAAGATTTTCCCGAAGATTACTAGGTTTGGGTCAACCAGTCGGCCTTTCCTGTGGAGCAGAGACTTCCCTTGAGAGTTGTTATTTACTTTTCCGCTTGTTATGTTAAGAACTACGTGATGTAATATCGTGATGTATGTATACAGTGATGATACTTCTGTTAATTTGTCGGCTTATGTGTGCGACTATTCCTAGGGCGCACATAAGATGTATGCACTCTATATTGTCCTTTAATTGGAGTGTGACACACACCAAAACTACCACAAGGGGAGCCCCTAGTTTGGGAAATCCCTCATGTAGTAAAATAGAATTTTCTATCTTCTTGTCGCTGTCGGCCAACTCCAATGACTCCTCCGGCGAGCTCTTTCCGGCCACCTGCAGCGTCTCCGACGAAGACCATCACCATGAGGTTCTTCTCGTCATCCTCTACACCATGGTATTCTCCTTTTTGCAAATCCGTCATCGTATGACTAATTCTCTTGCTTTTCTCTTTTCTGACGTAGACGTGTTGCCAGTGGATGTCTGTTCTGTCCATGGGGCCGACAACCTTCCTGCTCCACCGCTCCGTGAGCCCCAGCAGCATAGCTGTCGTCCAACCTCCTACTCCAGTAGCAGCGTCGATTGGCCATGAAGTTCAGATAGCAAAGACTCTGAGTTCCTATCTTCTTCATGCGTGTAAGATCGATCAAATCCACAAGTGCCACGTCTGATCAGCACATAACTCCAACCAAAATCACGTTGCATGTGAGTTTCTACCACCTTGCATTTTAGGTCCCTCTTTCCCTGTAATCCATTCATTGTTCTTCGTGTCTTTTGGAGCTTACAATCTGACATGCATATGTTAGCTTTACTTTCTCACGAGCTAATGTCTTCACCATATCAGTATAAGTATATACCATATCTAGTCTACGGTTTAAGTAGTTAAATCTTATACCACCGTTTCATAGTGTATTACCCGTTTCAGTTCGTTTCTTTTGGGTTAACTTTGTGTGGACACGACCTACGTGTTAGAATCGACGTTCATCATGTCATGTGTTTATAACTTTTGTAAATAATTTAAGTATTGAATTGTTCAATGTTAAGGCAAACTAGTTGTTTTTTTAATGTAAAAGGAACATAGGACAGAATTGATCTTTCATGAGTAAATGCTAACAAAAATACGTTTCTAAATTATAAGTTGCTTAGTTCAAACAAGTTTCATATATATTTGATAATATTTATAAGATATGACATGATTAGCTATAAAAATTAAATATGTTTGATTAATCTGAATTAATACTATTCACATAGTTTTTTAATTAAAATAAATCAAGCTCGTAGTTGTTTCCTTTATAATATAAAAACTCTCGATAGTATTATTGTTTAGCATGTTTTAATTTATGCGTTCAAATAAAATATTAAACTATATGCAATTAGTTTTCCAATTAAGAGCAACATAGGTTTTCCATCTTGATCCTTTATAAATAGAATATGATTAGTTTTATCTTGTTTTTTAATTCAAAATATAATTTAACTTAATTTAATTTAGGTATTTCTCTAAAATATCTTATACATATTTTATATAATTATTAAAATCAATGAAGCCTGTAGTTTTCTTTTTCTCGTATAGAGTGAATCTTACGATGGTCGTTTTTTTCATTGTAGCTCCGATTAGCATGCTTCTCACGTCTGTGTGTTCATAGCAACGTGTCGAACATCTTTAAAACCTTTTCACACGTTGTTTTATATGTTTGGTGTACTGTTCTAATTTAGTTCTATTGTTTGCTTCGTGTATGATTGAATGGATGCTTGTGTGGTGCTTTATGATCTTCTCTAGTCGTTGAACTGTACGTGGTGAACAAGAAGCAGTGTTCTTTGAAGGTTTGAACTGAAGAAGGATCTGAGTTTAAGGCAAGTATAACATGAGATTGTCCTTGTTGTCCTATTCATAATAAATAACTAAATTCATTATGCATGTATTTTCTTGTTAAGGATGATTTAGTTTTGATCCATTACCTTGGCACCCATGAAATTGCATTGAGTAGCTTTGTTAGTGCTCAACATGAACTATGACCTTGTAATTTGACTAATGGAATACGCAACAAACATTAAAATATGATTTTTTAGTAACATACTTAAAGGGGGCTAGAGCATTGGGCTATCTTATGGTGCTCTAGTTTCTCTCTATAAGGACTCATCTGTAAGCGAACATCCGGGACTTACAGTACAACTGTGAGGGCTACATGGCTCTGGCTTTAGTCATATAGAAGGACCTTTTTCTAGCTTGTTAGTAGTAACCTTCCTGGCATAAAAATGGCTTGACGAATCAGATATAGTGCGGCCTCTGTCCTTACGTGTATAAGCTACACGTCATTATGCCATTTGGAAAGGGGGCTCTACATCTGTTTGTCGAGTGAATCTAATGGCCCTAACTTGTTATACGAACCTTTGAAAGACTTCATAGTGAACCCTGCCGACCTTCCTTGGAAGTGGGTCAAGAGATTAGCTACCTCAGGCGAAAGGGTAAATCACGACTTATAGTGAAAGTGTACAACCTCTGCAGAGTGTAAAACTGTTATAACAGCCGTGCTCGCGGTCACGTGTGGCCTTGGACCATTACAGAATAAGTGATGAACACAGATGATAATGTTAATACTGATGATATTCATGCTCATTAATTATTATTGTTTCTTACTATACATTATTCTCGTTTACATGATCATGTGGTTGTTTGGGGCTTATGCTAAACTTGTTGCTACTCAATTGCTAAAAGATTACTCACTAAAAGCTATCGTAGTAAACCTGTGTCAAACCTTTTGAGCCTTATGAACCCCATGTTATATTTGTTGAGTACAACATGTGCTCACTCTTGCTATTTCCCCCACACCTCAGGATGAGCACCAGATTGCTAGAGTTTGGAAGAGTTAGGCTTGTGATCAACCAATCAGTTGTCCCTATGGAGTTAGAGCTTTCGCCTGAAGATCAGAGTGTTTTTCCATTATCTGCTATCTAAGGTTATATTCTTTATATGAGTACGTAATATTATAAGTATTGTCTTTTAATATTACCCCTTATTTGTGGCCATATGTGTGATTGGACTTCCTGGGCTCACATATGGTGTGTATCTGGTTTTGTCCTTAAAACCGGGTGCTACAAAGTGGTATCAGAGCAATGCTGACTGTAGGACACAAGCCTAATTAGAAATCGGTCATCTTAAGGTTTTAAAATTGCTATAACTTCCTTGGTCTATAAACCTTGATATTTCTTCTCCACTATATCCCCACCCTTGATGTTTATCTTCTCCATGATGCTTGTTTTAAGCCTTTGATCTCATCTACACTCCTTGATTTGATATGCATTTTAGAACCATTCCTCACCACCTTCCTGTGAAATCAGAAGAGGAGCTTTATGATCTTTACCCTTAATATTGTGATAACGATAGTATCGCAAGTTGAGTCAATGTTTGTAGTGTGAACCTTAAGTGTTTGGTTGGTTTGTCTTAGTGCTTATGGTTGTTTTGGATTTTTGTAATGATTGCAATGATCTTGTGGAGTATTCCTACAATTTCATTTAGATATAGGATTAAGGATAAGGATTAATGGATAGATATAGTTGGGTTTTAGTTATCTTCTGTTTTCTCTCTATTCTCTCTTTTTGGAGCAGTATGTCTTCCTCGGTTTATACCTTTGTTTTTGGATGACCAAAAATCATGGAAAAATTCTGTACAATAGTATACTTCAACATCTTTCTGTGACCGTAAGAATCATCCTAATAGCTATTATGGTTTGGGAGTTACAAAAACCACAAGGCGATGCATCTGTGTTGTCTGAAAGCTGGAACAGTCTCTATTGCACACTATTTTCAACCAACTTATCTTCAGAATCTGGAAGTTTGTTCTATAATAAAGTTGTAGAGAATTTTAAAAACTTTCCATTGGTGTAAACTACAGCTTCATTGGATTAACATAATGAGAGTTACGGCTGTTTTACTGCACTTCTGTTCATATCACCAGGAAATTTCAGGTTACTTGTTTATAAGCTTGCTTATGAGTTTCATTGGGATGTCATAACACCTTTATGCTAGTTAACTCATCTATAAGAAGGCGCAAGCTGCCCTTTTGTGTCCCCTAGTTCATCTCTTCATAAGGGGGTAGCCAAGTTGAAGAAGTTGCAAGAGGAAGATTTCATACACTCAAGTGCTTCACTCAACCCCATGATTGAGAAGTCACTATCAAGCGTGGGTATATATCTTTTATCAGGGTTGGTAACATGTTGGATCATCTACAAGGAGCTCGTATTTTGGTTAAGGTGGATCTTTGATTTGAGCTATCATCAGTAGGGAGTTCAACCTTCAACATACCCAAGGCAAGTTGGCGTTGACGACATAGGAAGGAGATATTGTACATCTATAGTTGGTTCTACGGAGACTTAGAAGACCTCAATGCTATACCAAGCATGGTAGATAAATTCTGAATAAAGGATGTTCTTTTCTTGTTTAGATTATCTCTAACGCTACAATTGTTAGAGAAGAACCCAAGGAAGTTAAATGATGTGTTGAGTGGAAACCCCCCAAAGATGTAAGTGTAACTCAGAGTTTCCTTGGAATAATAAGATTCTATCAGAGGTTCATCGGAGGTAATATAATCTTAGACATAAGAGTGACATCTACAAGGATCATGTAAAAATATGGACATCTTCACAAAGTTGGTTTTGAGCTTGTGACTTATCATCATTGGATTAATTTTTTTTGATGCAAATCATTGGATTAATATTGGTTAAGGATTATGACTGGGAACTGTGTAGCCTAGAAAACAAAAGTCGTTGCTGATGCCCTTAGCAAAGGAGAGTTATGCTAGAAGATTCGGACGACACCATGGACTAAGAGTTGTATTTAAGAGTTGGGCAACTTAACCTGAGTATAGACTCCAATGTTGTGGATTTGGCAATATGAACTATTAAGGATAACCTAAAGTGATTCGTCAGAAGAGGATATATATTGGCACATGAAGAATAGATTAGGCTTTTCAAGTTGGAGATTGTGCGTCTCAAGGTGGCCCTTATGAGAAGTACTAGGAGTTAAGATATGAAGGATAAGTTTGCAGTTTGAAACATTGGTTTATTTATGGTTCTTAACATGAAAAGAGAAGTGGCTTAATAAATAGGGCTACATGAAGGTTTGTTCGGAGTCCCTATCAACATCTTAGAAATGGTTGAGTGAGTTACTTGGAGAAAGGTTATTAGAGTGTGCAAAGTAAAGTGGAATCCCAATCAAGAGGATGGAACTACTCGAGGAAGAGAAGAAGATTCAATGGCAAAGTAGCCCTATCTCTTTTAGCACCATCTTTCGAATCTCGAGGACGAGATTCACCTTAAGGGGGTAGAATTGTAACACCCTAAAATTTGCTCCTTTCAAAATAGATGCAAAGTAATTTAATTTTGTATTCTAGTGCTCATGAAAACATAGGAAAATAATATTTTTCATTAAAATAAAATTTATCACAGGGTTTAGCAACATTATGTGTATACATGTTGGTGCATATGATTTGATGTGATGTTTGCTTGTTGCTCCTTTGTGTGTTGAGAGTGAATAAAATCTTTAAAATGTGTTCAGTGGGTCGATCTTCCTTCTCTGGCACGCCTTTATCTTTTTTCTCAATAAAATTCCTTGTTTCTTAGCTCAAGTTTTCATTAGGAGTTTCCTAAAATATTATCTTTGTAACCCAAATCACTCCTTTTAGTTCCTCGTCCATCAATCAACCTCTACAAACTTCTCAGAAATTTTTCTGACTTTTTCTATAGCTTGTTTCCACTTGTTTGTGAGCATAATCTAATTTTTAGATGCTCCAAAATATCTTATCACGAGATCCAAATACTTTATTTGGGTTTCTCATATTCCATAATATCTTTGAAAAATATCCCCGAATTTTCGGAGCTTTTGGAGTATTTTTCGCGGCTTAAATAATAATTCCGGACTTTTCTAGAATTATTTTATCCATGAAATTAATTAATTTCGAAAATAAATAAATATCTTATTTTTCACCAAAGCCCGTGTGCAATAATTCTAAATGCCAATACATTTATTTACTAATGGGCTTTAATGATTAATTAGGCCCGTTAGTAGATGTGGAGGGTGCAATGTCAATTAGTACCATATCGCTAGTTGACGTGGGGGTAGGGAGTTTTTCTCCCTATATATATATATGTACCAACTCCATAGGCAAAACACACAAAAACTACCGTAAAAGGAGCCCATAGTTTGGAAAATCTCTCATGTAGTAAAATATTCTATCTTCTTGTCGCCGTCGGCCAACTCCAATGACTCCTCCGGCGAGCGCTTTCTGGCCACCTGCAGCCTCTCCGGCGAAGACCATCACCATGAGGTTCTTCTCGTCATACTCTACACCGCGGTATTCTCCTTTTCGCAAATCCGTCATCGTATGACTAATTCTCTTGCTTTTCTCTTTTCCGACGTAGACGTGTTGTCAGTGGATATCTGTTCTGTCCATGGGGCCGACAACCTTCCTGCTCCACCGCTCCGTGAGCCCCAGCAGCATAGCTGCCGTCCAACCTCCTACTCTAGTAGCAGTGTCGATTGGCCATGAAGTTCATACAGCAAAGACTCTGCGTTACTATCTTCTTCATGCGTGTAAGATCGATCAAATCCACAGGTGCCACGTCTGATCAGCACAGAACTCCAACCTAAATCACCGTTGCATGTGAGTTTCTATCACCCTGCATTTTAGGTCCCTCTTTCCCTGTAATCCATTCATTGTTCTTCGTGTCTTTTGGAGCTTACACTCTGACATGCATCTGTTAGCTTTACTTTCTCACGAGCTAATGTCTTCACCATATCAGTATAAGTATCTATCATATCTAGTCTACTGTTTAAGTAGTTAAATCTTATACCACCGTTTCATAGTGTATTACCCGTTTCAATTCGTTTCTTTTGGGTTAACTTTGTGCGGACACGACCTACATGTTAGAATCGACGTTCGTCATGTCATGTGTTTATAACTTTTGTAAATAATTTAAATATTGAATTGTTTAATGTTAAGGCAAACTAGTTGTTTTTTAATGTAAAAGGAACATAGGACAGAATTGATCTTTCATGAGTAAATGCTAACAAAAATATGTCTCTAAATTATAAGTTGCTTAGTTCAAACAAGTTTCATATATATTTGATAATATTTATAAGATATAACATGATTAGCTATAAAAACTAAATGTGTTTGATTAATCTGAATTAATACTATTCATATAGTTTTTTTAATTAAAATAAATCAAGCTCGTAGTTGTTTCCTTTATAATATAAAAACTCTCTATTGTATTATTGTTTAGCATGTTTTAATTTATGCGTTCAAATAAAATATTAATCTATTTGCAATTAGTTTTCCAATTGAGAGCAACATAGGTTTTCCATCTCGATCCTATATAAATAGAATATGATTAGTTTTATCTTGTTTTTTAATTCAAAATATAATTTAACTTAATTCAATTTAGGTTTTTCTCTAAAGTATCTTATACATATTTTATATCATTATTAAAATCAATGAAGCATGTAGTTTTCTTTTTCTCGTATAGAGTGAATCTTACGGTGGTCGTTTCTTTTTCATCGTAGCTCCGATTAGCATGCTTCTCACGTCTGTGTGTTCATAGCAACGTGTCGAACATCTTTAAAACATTTTCACATGTTGTTTCATATGTTTGGTGTATTGTTCTAATTTAGTTTTATTGTTTGCTTCGTGTATGATTGAATGGATGCTTGTGTGGTGCTTTATGATCTTGTCTAGTCGGTGAGCTATACGTGGTGAATAAGAAGCAATGTTCTTTGAAGGTTTGCACTGAAGAAGGAACTGAGTTTAAGGCAAGTATAACATGGGATTGTCCTTGTTGTCCTATTCATAATAAATAACTAAATTCATTATGCATGTATTTGCTTGTTCAGGATGATTTAGTTTTGATCCATTACCTTGGCATAAATGAAATTGCATTGAGTAGCTTTGTTAGTGCTCAATATGAACTATGATCTTGTAATTTGACTAATGGAATACGCAACAAACATTAAAAGATGATTTTTTTAGTAACATACTTAAAGGGGCTAGAGCATTGGGCTATCTTATGGTGCTCTAGTTTCTCTCAATAAGGACTTATCTGTAAGCGAACATCCGGTACTTACAGTACAACTATGAGGGCTACATGACTTTAGTTATATAGAAGGACCTTTTTCTAGCTTGTTAGTAGTAACCTTCATGGCGTAAGAATGGCTTGACGAATCGGGTATAGTGCGGCCTCTATCCTTATGTGTATAGGCTGCGCGTCATTGTGCCATTTGGAAGGGGGGCTCTACATCTATTTGCCGAGTGAATCTAATAGCTCTAACTTGTTAGACGAACCTTTGAAAGACTTCATAGTGAACCCTGTCGACCTTCCTTGGAAGTGGGTCAAGAGATTAGCTACCTCAGGCGAAAGGGTAAATCATGACTTACAGTGAAAGTGTACAACCTCTGCAGAGTGTAAAACTGTTATAATAGCCGTCCTCACGGTCACGAGTGGCCTTGAACCATTACAGAATAAGTGATGAACACTGATGATAATGTTAATACTAATGATATTGATGCTCACTAATTATTATTGTTTCTTGCTATACATTATTCTCGTTTACATGATCATGTGGTTGTTTGGGGCTTATGCTAAACTTGTTGCTACTCAATTGCTAAAAGATGACTCACTAAAAGCTATCGCAGTAAACCTGTGTCAAACCTTTTGAGCCTCGTGAACTCCATGTTATATTTGTTGAGTACGACATGTGCTCACTCTTGCTATTTCCCCCACACCTCAGGATGAGCACTAGATTGCTAGAGTTTGGACGAGTTAGGCTTATGGTCAACCAATCAGTTGTCGCTGTGGAGTTGGAGCTTCCGCCTGAAGATCGAAGTGTTTTTCTGTTATCTGCTATCTAAGGTTATATTCTTTGTACGAATACGTAATATTATAAGTATTGTCTTTTGATATTACCCCTTATTTATGGCCATATGTGTGATTTGACTTCCTAGGCTCACATATGGTGTGTATCTGGTTTTGTCCTTAAAACCGGGTGCTATAGGTCTCCATGGGTGCCTGGGTGCTTAGAACTAAGTCTTAATAATGTATTTGTATAATCATCAACTAATCTTTGCATAGCAACACTAGGATCTGTATGCCTGCTCCTGTTTAGGTTTATTCTTTATTCTTTATTCTATCTCTAAGATTGGCTTGTGTATGTGTCACACTATCCCTATTTTATCATGGCTTACCGCTGCTATAAACTTTGGTGTATTATGCAGCATGTTATCTTGTTCATGTACCTAATAGAGACTTTTGCACCTATGCCTTCTCTTGGGAAAATATAAATAATGATACCCTAAATACTTTCGGGGTGAAATGCTACAACGATATATCCATGTGCTTGCGGATTATTTCTGTTTGCGTTAAGAAATACTCCCTCAGTTTCAAATTATAAGTCCCTTTGACTTTTTTGGTATATCCATTTTGCTATGCATCTAGATAAATAATACGTCTAGATACATCGCAAAATGGATGAACCAAAAAATCAAAGTGACTTATAATTTAGAACGAAGGGAGTACCAACAGGGACCGTAACCATGAGTTGGTTGGGTATCCCCGATCAGGGCGCATGAGTGGCTGGGACTCAGTCCTTTAGGCCTTGTCATGAGAGATTATTCCAACATTAATTCTCCTCTAGTCTAATATATATAACCACTCTTCAATGAAAGAACACACCAAGACCATAGAATTACAATAGTTAGTTAAGTGCTATTGAACTCAGTGACTACAGTTCACCATTCCATCTTGAAATGATCAATCTTAATCTTTTAGAGAGATGGTTGCATTAATGGTCCCCTTATACTAGAGTTGAAGGTTTGCCAATAAACCCATTCTGGCTACATGATACTTAAATATTTGGGTGGTAAGCTTTTAGTTAGCGGATCTGCGAGCATTTCTTTTGTACTTAGACGCTCACAATAATTGCCTGATCCTGGACTCTATCTTTCACAACATGGTACTAGAAATTAGTATGTTCGGTAGCACTGCTTGACTTGTTGGCACTTGCATAGAGAATTGTTGGCAGATTATCACAATACAAGGTTAGTGGTTTTGATATGTTGTTGACCACTCTTAGTCCAGGAATAAAGTTCTTCAGCCATGCGGCCTATCACGTTGCTTCAAATAAAGCTATGAATTCTGCATGCATTGTTTATGTTGCAATAATACTTTGTTTGGAGCTCTTCTACGAAATGGCTACACTCATAAGGTGAATAGATATCCAGACATGGACTTGATGGAATCCAATCACCCATTATAATCAGGGTCTGAATAACCTACGACCCCGAGGTTATCCGATTTTTTATATATTACTTCATCTGTCCCAAGAAAAGACTTGATATTCTAGGATTTGAAACAAATTAGTGGTGGAGAGAAATGATTCTAGTACTCCTGTTTTGTTATAGGAGATTTCCTTAAAAGAGGAGGGATGTCATGGTTAAGTTTTCCATTTAAGGTGTGTTGCATGGAGGCATGAAAGAAAGTGCTTGTCTAATACTCAGAATATCATGTTTTTATGATATTTTTTGAATCATAGAACATTTCCCAAAAAAAAATAATTATAGAACATTAAGTTTTTTGGGATGGAGGAAGTAGCATGAAATCCTTAATGACATGCAAATAATGCAAGGTCTTCTTAATGGCCCTTAAGTGATCTATACTTGTATTGCACTGATATCAGCTGAGCACCCCAATTGTAAAGGCCAAGTCAAGGCGTGTACAAACTTGATCATACATTGTAGCTATGCTTGCGCCTGGCCAGGTCTGGCCACTCCGGATCTCTGATGTCGTGAACTGAGGACGATCGTCGTAGCATCGCTGACGTCAAAGTGGCCACGACCTTCTGTTGGGGAATGGTGGCGTCGGCAACACCTCGGCACCATCTCGACACGGCGGGGGATGGTGCATGGAGCATGACACATAGGGCCGGGGATGGGGCACCTCACTGCGTGGGAAGGGCGCAGCGAGGTGGAGTGTGGACGGCGGGGGAGCGATGGAGTGTGGCGCAACGACAGACGCGGCAAGAAGGGATGGGGGCGCTGCGCGGCGTGTGGCAGTGAGGCGGCACGGTGAAGCCACAACGCGAAGCGAAGTGAGTGGGGATTGGGGATTTCTATTTTTTATTAGAGAAGGTGGGAGGCCTGTGAACGGGGTATCCGGACCGAAACACCCGGACGGATGTTCTCATTAGAGTATTAGTGTTTTCTTTAAACCTAGTCAAAGTTATAGATCTCATCGAGCGCTACAACTTTCATATACAAAGTATCTTTATCCGTCATCATTCAACAAAGACTTGATTTTTCTAAGGTAACAAAGCCCCAGTACGCGATTAATGTGCCACTGAAACTTTATATTATTTTTTAAGCATCTTAACAATCACAAATGACAAAACTCAAAACTAGCAATTTATAGATCTCATCGAAAGCTATAATTTTCTTATACAAAGTATCTTTATCCGACACCCTACAAGAAAGAGATATTTTTTTCTAAAGCGACAAGCCCTAGTATCCGATTAATATGTTACTCAAACTTTATATTATGTTTTTGGCATCTTAACGGTCTCAAATGAAAAACTCAAAACTAAAAAGTTGTAGATCTCATTAGAAGCTATAATTTCATATAAAACTTATCTTCATTTGAGGTCGTATGATTGGAGCCTTGTCGCTGACATGTGAGGTCATGTGAAAAAAATACAATTTCTAAGCATCTATCAGATCCATGCCACGTAGGATAGCAGATTGGGTAAACGCCTGTTTGGAGCTAGTTGAGACCCGTTACAACATAAGGGAGCCAAAAATTATTTTGTAAGTTTGGGGATCTAGATAACACCTGCAAACAACTTTGAGGACCACGGTTGAATTTTACTGAAGAACTAATGTACCCGTGTCGTGCTGCATAGCTTCTCCCTAGCAACCCAAAGCAACGGTTGAACGGAAGAGTTGTTGATGCAATTCTGATGCTTCTAGCTCTGTCAGTTAACTGATGCTTGATTAGTTCTTGCTAAGTTCACTAGCATCTATCTGCGCTGTTACTAGATCATCTTACATTTGAAGGTGGAATATATACAAGTTCTGAGGACACTTAATCCTGTTTGATTATAGAGATGTCTTCTTCTCTCCGAGTTGATATGATGCATGAGTCTAGGTATTGGATCAACGGCCAGTTTCTGGCAGGCAAGGCAAGAAGCTGAGAAATTACTACATGAAGCATTGTTGTGTCATGAGACATCAATTCTTTGAATTTGGTGCTTCTCGCATGTTACGTGTACTCCAAATCTTCGCAACAATGATTGATTGTCCGAACACGTGATATCTCCATGTGATTTACACTATATTAGAAAGCCCTGAAAGAACAAGTAACCTAAGGTCACTACTTGATTTCTTTTTCAGTCTGGTTGAAAAAGGCCACAATCATCACAGACCAGCTACAAGAACACAATGGCACACTAATGAATGTTTAAATATGATACTCCCTCCAGTCCTATATATCTGGCGTACAGGCATTTTTCGTTTTGGCCATAATATCTGGCGGAGTGGGATACCGAGAGTAGATTAATTATTGTGCAGTTTAAACGGATGGCCAGGAACCAAGCACTGCATGCACGGTAGCTAGCAACGAAGCGGTTCATGCATGCGTACTCTCAGCAGGTTGCCTTTTTCACCTACGAGCCATGAGGTAGGCTGTTAACATGCAATTAATATGTTTCTTGGTCTCTGGAATTAACCTTGCCGCATATACAGGACCGGAGGGAGTATAAACTAGAACCTGCAAACAAACCACTACTACAGGAACTGAAAAAACTAGTTATCATTCAAACTCTGAAAACAAATTATCGGATGTCTCCGAAGAGACAACTCTGAAAACAAATTATGAACTAAATCAAACGGATTCATCAACTGGTGCAGTGCCATCATCCTGAAACCATGGTTTTCATATCACAACTTTTGCTATCAGGCGAAAACTATTTTTTGAGAGGCCTATAATACCGATTTGCATCACACTGACACTCTTTTGAGCAGTACACAATACACAGGAAGCTCAGTCTGTGACGCACCGACAGACAAAACAGATCAAGCTTAACTTGTGAGTTGTGACACACTGACAGACACAAACTGTTTTTCAGAGGTAGGCTACACACAATCTGTACATACTGAATTATAATGCTTCTGCTGGCTGAATGGTCTGTGAATTCGATAAGCACATTCAAAATAAAACGCTGTAGTTCCCATGTACTTTTAGATTACACAACACACTCAGTCTTGTAACACCCTAAAATTTGCTTCTTTGGAAATAGAGCTAAAATGATTTAATTATGAATGTTTCGTGCTCATGAAATATAGTAAAACAAATTTTTCATTGAATTAAAATTCATCTTAGGATGTAGCAACATTGTTGTGCATACATGCTGATGCATTTGTGTTTTTGTATTACTTGGTTTTGACCAAAGATCAAAATGAATTCAAGTTATTCTTTAGGTCGATTTTCCTTCTCCGATATACATATATCATTTTTCTACAATCAAATTCCATGTTTCTCACCTCAAGTTTTCGTTGAGAGCTTCCTCAAATATTTTCGCTGTAACCCAAATCACTCTTTCCAGTTTCTCGTCCGTCAATCAACCTCTACAGACTTCTCAGAAACTTTTTCGGCTTTTTATGTAGCTTGTTTCTACTTATATGTGAGCATAATCTAATTTTTAGATACTCTAAAATATCTTATCATGAGCTCCAAATTCTTTATTTGGGTTCCTCATGTTCCATAATGTCTCTGGAAAATTTCCCCGAATTTTCGGAGCTTTCGGAGTATTTTTCATAGCTTAAATAATAATTCTGGACTTTTCTAGAATTATTTTATCCATGAAATTAATTAATTCCGAAAATAGGAAATATCTCATTTTCCACCAAAGCCCGTGTGCAATAATCTTAAATGCCCATATATTTATTTACTAATGGGCTTTGATGATTAATTAGGCCCGTTAGTAGAGGTGGAGGGTGCAACGTCAATTAGTACTATATTGCTAGTTGATGTGAAGGTGAAGAGTTTTCCTCCCTATAAGTATGTACCTACCCCATGGGCAAAGTACACCAAAACTATCGTAAGAGGAGCCCCTAGTTTAGGAATTCCCTGTGTAGTAAAATATAATTTTCTCTCTTCTTGTTGCCGTCAGCCAACTCCAACAACTTCTCTGGCGAGCTCTTTCCGGCATGTAGCGTCTGCGGCGAGCTCCATCATCACGAGGTTCGTCTTGTGGTCCTCTACACCATAGTATCTCTCTTTGCATCAATCCATCACCGATTGACTGTTTCCCTTCGTTTCTTGTTTTCTGGCGAAGTTCACCATAGATGCACTTTGTTCTTCATCTCCTTCGGTTGGCTCCTCGTGCAGCAGGCTCCCAACACCGTGTGCGGCTACCAACCGTGGAGCGACCGTCTTCATCAGTCTATACCTCCGAAAGCTGTCTGCTAGAGGAAACTTCACCAAGCCGCCAGGTGCATCACCGCAACATGACCGATTGCCGGCCGTGTATTCACATCTCCAGCTAGCAAGTTGCCGAAGCCGTTGTTGGCCGTTTGACTTGTCCATCGACGACTGCTGCTGGATCGTCCTGCTCTTGAGGTCGCAGTTTTGCTGCCTGGCCATATGGTACGCTATTATCTCCACCTTTTTGTCCGTGCATCTGCGTAGATCGACTCCGATCATCATCAGTGTTCCATCTGTTGCTTGACTGCATGCCTCCGTCAAGCTGCCAAGGCGGCCATGCACCAGTCCATTTGCTTCCAGCCTTGAAGTTCAGCAAGCAAGCAAGCTTGTCATTCACCTGGAATTCTGAAAGCAAACTAGAGCCATGCGTGTGTACACACGAGCAAGTAAATTCCTCCATGCACTGCAGCAGAAGCAATTGGCCAATGGGAGAATATATGTCCGCAACTTTTACTTTCCTGTAAGCCCTTTATCTATCCACACCTTCAAACAATCCGTCGCTGTTTTCACATCTAAATTTGGTTTTAGTTATTCTTGTTGCATTACGCTAGTGGTAACGTGATCTGCGTGTTAGTATCGACGTTTCTCATGTTGCATATTTTCCCGTATATAGTTGAATATTTAATTAATTATTATATGCACCTAATTTTGTAATTAAAAACAACATAGAGTTATAATTTCGTTCTTTTTACTTCGTGACTGTGCTGGCGTAAGAGACGCATTAGCAACGTTTTTTGCCATGTCACGTTATGTGTTTACGAATTAAATTATGTTTATTTGATTAATATTTATGTCATGCTCTTCTAAATTAGAAGCGACTTAGGTTCATACGTAGACCATTCTTAAATAAATGTTAACTTGATTAATATTAACTTAAATGTTTCTTAATTATAATTAGTTTAGTTAAACATGAAGCATGTAGTTAATTTAACTAATATTTATCTAATGTCTTTTCAAATTAAATGTAACTTTGGTTTATAATTTGTCTTTTATAAATAATCAAATGCTTTCATGATTAATAAGAACTTAAGTGTTTCTTAAATAGAACTTGTTTAGTTTATGCAAGAAACATATAATGATTCGATTAGTTGTTATCACCTTCTTTATGCTTTCTAATTTATAAATGTTTAAATGATTAAGTACTAGATACTCATTTATTTATAAATAAATTATGACTAAGGTTTAGCTTTAGCTTTTATAATTTGATTTAAATTGGTTGATTCCACCTTAGTATATTTCTCTAAAATACGCAACACTTTATTTCATTAGAGTAAAATAGTTCAAATGTATAGTTTGTTTCTCCGTTATGTTTTAAACACCTCGTTAGTTGTGTTCTTTTGACGGTAGCTAATGCCCCGCTCTTCGTCGTTTTTGTGTTCTAGTAACCGTAGCTCCGATTAGTGTGTTTTTCACGTCTGTGTGTTTGTAGCATCTTCAAAATATTTTTACTTGTTGTTTCACTTGTTTGGTGTACTATTCTGATTTAGTTCTATTGGTTGCTTCGTGTATGGTTGCATGGATGCTCGTGTGGTGCTTTATAATCATGTCCAGTTGGTGAGATTTACGTGGTGATCAAGAAGCGGTTCATTGAAGGTTTGGATTTGAAGAAGGATATAAGTTAAGGCACGTATAGTATATGATCATCCTTGTTATCTAATCACTTTTAAAAGCACTTAAATCACTATGCATGTGTCTCCTTGTTAAGGATGCCTTAGAAATTGATCTTGTACCTTGTCACATATGGGGATTTGCATTGGGTAGCTATTGCTAGTGCTCAACATAAACTATGATCTTGTAATTTGACTAATGAAATATGCAATAACATTAAGAGATAACTTTTTAGTAACATAATGAAAGAGGGCTAGAGCATTGGGCTATCTTTTGGTGCTCTAGTTTCTCTTCATAAGGACTTATCTATAAGCGAACATCTAGGACTTACAGTACAGCTGTGAGGGCTACATGGCTCTGGCTTTAGTCATATAAGAGGACATTTTCTAGCTTGTGAGAGGTTACCCGAAAGGGCGCAAAAGGGGTGTTTCTCGAGTTGGGTGTAGTGCGACTTCTGTCCTTATGTGTATAGGCTGCGCGTCATTGTGCCATACGGAAGGGGAGCTCTACATTCGCAGGTTACAGAAACCTAGCGGCCCTAACTTGTTAGACGAACCTTGGAAAGACTTCATAGTGAAACATGTCTGCCTATTGAGGCCTTGCAAACCTCGGGCTTACGGGGATTACGACTCACAGTGAAAGTGTACAACCTCTGCAGAGTGTAAAACTGGTATATCAGCCGTGCTCACGGTCACGAGCGGCCTTGGACCCTTATGGAATAGATGATCACTATTAAACTATAATATGCTTATGTTTTTGCTATTCATTCTTCATATTACCTGATCATATGTTGATTCTGGGATTAAAGACAACTTGATGCTACTCATATGCTAAAACTTTGCCAACTAAAAGCTACATGCAGTTAAACCCGTGTCATGCCTCTTGAGCCTCATAAACCCCATGTTATGCTTGTTGAGTTCGACATGGACTCACCCTTACTATTTCCCCCACATCTCAGGAAGGGTACTAGACTGCTAGATTCTGGAATTGTTAGGCTTGTGATCAACCAGTCAGTTTGATCCTAGAGTGAAGGTTACACCCGGTGTTCGGAGTTGTCTTGCCGCTGTGTTGCTCTCTAAGGTTATATCTTATACTATTGTGTTATGTTTAATATGCATTTGTCTTTTGATATTACACTTATCTGCAGCTATATGTTAGATTTGACATCTTTATTTCACATATAGTGTATATCTGGTTTTGTCCTTAAAACTGGGTGTGAAGTCTAAGCTGCAGTTCCGATGTACATGGTACTGCAAGCCCATTGAGCCACGTATATGCATATATATACTACCATTCCAAGCTGAGGCTTTTGCAGCCGGGTAAAACCATTAAGTGGTTCAAATAATAGTGATGGAATATGCATGCCTATGCCCTATAATACAATCTACAATGGTTGGCATCTGATGCCCATAGTGACATTCAAACCATCAGCTTTCCCATAAAAGGGAAACAATCTACTATATATAAAGAAAATGAATGTGCATCATAGGATTCAAGCTGTCTTAGCAAACAATCTAGCCTCTGTATTTCATCAACGTAATGTGCAAAACGTATATGGTTGAGCATCTGTCTTCCACTTGTAGTTGGTGAAGACTTGCCTGAACCGGGTCATTCATCCTTGTTGAACAACATAACCTGTACTAGAACATTATGACGTTAGATATCATACATAAGTTGACAGTCCAAGTAAATGGTCCAACTAAATGCATCCTTCAGAAGTGAAATAATTTCAAGAAAAAGATTGCACTTCTAACAATGTTCAGATGCTTAGTGCTGATTCAACAAGGACTCATGATCTTTTGTAATCAAGCAAGTTGTTAAATATATGAAGTACATTTCCCAATATATCAAGACATTCGCATTTAATTGCACAGCTAAAAGATGAGTCATGTGACAAAAGAATTTACATGCTGTAAAATCAAGAATTGGTCAAACATAGTGAAACTATCACGCAATGCACCCAATCAATGACTGCACTAACAAAAGAAACTAAGAAAGCAACATACACTAGTAGAATTGTAAACAGAACAATCCACGCTATAAACACTGACATAAGTACAACACAGGGAGCAGCAACATCAAAATGCTTCCCAGATTCTAACAAAAGAATTTACATGCTGTAAAATCAAGAAATGGTCAAACATAGTGAAACTATCACGCAATGCATCCAATCAATGACTGCACTAACAAAAGAAACTAAGAAAGCAACATACACTAGCAGAATTGTAAATAGAACAATCCACGCTCTAATATAACTGTTATGATGGGCATACAGTATAGCAGGCGGAGGTCAGGAAGTGGCTAGCGGCGACGCACGAGTTGGCGCACGGCCAGGAGGCGCACAGGAGCGGGGCTCTAGACCTGGAACGTTATTTATTATCTATTTAGAAATATTAGACTTATTAAGGGTTTATTTCTATTTTTTTAGAGAGAGGTCATATATATACTCTATAGAACTCTTGTGGGAAATTAAGCAGAAAACATAATTGTTTTCTCGGCTTCCTGAGGGAGCCGGGAGTTCCTTCGTGCGTTCAGCCCTAGCAGACGTGCGCACAGAACCACGGTGCCGCCGCGCCGTCTTCCCCGAGCTCTCGCACCCCGACCTCTAATCAGCCACACGTACAATCTCCGATCCCTCTCCCGAAGGGATAGGATTCCTAACAGCCTGGTATCAGAGATGTCAGGTCCTCCGCCGTCCTCCACGATCCCACCATCAACTACGGCGTCTCTGCCAGTGCCATCATCGCCGGCGCCGTCCTCTTCATCGGGGCTGTCGTCCGTGTGCTCCGGCGGGACGCTCACGCTAGAATCCTTGGCCGGTGTGGTTGATCAGATTGGCCACAACATGGAGGCCATGCAGGCGCAATTGGCCGGCCTGATCCAGCCGCCTCCCCCACCCCAACACCCTGTGCCACCACCACCACCACTGCCCTCCACGGCGCCGTCAACACAGCAGGCGATCTTCCCCTACGGCATGCCGCAGAACAGCAGGACGGGGGTGCCCCTCCATCTGCTGCAGTGGCTGACCTCTCCGTCCCCCATCCCGTCGTGGGTGTTGGGGTCGGCACCCACGCCGATCTACACTACAGCTACGTCGATCACGCCGTCCGCCGCGGTCATCTTGACTGTTCACTCGGCCCTAGCCTCGGGGGCCCTCTACGGCACGTCGGACGGCACCCTGTACTACAGCGGCGCCCCGTCATCAGCCACGCCTGCGCCCTTTGTGGGCAGCAGCTACTTGGGCGCGGATGACAGCATCGAGCGCGCTCAACGGCGCCCAAGCTCCCCCGAAGTTTTACAAGCTGGAGTTCCTGACCTTTGATGGCGGCGAGGATCCACTCAACTGGCTCAACCACTGCGAGCAATTTTTCCACAGCCAGTGCACTTTGGCTTCGGATCGCACTGGCATGCGTTGTACCACCTCCGCGGCGCTGCACAGACGTGGTACTATGCGCTGGAACTGGATGGAGGCATGCCCGCTTGGGAGCTTTTCCGCGAGCTGTGTCAGCTCCGTTTTGGACCACCGACGCAGGGCACGTGTCTTGCTGAACTTGCCGGCTACCCTTCCACTCCACATTCTAGGAGTACTCGGACCACTACAACACCGTGCTTTGCCATGAGTGTGACCTCAACTCAGAAGGCCCAACTCTATGTCGGCGGCCTTCCCGAGCACATCAAGGTCAACGTCGAGCTGCATCACCCGCCTAATCTATAGACGGCCATGTACTACGTGTGGGCGTACGAGCGCCGCGCGGCGGCTTTCCTTCCTGCGCAGCAGCCGCAGCAGCAGCGGGGCGCCCGACCTCCAGCGCGCCCTAGTCCGTGACCAGCAGCAGTGCCTACGGCGGGGGCCAATGCGTCCTCCCCTCAGGCGCCCTTGTCCTCGGCGACCGGCCAACCGCGGTTCTTCCGCCGCCTCTCCTCGGCGGAGTAGCTCAAACTTCGCCAAAAAGGGCTTTGCTTCAATTGTGATGAGTCGTATGTCTGCAGCCATGTGTGTCAGTGCCTATTCTACCTCAAGAACGACGACTACGTGGACGACGCCATCCCCGCCGAGGTCGTAGCCACGGTGGCGTTCCAGCAGGAGCCCACGATCACGCCCTTTGTCCAGGAGCCCGCGGGGGAGGCGCCGACCAACATAGGGGTGCTACCTACGGTGTCCCTGTATGCCCTCGCAGGGGTGCGCACGGAGAATGCCATGCTGCTGCCCATGACAGTGCATGGCCATCGCCTGGTGGCCCTTCTCGACTCTGGCTCAATGACAAACTTCATCAACGCCGACCTCTTCAGTCGTCTTTGGCTTGCCACTGTCCCACACCCCACGCTGCGGGTGCTCGTGGCCAACGGCGACCGTGTCCCATGCCAAGGGGTCGCCAGCAACGTCGCCCTCACCATCGGCACTGAGAAATTCTCCATCGACTGTTTCGGCATCAACTTAGGAGAATTTGACCTCTTCCTCGGGGTCGAGTTCCTTCGGACCCTCAGACCCATCTTATGGGACTTCGAGGATCTCTGCATGTCCTTCACTCACGACATGCGCCGCCTACTGTGGAAGGGGATGGGCTCTCCCCACGACGACATCCGGGAGACCATGATCCGGGCGGTCAGCGCCTTGCCCGGACAGCCCCTCCTGGACCGACTTCTTCTCCAGTTCGCCTCGATCTTCGACGAGCCGCACCGCTTGCCGCCGGAGCGCCCCTACGACCACAGGATCCACCTCCTATCAGGTACCACTCCGGTCGCCGTACGACCCTACCGCTAGCCACAACTACAGAAGAACGAGCTTGAGCAGAAATGTGCCGCGATGCTGGAGCAGGGGATCATACGCCCTAGCACTTCGTTGTTCTCCGCTCCGGTCCTCCTAGTCCGCAAGGCGGATAACTCCTGGAGGTTCTGCATCGACTATCGCGCCCTGAACGCGAAGACCTCCAAGGAAAAGTTCCCCATACTGGTGGTGGACGAGCTCCTCGACGAGCTCCATGGCGCCTACTTTTTCATGAAGCTGGACTTGCATTCCGGCTACCATTAGGTGTGGATGCACCCGGACGACATCTACAAAACGGCGTTCCGCACTAACTACGGGCACTATGAGTTTTTGGTGATGCCTTTTGGCCTCTCCAATGCTAGGGCCACTTTCCAGACACTGATGAACGACGTCCTCCGCCCGTATCTCCGCAGGTCCGTGCTGGTATTTTTTGATGACATACTGATCTATAGCTCCTCATGGGTGGAGCACCTACAGCACGTCGGCATCATCCTCAACGTCCTCTGTGCCCATCGTCTCCACCTCAAATGTTCCAAGTGTTCGTTTGGGGCCTCTTCAGTGGCCTACCTGGGCCACGTCATCTCCGTTGAGGGAGTCGCCATGGACGCCGATAAGATCGCGGCGGTCGCCTCATGGCCCGCTCCGTGTTCTGGTCATGCCCTGCGGGGCTTCTTGGGGCTCGTTGGCTACTACCGGAAGTTCATCTGTGACTTCGGCATCATCGTAGCGCCGCTGACACGTCTCTTGCGGTGAGACGCGTTCGCTTGGGATGACGAGGCCGACGCGGCTTTCCTCGAGCTGAAGGGCGCCCTCACCATGGGGCTAGTCCTTCAGATGTCGGATTTCGACAGGGTCTTCATGGCGGACAGCGACGCCTCGGGTGCGGGGTTCGGTGTCGTCCTCCACCAGGGCGCGGGACCTCTTGCCTTCTTCAGCAGGCCATTTGCCGCGTGCCACCTCAAGCTCGCCGCATATGAGCGGGAGCTCATTGGTTTGGTGCAGGCTGTGCGACATTGGCGGCCATACTTATGGGGGCGCCACTTTCTCGTTCGGATGGATCACTATAGCCTCAAGTACCTGCTGGACCAATGCCAGTCAATGGTGCCTCAGCACCAAAGGGTCAGCAAACTGTTTGGCTTCGACTTCGCCGTGGAGTATCGTCCAGGCCGTCTCAACACCGTTGCGAACACGCTGTCCCACCACGACACCGAGGTGGTACCTGAGGGGGCCGCTGCTACAGTGGCCACGGCCACCCTCTCCGGCCCGTCGTTCTCCTACATCGACGACGTGCGACGCGCCATAGCTACCGCGCCCGATGCCGTGTTGCTGCAGGAGCGCCTGCGTGTCGGTGAGCTAGACACCCCCTGGCGCGAGGCTGCCGGCCTCCTGCTGCATGGCACGCGCATCTTCGTCCCCGACTTCGGCGATCTCTGGCACCAGGCTATTCAACTAGCCCATGGCGTCGGTCATGGAGGGATCCAAAAGACGCTCCATCGCCTCTATGCTGATTTTTATATTCGAGGCGATCGTTCCTTGGTGCAGGATTGGGTGCGCACATGCGTCATGTGCCAGCGCAACAAGACAGAAGCCCTTCAGCCTGCGGGGCTCCTGTAGCCCCTGGAGGTGCCGTCCCAGGTGTGGGCGGATATCTCCATGGACTTCATCGAGGGGCTGCCCAAGGTCGGCGGAAAGTCGGTCATCCTCACCGTCGTCGACCGCTTCTCCAAGTATGCATATTTTATTGCGCTCGGCCACCCCTACACAGCCGCGTCCGTCGCCCGCGCCTTCTTCGATGGCATCGTCCAACTTCACGGGTTTCCGTCATCCATCGTCAGCGACCGGGACCCTGTGTTCACCGGCCACGTGTGGCGCGACCTCTTCAAGATGGCGGGCGTGACTCTCCGCATGAGCACGGCCTTCCATCCTCAGACAGACGGCCAGTCGGAGGTGGTCAATAAGGTGATTGCCATGTATCTGCACTGTGTTACAGGTGACCGGCCTTGCGCGTGGGTGGAGTGGCTGTCCTAGGCGGAGTATTGCTATAATACTTCCTTCCACACAGCCCTCCGCGCCACGCCCTTCGAGGTGGTGTAGGGTCGTCCCCCGCCACCCATCCTGCCGTACCGCCCGGGGACGGCGCGCAAGGAGATTGCAGACGCCCTTCTCCGCAGTCATGATGAGATCCTCGCTGAGGTCCGTCAGCGGCTCATCCAAGCCCAGCAGCTGTCCAAGAAATACTATGATGCCAACCATAGGGATGTGGAGTTCGACGTGGGTTCGTGGGTCTGGCTGCGCCTTCTCCACCGTATAGCGCAGTCCCTGGATCCCGCGCCAAGCACAAGTTGGGACCACGCTGGGCAGGGCCTTTCCGCGTCCTGGAGCGCATCGGCAGCGTCACCTACCGTGTACAGCTGCCGGAGGGTGCTCGTCTCCATGACGTGTTCCATGTCGGCCTCTTGAAGAAGCACCAGGGTGATCCTCCTGCAGCCTCGGGCTCCCTGCCCCCAACGCAGGATGGACGCATCCTTCCTGCCCCGGAGCGCGTGCTGCAGGCATAGCAACGCTGTGGCACCTGGAAGCTGTTGATCAAGTGGCATGGTCTGCCCAGTGAAGATGCGACTTGGGAATGCCTTGACGAGTTCCGACGCCTACCCCAACTTCCAGCTCGAGGACGAGCTGTTTTCCCAGGCGGGGAGAGATGTTATGATGGGCATACAGTATAGCAAGCGGAGGTCGGGAAGTGGCTAGTGGCGACACACGAGTCGGCGCAAGGCCAGGAGACGCACAGGAGCGGGGCTCTAGACCTGGAACGTTATTTATTATCTATTTAGAAATATTAGACTTATTAAGGGTTTATTTCTATTTTTTAAGAGAGAGGTCATATATATACTCTGTTCTCTTGTGGGAAATTAAGTAGAAAACATAATTGTTTTCTCGGCTTCCTGAGGGAGCCGGGAGTTCCTTCGTGCATTCAGCCCTAGCAGCCGATCGCACAGCACCACGGCGCCTCCGCGCCGTCTTCCCCGAGCTCTCGCACCCCGACCTCCGATCAGCCACAGGTACAATCTCCGATCCCTCTCCCGAAGGGCTAGGATTCCTAACAATAACACTGACAGAAATACAATGCAGGGAGGAGCAACATCAAAATGCTCCCAGATTCTGGCAACAAGGAGAGGATAACCTACACCAGGAAGATCTTTAATGAGCAAGTCAATCATCCACAACATTGAGAACTGTGGATTCATTGTTCTATAAAAGATAGATTGAACAAAGACTTGAAAAACATACTATTTAATAGCTAAACCAGAAACACCTTAAGAATCTTCGAGTTTCCAGTGGTGCCTAAACAAATTGGAAACAGAAGTCTTGCACAGGCAAATAAATCTGTGCCAAACCATATGGGCCACAGACAACTATATATGGAACCTAACATCCAGATATTTTCTGTTTCATCAAAACTTAAATATTTTAGATACTTATAGCTGCACAATTAAGCAGTTACGACATTAAAGATGATGAATCAAAGATAGGGTCTGAATGAGGAGGGTATGCACCTTGAGCAAGGAGAGGAGCAACACCTGTAAACAAGTAAACACTAAACAGAGACTTGGAAGAATGGGTTAGAAAATGCACCTGGGGCCAACAAGCAAACACATACTGACATACCACACGCACGGACCAAAACAAACACATCTCCATCTTCTGAGGAGGTGGGAGCTGCTGAGCTACCGCCACCACCGCCAATGCTTTGGGGCCACCATTCCTGTCCTATAGTCGATGCTAAAATCTAGTATCCAGCAGCCTGTAGTCTCAGCAAACACACCTTCCACTGGCTTGCCATCTCCTTCCGCCAAAAAAAACAAACTGATGAATTTCATATTAAATTTGTCCTACATGACAGAAGCAGTAAAGCTAAAAAAATACAGCCAAGGGATTAAAAATGGTTAGTTTTACTCCACCTAAGTACCACTACTGTTCAGGAGCCAATGTACATTGTCTTAGGGAGCTCAATTGTCCTACTCGTGTACTGCAACAGTTCTCCAATCAAATTAAATCTCCCAGGTCATCATTTGGGCATATATAGTATCCACAGGTTTCGATTCAACATATTCACCATATGGTTTTTCCATACTTGATTCGTATCATATGATTCCACTGCAAAAATTGATACACACATGGCCTCCTCAATTCCCAGTATCGTACATCCACACTCAGCTTACCATGATACACACATCCCCTTGAATTTTCATCGAGCTCTTCTTTCAAATCAATCACAATCGAATTTTCTTAACCAAACAGCATTATGAAAAAAATGGTTGTTTAGCATCCTACAATCAAAATTAAGCCATCTTGATCAACCAGGAGCACCCTACACCGTCGTTCTCTAAGGCAACCAAACAGAATTCCTTGGCAACCACCATTCACAAAACAAGGAAATGCTTCCATAACCACAATCATCGACACATGTCACCTTACATCTTTATTACGTCGCAGGTGGTCACAAAATGTGAATTCCTGTCATGTAAGATTGAGTATCATCCAACAAAACCAGGCCATGGTGTGAATCTATGATAAATTTCCTACTCTATTCAACCAATACAGCATGCCCTAATTCCTTCTAAAAGAGCTAAGAAGAAACACTCAGCAGATTAGGCAACAATTTCCCAAACTAGTTACAAGCCGCTATTAACCAGGTGCCCTGCAATGCCACAGCAAAAGCAGTACGGCTATGGACTGAGCGCACTGAATGGATCCTTAGCAAACCAATCATGCTTGCCAATGCCATTTGATTGCTCGTGTTATTACTTGGGCATAATATGAAACATGTCTCAGGCTTCTATCTTCTCATAGACAAGGAAAGCCTCACACGTGAGAACTTCGTCTAGGGAGACTTCTCTGATGCTTTTATCATTTGCACGAAACCAAGAGGAAGAGCTACTGCTCGTCTCCTGCCCACTGACAATCCTGCTTTCTCTCACATAAGTGACAACGTGCCCCCTGTTATGGTCCTCCCGCGATGCTCAATGACACCAACTAGACGATATATGGGATTATCTTTACCTCTGGACCTGAAGGTTTGCAAAATAATAATAATAATAATAATAATAATAATAATAATAATAATAATAATAATAATAATAATAATAATAATAATAATAATAATAATAATAATAATAATAATAATAATAATACGAGACCTTTTACAATGGTTAGAAATGCTTCCTGATGCCTACCCAAAATAACTATTTTTATTAATTTTATTTCGTCCAAGAGCATTATGGTCATTTCGCAAAGCCAACTCCCTCCTCACCCCCTGACCCCACGTGGAAGTCATCGGCTCCCCAAGACCGCACGCACATCGCCCTCTCCCTTGCCATAGCCGCCGCTGCCCTGCTGTCTCCCTCGCTGTAGCCTCCGCCGCCGCCCTCGCACGGCATCGCGCCGGTGGCTCTGCCATCTCCCTCGCTCATCACAGCGGCCGTCCTGCCCTTGTCGTCGCCCACCACGGCGGCCGCCCTATCCTCGCCCCAACCGCTGCCGTCCTGCCCTGCACTCGCTGGGGCTCAAGACCTACTTCAAGACACCCAAGGGGAGGTACAAGCTGCTGTACGAGAAGACGCACTTCGCGGTGCTGCACTACAGCCACGGCGGCAAGACCGTGTCGCAGGTATGGGTGGGATTGTGGGAAGTGCTGCAAGGGGATCTATGCAGGCTGCTGCAGTGGATGGATGCTTTTGGTAGGCTTTTCATCACTGATAATAGGATTTTAATTGGGATTGAGGATCCTTTTGAGGCAAATTTACGGAAATGATCATAGATGGTACTACAGAATAGAGTTATCTTAGGCATTTGAACGGTTGAGTTTACCTGTTGGTTTGTTGGACGCTTGAGTGAAGTTGTGGTTCTGTTTGGTTTCAGTATAAATAAATGGAAAATTTATTAGTGCAGAATAAATATAAATGACTTATGTTGGTTTATTTCTATATTCAGCCATACGTTTTGGACTTCTACATCTACAGTTATTACGCCCGGTTTTCCAAAGAAGACCAAACACTCGTTATATGTGTGCCCAGAAAGTCCACACATATAACAGCAGAATGAAAGATATAAAAAACAATGTTTATATAAAGTGGGAAACATACTATATTAACACTTACAACTATCGGAGTGTCGCGGAACGGCTGCTAAATTTCTACTTGGGGTCCATTCTTCTCAGGGACGGCTGACTGGGGGCTCTATATGTCTAACACTTCTGACATACTTCTAGAAACTCCACTAGACCCTTATCTTTCTTCTAAGCAGCACCTTACTACACACTAGAGTGTGGGGAAAATGGTAAGGGTGAGCACATGTCGTACTCAACAAATATAACATGGGGTTCATAGGCTCAAAAAGGATAGAAACTGGTTTACTACATGTAGCTTTTAATTTAGCAATGTTTTAGCAAATGAGTAGCAACACTGTAAACAATTCCCACCATAAACAACGATCAAGTAATTATGATTAACGAATAGCAAAAACATAAAGCCATTAATGTATATCTATTACATGAAGGTCCAGGCCCCTCGTGTCTGTGAGCACGGCTGTTATAACAGTTTATTAAACTCTGCGTAGAGGTGTACATTTTCACTGTGAGTCATGATTCCCATATGCTAGGGGGTCATGAATCCCCAAACACAAGAAACCATATAAAGTCATTTAAAAGTTCGTCTAACAAGTTAGGACCGCTAAGGATTCCCAATCATAAAGCATGAACCCCCTTCAAGGGGTGACTTACCAAAGATCGCACCCATCTTGATAGGCTGAGATCGTACTAGACATGACCCCTCTTGCGTCTTTCGGTAACCACTAACAAGCTAGAAAATGTCTTTTAAACAACTAGAGCTAGAGCCATATAGCCTCACAGCTGTACTGTATGTCCTGGATGTTCGTTCACAGATGAATCCTTATGAAGAGAAACTAGAGCACCATAAGATAGCCCCATGCTCTAGCCCTCTTTAAACAGCTGCTAAAAAGTCATCTTTTAATGTTGTTGCATATTCTATTAATCATATTACAAGATCATAGTTTATGTTCAGCGCTAGCAAAAGCCACCCAATGCAAAATCTCATAGGTGACAAGGTATAGTTCAAAGCTAGGAAATCCCTAGTAGTGACAAGGAAACACATCAGTATGAATTTAGATGACTTTTTATGAATAGGACAACAAGGATAATCCCATACTATACTTGTCTTTTCCCAAAGTCTAGCTGCTCAAACCCTTCAACTACTATCTTCTGGTTTCAAGTCCTTTTGCTTCAACTATCGGTCCTCAGCTCCTCGTCTTCAGCGCTAATTAACCATGCTTCTTCTACACATAGCAAAGCAGAACAAATAGACAATAAACACAACTAAGAACAACACACCAAATAAAAGAGACGCTTTAAAAGAGCACGCACTAAGCGTCACGGTTCGTTGCTACGATCACGAGAGCGCAAGAACGACAAAGAACGGAGCTATTGTTACTGAGGACACATCTATCGAGGTTTACAACATAACTAGAAGAGTAAACTTTACGATTGATTTATTTTATTTAATGAAAAGAGGTGATGGATGTTTTAAAGTGGAATTGACCAAATTATATTAACTTATTAAAGCTGGAGTTAAACCATATTCACATTTTGTTTATAAGTAAAAGAGTATATATCATTTAAGTCATTTAAATATTTATTAATTATAAAACCTAGATCATGGGGCAAAAGCTAAACAAATGCATTTATGATTCATAGTTGAACAAAGCAATTCATAATTGAAAAGTCATTTATGTTGGTATTAATCATATTAATATTTATTAACATGATTAAATTCATAAATACATAACGTGATAAAAGTCGTTGCAAGCATGCAGATTACGGTTAGTGAGGTAGCAATGCGACAAACACAGAATTACAACCCTAAGTTGTTTTTAATGAACGCTATTAAATGAATATAAATCAAATTGCATTTAAATTAGAAAACTGGTTGCACATAAACATCAATGACGACAATATTTTATATTATAAGCCTCAGAACATTTAAATCACGCCCACTAAAACTAGCGCCACTGAAACAGACTAAACCAGAGCTACAATAGTGAAACTACCGGGTTTTATATTATATTATAAAAAAATTACTAAGACTATGCACATATTTTATTTTTAATTGAACAAAATCATGCGAAGGATATTAACTTAGTCAATGTAACACCCTAAAATTTGCAACATTTTGAAATAGGTGAATTTGGATTCGATTTTGTATTTTGTGACCATGTAAACTTAGAAAAGTAAATAACTTTTATTAATTTAAAATCAAATATAAGGTTAGGAACATGATTGTGCACTCATGCTGCTGCATTGGAAATTTTGTATTGAGTGGTTTACTTCAAAACTCAAAAGGATTCAAGATTCAATTTGCAAAATGTCTTTGGAAAAAAAACAAAGAAAACCCTCCTCCCTCACCATTCGGCCTACTGGCCTGCCGCCTCGGCCCAGCCTGCACTCGCAACCCCGCAGCACCGCTACCGCTTGGCCTTTCCTACTCTGCGGCCCGATTCCTCTCACCGCGCAGGCGGCCCATCTCTTCCCTCCCCGCTTTGCGCCATGGGCCGAGCCTAGCCGCTGGCCCAGCATCGCGCGCACGCGTCCGCGTCCGCTCTCCTCCACTGACATCCTGGGCCCGCGTGTAAGCGACGGAACCATCATCTTCTTCCCCACGCCGACGCCGGTTCCTTCTTTCCAAAAATCACCGCCACCCAAATCTCCATCCCAATCTCTCCTTTCCTTGTTTTCACGCGCCTTCGGGCTATATACGGCGCGTACCCGAGCTCCTCCGGTCCACCATGAGCTCTCGCAGCGCCCCATCTCCACTCAAACATCCGCAACCCTAGGGCGCAATCATCGAGCCGAGCTTTGCCGATTTTGCCGCTCCATTGCCACCGTAAGTCCGTGCCGAGCTTCGCGTTGGCTTTGCGAAGCCACTGAGTATGTTTCCCCTCATTTTTCCCGTTCATTTTCGCTTACACATCATCACCGCACCATTTCAGTTTGAAGCCATCCGCTCATCTACGCCGCGAGCCATCCTCGATCCGTCCCCGCCCCCATTTACGAGCTTGGTGAGTTCGCCTCGAGCTCCTCTCTCTCCCGGTACCTTTTCCGTGATGGTTAGTGGTCTGTGGCGCTAGATTCATCAACGTCGGCGAGCTCTTGCCGTTTCTGGCCACGGCGCCACCGTGCCCGGCTCTATTCCGGCTGGCCGGTCCTCTCTCTCCCCCCAGCTCGTGATCTCAGCCTTCCTTTTTAGATCCGATGGCCAAAAATCGAGGATACCCTTTCGCCTGTAATTTTGTTAAGGAGACCCTGTGTTTTTCTAGTATAGAACCCATAGTCCAAAAACATAAATCCCGAATATGTTTTCTTCTTTTGAAAGCGTAGTTGATCTCGGTAAATTCAAAAATACGGTTTCCTTTATTTACAAGTTTGCCACTGATTTTGTTTTAGCCATAAAATGCACAATTTAACTCCGATTTGACCCGTTCAAATTGCGTTAGGTTCGTATTCACGAGCTCTACATGTTAGTGCTACTGTATAGTAGGTTTGTAACATTTAAATTTCGAGTTTGTATTAAAGTAATTATTTATCTATAGAAAATTTTAGTAAATTCATAACTTTCACGTTTTGACTTCATTTTTCGTGATCTTTACGTCTATGTGATCATAGCAACATGTAGAATAGTTTTATAAACCTTTTATATTGTTTTAATACTACTAGTGTACTATTCTAATTATGTTTCTTTGTTTGCTTCGTGTATGATTGCCTATGGATGCTTGAATGTGATGTTTTGTCGAATATAGACGCTGAGCAGTTCGTGGGTAATCAGGAGCATTTTTTTGAAGAGTAAGATCAGCAGGGACTATATTTTGATCAAGGCAAATATAACATGGGACTTTCTTGTTGTCCTATTCACTTTAATCATATAAAATCCTATTACATGTGTCTATCTTGAATTGCCATTAAGGATTTCCTAGATTTGATATATACCTTGTCACCTATGGGATTATGCATTGGGTAGCTTTTGCTAGCGCTGAACATAAACTATGATCTTGTAATATGATTAATGGAATATGCAACAACACTAAAAGATGACTTTTTAATTACTGTTTAAAGAGGGCTAGAGCATGGTGCTATTTTTCTTGGTGCTCTAGTTTCTCTTCATAAGGACTCATCTGTGGATGAACATCCAGGATTGATAGTATAACTGTGAGGGCTATATGGCTCTGGCTTTAGTCAAGTATGAGGACCTTTTTTAGCTTGTTAGAGATTACCCGAAAGGGTGCAAAAGGGGTGTTTCTCGGGATGAGTGTAGTGTGGCTTCTGTCCTTATGAGTATAGGCTACGGTTATGTGCCATATGGAGGGAGGGCTCTACATTCGTAGGTTACAAAAACCTAGCGGCCCTAACTTGTTAGACGAACCTTTGAAAGGCTTTATAGTGAACCTTGCCTACTCATCTTGGAAGTGTTTTGGGGATTAGCCGCCCCGGACATATGGGTAATTATGACTCACAGGGAAAGTGTACACCTTTGCGCAGAGTTTAATAAATTGATATACTAGTCGTACTCACGGATACGAGCGGCCTTGGACCTTCATGGAATAGATGAATATTTATTGGTTTAATATGTGTTTTGCTATTCGTTATTCATCTTTACATTGATCATATGTTTATTGTGGGAAATATTACAAACTTGATGCTACTAATATGATAAAATGGTGACAATTAAAAAGCTAAATGCAGTTGAACCGTCTCATGCCTTTGTTGAGCCCCATTATACCCATGTTATATTTGTTGAGTACGATACGTGCTCACTCTTGCTATTTCCACACACATCAGGATGGGCAAATGAACAGGAATGGCAAGAGGATTACCGTGATGAATATTAGACTTGATGTCAACCAGTCAGCGTACATGTGACTAGAGTCACCACGAGAGAGAGTTATCTTTTTATTTTCGCTTCATTTGTGTAAAGACTATGTGTTAATGATCGTGATGTAATAAACAATGTGATGATACTCTTCTTTAATTTGTCGACTTATGTGTGATTGATATCTGGGCGCATATAAGGTTATGCATTTCATTTTATCCTTAAAAATGGGTGTGACAGTCAAACTATGTTTTTAATTAAAATATCATGTTAAATATAGTCATATATTATTTATGAATGTTTAGAGAATCGTCTATAAGCAAATATATTTCTTTTATGAAAAGAAAGTAAATAAGTGAGCGCCTAGACTAGTTTTATATTTGAAACATGTTTAGACTAAGCAGATTACAAATTTAAAACTAATTACAAGCATATTAATCAATCTAATATTTAGCTATATATGAAAAAAAAACATCACATGAAAACATTAACACTACTGCAAATATTTCATCTTCTACCTCCATCCATGTCCTCACGTGAAGCATAGGGAGAAAAGGAACGAAGGGGCCTCGGCCTGGGGGCGACGCGAGAAGGAGGAGAAATATCTAATTTACTACACGAGAGATTTTCCAAACTAGAGGCTCCTCTTAGAGTAGTTTTGGTATGCTTTGCCCATAGGGTAGATACATACTTATAGGGAAGAAAACACTTCACTTTTACATCAACTAGCAATATGGTACTAATTGATGTTGCACCGTCCACCTCCACTAATAGGCCTAAATAGATATTAAGGCCCATTAGTAAATAAAGACATAGGCCTTTATGATTATTGCACATAGGCTTTGAGCATTGGGAAAAATGAGATATTTATTTATTTTCGGAATTAATTAATTTCATGGATAAAATAATTTCAGAAAAGTCTAAAATTATTATTTAAGCCATGAAAATACTCCAAAAGCTCCAAAAATTCGGGGAAAATTCTCAGAGACATTATGGAACATGAGGAACCCAGATAAAGTATTTGGAGCTCACTATAAGATAATTTTGGAGCTTCTAAAAATTAGATTATGCTTTTAGAAAAATAGAAAGAAGTTCTGACAAAAGCAGAAAAAATTCCTAAGAAGTTTGTAGAGATTGATTGATGGGTGAGGAACTGAAAGGAGTAATTTGCGTTACAAAAGAAAAGATTTTTAGGAAGCTCCCGATGAAAACTTGATCTAAGAAACAAGGAATATTGATTGTAGAAAAAGATAAAGGCGTGCCGAAGAAGGAAGATCGACCTACTAAACACATTTTTAAAGACTTTGCTCGCTGTCAACACACAAGAGTTAACAAGCAAACATCACATTAAACAATAGCCCGTCAAATTAGTTTAGAAAAGTTTAAAGATTCTCATCATTTTTTTTCATTTTTTTCTATAACTAATTGATGCTATCATAAACTAAACTTGGAAAATTTTATCCGAATATTAAAACATTTATTTTATTTAGTGTTTCCTATGCACAACCCAAAATTGAAAATTTTGGGGTGTGACACAGTTGATAACAAGCTTCTGTTCTGTTTGGAAAATGATTTACCATGGCCATTGCTTTGCCTTATCACAGTTGACAGTGGCATGCCTCAAGGAGAAGCCTGCTAGCAGGGGCTCCCAGCCATCAACACCAAGCTCCAGCAGTGGGATGTGGTCTGCAGCAGCAAGGCTGCTGGGCACTGGGAACGGGTGCAAGGCACTTAGCTTTGGTGGCGGCAATGGCACGAGCCGGGCTGTTGCTGGAAGCAGACGTATAGGAGGAGGCCTGGGTACATCTACAGGCCTTGGTGGATCACAAGGGGCCACAAATTATGATGGCAAGGGTACATATATTCTACAATGCCTCGTAGATGTTGTGGTTATCTTAAGTCTAGCAGTCCAGCTTGGTTGTGGTTGTGGATTTACTAAGTACTGGTTCAAGTTTGGTTGCTTGTTCTCACATATTATAAATATTGTGTCCTGCTAGCAGGTTCTACTAAAAACAGTACACTCTGTTTTTGAGAATCAAAGGCATAGCATAGTTTGGGGCTATCTGTTCTTTTTTATTTCCTTTTTTCTTTTTTTATTTCCTTTTAATGACGAAGGGAGCTGCTATCTGACTAGTTTATTAAGACATAGAGCTACTTGCTGCTCATATTTGCCTTGCTGTTGATTTCTTGGTTTTGCAGCTAGTTTTGTTAGAAGAAACTAGATACTGTCGAACTATTTAGGCAAAGGCCCCATAATCTGTTTCCTTGTGTACAATTTTTGCATGCCCGTTTTCTTTTTTGTCATTCTGAAGCATGAATGCTTTCAGGGATATTTTTGGTGAAAGTTTGCTAACGCGGCATTGGATTTTAATTTAGTATCATAATGTGTTTTGAGTAGATTTTCCCCTTGACAGAATCTGCTGTCTTTCTTGAAGTTTCAATCGTACAATGGTTGCTACAGTGGCTGTTCTTTGAATGTTGTGTTAGATTCAAATTTGTGCCTTCAGTTTTGTATTGCCTCCCATATTTCTCTGTATGCTCAGGAACTCGATAGTTTTCTGGCACTGCCTTGTCATATTTCCTTTGGATCTCAACCTAACCATCACTTGTTGCCAACTTACGTCTTCTGTAAGCCTTGTTTATGCAAAACATAGCTTCACTGACCCGTCTAACAAAGAAGCAGAGCCCCTGCTTCTTTTAAGATCGACTATTTTACGTCTTTTTCAAGTGGAAGTTTCCTGTCTTTTATCTAAATCCAGTTGAAAACGAACAATTGCTGATGGAAAAACCTGATGAAAGTCAAGGAATGTAAAAGCACCGTATGCATGAGCGCAGAAAGTGAAATAGTGGACTTGGTAGTATGATCATTTCTTATAAAGTTTATAAAGCTTGATAGCAGACCACATAACCCCATGTCTAGCAGCTCCACGATATGGTACTAATACTGTGCTTTCCCCTAGATCATCATCTGGAGGTCCATATCTATACCTAATAATAAAGAGGCAAAATTTTTGCCATGTTTTTTTCCCACCTATCTTACATGTAAGTTGTAACCGTCATTGACTCAATCTCGTGAAATGGTCCCACCTACATGGATTCACATTGCTGTTCAACAATCCTCAATTGAGGGTTTCTGCCTACTTACTATTTCCTCTCATATCCTGGAAAAAGAATTGAACTTTCCATCGCCCATGAAACATAGACAAGCAAGCCTAGTTCTTTCATTGATTGATAAAAAATAGAGTTACAGAATGGATGGACAGAGAATTTACATAAGCCGATAAGCGCACTAGCTCCATTAACCAGTTTGCTTCCCCAGAAAACAAATGCAATCGACATCCACAAGATCTAGAGGCCATTCTTCAGACCGCATCTCCAGCAGGTTTCCATAATCTATCATGGACCTCTGTACTGCCGGGAGCATGCAAGACATCCTGGTCGCTGATCTACAGGGATCATGCCTCCACCCTTGGATGTGTCAATTGCCTCCAACATGGACACCACCTCAGCCATCTCAGGCCGCTTGTCGGGGTTCACGTCCCAGCAACGCTTCATCACATTTGCTAAAGAGCTTGGACAGCAATGTGGTATCTCTGGCCTCAAGTTCTGTAAACCGGTAGTATTGTATTATCATCCACTATCTCAGAATTCAGTAGCTACAGAGTGCTAAGCAGGTAATATGAAAAGGCACAAAACAGATCTTTACCTGACAATATCTTCCACAAACAGATCCCGAAGCTATAAACATCACATTTCCTGTTGTATAGATTTCCATTGAGAACCTGTACATGAAATGCCAAAAATAAGGCACATAACATAGACAAATACAACTTCTTGATGCGATAATGTCATTTTTTCATTAGATTATATTATCCCGAAGCTAAAAGTGATGACATCACGAAATAAAAGAGCACAGCAGCTAGGGGGGATGAGTGTCCCAGGAAAGGGTACCTCAGGTGCCATGTAACCAAGTGTTCCAGTTTCAGCGGTCATATCACTGGGATTAGAACCTGATGACAATGCTTTATTATGGACAAGCACTACAAATCACCACAAACAAGATATAACATAGAAAATGATTTTTCAGAAATCTGAAATCTGAACTAATTTTTTCAGACAAAAACAAATGAGGATTACCTTATTGAAAGTTTCTTGTATTGGTTGTCAGAGACAGACCTGTCAATGGATAAGCCATAGCTGAATTTATGAGCAGCAACGATGAACTTGGCAATGTCAAGGGGACGTTGCCATGGGATGGAACAACATATTCGCTACTGGACTACCAAGAGCCATATCAAAGATTCAGTGTAGAATAATTTAAAATCTAGCTAATATATGTACACTTCTACATCCGATCAATGACAAATACTGCTATACAGCCTATTGGACACATCATTATTCAGATTTAGCCAATATGCATCAGTAAATTAGTCCCATGAAACCAACATCAAATAGACACTAAGATGTACAAATGGATCAAACAATGACCTGATCATAATGCCATTGCCCATTGTTGCTTGCAGTGCAGCAAGCTCATCATTTTTAGCTGTAGCATTCTGTGGAACAGGGCGAGCTGGTTGCTTGTTGGCTGGGACATGCTCTAGAAGCTGAGATTCCAACTCTGCTCCCTCCAGTTCTTCAAGTTCTGCTTCCAGTTCATCCTATAAGTCACAGCGTGTGTCAGATGCACAACTTTTCATTATTGAAATTCACTTTGCACTTGAAGTTTGAAATTTCAGCAAGGCTTCAGTAAAAAGAGAACTGTAGAATGTATTTGTCAGTTTGTCTGCATAACTAGTGTGAACTGTATCATCAGCTATGAGCTATCCATTGTTATAACGTATAATAGGCATTGTTTAGTAACGTTGCTTTGTGGTCATGGGGTCGCTAAAACCAAACTGATACTGTGCTAGATTGCCAGCTTATACGAAAGTGTGAGCAATCTTTGGTGGTTACCATGTCCATCAAACTTTTTCCATATTGCCAGTTTTTGGATGAATCATGGTTATCAGTTCCTTTCTGTGTGATACTGTTTATCATTATAAAAAAAACTTGTTTGATCAAAATTTAGCTCACTAATTCGCCACATTCATAGTTTCAGATGTCAGTCAGTCTAGCGCTAGCAGCCAATACACCAAGCAGAATCAAAGTTGTCCCAGTTCAGTGGTATTCGTTGACTAAAAAGCATCAACGAATTGACAGTAATTACTCTAGGTCTAGGAAGGGGCTAGTTAGAATTCAATTCCCAATCAGACAACAGGGATGATGGAAACGGAACGCAGGCAAGAACTCACTCGACTGGTAATGCGAGAAGCGGCGCTGGATGGCGCGGAGCGTCTCAAGGTCATCCTATTCCTCGTCGGTGCTGTCGTTCAGCATGTGGCCGACGCCGTAGGACAGGACCAGACACCGTCTGAGAGGCTGAGTGCAGTAGGCAGTAGTCCTCAGTAACTCCTAGCGAAAGGACAGGCCAATCCAGGAACTCTAGGGAAACAGTAGCAACGCGAGCGGCGGTGGCGGCGGAGGCCAGGGAACACGCAAACCACCACCACAGCTGCCGCCCTGGAGCACGCCGATCGGCGGCCTTGGCGACGGCGGCCTGGTGTAACACCCTAAAATTTTGGAGAGATTCAAAAATAGGTAAATATGATTTTTATGTATTTTAGGAGCATACAAACTTAGAATAATAATACTTTTTATTAACTTAAAATCAAATATAAGGATAGGAACATGTTTGTGCACTCATGCTGTTGCATTTGAATTTTTGTATTGAGTGGTTTGATTCAAATTTAAAAGAGAAATTCAAAACCTATTTGAAATTCCTTGGAAAAAAAACTGGAAAAAGAAAAAAATGATTTCCATTTCATTCTTGGCTTTCAGCCCATCGGCCCAGCATTGGCCAGCTTGCGCGCGCCCGCATCCGCCTCCCACCGCGTTGTCGGCCCAGGCGGTCGCCCCTTCTCCCCGCCCCACTCTCTTGGGCCGAGCCCAGCCGCTAGCCCGGTTCGCGTTTGCGCCTGCGCCGTCCGTCTCTCGCTGACGCCGCGGGTCCACACGTCAGGGCCGCCTTCCTCCTCAAGCCGTCGGCAACGACGCTTTCCAAAATCACCGGCGGCCGAATCCGCTTCCTAATCCTTTTCTTTCTTTTTTGGAGCGGCTCCGGGGCTATATAAGCTGACGCCCTACATCTTACCGCCTCATTCCAAGCCCTCGCCACCGGTTATCTCGAGCAGTAGCGGCCGCAACCCTAACGTCATCGCCGAGCTCGAGTTTCCCCGTTTCCGCCGCTCCATTGTCACGGTAAGACCGTGCTGAGCTTCGCGTGGACGTCACGAAGCCACCGAGCATGTTTCCCCTCAATATCTCGGTTGATTTCACCTTCTCATCATCTCCGCACCTTGTCAGTTCGAAGCCGTCCGCCATCCCGAGCCGCGCGTCGCATTGGGACTATCTTCGCCTCCGATTTTGCCTTAGGTGAGCTCGCCATGTCCCGCTCTTCCTCCCTGTACTTTCCGTTTGTCGAAGGTGCGGAGAAGTTACTACCTTTTTATCTGATCTGGTTCGAGAGATATAACTGTCACAAGTTAAAGTTTCTGCACAGTTTGGAATCTGGAACAGTTTCTGTTGCGCCTTATTTTTCATTAACTTAACGACAGAATCTAGTCTTATGGTCCAAATAAAAGTTGTGGAGAACTTCATAAGCTTTCCAACCATATAAAGCACGCTTCTATTGGACTTCTGTAGCTCGAGATATGATTGATTTACTGAACTTTTAACATTGATATTCGCCCAGAAAACTTTCAAATCTCATTCTTTATCTTATAAGTGGTTGATAAGATGAAAATCTCAAAGCTTGCATTTTTATGGATGGCAGATGGCCGGAAGAGGAAGAGGCAGGGGTCGTGGAGGTGTTCCCCAAATCCACCACCACCACCGCCACCAACTATTGAGCAACTATTGACAGTGCAGACACAGCTTATGCAATAACTAGTGCAGAACCAACAGAATCAGCCAGTTGCTGGGGCACAACCACGTGATAAGCGTGGTGAGTTTTTGAAGGGTCGTCCCCCAGTGTTCACGCATGCCGCTGATCCATTGGAAGCGGATAATTGGCTTCGTGCCATGGAAAAGCAGCTCAACATTGCACAATGTGATGACCGGCAGAAGGTGTTATTTGTTTCTGGACAACTCTAGGGAGAAGCTCAGGATTGGTGGGAATCGTATGAGTATGGTTGCCCCGCCAATGCTCCCGCTGTCACTTGGCAGGAGTTTAGAGAGAACTTCAGGGCTTACCATATACTAGAAGAGATGATAGAACTGAAGGCAGAGGAATTCAGGAACTTGATCCAAGGGTCATTGTCTGTAGCTGAGTATCGTGACAGGTTTGCCCAGTTGTCACGATATGCTCCACATGAGGTGGTTAATGACAATGATAAGCAGTGCCGCTTCTTGAAGGGATTGTATGATGGACTACAATTGCAGCTGATGTCCAATACTTATCCTAATTTTCAGACGCTTGTGAACCGTGCTATCGTGGTGGATAACAAGCGCAAGGAGATGGATGCCAAGAGGAAAAGGCTTTAGGGACAGGCCTCTAGTAGTAACACTCGTCCGCGTACTGGTTTCTAGCAAGGTAATCAACAGAGGCCACCTTCTGGTCAGTGGAATCGTGGTCAGGTCCCTTTCCGTAATTAGTTCCCGCAACATCCCCCATTTCAGCCGCAGAATAGCAACCAACGCCCTTCGCAGCAGAGTGGGAATCAGACTCAGCGTCAGGGCCCTTCCAATAATACTCCCATGAAGACTAGTGTTCCCAATACCCCCAATAGGTGTTTTCGATGTGGAAAAGAAGGTCATTTGTCTTACAATTGTCCTAAGAAGCCCAACCAGTAGACTCCCTAGAGGCAGGGTAGCCACCAGAAGCCTACGCTTAACACTGGAAGGGTGAACCACTTGTCTCAAGAAACAGCAGTGGACGAACCGGAAGTTATGCTTGGTACGTTCGATGTCCATTCCACTCCTGCCACTTTTCTTTTTGATTCTGGAGCATCACATTCTTTCATATCACAAGCATTTGTTAGAATACATAGAATTCATTTGTGTGCCATGAAGAACCCTATATTAGTAAACTCACCTAGTGGAAGCATGCCAGCATCTTATCGTTGTCTTCCGATTAGTCTCATTTTAAGGGGGTAGAGTTTAAGGTGAGTCCTATAGTATTAAGAACAACTGGGATTGATCTCATATTGGGAATGGATTGGATGATGCAACAACAAGCAGAGATTCAGTGCAAGAAGAAATCAGTAGTGCTGACAACACCGAAGGGAGATAGGATCAGGGTTAATGTAAAAGTGTAAAAACAAGAGACCGCTATAGTGAACTAGCTTAATGATGGTGCCAACAAGGAGGACCTGGTTGTGTAGGAGTTCCCCGATGTGTTTCCTGAGGAATTGCCAGGTATGCCACCAGACCGTGACATTGAATTTATTATTGAATTATTACCTAAAACTGCACCCATAGATAAGCGTCCATATAGAATGGGAGTAGATGAATTGGAAGAACTTAAGAAACAAATTAAGGAGTTACAGGATAAGGGTTTCATTCGTCCTAGTTCTTCACCTTGGGGAGCACTAGTGATTTTTGTGGACAAGAAAGATGGCACTCAGAGGATGTGTGTAGATTATCGGTCTCTCAATGAGGTCACTATCAAGAATAAGTACCCGTTGCCTAGAATCGATGACTTGTTTGATCAATTGAGAGGTGCTTGTGTATTCTCCAAGATTGATGTCACACCCGATTTTAAGGACGAAACCAGATATGCACTATATGTGAAATAAAGGTGTCAAATCTCACATATAGTCGCAGGTAAGTGTAATACCAAGAGACAAATGCTTAATAAATAACGTACTTAGTATATAAACATAACCTCAGAGTGCAAACAACGGAAAAACAACTCTGATCTTCGGGTGTAGACTTTACTCCGCAGGAACAAACTGACTAGTTGATCACAAGTCTAATAACTCTAGAGACTATCCTGAGGGTGGGAAATAGCAAGAGTGAGTCCATGTCGAACTCCGCAAGCATAGCAAGTATAGATCCCAAAAACTTATGATCAATGTAACATAATCAATATAAAGTATAATCGATAAGTAAATGAGCATCTTAACAAAACAAGAATCATCATCTTTAATGTAGATGTCTCTAAGGCCGCTCGTGTCCGTGAGCACGGCTAGTATACCCGTTTATTAAACTCTGCGCAGAGGTGTACACTTTCACTGTGAGTCATGATTTACCCTTTCGCCCGAGGTAGCTAACCTCTTGACCCACTTCCAAGGAAGGTCGGTAGGGTTCACTATGAAGCCTTTTAAAGGTTCGTCTAACAAGTTAGGGCCGCTAGGTTTCCAAAGTCAGTCTGTGTGATACAACCAGTCCCAGGGATCCACAGTCTGCTTTTCCCCATTTGCGCCACAAGGGTAACCTCTAACAAGCTAGAAAAGGTCCTCATACTGAGCTAAAGCCAGAGCCATATAGCCCTCATAGTTGTAATGTAAATCCCGGAGGTTCACGTATAGACAAGATCTTATGTTGCTAAAAAGTCATTTCTCAACTATCATAGCTCTTATATTAATTAAGTCACAAGATCAGGGTCACTGAAAGAAAACACAAGCTATACTTGCCTTAGTTTGCACACTCCTGCTGGTCTTCGAAGTACTCCTGGCTCCCAACGTACTCTCACCGTCTGACTCGACCAACACGGCAACATACACATTTCAGGAGCATTCATAAATAGCAAACAATTTATAATTAGAACAGTACACCAGCAGTATAAAAACAAGATAAAAAGTTTATGAACGTATTCTATGCCTTGCTACGGTCACGTCAACGCGAAGATCACAAAAATCGGAGCTAAAACATAAAAGTTGTGAATTATTTAGGGTTCCAAAAGCTAGCTATTAAACTAGACTTAATCGAGAAAATCAAAAACTTCTAACTGGCCTAACAGTAGCACTAATGCGTAGATTATGAACTTATGAACCTAACGCAAGTTGAACGGGTCGAATCAAAGCTAAAACGACGATTTTATAAACGTTTTACTACAGTGGCAAAACTATAAATAGATTGAAAGCATTTCAGAATTAAAATAAATCGAAATTCAGAAAATTCATTAGAACCGAGGACTACGGGTTGGAAATGCAAGAACTTGGGGGTCTCTTTAGAAAAAAAAAAGGACCCACGAAGGGGTATCAGCCAACCAGGGCCGTTCATCTCGCGATGTGCGGTCGAGATTAGATGGGGGAGAGGAGAGAGAGGTCGGCCGCCAGATTTAGGGGAGGTGACGGTGGCGCCGCCATGGGCAGCGACCGTGAGCTCGCCAGAGCGCTTGGAACACGACCTACGGTCCACGGTTTCGAAAAATAAGGGCACCGGGACGAAGTGGGGGAGACGGCGAGCTCGCCCCGGAGCAAAACACGGCCGTGGGGTAAGCCCGAGCGGCTCCCGCCATGGACGGCGGCGAAAAACTCATCGGAGCTCGTGGACACGACCATAGAGACTAAAATTCAAGAATGTAAAAGCATGGGAAGATAGAGGGGAGTACGGGGAAGCTCACCACGGCTTCAAACGAGATGGAGACGGCTCTGGAACGGCGGTCCACGGGAGCGGCGGAAGGTGGCTCCGGTGGTGATTTGCGCTGCGGTTCTATGGCGTAGCAAAACCGTGAGAGAGGGAGTTGGAGTGGGAAAGGAGGGCGGAGCGAGGTCACGCTGCCCCTTAAAAGGACCCGAGGCGCGTGGGGGGGGGGAGAACGCTCCCACGACGTGAAGTGGGCGCGGGGCGGCGATTGCCTTCGCGACCGAGTGGAGAGCGGCTGGAGGTTGGAGATGAAAGCACCGACAGGTGGGCCCGGCATGTCAGCGGCTCAAGGGAGAATGGCGCAGCAATGGACGCCGGCTCGGTTGGGCTAGGCCGCGGCCCAAGAGAAGGAGCGCGGGGGAGGGAAGAGTGGGCCGGCCGGGAAGCTAGGCCACTAGGCCGAAATGGAGGGAGTGAAGGCGGGAGAGAATTTTTTTTCTTTTTCTGAGTTGAATTTTCAAATCACATTTCCAAAAGGTTTTTAAATCTTTTAGCACTTGGACCAAAACCAACCATCACAATAAAATGTAATGCAGCAGCAGAGTGCATAAACAAGTTGCTAACCTTATGATTGATTTTATTTTCACAAAAATTTATTTTCTCATATATGTGAAATACACACACAATTGCATAAATAAATCATATTTAACTATTTTGGGAAAAAGCAAAATTTAGGGTGTTACAATTCTACCCCCTTAAGAGGAATCTCGTCCTCGAGATTCGGATGACTGTGATCATAGAGATAATGACACTCTGTCTTTATTCGATCCTTATTTTCCAAATTACATCTTTCGTCGAGAGCCATGAGGCAGTTTCTCAGATCCCAACTGACTAATCTGCCTAAACATGATCATCTCTCCTATTGAGCTTCTCCAAAGTCGTTTGTTCCTCTACTCTAACTTCTGTAAACTCATGGTCTACTTTGTTATCCTTGGTGTACCTATCTTCTAATTGGTCATTCTCGTCTTCCTTAGGTGAGAGTCGACCACCTTGATACTCAATTCTTTTCCCTTACGGTGTTGTTAAGAGCATTGTGCACCGAGTACCATGAATCACTCCTTTCTGCGCACACAACCATCCATTACCAAGAACCACGGGGATATTAAGTGACTCTAACACAATGAGGGTTACGATGAAGTTTTCCTTGTTTATGACAAGACTCACGTTCGGGCATATCTGATCTGCCTGTATTTCTCCCACTGGAGTTTGAACTAGCAAAGGCCTCCTCGTTGGACACTTCACCATCTTGCACGTCTCTACCATGTTGGCGGAAATGAAAGAATGCAAAGTACTAGGGTCAAATAGAGCAAAAACTTGTACTGAGCTTACTTGAATATAACCACCCACTGCTTTGGTAGCTCCATGAATGTTATCCATATTCACGTTGCTCAGTCTTCCATTGACATAGTTTCGCTGTGCTTTGCTTCCTTGAGCAGGCTTCTTATGGGCTTTCCTTTTTCGCTTTCGTCGTTGTGGATTCCGACTCAGTTCACTCCCAACTTTCTCTTCAACATTGTTGTTTTGATAGTGCTCAGCTTCATCATACCCATAACATCCTTCAATGGTAGAAACATCAACCTTTTCCCACATATCAGTGCGAGACGTCATATAGGGCTCCTGAGTCATGGTATACTACACTTCCTGTCATCAAGTGACCAACATCAGCAGCACGAGCAAGTATAGATGATCATAATCATGAGCTATCTAAAGGGACAACTCTCGCCTCCATGGATCCAAAATTATCAACCTTGTACACAGGACATTTTTGCTTGAGAGTGGCAACTCAATCATGGAGACTAACCAATACTTCTAAATAAAGAATTAAATCTTAATAAACCTTCTTTACATTGGCTACCCCCTTAAAATAAGGGAAACCAAATAAGGTAGCCTGAACATTTTGCTAGATGAGCTAACTAGCATCCATACATTCTAATATCCTAATGATTCTTTTGTGCATAGGTAGAAACAAGAAATCTGAAGTTCCTCGCGAGCAGAAAATCAGCAACGCGGTAAAACTGCTACAACTCTCGTTTTGTAATTCCAATGAAGTTCCACCTTATACCGTTGGAAAGCTTATGAAATTTCCTGAAACTTTCTTATAGAACACTTTTCCAAATTCTATAGATGACTTGGTCGAAAACAGCACATAACAGATTCTGTTCCAATTTTCAGACAGCACAGTTGTATCGTCTTGTGATTTTTGTATCTCCCAAACCAAAATAGCTATGAGGGTGGTTCTTGCGGCTGGGTAAAGATCTCGAAGCCTAATGTTGTCCAGAATTTTCTCATGATTTATGGTCGTTCAAAGACAGATGTATAAGCCAAATGAAACAGACTGCTCTAAAAGGATAGGATATAGAGAGTCAAAATAAACCAACCCATCTACCTATTCACTAATCCTTATATCTTAAGCCTATATCTAAATGAAATTGTGGGATCCACAAATTCATTGCAATCATTACAAAGATCCAATACAAGCATAGACATAAAGACAATCCAACAAGGCAATATAGGAGCACAACTCAACAATGACTCCACTTGCGATGCTATTGTTTTCTTCGTATATAGGGAAAAGATCCTAATGCTTCTCTTTCGATATCGCAAGAAGATGGTAAGATGAGGTTCTAAAAGCATACCAATTCAAAGAGTGAAGATGAGAACAAAGACTTTTAAAATAAGCAACAAGGCGGGGATAATATCAAGGGCAAGGATACAGTATGGAAGAAAATACCAAGGTTTATAGAACAAGGATTGTTATAGCAGTTTCAAAACCTTAACACGACCTATTTCTAACTAGGCTTGCATCCTACAGTTAGCATTGCTCTGATACCACTTTGTCACACCCGATTTTAAGGACGAAACCAGATATGCACTATATGTGAAATAAAGGAGTCAAATCTCACATATAGTCGCAGGTAAGTGTAATACCAAGAGACAAATGCTTAATAAATAACGTACTTAGTATATAAACATAACCTCAGAGTGCAAACAACGGAAAAACAACTCTGATCTTCGGGTGTAGACTTTACTCCACAGGAACAAACTGACTGGTTGATCATAAGTCTAATAACTCTAGAGACTATCCTGAGGGTGGAAAATAGCAAAAGTGAGTCCATGTCGAACTCCGCAAGCATAGCAAGTATAGATCCCAAAAACTCATGATCAATGTAACATAATCAATATAAAGTATAATCGATAAGTAAATGAGCATCTTAGCAAAACAAGAATCATCATCTTTAATGTAGATGTCTCCAAGGTCGCTCGTGTTAGTAAGCACGTCTAGTATACCAGTTTATTAAACTCTACGTAGAGGTGTACACTTTCACTGTGAGTCATGATTTACCCTTTCGCCCGAGGTAGCTAACCTCTTGACCCACTTCCAAGGAAGGTCGGCAGGGTTCACTATGAAGCCTTTCAAAGGTTCGTCTAACAAGTTAGGGCCGCTAGGTTTTCAAAGTCAGTCTGTGTGATACAACCAGTCCTAGGGATCCACAGTCTGCTTTTCCCCATTTGCGCCACAAGGGTAACCTCCAACAAGCTAGAAAAGGTCCTCATACTGAGCTAAAGCCAGAGCCATATAGCCCTCATAGTTGTACTGTAAATCCCGGAGGTTCACATACAAACAAGATCTTATGTTGCTAAAAAGTCATTTCTCAACTATCATAGCTCTTATATTAATTAAGTCACAAGATCAGGGTCACTGAAAGAAAACACAAGCTATACTTGCCTTAGTTTGCACACTCCTACTGGTCTTCGAAGTACTCCTGGCTCCCAACGTACTCTCACCGTCTGACTCGACCAACACGGCAACATACACATTTCAGGAGCATTTATACATAGCAAATAACCTATAATTAGAACAGTACACCAGTAGTATAAAAACAAGATAAAAAGTTTATGAACGTATTCTACGCCTTGCTACGGTCACGTCAATGCGAAGATCACAAAAATCAGAGCTAAAACGCAAAAGTTGTGAATTATTTAGGGTTCCAAAAGCTAGCTATTAAACTAGACTTAATCAAGAAAATCAAAAACTTCTAACAGGTCTAACAGTAGCACTAATGCGTAGATTATGAAATTACGAACCTAACGCAAGTTGAACGGGTCGAATCGGAGCTAAAACGACGATTTTATAAACGTTTTACTACAGTGGCAAAACTATAAATAGATTGAAAGCATTTCAGAATTAAAATAAATCGAAATTCAGAAAATTCATTAGAACCAAGGACTGCGGGTTGGAAATGCAAGAACTTGGGGGTCTCTTTAGAAAAAAGGACCCGTGAAGGGGTATCAGCCAACCAGGGCCGTTCATCTCGCGATGTGCGGTCGAGATTAGATGGGGGAGAGGAGAGAGAGGCCGGCCGCCGGATTTAGGGGAGGTGACGGCGACGCCGCCATGGCCGGCGACCGTGAGCTCGCCGGAGTGCTTGGAACACGACTATGGTCCACGGTTTTGAAAAATAAGGGCACCGGGACGAAGTGGGGGAGACGGCGAGCTCGCCCCGGAGCAAAACACGGCCATGGGGTAAGCCCGAGCGGCTCCCGCCATGGACGGCGGCGAAAAACTCATCGGAGCTCGTGGACACGGCCATAGAGACTAAAATTTGAGAAGGTATAAGCATGGGAAGATAGAGGGGAGTATGGGGAAGCTCACCACGGCTTCAAACGAGATGGGGACGGCTCTGGAACAGCGGTCCACGGGAGCGGCGGAAGGTGGCTCCGGTGGTGATTTGCGCTGCGGTTCTCTGGCGTAGCAAAACCGTGAGAGAGGGAGTTGGAGTGGGAAAGGAGGGCGGAGTCGGGTCACGCTGCCCCTTAAAAGGACCCGAGGCGCGGGGGGGGGGAGAACGCTCCCATGATGCGAAGTGGGCGCGGTGCGGCGGTGGCCTTCGTGACCGAGTGGAGAGCGGCTGGAGGTTGGAGATGAAAGCGCCGACAGGTGGTCCCGGCATGTCAGCGGCTCAAGGGAGAATGGCGCAGCAACGAACGCCGGCTCGGTTGGGCTGGGCCGCAGCCCAAGAGAAGGAGCGCGGGGGAGGGAAGAGTGGGCCGGCCGGGAATCTGGGCCACTAGGCCGAAATGGAGGGAGTGAAGGTGGGAGAGAATTGTTTTTCTTTTTCTGAGTTGAATTTTCAAATCACATTTCCTAAAGGTTTTTAAATCTTTTAGCACTTGGACCAAAACCAACCATCACAATAAAATGTAATGCAGCAGCAGAGTGCATAAACAAGTTGCTAACCTTATGATTGATTTTATTTTCACAAAAATTTATTATCTCATATATGTGAAATACACACACAATTGCATAAATAAATCATATTTAACTATTTTGGGAAAAAGCAAAATTTAGGGTGTTACAATTGATCTTCGTTCTGGATATCACCGGTTGAAGATTCGTGCTAGTGATATACCAAAGACAGCTTTTACCACACGGTATGGTTTATATGAGTATACAGTGATGTCTTTTGGTCTGACTAATGCCCCTGCATACTTTATGTATTTGATGAATAAGGTGTTCATGGAATATCTGGACAAGTTTGTAGTGGTATTCATTGATGATGTCCTAGTATTCTCCAAGACTGAGGAGGAACATGCTGAACATTTGAGGTTGGTCTTGCAAAAGCTCAGAGAACACCAGCTATATGCCAAGCAGAGTAAATGTGAGTTTTGGTTGAAGGAAGTTTCCTTTCTTGGTCATGTTGTCTCAAATGGAGAAATATCAGTAGATCCTAGCAAAGTGAAAGATGTATTGAACTGGAAGCCACCAACCAATGTAAGTGAGATCCATACTTTCTTGGGATTAGCAGGCTATTACAGGAGATTTATAGAGGGATTCTCTAAGCTTGCGAAGCCAATGACTGCACTATTAGAGAAGAATGCTAAGTTTGTGTGGTCTGAGAAGTGTCAGGCTAATTTTGAGGAATTGAAGAAAAGATTGACCACTGCACCAGTATTAGTCTTACCAGATCTGAGTAAACACTTCTCTATCTACTGTGATGCATCTCGTTTGGGTTTGGGATGTGTTCTTATGCAAGAAGGTAGAGTTATGGCATATGCATCAAGATAGTTGAGAAAGCATGAATTAAATTATCCACTCATGATTTGGAATTAGCTGCAGTGGTTCATGCACTAAAGATATAGAGACACTATTTGATTGGACATAAGAGTGATATATACACTGATCACAAGAGTCTGAAGTATATCTTCACTCAATCAGATCTGAACTTGAGGCAGCGTAGATGGTTGGAGTTGATAAAGGATTATGATCTGGAGGTGCATTATCACCCAGGAAAGGCCAACGTCGTTGCTAATGCTCTTAGTAGGAAAAGCTACGCTAATAAAGTACAAGTAATGCCTATGCCAAGAGAGTTGTGTGCTGAATGTGAGCATCTGAACTTAGGGTTTACCACCAATGCAGTAGAATTGGTACTAGAACCTACTCTGGAGCAAGAAATACGCAAGAGTCAGTTAAAAGATGCAAAATTGAGAGAGATAGCGGAGAATATAGTAAAGGGCAAATCACCAAGATTCCATAAGGATTATAATGGTACGTTATGGTTTAGAAGAATGCTGTGTGTGCCTGAGGATAAGACTATTAGAGAGGCAATTCTGCGTGAAGCTCATGAGTCAGTTTATTTCATACATCCTGGGAGTACTAAGATGTATCTGGATCTGAGAGAGAAATATTGGTGGTATGGTTTAAAAAGAGATGTTGTGGAATATGTTGCTTTGTGTGACACTTGTCAAAGGATAAAAGTTGAACATCAGAGACCTGCAGGATTGTTACAGCCTATGCAGATATCCGAATGGAAATGAGAAGAAGTTGGTATGGATTTCATAGTTGGGTTGCCACGTACTCAGAGATGGTATGATTCAATTTGGGTAATAGTAGATCGTTTAACAAAGGTTACTCATTTTCTGCCAGTTAAGACTACATATAGCAGTGCAAAGTTGGTTGAATTATATATGGAAAGAATAGTGAGTCTACATGGAGTTCCTAAGAAAATTGTGTCTAATCGGGGTACCCAGTTTACATCTCATTATTGGCAAAGGATACATGAATCACTAGGAACCAAGCTGAACTTTAGTACCGCCTACCATCCACAGACAGACGGACAGACAGAGAGAATTAATCAGATATTAGAAGATATGTTGAGAGCTTGTGCTTTACAATATGGTACTAGTTGGGATAAGAGTTTGTCTTATGCAGAGTTCTCTTATAATAATAGTTATCAGAAGAGTCTTTAGATGGCACCATTTGAGGCTCTATATGGACGAAAGTGTAGAACCCCGTTGTTCTAGAATCAGACATGGGAAAGTCAAGTGTTTGGGCCTGATGTACTTAAGGATGCTGAAAAGAAAGTTAGAATGATTAGAGATAATCTAAAAATAGCCCAGTCCCGACAGAAAAGTTATGTTGATACTCGGGGGAGAGAGTTGACTTTTGAAGTAGGGGATTATGTCTACTTGAAAGTATCGCCAATGAGGAGTGTGAAAAGGTTCAACATGAAGGGGAAATTGGCACCAAGGTATATTGGACCTTTCAAGATCATAGAGAGACATGGTGAGGTGGCATATCAGTTGGAATTACCTGAGAGTTTGGCAGGTGTACATGATGTGTTTCACGTGTCTCAACTTAAGAAATGTTTGCGAGTACCAGAGGAGCAGATTCCATTAGAGGAGCTCACTGTTAAAGAGGATCTCACATATGAAGAGTTTTCAATTAGAATTTTAGAGACTGCTGAAAGAGTCACGAGGAGTCGAACTATCAAGATGTGTAAGGTTCAGTGGAATCGGTACACTGCAGATGAGGTCACCTGGGAAAGAGAAGAGGATCTGAGGAAAACCTACCCGCAACTGTTCGAGTAAGCACCAGCCAAATCTCGGGACGAGATTCATCTTAAGGGGGGTAGAATTGTAACACCCTAAAATTTTGGAAAGATTTAAAAATAGGTAAATATGATTTTTATGTATTTTGTGAGCATACAAATTTAGAATAATAATAATTTTTATTAACTTAAAATCAAATATAATGATAGGAACATGTTTGTGCACTCATGCTGTTGCATTTGAATTTTTGTATTGAGTGGTTTGATTCAAATTCAAAAGAGAAATTCAAAACCTATTTGAAATTCCTTGGAAAAAAATGGAAAAAGAAAAAAATGATTTCCATTTCATTCTTGGCTTTCAGCCCATCGGCCCAGCGTTGGCCAACTTGCGCGCGCCTGCGTCCGCCTCTCACTGCGTTGTCGGCCCAGACGGTCGCCCCTTCTCCCCGCCCCGCTCTCTTGGGCCGAGCCCAGCCGCTGGCCCGGTTCGCGTTTGCGCCTGCACCGTTCTCTCTCGCTGATGCCGTGGGTCCACACGTCAGGACCGCCTTCCTCCTCAAGCCGTCGGCAACGACGCTTTCCAAGATCACCGGTGGCCGAATCCGCTTCCTAATCCTTTTCTTCCTTTTAAGGAGCAGCTCCAGGGCTATATAAGCTGACGCCCTACATCTTACCGCCTCATTCCAAGCCCTTGCCACTAGTTATCTCGAGCAGTAGCGGCTGCAAGTTTCCCCGTTTCTGCCGCTCCATTCTCACGGTAAGACCGTGTTGAGCTTCGCGTGGACTTCATGAAGCCACCGAGCATGTTTCTCCTCAATTTCTCGGTTGATTTCACCTTCTCATCATCTCCGCACCTTGTCAGTTCGAAGCAGTTCGCCATCCCGAGCCACGTGTCGCATTGGGACTATCTTCGCCTCCGATTTTTCCCTAGGTGAGCTCGCCATGTCCCGCTCTTCCTCCCTGTACTTTCCGTTTGTCGAATGGTGGTCGGAGATGCCGTTTCATCGAACTCCGGCGAGCTTGGGCCAAGTCCGGCCATGGCGCCGCTGTGGGGACACTGTGGATGGCCGGCGGAGGTTTTCCTCTCCCGCGGGATTAAATCTGAGCCGTTCAAATCGAATCCAACGACCGAAGATTGAAGATATCGGTTCGGCCGGTACTTTTGCTAAAGAGTCCCTGAAAATTTAGAATATAGAACCCGCAGTTCAAGGCGTATTCCTGATTTGTGTTTTCTTTTTCGTAAAACGTATTTTGATCTCGGTAACTTTAAAAATATGTTTTCACTTATTTACAGTTCTGTCATTATGTTATTTCTTGCATAGAATTTCCGTTTTAACTCCGATTTGACTCGTTCAAATTGCGTTGGGTTCGTATTTGTGAGCTCTACATGTTAGTAGTACTGTACAGTAGGTTTGTGACATTTTATTTTCGAGTTTGAATTAAAGTAATTATTTTTCTATAGGAAAACTTTAAAAATTCATAACTTCATCGTTTTAGCTCCGTTTTTCGTGATCTTCGCGTCTGTGTGATCCTAGCGAGTTGTAGATTCGTTTTAAAGACTTTTTATCTTATTTTATTACTGTTTGTGTACTGTTCTAATTATAGTCTTGTTTGTTTATGCATGATTGTTTCTGGATGAATGTTGTTGCTATTGTTGATCGAGTATAGACGGTGAGCAATTCGTTGGGGATCAGGAGTTTTTCTACGAGCAAGATCATCAGGACTAGTTTGAGCAAGGCAAGTATAGCATGGGATTATCCTTGTTGTCCTATTCACAATAAGCAAATAATATCATTATGCATATATTCCCTTGTTAAGGATGACTTAGTGTTGATCTTATTTCTTAATACCTATTATATTGCATTGAGTAGTATTGCTAGTGCTTAACATGGACTATGATCATGTAATTTGACTAATGGAATATGTAATAAACATTAAAAGATGACTTTTTATTATTGTTTAAAGGGGACTAGAGCATGGGGATTATTTTTAGTGCTCTAGTTACTCTCCTTAAGGAATTATCTATAAGCGAATATCCGGGATTTACAGTACAACTATGAGGGCTATATGGCTCTGGCTTTAGTCATATAGAAGGACCTTTTCTAGCTTATTAGTGGTAACCTTTTTGGCGTAAGAATGGCTTGACGAATCGGGTATAGTGCGGCATCTGTCCTTAAGTGTATAGGCTGCGCGTCATTGTGCCATTTGGAAGGGGGCTCTACATCTGTTTGCCGAGTGAATCTAATGGCCCTAACTTGTTAGACGAACCTTCGAAAGACTTCATAGTGTTTCCCTGCCTGCTCACCTTGGAAGTGTTTTGGGAGTAATTAACCCGGACATATGGGCAACACGACTCACAGTGAAAGTGTACAACCTTTATAGAGTGTAAAACTGTTATAATAGTCGTGCTCACGGTCACGAGTGGCCTTAGATCCTTATGGAATAGTTGATCATTAATAATGAATATATTTTTGCTATTCGTTAATCATTTCACATGGATCATAGGTTTATTGTTTACAGTGAGACATGTTGATATTATTAATATGCTAAAATTTTGCTAAATAAAAGTTATATGCTGATAAACCAATGTTATGCCTTTGAGCCTCATGAACCCCATGTTACACTTGTTGAGTACGAGATGTACTTAAGCTTGTTTATTTTTCTTACTTGGACAAAAATCCCGGATGGGTAACAGATGATGCAAATAGTGACTACTACTCCTACTTCCCTGAAGATTACTAGACTTGCAGTCAACCAGTCAATGTGCCTGTGATTGGAGCTACCACGAGAGATTTATATTTTACTTCCGCTATATCTGTGTAAAGACTATGTGTTAATAATCATGATGTAATAACATTTGTGATGATACTTTCTTTATAATTTGTTAACTTATGTGTGATTGATCCCTAGGCACACATAAGAGTATGCATTCAATTTGGTCTTTAAATGGGTGTGACACCTGGATGTCTTGGCGTGAGGTCAGGAGCACTGGCGAGAGGTAGGCGGCGGCGGATGAGGAAGCGGTGGCCAGATGAACCCTAGAAATAAAATATTGGAATTATCTAACTATACAATTATTCATTCCAACTATACTACAAGAAAATATTCATCTAACTTTAGTACTTGAATCATGCACCCTAACTATACAACTCAAAACATTAATTTTACAATTATGGATTTACTATTTTACCTTTAATTAAAAAATTAACTACAAAAGGAATTGCTATTCTTTTATTTAAAGTCCTAATCCTCTCAACTTTGGAGGCGTTAGGAGATGTTACTGTGCATATGGGCCCATCGACCATAGACATATCCAACGCCTCCCTCATTGATGCCTCTCAACGCCTTCCGTCATATGGACCCACCAATCATAGACACAGCTAACACTTCCTGACGCCTCCCCAACCATTGTAAAATAATAATAATAATAATAATAATAATAATAATAATAATAATAATAATAATAATAATAATAATAATAATAATAATAATAATAATAATAATAATAATAATAATAATAATAATAGAGCGCTTTTACCATGGTTGAAAATGCTTCCTGACACTTCCTGATGCCTATCAAAATAGCCATTTTTGTTGAGTTTATTCGTCGAAGGGTAATATGGTCATTGCGCGCAGCCCTCGCACCACACCCCCGCCGGCCCACCTCCCAGCCCGCCCACGCACCTGAACCCCCACGCGACGACGCCGAAGGGGAAAACGCGAGGCTGCCCTGCCCTCGCCTTCGCGCGGCCCCATCGCCGTCGCCCTGCCCTCGCCCGCGCTCGTCGCTGGGAGCCCGTCGCTCCTCCCTCCTCCCCGGCGCCCCCGCCCGTACCGTCATCGCAGCCTCCACTGTCGCCACCACCGCAACATGCCGAACGAAGGGAAGCCCTCGGCCTCGACTATCGATCCGTAAGATATCATCTCTTCTCCTTCCCTCCGCCTGGGCCGATCCGATTTGGTGGACTCTAGGGTTTGGCTAGCCCCGATCTGTGATGTTTGGTTTCGATATTCAGTGGTGGATTCATTTTGTGATTGTTTTCTGGTGATGGCGAGTGCCGGAAGGGGTAATTGTTTTCCGGTGATGGCCATCCTGAAGGGGAAGCAGTCACTGAACCGCAATGTAGACGAGGCCGACAACTCTGTTCTCGCACTGGATCAATCATGGAGAGGTTGCCGCTCTTCCGTATCAACACTGTGCTCCTCAAGGTGGGATTTGGCTAATCTAAACTTGTTAATGCTTTGCGATGTTGACCTGATTAGTAGATTGATGTCGCACAACCGGTCTGTGGGTGACTGGCCAGAATTAGTTGCATTTGAAGGTGTGCAGATATGTTGGTAATTGTTGTTATTGCTATTTTTTTTGGTTCAAAATCTTTTTAGTAGAATGAGATAATATGCCAAAAGAATTCAAATCTGCTTTGTGGTGTTAACAAACTGCTTGTGTGCTGCTCATATTGCTAGTTTCAGTGAGCTTGGATCACACAGGTTCTGCGATTTAGTCCCTGGCAATGTAAGAGATAATGTCATTGCCAGTCATATCTCCACTGCGACTTACTGATTTGCATCTTGTTAATTTCGAATCTCAAATATGGCTCATGTGCTCTGCCTTTTGTATGTCCAGCAAGTTTCTCATGAAAAAAATACTGTAGCATTTATCTGCTTATTGTGTCAACTGCCATTTGTTTTTGCCATTCTGATGCTACTAACTTTTTTTATATAAAGATTCTTAAACTAATTCTTTATAACTATGAATGTCTGAATAATTTTCCCATTAAGTGATCATGATCAATCACTGCCTGCATCTTTTCCTTTTGAGGTACACCATTTTCATTCAGTAGCACTTCCAAGCGTTTCTTCCCAATCATCTCGGTGCCTTTGCTTAAGATCAGTCCTTGGCTCTCTATGAACCCGAAAGCTCATAATTTCCTGACAGACTTTAGATACTTTTGTGACCTTTCAGTTGATACCAGAGAGGCTCCATTCAGTTGGGTTGGTGAGCGTCTGTCTGGTTGTTCATGCCTTCTCATCACAGCAACTTCCTTCCATGCTGTCTACCAACACATTCTGGTACAGTCAAGTGTCCATCGTTTCTGAAGGCCATAGCAACAACTGCTACTACTACTACATTTGGTGCAGGATAAAGCTCTGCACCCCTCTGTTTTATATAAAGTAAAAATTTGGGATCATGTACATGATCCAGATGTGACTTGAGATACTCCAAAGTGACGGCCTCAGGAACCAAAGACATCTTCTGTGATGGCAAGCACATGGCACCGACACATATTGACAAAGCCTTTTTTTTTAATCAGAGAGTTGATTCTTCCCACAATTTCCCTGTTCTGTAGATTCCAGGCCTTATTGGAGCAAGTGGGAGGCTGAAAGGACATGCAGCTTGAAAACTGTAAGCCAGAGAACAGAGATGCATAATAGAAATTTTGACAATGCTGTCATTGGATGCCTGTTTGGCTGTTTGACAGAGACACAAGGGCCGACACCCACCCCATCTGTAGCTTCAAAACTACAAGCCAGAGAACACTGCAGCTGCCTCGTTACCTGAGTGCGCAAATACCAGATTTACTTGGTAGTACAGCTCTTTAGGACTTATCTGATTGTAGTGTGACTGCACCATAATTTTTCAAAGTTACTACCTTTTTTCACTCGTTACCTGAGTGCGCAAATACCAGAGGTCACACTCGGGTCACCAAGAGTGACGAAAACCCAGCAGAAACAACACAGGGAACAAAAGAAACCCAACTACCCAAGTAACACGAGACAGAGTGATAAATTATTAAGAACTCAAATAAATTTATTTCTAGCACCAGGACAGACAATGGCAACTGAATATTCTTTTAGAGGCATCAAAAACCATATCTTATTCAATCTTTCCTAAAGATACTGAACAAACTATGAAATAAAAAGTAGCTATTGCAAATGAGAAACTTCGAACTGCACAAAAGTAATAGCTATTGCAGTTAAAAGCTGCGAACTTGGGTCTTCTCCCACTTGGTTTTCAGTATTTTCCAGCTCTACTTGTGTTCTGTGTCCTGATTTAGTGCGCTGGCATTTTTCTTATCATGGCACTCAACCTCAACAGGTCGCTCTTTTCCTCCACTTTTCTGTAATGGTCACGTTCAACTTGGGCCATCAAGTGATGTGCTTTCACTGATGTTTGCCACCATCTGTCCTCTATCTTTGCTTCGGCAGGTGGGGCAAGAGAAAGCAAAATCTTTTCAGCACCCTGGTCCTTCCCATGATCCTTTCATCACAAAGCCTGTTTATCACAAATAAGACAGAATACAGAGAGTAATAAACGAGGAAAAATATACTAACAAATTTCTATCCACTGAAGTGCTCCCACAATGCAACTACTGAAGTGCGAATACATTGTGGATTCATTGTTTTATAAAAGATAGATTACATTGTGGATTCATTGTTTTATAATACATTGAGCATAGACTTGAAAAACATACCATTTAATAGCTAAAGCAGAAACACCTGAAGCATCTTCCAATTTCTAGTGGTGCCTAAACAAATTGAAAACAGAATGTCTAGCACAAGCAAAGAAATATGCACCAAATCATATGGGCAACAGAAAACTATATTATATATGGAACCTAAAATCCAAATATTTTCTTTTTGAAAACTTAGTATTTCAGATTTCAGGTACTTATAGTTGCATAATTAAGCAATATGACATTAAAGATGCTGAATATAATCTCTACTATAATGGAAAAGTTAAATTATACTTGATTCACCCAATAAAACGTCCCTCGCTGAGAGCTCCGACCATTGTGCACCCAGGAAACTGCATACAGAAAATTGTCTCTATTAAAATCAAGGCCTAACAAAACACCTAGATTAGATCTGATGGCTACCGATGAAAGTTTGATGCAAGGTTTCAAACTCAGCCCCCACCCCACGCTCCCCCTGCGCATTAGCCGGTGCCGGTCAGGGTTCGACGCACAATCATGATGGAAGAAAAATGATCACGGGAAAAAAGGAAAACTAGAAAAAAAAACGACGTGCCGCCGGCCATATCCCGCCCAGCGAAGTCACGGCCATTTGCCTCGACGCCACGTCCGACTCCCGCCCCATCCGCCGTGCAGCCGCGCGAGGTCTGCTCCGTGCCGCCCGCTTGCTCATCCGTAGCCTGTCGCCTCCTCCACGACCCCGCGGACGAGAGCGGCGGTCGCTTCCTCCCGACAGCGACGATCCACGCGGCGACAAGGAGCTCAAGTACAAGTCCGAACGTCTCGCCGGGATCGTACCGCGCGCCCGCCGGAGGAAGCACAGGAAGACCGGTTTGCCACCACCGCGGCGCTCGTGCCTGCGTCCACGCCAGTTAAGGTGGGTGCTATGCTCTTCCCTTCACTCCCTCCCTCCCGCCGCAATCAATGGATTTTAGTTCGTTAGTTGATTAGTTCATCGTGTGGAAAGCACGAATAATCTACTGCATCATCGATCTAGTTTGTCGTCGTCTTCCCGCGCCATCTCGATCTGGTCATGTGCTTGCTGCGCTGCCGCCACCGCTATATGTCTTCGTGCCAGCCGCCGCCCATGCTTGGTTTCCCATGGCCGCTGCCGCTAGGTTTCCCATGGCCGCCGCCGCTAGAACTGCCTTGGCCATCTCTGGCCGTAGCCGAGCTTCGTCCGCGCCTGTGCCTGCACTTCGTCATCGCGGTGACGAGCTCCAACTCCACGGTCTGTACCGCATTGGCGATGTCTTGGCCTTCATCTCTGTGCTACGCCATGGCCAGCGCATGGTACTGTGCTCTGTTGATGGCTGCTGATGGTACCGAACTGCTACTAGCCGGCTGCTTGTGAGATTGTCTGCAGTTTGCATATATGTTCCTATATACTGGTTCCATGGTACTTTGAGAAAAGGGAGTGTGAAATATTAAGTGGGACCAAATTTTGATTTTTATCTCGAGCCGCAGGGAGGACAGGTGCGCGTGATGACAACAATGGCCATATGCTTGGCTGCAGGCGCAGCTGGCCCTACGATTAGCAACAGTGTGTCTTCTTTGATCTGTGCTGCGCACAAACTACTCTGATCTCAATGATTTGACAATTCAATAGTAGTTCATTCATGTTATATTTTTTCATTCACGCGTCACAAATTTCATTAATTCATTGTTTATTTAATTCAATTATCTCATCCAATCAGTAATGACAGGCCATGGTTTCGTAACTAGCTCTGAATCTATCTCCTATTGACGTAACATTGGGTCAGGGCACTCTTGCAAGCCTACATAAGCAGGTCTGTAAAACTGCAATCTACCATTCTCTGAACTTGAACTGAACTCCGTGGGTGCTGCTCCCTAACACTTTCTGAGAATATTGCAGTGAGGAAACGCTTGCATAATCTTGCGGACCAGCTCTAGAGACTAACCGCGTGAACTTTGAAATGTCTACACCGGGAGATACACCCGATGCACTAAGTGACATCACCAACATCGCAGGTATGGTTTCAACAATAAATATGTAAAAAACACTCTTGGGGTGTCACTGTGATTTCTTATATAATATGTCCAAACTCCCAATTTAGATGAGTCCTCGCGGAAGAGGGAGCAAAGAAACATGCAACAACGCAATCGCCGAGCTGAGATGACCGACGAACAAAGGGAAGAGATTAAGAGAAAACAACAAGAATTCCAGCGTGATTACCGAGCATGAAAGAAGGTTGCGTCCCAAAATAGTAGCACTTCCTGTGCTTTGACTGCAACAGTGGCAACACACTACTAGCTTTCCATCCAAGGAGCCTGCACCAGAATCCTTGGGTTAACTGCATAGCTGATACAGTTCAATTTAGATCACCACAACATGATGCCATGCTGCACTGAACTTGAGGAATAGCTAAATTAACTCCTAGGTGAGATGCTCCCCCCCCCCCCCCCCCCCCCCCTCCCCCCTCTAGCACCTGTTTATCTTGATTTTGATACAAATATGATAATTTTTGGCAATTTAAGAGTAGCACAAGAGATACAAGTATATAGTAGTATACTGGCTTTCATTCTTGCTAGGCACTCTTGCATGTCCGTGAACAGCCCCACTCTGTGATTAGTAAAATAGGATCCAAAAAATTTCAGACATAGCTGCAATCACTTATGCTTCATATTAGAGCTTGGTTTTTCTTGATTTTGAACAAATGAACTTAAGGATTGGTTCGCTGCAGTTGTAGGTATTGAAATTAAGTTCTTCTTTTCTTTTTTCTTCTAAATGTAATAATGTATCTTACTGATGCCTTTGTCAATTTAAAAGTAATAAAAAAGGAGAGTGACAAAGAAATGGTTGCATTATAGTTAGCCCTCATGTATTTGCAGGTTGAAATCCCATCTGGTCTGAAGGTCTATTCCTGTGTGAAATCATTTTAAATGTTTTTTTTGTGAGCCATATTCACTTTAGCATTGACAAACTCCAGTTTAGCATTCCACTTTTAAATGTTAATATAAGATCGTGTAAAAGAATACCTCAGTACAATGACTGGGAATAGACTCTAAAGTGGTCAGATAGTGAACTTAGCTATTTTTCTGTTGATTTAGGCAGGATGGGGACGGGACCTTTCTTGCGATGACGGAGCCAGATGATAAGAGGTTCCAGAATGTCTTTGAGCAGCAATGCCCAGCTTTGAATGCTAATGGACTGATGGCAAGTGTCTATGCCTCTCTTTAACTTCTTTGATTTGATAGCAAGTGGCAATGCCCTGCTCTGAATGCTAATGGTGACGAGGACATCACTCCTTCACGTACACACAATGATCCACTGCTGGACATTCAACTAGAGCTCGCGCGCGTCAATTAAATTTAGATGTGAGCTCGTTTCTAAGTAACTCTTTATATGATTTTGAGAATAGATTGCTACCTAATGACTATATTGTGCTTAGGAATGAAGGAGAGGTCCAGGAGACACATGGAGGAGGGCTTGGAGGCATGGAGGACCAGCGAGGGCGCCTGAATAAAGATGGAGGCCCAAACCAAGTTGAGTTCGAGTCTGCCTCGCAGTTCAGGACCAGTCTGCCTTGAACTGGTCACCCAGGACGCGTCCGCACCCTTTTTTCGATGATCCATATATGGATGGAAAGCTTATTTGATAAGGAAGCCAACCCAAGTGGTCCCACATCAAAATTTGTTCGGAATCAACGGGAATCGTCGAAACAAGTCACCGTCCAAAATCTGTCAGGGCGCTATGTCGCCGTCTTTTGGGCCGTTTGGGCCTTGTAACGTGTCGGCGCTCCCCAGGGACGCGAATAGGGGTCCTTGGACGCCCCTTGGGTTATATAATCAGTAGCCGCCGCCTACATTAGGGTTTGGTTTTGCTTAGATTATTCTGTTGACAACAGTTTTGCCGCCGTCGTCGGTTTGTGAGACCCCAACTTTGTGAGATTAATCATTCATCAGCAATTTGGTTGCATTCCTTTGTGTTCTTGCGTGTGTTCTCGATTCGCAGGCAAGGACTTAGCCTTCTTGGCGAGGTCGACCGTGCAACGCCGGTCGATAACCAGAGGGGTCGTGGTGCTGCGATTGCGGGGTTCAGAGCCGAGTTGTTCGGAAGTCAGATCGAATTGTGTCGTGACTCCACTAAATCGAGAGTTATCAGAACCTTTCGGAAGATCGGGAACCCTAGTTCACATCAAATGGACTGAATGACAATGGACTGATAGTAAGTTTTTTTCCCTAAGATTTTCCTTTCAGTATGCAAGTGTGTTAATATCACTGGTTTTACATAAAAAAAAGTCTTGGAAAATCATGGTAATCTCTAATGTGGTTATGTTAATCATTGTATTTGCAAGTTGCTGGCTGCAAAAATAAACAAAAAAGACATGGCAAATCAGAAAGCAAAGCGCACTGCTTTAGGCGAAATAACAAACAACAACACAGGTATGAGCGCTTCCTCAACTGTGATGGAATTGATGTCAACATTTTTGCTCAAAATCAAGATGCAAATGCTAACCTTATTTGTTCCTTTGCAGTTATTTTACCTCTATCTGTAAGAAGATAAAAATCATGAGAGGCTCTGATGCTGTTGGAATTGGTATGTATAATGTGTAACAATAGATATAGAAATTCTGCATGTATTATGTGCATATGTTACAGCCTTGCAGGATGAATTTATTAATTCTCAAGCACTGATGTCTGCAGTTAACTTATATACTATATGCAGGCTATATTTCTCATTTTTTGTATATACTAGCATTGCAAATAAGTTAGGCAAAGTATTCATTATTATCTGCCACTGTATCCTGACTGCAAACAGATTGTAGCTTGTATGCATAGATCATTTCTCTTGTCTGATAACAGAGCACAAAAATAAAGGAAAAATAAGATGATTATATTAATTGCAGCTAACAGTTCCTGTTTTCATGCCTGAATCTTAAACTTCAGTTTGGAATCTGTGATTTGGTGAATTGTTTCATTCAGCTATAATGCAGTTAGTTTGGAATTTCAATCATGTAGCTACACATCTATAGAATGGTGTATTAGTCATTTTCAGGTTCAGAGTGCTGATTTTTTCTTCTGCATATCACTAGGTAGCATGGTTGGATAGCCATTTTGCCTGTGTATAACAGAAAGTTATGTGCCTGTGCAGTAATCATTTCTTCTTTGTCTCTATCATCAGGAAGCAATGTCGAGGTGACTAAGTGATGCTACAACAGAACACTCCAGTAATGACGATTCATCTGTTGATGAGAGGCCAAAGCCTCATAAGAAGATAGAATCTACCTCAGTAAAGGCAAAACCACAGCTCCAAAAATTATACTTCACAATCCTAAATGGACTGACGGCTGCAATCAGCTGGATGCACTACCTGATAAGCTCTCAAAAATAGGAAAGGTAAGCAATTATAGTTTACTGCCTCAGTCTCCATTTAGTGTTCCTGACTTGACTTGAGTTTATAATATAATTTCTACTGAATTTCAGGAAGCTTTTGAACGGAGAGATTCAGCAGCAACTGCTGCAGCTAGCGCCCTGCAAGAGGCACTGGTCTCTGAATCTGTAATCAGGAATATAAGGTATTTGGAGACATATTTTCCCTGTCTAAAAAACAAAATCAGTGCATATGTTCAGCAGAAAAGTGGTGTGATAATATCTTGTTTATTTCTGGCTACAACAAGTTCTCGGAAATCTGCGCTTCGTCAAAGGTCTCCAATCCATTTCCAACAGTCGATCTTTTCCTGGTTGTCTACGAGGATACACTTAAGTGGAAGGCTGAAATAGTTGCTAGGAATTATCAAAAGTCGTCAAATGTTTAGTGTAGTTTTGACATGTTCTTGAGACATGTGCATTTGTATGTCTGTGATGTGATTCCCTGTTATTCTAGCTACTCTGAAATATGGAAAAAAATATCGTCGTCTGGTTATTTCATGTGCATCCCAGAAATGAAGTCGTGGCATTAGCACGGGCACTATACTAGTCAAAGATAGGGCCGGGATTGGGAGGGAATGTACCTTGAACAAGGAGAGCAGCAACACCTGTAAGTATAAGCAACTAAAACAGATACTTGAAGAATGGGTTAGAGAAATCAACTGGGGCCAGCAAGAAAACACATACCGCACACACGGACCAAACCTAACACATGTCCATCTCCGGAGGGCAGCAACACCTAACATAGTTGTCCCTAATATGACAGTTTTATGGGGACAGGGGATATATTGAGGAACTGTTGGAGATGCTCAGAGCATCTCCAGCGGTCTCCAATACAACTCTCCCAATGAGATGGTATTGGGGTAGCCCAATATCACTTTCTAGATTTATTGGGGAGTTGCTGCAGCAGTGCCCCAATATATCTCCCCTAATACCTATATAAAAGGTGGGTTACACAAGAGTGTAAGAGAAAATATGGCTAAAAAATAGTAGTTGGAATGATCCCCATGATATTGAGGGGAGTTGTATCTCCCCCTTTCTTTGAGGAGAGATGAGGGGAATATTGGTGGCCACAAAAAAAAAGGAGAGGTATAGTGTTGCAGGAGCAGCAGATCTGCGTGTGGGGGGAGGGTGGTGTTAACAACAGATTTGAGAAAATGGTGGAGAAATTGGGGATACAGGAGGATGAACAGCACGAGGAAGATGAGGCATCGGCGGGGTTAACGAGTTCAGAGTTTGTTTACAAATTTTGTGATGCCTCTCTCTCCACTCTCCGTAGCTCATATACTTAGTTACATGGGCCTTGCCCACCTTGTGCACACAGGCACTGGTCAAACCCACACGACACATGCTGGGTCGACGGGCTCGTCCACTCCTGCGAGGCCCATGATTCTCCACATCCTGTGGCTGGAAGTAGAAGGGCTAGTAGCAGTTCCCGATGCTTGAAGGCTGGCGTGCTTGTCCCCAAGCAAGAGCTCTAGGAAACATCTGCCGGCGCAGATGATCCAATGTCTCTCGGATCGCCATATGAGCCGGCCAATCGGACCACTGAATGAGACCCTGTTCGACTGAACCGATCTCCGTGGGATGGAAACGGCGCTGCAACACAGCTATAGGCACCTGAGGCAGATCAATATCTGTTGGCAGAGGAGAGGAAACTGGAGTACCTGATGTGACTACCGACTTCAATTGTGAAACGTGAAACACTGGGTGAATGGCAGAGGTAACTGGCAGCTCGAGCATCTAAGCAACAGAACCAATGTGAGCAATCACCGGATAGGGACCATAGAACTTGAATGCAAGCTTCTGGTTAACCCTCGGTGCCAAGGTAGACTAAACATAAGGTTGGAGCTTGACAAACACCAGATCACCCCTTGGAATTAGTGCTCGGACCGTTTCTTGTCGGTTTGATGCTTCATACTCTCCTTAGCACGACACAAATGCTGGTGGATAAGGTCAGTCATTACTTGACGATCTTGGAGCCAGACAGACAACTCTAGCACATCAACTGAGTCCAAAGCAGAGATGCCAAAATGACACGGAGGGTATCCATACAGAGCTTCAAAGGGTGAACGCGCAGTCACTGCACAAAGAGGCAACTAGGCAGACCACTTCGTCAGACAAGCATTGGAGAAACAGTTTCCATTGTTTGATTGAGCCACTCCGTCTGACCATCGGATTGAGGATGGTAGCTAGAACACATTTGCAATTGGACATCTGCCAACACGAACAATTCCCTGCATAACTGACTTGTGAATATGCGATCACGATTTGAGACAATATATAGCAGTGGGCAACCCATGGAGGTGATAAACATTGTTGAGGAATACCGTAGCAATGTCGGCCGACGTAAATGGGTGAGACTGAGGAAGGAAGTGGTCGTATTTGGTGAAGGAATCGACGACCACCAATATAGAGTTGGCATGATTAGAGCGGGCCAAACCCTCCACGAAATTTATAGAGATCACTTGCCACGCCGAGGCAGGCACATGCAAGTGTTGAAGGAGACCCAGAAGGCAGGCCCTATCCAGTTTAGTGCACTGGCAAATGAGACGATTTGACAAAATCGCGAACTGCAGACTTCATCCCTCGCTAGGCAAAGATTTGCTTCAGTTGCATATAGGTGACCAGAAAACCCAAATGGCCACCGAGCACACTGGAATGGGTGGCTTTGACGATTTTCTTCTAGGGAACAGGATTGGCATCGATCCAAATGCGATGATAATTTGGAATCGATGGAGCAGATAATTTGGAATAACAAAAGCTATGTATCTAAAAAAAACCCAAACGACATATAATTTGGAATAGATGGAGTAGATAATAATGAACATACAAGGAATGGCGCTGTAAGGCCCCACTACTAGTTCATTTCAACAGAAGCATATGTGTGATACAAGGAAAAGTTTTAGCTGACATAGTAATGCACTGCAAATTCAGTAGGAATAGAGTAATGTTCTTAAATGAAATGGCGCCTTGGATACAACTAGAAAAAAGAACATCGACATTGGCAAGTCTAGATTGCATACTGATGGCAAAGACAGCAAACCATGTTTCAGGAATTATTATTTCGAAAACATCATCTGACAAATGATCCAGGTTGACAAATGCAGCTATCCCTAATGTCCAACTGCAAACTTGATGGATTTTGGAGTGGACACAGTTGCATCGTAGCACACTTTTACTACTGAAAGAGCAGCCACGTTTGACAAACACAAACAAAGCTTCTGCTGTTAGGCACGTATCTCCAGAACATGCTGTAGATCCTTCTGCATTCCAGCCATGTCCCATTGAGCCTTGAAGTTACTGTGGAGAGCCAGCAGCCAGAGCTTTTTCAAGTAGCCCAGGGATTTGATGCCTTGAGGGACTGTCTCCAATTTTGGCAGTGATGTGATATACAGGCATTCTATGACTGGAAGTGCACCATTACTAATTTTCAGAAGGCTCACATCATTCATGTTCTTCAAAACAAGTGTCTTCCGGTGTGGGAAGGATCCTTCCGGAAGGTCCAAAATAGGTGGACTAGGTATATTGTTAAGTCTCAGATACGTGATGTTCGGTACAGTAGATGCTAGAACCACCAGCGGGTCTCCTACAAAATGGCATCTGCTTAGGGCAAGATACTTGAGATATCTGCCATGGTTCTGAAATATCGGACAATCCGTCAGAGACCAAAATCCTCTTACAATTAGCTTGTGGAGCTTCATGCAAGTTGGAATGAAATGATTCAAGAAAAGTGTCTCGTTTTCATCAGCTGCAGATAGAAGCAAACTGGAAAGAAGTGGCATAGTCAAGGTAGCAAAAAGCCCTGCACAGTGGGCAGAAGTGATGTTATCTATCCACAGGCTTCTTAGATGCAAAAGCTTATCAAGTTGCTCCAGCAAGTCCATGCTTGCTTGCACAGTCTCAAGAGTCTGTAAATCTTCAAGGTTCGAAAGCCCTTCCGGAGCTTCAACTACAATGAAGTACCAAAACTCTGACTGGTTCTTATCAGCAAATTTGTCAGCAAGAAGGTGCCTTAGCTTAGTGAGCATCACTATACCAGGTGGCAGTGCTTTTATGCTAGTTGATTTCACATCAAGAGTTTGAAGATTGCAGAGATTGTTAATGGAGTCTGGCAGCAATGTTATTCTTGTATTTCTTAGGCCAATGTATTTCAGATTAAACAGATTTCCTATAGATGTAGGCAGTTCCTGGAAATCAGAGTTCTGCAGCTCAAGGACAGTAAGGTACTTTGATTCAGATAGTATTGATGGCACATAGTCCACAATGGTATCACTTGCCATCAGAGTTCGGAGGTGCGGAAGTTTCATCTTGGATTTATTCTTTTTCGTCTTCTTCCATCCATATGAAGATATGCGACGAACATCTGTGTCCATCTGCACCATTGCACCAAAATCATTTACTGTACCAAACATTTCTGCTTTAGAGATGTAAAGGGCCAACTCTCTTAAAATATCATGCATTTTGCATGTATTCACCCTGCCAAGCTCATCATTTTCCACAAGTTGCAGCATATTGCGGTGGATCAGCTCGGTAAGATAGCCCTCTGCTACCTCCTCAGGAGTGCTATCCCCTTTCTTTTCAACAAATCCTTCAGCAACCCACAGTCGCACAAGGTCATCCTTTGAGAAGTGGCAATCTTCTGGAAACAGGCTGCAGTATACGAAGCAGTTTCGAAGGTCACTTGGCAAGTCATAGTAGCTAAGATTTAGAATTCCTCGAACCTGGTCATCTTTTTCCAGCTCACAAGGAAGCTCATTGCACATCTGCCTCCAAACTGGCACTATTTGCTTCCTTGAAGACAACCTACTGCCTACTGATACAATAGCCAGCCGCAAACCCCTACAATATCGATAGCAATCTCCTGAAGCTCTGATGGACACTTTACCAGAGGTAAATCCTCACACTGTTTTACAATAAGAGTAGCTAGATTCTGAAGCTCTGATGGGCATGCTGATAGTGACAAGCCCTTAAATTTGTTTACAGTATAAGTAGCAAGATCCTGAAGCTCAGATGGACACTTTGGCACCGAGGAGTCCTCACATTTCCTAACAATATGATTAGCAAGCTCTTGAAGCTCTAGTGGGTACTTTTCCAATGGAAGACCCTCAGAAGTCTTCATCATGTCATTAGCACACTCAAGAAGTTCTGATATCCAATCAAAGTGGATTTTGTTGGGAAAAGCCTTTGTACAGAAGAGCTGCAGTGCATCCTTGATGTCTAATGGATTCAGGTTGAGCTGGAAACCTGGTGTGGCAAGAGCAGCTACATCCTGTTTCCTTGTTGTGATGACAATGCGACTTTCCTTCCCAATCTTCAAACACATCGCTTATTCCATCATGAACTCGACGATCCCATACATCATCTAACACAACAATATATTTCTTATGTTTTAGGACTGCCTTTAAATTACTCTTCAAGTATAAGATGCCCATTTTGTCGATATCATCTGGTTTCAGCTGTTTCTTGTGTCCTATACCAATATCAACTGGTACAGTTGCTTCCTTCTGATTGACACTGTTAACATCAGCTGTTGTTGTGTGCTCAGAGGCACTAACAATCTTTAGTAGCTTCTTCAGCAAAGCATCTACACTTCTGTATGTTTGTGAGACAGTGAGCCAAGCATGGATTTCGAAGATATCTTTCAGTTTATCATACACACTAGTGAGCAGGGTGGTCTTTCCCATCCCACCCATACCCAACAAAGCTACCACCTTGAGAGCTGGTATATATTTCATGTTGACAGGTGCATTGGAAATCAACCATTCCTTTAATTGCTCTCTTTCTTCCTTTAACCCCACCAGGTTTTCATCCTTTACAAGTTGGGGCAAACTGTATTGAGGGAATTGTTGTTCTGGACTGCTAACTTGAGTAGGAAGAAGCTCATGGACGGAGTTCAACCACAGATTCTTCAACTTCGAAACATGTTCAATATCCTTCTCTATCTGAGCTAGATCATCAGCAATTCCACTAAACACTAGACCATAGCTTAACCCATTGGCCAACTTTTTCCCTTTAGGGTCTTGCTTGAATTGAAGAGAATGATATGAAAAGTTGTCCATTATGTCCTCGACACGGTAGGCCAGTATTCTCACTTCTGTGATCCAAGCCTTGAGGAGCTCATCACTAAGATAGGATGCACCTGTCTTCCGTATAAAGATGTTCATCATCAGAAGTTCCCTACGAATACGCCGCACAGTGTTTGGTAGCTCGATCAAATTAGAAAATTTGGTTGCGATGAAGGTAGCTGCTTCTCCTCCTAAATAGGACCCAATCTTCGAGAGAGCAAGGAGTGCTGCCTCTGCCATCTCTGCTGAATGGGAAAAAAACATAAATTTGTTGCAGATTGCATAATAAGCTATTGTAAGTAATGGAATCAAATGAACTGGAAACGTCCATGGGATTCCTTCCAATGTAACATTGGCAATTAATGTTCCTACAGTGGGAAGGGGCAACCATTCTTAGAAACAGTAACCTTACGTAGTTTGATTTAGAGAATTCATCATAACTATCATTGTTATACATCATCTAACACAACAATATATTTCTTATGTTTTAGGACTGCCTTTAAATTACTCTTCAAGTCTAAGATGCCCATTTTGTCGATATCATCTGGTTTCAGCTGTTTCTTGTGTCCTATACCAATATCAACTGGTACAGTTGCTTCCTTCTGATTGACACTGTTAACATCAGCTGTTGTTGTGTGCTCAGAGGCACTAACAATCTTTAGTAGCTTCTTCAGCAAAGCATCTACACTTCTGTATGTTTGTGAGACAGTGAGCCAAGCATGGATTTCGAAGATATCTTTCAGTTTATCATACACACTAGTGAGCAGGGTGGTCTTTCCCATCCCACCCATACCCAACAAAGCTACCACCTTGAGAGCTGGTATATATTTCATGTTGACAGGTGCATTGGAAATCAACCATTCCTTTAATTGCTCTCTTTCTTCCTTTAACCCCACCAGGTTTTCATCCTTTACATGTTGGGGCAAACTGTATTGAGGGAATTGCTGTTCAGGACTGCTAACTTGAGTAGGAAGAAGCTCATGGACTGAGTTCAACCACAGATTCTTCAACTTCGAAACATGTTCAATATCCTTCTCTATCTGAGCTAGATCATCAGCAATTCCACTAAACACTAGACCATAGCTTAACCCATTGGCCAACTTTTTCCCTTTAGGGTCTTGCTTGAATTGAAGAGAATGATATGAAAAGTTGTCCATTATGTCCTCGACACGGTAGGCCAGTATTCTCACTTCTGTGATCCAAGCCTTGAGGAGCTCATCACTGAGATAGGATGCACCTGTCTTCCGTATAAAGATGTTCATCATCAGAAGTTCCCTACGAATACGCCGCACAGTGTTTGGTAGCTCGATCAAATTAGAAAATTTGGTTGCGATGAAGGTAGCTGCTTCTCCTCCTAAATAGGACCCAATCTTCGAGAGAGCAAGGAGTGCTGCCTCTGCCATCTCTGCTGAATGGGAAAAAAACATAAATTTGTTGCAGATTGCATAATAAGCTATTGTAAGTAATGGAATCAAATGAACTGGAAACGTCCATGGGATTCCTTCCAATGTAACATTGGCAATTAATGTTCCTACAGTGGGAAGGGGCAACCATTCTTAGAAACAGTAACCTTACGTAGTTTGATTTAGAGAATTCATCATAACTATCATTGTTATACATCATCTAACACAACAATATATTTCTTATGTTTTAGGACTGCCTTTAAATTACTCTTCAAGTCTAAGATGCCCATTTTGTCGATATCATCTGGTTTCAGCTGTTTCTTGTGTCCTATACCAATATCAACTGGTACAGTTGCTTCCTTCTGATTGACACTGTTAACGTCAGCTGTTGTTGTGTGCTCAGAGGCACTAACAATCTTTAGTAGCTTCTTCAGCAAAGCATCTACACTTCTGTATGTTTGTGAGACAGTGAGCCAAGCATGGATTTCGAAGATATCTTTCAGTTTATCATACACACTAGTGAGCAGGGTGGTCTTTCCCATCCCACCCATACCCAACAAAGCTACCACCTTGAGAGCTGGTATATATTTCATGTTGACAGGTGCATTGGAAATCAACCATTCCTTTAATTGCTCTCTTTCTTCCTTTAACCCCACCAGGTTTTCATCCTTTACAAGTTGGGGCAAACTGTATGTCACACCCAAAATTTTCTATTTTGGGTTGTGCATGAAAAACACTAAATAAAATAAATGATTTCAATATTTGAATAAATTTATTAGATAAGTTAAGTTGCTGCTAATTTAAATATAGATAATTGTGGTTTTAAATTTTTTTTATATTAATTTGATAATGTGGTGTTTGTTTGATGCTTGTATTTGGTGTTGGTGAGTGCTATTATTTTCAAAATACCATAGGACGAAACAGTAACCTTACGTAGTTTGATTTAGAGAATTCATCATAACTATCATTGTTATACATCATCTAACACAACAATATATTTCTTATGTTTTAGGACTGCCTTTAAATTACTCTTCAAGTATAAGATGCCCATTTTGTCGATATCATCTGGTTTCAGCTGTTTCTTGTGTCCTATACCAATATCAACTGGTACAGTTGCTTCCTTCTGATTGACACTGTTAACATCAGCTGTTGTTGTGTGCTCAGAGGCACTAACAATCTTTAGTAGCTTCTTCAGCAAAGCATCTACACTTCTGTATGTTTGTGAGACAATGAGCCAAGCATGGATTTCGAAGATATCTTTCAGTTTATCATACACACTAGTGAGCAGGGTGGTCTTTCCCATCCCACCCATACCCAACAAAGCTACCACCTTGAGAGCTGGTATATATTTCATGTTGACAGGTGCATTGGAAATCAACCATTCCTTTAATTGCTCTCTTTCTTCCTTTAACCCCACCAGGTTTTCATCCTTTACAAGTTGGGGCAAACTGTATTGAGGGAATTGTTGTTCTGGACTGCTAACTTGAGTAGGAAGAAGCTCATGGACGGAGTTCAACCACAGATTCTTCAACTTCGAAACATGTTCAATATCCTTCTCTATCTGAGCTAGATCATCAGCAATTCCACTAAACACTAGACCATAGCTTAACCCATTGGCCAACTTTTTCCCTTTAGGGTCTTGCTTGAATTGAAGAGAATGATATGAAAAGTTGTCCATTATGTCCTCGACACGGTAGGCCAGTATTCTCACTTCTGTGATCCAAGCCTTGAGGAGCTCATCACTAAGATAGGATGCACCTGTCTTCCGTATAAAGATGTTCATCATCAGAAGTTCCCTACGAATACGCCGCACAGTGTTTGGTAGCTCGATCAAATTAGAAAATTTGGTTGCGATGAAGGTAGCTGCTTCTCCTCCTAAATAGGACCCAATCTTCGAGAGAGCAAGGAGTGCTGCCTCTGCCATCTCTGCTGAATGGGAAAAAAACATAAATTTGTTGCAGATTGCATAATAAGCTATTGTAAGTAATGGAATCAAATGAACTGGAAACGTCCATGGGATTCCTTCCAATGTAACATTGGCAATTAATGTTCCTACAGTGGGAAGGGGCAACCATTCTTAGAAACAGTAACCTTACGTAGTTTGATTTAGAGAATTCATCATAACTATCATTGTTATACATCATCTAACACAACAATATATTTCTTATGTTTTAGGACTGCCTTTAAATTACTCTTCAAGTCTAAGATGCCCATTTTGTCGATATCATCTGGTTTCAGCTGTTTCTTGTGTCCTATACCAATATCAACTGGTACAGTTGCTTCCTTCTGATTGACACTGTTAACATCAGCTGTTGTTGTGTGCTCAGAGGCACTAACAATCTTTAGTAGCTTCTTCAGCAAAGCATCTACACTTCTGTATGTTTGTGAGACAGTGAGCCAAGCATGGATTTCGAAGATATCTTTCAGTTTATCATACACACTAGTGAGCAGGGTGGTCTTTCCCATCCCACCCATACCCAACAAAGCTACCACCTTGAGAGCTGGTATATATTTCATGTTGACAGGTGCATTGGAAATCAACCATTCCTTTAATTGCTCTCTTTCTTCCTTTAACCCCACCAGGTTTTCATCCTTTACATGTTGGGGCAAACTGTATTGAGGGAATTGCTGTTCAGGACTGCTAACTTGAGTAGGAAGAAGCTCATGGACTGAGTTCAACCACAGATTCTTCAACTTCGAAACATGTTCAATATCCTTCTCTATCTGAGCTAGATCATCAGCAATTCCACTAAACACTAGACCATAGCTTAACCCATTGGCCAACTTTTTCCCTTTAGGGTCTTGCTTGAATTGAAGAGAATGATATGAAAAGTTGTCCATTATGTCCTCGACACGGTAGGCCAGTATTCTCACTTCTGTGATCCAAGCCTTGAGGAGCTCATCACTGAGATAGGATGCACCTGTCTTCCGTATAAAGATGTTCATCATCAGAAGTTCCCTACGAATACGCCGCACAGTGTTTGGTAGCTCGATCAAATTAGAAAATTTGGTTGCGATGAAGGTAGCTGCTTCTCCTCCTAAATAGGACCCAATCTTCGAGAGAGCAAGGAGTGCTGCCTCTGCCATCTCTGCTGAATGGGAAAAAAACATAAATTTGTTGCAGATTGCATAATAAGCTATTGTAAGTAATGGAATCAAATGAACTGGAAACGTCCATGGGATTCCTTCCAATGTAACATTGGCAATTAATGTTCCTACAGTGGGAAGGGGCAACCATTCTTAGAAACAGTAACCTTACGTAGTTTGATTTAGAGAATTCATCATAACTATCATTGTTATACATCATCTAACACAACAATATATTTCTTATGTTTTAGGACTGCCTTTAAATTACTCTTCAAGTCTAAGATGCCCATTTTGTCGATATCATCTGGTTTCAGCTGTTTCTTGTGTCCTATACCAATATCAACTGGTACAGTTGCTTCCTTCTGATTGACACTGTTAACGTCAGCTGTTGTTGTGTGCTCAGAGGCACTAACAATCTTTAGTAGCTTCTTCAGCAAAGCATCTACACTTCTGTATGTTTGTGAGACAGTGAGCCAAGCATGGATTTCGAAGATATCTTTCAGTTTATCATACACACTAGTGAGCAGGGTGGTCTTTCCCATCCCACCCATACCCAACAAAGCTACCACCTTGAGAGCTGGTATATATTTCATGTTGACAGGTGCATTGGAAATCAACCATTCCTTTAATTGCTCTCTTTCTTCCTTTAACCCCACCAGGTTTTCATCCTTTACAAGTTGGGGCAAACTGTATGTCACACCCAAAATTTTCTATTTTGGGTTGTGCATGAAAAACACTAAATAAAATAAATGATTTCAATATTTGAATAAATTTATTAGATAAGTTAAGTTGCTGCTAATTTAAATATAGATAATTGTGGTTTTAAATTTTTTTTATATTAATTTGATAATGTGGTGTTTGTTTGATGCTTGTATTTGGTGTTGGTGAGTGCTATTATTTTCAAAATACCATAGGACGACGTTTATTTCTCATCGGAAAACTTTTTGGTATTTTCTGGATTTAAAATTTCAATTTCCGTGACCTTAATCTTTTTCCTTGATCTTTTCATCAATCTTTTCATGAGCTCCAAATATTTTATTTGGGTTCCTCATGTTCCATAATGTCTCTGGAAAATTCCCTCGAATTTTCGGAGCTTTCGGAGTATTTTTCGTGGCTTAAATAATAATTCTGGACTTTTCTAGAATTATTTTATCCATGAAATTGATTAATTCCGAAAATAATAAATATATCATTTTCCACCAAAGCCTGTGTGCAATAATCCTAAAGGCCCATACATTTATTTACTAACGGGCTTTAATAATTAATTAGGCCTATTTGTAAAGATGGAGGGTGCAACATCAATTAGCACCATATCGCTAGTTGACATGGAGGTGGGGAGTTTTCCTCCCTATTTATATCAAGTCGCCGCTGTCTCTGGTCGTTTTCTTTACAACAAATCAAGGCATCCCATGTCCTAGCTCTCGTCAACGTGCCGCCGCAACGAAGGTGCCCAAAGCCAATGGCGATGGATTCCAGCACTCAGAGCGGTGTTGACTGTAGGACGTATGCCAAGTAGCTCTGGACATATTCCAAAACTCATTTTACTATAAAACTATTTTGTCATCCCTTGACTCATTGATTTTGACTATTTTCTCTTCCTTGTCCTGTTGTATCCTTTCCTTGATAGCTTCCTTTGAGCTATTATTTCTTACTCCCTTGGATTTTATTTTATGTTGTTTTTACTAAAAGTTTTCTGATCTTACCTGGTTCAAAAGTTCGATGGCCTTTCATCATCTCCAATGTGCCAATAGGATGACCACCATTATTGAAGAAGCACGTGTAGTACCGATGATGTGATGTGTGCTTGTTTTGCTTGATGTGTTGCTTGTGTGTTGTTCTTGTTCTCGTGTTTCAAAGGTAGGCCCAGAAGGTATAAGTCTTGAGAAGTAGCTCGATCTATGTTAAGTGGGGTAGTGACATCTTGTATCTTACTTATCTTTCAATCGATCCTAATTCTTGCCATTTTCTCTTACACCGTTCCTGTCTACCCTTGGTTGTCATGCTACCTTATTAATCTCATCTTAATGGATGATCAACACATGAAGGACTTATCATTAGCAGCAAGCTTTAGAGAAAGTGATGCCTTCAATGACATCGTCAGGTGAAACAAGATCTTTGTTAAGTGGGGTAGCATCTGCTATCAACAACAGCAAGTCCTGAATGTCTCAAGCGACGAGGCATGAGGAGGTACAAAGAACTCAAGATCAAACCTTATCTTTCTTGTCATCTTTTGGCTATCCTCGATCCATGTCTTATATCTCATCAACACAAAGCAAAGAAGCATGAAGACTTGAAGATTAGTGTTATCTATCTCTCTAGTGTCTTTGAATCTCGTTTCTACCTTATCCTGTTTTTTTTATAGCAGTCTGTCTTCCTTAGCTTATATCTCTATTTTTGGATGCCCAAAAATCATGGATAAATTCTGGACAATAGTAGACTTTAATATCTTTCTCTGACCGTAAGAACCACCCTAATATCTATTATGATTTGGGATTTATGAAAATCACAAGGCGGTGCATCTGTGCTGTCAGCAATCTGGAATAGTTTCTGTTGTGCACAGTTTTCGACTACCTTAACTGCAGAATCTGGAGAAGAATTCTATAAGGAAGTTGTAGTAAATTTGATAAGCTTTCCAACGGTATAAGCTACAATATCATTGGATTCGTAGAACTCGAGATATAACTGTATTTCTGCACTGCCATTTTTCTGCTCGCAAGGAAGTGCAGGTTACTTGATCTTGGATATGCTCATGAATTTCTTTGAGATGGTAGAAGGACATGATGGTAGTTATCACTCAGAAACAAATGCAAGCTATCCTTTGGTGTACTCTAGTTGATCTCTTCTTAAGAGGGTTTGTCGAACTAAAAGACGACACAAGATGGAGGTTTTATATGTTCTATTTCGTCACCTGGAAGCATCAGCTATCTACATGATTGCAAAGTCACTATCGAGAGCAAGTATCTTTTCTCAGGGTTGGTAACCTGTTAGAACCATCTACAAGAATCGTAAGGGTCTAAAGGATACATTTACAAAGTTGGTTTTGAGTTTGTGGCATCATCATTGGATAAGAGTTGATCAGAGAAGCGTGAAGATTTGCAAAATTAACTTTATCTTTCTTCCTAGTCTCTCTAAATCTCGGGACGAGATTCTTGTTAAGTGGGGTAGATTTGTCACACCCAAAATTTTCTATTTTGGGTTGTGCATGAAAAACACTAAATAAAATAAATGATTTCAATATTTGAATAAATTTATTAGATAAGTTAAGTTGCTACTAATTTAAATATAGATAATTGTGGTTTTAAATTTTTTTTATATTAATTTGATAATGTGGTGTTTGTTTGATGCTTGTATTTGGTGTTGGTGAGTGCTATTATTTTCAAAATACCATAGGACGACGTTTATTTCTCATCGGAAAACTTTTTGGTATTTTCTGGATTTAAAATTTCAATTTCCGTGACCTTAATCTTTTTCCTTGATCTTTTCATCAATCTTTTCATGAGCTCCAAATATTTTATTTGGGTTCCTCATGTTCCATAATGTCTCTGGAAAATTCCCTCGAATTTTCGGACCTTTCGGAGTATTTTCGTGGCTTAAATAATAATTCTGGACTTTTCTAGAATTATTTTATCCATGAAATTGATTAATTCCGAAAATAATAAATATATCATTTTCCACCAAAGCCTGTGTGCAATAATCCTAAAAGCCCATACATTTATTTACTAACGGGCTTTAATAATTAATTAGGCCTATTTGTAAAGATGGAGGGTGCAACGTCAATTAGCACCATATCGCTAATTGACATGGAGGTGGGGAGTTTTCCTCCCTATTTATATCAAGTCGCCGCTGTCTCTGGTCGTTTTCTTTACAACAAATCAAGGCATCCCATGCCCTAGCTCTCGTCAACGTGCCGCCGCAACGAAGGTGCCCAAAGCCAATGGCGATGGATTCCAGCACTCAAGCTGCTGGTGAATCCCGTCTCTCTTGTTCCTTATCTCACATGGCCACCGGTGGTGGTTGCTGCGGAGCATCGCCGCCGCTGGTGGTCGAGTCCGCTCGCAACATGTTGGACGAAAGTGTCTACGAAGGAAGCGAGGCGCCGCCGCGCGCGTCTAGGCCCTGCCCACACCACTGCCCGTGCTGGTGCTCCCCAGATTCATCAGGTTCTCTTGCTTGACCTCCGATGGGGCGCTGACTACGGCCCGGCGTGCCCTGATTGCCGTCGAGGCGGCCGGCGATGATGTCCGGATCGTGGGCTCTTGTGATGACTGGCTAATGGTGAAGGAAACCGGTGACCAGTGCTTCTTGGTGAACTCCTTCTCCAGCGAGGTGGTTCATCTTCCACGTCTGCAGCAGAGCCCTTGCCATTACGATTGGTTGGATGAATCCACAAGTGCTCGTCCCATCTCAAGATTCTTTAATGACACCAAAGAACAAGAGTCACGGCTGTGTTGTCGGATAGCTCTGACTCCATTGCGGTGACGTTTAAAGATGCAAAATAGCATGTATGGAGTTTGATGACAGCACCAATGGCCTGCGTACAAGCTCCTCCCCTGTTGTGTTGCAGCAGCCATGGTCGGCGCCTTCTCAGGCTCAGATCGCCGTGGCCGTCTCCCGGGAGTGCGCGGCTGTGAGGACCATCTGCCGAGCGCCGCACTTGAGCTCGCGAAACCTTGCATCTATGTGCCGTCGTTCAAGCCCAAGCTTGAGCTGCTTTCTGGTTGAATCGTGCCGAGGAGCCAAGCCATCCGTTGTAGCTGCCGTCTGCCTTATAAGGATGTTCCTGTGCCAAGCCGAAGTAGCCATCGGCGGTGTGTTCACATGAGCCAGGCTAGTCACCACACGACCGATCGTACCTGTCTGTTGAGCTCATCGATATTCACGTTTAGTAGATGCAAGTTGCAGACCAGCCGTCCAGTCGTCCATGCAGTTGTTCGGTTTTGCTTAGCAAGCTGGCGACCGAATTCAAGTCGGATCCGTTCATAACAGCGTGTCAAAACTTTCTGGAGGCCGTAGTTGGATTCGAATCGGATCAAGGGCTGTTTATCCGTCATCTAATCAAACAAGGACACCTGCTGTACAGTACAAACAGAGCCATGCAAAGCTAATTATTGGGAGCCAATCAGGATATCAATCAGACTTGCATATACACGTATATCCTCATAAGACATGCAAGTACGGAATTGTCTTCTCTTCCGTGCATAAGTAGACAAGGAAGCACGTGCCCCTGGTGGCGGCGGCTACGCAGGCCCGAACACAGGCGTCCTCGGTTCGAAGATGTAGCCAGAAACAAGCTGTTCGAGTACTCGTCACAAGACGTCACGATGCAAGCAAGCCGACTGATCAAGATTCTTGCGTGCCCTACATTTTGATCTACAAGCAAGTTAACAAGGACGTCATACATATACGTGGGAAGAAGACTCGTGCAGATCAACTACCGCAACGGGACACGATGAACAACTACATATACATGGGAAGAAGACTCTACAGATCAACTATCGCAACGACGCACGATGAACAACTTCATCTACTAGAACTCGACCAAGTACTCGACGGGTACTTGACAATGACTTCCGGGTACCCGACAAACTGGCCGGTGGACTGGTTTACTTCATCAACATCGGCTACTACGGCTTGCTGACTTCTCCACTTGGCGATAAATCAAGCTAAGTCACGCTTTAATTTTCAAATTTTTATACGTTCTGAATACTATTTGCGTACCTCTGAGGTCGCACTATCCCCGGCTACTCCACAGCTCCGAGCTTGTAGCCGAGATGACACCCAAACATGTGCTCTAGTCTCCTCTTAATGGTCGCTAAAGCACTCGGGTAGTGCATGCCTTAATCCGTGAAGCCTTGGCTCTTCTTTGCGTCTGTGTGATCATAAAAACGTGTAGAAGAGTTTTATAAACTTTTATTACTGTTTTGCTACTGTTGGTGTACTGTTCTAATTGTATCTCTTTGTTTGCTTCGTGTTTGTTTGATTGGATGCATGTGTGTTGTTGATTGATGATCGAGTATAGAAGGTGAGCAGTATCTGGACGATCAGGAGTATTATATTGAGCTAGACCAACAGTATCATCAGGAAAGCTTTGATCAAGGCAAGTATAACATGGGACCATCCTTGTTGTCCTATTCACTGAAATTATCATACATATGCATGTGTCTTCCTTGACAACCATAGAGATTATAACTTAGCTATTGATATCTTATTTCCTTGTCGCCTATGGGTTGTGCATTTGGGTAGCTACTGCTAGCGCTTAATTATGAACAATGATCTTGTAATTTGACTAATGGATTATGCAATCAACCAATTAAGATGATGTTATTTCTGTTGAAAGGGGGATAGAGCATGTGGGTTATTTTGATGCTCTAGTTACTCTCCGTAAGGACTTACCTGTAAGTGATAACCGGGACATACAGTACAGCTGTGAGGGCTATATGGCTCTGGCTCTAGTTGTTCAAGAGACCTTTTCTAGCTTGTTAGAGGTTACCTTAAATGGCGTAAGAATGGCTTGCCACGTTGGGTGTAGTGCGAGCCCCTGGCCTAGTGTGTATAGGCTGCGGTTGTTGTGCCACAGGGAAGGGGGGTTCTACATCTGCCTGCCGAGTGAATCTAATGGCCCTAACTTGTTAGACGAACTTTTGAATGGCTTTATATGGTCTCTGATGTTTTGGGCCTTGCAAACCCATGCATTTGGAAATCATGACTCACAGTGAAAGTGTACACCTCTGCGCAGAGTTAAAAACTGGTATACTAGCCGTGCTCACGGATACGAGCGGCCTTGGGGATTCTTACAGAATAGTTGATCACCATTGTTATATCATGCTTAATTATTGTTGATTAATATTATGCTCATGTTAATGCTATTCATTATCCTTATTACAATTGATCATTGATTCATTAATGGGATTTGGATTACCTTGATGCTACTCAATTGCTAATTATATGATGATTAAAAGCTAAACGCAGTTAAACAGTGTCTAGCCTTTTTGAGCCTCATGAACCCTGTGTTATACTTGTTGAGTTCGACATGGACTCATTCTTGCTATTTCCCCCACACTCCAGTGTGTAATAAGATGCTACTCGGAAAAAGGACAAAGGTGTAGTGGAGTTTCTAGAAGACTAGTAGAAGTGCTAGGCATATGTTACCCCCAGTCAGCCGTCCCTAAGAAGAATGGAGCCCGAAGTTTAGTCACCGTTCCGCGATACTCTGATGTAAGTGTTAATATAGCTATGTATATGTTATATAATAACATTGTTTCTGAAACTTTTTCATTCTGGCATATGTGTGGACTTCCTGGGCACACATATGATTAGCCTGGTTTTGTTCTTTAGAAAATCGGGTGTGACACTGTATTGAGGGAATTGCTGTTCAGGACTGCTAACTTGAGTAGGAAGAAGCTCATGGACTGAGTTCAACCACAGATTCTTCAACTTCGAAACATGTTCAATATCCTTCTCTATCTGAGCTAGATCATCAGCAATTCCACTAAACACTAGACCATAGCTTAACCCATTGGCCAACTTTTTCCCTTTAGGGTCTTGCTTGAATTGAAGAGAATGATATGAAAAGTTGTCCATTATGTCCTCGACACGGTAGGCCAGTATTCTCACTGCTGTGATCCAAGCCTTGAGGAGCTCATCACTGAGATAGGATGCACCTGTCTTCCGTATAAAGATGTTCATCATCAGAAGTTCCCTACGAATACGCCGCACAGTGTTTGGTAGCTCGATCAAATTAGAAAATTTGGTTGCGATGAAGGTAGCTGCTTCTCCTCCTAAATAGGACCCAATCTTCGAGAGAGCAAGGAGTGCTGCCTCTGCCATCTCCGTTGAATGGGAAAAAAACATAAATTTGTTGCAGATTGCATAATAAGCTATTGTAAGTAATGGAATCAAATGAACTGGAAACGTCCATGGGATTCCTTCCAATGTAACATTGGCAATTAATGTTCCTACAGTGGGAAGGGGCAACCATTCTTAGAAACAGTAACCTTACGTAGTTTGATTTAGAGAATTCATCATAACTATCATTGTTATACATCATCTAACACAACAATATATTTCTTATGTTTTAGGACTGCCTTTAAATTACTCTTCAAGTCTAAGATGCCCATTTTGTCGATATCATCTGGTTTCAGCTGTTTCTTGTGTCCTATACCAATATCAACTGGTACAGTTGCTTCCTTCTGATTGACACTGTTAACATCAGCTGTTGTTGTGTGCTCAGAGGCACTAACAATCTTTAGTAGCTTCTTCAGCAAAGCATCTACACTTCTGTATGTTTGTGAGACAGTGAGCCAAGCATGGATTTCGAAGATATCTTTCAGTTTATCATACACACTAGTGAGCAGGGTGGTCTTTCCCATCCCACCCATACCCAACAAAGCTACCACCTTGAGAGCTGGTATATATTTCATGTTGACAGGTGCATTGGAAATCAACCATTCCTTTAATTGCTCTCTTTCTTCCTTTAACCCCACCAGATTTTCATCCTTTACATGTTGGGGCAAACTGTATTGAGGGAATTGCTGTTCAGGACTGCTAACTTGAGTAGGAAGAAGCTCATGGACTGAGTTCAACCACAGATTCTTCAACTTCGAAACATGTTCAATATCCTTCTCTATCTGAGCTAGATCATCAGCAATTCCACTAAACACTAGACCATAGCTTAACCCATTGGCCAACTTTTTCCCTTTAGGGTCTTGCTTGAATTGAAGAGAATGATATGAAAAGTTGTCAATTATGTCCTCGACACGGTAGGCCAGTATTCTCACTTCTGTGATCCAAGCCTTGAGGAGCTCATCACTGAGATAGGATGCACCTGTCTTCCGTATAAAGATGTTCATCATCAGAAGTTCCCTGCGAATACGCCGCACAGTGTTTGGTAGCTCGATCAAATTAGAAAATTTGGTTGCGATGAAGGTAGCTGCTTCTCCTCCTAAATAGGACCCAATGTTCGAGAGAGCAAGGAGTGTTGCCTCTGCCATCTCTGCTGAATGGGAAAAAAACATAAATTTGTTGCAGATTGCATAATAAGCTATTGTAAGTAATGGAATCAAATGAACTGGAAACGTCCATGGGATTCCTTCCAATGTAACATTGGCAATTAATGTTCCTACAGTGGGAAGGGGCAACCATTCTTAGAAACAGTAACCTTACGTAGTTTGATTTAGAGAATTCATCATAACTATCATTGTTATACATCATCTAACACAACAATATATTTCTTATGTTTTAGGACTGCCTTTAAATTACTCTTCAAGTCTAAGATGCCCATTTTGTCGATATCATCTGGTTTCAGCTGTTTCTTGTGTCCTATACCAATATCAACTGGTACAGTTGCTTCCTTCTGATTGACACTGTTAACATCAGCTGTTGTTGTGTGCTCAGAGGCACTAACAATCTTTAGTAGCTTCTTCAGCAAAGCATCTACACTTCTGTATGTTTGTGAGACAGTGAGCCAAGCATGGATTTCGAAGATATCTTTCAGTTTATCATACACACTAGTGAGCAGGGTGGTCTTTCCCATCCCACCCATACCCAACAAAGCTACCACCTTGAGAGCTGGTATATATTTCATGTTGACAGGTGCATTGGAAATCAACCATTCCTTTAATTGCTCTCTTTCTTCCTTTAACCCCACCAGGTTTTCATCCTTTACAAGTTGGGGCAAACTGTATTGAGGGAATTGCTGTTCAGGACTGCTAATTTGAGTAGGAAGAAGCTCATGGACTGAGTTCAACCACAGATTCTTCAACTTCGAAACATGTTCAATATCCTTCTCTATCTGAGCTAGATCATCAGCAATTCCACTAAACACTAGACCATAGCTTAACCCATTGGCCAACTTTTTCCCTTTAGGGTCTTGCTTGAATTGAAGAGAATGATATGAAAAGTTGTCCATTATGTCCTCGACACGGTAGGCCAGTATTCTCACTTCTGTGATCCAAGCCTTGAGGAGCTCATCACTGAGATAGGATGCACCTGTCTTCCGTATAAAGATGTTCATCATCAGAAGTTCCCTGCGAATACGCCGCACAGTGTTTGGTAGCTCGATCAAATTAGAAAATTTGGTTGCGATGAAGGTAGCTGCTTCTCCTCCTAAATAGGACCCAATGTTCGAGAGAGCAAGGAGTGCTGCCTCTGCCATCTCTGCTGAATGGGAAAAAAACATAAATTTGTTACAGATTGCATAATAAGCTATTGTAAGTAATGGAATCAAATGAACTGGAAACGTCCATGGGATTCCTTCCAATGTAACGTTGGCAATTAATGTTCCTACAGTGGGAAGGGGCAACCATTCTTAGAAACAGTAACCTTACGTAGTTTGATTTAGAGAATTCATCATAACTATCATTGTTATACATCATCTAACACAACAATATATTTCTTATGTTTTAGGACTGCCTTTAAATTACTCTTCAAGTCTAAGATGCCCATTTTGTCGATATCATCTGGTTTCAGCTGTTTCTTGTGTCCTATACCAATATCAACTGGTACAGTTGCTTCCTTCTGATTGACACTGTTAACATCAGCTGTTGTTGTGTGCTCAGAGGCACTAACAATCTTTAGTAGCTTCTTCAGCAAAGCATCTACACTTCTGTATGTTTGTGAGATAGTGAGCCAAGCATGGATTTCGAAGATATCTTTCAGTTTATCATACACACTAGTGAGCAGGGTGGTCTTTCCCATCCCACCCATACCCAACAAAGCTACCACCTTGAGAGCTGGTATATATTTCATGTTGACAGGTGCATTGGAAATCAACCATTCCTTTAATTGCTCTCTTTCTTCCTTTAACCCCACCAGGTTTTCATCCTTTACAAGTTGGGGCAAACTGTATTGAGGGAATTGCTGTTCAGGACTGCTAACTTGAGTAGGAAGAAGCTCATGGACTGAGTTCAACCACAGATTCTTCAACTTCGAAACATGTTCAATATCCTTCTCTATCTGAGCTAGATCATCAGCAATTCCACTAAACACTAGACCATAGCTTAACCCATTGGCCAACTTTTTCCCTTTAGGGTCTTGCTTGAATTGAAGAGAATGATATGAAAAGTTGTCCATTATGTCCTCGACACGGTAGGCCAGTATTCTCACTTCTGTGATCCAAGCCTTGAGGAGCTCATCACTGAGATAGGATGCACCTGTCTTCCGTATAAAGATGTTCATCATCAGAAGTTCCCTACGAATACGCCGCTAAGTGTTTGGTAGCTCGATCAAATTAGAAAATTTGGTTGCGATGAAGGTAGCTGCTTCTCCTCCTAAATAGGACCCAATCTTCGAGAGAGCAAGGAGTGCTGCCTCTGCCATCTCTGCTGAATGGGAAAAAAACATAAATTTGTTGCAGATTGCATAATAAGCTATTGTAAGTAATGGAATCAAATGAACTGGAAACGTCCATGGGATTCCTTCCAATGTAACATTGGCAATTAATGTTCCTACAGTGGGAAGGGGCAACCATTCTTAGAAACAGTAACCTTACGTAGTTTGATTTAGAGAATTCATCATAACTATCATTGTTATACATCATCTAACACAACAATATATTTCTTATGTTTTAGGACTGCCTTTAAATTACTCTTCAAGTCTAAGATGCCCATTTTGTCGATATCATCTGGTTTCAGCTGTTTCTTGTGTCCTATACCAATATCAACTGGTACAGTTGCTTCCTTCTGATTGACACTGTTAACATCAGCTGTTGTTGTGTGCTCAGAGGCACTAACAATCTTTAGTAGCTTCTTCAGCAAAGCATCTACACTTCTGTATGTTTGTGAGACAGTGAGCCAAGCATGGATTTCGAAGATATCTTTCAGTTTATCATACACACTAGTGAGCAGGGTGGTCTTTCCCATCCCACCCATACCCAACAAAGCTACCACCTTGAGAGCTGGTATATATTTCATGTTGACAGGTGCATTGGAAATCAACCATTCCTTTAATTGCTCTCTTTCTTCCTTTAACCCCACCAGGTTTTCATCCTTTACAAGTTGGGGCAAACTGTATTGAGGGAATTGCTGTTCAGGACTGCTAATTTGAGTAGGAAGAAGCTCATGGACTGAGTTCAACCACAGATTCTTCAACTTTGAAACATGTTCAATATCCTTCTCTATCTGAGCTAGATCATCAGCAATTCCACTAAACACTAGACCATAGCTTAACCCATTGGCCAACTTTTTCCCTTTAGGGTCTTGCTTGAATTGAAGAGAATGATATGAAAAGTTGTCCATTATGTCCTCGACACGGTAGGCCAGTATTCTCACTTCTGTGATCCAAGCCTTGAGGAGCTCATCACTGAGATAGGATGCACCTGTCTTCCGTATAAAGATGTTCATCATCAGAAGTTCCCTGCGAATACGCCGCACAGTGTTTGGTAGCTCGATCAAATTAGAAAATTTGGTTGCGATGAAGGTAGCTGCTTCTCCTCCTAAATAGGACCCAATGTTCGAGAGAGCAAGGAGTGCTGCCTCTGCCATCTCTGCTGAATGGGAAAAAAACATAAATTTGTTACAGATTGCATAATAAGCTATTGTAAGTAATGGAATCAAATGAACTGGAAACGTCCATGGGATTCCTTCCAATGTAACGTTGGCAATTAATGTTCCTACAGTGGGAAGGGGCAACCATTCTTAGAAACAGTAACCTTACGTAGTTTGATTTAGAGAATTCATCATAACTATCATTGTTATACATCATCTAACACAACAATATATTTCTTATGTTTTAGGACTGCCTTTAAATTACTCTTCAAGTCTAAGATGCCCATTTTGTCGATATCATCTGGTTTCAGCTGTTTCTTGTGTCCTATACCAATATCAACTGGTACAGTTGCTTCCTTCTGATTGACACTGTTAACATCAGCTGTTGTTGTGTGCTCAGAGGCACTAACAATCTTTAGTAGCTTCTTCAGCAAAGCATCTACACTTCTGTATGTTTGTGAGATAGTGAGCCAAGCATGGATTTCGAAGATATCTTTCAGTTTATCATACACACTAGTGAGCAGGGTGGTCTTTCCCATCCCACCCATACCCAACAAAGCTACCACCTTGAGAGCTGGTATATATTTCATGTTGACAGGTGCATTGGAAATCAACCATTCCTTTAATTGCTCTCTTTCTTCCTTTAACCCCACCAGGTTTTCATCCTTTACAAGTTGGGGCAAACTGTATTGAGGGAATTGCTGTTCAGGACTGCTAACTTGAGTAGGAAGAAGCTCATGGACTGAGTTCAACCACAGATTCTTCAACTTCGAAACATGTTCAATATCCTTCTCTATCTGAGCTAGATCATCAGCAATTCCACTAAACACTAGACCATAGCTTAACCCATTGGCCAACTTTTTCCCTTTAGGGTCTTGCTTGAATTGAAGAGAATGATATGAAAAGTTGTCCATTATGTCCTCGACACGGTAGGCCAGTATTCTCACTTCTGTGATCCAAGCCTTGAGGAGCTCATCACTGAGATAGGATGCACCTGTCTTCCGTATAAAGATGTTCATCATCAGAAGTTCCCTACGAATACGCCGCTAAGTGTTTGGTAGCTCGATCAAATTAGAAAATTTGGTTGCGATGAAGGTAGCTGCTTCTCCTCCTAAATAGGACCCAATCTTCGAGAGAGCAAGGAGTGCTGCCTCTGCCATCTCTGCTGAATGGGAAAAAAACATAAATTTGTTGCAGATTGCATAATAAGCTATTGTAAGTAATGGAATCAAATGAACTGGAAACGTCCATGGGATTCCTTCCAATGTAACATTGGCAATTAATGTTCCTACAGTGGGAAGGGGCAACCATTCTTAGAAACAGTAACCTTACGTAGTTTGATTTAGAGAATTCATCATAACTATCATTGTTATACATCATCTAACACAACAATATATTTCTTATGTTTTAGGACTGCCTTTAAATTACTCTTCAAGTCTAAGATGCCCATTTTGTCGATATCATCTGGTTTCAGCTGTTTCTTGTGTCCTATACCAATATCAACTGGTACAGTTGCTTCCTTCTGATTGACACTGTTAACATCAGCTGTTGTTGTGTGCTCAGAGGCACTAACAATCTTTAGTAGCTTCTTCAGCAAAGCATCTACACTTCTGTATGTTTGTGAGACAGTGAGCCAAGCATGGATTTCGAAGATATCTTTCAGTTTATCATACACACTAGTGAGCAGGGTGGTCTTTCCCATCCCACCCATACCCAACAAAGCTACCACCTTGAGAGCTGGTATATATTTCATGTTGACAGGTGCATTGGAAATCAACCATTCCTTTAATTGCTCTCTTTCTTCCTTTAACCCCACCAGGTTTTCATCCTTTACAAGTTGGGGCAAACTGTATTGAGGGAATTGCTGTTCAGGACTGCTAATTTGAGTAGGAAGAAGCTCATGGACTGAGTTCAACCACAGATTCTTCAACTTTGAAACATGTTCAATATCCTTCTCTATCTGAGCTAGATCATCAGCAATTCCACTAAACACTAGACCATAGCTTAACCCATTGGCCAACTTTTTCCCTTTAGGGTCTTGCTTGAATTGAAGAGAATGATATGAAAAGTTGTCCATTATGTCCTCGACACGGTAGGCCAGTATTCTCACTTCTGTGATCCAAGCCTTGAGGAGCTCATCACTGAGATAGGATGCACCTGTCTTCCGTATAAAGATGTTCATCATCAGAAGTTCCCTGCGAATACGCCGCACAGTGTTTGGTAGCTCGATCAAATTAGAAAATTTGGTTGCGATGAAGGTAGCTGCTTCTCCTCCTAAATAGGACCCAATGTTCGAGAGAGCAAGGAGTGCTGCCTCTGCCATCTCTGCTGAATGGGAAAAAAACATAAATTTGTTACAGATTGCATAATAAGCTATTGTAAGTAATGGAATCAAATGAACTGGAAACGTCCATGGGATTCCTTCCAATGTAACGTTGGCAATTAATGTTCCTACAGTGGGAAGGGGCAACCATTCTTAGAAACAGTAACCTTACGTAGTTTGATTTAGAGAATTCATCATAACTATCATTGTTATACATCATCTAACACAACAATATATTTCTTATGTTTTAGGACTGCCTTTAAATTACTCTTCAAGTCTAAGATGCCCATTTTGTCGATATCATCTGGTTTCAGCTGTTTCTTGTGTCCTATACCAATATCAACTGGTACAGTTGCTTCCTTCTGATTGACACTGTTAACATCAGCTGTTGTTGTGTGCTCAGAGGCACTAACAATCTTTAGTAGCTTCTTCAGCAAAGCATCTACACTTCTGTATGTTTGTGAGACAGTGAGCCAAGCATGGATTTCGAAGATATCTTTCAGTTTATCATACACACTAGTGAGCAGGGTGGTCTTTCCCATCCCACCCATACCCAACAAAGCTACCACCTTGAGAGCTGGTATATATTTCATGTTGACAGGTGCATTGGAAATCAACCATTCCTTTAATTGCTCTCTTTCTTCCTTTAACCCCACCAGGTTTTCATCCTTTACAAGTTGGGGCAAACTGTATTGAGGGAATTGCTGTTCAGGACTGCTAACTTGAGTAGGAAGAAGCTCATGGACTGAGTTCAACCACAGATTCTTCAACTTCGAAACATGTTCAATATCCTTCTCTATCTGAGCTAGATCATCAGCAATTCCACTAAACACTAGACCATAGCTTAACCCATTGGCCAACTTTTTCCCTTTAGGGTCTTGCTTGAATTGAAGAGAATGATATGAAAAGTTGTCCATTATGTCCTCGACACGGTAGGCCAGTATTCTCACTTCTGTGATCCAAGCCTTGAGGAGCTCATCACTGAGATAGGATGCACCTGTCTTCCGTATAAAGATGTTCATCATCAGAAGTTCCCTACGAATACGCCGCTAAGTGTTTGGTAGCTCGATCAAATTAGAAAATTTGGTTGCGATGAAGGTAGCTGCTTCTCCTCCTAAATAGGACCCAATCTTCGAGAGAGCAAGGAGTGCTGCCTCTGCCATCTCTGCTGAATGGGAAAAAAAACATAAATTTGTTGCAGATTGCATAATAAGCTATTGTAAGTAATGGAATCAAATGAACTGGAAACGTCCATGGGATTCCTTCCAATGTAACATTGGCAATTAATGTTCCTACAGTGGGAAGGGGCAACCATTCTTAGAAACAGTAACCTTACGTAGTTTGATTTAGAGAATTCATCATAACTATCATTGTTATACATCATCTAACACAACAATATATTTCTTATGTTTTAGGACTGCCTTTAAATTACTCTTCAAGTCTAAGATGCACATTTTGTCGATATCATCTGGTTTCAGCTGTTTCTTGTGTCCTATACCAATATCAACTGGTACAGTTGCTTCCTTCTGATTGACACTGTTAACATCAGCTGTTGTTGTGTGCTCAGAGGCACTAACAATCTTTAGTAGCTTCTTCAGCAAAGCATCTACACTTCTGTATGTTTGTGAGACAGTGAGCCAAGCATGGATTTCGAAGATATCTTTCAGTTTATCATACACACTAGTGAGCAGGGTGGTCTTTCCCATCCCACCCATACCCAACAAAGCTACCACCTTGAGAGCTGGTATATATTTCATGTTGACAGGTGCATTGGAAATCAACCATTCCTTTAATTGCTCTCTTTCTTCCTTTAACCCCACCAGGTTTTCATCCTTTACAAGTTGGGGCAAACTGTATTGAGGGAATTGTTGTTCAGGACTGCTAACTTGAGTAGGAAGAAGCTCATGAACTGAGTTCAACCACAGATTCTTCAACTTCGAAACATGTTCAATATCCTTCTCTATCTGAGCTAGATCATCAGCAATTCCACTAAACACTAGACCATAGCTTAACCCATTGGCCAACTTTTTCCCTTTAGGGTCTTGCTTGAATTGAAGAGAATGATATGAAAAGTTGTCCATTATGTCCTCGACATGGTAGGCCAGTATTCTCACTTCTGTGATCCAAGCCTTGAGGAGCTCATCACTGAGATAGGATGCACCTGTCTTCCGTATAAAGATGTTCATCATCAGAAGTTCCCTACGAATACGCCGCACAGTGTTTGGTAGCTCGATCAAATTAGAAAATTTGGTTGCGATGAAGGTAGCTGCTTCTCCTCCTAAATAGGACCCAATCTTCGAGAGAGCAAGGAGTGCTGCCTCTGCCATCTCTGCTGAATGGGAAAAAAACATAAATTTGTTGCAGATTGCATAATAAGCTATTGTAAGTAATGGAATCAAATGAACTGGAAACGTCCATGGGATTCCTTCCAATGTAACATTGGCAATTAATGTTCCTACAGTGGGAAGGGGCAACCATTCTTAGAAACAGTAACCTTACGTAGTTTGATTTAGAGAATTCATCATAACTATCATTGTTATACATCATCTAACACAACAATATATTTCTTATGTTTTAGGACTGCCTTTAAATTACTCTTCAAGTCTAAGATGCCCATTTTGTCGATATCATCTGGTTTCAGCTGTTTCTTGTGTCCTATACCAATATCAACTGGTACAGTTGCTTCCTTCTGATTGACACTGTTAACATCAGCTGTTGTTGTGTGCTCAGAGGCACTAACAATCTTTAGTAGCTTCTTCAGCAAAGCATCTACACTTCTGTATGTTTGTGAGACAGTGAGCCAAGCATGGATTTCGAAGATATCTTTCAGTTTATCATACACACTAGTGAGTAGGGTGGTCTTTCCCATCCCACCCATACCCAACAAAGCTACCACCTTGAGAGCTGGTATATATTTCATGTTGACAGGTGCATTGGAAATCAACCATTCCTTTAATTGCTCTCTTTCTTCCTTTAACCCCACCAGGTTTTCATCCTTTACATGTTGGGGCAAACTGTATTGAGGGAATTGCTGTTCAGGACTGCTAACTTGAGTAGGAAGAAGCTCATGGACTGAGTTCAACCACAGATTCTTCAACTTCGAAACATGTTCAATATCCTTCTCTATCTGAGCTAGATCATCAGCAATTCCACTAAACACTAGACCATAGCTTAACCCATTGGCCAACTTTTTCCCTTTAGGGTCTTGCTTGAATTGAAGAGAATGATATGAAAAGTTGTCCATTATGTCCTCGACACGGTAGGCCAGTATTCTCACTGCTGTGATCCAAGCCTTGAGGAGCTCATCACTGAGATAGGATGCACCTGTCTTCCGTATAAAGATGTTCATCATCAGAAGTTCCCTACGAATACGCCGCACAGTGTTTGGTAGCTCGATCAAATTAGAAAATTTGGTTGCGATGAAGGTAGCTGCTTCTCCTCCTAAATAGGACCCAATCTTCGAGAGAGCAAGGAGTGCTGCCTCTGCCATCTCCGTTGAATGGGAAAAAAACATAAATTTGTTGCAGATTGCATAATAAGCTATTGTAAGTAATGGAATCAAATGAACTGGAAACGTCCATGGGATTCCTTCCAATGTAACATTGGCAATTAATGTTCCTACAGTGGGAAGGGGCAACCATTCTTAGAAACAGTAACCTTACGTAGTTTGATTTAGAGAATTCATCATAACTATCATTGTTATACATCATCTAACACAACAATATATTTCTTATGTTTTAGGACTGCCTTTAAATTACTCTTCAAGTCTAAGATGCCCATTTTGTCGATATCATCTGGTTTCAGCTGTTTCTTGTGTCCTATACCAATATCAACTGGTACAGTTGCTTCCTTCTGATTGACACTGTTAACATCAGCTGTTGTTGTGTGCTCAGAGGCACTAACAATCTTTAGTAGCTTCTTCAGCAAAGCATCTACACTTCTGTATGTTTGTGAGACAGTGAGCCAAGCATGGATTTCGAAGATATCTTTCAGTTTATCATACACACTAGTGAGCAGGGTGGTCTTTCCCATCCCACCCATACCCAACAAAGCTACCACCTTGAGAGCTGGTATATATTTCATGTTGACAGGTGCATTGGAAATCAACCATTCCTTTAATTGCTCTCTTTCTTCCTTTAACCCCACCAGGTTTTCATCCTTTACAAGTTGGGGCAAACTGTATTGAGGGAATTGCTGTTCAGTACTGCTAACTTGAGTAGGAAGAAGCTCATGGACTGAGTTCAACCACAGATTCTTCAACTTCGAAACATGTTCAATATCCTTCTCTATCTGAGCTAGATCATCAGCAATTCCACTAAACACTAGACCATAGCTTAACCCATTGGCCAACTTTTTCCCTTTAGGGTCTTGCTTGAATTGAAGAGAATGATATGAAAAGTTGTCCATTATGTCCTCGACACGGTAGGCCAGTATTCTCACTTCTGTGATCCAAGCCTTGAGGAGCTCATCACTGAGATAGGATGCACCTGTCTTCCGTATAAAGATGTTCATCATCAGAAGTTCCCTACGAATACGCCGCACAGTGTTTGGTAGCTCGATCAAATTAGAAAATTTGGTTGCGATGAAGGTAGCTGCTTCTCCTCCTAAATAGGACCCAATCTTCGAGAGAGCAAGGAGTGCTGCCTCTGCCATCTCTGCTGAATGGGAAAAAACATAAATTTGTTGCAGATTGCATAATAAGCTATTGTAAGTAATGGAATCAAATGAACTGGAAACGTCCATGGGATTCCTTCCAATGTAACATTGGCAATTAATGTTCCTACAGTGGGAAGGTGCAACCATTCTTAGAAACAGTAACCTTACGTAGTTTGATTTAGAGAATTCATCATAACTATCATTGTTATACATCATCTAACACAACAATATATTTCTTATGTTTTAGGACTGCCTTTAAATTACTCTTCAAGTCTAAGATGCCCATTTTGTCGATATCATCTGGTTTCAGCTGTTTCTTGTGTCCTATACCAATATCAACTGGTACAGTTGCTTCCTTCTGATTGACACTGTTAACATCAGCTGTTGTTGTGTGCTCAGAGGCACTAACAATCTTTAGTAGCTTCTTCAGCAAAGCATCTACACTTCTGTATGTTTGTGAGACAGTGAGCCAAGCATGGATTTCGAAGATATCTTTCAGTTTATCATACACACTAGTGAGCAGGGTGGTCTTTCCCATCCCACCCATACCCAACAAAGCTACCACCTTGAGAGCTGGTATATATTTCATGTTGACAGGTGCATTGGAAATCAACCATTCCTTTAATTGCTCTCTTTCTTCCTTTAACCCCACCAGGTTTTCATCCTTTACATGTTGGGGCAAACTGTATTGAGGGAATTGCTGTTCAGGACTGCTAACTTGAGTAGGAAGAAGCTCATGGACTGAGTTCAACCATAGATCCCGAGGAAGTGATGAAGATCCCCGAGATCTGTCATAGCGAACTCGGAGTGAAGAAGCTCGGTGATGCGACGAAGAAGCGGGGTCGACGAGGCTGTTAGAATAATGTCGTCGACGTAGAGCAGCAAGTAGGCGATGTCGGCCCCTGCTTTGTAAACAAAGAGGGACGTATCGGAGGTCGAAGCAGTGAAGCCGGACCGCTGAATGAAGCCGGAGAACCGCTGGTGCCACGCCCGGGGCGCCTGCTTGAGTCCGTACAAGGACTTTAGCAGGAGACAGACGTGGTCGGGAGCCGCCGGGTCGACGAAGCCGGGCGGCTGCTGGCAGTAGACGGTCTCGTTCAGATGGCCGTGAAGAAAGGCATTCTTCACGTCCAGCTGATGTATCGGCCAGGAGCGAGAGGCGGCGATGCTGAGGACGACCCGGATGGTAGCCGGTTTGACAACCGGGCTGAACGTCTCGTCGTAGTCGATGCCGTACCGTTGCGAGAAGCCACGGACAACCCATCTGGCTTTATGACGAGCCAGAGAACCATCTGCATTATACTTGTGCTTGAAAACCCATTTACCGGTGATGACGTTGGCGCGAGGCGGACGAGGAACAAGACGCCAGGTGCCATTGTCCACAAGCGCCTTGTATTCTTCGGTCATCGCCGCACGCCAATGAGCATCGGCGAGCGCGGCATGAACGGTTCCTGGCAGCGGAGAGGCCAGGTCGGAGGTTGAGCGGCAAAGCCATACCGCTGCATGGGCAGCGGCAGTGAACCCGTCCGGGAACGAGTCTCCCGCACAGGAGGCTCTGGAGCCTGGAGCGCCGCTGCCTGCGGTACCGGAGGCAGCTGCTGCTGGGCCGGCGGTGCCTCCAACTGCGGCTGGACCGGCGGCGCCTCCGGCTGCGGCTGAGGAGCCGGTGGCGGACGAGGACGGCGAGTGTAGTGGATGCCGAACCGCTGCCGATCAGCTGCAACGACGGGAGCACCGGCCGGCGTAGGAGAAGCCGAGGAGGTAGACGTGGCCGACCGGGGCGGCAGGGGCAGCCTGTAGGCAGCACCGTGCCACAAGATGGCAGGGTCCAGCCCGACGGGGTCGCCGGCATCGTCTGTCGCAGACGAGGCAGGCGCAACCGAGGCCCGCGATTGCCGAACGTCTGAGGTAGACGGGGCGGGCGCGGGAAGTATATCCTGTATCAAAAAATCAAGAGATTCCGGTCGTGGCTTGGAAGCCGCAAACGGAAAGTGAGTCTCATCAAAAACAACGTGGCGAGAGATGATGATCTTTCGAGTAGAAAGATCAAGACAACGGTAGCCCTTCTGAGAAGGAGGGTAACCGAGGAAGACACACGCTGCAGAGCGAGGAGACAATTTATGGAGAGTCGTGGCACTAAGGTTCGGATAGCACAGGCAACCGAAAACTCGAAGAATGGAGTAGTCTGGCATTTTGCGATGGAGGAGATGATAGGGAATACCATTATGTATGGATGATGACGGCCGCCGGTTGACCAAGAACACAGCAGTGGACAGGGCTTCGACCCAATAGGATGGAGGCATGGCGGCATGAAACAGAAGCGTGCGAACAGTGTTGTTCAGTGTGCGAAGCATCCGCTCAGCTTTGCCGTTCTGGGCAGAGGTGTAGGGGCACGAGGTGCGAAGCAGGATGTCGCGGCTAGCTAGGAAGATAGCGGTGGCATTGTTGATGAACTCGGTGCCATTATCGGCCTGAAAACAGCGCACAGGAGAACTGAACTGTGTGTGAGCGTAAGCAACAAACTGGACAATATGTTCATGAACTTCAGATTTATGGTGAAGAGGAAACATCCAACAATAATGTGTATAATCATCAACTAGGACAAGATAAAATTTATAGCCAGAAATACTCAAAACTGGAGAGGTCCAGACATCACAGTGAACAAGTTCAAAGGGAGCAGATGTACTAGAAACCGAACTAGTAAATGGCAGCCTAGCGTGCTTGCCAAGCTGGCAGGCATGGCAAATGTGGTGAGCTGCTTTATTACACTGGATAGCTGATAGCTTATTTAGAGTGTTGACGATGGCGTGTGCGGGATGACCAAGGCGGGAGTGCCATAACTCTGGGGAGACGACGGCGACATGGCAGCGAGGTGGCATGCGATGTGGAATGGTGTAGAGATCCCCATTGCTATTGCACCGAACGAGGATCGTCTTGGTCTGCAGGTCCTTAACAGAAAAACCAGAGGCGTCAAACTCAATGGAACAGTTATTGTTGCGAGTAAGCTGTCGAACAGATAACAGATTACGAGTGAGTTGAGGAGCGACAAGAACATTATCAAGATGAAAAGGACGATCAGCTAGTTGAATAACAGAAGTGCCACGACTATGAATAGGAATTGATTGACCGTTGCCGACCATAATGGAGGACGGAGGCGACGGGAGATGGGAAAGTAAAATACCGTCATTGGAGGACATGTGAGATGTCGCTCCGCTGTCCATGACCCAGGGTGCAGACCCTCCCTGGATCGCCATCTGGTTAAGGGCGGCAATCAGGCCTGCCGAGTCCCAACCGCCCAGAGGCCCATAAGCCGGGGAACCACCGGCAGTGCTGAACTGCGGAGGCGTGAAGGCGGTGTGTGCCTGTGGAGGTGCAGGTGGCGCACCCCACTGCAGCTGCTGCTGGGGAGGCCACGGAGCAGCCCAAGGGTTATAGCAAACCCAGGGCCCGGTCGGCTGACGCCCGCCAAAACTGCCGCCTTGCTGGTTGCGGCCACCGCCGCTATTGCCACCACCTTGCTGCTGTTGGCGCCCGCCGCCGTTGCCACCACGGCCGCCCTTGCCCTTGCCACCCTTGCCCTTGCCACCGCCCCCACGGTTGGGGGACGCAGAAGGGGTGGACTGGCAGGACGGCGATGTGCAGGAAGAGGTGGAGGAGGCGGCCAAAGCAGAAGCCGAGGCCGCCTTGCCCTCGGTGCCAAGACGGAGCTCCTTGACGCGGAGCATGTTGGTGGCTGACTTGAAGTCCGGGAGCGGCGACGTGTTGGAGATGATGTCGGCGGTGTTGGCGAAGCGGGGGTTAAGACCACGCAGAAGATTGAGCACGAGCTGTGCAGGGGAGATGGTGTGACCGACCTCCCGGAGAGCATTAGCGGTGCGCTTCATCTGCTGGGCGTAGACGTCGACGGAGAGGTCGCCCTGGAACAGGTTGTGGAACTCCTGCTCGAGGACGACGGCGCGGGACTCCTTGTTCGCCTGGAACAAGGCCTCGATGGAGACCCACAGAGCGCGGGCATCCTGTGCAGGCTCCATGGCGAGGTCGAGGACGGCGTCGTCGACGGAGCCGTACATCCAGCCGCGGATGCAGGCGTCAGGCTGAGACCAGAGGGGGTCAGTCGGGCGCGCAGCCGTTGTGCCATCGATGTGGCCAAGCAGCCCGTACTTGCCGCAGAGGGCGGTGAAAAACGCCGTCCACTTGGAGTAGTTCGGGCGCTCGAGGCTGAGCGCGATGGGGACATGCTGCTTCACGTTGACGGCGGCGTAGGCGGCGAAGAGAGGAGCAGCAACGGAGTCACCCATGGCGCCAGATGACTGGTGGGTGAGGGCACCAGTGGTGAAGGAGGAACTCGACGACGACGTCATGGAGTCCGATCCTGGATAGGCGCGGCCTGGAAGGCGGCGGCGCGAGGTGAAGCCTGGCTGGCGGCGGATGTGCGCGGCCTAGGGTAGGCGGCGGCTGTGCGCGGCCTGGCTGGCGGCGGCTGTGCGCGGCCTAGGGTAGGCGGCGGCTGGGCGCGGCCTAGGGTAGGCGGCTGGCGGCGGCTGTGCGCGGCCTAGGGTAGGCGGCGGCTGGGCGCGGCCTAGGGTAGGCGGCGGCGCCTGGCTGGTGACGGCGTGGCGCACGTTCTCAGGGAGAACGCACGGGCAGAGGGGAAACGAAGCGGAAGATTAGGATCGAAATTAGGGATGATACCATGTAGAGAAACACCGCACACCCTAATCAGGGGGGGTGACCTTCATTATATAGCCTGAAAGGCTAGGGTTACAATATACAAGGCCCATGGGCCGTACGTCCAATATGGACTGTTACAATACATTCTAACAATTTGGAACAGTCTACCAGGTATGATCATATATACGCCTTAAATTTGTTCGTGCCTTCTGAAGTTGACTGAACACATGTCAGCATGCCAATATACATAATACATGATATGATACTTGACATAGGGAATTGCGGAGAATGGGGAAATGATTGCTGTGAAGAAACTTGGGGAAAATTGTTCTGTGGCGGACAAAACATTCAGTAATGAGGTCTGTAATCTTATGGCAGCCCAACATGAAAATATTGTGAAGTTGGTGGGCTACTGTCATGAATCACAGAAGAAGGTGGTGCAGCACAATGGAAGATATATCATTGTAGATATAGCTGAAATTTTTCTCTGCTATGAATATCTACCTAAGGGAAGCCTTGACAATTATCTATTTGGTATGTATATGTACTACAATATTCGACAACATTCGCCACTATTTAATTCCTTTAATGTTTGCATCCAAATGAGTTTTCAGTTGCTACTTGAAGATAAATGAGTTATTAAAATTCATATTATAAACCAAAAAAATTCAAAATGTGTTATTAGTACAATAAGATTTTTGTTTCTGGTAAAGATTTAGATGAATCTAATAGAATCGACTGGGACACACGGTTTAGAATAGTTCAGGGAATCTGCAATGGTTTACATTTCCTACGTAAGGAAATGGATCAGCCTGTCGTTCACATGGATCTTAAGCCTGAAAATATTTTGTTGGGTGATAATATGGTCCCCAAAATTGCTGATTTTGGACTTTCAAGACTCTTTGGTCAAGAGCAAAACCCGAATGAACACTCAAAATGTTGTGGGATCATTGTAAGTAAAAAAATGTGAAATGACTATTTTCCTTTATTACTAGATTCAGTTTTTAAAAAAAATTCGCACTGAATAAGTTTTAATAAACTCTGTTCAGAGGATATATGGCTCCGGAGTATCTATACAGAGGTGAAATCTCTACCCAGTCAGACATATATAGTTTGGGTCTACTAATTTCAGATAAGCACCGGAGAAAAGAATACTCCTAACGCTGAGGACAAGTGTGGACGAAAATTTATTGACAAAATAAGATCATGTTATTTGGTATTTTCATGATTTGATTTTTTTCAAATAGACTAGATTAGATTTAGTTTGCATGTATGATATAACAGGAGGAACATCGAAACCTGTAGGTACAAAAAAGTTGGACAGATGGCCACATATCATCCAAGTACACATCATTTGATCCATATCGCCTCCAGCAAATTAAAATGTGTGTTGAAATTGGGTTACAATGTGTGGAACATGAATGCAAGATGAGACCTTGCGTAGCGGATATTGTTGAAAAGCTCAATGCAATGCAGGAATGAGGTATGAACACTGGAACAGTGAATCCCTTTGGTCAGTTTCTTGCACAAATGCTACCCACTTTTGACAAACCTAAGGCCAAAATGGTTTGCAGTTATGCTCAGGCCCTGTTATTCTGAATAGAACTTGCTAATCAGTTTACTTAATTGTAATAATTGGAAACTTATGGGATGCTTTGGCCTAAGGACATTATAACTTTCAGGTCCAACTACACATGTTACAAAGAGACCATAGTTTGCATTATCAATTGTTTAAGTAATCTAAGTTCCATGTATATGTTTACAAAGGATTGGGGTTTTCCTTTCATTTGTTTAGTTAAAAAGTTACAATCAAGATATGTGCATCAGCTACTCCTATTTTCTTGCCTTCTATGACTATGTTTTCTGCTCCAAAAAGCCAGCACATACAACATCATATGGTTCATGCTACATTCTGCCAATGCTAACATATCCTTTGAAATTTTTAGGCCTCTCAGTCCCAGCGAGTTTCAAACATACTGGCCTCCAGAGGATGATAGATCGATATCCAAGATGGATAAAGCATGTTTATTATTCGTAGACAGCCCGAAATTCCTTTTGGAATAAGATCCTTTCTTTTATCATCTCAGATATGGAAACTATCACATTATATTCCTTGCATCAACACCAGAACTGCTGCTCCAAATATCTTTTCATTGTAATCATTATGCAAAGAAGTATTTAAATTAAGGGATGGTACCCAACAATTCCTTTAAAATTCCTATTGAATGAGCTACTACAAATGAATTTTGGATGAATGTTAACAGACCTAATGGTTTTCTTCATATATCTGTATGTTCAATGTGTTGCCTCAAAACATTACTATTCATACTTAGATGTGATCTATGCCTTATAGAGAACCAAGTGTATCTTGGGTAGTTAGCAGAGTCGATGGTTTATACTTGAGCTTATTCTTCTATAAACAGAAACGGATGCTTCAGACTCCAACTTATTATAGAGTCATACATACTTTCTAGTTCATTTTAGAGAATTAATTATAACTCTTCTTTATCTTTATCCATTACTAGGTTTGAACCCATTACGCTGCACACGTCTGTTTACCTAGATTATAACATGCACATGCTATACCATGGATAAGTATATGGAAAAACTTAAGATTCTTAGTATGATGTCTACCAAGAACCTCTGTGCAATAAAATCGAAACACCCATTGTGATTTTGTGGCCATCTCAATTCATCAGCATCAAAATATAAAATGAGTCATGAGACATGGGTAGATGTTGTGGTGTATATTCAAAATAATTTAAATCAGAATTTAGCAAACAAGAGAACAATACACCTTTTTATGCCAAGATTTTTTCCCAAAAAAACATATCCTACCAATGACGTTCATCTCAAACGAAAGAAAACAGAGGACCGAATATAATAACATTATAACAAGGAGGTAAGAAGTACCCACCATTGAACAATCAGATAACCAAACGATGAAATTAGCTTTGCAAGTTGCATCCTTGTGGCATGGCGATTGGTGAATCCCAATTCGCAATCAGTCATCAGACCTTGAGCAGGATACATCTGAGGACTACGAAGCCAAGATATGACAGAAAAGAAGTTTAGAGGCTTAGAGCCATGTATTTTTATTCGGCACTGCAGTGCAGCAATTCGTCAAGCAGGTCGTGCGCTCAGGGACCGACCTCTGACGCGTGGCCTTAAGTGCTTGAGGATCGGCGGAGGCGGATCGAGCGGAGTATGAGTCCGTCCAATGCGTCGGAGAGTAGAGGTGTAAAGAGACCGAGGTGCCGGCGAGGTCGCCGCGGTTGGTCCCTGCCGGCGTGCTCAGGAATGTGGGGCCGTCGTGCTGCCGCAGTAGAAAAAATTCCATTTCAATAGAAAGATGATTTATCGATCCAATCCCACCAGGAACACAGGATTGTAGAGAAAACCATTAACGAATCACCTACCTGGTGGTGGTGCTGCTGCAAAGAGCAGAGAACTACAATGGCTACTCGCCTGCTTCTCCCCCGACCAAACACTCTGACCTGGTGCTCCGAAGCTCTGCACTGCGCGCGCGGTGCAGCGCAGCTTGGGAGAGCAACCTACTGCTCCCTCTGTCTGTGCAATAAAAAGACAATTCTCGCTCCTCGCTAGTCAAACAATTCTAGTTTAATTAAATTAATATATAAAAGATATTAATTTTATAAACTCAAATAAATAATATTATATTAATTAAACACTATATTTTTAGAATAAATCCATTTGAAAAATAAATATTTATATTATTTTTCTTTAAATGGCTAAATTTAAAAAATTTTGTCTTATCCAAATCTAGAATTATCACCACAGAAAGTTTCTTTAGAGATGACTATGGCTATACGTCAATGATTTCTAAATGTTTGAACACTGCAAGCTCTATAAATCGATTTTCTATTGGTTGGCTGAAATATAGCTGGTTCTGTAAGTCAGTTTACAATTTTATAAATTATTAGGCCAAAAAACTGGCAAGAAAAATAACCATGAGAAAAGCTCACCAGGCAACTCCTGCGGTCATGTCGTCGCATGTCACAAGTCACATAATTTTACATGTGAAATACACACGTTCCTTACCACTCGTACCCCAAAGTTACTTGTACATGTGCCTAATATAATCCTTTTGTATTTAATTAAACGAGTATTGCAATGAATATTTGAGACCTACAACGATGGCCGGAGGGTTGTCATTGTTGTGGACATTGTTAATGATTGTCGTTGCAGTGGTTGGACGTGGTCTATTGATATTTTTTATGCTCATCTGCAAGCGCATAGAATATCGATGCAACACTTTACCCTGAAGTATTCTAATTTTCGTATTTATATCATCGGGGAAAATAGATGTATGGCTAAGAGATGATTGATCTATATGATTTCCAATGACTAAGTTACAAACAATCTTTCGACTCTAGATAGGGGTGACGATAATAAACAAAGGTAGTGTGATACAAGAGACAAGAAGAAAGCTATAAGATAAATGTTGTATGACTAAGTTACCAACAATCTTTTGACTCTAGACAGGGGTGACGATAATAAACAAAGGTAGTCTGATACAAGAGACATGAAGAAAGCTATAAGATAAATGCCAAAGCTAATGGGAGGACAAGGAGTGTAACACCGCGTCCAAAATCTGCTTATATAGCCCAGCTCCGCATGTGGAATGTGCCTACATATGCGTAACACACCTCTTACACTTCCGTCCTCGCTTCGTGTAAATGGGTTAACCCAGAGGTGATATATTTGGAACGATAAAGATTATAAGCTGGCCTTCACCCTCCTAAACTTCCAAGATGGTAGCCCACCACCAACATCTCGTGTGCGGTGTGCCACATAGGCTATATATATATATATATATATATATATATATATATATATATATATATATATATATATATATATATATATATATATATATATATAGGCTTCTAACGAGCTAGGGTGTTACAACGGGTGAGTACAAGAGCCCTGAGTCTTCTACTATCTAGTTAAGATTATAGCGAATAACTAAGCCAAGGAATAACAAGTAGGAATGGATAGCACTTCGGGGTATGGTCCAAACACCAACAAAAAGGGATGAGAAGGGTTGATAGAGATATACTACAATTGAAACATATGCTTTAAGAATTAGCCTGAACATGTGGAATACATAGGACGGACATGATTGCCACCGCTTGCCAACTACCATAATCTATTTGTGGGGGCTATCCACAAACACAAGTAAGCTATAGTCTAAACACCATATTTACACCACAGACTTACTACTCTAATTAATCCTGGCCACGACAATTTGATCAGAGCAGTCTACAAAGAGCAGTGAACCTGTGCTATGAGATAACCAGTTATGATAAACAAGGCAATTAATCAAAATACTACGTTCTAACTAGAGATCAAGACTACTACTATAAGTAAGACAGACTTGAATGAAGTACTTAGGTAAAGTAAAAAGAGTAAATTGCACTGTGGGTACCTAAACTATTTGGTGTTTCACAGATGGGTACTCCAACTAAAAAAACGTAATTTCTGGGTACTGGAACTATACTTACGTAACTTCTAGGTACTTCAACTAAAAACGTAACGTCTAGGTATTGGAACTATACTTGCGTAACTTCTGGGTACTGTTGCTTGAGCAGCACCGTGCCCACGTCAAAGGTGGCGGCGCTCGCTCGCCGTGGGACAGGCGGAGTAGAGCTCCCGCTTGCACGCACCGCGCATGCCGCCGTAGGCGAGCTGCCGTGGGAAACCACGCCTTGCCTACGGCCGTGCAGTGCCCGCGCTAGGGCCCCACCGGTGGCTGCCCTTGCCGACATGGACTACTATGCGCTCTGGGTGTGGAGTCCGGCGACACTGATGGCTACGCTCAGCACCGACCACGATGTGAGGACTAGCGATGAAAACGGACGGAAACGGATGGAAAAACCTTATTTCTACTTCCGTTTCTACATTTTTTGGCGGAAACGGGATCGGGTTCGGAACGAAAACGTATAGATTTCGGATGAAAACGGGATCCCAAGGAAACGGACGGAAAAAAACGGAACGGGATGAAAACATTTCTATATTAATTTCTACACATCTCATATAGATTTAAAACGGGATGAAAACGGAATAAATACGTGTCAATTTCGGGTGAAAACGGGATCCCACGGAAACGGACGAAAAAACCCCTCTCCCATTTCCGTAAATACGGAAACGGGACCCGCAAATACAGAAACGAACATACAAAAGTGAAAAACGAAACGGGTCAGAATGAGAATTTTTCCGTCCGTTTTCAACGCTAGTGAGGACCCGGCAGCTCCCTCTCTCTCTGCTCAAGCTCTGGTACCCAAAAGTTACGTAAGTATAGTTCCAGTACCTAGACGTTACGTTTTTAGTTGGAGTACCTAGAAGTTACGTAAGTATAGTTCTAGTACCTAGAAGTTACGTTTTTTAGTTGGAGTACCCATCTATGAAACACCAAATAGTTTAGATACCCACAGTGCAATTTACTCAAAGTAAAAAGCAATATATTTAATAAAGTAAAGTCTTACAAAAGAGCAAAGGTACATGAGCTATATCAGACTCGAAAGACTACTTCTGGATTCTTAGCAAAGATTGACTCGACTCTAACTCCCACTACTTGCCTAACTACTAGCTTCTTCTTGCTTCCTTGAGATGATTTTGTGATGAGATATCTTATAAATGGCGCCGACACTTGTATTTATAGTACAAATGAGTAGGGGGAATTTGTAAAGGAGTGGAGAGGTGGTGGCACCCCTGGTGGGGTCGCTCAAACCGCCTAGGGGTCGGGCGACCCTTAGGATCCACTGACCTTTGATCCAACGCTCCAGGATGATCCCCAGTGGCAGTTGGCAGGTATCCTAGGTAGTTAACTGCGTTTGCTTGGTCCAAACATGAATTGGTGGGCCCTCCAATCTAAGTGAAGTTCCACCTTAATTAGCTCTTAGATCAAATCGACGTCAAACTAGCGTGTAGGATTGCTCCTGCATGGTTCTTAGCTTATGGTAGAATTGATGACGTGGAGGAGTCCTGGCTAGTTCGGGCGACCCATGGTGGGGCTAGGACCAGGTAGGCCCTGGAGCTCTTGCTTCGCCCCTCGTGTTCTAGGTGATTGATCTTTGATGTTTTCACAAGTTTGCCCCTGCACAAATATAAATACAAAATTACAAATACAAGTGGAACCATATTATTTGAAAAACCAGAATCTACTTTAATGTTGATTTCACCCCTTTTTGACCAAGTTGGCAGGGAAGCCCCCTACCTATTTTTTTCTTTTGTATTAACAAAGAACCAATATGTACAAAAGTATAACAAAGAAGTACAAGGAAACTAGGCCCAAAAAAGAAAAGAAAAAAAGAAATTAGCTATAGCTATCTCTCCAAAGGCTGAGGGGGACTTATCTAGATTGCTTGGCTTTGGTGCACACCAAACCAAATTCTTGTAAACCAACTTCTCTAAATTGTGTCTTCCAAACGTTGAGATTAATTTGGCCACTGTCAAAGATCAGTCCATTTCTTGTAGACCAAATGACCCAGCATGCAGTAATGAAGATATCTCTGAAAAGTGGGCTGCCAAAGGTTGTTCTAGCTTCAATAATCATGTATAAGGGCTGCGAATTCAAATTCTAAGTAATGGGATTGTGTTCCAACATGATTGGATAAAAAAAGCACATTCAAAGAAAAGGTGAAAACTGGTTTCTTCACAACCTGAATTGCATAACACACAACAATAAATCGTTAAGGACCTTGTTTTTCCTTCTCAAAAGGTTCCTTGTATTGAGTCTATCTCTGATGAGAAGTTAGAAGAAAAAACTTATTACCCAAGTTGCTTGAGGACCATAACCAAGGAAACAAAGGGGAGGCTTCAACAGTTCCAATTAGCACAGAGTAGGCATTTCTGCTATTGTAATGAGTTGAGCCCTAGGAATGATTCTAAGCATCAGACACCCCTTAATCCCGCTGCCTTTCTTGGATGATGGATTGAACTTCCTCTAATTGGTTGGTAGCTTGAGGGGAGAGAGGAAGACTAAAAATTCTGCTGAGTTCCTGATCGAGGAAGAACCTAACAGAGCAATTAGGCTTTTTTAGTAAAGGAAAAGAGCGGGGGAAGGAGACTTTTAAAGGTAACCCAGCCCAAGGTTCTGACCAAAATAGAACATTGTTTTCATGTTGATTTCACCTTCACTTTGTTGACATGTTGATGGTTTGATTATTCATTTAGTGACCATCAACAAGCTCCTCCAAGCTTCCCTTTTCCTCGGCCCGAGTAAAGACGAAATTTTAGCAGCAGTGGATCAGAAATTACTACAATGTTAACTCCTCACAAGTATTTTGCATATACAAATCAACACTATGGCTCCGTTTGGCACGGCTCCGCTTCACCAGCGAAGCCATTTTTTTGTGTTTCAGCTCCATGAACAGCTCTATCGGTGGAGTTAGAGCCGTTTTGGTAAATCGTTTGGCAAAACAGCTCTACATGTAGAGTTCCTTAAAACTGAGAATGGATCGTGTAAGCCCAAGGGCCGAAAGGGCCCCCCAACTCATAGGCCTACTTCTACGGATCGTTTATGGGCCATGTATACAAGAGGGTCGAGTTGGATTGGATTGGCCCGTAAAAGGGCTGGGCTGTACACATGGCCTGAGTCGGTGGAAGGATCGTTGGAAGAGGGTCGGCCCAAGGATCCTGGAAATGGATTGTGCCCTTTGCATCTGCCTCGTAGAGTAGCAGTCGAGGGGCAGGGCGGCCGGGCGGGTCCTCGGGAGCTGAGAGGCAGCGGCAGCGGCGGAGCAAGTTGAGGGCGGCGGCAGCAGCGATTCCTCGGGCCCCATCGCATCTCCATCCGTTGCCAGGATCCGTCCTCCGGCACGCAGCACACCTCTCCGCCGCCAAGCCCTTCGAGGTCTCCGCGCCCACGCCGTCCAAGAAGAAGAAGCCTTCCTCGTCCTCCAATAGCAAGAAGAAGAAGTCTCTGGCCGACCAGAGAGCCTGCACGGAGGTAAGGTGACTTCCTGGCCGCTGAACAAGTCGGCTCGGCTGCTTCTCTGCCCCTATGGCTTCCCGTGCTTTAGTTATTTCTAGATTCTAGACTAGATGCAAATCTAACTGCTTGATGCTGAAATAATATGATGAGTAAACTGGTGCCGGCATTTCAAAATAGAAAATTTTCATTTTTGCTTGCGGTGAATGGTATGATTCAGAAAGAAAATTGTTGATATTGGTTTATCTCAATTGCTCTGGTGCATATGGATGAGTGAATCTTTGATATACAAACACAAAAATTATAGTGGCTATGCTTTTCTATCCTGCAATATAGAGTGGATTAACTATATTGGTTTAGGTTTCCATAGCGCCCTTTTCGATTTTGGGTTCGTCAGTCCTGGGAAACAGTTAGAAAAATCCTCCAATTTTGTGTATTCTTTCTTTTATTTTTATCTTCATGGGACTCCAGGCTAGGAGCTGGTTCAGTAATAATATAGCATGCCTATTCAGATTTTGTGGTTGCTGCTTTGGATCCTTTTTCTGCCATATACTTTGTGTCATATAGCAGTGTCTGTTTGAGATTATTCATATTTAATGCTTTTTCATCAAGCAGGTACCCACCTCCGCTTCCTTCAATGTTTCTGCTGAAGCTAGATTTCCTATTCCAAGTGCTCATTTGGTGCTGCGTGGGGGTTTCCAAGTGCTGATTTGGTACTGCTCTGGTGTGTGCAGGTTGACACACATGTGTACAGCAGGTAAAAGGCCGGTTTACTTTCTTGGACTTGGGCAGTGATTTTACTATCAATTCAGCCTGAACATGTTGGTATATACTGAGTTTTATGCAAATACTAGGTGCATATCAGTTCACCAGTAGATGAAAATGTCACAGGCTGCATTTTTAACGTTGTTCCTTACATTGTCATTGTCCTGACCCATACATTTTAAATGTTTTAGAACAAAAAATCTCATTAGTTTGCAGTGAGCTCTACAATAATCATGAAAACAAATTTACAAACATTTTGCAGTTAGCTGTACTATTATCATGAAAACAAATTAGGCTTATAATTTTTTGTGAAATTCAGCTTCTTTGCGTCTTACTTTAGTATCCTATCTAATTGATTGTCATTCATTGGTTCAGGGGACTCTAATTGATTAGTCTGAGTGTTTGATATTATGGAGAGGGTTTCATCAGCAACAGCAGCAGAAGTTGAGGATAGTCTTGATGTTATCTCCACTGATCAGTTAGGCCGGTCAGGAAAAAAGAGGGCTAAAGTTTGGGCTTATGTTGACTCGGAAATCGTTGATGGAATTGAGAAGGCCGTCTGCAAGTATTGCAAGCTCCAGTTGTCCTCTGTGTCAGGGAAAGGTACAACTCACTTGAATAGACATATTGGATATTATTGTCATCATATCCCTCAGGAGGACAGGGATAGATTCTTAGCAACTTTGAAGAACAAGTCTGATAGAGATAATTTTGTATTTGATCCTGTTGTATTCAGAGGTCTGATTGCAAAGTACTTCCTTAGTGCTGAGGTAGCATTTCGAAAAGCAGATGATCCTGCTTGGAAAGAGATGATAAATTATTGTCAGCCTTCATTCAATGTGGTGGGTCGATAAACTATTCGTGCAGACTGTATGATGTTGTATGAAGAAGAGAAATTACAGCTACATCAAAACATGACAAAGTTGAAGTCTCATGTCAGTTTAACTGCTGATTTGTGGTCGTCTAACCAAAATTTGGGGTATCTTGGAGTTACCGCTCATTATATTGATGAAGAGTTTGAGCTCCATAAGAAGATTATTGCATTCAAGCAGATCTCTTTCCCCCATAACTCATTTGTTGTGTAAGATGGCATCACGGCTTGCTTGACGGAGTGAGATTTAGTTGATCGTGTGTTCACAGTGACTCTAGATAATGCAAGTTGAAAGCATCTAGGCCCCGAGGTTTGGTTTCGGCAATTGATGACAACGCTTTATTACCATGACTAACGTGTGTTTTGCAGAAACTTTGGTAAGTTAGGTCATGGAGGTTTTAACTGCTTTGGGCACCCTGGTATTCATGCCCCTTGATGAAAATCGTTTCGGTTTTCAAAAGAGTGACGTCAAGATTAAGGACGGTTAGTTCCGGATGTCGAGGTGTGGAGAGACATTTGGAATAGTCGTTAGGATCTTCGTTTTTCTCTTTTTGCCGTACTATTAAGGGGGGCATGAGTGGGTAGCTTGACCTAGGCGAGTCCTATGTTTAGGTGTGGTGCACACTTGTTAAACTTGGCGCTAGGCAGCTCTAGAATAGCTCAAAGTTCAGTTGGAAGCAACTTGGTTCAAGTTGTGACGCGTTTCGGAGAGTTTCGGGTCGTTTTCCCATGACCGGACGCGGTCCTCGGCATGACCGGACGCGTCCGGTCAGTACAGTTCCGCGGCTAGGGTTTCAGCTCTGAACACCGGACGCGGTCCTTGCGAGGACCGGACGCGGTGGTCAGAAGTCAACACGTGTCACTTGAGGGAAACACCCGATCAGACGCGACCTGGGTGTGATCGGCGCGTCCGGTCACAGTCCAGTAAGGTCCAGGAACGACCGGACGCGTCCGGTCATCATCGATCGGACGCGGTCACGCGTCCGGTACGAGTACAGTATGCTCCCTGCACGATCGGACGCGTCCGGTCACCCCTGACCGGTGCGTCCGGTCACTCAGTTGTTTTTCGGTTTTCGACCGTTACGAGCGACCAGCGCGTCCGGTCAGTTCGACCGGCGCGTCCGGTCAGCTCGTGTTTTGCTGAGTCAGCAGGTAACGGTTCGTTTTGTCTGTGGGGTGTATAAATACATCCCCACCACCTCTTTTAGAGGTCTCTTGCTCATTTGATCAGCTGGTAAACACCTTTGGAGTGCAAGGAAGTGCAAGAGCACTAGTGAGGATAGAGATTTGAGAATCAAAGCTTGAGAGTTCCTCACTAGCGATTAGAGAGTAGCAAGTGTGCATCCACTTTCTCATTTGGGCTCGTAGTGGTCAAGTGAGAGTTCTAGCTTGTTACTCTTGGTGATCGCCATCACCTAGACGGCTTGGTGGTGATTGGGAGTTCGGTGATCATCCGGCGGAGCTTGTGGATGACCCAACTCATCTTGTGAGCGGTTGTGGGTGATTCACCGCGATGGAGTGTCAAAGAATCAACCCGTAGAGAGCACTTGATCCTTGCGCGGATCAAGGGGGAGCTACACCCTTGCGCGGGTGCTCCAACGAGGACTAGTGGGGAGTGGCGACTCTCCGATACCTCGGAAAAACATCGCCGTGTTCCTTGCCCCTTTACTTTCAAGCATTTACATTCTCGTATTTACTTTCATTACTTGTTTACATTCCTAGACTTGCCATGCTAGACTAGGATTGGAAACTAGGGTGCAAAACTTTGTATCGGTAGACTCTCTAGGAACACAAGTAGACACTAGGGGTGAATTCCGGCTTGTAGGATTTATTTCTTGCATTTAATTTTTAGAAAAGCCCAATTCACCCCTCCCTCTTGGGCATCTTGATCCTTTCAATTGGTATCAGAGCCGTGTTGCTCGATTTTTAGGCTTTACCGCCTAGAGCAAGATATCTAATGGGGAAGGACCACCTCCCACTTTTGAGGGAGACGATTTTCCATATTGGAAAATTTGTATGGAGGCGTACCTCGAAGCCATAGATGTTGGGTGCCTTAGAGCCGCAACCGAAGGGCTTCCCCCCATAAGGGATCCCGCTAACCCAAGTGGTGACGAGGAGAAGTACGACCGGTAGAATGCAAAGGCCAAAAATGCACTCTACCGGGGCTTAGGCAAAGATATCTTCAATCGCGTGCGTAATGCAAAAAACGCTCATGAATTGTGGGAAAATCTTTGTGCTCTCCATGAGGGAACTAAGAGTGAGCGTGAGGAACGCTATCACATAGCTTTAAAGAAAATTAATTCTTTTGAGATGCTTCCCAAAGAAAGTGCTAATGACATGTACACTCGCTTGAATGTTCTTGTAGAGGACCTCAATGCTCTTGAGCTCACCAAAATGAGCCAATCGGATGTTGCAAGGAAGATCTTGAGTGTGCTTCCCGTTGAGAAGTATGGACACATTGTCACCGTGCTTCACCAAAGTGATCTTTCCACCGCAACACCGACTCAAGTTTTAGGGAAAATCAATGCTCATGAGATGTACATGCATATCACTCCGGAAGAGGGCTCTTCATCTTCTAAGAAGAAAGACTTGGCCTTCAAAGCTAGTCATGACAAGAAGAAGAAGAAGGGCCAAGCCATGATGGTGCAAGAAAGCTCAAGTGAAAGTGATGTTGATGATGAATCACTTGCACTCATGGTGAGAAAGACCACCAAGATGCTAAAGAAGCTCAACAAGAGTGGCATCAAGTTCGATGGCAAGAAGAAGAAATTCTTCACAAGTAGCAAGAGAAAGCCAATCTCGGAGATGGATTGCTACAATTGTGGTGAACTTGGCCACCTAGCTCATCAATGCCCTAGACCACCAAAAGACAAGTACAAGAACAAGAACAAGGGCAAGAAAAATGATTCAAGTGATGAAGAAGAAGAGAAGAAGAAGAACAAACCATACAAGAAGAAGGATGGCAAGAAGAAGGAGTTCCACAAGAAGAAGAAGGGAGGAAAGGCATACATTGTTGGTGATTGGCTCACCGACATTGAATCATCTTGTGAGTCCTCCGAAGATGAGAGCGATGATGAGAAAGAGAAGGTTGCCGCATTTGTGATGGGGCCATCATCTTCACCAACATCTTCATCACCACCTTCACCGCCTCCTTCACCATCATCGTCCACTACTCACCTATGCCTTATGGCCAAGGGTGAACGAAAGGTACAAAACCATGATAGTGATGATGATGATGATAGTGATAGTGATGATGAATATGACTCACCTTCTTATGATGAACTTGTAAAATTGCTAAACAAATACACTAAAATCATAAGAAGGACTAGAAGTGAAAATGATGATCTTCAAAATGAAAATGAATCACTCTCATCCAAGCTTGAAAATATTCAAAAGACTAGTGGTGAGCTTAGAGTTCAAAATGAAGTGATGTCTTCCACTCTCAAGGAGCTAAAAACCTCTTATAAAGAGCTTAAAGATCAACATGATAAACTTGAGAAGAAGCATGATGAGCTCATCACTAGACATAATTCTGTAAAGGACAAATACACCACATTAAAAATTGACTATGATAGTCTTGTGGTTGCTAATGAACTTGCTCTTGAGACACATGATGCTACTAACCATGTTGTTAAGTGTGATATAGCTACATCATGTGATGACTTGATCATTGAAAGCATTGAGCAAGGTTCTAGTAGCAAAGGCAAGAGTGTGGTTGAGTCAAGCAACCATGATGATTATGCCAAGATTAAGAGTGAGAATGAGAAGCTTGCAAATGAGAACAAGAAGCTAAAAGGTTTGATGGCTCTTGAGAAGCAACCAACAAATGAGTCACTCATTGAAGAAAACAAAAAGCTCAAGCAAGAAAAAGAGCATCTCAAAACCGGCCTAAGCAAGTTCACAAGAGGCCAACATTTGCAAAGTGAGCTCCTCATGAACACCGTAATGAAGATGGATAGAAGTGGTATTGGGTACTTGGCAAATCAAGAGAAGAAAGCAAAAGCTCAACAACAACAAAGCAAGTCAAAGCCCAAGCCAAAGAGATGTGTTGAGTGTGGTCAAGAAGGTCACTTTGCTCATGAATGCAAAACTCCACCACCACAACCCTTGCCCAAGCATGCTAGACCTTTCGCTTTCAATGCTCATTATATGCTAAGAAAAGATTCAAATGGAAAGATGAAAGTCATGTTTTTGGGTCCCCCAAACAAAAATAGGCCAAAGAAAATATGGGTTGCCAAGTCACTAGTTGAGAAAGTCAAGGGCCCCTCTCAAGTTTGGGTTCCTAAACAAAAAGCTTGATCTCTTGTGTGTAGGTGAACTACAAGACCGGTGGATCTCATTGGGTTATTGATAGTGGTTGCACTCAACATATGACCGGTGATCCTCGTATGTTCACCACCATTGAAGAGAATGGAATTTGTCAAGAGAAGATCACATTTGGGGATAATTCAAAGAGCAAAGTCAAGGGTATAGGCAAGATTGCAATATCACATGATCACTCACTCTCAAATATGCTCTATGTTGCTTCATTGAGTTTCAATTTGTTATCCGTTGGGCAACTTTGTGACCTTGGCTTCTAATGCTTGTTCACACCAAATGAAGTGGAAGTTTCAAAGATAGATGACAAGCAAGTGATATTCAAAGGCTTTAGATACAACAATCTTTATCTTGTTGACTTCACCTCCGAAGATGCAAATTTGATGACATGTTTGTTCACCAAGACCTCACTTGGTTGGCTTTGGCATAGGAGGCTTGCTCATGTTGGAATGAACACTCTCAACAAGCTATTGAAGAAAGAACTAGTGAGAGGATTGAAGGATGTGAAGTTTGAAAAGGACAAACCTTGTAGTGCATGTCAAGCGGGCAAACAAGTTGCAAACACTCATCCAACCAAAGCTTTCATGTCAACTTCAAGAGTACTAGAACTTCTACACATGGATTTGTTTGGGCCTACAACTTACATGAGCTTGGGTGGTAATCTCTATTGTCTTGTGATAGTGGATGACTACTCAAGGTATACATGGACTTTCTTCTTTCATGACAAATCCGAAGTGGCAAATTGCTTCAAAAAGTTTGCAAAGAGAGCTCAAAATGAATTTGAAGTCAAGATAAAGAAGATTAGAAGTGACAATGGAAAAGAGTTTGACAACACCAACATTGAAGCTTATTGTGATGAAATTGGAATCAAGCATGAGGTCTCTTCAACCTACACTCCTCAACAAAATGGTGTAGTTGAGAGAAAGAACCGAACATTGATCACCCTTGCAAGAACAATGCTAGATGAGTACAACACTCCGGAGAAGTTGTGGGCCGAGGCAATCAACACCGCATGCTATGCTTCAAATCGCCTCTTCCTACAAAAGTTTCTTGGCAAGACCCCCTATGAGTTGCTTAATGGGAAGAAGCCGGACGTCTCTTTCTTCCGGGTGTTTGGTTGCAAATGTTACATCTACAAGAAGCGTCAACACCTAGGGAAGTTTCAAAGACGTTGTGATATTGGTTTTCTTGTTGGTTACTCATCAAAGTCCAAAGCATATAGAGTATTTAACCTTGCCACCGGTTTGGTTGAAGAAACATATGATGTGGAATTTGATGAATCTAACGGCTCCCAAGGAGCAATTGAGAATTGTGATGATGTAGGTGATGAACCCTTGAGGGAGGCCATGAAGAACATGCCGGTGGGAGACATCAAGCCAAAAGATGATGATGACGATGTACAAATTGTTGATCCACCATCTTCATCACGTGTGCCTCAAGATGATGACAAGAATGAGAGAGTTGAAAATGAAGACACTTATGTCTCTCATGAACAAGCCAAGGCACAAGCTCAAGATGTTGATGCTCCCCATCCACCTCCTCAAGTGGTTGATAAAAGAAACTCACCACTACTTCAAGCACATCCACAAGATCTCATCATAGGGAGTCCCACAAAGGGAGTAATGACTCGATCTCAAAAACTAGCTTCTTTTGTTGAACATCACTCTTTTGTCTCTTGCGTTGAACCTAAGAATGTAGAAGAAGCTCTTCAAGATCCGGATTGGGTGAATGCAATGCATGAAGAATTGAACAACTTCACCCGCAATCAAGTATGGACACTTGAAGAGCATCCTAAAGGTGCAAGAGTCATTGGAACCAAGTGGGTGTTCCGAAACAAGCAAGATGACCAAGGCATAGTGGTGAGGAACAAGGCAAGACTAGTTGCAAAGGGGTTCTCTCAAGTTGAAGGTCTTGATTTTGGAGAGACCTTTGCACCCGTTGCAAGACTTGAAGCCATTCGTATCCTCCTTGCATATGCATCACATCATGATATGAAACTATATCAAATGGATGTGAAAAGTGCATTCTTAAATGGCTTTATAAATGAACTAGTCTATGTTAATCAACCTCCCGGGTTTGAAGACCCTAGATATCCTAATCATGTTTATAGGTTGTCCAAGGCATTATATGGGCTCAAGCAAGCCCCTAGAGCGTGGTATGAGCGCCTTCAGGACTTCCTCATTGAGAAGGGCTTCACCATTGGGAAGGTCGACACCACACTATTCACCAAGAAGTTTAATGGGGAGATCTTTATTTGTCAAGTATATGTTGATGATATCATCTTCGGATCAACAAATGAAGATTATTGCAAGGAATTTGGTGAATTGATGTCGAAGGAGTTCGAGATGTCAATGATTGGTGAGCTCACATTCTTCCTTGGATTTCAAGTAAAGCAAATGAGAGAAGGGATTTTCATCTCTCAAGAAAAGTATACCAAGGATCTTCTCAAAAGATTCAAGATGGAAGAATGCAAACCAATCAAGACCCCAATGCCATCAAATGGACATCTCGACCTAGATGAGGGAGGTAAACCGGTTGATCAAACTCTCTACCGTTCTATGATTGGTAGCTTATTGTACCTTACCGCATCTAGGCCCGATATCATGTTTAGTGTGTGCATGTGTGCCCGCTTTCAAGCGTGCCCTAAAGAACCTCACCTAAGTGCCATAAAAAGAATCCTAAGATATCTTAAGCTCACCCCAAGCATTGGTCTTTGGTATCCCAAAGGAGCTAGATTCCAACTAGTTGGCTATTCCGATTCGGACTATGCCGGTTGCAAAATTGATAGAAAAAGCACATCCGGAGGGTGCCATTTGCTTGGAAGATCTTTAGTATCTTGGTCATCTAAAAAGCAAAATAGTGTGGCTTTGTCCACCGCCGAGGCGGAATACATTGCCGCGGGGGCTTGTTGTGCACAAATCTTATATATGAAACAAACCCTCCTAGACTATGGAATTGTTCTTGAAAAGGTGCCACTTTTATGTGATAATGAAAGTGCCGTTAAAATTGCTAACAATCCGGTACAACACTCTCGCACCAAGCACATTGATATCCGCCATCACTTTCTAAGAGATCACGTTGCTAAAAATGACATATCACTAGAAGGTGTAAGAAGTGAAAATCAATTAGCGGATATCTTCACTAAACCTTTGGATGAGGCAACCTTTTGTAGGTTAAGGAGTGAACTCAATGTGCTTGATTCTAGTAACTTTAAAAAATGAGCGTGTGTTGTCTCTTGCATTGCATTGTATAATATGCCATGTTTATTTTGTCGCAATGTTTTTAGGGCTTGGCTAACACGGTTACGATAACCCTTCTTTGGAGGAGTGAAAAAGCCTAACCGTGGATCAAACTTGACAAGCATTCTAGTTTTACCTTCTTGTATTGCATTGCATATGCATGGTTGTTGTTCTTGTCGTTTCTTTTCGGTTAAGCTTTGAGCAACCTCTGTGTTCGTCCATGGATAGAGAGAGCATTTTGACGCTCCTAAAGGTTCAAAAACTCTATTGCGTGGCCATATGTTGCTCCTTGGGTGTTTATTGCCTATTTTCTTAAAAATAATACTAGCCTAAGGCAATCTATATTAAAAAATTTTGAGGGTTTGAGTGAGGTCACTCATATCTTGTTCCTTTTGGTGTTTATTTGTGTCTTTTTGTTTTGGAACCTGATTGGGAGAAGTCGCGTCATAGTTCGGAACGAAGAAGGGCGAAGAACAGTGACCGGACGCTGGACCGGACGCTGCACCGGACGCAGTGATGCTTCACCACCGCGTCCGGTTCCGGCGTCCACCAGCGCGTCCGGTCATCCAGAAGACAAACTCCAGATCTAGTGACCGGACGCTGCACTGGACGCGCCTCTGTTGACCACCGCGTCTGGTCCCGGTTACAACCACCGCGTCCGATCATTCGCGATGATTTCCCGAGCTCCCCTCGACCGGACTCTGACCGCGTCCGGTCAGTCCTCACCGGACGCGTCCGGTCACTCCAGGAGCTTACTGGAGTGTGACCGAACGCTGCACCACCGCGTCCGGTCATAACGACCACCGCGTCCGGTCATCACGCGTCGAGCGGATCTGACCCTTCATATACCGTTTCGTCCTCGGCCGTTTTTATTCCTCAGCCCGACCTTTCTCCGCCGCCGCCTCGCCAAATCCGCGCCTTCGCCGCAGTCGCCGTCGTCCTTGCCTCCGGCAAGCTCGCCTCCGTCCTGCCCCGCGCAGGCCCTCGCTCGCGCACGCGCCAGCACTGCCCGTGCCTGCCCGTGCCACCACCGCCCGCGCGCCACCGCGCCACCGCCACCCGCTCGCCTCTCGCCGCCGGTAAGCCGTGCCTTTGTCGCCGGTGAGCCGCGCCCTAGCCCACCAGCTTCACCTCTGGTCGTGGACTGCCTCGCGCTCGCCTCCAATCGGTCTTCGTCGAGTTGCCCTAACCCTAACCCTAGGGTTCGCGTAACGTTGTTCGGCCGTTCGTCGTCGAGGTTTCGTCACGTGCCGTCTTCTTCGCGAGAGCTCGTCCGGCGTTTTCGGGAATCTCGCGATCTAGGTCATCTCATCTTGTCACCTTCGTCTCATCAATCCGAGGTAGCTTCACGTTTCGATTCACATCGTATCTCATATGCTTGCTATCTCTAGGATTTCGTACCTTTTAGTTATATATGTTGCTTATAGTAGATCCATCTATTCCGTCGTTGCAGCGAGTCTGTCCGTGTGTCGGGTGAGATCAGGTTGCTGAATCCGAGGCCAAGCCTGCGGATACGGACTGAGGCCAAGCCTCTCGAGTGACAGTTCACCATCTTTCAGAGGTTTTCAGTCAGTTTGTCAGCATGGTGCGTTGCAAGAACGCCGGTGGTGCTCCTAGTGACGGGGACGACAGTCCTCCTCGTCGGTCTGAGATTGCACGTGGGAAGCGTGTCAAGATCTTAGCCAGAAAGAAGAAGAAGACACTCACAGAGGCAGAGATTGCTCAGGCCGTGGCAGATGCAGCAGAGCAGACAGAGAGAGGTGGCAGGAGCAGTGGCATACGCATAGGCGAGCGTCGCTTTCATCTTGAAGGTCGACAGCTCGGCACAGAGGCCACTGAGGGTACTAAGGACACTGGAGCTACAGAGAGTATGTCAGTTGATCCACCTCCAGAGGCTCTAGAGGCTCCAGAGGCTCCAGAGGCTACAGAGGATACAGAGGAGCAGCCAGCTCAGTCTCCACCATGTCGCCGCTCCACACGCGCACGTACTCAGGTGTCTCCTAGGCCAGAGGGCCAGCGTCGTGGAGCACGTCCTCCTCCTAGAGCTAGAGGTTCACCCCCGGTTGAGCACTTTGACTTGAGGGGTGCTACAGCACGTCAGGTGCAGGGGTTGAGGTTCGTGGAGGTCAGTCGGTGGTTTCCACCTGTGAGGGATCCCAGAGCTTCAGAAGGTTTTTATACCCCACTTCAGGAGGATTTCTACAGGGCTCTAGTTGACAGCGGTATTGCTTTCTGACCACAGAGGGTCTGTCGACTTGAGTCACTAGTTGAGGTTGTGGGAGAGCAGCTACGTCCGCACCTGTCCTTTCTTCCAGGCTTGTCAGATCTTCTTGGACGGACAGGTGCATACTGCGGCACATGGGTCAGAGAGTTCTATGCTTCACTATGGATTGATCCTGCCCATGATTTCATTCACTTTGCATTCCGAGGCCGCGATCACCGCCTATACAGCACCAGAGTGCGGGAGATTCTCAGACTCTCAGCTTCCAACACGAAGATACATCAGCTGTGCTTTGGTCAGACTCCTCCACCGAGACGCCCTCATGGCGGTGCAGTGCCACCTACAGACCTGGTTCGACCCTGCTTCCGTGAGCCTTTTGGCGAAGGGTCTCGACGCACGCCTGCCAGTTTGACACCACTTGCCAGAGTTCTGGATGCTATAGTCAGACGCACTCTACTTCCCAGACTTGGCTACAGAGAGGGACTGACTCGGATGCAGCTATGGGTTGTTCACCACCTCCTCTCACAGACTCAGTTTGACATTTGGGATCTCATACTTAGTGAGATGGAGGACACCATAGCTGAGGGCTTCAAGGGTAATCGTCAGCTGCCCTATGCACACTGGATCTGCTTCATTATTAGATCATCTATTCAGCTACCAGCAGAGATCCGAGCTGAGATATCAGATACGACTACTGCTTTCCCTGAGTATGATATCCGTCAGCTTTGGGCTTCAGTCACCAGAGATCAGGCCCCAGTGCCAGGACAGCGTGTGCAACCTGAGGTTCCTGAGACAGCAGCTGAGCAGGACGCCACAGTTGATGAGCTTGCAGAGGCAGAGCTTGCCGATCTTGACGCTCAGCCTGCTGATCTTCCTGAGGATGTGACATCTGACAGCACTGATGAGGACTACCAGCCCATCCCCAGGTACCGGTCTCCTCAGTCTCACGACCACGAGGCCGGTGGCTCTGGTTCAGCCTCCCGCACAGACCCAGCCATGGTGGCAATACTTGAGAGGTTGACCCAGGCACAGGAGCAGCAGCAACAGCAGATACAGCGACAGGCTCAGGACACAGCTGCAGCACTTGCACAGATTCAGGCTCGTCAGGATGAGTTTCAGCGTCAGCAGCTTGAGATCCAGAGGCAGCAGGTTGAAATGCAGCGACAACAATACGAGATTCAGCGACAGACTGCGGCTAGTCAGCAGCAGTACTTGGACCTCCTGCGCCACCTAGTCACTGTTGGGGTTCCTCCGCCTGCCTCTGTCCTGACTTCTGCTTTACAATCCAGTGATCCATCGAGTCAGGGACAGCCGGGTTTCCAGTTCACATCTCCACAGTAGCAGGTTCCCCAGTCTTTCCAGTCTCCGAGCTTCACGCCTATTCACACGGGGTTTACACCATCAGACCAGCCTCGCCCTCACCTCCTGACAGGCACACCCTTCGGTGATTTTAGTGCTACCTACAGCGAGTTGACTGGTCAGCCGACGCCCTCGCACACTACCTTTACTACCTCTTCAGGGCTGTCAGCTTCAGAGGCAGCTATTCCTCCAGTGACAGGGACTGGTACTACAGAGACTCTACCTTCGTCAGTTGCCTCGACAGATCCTCCTGTTATTGGCCCGCTACAGGCTCAGGTCACTCAGACGGATCCTCTTATTACTACTACGTCAGTACCTGTTCCTGCAGCTCAGACCCAGACCGCTTCACAGCCACGGGTTTCTTCAGAGGGTCAGCCAGATAGCTCAGATTCCGAGGGAGATTCTCTACTTTTCATGTTCACTCCGCGCACCTCGGCACCCGACACGACTCCGTCTGTCCCCCCGTCAGATCCTTAGATTAGTTTTTTGGCGTTTGATGCCAAAGGGGGAGAGAGAGTAGTTTCAGGGGGAGTTTTGAGAGAGGTTTTTTCGTTTTTCTTGTGTGCTACATTCTTGCATCATGTCTACTTTTCAGTCATTGCATTCGTGTGACATGTCGTCGTGTGATAAACCTTGAGCCTTTATGTTTTATCCAGTCACAGTGTTAGCGCTTGTCACCGTTGTTAATTATAGCTCTAAGGTTGTGCTTCCATGCCTTACTCCGTTTACTTATGAGCTATATCTGTATGTGTACTAACGTTCTTTGTCTTATCTTATGAGTACACTCTTTTGGCTTGGGGCACATAAGCAATTCCTAACCCTTTTGTGCTTATTGCTTTTTGCTTTTGTGAACCATGCATGCTCGAAAACCTCAACTCCAATCTTTCATATCTTAGTGTTGTCATCAATCACCAAAAAGGGGGAGATTGAAAGCATCTAGGCCCCGAGGTTTGGTTTCGGCAATTGATGACAACGCTTTATTACCATGACTAACGTGTGTTTTGCAGAAACTTTGGTAAGTTAGGTCATGGAGGTTTTAACTGCTTTGGGCACCATGGTATTCATGCCCCTTGATGAAAATCGTTTCGGTTTTCAAAAGAGTGACGTCAAGATTAAGGACGGTTAGTTCCGGATGTCGAGGTGTTGAGAGACATTTGGAATAGTCGTTAGGATCTTCGTTTTTCTCTTTTGGCCGTACTATTAAGGGGGGCATGAGCGGGTAGCTTGACCTAGGCGAGTCCTATGTTTAGGTGTGGTGCACACTTGTTAAACTTGGCGCTAGGCAGCTCTAGAATAGCTCAAAGTTCAGTTGGAAGCAACTTGGTTCAAGTTGTGACGCGTTTCGGAGAGTTTCGGGTCGTTTTCCCATGACTGGACGCGGTCCTCGGCATGACCGGACGCGTCCGGTCAGTACAGTTCCGCGGCTAGGGTTTCAGCTCTAAACACCGGACGCGGTCCTTGCGAGGACTGGACGCGGTGGTCAGAAGTCAACACGTGTCACTTGAGGGAAACACCCGATCGGACGCGACCTGGGTGTGATCGGCGCGTCCGGTCACAGTCCAGTAAGGTCCAGGAACGACCGGACGCGTCCGGTCATCATCGATCGGACGCGGTCATGCGTCCGGTGCGAGTACAGTATGCTCCCTGCACGATCAGACGCGTCCGGTCACCCCTGACCGGTGCGTCCGGTCACTCAGTTGTTTTTCGGTTTTCGACCGTTACGAGCGACCGGCGCGTCCGGTCAGCTCGTGTTTTGCTGAGTCAGCAGGTAACAGTTCGTTTTGTCTGTGAGGTGTATAAATACATCCCCACCACCTCTTTTAGAGGTCTCTTGCTCATTTGATCAGCTGGTAAACACCTTTGGAGTGCAAGGAAGTGCAAGAGCACTAGTGAGGATAGAGATTTGAGAATCAAAGCTTGAGAGTTCCTCACTAGCGATTAGAGAGTAGCAAGTGTGCATCCACTTTCTCATTTGGGCTCGTAGTGGTCAAGTGAGAGTTCTAGCTTGTTACTCTTGGTGATCGCCATCACCTAGACGGCTTGGTGGTGATTGGGAGTTCGGTGATCATCCGGCGGAGCTTGTGGATGACCCAACTCATCTTGTGAGCGGTTGTGGGTGATTCACCGCGACGGAGTGTCAAAGAATCAACCCGTAGAGAGCACTTGATCCTTGCGCGGATCAAGGGGGAGCTATACCCTTGCGCGGGTGCTCCAACGAGGACTAGTGGGGAGTGGCGACTCTCCGATACCTCGGAAAAACATCGCCGTGTTCCTTGCCCCTTTACTTTCAAGCATTTACATTCTCGTATTTACTTTCATCGCTTGTTTACATTCCTAGACTTGCCATGCTAGACTAGGATTGGAAACTAGGGTGCAAAACTTTATATCGGTAGACTCTCTAGGAACACAAGTAGACACTAGGGGTGAATTCCGGCTTGTAGGATTTATTTCTTGCATTTAATTTTTAGAAAAGCCCAATTCACCCCCCCTCTTGGGCATCTTGATCCTTTCACAAGTGTGAACAACAGAGCGATTAGAGACTTGCGTGCTGCTCTAGGTGCTCAGATGTTCTTTAAGGGTGAACACATACATGTCAGATGTGCCGCTCATGTGCTCAATATAATGGTCCAAGCTGGATTGCAAGTCATACCAAATGCAGTCGGAAGGGTAAGAGACATTATCAAGGTTGTCACATCTACACCTTCTCGTCTGTGAACATTCAACTCAATTGTTCAGGCGTTAGGTCTCAAAGGCAAGTCGGGGCTGGTTCTAGATGTTCCCCACCGCTGGAATGCTACGTATGACATGCTGAATGAAGCTCTGAAATATAAAGAAGCTCTCAACAGATTCGCAGCAGAGCAGTATCAGGATGTTCCTAGTGAACAAGATTGGCAGAAAGCTAAATCGCTTCACGAATTCCTAGAACAGTTTAGTGAGGCTACAAAAGCATTTTCTGCAGATAGGCATCCAACGGCCCACATCTTTATGAAGATGTTGATGACAGTTCGAGATGTATTGCTTGATGAGACATGGAATACCAATGAACTGCTCAATGAGTTGGCTGAAGCTATGTATACCAAGTTTCAGAAATACTAGGCTGCGCCTAGTATAGTACTTCTCATAGCTGCTGTCCTGGACCCATCAATGAAATCTGATTTTGTTAGATTCTTTTACTTGACTGTTGAGAATACAGAAGCGGAAGCGAAGATGAGAGAGCTTAGACAATACTTGAAGAAATATTATCTAGAGTATGAGAGGATTGTGAGGAACAAGCCGGTCCTGTTTTGATTTCATATGAAGAGGAAGTTTTAAGTCAGGGCGATTCGAGTTCTTCTGGACTTCGTGGAAAACGGCGTGTAGAGCTTGCATTTGCTCAATTTTCATCACAAAACTCAAGTACTCGCTCAGAAAGATCAGAATTGGATATTTATTTGGATGGTCCTAGAGTAGTTGTGAGACCGACAGAGAACTTTAATGTTCTAGCATGGTGGAAGAAAAACTCAGATGCCTATCCTATCTTGTCTTTGATGACCAAAGACTTCTTGTCTATTCCTATTAGCACAGTGTCCTCAGAATCTGCTTTTAGTGCTGCTAGAAGAATACTTGGCAAAAATAGGACATCTCTTTCTCCGGAAACTCTTGAAGCGTTAGTCTGTGCAAAAGATTGGTTGATTGGCTTTAATGATGCAGAAGAAGGTAATTGTCATATTTAATTAATATACATATTGTAAAGCCAGTTTTGTTTATAACAGTGGTTTAATATGTTTGTCTTGTTTAATGCAGGTCAACCAATGACCGGACATCGTATGTTTGAATCAGATGAAGAAGTAGATGTTTGACAGGTTAGTGCCCTAGCTGTTGGTTCACTAGAAATGTTGAAATTGATCTGCAGCTGTACAACTGCATATTCTGAAATTGATCTACAACTTTACAGTGTGTTTCTGAATACTAGTGATTCACTCATGTGTTGATCAGCCACTGAATATGAAATTGACTTCTTTGAATCAGCCATGCTTCACTGCATATTTTTTTGGTATTAGATTATGGTTTGATCAGCCACTGCATTAATATATGACTAAGTGGATTCTATTTTTAGTAATAGTATGTTTCATTTTATATTGGTACAACATTACAGGTACTTCTGCCCAAACTGACAGTTCACTCATACAGGGAACAAATGACCATGGTGAATGAATCTATGTTTTCACAGAGGAAAAAAAGATATATATGTATTACTGTCTCAAATAAATTTACAAATGACTGGCACATTTAAAAATCCTTAGCTCCTTAGTATGAGCTCCGTTGCTACTTCCCTTTTGCTGCTCTAGAAGTAGAGGAATCCCTAACACCAGAGGCCCAGCCCAATGGTTCCTTATAGTGATACATTGAACACGTCTGTAGTCCGTTGCATTGAGTTCTTAGATTCTTCTTTGTAAGTTTTGGCAAAGCAGACTGAATGAAGAACAAAACGAGTGTACTCCTACTTCTGAGCAAAGCAACCCACTGTAGAAGCCACTTTACTGACAAGAGAAGCATTATTTGTTAGTAATAGTAATACCCACACCTAAATAGGGGGTAAGCTTCTTGTAGTGGGACCCTACTTATCCACCTTGGCCTTGCTTGTGGGCTCAGCTAGCTTGACCAACTGTCGAACTAGGAGGATTTTATTAGGGGACAAATGATTAGCAAGGCAGTGCAGTCGTTACTGTACCTCACAAGGAAAGAACTGCCTTCCTATGTCAGTGGGTCTCACTCTCACAGGCCACAGTTCACTGAATCACTGCACTGCCTTCCTAGCATTATTGACTTCTTTTTTTTAGTGCACTGGAGATATTTCGTTTATCTGTCAAGATACAATTCTAATGATAAACAATTTACAATGCACTAGCTAAGTACTTACCATTTAGAATTCTCATCCAGGTGTTTTTTTGCTTGCCTCCCTGACTTTGTTTGGTTAGTTGGCATATCAAGTCTACTTGCCTTGTCTTCCCTTACTTATGTATATTTGATTCATTTGCAGGTGTTTAGGCTGCACACTCACTTCAAATGGTTAAACGAAGCAACTCACCAGTAATATGATGATCTTGTGCCTCTTCCAGCAACTCGCCAATCAATCTGCGGAACTTTTGTGTTTGCTTGTTCTAATTCCATTGTAATCGAATTGGATGCAGTCAAATGGTTAAATTCCATTGTATTTTAGTATATGTGCCGGGCCTTGAATCGTGGTTAGTATTGACGTTTTGCTTGCTTGCTAGTATATTTGAATATAGTATGTGTCAGCCCTTGGATTGTCAGTACTGATCGGCCTGTAGGATCTAAAAGGACCAGGAGTGGGTTAGGACAGAGTGAAGTGAAGAATTGGATTGGATCGGGCTTTGACGTTTTGCTTGCTTGCTAGTATATTTGAATATAGTATGTTCCGGCCCTTGGATCGTGGTCAGTATTGACGTTTTGCTTGCTTGCTAGTATATTTGAATATAGTATGTGTCAGGCCTTGGATTGTCAGTACTGATCGGCCTGTAGGATCTAAAAGGACCAGGAGTGGGTTATGACAGAGTGAAGTGAAGAATTGGATTGGATCGGGCTATATATTATAGTTTCAAGTTAGAACAGGATCGGGCTTACAACTTAATCACATAGGATTGGAGTGGGGCTTGGAGCGGATCACGACCCATTCCCAGGCGTAGCTCTCACAGAACGCCACGTAGGATGAGGTGAAGCCGGGAGAAGCCACTATTTTTGGCTCCTTCTCACCCTAAAGCTCTGTGAGAGCGCGTTTTAGGGGCTTCATCGGTGGAGCCGTTTCATTTTACCCCGTTTGACAGAAAACGGCTCCAAACGGCTCCTGAAGCCGCTGGAGAAGCCCTGCCAAACAAGGCCTATATCTTTTGAATTGAATAAGTTGGTATTTTTTAATATTCACCATATTACCTTAGTCATCACGGGGCTTATAGCTTTCACCTTAGTCATGAGAGGTAAAAGTCACCGGTAGCTTGCCTCCTGTCTGATTCTATTCTTGCTATCCAACGGTTGATTTTTTTAGTGGAATAAAATGGCCCAATACGGGACTGCCAGACTGGGCACCGCCGCTGCCCCAGCCGCGACAGCGTCCGCGGGGTCTGCTGCTGAGCTTCTCCTGCATCTGCGCGGTCTGCTGCTGAGCTTCGCCCGCATCCGCGCCGCCGCCTACCGACTTCCGCCGCGCGACTGCTGCCCAGCTCTTCTTGCGTCTGCGGTCTGCGCCACCCCTGCCCCAGCTCCGCCAACATCTCAGCCGCCGCCTACCTAGCTTAGCCATTGGACGAGGAAAGGAGGGCATTGGGCATGGGGTAAGTCAGACAATCTGAGCCGTCGCCTCCCCAGTCCCACTTCCCCAGTCTTGCAGCAAAAGTCAACGGTTCACACGGGCATTATTGGAAGAGTTACGGTTGCTTCTGCGGATGCGCTTCTCCCATCCTCCCCCAAAACCTACAGCCATTCGTCTCCCACACCCACCCATCTCCAGGTTGTGTCCGATCACCAGTGAGAGGAGCTCTCCCGCTTATTGTCTCAGAAACAGACATCATTGCTTCAGGTATTCTCCAGCTTGTTGCTGATGCAGAATCTATGTTCTTTGGGGCGTGATTTTCCCTCTCTTTTTACCCAGTTGACATTTCATCTGGATTTCTGTCATGAAATTGCTGCTTTACAAACGACTGAGGAACTATCTGTTTCGCCACCTTTGTATTATGTAGGCTTCGCATATTTATGTTCTTCCCAAGTCCAAACAATCACGATTATCTGTAATTTTCTCCACAAATTCTTAAATTTTATGAACCCTAAATTTCGTGGATTTCACTTATTTATCAATATCTAGTTCTGTATGTCAATGGCTTGCAATGTATCCATAGGCTTAATGAAAGGGGCATAGGTATTGGACTTTCCTTACTTCTATCAATCAAAGAGAGTTGCAGGTTGACCATAGGCTTGCAATGTTTATTTATAATGTATGTTTTGTGCAGCCCCGCATGATTTATTGTCTCATATGAAGGTTATTTTTGTATAGTTGGGGAATGAAGGGAGATTCCAGCAGAGAAAGTAGCTTAAATGACAACTCACAAATATCAAGTGCATTTCCAAGAGAGCCAAAGCTAGAATTCCTAAAGAACATCACAAAAGACTTCTCAAGTGAACGAGAGGTTGGACATGGTGCATTTGGAGTGGTTTATAAGGTATAATTTCTGTCTCATATTTTAATTCTTTTGAAGTTAACTATAACTAGTAAAAAAGTTGAAACCATATACTAACATGGAACCAAAACAGGGCATACTTCAGAGTGGACAACTGGTTGCTGTGAAGAAGCTTGTGCGAACATCCGGAGTTCATGATAGACGGTTTCAGAATGAGGCAGGCAATCTCCAGATTCTGGAGCACAGAAATATAGTCAGGTTACTTGGTTCTTGTTACCAAGTAGAAAAGAAATTGGTGGAGAGAAATGGCAGACATTTTCTCTCAGATGTTCCAGAAAAATTCCTCTGCTATGAATATTTGTCTAATGGAAGCCTTGACAAATACATTTATGGTATGGTAATCCCTAGTTGCATAATTGTTTCCTTATTTTTGTTTTTTGACTGTCTAAATACAGAATCCTAATGGTCTTGGTCTATGATAGAAAGTTAATATGATGATGGCCATTTTATATATATACCCAGGAATGATACAGGGCACATAAAACATTTTGCCATTTTCTGTAACACAGAAGATGCAGAGATATCATTGAGAAGCTCTTTGCTACGAAGTATTTCAATTCCTTCTTACTTTTGTTATTCTTCATATGAATCTTCTGGACTTGATTGGCCCATGCGCTTCAAAATAATCTTGGGGATATGCAATGGGTTGCATTTTCTGCATGAGGAGCGAAGTGAAGCCATAGTTCACTTGAACCTTAAACCTAGCAACATAATGTTGGGCGATGACATGGTGCCAAAAATTGCAGATTTTGGACTTTCAAGGTTGTTTGGTGAAGAACAAACCAGAATTCTCACCCAAAATGTTGTGGGATGGATGTAAGAACTTACTAGTTTCTGTATCTTTCCATTCTTCAAAGTTGCAGTAGTATTTTTTGTGTGATAGAATATAATTTGATGCTAATGTGACCCAGAGGATACATTGCCCCGGAATACCATTACAGAGGAGAAATATCAGTGAAGTCAGACATATTCAGTTTGGGTGTTCTTATTCTAGAAATAGTGACAGGACTGAAGAGGGACCTCAATATTCAAGACATTTCTTCTAAGTTACTAATTGAGAATGTAAGTAATGCAGTAATAGTATGAACAATTTAGTATCTGTTGGCGATGTTTTTCTGCTTTACTTTACAATTTCATTATCTAATTTTTCTAATTCGCACAGGTATCAAAAAATTGGACAAAAATGTCGCATATAGAATCGAAGTATCCATCACTGGAAGAACAACACATGCTACAAGTAAAAAGATGCATTGAACTTGGTTTAAACTGCGTGGAGATGGATCCAAAGAAAAGGCCTACTGTAGGATCAATAATTGATAAACTCGAAGGTAAATGAACTGGTTCATAACCATTGATTCATTTCAGGATTTAAGGATTTAATCTAGAGGCTTTGTCGAAACATAGTGATAATTCCACTGCTGTCGTAATCTCTACCTCTAGTGTAGAATATGCATTCTCTTGTTTAAAATGGAATATGTTCAAGCAGAAATCAGTCATGAAGCTAGCATACACAAATTCATGGAGAAGAAGCTGCAACTGATAACTGAATTCCCAAGGGAACCAAAGCTACACTTTGTAGAGGAAATCACAGGAAACTTTGCCAGTGAATGTGAAATTGGTAAAGGTTCTTTTGGGGTAGTTTATAAGGTATATTTTAATTTCCATCACTATCAATTTGAGAAAAAATATGGGAGAAGCTATCTGAATATTTTTCTGTACTAATGATATTAATTAATCAGGGAATGCTTCAAAATGGAGAAGTTGTTGCGGTAAAAAGGCTTTTGGTAGTTCCAGAAATCAATCTGGATAAGCAATTTACAAATGAAGTATTTAGTCTGATTGATCTCAATCATAGAAATGTAGTGAAGCTAATCGGGTATTGTTATGAAATACATAAGAAACTGGTGGAATCCCATGGAAGATATGTTTTTGCAGACACACAAGAAAGGATACTCTGCTATGAGTATTTGCCTAGGGGAAGCCTTGACAAGTATCTTTACGGTATTCTACTTTATTTCATTCTCTCTCTGATTTTAGTGGAATATTGGCTTCTGTTGTATCAAACACGAATTAACAGTCATAGGCAGCTTTATTTAACAAGTTGTTCAGACACCAGGGAAAAAATATCCTTCTGCTCCTTACGTTTAGATGACAACAATCAGTTAAATTTAAACTTAAGGTGTGCCCACTAGATATTTACTGAACCCATCACAAAATATAGTGCAATTTAGTATGAGACTATAAAGGTATTTGTCCACATTTTTAGAAAGGACGGCAAAAGCTTTGCTGCAATTTTTATTAGAAGAAGAACAAAAAAAAGATGACGGCCCAGTTTTTTGAGTGGAAACTGGGCCCAAAAACCACCGGACTAGAGTACAACGACCAACAACTCAAGCATGAAGACTGACTACTAGAACTTAACAAACCTCTAATGCACGAGGCAACACTAAAAACAACTCGGTCGAAAACAACAAAACCAAACTACCAGCTTCACTCATTCTAACACTGACTCTACTAACAACATGCACAAAACACACTTAGGAGAAAAAAACTTAGCACAACTTGAGACAAACTAAGGACCTCTGGTAACTAAAGCTAAAAGAACAAGGAAGCCAACTGAATTTGTGCCCTGGAAGGCAGCACCTGCCAGCTACCCTTTGCTCTGAAGACACAACAACTAACCCACTGGCTTGGTTTCTCTAGACTGGAAGGGGAGCAACAGCTTAGCACATGATGCCTTCACCTTTCTGGAGCGCCTAAAAGGAAAAAGAACTCAAGCCATTTGACCATCACCAATGATCTGCTTTGAGTGGGTCTTTGTTGCCTTCTTTTTTAGTTGTTGTCCATGCTCGACCAGTGCTTCGAGGGCTTCCATATTTGCCTTATTTTGTCCACATTACATATTAGATTTCCTTAAATATGTCCATATATCTTGAGGATGGATCCAAACTTATAGTAGTAACTTTGCATTCAAAGTGTTTTAGTTTGCTAGTAATAATGCAAAATTATGAGTGCTACACAAATATACAACTTTCTCTAGGTGTTGACTTACTGATTTGTCTATTTCTACAGGTGCATCTCATGAGCTTAACTGGAGCATCAGCTTCAAAATAATACAGGGGATTTGTCAGGGTTTACAGTTCTTACATGAATTGCAAAGACCCATAATTCACATGGATCTCAAACCTGGAAATATATTGTTGGATGATAATTTAATGCCCAAAATTGCTGATTTTGGTTTGTCAAGGCTCTTTGGTGAAGAGCAAACACGTACACTCACTTCAAATGTTGTGGGAGCAAGGTAAGGTTCACGAAAATTTGTGAATAATTCTCTGTTCATGATCAACCGGATTATACTGCATGTACTGCTTCCAGTGACTTTCATGTAATGCAGAGGGTACATGGCTCCAGAGTATTACTACAGAGGTGAAGTCTCAGCCAAATCAGATATATATAGTCTGGGTATCCTTATAATCGAGATAGTAACAGGGTTAAAAGTCGATTCTAACACTGAAGACTTGTCATCTAAGAACCTTATCGACAATGTAACTAACATATTTTGATTTTTTTATCCTCAACCTTAAGAATGTTGTTCGGACAAATAGAGGTAGTGAACCGTACTTTGAATGGTGTAACTGATGCTCTTTAATGAAACTTTGCAATTACAGGTACAAAAAACTTGGACAAAAATGCCGCAGATAGCTTCTAAGTACCCAACGTTGGAAGCGAGCAGCCTCCAACAAGTTAAAAGATGCATTGATGTTGGGCTAAATTGTGTCAGCGAAAATCCAAAAGAAAGGCCTTCCATAGGGAAAATTATGGAGCAACTTAATGGAAATGGCTTTCCATCCAGCAGCTAGATCTTGATACTTGAACTGAAAAAAATTCCTAGGAAGCAACAGTGAAGGGGAACTGGTATGGCGCTTAGCCTTGCTACGTAGCGCGTATGGTGGAGAGTGGAGAGGATGGCTCTGGCGATGGCGACGGCGAGGTGCCGTGGCGGCGCTAGGGCAAACGAGACGGAGAGAGAGAGAGTTAGGGCACCAGGCGCCCAAGGGTGTCAAGATGACACAATCCCAGGCTATCCCATTAAGTTTCAAAGTATGACTCTTATACAATTGGACTCAACCTCCTAAAGCTATAATTAAGGAAACTCTAATTAAGGAAATTCTAAATCGAAACAAATCTAATCCAACTGACTCAACCCAAAGACTCGGCCCATGGCCGGTGGTGACCGCCGCACCCAACACATGCACACGGTCAGCCACTTTGCTCCTTGGCCCGGCGCTTATACATCTTGCTGACCATAACATCTCTCCCCCCCTCGGGAAACAACTCGTCCTCGAGCTGGAAGGAGGGATGGGCTTCGCGAAACGCCGGGACCGGCTCCCAAGTGGCTTCCGACACTGGCATTCCCGCCCATTCGACGAGGACGTGCCACACGCCGCGGCAAAGTTCGGAGCGTAGGATGCGCACCGGCCGCTGCAGCGGCCGACCGTGATGTAGAGGAGGCAGCTCCGGCACACTGGAAGGCGGTGTACCTCGGAACGGCTTGAGGATGCCGACATGGAAAACGTCGTGGATGCGCGCGCCATCGGGAAGCTGAAGACGGTAGGCCACCTCGCCGATGCGGCCGAGCACCTGGAAAGGTCCGGCGTACTTGGGCGCTAGCTTGCCCCGGCCCCCAGGTACTAGGTTCTTCGTGTGGCGGTGGAGCATGCGAAGGAGCACCCAATCGCCAACGGCGAACTCGAGTTCGCGGTGGTTGGCGTCGTAGAACCGGCGGGCGTGCTCTTGAGCCTGGAGAAGACGAGCACGCACCTCCTCAAGGAACTCATCCCTGGTGGCGAGCAGGGCGTCCACCGCCTCCGTGCGCGCATGCCCCGGGGCATAGGGCAGCAAATCCGGGGGCAGTCGACCGTACACCACCTGGAACGGGGAGGTCTGGAGCGCCGTGTGATAGGCCGAGTTGTAGCAAAACTCAGCCCATGGAAGCCAATCCAGCCAATCACGCGGACGGTCACCTGTCAAACACCGAAGATACATGGTAATAGTCTTATTGACAGCTTCAGACTGTCCATCTGTCTGCGGGTGGAATGCAGAACTCATGCGAAGCTTGACGCCGGCGTGACGAAAGAGGTCGCGCCACACATGACCCGTGAACACTGGATCACGGTCGCTGACGATGGACTCCGGGAAGCCGTGTAATCGAACGATATCCTGGAAGAAGGCGCGGGCCACCGACGAGGCTGTGTAAGGATGGCCGAGTGGAATAAAATGAGCGTACTTCGAGAACCTGTCCACCACCGTGAGCAGGACGCTCTTGCCATGGACCTTCGGCAGAGCCTCGATGAAGTCGAGGGAGATGTCCGCCCACACACGCGATGGCACCGGCAGGGGCTGCAGTAACCCGGCCGGGTGGAGCGTCTCCGTCTTGTTCCGCTGGCACACCGCACAGGACCGCACGAAGTCACCGACGACGCGGCGGTCGTGCTCAACAAAAAACTCCGTGCGGAGGCGAAGCAGCGTCTTCTGGATGCCCTCGTGGCCCCCTGTGTGGGCGAGCTGGAGGACGTCGTCGAGGATAGGAGAGGAGCTGGGCACGAAGACGCGGCCCTTGTGCAGCAGCAGCCCCTCGCGGACGCACCAGGAGTCACCGTGGGTGCCGGCGGCCACGGCGTCGCGACGAGCACGTAAGGCGGGATCGGCTTCCACCTCCCGGCGCAAGTCGTCGAAGAGCCGGAAGGTAGGCACCGAGACGGCCGAGAAACAGGCCGCGGGCTCGTGCTCCCCAGAAACGGCGGACAACAGTGGCTCCTCGCCGTCGCACCTGGAGAGAGCGTCAGCGACGACGTTGGAGCGCCCGGGACGAAACTCCACCCTGAAATCATAGCCAAACAATTTGCTAATCCAGTGATGTTGCAGAATGGTAGAGAGGCGCTGGTCCAGCATGAACTTGAGGGCGTAGTGGTCCATCCGCACGACGAAAGCCCTGCCCCAAAGATAGGGCCGCCAATGGCGCACCGCCTGAACAAGGCCGATCAACTCGCGCTCATACGCCGCCACTTTGAGGAAGCAACAGTGTGTGGGCACGATCTCCTTGTTCAAGACTCAAATTCAAGGGGACATTCTGGACACGATCTCCTTGTTCAAGACTCAAATTCAGAGGCCAATATTTATGGAGATAATAGTAGCAATGTTCTGGGCAATTTGGTCTACTAGAAATGATGTCATTCTTTTTTTTTTGGGGAATGAAATGATGTCATTTTCAGAAATCTCCAGCAATCAGTGATCTCTTGCAAAGTCACTTTTAGACAAGAATTAGCTTGAGTTAAGCTTAGAGCTAAGGAGGAGTACAAACAACTGATAGACCTATGGCTAGATAGCTTTGTGTAATTGAGATAGTAACAGGGTTAAAAGTCTGGGTATCCTTATAATTCAGATAGTAACAGGGTTAAGCTTTATCGTTTAAGAACCTTATCGACAGTGCAAGTCCAACATATTTTGAATTTTTATCCTTAAGAATGTTGCTCTGACAAATAGAGGTATTGAACCGTACTTTGAATGGTGTAATTGATGCTCTTTACTGAAACTTTGCAATTACAGGTACAAAAAACTTGGACAAAAATGCCGCAGATAGCTTCGAAGTACCCGACTTTGGAAGCAAGCAGCCTCCAACAAGTTAGAAGATGCATTGATGTTGGGCTAAATTGTGTGAGCGAAAATCCAAAAGAAAGGCCTTCCATAGGGGAAATTATCAAGCAGCTTCATGGAAGCAGCTTTCCATCTAGCAGCTAGATGCCTAGATCTTGATCTTGAACTAAAACAAATTCCTAGGAAGCAATAGTGGAGGGGAGCAAATAGAAAAAGGCTCTGCAATTCTCAAATATTACAGACATCCAATGCTTTATAAATTATTATACACGTATCAACTGATCCTCTCTTGTGCGCTTTTTTCTGAAGAGGCCTCGTGGAGATAAGAAATGAACAGCTCTTGCTGCTGCCGCTCAGTGGTTGAAACTTGGAAGCGAAGAATAAAAAAATGCTGAAAGTGTAAATAAAAGGAGCAGATGTCATCTCAGATTTATTCTTGGTACCAAAATAGCGGTCGACGGGGTAACATCAGTGTAAATTTCTTGTGACATAGTACATAACTGCTGAATTTGGCTTGAGGCTGAGAGACGACTGCGTTAAGATGCATTTAGCCATCAATCAACGGCAAAATATGTACTACTATTAGTATATGAATGGACTTGTTTAGAAACAGAGTCGACCAATCAATTAAAGTCCATTCTCATCCAATGAAGAGTTAGCTCCATTCGCTACTAATAATAATTTAATATAAATAAATAGATTATATAGTCTGTTCTCATCCAGTACACATCCTGACGCGCTTATGACAATTGACAACAAGCATGGGTCTTGATTTGGGAATTACTCGACAATTTCTGCAACATTACAAGAGTGGTTTTCTGTCAAAGATGGCACCGCGTAAGGCCATCGTTGACAGCGACTGCAGCTTGGGGTCGAGTCAAGTCAACGTCTCATGGCACATCTCATAATGGATGCATCCTTGGTCAGGAGCTTCTCATTGCCTACTTTATCTGAGTCCTCTTACTGTCCCAAACAAGCAGATCCGCGCTCTCCCACTCCAGTGTCCATCCCCTCCCTCCCCCACCCACCAATATCTGGAGCTTTACCACTACGGGCTCCGGCGGCTCGGCCTACAGGAGACCAGCAAGTGCGACGGCCCCGCGCTCAGCTGACCGCAACTTCATCCAAGGTGAGCACACCCCGTTCATCTTATCTCCTCCAAATTGGTGTGAGTTGCTTGATTTGTTTTGGTAGAAACTTTCTGCCAATTTCAGTTTTTGCCTTCGGGTTAAATACATCAGATTGCGAAGCTTAGTAAGTTTTCTTTTTTTTTCTTTCTTGTATGTACAACTTGCTATATGTTTGACATGGGTTGGGCTCGGACATACAGTAAGCTAGCAAGGTACACAGAAATCAACTAATTACATGTTTTGTTTTACTTTGTTAGTGAGATAGCTAATGTATGTGGCAATGGACATTTTAAGGTACGGTCCTCCATTATGTTTTGGAATCCCGGCTTCCGCTCCAACTATTAACTATTTTTTTTCGATAGCTTGCCTCATGTGAATTAATGTGGAGCCTTGGTGCTTCTAAAAAAGAATTAATGTGGAGCCTCTTTTGGGTCCTCCATTATATAATAGTAAGATTACTATTAACTCAGTGGATGGAAACATATTATTTATGTATCTTTTGATATGATAGATAGCTTGTGAAATAATATCTTACATGGTAATCCATGCTCTGATAATTGTGTGGAGTCCAAAATGTAACAAAATATTAAAATTTAGTTCTAAATTTTGTATTGGTATATGCATTTTTATATACATGCATGTTTTTAATGGAGACTTCAGTCAGTTTAGATGCTAAATCCTAGTTGGACTAGGTAGAAGATATTCGATACTCTGTACATTATCTTCTGTGCTATGCATACAAAATTGTGTTTTGTACATATACTTCTACTTTGGATTTTTGAAATTTTTAACTTCGTTGCATATACCATGAAATAAATGGGTCAGCATTTTGCATGCATGTTGAGGACTGCCTTATATTGAATTTAGAGAATGATGTGGCCTCTACATTAGTGGAGAGCGAGAATGGTGGATTTGGAGAATAGAAAAGATGGAGTGGATTAGAGTTTATTGGAGCCTGATTTTTTGGTTTATTTTATAAATTTTGTAATAGTGAACCATGTAGAGAGCCTCTTGGAGATGCTTTTAGGAAAGAATAACATCTGTGCTCTTCAAAAGAAAGGAATAACATCTGCACTAAAATTTATTTTTTACCCTATGCATTAATTGGAACACAACAAAACATATTGTACATTGTTCAAAACAAACCATTAGTAATCAATGGGGGCTATTATCTATTATTGAATCTATAATCTATTAAGAACGGCTGATATTGTGTGCTTTTTGTTAACATGTGCGGACAGTTCTGAAACATCTAAGTAAAATAGATTGCGTACATTATCTTGAACTAATCAAGCTCCATGCTTTGATTGTGCAGAACTGAACTAATGGCAGAAGCACTGCTAACTGCTCTCTCGAAAATTGGTACCGTTTTAGGAGATGAAGTCATCAAATTCGTCATTGCTGAAGCATCTAAAAAGGCAACTAATCTGAGGGAGCTACCAGAAAATATAAGGCACATTGAGAGAGAATTGAATATGATGAGAAATGTAATACAAGATTTGGATACCACAAATCTCAGCATCAATGTGGTCAAGGGATGGATTGGGGAGCTGAGAAAGGTGGCCTTCCATGTGGAAGATGTAATGGATAAATACTCATATCACGCTTTTAAGCTGCAGGAAGAAGGATCGCTGATGTGGTTCATCAAAGGAGCACAAAATGCCAAAATTTTCAGTGATATTGCTGATGAGGTGGTTCGTATAAAGGGTGAGATTGAGCAAGTAAAACAACTGCAGAAGGACTATTTCCCTGCTCTCCAAGTTCCAGCAAGCCCTGTAATTGTTCGACATGGATCCCAAACCTTCTTGCCAGTGCCAGAGCTTATTCAAGATGAAGATCTCGTGGGGATTGCATTGAATCAGGCAAAGTTGATTGGATGGCTTCATAGCAATGAGCCAAACAACAAAGTGATAACGGTGTCGGGTATGGGTGGATTGGGAAAGACCACTCTGGTCATGAATGTTTATGAGCGTATGAAGAGCAAATTCCCTGTCAATGTCCGGATCACTGTGTCACAGACCTACACAATAGTTGGTTTGCTGAGAGAACTACTCAGAGAGATTGGGAAGGACACATATAAGCCATCAGATAGCATCGAAAGTATGGATGCCTACAAGCTGAGAGAAGAAATTAAGAATGTCCTAGGTACCAGAAAATGTTTGTTTGTTTTGGATGATGTTTGGAACATGGAAGTGTACCATCAAATTATGGAAGACATTTTCAATACTCTTCGAGCAAGCTGTATCATCATCACAACACGGAGAGAAGACGTTGCATCGCTTGCATCTTCAGGATGCCATCTTCAGCTCCAGCCTTTGGGACATTCCCATGCACTCGACCTCTTCTGTAGAAGAGCCTTTAAAAACACGGCTGAGTGTCTCCAAGAGCTTGAGGATGTGGCTGCTTCCATAGTAGAAAGGTGTAAGGGCTTGCCATTGGCACTTATATCTATGGGCAGCCTCATGTCCTCCAAGAAACCAACTAAACATGCCTGGAATCAAATGTACAATCAGTTCCGGGTTGAACTAGCTAAACCAGACAATGTGCAGGCAATTTTGAAGCTTAGCTATAATGATTTACCAGGGGACCTCAGAAACTGTTTCCTATACTGCAGCCTATTTCCTGAAGATTGCATCATGTCAAGAGAGAGCCTTGTCAGGCAGTGGGTTGCTGAAGGATTTGCAGTGACCAAGGAAAACAACACACTGGAGGATGTGGCTGAGCTAAATCTGGTGGAGCTCATTACTAGGAACTTGCTGCAAGTTGAAGAGTATGATGAGCTTGGTAGGATGAACACATGTAAGATGCATGACATTGTGCGTGACCTGGCTCTTTCAATAGCTAGAGATGAAAAGTTTGGCTCTGCAAGTGATCAGGCTGCAGTGATAAATATGGACTGGGAAGTGCGCCGACTATCATTGTGTCAATGGAATGGCAGTGATGCACCAAGAGTGAAATTTCCACACCTTCGCACTCTATTTTCACTTGATGGTGTTACATCCGCTCACATGCTAGCCTCAATCTTTTCTGAGTCAAGCTACCTTACTGTTCTTGAGCTACAAGATTCTGAGATAACCGAAGTGCCACAATCTATAGGTAATCTGTTTAATCTACGTTACATTGGCTTGCGGCGCACAGGAGTCAAGTCGCTCCCAGAGTGTATTGAGAAGCTATCCAACCTACAGACACTGGACATCAAACAAACAAAAATAGAGAAGCTACCAAAAGGCATAGTCAAGGTCAAGAAGCTGCGGCATCTGTTAGCAGACAGAGTGGTGGATGAGAAGCAAAAAGATTTCGGGTACTTCACAGGGGTACAGCCACCCAAGGACCTCTCTAACTTGGTGGAACTTCAGACTCTGGAGACTGTGGAAGCAACAAATGACTTGGCAGGCCAACTGGACAACCTCAGAAAACTAAAAAGCGTGTGGGTTTGCAAAGTTACTGCCATCCATTCTGCAGATCTTTTTCCTGCAGTATCTAAGCTGCCACTTCTTGCCTGTTTGCTTCTTAATGCAAGTGATGAGGAGCAGACACTGCACTTGGAAACTCTCAACCCACAGTCCAAGCAGTTCCACAGGTTGATCGTCAGGGGCCGCTGGGCGGCCGGAACACTGCAGTGCCCAATATTTCAAGGCCATGGGAAAAACCTCAAGTATCTAGCTCTAAGCTGGTCTGGTCTTCAGGAAGACCCGCTACTGCTTATTGCTCCACATGTACCAAACCTCACCTATCTGAGTCTTAACAGGGTGAGCAGCACAGAGACAATGGTTATTTCTGAAGGGTGCTTTCCACAGCTAAAGACACTAATACTGAAGAACATGCTCAATGTCAATCAGTTGACAGTTGGGAAGGATGCTCTTCCAAATATTGAAGGTTTATATATTGTGGCGCTGCCAAAACTGAATAAGGTTCCTCAAGGACTTGAATCCCTTGTGTCTTTAAGGAAGCTGTGGTTACTGTCTCTGCATAAGGATTTCAAAATCCTGTGGGAGCTAAGTAGAATGCGCCAGAAGATGCCACAAGTGGTGGAGGTTCGCGTCGAGTGATCGCCTGCTTCTTCATACAGCAATACTTCTGATTATTTATGCATATAGTCCTTTGTGTTTGATTTTTGCAGTAGATCTGCAATTCTGATTGCTTTTGTGGCTTGTGTTTTTTACTTTCAATAAGTCCGGAAGAAACAGATCTCCTCACCAAGAATGTGCCTGATAGTTGTGTGTATGCCATGTTATTGTGGTTTCTTTGTAGTTTGATTTTCCTTTTTTATGTACGAACCTTGTCATTGAACTGGATTTGACAATAACGTTTTTTCTGTCAGCATCATGATGCCATGTTCAGTTCTGAAGTAATAAGGTCTCATGATTTTTATTTCCTATATGACATCTGTCTTAGGCAAGCCAGACTTCTTCATAGTGAACCGGTGACGATTCAAGAACAGACCTATCATTTGGGTTCTCATAATAAGGCTTGTTTGGGTCATCCTGTTTGGGTCTTTAGAGACTAAAAGCGACTAAATATGGGGTCACCCCATCCAAACAGGCCCGACGTATCCTTACATGGGAAATGTATGTTTGTCATATAACGTAGTCCCCCTAGACATATATTGTTACCATGAAGTTAGGCATGATGTTAGACACAGTAATTTCCTTGGCATTAGTGGCACAAGTATGTGTTCCACGGTAGTATAGACGCCAATACTGAAAGAAACTAATTTGGTACAGTAATGACCTAGGTAGTAATAATACTTGCAAGACTGCTTATATATATATAGTTACAATATTATTATTAGATGTGTCATGTCAGGTAAATTTGGCTAACACATGCGTGAGCTATTGCACACAACCTCATTACACGATATTTAAGATTTCCCAAGGATTTTGTTGAAATGGCCGAGGGCTTGTTCTTCTTTACTTTTTATTTTCCGGGTGAGTGAAGCTGTTCTGTAAGTTGTAACTAGATGATCTTGAGCAACAAAAGCTTGTGAACGCTCCACTTTGACTCTTGAGAAATCCAGTTTATTCCTCTTTGACTTGCTTTTAATTATCTCGATCTGACCTATTATCACCTATATTTTTACATTTAAGCACATTTCCAGTGGCCATGTTAGTATGAGTGACCATGGTTCGAAACTGTGCCCAATACAGTCATGGTCCGAAACTGTCATGGATTCGCACTACAAGAAATGTCTCGGTTTTTGACGAAATGTTGATGAAACGTGCGTCACAAACCATGCGTCTTATTCCATGGACAAACGACGTGACATGAACATATAAACGTCACAAACCATGGAATAAGACGCATGGTTTGTGACGCACGGTTTCATCAACATTTCGTCAAAAACCGAGACATTTCTTGCAGTGTCGGTTAGTCCTCGTCAGCGTTCCACTGGATCCGCGCTCTCACGCCAAGCCAAGATGCGTAAGCCACACCCGTGGGAACTGCACTAGCGGCCACAGAGAAATTCTTTTGCTCGATCAGTGGGGCTCGCACTTCCCTCGTAATTCCCGCAGACAAGAAGTTTGTAGCAACGCATGGCAGAGCGCCCGCCCTGACCTGTTTTGTTCTGGTATGATGGCCACGCCCGCTAGGGGATCACATCCGTTGCAATTGCACGGTCATTTCGAAGTGCCGCCCCGTCAGACCCTCAGCTCGCTAATCAGGACCTTCTGTCGTGCCATCAGCGAGGAGCACTCCAGAGGCGGAGGACAGTCCGGTGTGCCATCTTGATTCTGTGCAGCTGTAGGACCGCCATCGGGAGGAATTGCGGAGCCTCACTTGAGTTGAGATGAGACCTTCGCGTCGCCCGGGACGTGCGTGCCGCTGCGCGGGAGACGCAGAGCAGGGAATCCGAAGACGGCGTTAGCCGCGTCGTCACAGGAGTGGTTTTTTTTTGAGAGGGTCACAGGAGTGGTTGCTGAAAGTGTGTAGAGTTACCTGTCATGCCCCCTGCACCTGTAAACAATGCCCAGATGTAATTTCGCACCGTGCTCAGCTACGCTCTATAAATACCGAGCAGGCGGCACTGTTTCGGGACAAGATTTTTAATTAATAGAACTGCTAGCGCTCGCGCGCATCAGACGGTACCATGGACCGGGTTGATTCATTTCTCCGGTGCGCGCCTGCACTCCGCGCCCTCCGACTGTGCCTACATTTCACGCGCACATGGGGACCGCTGGCGTCCCTTACCGCTTTTCACGCGTATCCCTTGTGCAACACCCGATCTACTTATGAAACATTCAGATGAAATACTTGAAACATACATCTGAAACACTTGCAAAAAATACTTGAAAACCATTGCTAACATACGCAACATGCACATAAACACTTGCAACATAGTGAAACATATGCAATATCGAGATAAATACACGTGCAATATACGTCTGAAAGAACACATGAAACAGTGGAGACAGACACTTGCAACATGTGCATAGCTATTGCAACACATATGCAACATCTCTGTCTACTTTTGCAACATCCGTATGAAACATTTGTAGCATACCTTTAAAACAACTGAAACATTTGAATTGTACACTTGCAATATGCATCTTATCTCGGTGCCGCCTCCTACGCCATCTGTATCAGGGCGTCGGCGCGCCGCAGCTGTAGCATGAGGTAAGGCCGGAGGGCTTCCACGTCAGGGCCCGACGCTTCTCCTTGAGCTGGCAGCACCGGTCGGCATTGTCGGCGGGGCGGGGCAGGGCAGGGCAGTGGAGCAGGAGCAACGGGGGTGGCACGTGCGGAATAGGAGCAGGAGCGACGACAGGAGCAGCGAGGGTGGGCGCGCGGAGCAGGAGTAGCGCCACCTATTTTTCCTATTTTTCCCACAAAAGTATAAACTTTAGATCTAGTTAACAAAATCGCGTCACCTATTTTTCCTATTAAGATAGAAAAATGAGAAGTGGTCAAATGAATCTGAGCTATCAATTTTTCATAATCAAAAGATTGGACAAGATAAATATTCACCATTTAGGAAGAATTATCCGTTCGCTCCTTAACGTGTCATCAATGAATGTATTTTTTTTCGAAAACAAAAAGAAAATGGTTACATATGTATGATGCACGTCATATCTAAAACTATTAGGTTCACATGTTACACATTATAAACGTTACAGCAAATAATCATGTTTGGGTAAAGAAAAGTCATATTTTAATGAAGTATACATGTTTCACATTTACATGTGCCACGTTAAAAATAAAGAAGTTTCATCCAATATGCACATTGAGATCTATCACATATATGTGTGATGTCACGTTCAAAAAAAATTCTTACATCTACTATGCACATCCACCATTTAGCGATCCATTCATATGCATATTTATTTGCTCGATCCTATTGCAAAATATGTACATATTTTTTATCTTATAAAATAAAAAACATATAAAAATATATTTCTCTTTTTTTTTGCGAATGGTAAAAATATATTTCTCTAAAATAGGGGTCCAAAGTTTTAAGCTACACTTACATACCTACACTCAATCTATTTATATATTCCCTTCATCTAAAAATAATAATATAGTACTAAGTCAAAATATCTTAAATTTAATCAAAATTTATATAAGAATATTAATATTTGTGATATAGTATCGTTATATTGTTCATTTATTGATGACACGTTATTATTTTAGTATTATCTATATTTTGTATCATGAATATAAATATTATGATTTATAAATTTAATTAAGCTTTAGATAATTTGCTGAAACTAGAATTACATTAGTACTCGTTTAAGGTCTTGTTTGGATGTAGTAGGATTCGTATCAATCCACGTCCGTTTGGGATGGATTGGAGACAAGTTTCACACTAATCCACTCCGACAAGCGAAGAATCCGATAATCAAAACTAAAGTCTTTTTTTTTGCGATCACAAACTAAGGCCTAAGTATTTTCCCTTCATTCATCCTCTCACGTTCCAGCAAATCCATCACCGGGCCGGCAACTACATCTTGGACTCCGCGTAGCGGCCCGGAACTGATTCCCCGTAGCGATTTGATCTCTCTCTCATCATAAAGTGGAAAGTTCGTCCCACTTCACCTGCTTTGCTGGCTCCGCCATTGGTGGCTAAGTGTGGTCACTGCTCAGTCAACTAGCAGGTCTTCTCCTTTCCTCTCCTCGCCAGGTAGCTGATGCAGAGTACCAAACATATCTAGATGCTTTATTTGTTCGCATCAATCTTGATAAGCCCTCTCCTTTCCTTTCCTCTGCTCGCCGTCTCTCCAACAACGAGAGTGGCCGTCTTCAAGATTGCTTCATCAGGAATCAGGTTGGTGACTCTGATTCGGCTGTTCAATTCTGATGAAAGGTTTTAGGGAAGATTATTTGTGCGAGTTGAATCATCCTACTGTGATTACAAATCTAACCTGGCGACTTTTTTGTTCAGTAAAGTTTATGTATGGTCCGAGCATATACATGTGGATTTTCATCACACGGTACTAGTTGTTCGTCCTCAGTTACTCTTGTGTGCCCATCGGTGCCAAGGAGATTGATTGCGTGGTGGCAAACAGCAAGGTCACAAATACTCTCTCCATTAGTCATTTTTTTTAATAACGAGTCATGCTAAATATTTCTAGCCCTTTCTTGTTACTCCGCATTTTTTGTCTCACAAATTTCGATTAGTAAAAAACGGATTCTTATAGTTCTCCTCTCCTTCTCTAGTAATACCCCTGTCACCACTGAAGCCAGCTCAAACCCACTTACCCACAACAAGAGTCTCTAGTTTCAGTTTAACTAGAGTGTTCTAAAGTCATGAATTTTTATTCCTACTACGTATATATTTTTCGGTTCTCAAAGAAAAAACTTCAGCCGGTCTTAGAAGACAATTGCTTTCCTACCAGGCTACATGAACTCTTCTTATTGCAGAATGGATTTTTTTATATATGTCCAATGTTTACAAATGTTTTGATGGTTCATTGCCAATCCAAAGATGACAGCAGTGTTTGCTATTGTGTATATACTGAACTGTATTCTTTGAAATTTTCTTTGGGTGAGTGCATGAAATTCCTTTTGTTTCATTTTGTCTTTGGAATTGTCATAGGATGCGCTTTAGTTTCTTTAAACTGAAACGAAATTAAATGTAACAGATATATGAATTATGAATAACGAACGACACAATACAAGGGAGGTGCCAGGAGATTTCCCATGGAGACTACTAGAAGACATTACAAATGGTTTTGCGGAGGAGCAAAAAATCGGTAGTGGTGGATATGGGGTGGTTTACAAGGTACGGTTAATGATTTTTGCTTGTCTTTTCAGTTCCATCTATCAATCATGTAATCAAATATATGAAACAGGGAGTGCATCCAAATGGACAAGAGGTAGCTGTGAAAAAACTTCACCACATGCCAGGATTAGACGAGGATCAGTTTCAAAATGAACTTCGAATCCTTACTGGAATTTGCCATCCAAACATTGTCCAGCTCATTGGGAAAAGCTACATAGAGCGAGATAGATGTGTCGAACACCAAGGCAGACTAGTGTTAGCTACAATGATAGACAGGGCAATATGCTTGGAGTTTTTGCCTGAAGGAAGCCTTGAGAAGCATCTTTCTGGTATGAGATAATTTTGTTTAGTATGCTAGTTAGTGTTGATCTCTAAAAAATGCTAGTTACATTTGATAGAATAATTCTGTAAAATCTGCCATTTCTTTTTCTTCTACAGAAGTATGGTATGGACTTCGTTGGCATAGGCGGTACAAAATAATAAAGGGGATTTGCGACGGTTTGAAATACCTTCATGGAGAAAAAATTTTCCATCTTGACCTCAAACCTTCAAATATATTGCTTGACAAGGATATGGTGCCAAAAATTGCAGACTTTGGCTTATCAAGGCTCTTTAGTGGAACTCGTCAATCTCATACTACAAAAAATCTTCTATGCACTCTGTGAGTTAAAATGATCCGTTCCTTAACCCTTTTTTTTCTTTTTTAAAATATTAGTATGTTTGCATTGTGCTTACACGTATGATATTTTATGATATATTCTACTATAAAAATCATTTGTAGATACATCTCCATTTCAACAAAGGTAGTTCAATCCACAACCGCCTCTAAAAATGGTTTCTGAAATGAGCCACTTCTAGAAACACATTTGTAGGGGCGGCTGGTATTTTCATACGCCTCTACAAATGCCTATATCTTTATAGGCGATTCTAGATCAAGCCACCACTAAAATGGATTTCTAGAGGCGGCCGGATCTAAAGCCGTCTCTACAAATCAATTTATAGAGGCGGCTCGAAGTCGGCTGAAGACAAACTTTATATCAAAGTTGTATATCTCGTAGAGATCTAAAACTTTTTAGTTGATAAATTTTTCATTTGAAATAATTTATGATTTATGATTTATGATTTCTGGAAAATAATTTATAAATTGAAAAAGATTATTTTTTCTGATTTATGATTTAAAAAAGATTTTTAAAAAAGATTTTTTTTTCTGATTTATGATTTCTGGAAAATAATTTATAGAGGCAGGATTTTAGGAGGCGACTAGACAGCCGGCTCTACAGATCACTTATTTATAGCAACCTAAATTTAGAGATGGTTGGCTCACTGCCTCTAAAAAGCATCTCCGTAGTAATGAAAGAGGGTGCCTTTGTGATTTGTAATATTTAGTGGAAACCAACCACTGAGTTGAATCATGAAACCCCTTTGAACAAAAAATAGTCTCAAAGTTTTTTTAAAAAATGACTCAGGAAATTCACATATGTTTGGATGGAGTGGCCTACATATGTATAAAATTTCAAGTTCAGACATCATTTTTTGATAGCATCAAAACAAGGAAGTAATGCATTTGCTCTGTTTTTCTATTTTTGTACAATCTTTCGAGTTTGCACTTGAAATGCAATGTATCACTCATTGCACAAAAACAATAGAACTATTTTTTGGGAGGGTTTTCACGGTCCCATCAAGAGGGGAGGGGGAGAGGGCACCAATCCCTGAAAGTAAGCTTTGGGAGTTAATGACAAATAAAACATGGAACTCGTCCTTGTACGGGAATCGGGTGAGGTTGCATTATATTTTTGGTTTATATTATGGTGTAGGAGCATTGCAAGTATTATTAGTTGATGCCCCCCACTCCCCCTACCCTCGATTTCTGCTGAATGTTCATAAGCAAATCTATAGTTCTATTCTCATGGGCGGGCAGCCTCCAAAAGCTTTTTTTTAGATTATTGTTTATCCAATTCTAGCTTTGCTCTTTGGGTTTCCTTTCCGCTACAGGCAGCAACATGGATGGTGATAGGGAATTGCATGGATTAGTAATCATGGTTGAATTTTAGTGAAGACAATATTTTTGTACTTTGTTGCAAATTTCTTTTCATGGGTTAATGGGGTATTTTCTGTAAATATTAGAAATAGTTATCTTTTGGCCTTTTCAATGTATTGTTTTCTATTTTTCTTATTGTATATTAGAAAGGAGATTACCTTGGGACATCTTTTTGTATGAAATAAATTAATTAGGTTTACATACTCTTACTTACAATGTGATGCTTCAAATATATATATTTCAGTGGATACGCGCCACCAGAGTTTGTAGATAAGGGGAAAATCACAAACAAGTTTGATGTATTTAGTCTGGGTGTCATAATCATAAAAGTATTGGCAGGACCGGATGGCTACTCCACATATTCTGATATGCCCGATTCCCAAGACTTCATTGATCTGGTATGAGAAGTCATTTCCTAGTATGAGGACGACAATGGCCATTTTCTTGTAGTTTTGGTTCCTCACGTTTTTATAGCTAGTCAGTCAGGTGTGGCATTTCCTGATTCACTTCAGTTGCAGGTTCAAGGAAACTGGAGAGAAATGCTACTGAAGGCAAGATGGAAAGATGCATCATATTTGGATGCCTATTGCAACCAAGTGAAGATTTGTACTGAGATCGCACTGAAGTGTGTGGAATCCGAAAGCCACAAAAGGCCCAGTATAGAGGATATCATGACTATGTTGAATGAAACAGAAGAAACTATTGACAAACTGTACAGGCAGCTATTTGTTGTCGAACCTCTCAATCTCTGCTTCCCCTTCGAGCCAGATAAGCTGATTCGATGCCCAGGGCACCTAACCAACAACGCAGATCATGATATTGCCTACAAGATTCAGCCACATACACCAGATATTTTCGTCAGTTCGCTTCATGGCATTGTGCGTGCAAGATCCACTCAGGCTTGCATTCTGACGATGCAAAGGCAACAGAAGCCACCCCAAAACCTGGATACAGTTCACATCGAGAGCGTTGTATCCAACTGGTACTCGTTTCACGCAGCCGAAGTGGTCCATGACCAGAGAAAAGCGGTGAAGATAACGAGCCTTTATGAGTGTGCAAGCCAGCTAGCATCCAAGGTATATTTTGTAAATTTGCTGCTCATCGAGGGTAAAAAAATAATGGCACTATTTCCTGTGATATCATGTCCCTCGGACAACAAAAGCTAGAGGACAGAACTTATGTTTCCCCGTGCTAAAAAATGGATCGAGATCACATCATTTTTTTTTCTATAAGGGGGAATTAATTGCATTATTTCCAGTGATATTAAATGTCCCTCCAGGTGTTTGGATCCTAGGTTAAAGTTTAGCCCTTATCACATCGATGTTTTGATACTAATTAGGAGGACTAAGCATGAGCTAATTATAAAACTAATTGCAGAAGCCGTGTCTAATTCACGAGATAAATCTATTAATAAGTCTAATTAATCCATTATTAGCATATATTTACTGTAGCACCACGTTATCGAATCATAGATTAGGTTTAATAGATTCGTCTTACGAATTAGCCCTCATTTATGTAATTAGTTTTATAATTAATCTATGTTTAATACTTCTAATTAGCATCAAACATCCAATATGACGGGACTAAACTTTAGCCCCCCTAGTATCCAAACATTCAAACGGGGCCTAAAGCGAAAGCGTGAAACTTATCACTCCCCATGCTAACCAATGGATTGAGATCACATCATTTTTCTTTTTCTGTAGTGAATTTATTTGTAATATACTTTTGCTCTGTTTAATTTGTCCTTGGGCGTCATTGTGCGACTGCTTGATTTCGTGGTGTTGTTACACCAATACAGCCGAGAATTGAGGTATATACATAATTTTATTTTTTCTGATTTTGCTCATAGTAATATGTGATGCTTGAATCTTTTGGTGGTAATTAGCGTTTGTTTGATTTGATCAGGTATTATCCCTGAACCGTACCGATACCATAGACGTGCATCCATTGGAGCCATGGTGCGTGCAAATATTGATTATTTACTCTCCATTGAAACGATATGGATCAGAACTGATTATTCGTGTTCATCAAGTTCTTGAACGCAACTGTCATTTGCTCTCACAGAACTTGTTATGTGGTACACGCAGGGTTCTAATAACATCTGGTGTGGCAGGTGGCATCGAAATTTGGAACTACAAGACCAGGGTAAGTGCTGCACAGACACTAGCTAGTCACTACTACATCCGTACGAGGAATGGTAAAATAATTTTAGGTTTAGCTTAAGGTAAACTATATTAAATTTGACTAGCTTTATAAAATAGTATCAACATTCATGACTCCAAATAGATTCTATTAAATTACTGTATATTTCAATGATACTATCATGGTAAATATTAGTATCTTTTTATATAAATTTAGTGAAACTTTTGACTTGCCTCTATACTAGAATCACATCTTTCTGGGACACGGACTGCAGAGTGTACGTTATAATTCAAATACGTTTGGCTCCTAAATCCTGATAGAGACCGGCTTTGCCTACAACTGCTACAGCTCCGGCTCCACCAACCCAGAATCAACTAACAAAGGGGAAGAGCCGGTGAAGTTGGTTTTTCGGCTTCACCATCTCCAGCTACAGTAAAAATATTCTGGCTATAACAAAGTCAAACTCATTTTGGAATTAATATTTATAAAAGTACACCCACGAGAGCTAAATTCTTAAGGAATTACAACAATTTAAAGTGTATAGGATAGTTTTAAAAAATTACTACCTCCATCCCAAAAGGACACACTGTAGGTGTGTCCATAGTCAATTAATAATTTGACCAAATTTGTAAACAAGGTTATGACTCTAAATACCTACTCTCTCCGTTACAAAAGAATGCAATTCTAGGTTTTGGATAAGTCAAACTTTTCTTAGTTTGACTAAGTTGTTAGGAAAAAATTATCAACATTTATTCCCTTGAAAAATTATCACCATTCATTTCTTCAATTAAATTTACTATGTAAATACATCTCATAATCTATCTAATGATATTTATTTGGTATCGTAAATATCTTTACTTTTTTGTTTAGATTTGGTCAAACTTACAATTGTTTGACTCCTCGAGAAGTGAGAATTGCATTGTTAGAGGACGAAAGGAGTAGATGAAATATATTTGATGATGAATCTAATGATTCTTATTTGGTATAATAAATATTTGTAGTTGTTTGTATGAATTTGGTCATATTTAACATATTTTAACTTAGTGCTGTGCTAGAGTTGTATCTTTTTGGGATGGAGGAAATAGTTTGCAAGCTCAATTTTTATATAAAAAAATTGTCGCAGCCAAGAACAATAAAATTTGAGTAACTTATAACTTGCAGCAAGGAACTGCAGATCCGTAGTCGACGGTGCCTGTTTGTAATGTCTCAACAGCGATGGTGCCTGTTCGTAATGTCTTAGCTGTAACTTTCTTGAAGAAGTTTTATTAAAAATTCCAAAAGCAATACAGTGAGTAGATATAAAGTCTTGAAAACAATTCTTCTATCTTCTGCATTACAAGAGACACAAAGCTAGCTGTCGTGGGGTCGGGAACCATGGCAAGCATTGTTGTTTGAATCGGTGTTAGAGTACGTGTCTCTGGTGGCTTGGGTGGACTCAAGAACACAAGAATCACAGAGGGGACACAACGGTTTATCCTAGTTCGGGCCGATCGATGCCCTTCTGGAGTCTTCTAGGTGGCGAAGGAGGTCTCCCCGAGGTGCACCTTCTGGAGTCTTCTTGGTGACGAAGGAGGTCGGCTCCAGGGCTGACTTGTGGGCCCGGTAGCCCCCGAGCCCCTGGAGGCCGCAAAGGAGTTTGTCTCCTTACGTCACGCCCCGTGCATGACCCTGTCGGGGGCGTGGTTGATAGAGCCCACGCCCAAGGGGCAGCGCCGGGGAGCCCCCTAGCCTTGATGGCTCGGGGCGTGTCTTCTTGTGCTCGGGCCTTGGCTGGCGTCGTAGACCGGGCAAAAGCCAAGGGCCAGGCTTGGGCTTCTCGTCGATCGGGAGCCTGAGGCTTGGGCGAGCCCTCGATCCTCGAGCAGAGGCGGTGGCGTGCTTGGGTTCGGCCTGATTGCTCAGTCTGAGGGTGCGCGCGAGCGTACCCGATGGGTATAGCCCCTAAACCCTCGGGCGATCCTAGAAGGGTCGGTCCGGGGGTCCGTCGATCGGGAACCCTTGATCTCAGGACTTAACATACCCATACGTTCTCGTCACTAACCCAAGAAGAGAAAATTCCCTATATGCCCTGGAAAACTCACTTATTCCTTCTATGGCCCTAATCCAAATTTCTTTCTCTATATGACACTACCCCGTTAAGTATCATGTGAAAAGACCAAAATACCCATGCTCTATGAAAATGCATGGATTCCCTATATGACATTGCTTCATGGATTCTTATGCATTACAAGTGACACAAAGCCAACCAAAGAAAGACCCACATACCTATTAGTGATAATCAGTTCAAAGACTAGAACGCCAAATCCCGCGAGAGCAACTTATGAAGAACCAGTGAGCAACTAAGAATATAACCTACGAAGAGGTTGAGGATTTATTTTTCAAAAACATAATAATTCCTACATAACCAAAGTGATTAACAAGCAAGGGCCACCCCTAGCAGTATTAAAGGTTTGAACTCTTTCTTAAATCATCTTAACAATCTCCCAAACATGTGCGACAAGCTTCTAGGTTGTGGAAGACCGCTTAACCACCTGAAATATTGAGATTTTATTTGTTTGATTGATGACATGCCCTGTGCATAGCATGACATTGTTCTTATCATTTGGCATATTAACCTCTAGTGTCAGCTATTCGAGAAATAGTCCTATAAAATACTACTCGCTTTGTTATAATTTATAAGACGTTTTGACTTTTTCTAAATTCATTGCTTTTGCTATGCATTTAGACATAATGTATATCTAAATTATAATAAAATCTATGTACCTAGAAAAGCTAAAATATCTCGTAATTTGGAAGAGAGGGAGTATTGGCTACTTGGAGTAGCAATGTGAATGACTCTTATGTCTATGCGCAGGCAAAGTTGGATCTGTCCAATATGCTTTTGCCGGAAAAAGGTGATTTTTCTTCTTCTATTTCCAGTTGTTCCTTTTCCCACGGGACCACTTGCTCAATAAACATAAATTAATCACTGCACTCTCAGGTGTGACTATGGCCAAATTTGTTGCACGCAAGAAATGGTTTGTGGCTGGAGACCGGGATGGTTGCATTCATGTGCATTGCTACAAGGAAATGCAGCGACTCACACATCTCCATGCTCACCAACTACATGTTGGAGTTGTTCCAAATTCACTGCAAGATATAGGGCGGGCTTCTGACGGAGCGAAGCGGAGGCCCGTAAAAGCCGAAGGTTGGGCCGGAGCGTAGCGGAGTCTGAAGCCGGCCCATCAGGCCGCGCCCGTGCATACACGGGGGGTGCGGGGGGCGGAGCCCCCCGCGGTACGGTACATATATACCCTTGCTAGGGTTTCTTGGAGACTTGATTCTCTTGTAAGCCGCCGTAGGCGTGTAACCCAAAACTCTTGAGATAGTGAGATTGTTACTGGCTGGTGCCCGTGGTTTTTCCCCTTCGCATTGGAGGGGTTTTCCACGTTAAATCGTGTGTCTCCGCTGTGATTGATCTTGTTTTACTTCATATTCCATACGTCGTTTATAACAAGTGGTACCGGAGCTTCGGTTGCTGTAGGGTTCATGACGACGTCGATGAAGTTCGATCTTCCGCTGCTGAACTACGACACGCGGTTCTCGCTATGGCAAGTCAAGATGAGGGGAATTCTGGCGCAGACTCATGACTACGATGAGGCGCTGGATAAATTCGGCAAGAGTAAAGCCAATTGGACTCCTGAGGAGATCCGCAAGGATCAGAAGGCTCTCGCCCTAATTCAGTTACATCTTCATAATGATATTTTGCAGGAGTGTTTGAAAGAGAAAACTGCTGCAGAACTATGGCTGAAACTGGAATCGATCTGTATGAGTAAGGATCTAACCAGTAAGATGCAGATGAAGATGAAGTTGTTCACTCTGAAGATGAAGGAGGAGGATTCGGTGATGACCCACATCGCTGAATTCAAGAAGATCGTGGCCGACCTAGTGTCGATGGAGGTGAAGTATGATGATGAGGACTTAGGTCTTCTACTGTTATGTTCTTTGCCAAATTCGTATGCAAATTTTCGTGACACCATACTTTTGAGCCGTGATGAACTAACCCTAAAGGAAGTTTATGAGGCTCTCCAGTCTAAGGAGAAGATGAAAGTTATGGTGCAGCATGACGGAACGTCGTTCTCAAAGGGCGAAGCTTTGCATGTGAGAGGCAGAACTGATAACAGATCCTCATATGATAGCAATGATGGTAGAAAGAACTAGGAGAGGAGAGGCCGTTCAAAGTCCAAGCCGCATGGTAATAAAAAGTTCTGTGTTTATTGCAAGCTGACAAATCATAATGTTGAGGATTGCAGAAAAGTACAGAATAAGGAGAAGAGAAAAAACAAGTCGGCTGGTAAGGTCTCTGTTGCTGCTGCTGCGTCTGATGATGATTCTGGAGATTGTCTGATAGTGCTTGCTGGTTGTGTTGCTGGTCATGATGAATGGATTCTAGATTCCGCATGTTCATTTCATATTTGCACTAACAGAAATTGGTTTAGTTCATATAAGTCTGTGCAGAAAGGGGATGTTGTGCGGATGGGAGATGATAACCCATGTGATGTCGTGGGGATTGGATCAGTTCAGATCAAGACTGATGATGGCATGACACGCACGCTGAAAAACGTCAGGTATATACCAGGGATGTCCAGGAATCTTATCTCATTGAGCACGCTTGATGCAGAAGGTTACAAATATTCCGGTTCAGATGGTATTCTGAAGGTATCAAAAGGTTCTCTTGTCTGTTTGAAAGGTGATCTTAATTCTGCAAAGTTATATGTCCTTAGAGGGTGTACTTTACATGGTTCTGATTCCACTGCTGCTGCTGTTACTAATGATGAACCTAGTAAAACTAACCTTTGGCATATGCGTTTAGGACATATGAGTCACCATGGTATGGCAGATTTGATCAAGAGAAACCTACTGAAAGGCTGCACTTCTAGTAAGATCAAGTTTTGTGAGCATTGCATTTTCGGCAAGCATAAGAGGGTACAGTTCAACACTTCTATTCACACCACCAAAGGTACTCTTGATTATGTTCATGCTGATTTATGGGGTCCTTCTAAGAAGCCCTCACTAGGTGGTGCTCGTTACATGCTTACAATTATTGATGATTACTCTAGAAGGGTTTGGCCTTATTTTCTAAAACAGAAAGATGATACTTTTGCTGCTTTTAAGAACTGGAAAGTAATGATAGAAAGACAAACTGAAAGGAAGGTAAAATTGCTTCGTACTGATAATGGTGGAGAATTTTGTTCGTATGCCTTTAATGATTATTGCAGACAGGAAGGCATTGTTAGGCATCACACCATACCCCATACTCCACAACAGAATGGTGTGGCAGAATGGATGAACAGAACCATTATCTCCAAGGCCCGTTGCATGTTGTCTCATGCAAGGATGAGCAAGCGTTTTTGGGCTGAAGCTGCTAATACTGCCTGTTACTTAATAAACAGGTCACCTTCTATTCCACTAAATAAGAAAACTCCTATTGAGGTATGGTCTGGTACACCTGCTGATTATTCACAGTTAAAAGTTTTTGGATGCACTGCTTATGCTCATGTTGACAATGGAAAATTAGAGCCTAGAGCTGTTAAGTGTCTTTTCCTTGGTTATGGTTCGAGAATCAAAGGCTATAAATTGTGGAATCCTGAAACAGGGAAGACTTTTATGAGCAGGAGTGTTGTATTCAATGAATCTGTGATGTTTACTGACAGTTTGCCCTCAGATCATGTTCCAGAAAAAGAGCTGTAGAGTATGCGCTTACAGGTGGAGCATGTTGATGATGATACAGGTGTGCAGGTGGAGCCTGCTGATGAGCAGGATGACCATAATAATGATGTTGCTGATGATGATGCTCATGATGATGTTCAGCAAACTCCTCCTAGTTTGCAGCTACAGGAGGAATTACCTATTGCTCAACGCAAGTCAACAAGGACAGTTGTACCTCCTAAACGTCTTATCGAAGAATGTAATTTGTCTTACTATGCTTTGAGTTGTGCTGAACAGGTGGAGAATGTTCATGAGCCAGCAACCTATAAAGAAGCTGTTCGTTGTGCTGATAGTGAGAATTGGATTTCTGCTATGCATGAGGAGATGCAGTCTCTTGAGAAGAACAGTACATGGGAGGTTGTTCCTTTGCCTAAGAAAAAGAAGACCATAAACTGCAAGTGGATCTTCAAGAGAAAGGAGGGTTTATCTCCAAGCGAGCCTCCAAAGTATAAGGCAAGGTTAGTTGCAAAAGGCTATAGTCAAATTCCGGGTGTTGACTATAATGATGTGTTCTCTCCAGTGGTAAAACACAGTTCAATTCGTACTTTTTTGAGTATTGTTGCTTCACATGATCTTGAGCTTGAGCAGTTAGATGTGAAGACTGCGTTTTTGCATGGAGAGCTAGAGGAGGACATATACATGGACCAACCGGAAGGGTTCATAGTGCCTGGCAAGGAAAAATATGTGTGCAAGTTGAAGCGCTCCTTGTATGGTTTGAAACAGTCCCCTCGTCAGTGGAACAAAAAGTTTGATTCATTTATGTTGTCACACAGTTTTGAAAGATCTAGATATGATAGCTGTGTTTACATCAAGCATGTTAATGGATCACTTATATATTTGCTGTTATATGTTGATGATATGCTGATTGCTGCCAAGAGCAAGATTGAAATCACTAAGTTAAAGAAGTTGTTAAGTAGTGAGTTTGATATGAAAGATCTTGGTAGTGCTAAGAAAATTCTTGGTATGGAAATTAGTAGAGACAGAAAATCTGGTTTGCTATTTCTTAGTCAACAAAATTATATCAAGAAAGTTCTTCAGCGTTTCAACATGCAAAATGCTAAGGCTGTTAGTACCCCTATTGCACCTCACTTTAAGTTGTCAGCTGCTCAGTGTCCTAGTACAGATGCAGAGATTGAGTACATGTCAAGGGTTCCTTATTCTAGTGCTGTTGGGTCTTTGATGTATGCCATGGTTTGCTCTCGTCCAGATTTGTCATATGCTATGAGTCTTGTTAGTAGATATATGTCTAATCCTGGAAAAGAACATTGGAGGGCAGTTCAGTGGATTTTCAGGTACCTCAGAGGCACAGCAGATTCCTATTTGAAGTTTGGAAGAACTGATAAGGGTCTCATTGGTTATGTGGATTCTGATTATGCTGCTGATCTGGACAGGAGAAGATCAATTACTGGTTATGTGTTTACTGTTGGTAGTTGTGCTGTGAGTTGGAGGGCTACGTTACAGTCTGTTGTTGCTTTGTCTACTACTGAAGCAGAATATATGGCTATTTGTGAAGCGTGCAAAGAATTGATATGGTTGAAAGGTTTGTACGCTGAACTCAGTGGATTTGAATCTTGCATAAGTTTGCACTGTGACAGTCAAAGTGCAATTTACCTCACTAAAGATCAGATGTTCCATGAGAGAACTAAGCACATAGATATCAAGTATCATTTTGTGCGAGATGTGATTGAAGAAGGTAAGCTGAAGGTATGCAAGATTAGTACTCATGATAATCCTGCTGATATGATGACAAAGCCTGTTCCTGTTGCTAAGTTTGAGTTATGCTCAAGCTTAGTTGGTTTAATTGAATAGTCCAAGAGACTATTGTTGGCACCAGTGGTTTTCTATCTTTGTTGTTCAGGATGATGGGTTAATTTATGATACAAGATGAATTTTGTCTCAAGGTGGAGTTTGTTGGAGTTGTTCCAAATTCACTGCAAGATATAGGGCGGGCTTCTGATGGAGCGAAGCGGAGGCCCGTAAAAGCCGAAGGTTGGGCCGGAGCGTAGCGGAGTCTGAAGCCGGCCCATCAGGCCGCGCCCGTGCATACACGGGGGGTGCGGGGGGCGGAGCCCCCCGCGGTACGGTACATATATACCCTTGCTAGGGTTTCTTGGAGACTTGATTCTTTTGTAAGCCGCCGTAGGCGTGTAACCCAAAACTCTTGAGATAGTGAGATTGTTACTGGCTGGTGCCCGTGGTTTTTCCCCTTCGCATTGGAGGGGTTTTCCACGTTAAATCGTGTGTCTCCGCTGTGATTGATCTTGTTTTACTTCATATTCCATACGTCGTTTATAACACTACAAATAGTGGACTTGGCAGTTCATCCAACTGAGCCATATGTGATGTCAGCTTCTTCGTTCGAGGGAAATGTTAAGTTGTGGGATTGGGAAAAGGGCTGGGAATGCACTCGAATATTTAAGTTTGCTGACTTTTACGAGGTCGATCAAGTCACCTTTTTAAACAGAAAGGATACGGATACTTTTGCAGTTTTTGGCTATGAAGGAATAAAGGTTTCAGTGTTGTACCATTTTTTTATCCAAAACTTTAGTCAATCTAGTAATATAGCCTTCTGACAGTCTATGTACCATCCTTTTTCAGATTTGTAGTCTCCGGTCTCCTGGTTCTGCTGAATTCATATTGTCAGAATATGAACATCCAGTTATTATATATTGCTGCGACTACTTTGCTAATGGTGACCAGCAGTATTTGATTACTGGTCACGATAATGGGACTGTCAAGGTGTGGCATCTTCTCCGTATGTACGATGTTCAACATACATATACGAAGCATTATTAATTATAGTCCATTTCTTCTGTTGACTCAGATTTGGAGCTTGCACACAAAGAATCTTGTTGAAACAGTTAAAAACGTGCATCTTGGTTCAGTATGGGCAATCTGTTGCCATCCCGAGCATGCCGTACTAGTTACAGGTTCAAAAGATGGAACTGTTTGTCTATGGAACCCAAATACCCTCAGGTAAAAGCACATGACTACTGCTTATAGGACGCATGCATCGGTGCAGCTTATATATGCATGACGACCTGCAGCGCATGTTAGCGGTCGTTAGAATAGAATATATATTGTTAGTGAGACGAGGGAATAAAGAACAGCAATGCTACAGTCTACAGATGTATAACTGTGTCTTCTTTATTGATCACCCTGCTGGACTATAGACGTATATAGTGATTGTGGGATGTCCCGAACGTAACACATTTATTCAGTCGAACATCAAAAGATTGCGCCGTTCCCTATCTGTTTTTTTAGATAATAATAAAAACAGAGTTCCAGCTTTTTTCCATCTTCCTATGCATAAAACTTGATCATTGTTACAGTCTTCTAATTTACAATATATAGTGTTTCTTTACTATCATGTTTCTGCTAATTTACAATCATCGTCTGTTCACTTTCGCTTAATACTATTTGAGTTTGAAGCTTAGTTTCATTGATTTCCACTAGGACAGTTTCAATCTTTTTTACTACTGTGCACTATACGTGTTTCAATGTTTGTCCACTGATAACAAATACAGTATATGCCTTGTACTCTGCCAGGCCTGAGAGGACGTTTAACTTTGGCCTCGGGTATGTTGAAGATGTAAAAGTATGTATGGATAGCTCAAGAAGGTATGCAAGAAAACAATCCCAACTGGTCAGTGTTGTTCGATTGTCATGCATTGCTACACACAGACCATCAAGTTATGGACCAAAAACTTAACGTTATAGTTTTGTCACTAAACCAAAATATCTTAAAATTATAAAAAATAATAATATCAAATAGCCATTAGATTCATCGTTAAACATTTTTATACCTATTTGCTTTTATATCAATCTTTATAATTCAGTCTCCATCAACCCTATCCTAACAGACTCTTGAGGCTCAAGTGGTAATCCTTAAGTAAATACTCCCTCCTTCCTAAAAATGTAATGGATTTCCAGTTGTCAAACAATTCTAGGTTTGACCAAGTTCATAGAAATTTTTTTATGATACCAACTGAGCTTCCATATATAGATCATGAAAAATTATTTTCACAGTTTAGCTCTTTGATGCGGTCGATGTTAATAATTTTCTTTACAAACTTGGTCAAACTTAGGATGGTTTAGCTTAGGGTAGTTACAAATCACTTATATTTCAGAATGGAGCAACTCCAAGAGTTCGTTTAAAACTGATAGCCAAATTCCTTATTTTAGCCATTGTGTAAAATAGAAAAGTCTTAAAAAAAAGGAGGACTCTACAACAGCCTAGCTATTTTGCCTCTTGCATATTTGAAAACATGCCACGTCAATATACCTGTCATCCAAATCTTAACTGATCCTATTGCTCAAAAAAAAAATCTTAACCGATCCTGGATTTCTGGCAACACGATTGCTCGTCGAAGCTCTAGACAGCCACGGAGTTCGACATGCGCACACCTCGCTCGAGACCTGCGCATTCCGTGATGACGACGAGGTGCATCCTGTCCTGCCCATCTGGCGCCACACCTCGCCGGGCTTGTGCCTCCGCCTGGCTGTTGGCGAGAGACATGACATGCAAGTCAACATGCACGTAGGCCATGGACACCATTCGAGCGGCTGCCCTTTCCTGGTGCCGGCAGTGATGATGCCGCACACAAGAGGTCAGCTGGCTGACGGCATGGTGGTCATTGATCGCCGGATGATAGCGCTCGGGAGAAAAAAAATGCGAGAAAGGCCGATGCATGCGTGGGAGAGACCACCTAGGACGATGCTGCGCGAGCCAGCGGGAGAAACGGCGATTTGGCAAGCGAGCAACGCTGGCTATCTATGACGAGCGACATTCAAGGAATAGCTCATGACTATTTTTACAAAAGGAGATAGACAATCTGTTGGAGGCCTGTTTTACACCAAATTAGCCAAATAGGACTATACAAGACGGGATGACATGTCTCTTGGAGTTGCTCAACTACATCGGCAATTATGCATTCTGGAGTGAGAAAACCGTTGCCTTTTTCAGAACCTCCAACAATCAATTTTGTAATTTTCAACATTGGGGAAGCATGAGGAGAAGAAAATGTCAAATCAGAAGTAGGGAGACCTCTAGAGATATAGGGGGAAGGGACTTGAGGGCAAGGATTTGGGGATCTCCTAAAAGCATGACCTTAGTAGAAGTTTGTTGGAGTCCAATTTGTCTGCCTTAACCATTGAAAATAGAGTAGGGGCCTGTTGTAATTGCTCTATCTCATTGCATTGCCAGTTGTGCGTCCTCAAGTGGTAAATCCCTTACCTTTGTATGAGCATGCACTCCTAAAATCACAAGATTGTGATTTGCAATATTGCAATGGTTGGTTATAACAGGCAACATTGTGCCCACTATTTACTTGTGTAAGTATATATGCATGACTTTAAATAACATGTTGTAGCTAGTAGTACTTTATAAGACAAATTTACCTATACTGTCTTCAAAATTCAAATCAACAAACATATTCACAAATATATGAGTAACGGCAACGTTTTTTTACTAGAGAGGGAGTATTAAGTAATAGGTTATGTAAGACGGTCACTTTATATAGATTTGTTGTGTATCGGTACGAGCCAAGTGGTTGTGCCGAATCAATCAGTCACACGTTCAAATTATGCACTTTTTGTTTTAACAGCATGCTACGAATTTTCGGACTAGGCAATAACATCCTCTATTTCAAAGGAAAAACGCACGAGGCTTTTGCTGCTCGTGCCTCTTTATTTAGACTGTGATTTTTGATCCCATATAAAACTTCTCATTAGCAACTTCTTAATCAGTTACAAGGTAGTAATTGGACACAGGAAGGGATTGGCAATGATAGAAATGGACGGAAATGATCCAGTTGTTGCTAACACTGGAAGCAGCAGTAAAGTAGAAAACGATTTGGTCGGCAAAAGAAAAGGAAAACTATCGGAATCAGAGCTAGACCGGGTGGAGACAGAAAATGAAGAAAACGAATTTGTTGTCGGTGTCACGGACACTGGTAACGTGTCAGAGCAGATGCAGGGCAATGGCCCGAAGGATGAAGAGGTACCTGCATGCAGCCGCATGTCAACACATCTTTTTCGTGGGTGCATTGTGATGCCTGTATCCTTAACGATCTTTTATTTCTCTTCTTGTAGATGTACTCCGTCTCTAGTAAGCTGCTCGGCATTTACCCCAGGAAGCTTCAGCTACCATTTAAGGCCACTCAGCTGACCTCTTGTTCACTACATCTGACTAACAAGACGGATGACCATGTTGCTGTTAGGCTTCTGGCAAAGTGCCCCAAGAGGTACATAGCAAAGATGCCACTCTGTTGCATCGTGCCGCCAAAGTGCATCTACACACTCATAGTGACAGTTAGCGATCAGAAGAAGAGATCCCAGCTGAGCAGTGACGAGTTTCTCACCCTGGAGAGCACCATTTGCTTGGAAGAACATATTGTTAGGCTGCAGAATGCTAATCTAGACTCAGCGGCCATCGAGTTTAGCAAATTTTTTAAAGAAGCCAAAGAGATGGCGGATGATAAGGTGTATGAGCTGAAGTTGAGTGTTATTTCTGACCCACTAAAAGAGACAACCTACGCTCAGGTAAGTCGTTGGACCAGTTGACTAGTTGAAAACACTTCCACTATTTATGTAGTATGTATGTTAGACTTAAGCATCCAATTAACAAATATTCGTATTGTATTTCTTTTTCACTTTTAATGGTGGTGATGTGGTACCAGCAACTGTCAGAAGTCGAGGTAATTTGCATCCATTTGTTTCAACCATTGCCTCTGTTATAACTGTTGACATTTTTCACCAATGTTGCTCTATTGAATCAGATTGTATCCAATAGGAAGTTTTCACACGTGCTGTCGGTGGACGTGCATCCGACGGAACCATGGTTTGCTCCTGTCTTTCGATATAGCGCTTGAGATGATTCGAGTCTTTTTCACATTTCACATTATCTTTGTGCAATGCAGGATTCTGATGACCAATCATGCAGGAGAGATCGTCATTTGGGACTACCAAGCACAGGTAGGATGCTGTTCCTCTCATCTGGTCATCTCTACAACAGTAGAAAGTTCTGTTGCTTTGTAAATTTTCAGTTTGTTACAGTGAATATGCTCATTTATGTGCAGGCCATAGCTAAATTCTTTGACTTCACACAGAAACCAGGTATCGTTTCTGACATTACTATTTGCATTCATTCTTTTTCTTAGAAAAAAAGAGAAGAAACAGGAAAGATTCTGCCATTATACTAAATTGACAGAGGAGTCAGGAGTCACAAAGAAAAAAAGAAAACATTTAAGTTTTATTTAACATTCCATTACAAACAAACATATGCATGATATTATTTTACTGCAAAAACAGTTTACTCTGCTAAATTCATTGAGCGAGAGGAATGGATTGTCGCTGGTGATGGCTACGGGACTATCTATGTATACAGTTACCGTTCAGAGGAAGAAGTTACAAACTTTGAAGCTCACGATAGTGACATCACGTCTTTGGCCGTGCATCCCACTGATCCTCTTGTGCTCTCATCATCCGAGGATCGCCTGATAAAACTCTGGGACTGGGAGAAGAACTGGGAGTGTACTCAAATATTTGATGGACACTCCGACAGAGTAACACATGTAAATTTTAAACCAATGGACACCAACAGTTTTGCAACTGCATCTTTGGATCACACAATCAAGGTTTGATTTCAATTTTGATCTTATCTACAAAAAATGTTTTCCTGCATAATCATTGCTCTACACAAAAGAAATATTACTAAATTCAATCCTTGGAGACTTAAAACAGATTGTTCTTTGATATGCTCTACAGATCTGGAATATTTCTTCTTCTGAGAGCAAAATTACATTGTCTGATCACCCGGACGGCCAGCTTTGTGTTCACAGTTACACAATTGATATGAGGCACTATTTGATCACCGGATCATGGGATGGGACTGCACAAGTATAGCATCTTTACTGAAGAATACACTCACCATGTTGTTTGGCATAAACAATACTACAATACTTCACTGACATCCTCTTTGCTAATTAGATCTGGGACATGGAGATGGGAATACTTGTTCAGACGCTCAAAGGGCATGCAGGTCATATTAGTTGTGTCTACCATCACCCAGAACTTCCAGTAGTAATCACAGGTTCACATGATGGGACTCTTCGTTTATGGAACTCCACTACCTACAGGTACATTGAAATGCTTGTTTTTTCGATCATTTTATTGGTGGGTTCTAGGAAGACGCTTCAGCAATACTTATGCTCTGGACATGTTGTTTAGGTGTTTAGTTCGTGATATGTAGCTCTAAGTACTTAGTTGAAGGTTGGAAGTTTTTTCTTATAGTTTTAGTAGTTTCACTTGCGAGATGACAGGTGACAGACCAAAGAACATGTAGAAGCTGACTTCTTATGACAGATATATTGATAGAAATTAAAATACTATGTGTCATCTAGATAAATACAATTTCTTAAACCATGGATCTTAATATGAACGTAACCGAGCGCTCACCAACGTGCGACTCGGGGAGCTCCTTGCCGGCGCTGCCGGACTCCTCCCCTCTGCCTCTCCTCCGGCCGCCGCCGCTGCCACTCCAGCACACGGCGGCGCTCAAAATCGGGCCTCCCACCGCAGCCCCGTCTCACTCCCCTTTCCATCCCCCACCACCCCTCCTCTTCTCTAGCAACTCCATTGGTTGGTGGCATCATCGGGGCAGATCCGGGTCCTCCATGGCTGGATCTCACAAGCACTGCTCCGAATCTAGTAGATGTCACCGTGTTTGAGGACTTCTTGAGGGCGGACACACCGGCGGCTCACCTTTTTCTCTGACAGCGGGCTGGGTGGCCGGCGGGGCGGTTCCGGGGACTGCAGACCACTCCAAGGCCACCGGTCTGGCGTCCTTGTCCACCACCACCCCTCGTGGTCTAGGCGCCGTGCCTGCGGCCGATGCAGCTTTGGCGGTCTTCCCCTCGGGCGTGACGGCGGCTGCCCTAGCTCCGAGGCAGGCTGCTTTTTGGGCATGTGTGGCGTATCTAGGACGTCCACCGGCCCTTTGCCACTGATGTCGCTTCGGTCTCCCCTCTCAGGCAATGCTTTGCTACTGAGAGCGTGTGGCCCCTCATCCACAGATGCTTTGGCACCTCGATTGTCGTTGTCTCTGGAGGATGCTTTGCCGCCACACTGTTGGATCGTCGCCTCTGGCGGATGCTTTGCTGCCGTGCTGCAGTTCAGGCGGATACTTGGCCACCGTGGTCTCTTCGCTAGCGGATGCTTTTGCCGCTGTTGTCGTACCGGCTCCCTTGGCAGATGACTTTGCCGCCGAGGAGGTTGTCTGGTCTCCCTAGGGCGGATGCTTTGTCGCCAATGTTGTTGGAAGCTTGTCCTTCTGTGGGCGGATACTTTGCCGCCTCTGCTGATGGAAGCTTGCTTCGTCGCCTCTGCAGTTTCACTATAATGCTAGCTACCAATGTGTTGTCTTCATGTATTAGGTTCAGTCGATTGGGGTTTTGAGGTGGAGGGTATCCCTGTCGTGTTTTCTTGCTATTCATTTGTGCCTATGCGATTTCATTGGTAATCCAAGGATTACTTGCGATTTCTATGTATCACCTTTGTAACATTTGGTTACCTTTCCTCTTAATGAAAAATGGGCTGAACATCCGATAGAGAAAAAAATAATATGGTGCATATAGTTGGTATTAACCTTGGTGTAGTTGGTACTAACAATGCCAAAGTTGCAAGTTCATTTTTGTAGTTTTCATAACAGCTATCTTTTTAATCTTGCAGGCTCGAAAGTATAGTTGGTATTAACCTTGGTGTAGTTAATGCTCTTGCATATATCAAAGACTTAAGAAGGTAATAGATTGTTTTAGTTTATTTTATCTTACTATTTATCATCAATTAAAAAGAAAACTATAAATTTAATCCTTTCTACATTTTTGCATTGCTTCAACAACTTCATATTGTAGTATGCTTGACACCTCATTAAAACCAATACATATATTTGTAACATTTTGGGAGAAACATTCACAAGGTAGGAATGGCTAGGATTACAAACATTAATAAACATGCTTTGATGTATCATTTTTGAAAAAGGTTCTAGTGTGAAATCATAGGTGCGCCTAGTTAAAGTCCTAGACTCTATAGTAGCACCTACCTTCCTAGGAATTTTAATTCCATGTTGGATGCATTTGATTGCATATAGTGTTCTTTGTGTTAAAGCATCTAACTTATCATTTTTCTGAGAAAAGAGATAAATAACATTTAAATATTAATTGACTTGTTTTTAGCTACTATACAAGAAGAATGAACTATTTGCACCAAAGTATAGGTTCTAAAAAGAGTTTGAGATTGCCATATGCCATTGCAAAACGGTTGCTAACTAATAGCCTTAGAAGGCACCTAATAACCTAATTTTGTGTAACACCATACATCCAAATTTTGCTTCGAAGCTAACCATGCATATATATATAGTATTCCTCTTATATTTTCATCCTAACTTCATATAAAAGTGTTAATTAATTTGAATATGGTGCATTTAACGACATCGATCATAAACCAGCTAGTACCTATTTAGACAACCAAATTACCACTATTTGTCTCACCATACTAGTTGTTCATCTTTAATTGGTTCTAAGATTGTTTAGAACTTGTAATACCATCATATACTCCAATTTGTATATCACGAATATTTGGCTGGCATAATGTTCATCTAATGAAGCATATATTAACTGTGTGTAGGATTGTGATCGGTTGTCACCAAGGAATCGCCATCATGGGATTGAACTCCAATTAAGACCATTTTGTGTGCAGAAGACGACAAAGATAATAACTGTTGTGACGCAAACACTATTAATTTTGTTAGTGTTTGTTGCGGAAAAGCTTATGGCGTGACCATAAATGTATAACATAATTTTATTTGAGTGGACATAATTTTATTTAAGTGGTGGGTGTGATCTTCTTTCTTCTGATTTTTTGTGTGGTTAAAGAGATATTTTTTTTGAGGTCAACGACGAGGGAAGGGGGGTTAAGTGACCCCCACCTGATATATATTAAGCCACAGATGCTGGCCAGGGCCGGTGGGTGGCAGGGCACATAGCCCAAACAAAGTTTTGCCAGAATTACATTGGGGGAGAGATAGAATCAAATAGGTAACTGATTACACCATAAAGAAGAAAGGCGAGTAATCGAGTATCATTCTTGGGCAGTCGGCATCTCGATTGCCTCGCAGAGTTTCAGCAAGCTGCAGCCAGGCGTAGGTGATCTGGGGGCATGCCCCTGAACACAACATTGTGCCGATGTTTCCACAGTTCCTAGCAAATGAGAAGGAGCAGCGAAGAGTGAGCTACCTTAGGCATGACCACTGGAGCAAATGATTCCCATAGGCATCGGACTTCAGCTATGTTTTCTGCCTGCCAGCCGATATGACTCTAGAAAGTTTGAGCGAACGGGCATCCTGAGATTATGTGATCCACCGTCTCAGATGCATGGCCGCAGATGTCACAGGAGGCGTCTTGCAGTACTTTCTTAGTCAACAGGTTGCTTTTGCAGTTAATTCTTTCCTTGGTCAGCAGCCAGCCAAAGAACTTTACCCGAGGGATAGCTATATTCTTCCAAATAAACTGGTACAAAGGACAGGTACTGTCACTTCTCATGGAGGCTTTGTATATCAACCCTGACAGCAGACGCTAATTGTTATCAGCAAAGAAACACGATCTGCTGTCATTGTTGTCGCTGAGGGCTGTTGCAGTTCCTCCAATGCTTGCTGGCGCTGAGGGCTGTTGCAGTTCCTCCAATGCTTGCTGGCTTAAGCGATGCTGGGTTTGTGATAGCAGCGGGCTAGCCAAAGCTTCCCGGACTGAGGCTCCTTGTTTCGACCGGTGGCTGTGCAGAGCTGGGTATTGGTGTGCCAGGGGCAGTCTCCTAGCCAAGCATCATCCCAGAACGATGTGTTAAAGAGATATTTATCTCTAAGTAGAGTTTTTTCGGCTGCAACGCATTATGCACATTGAACCAGCAAAAACTGAACAAAAGAACACGTGCCTTGTCCTTTAACTAGATTGTAGGCATTTCAACCGGTTGTGAACCGCTATGTCTAAATTGAAAAAAAGAGACAATATAAGACGCCATTGGCCCATTGCCATGTCTGAATTGGAGCCGGTTGCATGTCCGCTCCATGAGCACTCGACACTGGCAAATAAATCTGAATAACGATATAAGACCACAAAAAGAGATTTGGAGTCAATCATGTGGCAGAACCGCCCAAAATAACACACTAACGGAGGTACTTGCCTTCCTCTAGGCACTAAGTACTCTGCCAGCGGCTATTCCAGCCGTTTATGTCGAGCACACCCAATAGGAGAACTTGAAACCATCCACATTTTCATCCAGAATTCAATAATGAAAACGAGTACAATACTTAGTTTATTCCATACAACATAGTCATAAGAAATAAGTTATTACAATACCAAGTTCAGAGTGCGGAATTAAAACAGCGGAAGTAAATATCTAGCGAGCGTAGCAAAGATCCATCTGAGCCCAGCAGACGATACTTCACACAAAGCCTCAAGCAGCACCTGCAACAGGGGTAAAATAAACCCTGAGTACACAATGTACTCGCAAGACTTACCCGACTGAGAATAATTTCCCAACTGCAAGGATCATGATAGGCTTTTTGGCTACTAGTTCAAGTTTGCAGAAAAGAATTACTACTAGTGGATCTTTATTGCAGTTCTTTTATTTGCCATCTTTTAGTTTATCAGCTAACCATCTATGTAAGCACTTATGCTATTTTCAAACAAGAGTTGGTCAATACAAATACATCCTTATTCACCTTTTCTCTTTCAGTTCTTACTACGATGCCCGGATCAAGTCATATCGGACCGCTTACGCGGCGATTCGCGAATCAATGTAGCCCAGCTGGGTACCCCGAAAAACACATGTCCCGCCCATACCGAGGTAAAACGGGACCAACCCATTATCCTCCTGTCAAGAGAACCGAGTCACCGTCCATACTGGGACTCCAAGCCCCCGCCCTCTCGCGGTGCTTAGACCTCCTAATACCCATATATAATCCACCTTCAGTTGGTTCGGATGGAGCCGGAAACCATGACAAGAGAATAACAAGTCTTTCTAGCCCACATCCGCTAGTATATGTTCGAGATAAGGAGATCTATGACCTGACAACCATCTAAATGCAACGATCGGTCCTTAACCGACTCGGACAGGGAAACAATGTAACCCAGTGATGCCCTGTTGGCCGCAGGACACCCCTTGTCACATCCACCACTACCAAACCACATCCCTGCCCGGTCACCATTTCACCTGTCTTTATTTCTATGTTAACCATAGTGATAATAATGATCACCTATCCGTGAACAACACCATGTTGTTCACGCTAACGAAACCTAAGCATGGCACTATACGGCCTAAACTAGTAACACTCTTGTGTATTAATATTTATGCAAGTGGGTTTTAACAGAACTCATGAAACGTAAATGCACATATAACACAGATATCATATTATCATTTCAAAATAAAGGTTATGCACCGGGGCTTGCCTTGGGCATCCTGGTGTGCATCAAAGTTAGTGGTTGACGGCTCCGGGGCTCCTTCCTGTATGGGGACCTCCTCCTCGTACACCTCCACGATCTCCTCGTACTCCGGCTCCTCCGCAGCCACGTACTCCACTATCTCGTGATCTATATGCAAGAAATGATGACATGACTTAATGCAATGATAACAGCAGCTCTAAAAAACAACAACTACTACTAAGCTACTAAGCTAGCTCTAATGACTAACATACCAGGCTGTCTACTATTCTTACTAAGCAAGAGTAAACTGATCTAATTTATCTTTACTTATTAAATTGCATACTCTTCATTTTTTTTCTGATTTAATATTTAATACGGCTAGAAAAACTTAGCTATCACATCTAGTAAGCTATTTAAGGACTACAAAACTACAGCAAGCACCTAATAAAACTATAAAGCTACCGCAAAAGTTTCAAAGCTAAAGCTATTACCCATTTGCCACAAAAATTTCTACAAGATTTATCATATTAATATTAAGCGCCTTTGATTGATTTAATAGACTTTAGCATCACCACAGATAGGTATGATCTAACTACACTAACAGGCAGATAATGATTTTAGAAAGAAGAATCGAGTGATTCAGATATCGTATGGTGGAGATATCGATCACGTAAGGTGACTGTTGATAATCTCTGGAAAATCAAAGGGGATTAATTAACTCATGGCTTGATCTCTCGTGACGTGCTCATGGTTGTACTGGAGGAGACTTGGTGGTCTTTAATCAAAGAATAATGAAGAAGGATGGCGATGCTAGGGAGACAGGAAATACTAGAGGGACTCACGGGATACTCACCGTAGTCGACTGGTGCTTCGGGATTCTCCTAGAGAACGAAGAAAACTTAACTCAGGAAGGAAGAGGTGGACAACGAAGTGGGTGGCTGGCGAGCTCGCGATCGCGAGACGTCTCCTTTTAAGGACAAGAGACATATGATAGAGGCGGAGCTCGCACGGGAAGGATGATCGGCGCGCGACAAGCGTGAATCAACTTCTCAGCATTCAGGCAACTGACTTTTGCCTCTGGTGAACAATAATTTCTACGTGTTCTCTGATTCGCTTGCTGCCGTTCTGCTTAGTGCAATGTGTGCTCCGGTTTACTTTTCTGGTGCTCAGCACGATGTGCTGGTAAGTTCTACGAGCTGCAGTCGGTCGTCGGGTAGGGTGAAAATTTTTGTAAAGGACTAATAAAGGCTCCTGTACTCTGGGAGTAGACTTGGCAGAGACGAAATAATTTGGACGTGCTGCACACTCTCCCCTTTCTCCTTCATACTCGGTTGAGTAGCTTTGATTACTCGATGTGAAGACCGGCTGAGGAGACAGCAGGCAGCAGCTTTGATTGCTCAACGTAGAAACCGGGTGAGGAGGTAGCAAGCAGCAGCAAGCAAGCAGTATGTGCGCCAGGCGTGCAAGTGGCCTGTAACTTGTGTCGGAGCGTGTCATTTACGAGTAATTGTTCTTTCCCGCTTTGGTTTGATAAAATTCATGAATATTCACACTTGATAATTTTAGTTAGCGAATTCTTGCTGATCTAGGTTTTTATATTATTCGTTTTCTATTTTTCATTTTCGAGACTCGAATTGCATTTCGATTTTTATTTCCAGTTCATGCACTTTAACTAAATGCAATGCTCATGAATATTTTTAACCTGTGATTTACAACGTAACACCAAGGGCGTTACAACTCTCCCCCCCTTAAATAAAATCTCGTCCCGAGATTTTGATGTACAAAGAGTGAGAGATAAAGATACATTATTAATGATCAGACCTTGATATACTAGGGATAAGATGGGGATAATGCTTCAAGATATATCTCTCTTGCTCCCAAGTTGCTTCAGCCTCTGTGTGATTCTGCCATTGGACTTTGTAAAATTTCACCACACTATTTCTAGTCACCCGTTCTTTCTCATCTAAAATTTTTATAGGGTGCTCAATATAAGACAAGTCCGGTTGGAGAGGTAGCCCTTCAATTTCCACAACTTCTTCAGGAACCCTAAAACATTTCTTCAGTTGAGACACATGAAATACATTGTGGACTGCAGATAAAATATCCAGGAGTTGGAGGCGGTAAGCAACTGGGCCACACTATTTCAAAATCTTATAAGGTCCGACATAGCGAGGGGCTAACTTTCTACCAATACCAAAACGATGTACCCCTCTCATGGGAGAAACCTTCAGATACACATGGTCTCCAATAGCAAACTGCAACGGTCTCCTTCTCTTGTCAGCATAATTTTTCTGTCGGTTTTGGGCTGCCTTTAAATGCTCCCGAATGATGCTCACTTGTTTCCGGGCTTTCTTGACAAAATCAGGCCCAAAGTAACCACGGTCCCCCACTTCAACCCAGTTAAGCGGGATCCTACACCTTCTTCCATACAGAGCCTCGAAGGGTGCCATGCGGATACTCTCATGGTAGCTGTTGTTATAAGAAAACTCAGCTAACTTCAAACACTTATCCCACTTTTCAGGGAAAGAAATCACACAAGCTCTCAACATATCTTCTAGCACTTGGTTCACTCTTTCTGTTTGACCATCTGTCTAGGGGTGATAAGCTGAACTATGGAGCAGACGAGTACCAAGACATTTTTGAAGTTGTTGCCAAAAGTGAGACATAAAGACTGACTCTCTGTCCGAGATAATAGTGAGAGGAACTCCATGAGAGGTCACAACCTTATCAAAGTACAACTATGCATAGTCTGTGGATATATATTTGTACTCACTGGCAGAAAATGAGCGAACTTGGTGAGAAGGTCTACAATAACCCAGATGGAATCATGTCCCTTGGAGGTACGGGGTAAACCCACAATAAAGTCCATAGAAATATCCTCCCACTTCCACACAGGAATGGGTAAAGGCTGCAACATTCTAGGCGTACGCATGTGGTCCGCCTTTACTCTCCCACAAGTGTCGCACTCTGCTATATGCTTAGTGATGTCCTGCTTCATATTTGGCCACCAATACAAGTGACGCAAATCATGGTACATTTTATTACTTCTAGGATGAATGGATAGTTTGGAGTTATGTGCTTCTTCTAAAATTTTCCTTCTCAACTCCTCACTCGAAGGGACCACTAACCGGTTTTTAAACCTCAAAACACCTTCCTCAAGCAACTTCTTAATGTGCGGGACCTCTACTACATCTTGCTTTTGCTCACTAATTATCTGTTCTTGCAACTCTGAGACTAAGGCAATGCTGGCTAGCACTTCTGCATGATGGAGAGATAAAGGTGCTTCTTCTTCCTGATGCGCCTTCCGACTCAACGCATCAGCCACTACATTTGCTTTTCCCGGGTGATAATAGACCTCCAAATCATAGTCCTTAATCAACTCTAACCATCTTCTTTGTCTCATGTTCAGCTCAGCTTGAGTAAAAATATACTTGAGACTTTTGTGGTCGGTGAAGAGATTGACTTTATTTCCTAACAAATAATGCCTCCAAATCTTGAGAGAGTGCACCACAGCGGCAAGCTCTAAGTCATGGGTGGGGTAGTTAACTTCGTGCTTTTTCAGCTGGCGTGAAGCATAAGCTATCACACGCCCATCCTGCATAAGCACACATCCTAACCCCATCTTTGAGGCATCACAGTACACATCAAAAGGTCTCTCAATGTCCGGTTGGGCTAAAACTGGGGCAGTGGTAAGGAAAGTCTTCAGCTTTAGAAAAGCTTGCTCACAGGCCGGACTCTAGACAAACCTAGCATCTTTTTGCAAAAGCTTGGTCATAGGTTGGGCTATCTTAGAGAAATCTGGGATAAAACGCCTATAATACCCTACTAAGCCAAGGAACTGACGGATCTGATGGACAGACTTAGGAGACTTCCAGTTCAAGACATCTTGCACTTTACTCGGGTCTACAGATATTCCCTTAGGAGTCAGCACATGGCCCAAAAACTGCACTCGGTCTAACCAGAACTCACACTTGCTAAATTTAGCATACAACTTATGATCTCGAAGTCTAGTCAATACAACCCGAAGATGCTGGGCATGCTCTTCTTTATTCTTGGAGTAGATCAGAATATCATCAATGAACACCACTACAAACTTATCTAACTCTGGCATGAAGACTGAGTTCATGAGATACATGAAGAAAGCAGGAGCATTGGTAAGACCAAAAGACATGACTAGGTACTCATACAACCCGTACCTAGTAGAGAAAGCAGTCTTGGGTATATCTTGAGGCCTAATTTTAATATGATGCTAGCCTGAATGAAGATCAATCTTAGAAAAGACCTTAGCACCAGCTAACTGATCGAATAAAGTGTCTATGCGAGGCAATGGATATTTGTTCTTAATAGTTACCGCATTGAGAGGGCGGTAGTCTATGCACATCCGTAGGGTGTCATCTTTCTTCTTTACAAATATGGCTGGACATCCCCAAGGAGAGGTACTAGGCCGAATAAATCCCTTTTCCAACAGTTCCCCTAATTGTTTCTTCATCTCTGCTAGCTCCGGTGGGGCCATCCGATACGGACGCCGAGATATCGGAGTTGTGTCAGGCTCTAACTCAGTGGTGAACTCAACTTCTCTATTAGGAGGCAAGCCAGGTGGATCCTCAGGAAAGACATCCGGAAACTCACGAACCATAGGGATAGAAGCAAGGTCTGGGAGAGCTTCCGTGTGAGCCAAGACTGAATGAGTTGTTTGGGAGGGAATACGAAGAGACATCCTATCTTCGGACGAAGGTAGCCGAAGCTCAACAACTTTGTGTCTAAGATTTAGTGTAACCCCATAAGCCTTTAACCAATTCATCCCAAGAATGACATCAATGCTTTGCCCTGACAGTACCAGAAACTAGAGTCGATAGATGTGGGTAGCTAACTCCAATTTGACTGTATCTGTCCGGGTATTAACACATAATAATCCCTCCGCAGTACTGATCTTAAATGCAAAGGGCATAGCCAATAGTGATATATCATGCTTCTCGATGAAACTCTGACTCATGAATGAATGTGATGCACTAGAATCAAATAACACATAGGCTCGATGGGAGTTGATGGTGAACATACCCGCCATCACTAGATCACACTGCAATAACTCCTCAGCAGTGGTGAAGTTGACCTGTCCGGTACGACTCACAGGTGCCTTCTTGGTGACGATAGTCCTTTTCACCAAGCGTGAACTTGCGGACGGTGGAGCAGACTGATTCTGTGGATAGTTCCGAATGAAATGGCCCTCCTTGCCACACTTGAAACAAACATTCGGGCCAACCCCCGAACCTAGACGCGGCTGAAACTGCTGACCCTGCGACTGCTGCTGACTCTGCTAGACAGGAGCACGGTAGAAAGTGGAAGGTGCCTGGTGAGACTGCTGCTGGTGACGGTAGGGATGCCCGCCGGTGGATTGATAGGGCACCCTACAAACCACCTGCACCTTCTGAGCCTGCGGATGTCTAGAAGGCCCGCCAAAAGACCACTTACGCTTGTGCTCAGTGTAAGAGTCTCGCAGAAGCCCCTCCATGGTGATGCCAGCATCCATCAGGGCACCAAAAGTCTGGTAGTGCCCAGTGAACAACTTCTCCTGTAGCATGCAAGAGAGGCCACGGTAAAAGCGGTCCCTCTTCTTCGTGTCGGTGTCCACGTGGGTCCCTGCGTACTGTGCCAGCTGGTTGAACTTGTTGGCATAGTCCAACACAGACATGTTTCCCTGAGTTAGCTCCAGAAACTCCGTCACCTTCCGGTTCAGCAGCCCGGCAAGGATATAGTACTCCCTGAAGGCCATCGTAAACTCTGGCCAAGTCACGTGGTGGTCCACCGGCTGCATGGCATTGAAGGTGTCCAACCATGCACTGGCGGAACCCAGCAGCTGCTGCGCTGCAAAGCGCACCTTCAGCTCCTCAGTGATGTCGAGAAGCAAGAACTTCTGCTCCATGACACGAAGCCAGTGCTACGCGTCTAGAGGCTCCCTTGTCGACGTGAACGTGGGCAGGTTGGTCTTCAAGAAGTCATGGTAAGAACAGGGCCTCTCGAGACCACGGGCACCACCCCATTCCCGCTGTTGCCACCGTGGCCTCCACGGGTGAAGCCACCAAGAGCCTGTGCCATCATCTCCAAAGCACGGGCTGTCTCCTGATCTCCGCCATCATCTCCGCATGGGTCATCGGAGGCGGTGGTGGCGGTGGCGGAGAAGGAGGAGCAAGAGGAGCCAAAAGTGGAACCTCATTGCTGCCCTGAGTGGCGTACTCCTCAGCACGGGTGTTCTCGCCCCCCTCAACATGGGCACCCTCGACAACCTCAGCCCCGGCACTATTGCTTCCGCGAACCGACCTTCGGTTCATCTGCTACCAGATAAGAACCACCCATTAGGGACAATTACCAGATTTAGTCAAAAGGAGAGAAGTAATTTAGAATTAGCTTTTAGTTGGTTAAGTAATTCATTTATTACTTGACTATTTCCCATGAGAATAGGGAAATTTTTTTAAACCAAGTTGATTTAACATGATGCATGCATCGCCCTATTTGACCTTTCCCGCCGGAATATAGCGGCGAACGTAATATTTTTTGGCACATCGTACACTCACACATTACTATCGAATTCTTACGTAACGCAAGTTAGTTCACCTATAGAAGATTGATTAGATAAAAACAGTGCCACTATCCTATATAACAGGGCTTAGCTAAATCGCGTCCTGGCTTTTTCACAAACTTTTTGTTGATCAAATTTTAAGCTTTTAGAAAGGGTGATAAACTCGTAATCATTATTAGCTCTGGTACCAACTGTGACAGAACCGCCCAAAATAACACACTAACGGAGGTACTTGCCTTCCTCTAGGCACTAAGTACTCTGCCAGCGGCTATTCCAGCCGTTTCTGTCGAGCACACCCAATGGGAGAACTCGAAACCATCCACATTTTCATCCAGGATCCAATAATGAAAACGAGTACAATACTTAGTTTATTCCCTATAACATAGTCATCAGAAATAAGTTATTATAATACCAAGTTCAGAGTATGGAATTAAAACAGCGGAAGTAAATATCTAGCGAGTGTAGCAAAGATCCATCTGAGCCCAGTAGACGATCATCCACACAAAGCCTCAAGCAGCACCTGCTACAGGGGTAAAATAAACCCTGAGTACACAATGTACTCGCAAGACTTACCCGACTGGGAATAATTTCCCGACTCCAAGGATCATGATAGGCTTTTTGGCTACTGGTTTAAGTTTGCAGAAAAGCATTACTACTAGTGGATCCTTATTGCAGTTCTTTTATTTGCCATCTTTTAGTTTATCAGCTAACCATCTATGTAAGCACTAATGCTATTTTCAAACAAGAGTTGGTCAATACAAATCCATCCTTATTCATCTTTTCTCTTTCAGTTCTTACTACGATACCTGGATCATGTCATATCGGACCGCTTACGCGGCGATTCGCGAATCAATGTAGCCCAGCCGGGTATCCCAAAAAACACACGCCCTACCCGTACCGAGGTACAAACGGGACCAACCCATTATCCTCCTGTCAAGAGAACCGAGTCCCCGTCCATACTGGGACTCCAAGCCTCCGCCCTCTCGCAGTGCTTAGACCTCCTAATACCCATATAAATCCACCTTCAGTTGGTCCGGCTTGGTCCGAATGGAGCCGGAACCCATGACAAGAGAATAACAAGTCTTTCTAGCCCCCATCTACTAGTATATGCTCGGGATAAGGATATATGTGACCTGACAACCATCCAAATGCAACGATCGGTCCTTAACCGACTCGGATAGCGAAACAATGTAACCTAGTGATGCCATGTTGGCCGCATGACACCCCTTGTCACATCCACCACTACCAAATCACATCCCTACCCGGTCACCATTTCACCTGTCTTTATTTCCATGTTAACTATAGTGATAATAATGATCACCTATCGTGAACAACACCATGTTGTTCACGCTAACGAAACCTAAGCATGGCACTACACGGCCTAAACTAGGAAGACTCTTGTGTAGTAATATTTATGCAAGTGGGTTTCAACGGAACTCCTGAAACGTAAATGCACATATAACATAGATATCCTATTATCATTTCAAAATAAAGGTTATGCACCTGGGCTTGCCTTGGGCATCCTGATGTGCAGCAAAGTTAGTGGTTGACAGCTCCGGGGCTCCTTCCTGCACGGGGACCTTCTCCTTGTACACCTCCACGATCTTCTCGTACTCCGGCTCCTCCGCAGCCACGTACTCCGCTATCTCGTGATCTATATGCAAGAAATGATGACATGACTTAATGCAATGATAACAGCAGCTCTAAAAAAATAACAACTACTACTAAGCTACTAAGCTAACTCTAATGACTAACATACCAGGCTGTCTACTATTCTTACTAAGCAAGAGTAAACTGATCCAATTAATCTTTACTCATTAAATTACATACTCTTCATTTGTTTCTGATTTAATATTTAATACGGCTAGGAAAACTTAGCTATCACATCTAGTAAGCTATTCAAGGACTACAAAACTACAACAAGCACCTAATAAAACCATGAAGCGACCGCAAAAGTTTCAAAGCTAAAGCTATTACCCATTTGCCACAAAAATTTCTACAAGATTTATCATATTAATATTAAGCGCCTTTGATTGATTTAATAGACTTTAGCATCACCACAGATAGGTATGATCTAACTACACTAACAGGCAGATAATGATTTTAGAAAGAAGAATAGAGTGATTCAGATATCGTATGGTGGAGATATCGATCACGTAAGGTGGCTGTTGATAATCTCTGAAAAATCAAAGGGGATTAATTAACTCATGGCTTGATCTCTCGTGACGTGCTCATGGTTGTACTGGAGGAGACTTGGTGGTCTTTAATCAAAGAATAATGAAGAAGGATGACGATGCTAGGGAGACAGAGGAAATACTGGAGGGACTCACGGATACTCACCGTAGTCGACTGGTGCTTCGGGATTCTCCTAGAGAACGAAGAAAACTTGACTCAGGAAGGAAGAGGTGGACAACGAAGTGGGTGGCTGGCGAGCTCGCGATCGCGAGACGTCTCCTTTTAAGGACAAGAGACGCATGATAGAGGCGGAGCTCGCACGGGAAGGATGACCGGCGCGCGACAAGCGTGAATCAACTTCTCAGCATTCCGGCAACTGACTTTCGCCTCTGGTGAACAGTACCGTGTTTTTTTGCGTGCACTATAGTGAATCCTGCGTGGTACAGTAATTTCTGCGTGTTGTAGTGCGGCGTGTGCTCCGGTTTGCTTTCTGGTGCTCAGCACGACGTGCTGGTAAGTTCTACGAGCTGCAGTCGGTCGTCGGGCAAGATGAAAATTTTTGTAAGGGACTAATAAAGGCTCCTGTACTCTGGGAGTAGACTTGGCAGAGACGAAATAATTTAGACGTGCTGCACACTCTCCTCTTTCTCCTTTATGCTCGGTTGAGCAGCTTTGATTACTTGATGTGAAGACCGGCTGAGGAGGCAGCAGGCAGCAGCTTTGATTGCTCAACGTGGAAAACGGGTGAGGAGGTAGTAAGCAGCAGCAAGCAAGCAGTATGTGCATGTCAGGCGTGCAAGTGGCCGGTGACTTGTGTCGGAGCGTGTCATTTACGAGTAATTGATCTTTCCCGCTTTGGTTTGATAAAATTCGTGAATATTCGCACTTGATAATTTTAGTTAGCGAATTTTTGCTGATCTAGGTTTTTATATTATTCGTTTTCTGTTTTTCATTTCCGAGACTCGAATTGTATTTCGATTTTTATTTCCAGCTGATGCACTTTAACTAAATGCAATGCTCATGAATATTTTTAACCTGTGATTTACAATGTAACACCAAGGGTGATACAAATCAAGACCCTAAGTTTGGAAACACGGTTTCAGCCCCAGTATAACATGTTACTCCCTCGTTCTAAATTATAAGTCATTCCAACTTTCTTAAGAGTCACATCATCTTAAGTTGGATTAAATATATATAATATGATAAAAATAACATTTATGATACCAACTAAGTATTATTAGATTTTTCATTAATTATATTTTTATAGTATACCTATTTGAAGTCATAAATATTTATAGTTCTCTATAATTTTGGTCAATCTTGCGATGTTTTGACTTTCTAAAATTCTTGGAATGACTTATAGACCCTTTTCTGCAACACTACTTCAACAGTACTTTTCAGCGAATGAATAATGTTTTCTTCTCACAACAAATCGGCATAAGTATCGAACATGGTCATAATTTAGAAAGGAGGGAGTACATAACAATAAAAAAAATCAACAATCTAGACATGTTACGAATGCTTGGAGACCGCGAAGCTAGGCCCAGCTCTTCCACCTAACCTTGTATTTTTTCACAAAGGAAGATTTTATTATTTTCTCAAAAACATTACATCGAGATGATATATGATTTTGAAAATAAAAATTTTTAGTTGGTAGGCTAGCTTCTCTTAGAGCAACTCCAGCAGCACCCGTTCTTGACCCCTACTCTGGATTTGGGGTAGAGGGGGTCAAAAAGCCAACTCCAGCAAGTCTTTACTATACCCCCACATTTGTCGGCTTCCTACTTTTCTCTCTTCACCCCTACTTCTGTTGGCCCTCTACTCCACTCTCCCTACCTTTTCTCTTCTCACGATTGCATCGGACACCAAGCACAAGCGTCCATCCCCTTCCCCAGCGTGGCCTCGGGCGCAGCTAGCCAGGGTCGGCGTGGCGGCGGTCTTTCCGGTGGCGCGGGAGGACATCCCATTCCCAGTGCCCAGGCGACCTTCCCTGACGCGAGCGGGTAGTATTGAAATAGATGGCTACTTAAATACAGAAATAGAAGGTGTGTTTTATGTAATATTGCTGGAGATGCTGGTGCTAGCGAGGAAATTCCTTGCGCTAAGGCTTTGAAGCCTCTAAGGTTAGGATGGCTTACGCTGGGTAGCTTAGAACCGAATAGTCTTTCTGTCCATCAGCAATTGCCGAGAAGATACAAAATAACAATAAGGAAATTGAAAAGGTGGAAAAAGAGCCAAACAGAAAAACGATCTAAAGTATATCAGTATATGTGCAAGTAGAGCAAGAGCAAGGAAATTCCTTGGTGAATGGTCTCCTGTCTGTTGTGTTCACGCCGCCGGCCCGCTGCCGCTCCTTACCACCACCGCGCCACAGGCCCCAAAATCCCAAATCCATGGCAGCGCCGGCGTCCGCATCCCCGCTCTCCCTCCTGATTGCCTGCCTGTAGTACCCACCACTCGACCCCACCGGATCTCCCTCGCCGCCGCTCCACCTCCACAAGGTGCCCCGCCCCACCGCCGGCCCCAACAAGCCCAGCCTAGGCACTGCCGCCCGAGTCGACTGGCCCCGAAACCCGAAGAGGAGAAGCAAGCTGCAATAGCAGCCAGTGTGATGAATCATGTGGCGGCTTGATCCAAAGGGCTTCTGGTTCTTGTCCTTCCCGGGCGCTGCCACTGCCGCTCCTCGTTTCCATCCTTCCTTCCTGCGCAAGGTACGGGGTATGGAAACGCACTGTGTTTCTCTTGTTTGACTGACTGCTGGAGTAGTCGATTCCAAATCCTGATTAGTGGGGCGCAGTTCAGCAGTGTAGAGCTCTGGTCCAAGCTGTCCCAGATTGTTTGGCTGTAGATGCAGACCTGTACATGCAGATAGGGCATTACTTGGTTGTTCCCCATCCGTTTAGTTTAGATCCGAAATTACTTCAGTGTAGTGTGCGTATTTGAATTAGTTTCAAATTGAACATTAGTAGCCTTGTTAATTAGTATTAAACTAACAAAGTAATGCATAAATGGGTGATGGGAGCTGTGTTTGACCAAAGGGTGTAGAACCTGGATCATGTTTAGGACAAATACATCGCTTAGATTAACAAACTATAGGGTGTCTAGAGTTTTTCTCTAAAGAAAATACCCTTGGTGGAGAGCAAATACAGCTGAGCATATCAGTACAGAGGATTCACCTGATGCTACTGCTCCATATGCCATTGAGTTGGCAATTTTTGAAATCTTACCTGTGCAAAACAATGTACAAACCTGTTTTGGTAACCATACGTTGTTCTTATTAGTCGGTTAGGTGAGTACAGTTCCTCAGAAGAAAAGTTGGTTTAGCAAAACATATGCAGAACGAAGTCATCATCAATGGTGCCAGCACGGTGTTTTCTACCTCCTTTGCAGGTTGCAGCTAGCTGATTGCAACCAATTCATAATAAAAAGGATTTCTGACATAGTATGATGTGCTTTTCGTTTTGCTTAAGAAAAATTGTGTCTAATCAACCATTCCGGGTTAGGTTTCTCTTGTAGAAAAAAAACATTGTTGTGTTGTTTTTTTTCCTTCCGGAGGCATACCAACTGCATTGTTCTTAAGAGGTCATTTTGGCCAGATGTGACAACATGCGCAATCAGTTGCCCCACATTCCAACTTTATCAAATTATTCTTTCTACAATAGGACTTCTTTATTAAGACATTGGGTTAAGTGCAGATCCCTTGACCAAGAGGCTCACTTGGCGTGACAAAGTTGTTGAGTGTACAGCTAGATTGTTTTGTTGTTGACCTAACTCATCTCACAGTTCCTGCCAGCCTTGATTAACAATAATGTCCAAACTATCTGTTTCGCAGCTGGAGCTGGTCTTTCCTTTGATAGTACCATCTCTGGGTACTCAAAATATGCAATTCTACTACATTAGCAGCATCACTTGCTAGCTGCTACGACACAGAAGCACAAGGAGAGGGGGAGGGAGAGAGCAAGAGGGAGAGGGAGTGCGCGCAATGGGGGATCTTGTGGTTGGATTGGCGAAGTCGGTGGTGGAGGGGGTATTAACCAAGGCCCAGTCGGCTATTGAGGAAGAGTCAAAGCTGCGGCAGAGTGCACAGAGGGACCTTGTGTTCATCACAGGTGAATTTGAGATGATGCACTCCTTTCTCAACGTCGCCAATGAAGAACGTGCCAAGAATAACGTGGTGAGGACATGGGTGAGGCAGGTCCGTGACCTAGCATACGATGTGGAGGATTGCATTGAGTTTGTTGTTCACTTGGATAACCGGCCCCACTGGTGGCGCCGCTTCATACCATCATGTATGGCAGCATCGGCACTACCCATAGATGCAGTGGTCGCAGAGATAGAGAAGATCAAGGTCAGGGTCGAGGATGTGAGCAAGAGGAACTCACGTTACAGCCTCATCAGCGACTCTGGATCCAAGCCAGTAATGCAGCAACAACCAGCTACCAGTCCTACTATTGGCACAACAGCGCTTGACATGTTTGTTGAGGCAAGGGACACCATGAAAAAGCAGCAAGGCTTAGGTGATCTCACACAGCTCATCACTAAAGAAAGCAGTGACCTTGGAGTAATTTCGTTGTGGGGGACAAGTGGAGATCTTGGTAAGACATCCGTCATAAGGAAAGCATACCAAGATCCAGAAATCTGTCAAAACTTTGGATGCCGAGGCTGGATCAAGCTAACATATCCTTTCAATCCCCACAAGTTCCTCCAGAGCTTGGTGATTCAGTTCTATACGAATTCCTGTCTACAACAAGAAACCACTGTAGATGTAACCCAACTGAAGAGGATGGTAGCAAAGCGAGGAATCATTGAAGAATTCATGAAGCAAGTGGATGGGAAGAGGTACCTACTCGTCCTGGAAAACGTGTGCACGATGGGAGAGTGGGACACTATCAGGGCATGCCTACCTCACAGGAATAAGGGCGACTGGATTATCGTGTCCACCGAGCAACGTGAAATCGCAAGTTTGTGTGTTGGACATTCATACCAAGTGTTGGAGCTTAAACAGTACTCAGCTGAGTACCCTGTATGTGTCTTCTTCAAGGAGGTTAGCCTGGAACAGAGTCAATTACTTTTATGAAAACAGTTACTGTTTTCTCTGTTATAATATCTAACTTTTTATTTTGATTCATTGTCTCTGATACGTGCGGACATTATGTTTTCTGATGTGTTAGATAAATCATGAAAATTGGGGTTTCAATAGATCTCACATATTTACTCATTTAGGCCACAATTGCATACATTAAAACGGCTGCCAGTAAAGAAAATGAAAGGAGTACTTACAAGTCACTAGTGGTGCGTAGATACTTCGTATTAATATATTTTTCTGAGTCTGTTACGTGATATTGAAGGAACAGTTCGATATACTGAAGATTGATGTAATCTCTAGGCAATATGAGAACTAGGATCAGGAATCAGATTATAATAATTTTGATGGGTTTGGGAACGCCCACATCTCTCATAGTAAATATCGGTTTTCTCCTTTCTCTCCGTAACTGTTTCTATTATCAATATTCTCAGAGCAAGAAGACTGGAAGAGTAATATCAAGCAACAGTGAAATATTAGAGGATGGAATGAGCCACAGGGGAGGCCTTACTTATGAAAGGATTCCCACCTGTAGAAAGGCTGTAGCCAGCAATTGGATGGACCAGTCTACCCTTGTTGGACGCGAGTCACAAAAGAATGAACTTCGTGACTATCAGACCAGGGCCCGTTTCAAAGGTTGGCAAGTGATGTCTGTGTGGGGAATTGCTGGTGTTGGAAAATCAGATCTTGTTAGAAATTTGTACTATGAAAGGATGCTTAAAGAGGACCGAATGTTTGACAAGTATGGTTGGGTCCACGTGTCCCATCCATTCAATTTGAGGACTTCTCTCGGAGCTTACTTTTGGATATTCACTCAGAAGCCATGGGAATCAAAGACCCTATTGAGGAGTGTCATAAGCTTCTAAAAGAACATCAGTGTCTTGTTGTTATTGATGATCTACAGTCTGTGGAAGAATGGGACTTAATACAACCTGCACTTGTATCTAGACATTCCAAGAGTGTTATCGTCATCATTACAACCGACGAAAGAATTGCCACGTATTGTGCAGACGATGAAGAGGTCGTGTTTAATGTGAAATGTCTAGAAACTGAAGCATCCTTTGCTCTCTTTAAAAAAGAGGTATGTTTAACCACAAGAATATTCATCTGCATTGCTTCCTTGAATCTGTTTTCCTGCATGGGTCTGCAGTAAAGATAACATCTCATTGACAAATACCTGTTTTTTCTCCATCAACAACAACAACAACAACAACATAGCCTTTTGTCCCAAGCAAGTTGGGGTAGGCTAGAGATGAAACCCAAAAGAGACGAGAAAACAGGGAGACACATACAACAACAAACAACAACAACAACCAAGCCTGTCAGTCCCAAGCAAGTTGGGGTAGGCTAGAGTTGAGACCCAACAAACACCGTCAGTTACGGTTCAGGAACGACAAATACCTGTTTTTTCTCCATCAACCATGGTCCGAAACTATAGTGTAATTAACAATTCATCCAGTGGTTCCAAGAAAGGCAAAGTTTAAGTATGAAAGTGTACTTGCTTTACAAAGAATTACAGCAGATAGGAGAGTAAACCTGAAAAGAGGCGTGTCTATTTTTTATTTTAGTTCTCTGCTCGTGAATGATATGCTCTTGAACCATGAATGTCATAAGTGCCATTTAAATGTCTACTTATATTTCAGTTTTTTCTCAACAGCATCATTTCAAATTAATAATGTGTAAGAAAATCATTATTGTGAACTACGTGCTGTCTGCCTGACCAAAAATTTTGAATTTGAAGAAAGGAGGCATGAAACATAATTGCAAGCTTTGTTTAGGGATATCAAAATAAGAGCTCAAACAATCTAGCAATGCTAAAACCGTAAACCCTTGTAAAGTTGCACACTTGAGTTTGCCTTCCTTAAACATATTTACATTATGCAAGTTTTTTTTTTAAACTGATACATTATGCAAGCTTAGTTCCTCATAAATAATTTCATAGGTCATGAGTAGCAAAGGCTACTAGAATCTTAAATTTTATTGTTCATAGTTCTGTTCACTAGCACACCTCTATTGTTCATTGAAAGACACTTTTTTGTTAGTTTTGGAATTAAAAGTTGCACCATGATTTATATCCTAACAGACTGCGACCCGATACAAATATAGCAAATATGATAAATTACTAATATCTATATACACAACAACAACAACAACATAGCCTTTTGTCCCAAGCAAGTTGGGGTAGGCTAGAGATGAAACCCAAAAGAGACGAGAAACAGGGAGACACATAAAGGGACATAAAGGGCACAAGACAAAAAGAGGTCACGGTTCAGGCACGTTGATTGCCAATCTCCAAGCGCTCCTGTCCATAGCTAAATCTAAACCCAAAAAATTACTAATATCTATATCTGAACCCAAAAAAATCGAATCCCCAAATCTAAACAAGATAAATGATATGAACAAGGAAGCCTTTGCCCCACATCACTACCGTCCAAGTTTGGGCACATGAGGAATGGATGGGGTGCTGATACAGTAGGCAGTGGTGGAGCTTTATCAAATAATTAGGGGGGGGCACCCATGAACAGTACCAAAATTAATGTTTAGATGACAGTGGTGATTACATTGGCCAGGGCGGGCAGCCATAGCACAGCTTGGTTGTAACCACGCTCCGCCCCTGACAGTAGGAGCTGGAGCACAGCTCCTCTCACTAGGCATGCAGTAGCTTCACCATACACTAGTTAGAGGATGAATAGGTTTGGATGCAGGAAGCAAAAGAGAAGAAAATAGCTACCTAGCGGTCACCTGCCGACAGACCACATTTCAAAGCTACTCAAACATTCATTCCCTTTTCCTGTAGACATATGTTCCATATTTTCTGCGGCTATTACACACATAAAAACAACCTTGGATTCTTAGGTGCTTAGCAGATTAAATATGATTTAAGTATGCACTTATGAATTAAAAAATGATTCAAATTTGGACTGTTTTCTGTAAGAGTGCAAATCTTAATTCAAGTATCATAATTTTTTTTCATTAAATTTTATATATTCTCTTGCCTTCTGTACAGCTTGACCAAAAGCCTCTGCTCTAAAAAATTACAATTCATATGATCCTAATTCAAATTTGAAAGTTCTCAACTGAAACCTTTTAAATTTTAATTGAATGAGATCAACTAAAAATTCTTAGATCCAATTTTATCTGATTACCTATGAGTCTAGTTTTATCCAATTTTATCTGATTATCTGTGAGTCTAATTTGACAGCAGAGGTTCAGCCACAAATAAATCTCGTAACCACCGCTAACAACCTTAGTTTCACTGATATTGTGAACCCTAGTATGGTAAATACTGATTTCCAGTCAAGGTGTGGTGTCAATAGATGGGCTAGTCAGCACCAGTCTGTCGTTGCTTGGGAATGAGTGGGATGGAGTGGATTGGTGAGGCCCTCTCCCTAGAGTGATTTGGTTGTGAGATGGGGCAAGGGATTACCAGATTGGGATTGCAGGCATGTCTGGTTTGGGGCCTGAATAAGCAAGCCAGAATTTGGTCAGCCCTGAGAAATTGGCTGGTATTTGATTTGAAAAGCCAAATTTTGGCTGGTTCAGCTACATTCCACTGCCTTTGTTGGCCAGAGCTTGGGCTGCAAAATTGGTGGCCACATTCTGGCAGGAGAGAGACTAAGATGATGGTGCCTATGTGGCAGACTGGCAGCAACCTGAACTAGGCACAAAACTGTTATGTTCTTGAGTAACCTTGGAACCAAATTATCTCATATACTATACTCCATACATCTAATTTGATAAATATATGCATCGATGTTTTTCTTGTAATTGAATCTACAAAACAAGGTTTCAATTGGATACGTTTTGTTTAAATAAAGTTTAATGACACAGACCACATTTGTCATTAGGGTTGAAAATGGACGGGTTAAATCCCCTCCTGACCTGCCCTGTTTCAACATTTGACCTATCTGTTTCCATATTTCTGGAAAAATCCGAAAACGGGACAGGATATAGGACGGAGGTGGTCAGGACCGATACAAAAATGAGAGAGGCTCTATCCCCCTGTATTTACCGGATCCCAAATTTTATCCGTTTTTCTTCTGGGATAGTCCAACATGCAATGCACCCAGCACTCCATTGCCCAAGGCTTGGGCACAACACACAGCCCAACTAGCCTCCATCTCCGCTGTACCCTGCAGTATGTTGCTCGCTCTCGACTCCTCTATCCTCTCAGCACTGCCGCCTGCTGCCCACGCCTGCTTGCCATCCGTCTTGAGCTGAAGAAGCGAAGATCAATCTACCACAGGCGGTCCTCAAGAGTGCAGTTCGGTGCCAATATTGCTCGAAGCATTCGCCCTTGTGTCCATCACAGTGTGGCGAGGCCACGCTCCACTGCCGGCCTGCCACAGTGCTTCCCCAGTGGCAATGCACTGCACGTGCGCTGTGCGCCCCACGCTGGAGCCTGGAGGCAAATTTGGTTGTTGGTACTTGTATCAGTAGACTGTAGACAATAGATAATATTGGCAATATCAAATTAGCAATAGTGTCTCAGCTTCATGAACGAGTACCTCCCCGAGGAGCGCATGCACTCCAGCTTCACATCCGCCAGCGCCCGTTCTGTTGTTTCCGGATGTTAACCCACCTATCTGGTCAGGATGAAATCGTTGGGATATAGCTGAATCTTTTCCCTTTCCCAATCTAGATTTATTTCCCTTTCCCTCCATTCAAACACTGGATACATTCTATCCCACTCTTGATTGCCCTATCCCAGACCCCATTTCCCATGAACCAAACGCCACCTTAGGAGTAGCAAAACTGCAGAAGAACGCAGGATGCCAGGATAGGAGTAGGAGAACTGTGGCCATGTGAGAGTAGTGGGGCTAGCAGTAGTAGATATTATCATAGTAGGGCAGTAGCAGACTAACAGAAATGCACTATGTCATATTTGCTTTTTGCATAGTTGATTACTCATTGTTGATTTAGACTAGACAGAAGGATGCTTTATCCATTTTCCGCTGCTATAAGCTTGCCGATTGTGTAGTGGATTAGTGGATGTCTAGTCCTGACTAAAGTTTCTGGTTTCTGTCCGTTTCTGTTGAATTTCCACCCGTATTGGTTTGTTTTTGTATGTCCACATAACCTGATCCCATTTTCGAGCCCAGCTTTCCCAAACCCATTCCTGTTTCCGTAAAAAAAATATAGAAACGAAACATTTGACTCATGACTTCCAACTTTGGTAACATTTGGCTCATGAACAATCCAAACATCACACACTTTGGCAATGGCCATGATTGAAACACTTTTATTCCCTGTAATTTGGCCGTGCCCAGGATTTAGCGACACCAACTTTTGGTTTGGCTCACCAGCGTTACAAACCAAACAGGGCTTGCATGATTTTGTTCCAACCCCATAAGCTTTGAAAAATCACAAGTAGGGGTCCCCTACTGTTTCTGATAAAAAAAGCTCTGAACAATCTTTCTGTCCACCATAGCATTATGGTCTGAACCTCCAATTCACAAACTTTTTGTTTCTTTTTTTTACTGTATCTGCAATTCTGGGTGGATTATAGAAGAACTTTGCTATAAAAATGGAGAAGTAATGGAAGTGTGATCATCAACAGGTTGAATTGTCATGTCTGGATTGAGTGAGATATTCAGGAAGAAACTGGGCAAACTGAGAGGAGGGGTGCCTGGTGGCGCTGGTGGGGGCCAGGAGATTGGTGCCTTGGGCTGCAGAGCAAGAGTGCAGAGTGTGTTTCCCTTCCTTTTTTTGGAAGAATGTGGCAGGAGCTCTGTCTTACATTGAAGTAAGGGAAATAACAGAATACGAAGTTTTGCCTTAACGACTGACTGCCTTTACAGGCTACAAGACAACCCCTAGGTCCTTGAGATAGACAAACCGCAAAGAAAAAGAAACAATCACCTCATTGTGTCGAGGAGATTATACTTGACTCAAGCAACTTAAGAAAAGATTGGATCCTAATAGATGGAATCTAGTTTGTTTACAGTAGTCTCGACTCTTGTAGGAAGTAAAGGAACTACATAGTGAATGTTATTATGGGCCCACGAGGGCGTGTCCATCCTTGCTCTACACCTAACTAGCCACGACTTTGGGCTGGGCCTGTCTGGCATAGAGTTATTGACAGCCAGCCACAATACAACCATTTTCAACCCTTGTAGTGCACTTGTGTTCAAACAATTTGAAAAACATAAAGGCATATCATCATTCTGCATATGCCATTTGTAAAAAAAATTGCATACAACCGCTTGTGTTGCAAACAATTTAAGTTAGTCATAATATCACATTATTTTGTAAACGATGAAAAGTTTCTGTTATTTTCCAATCATTCTCTGCTCATGCTGATTCTTTTTATGTAAACAATCATTATGTTCACACAGCAATTAGTGTTTACAATATTGATTAAGATCATCTTAAATTGCTGGAACAATAGGTACAAAAGAAAAGCCAAACATCCCCTCTAATGAATTCAAACAACAAGGAGCTAGAACAACTCATCCTAAAGTGTGGGAGACTTCCTAAAGTGATAGTTGCTGTAGCTAAATTTTTGGCACCAAAGACAGTTACATGTATGGGGAGCACAAAAACTCTGAATCACAGATTTATGCACGAGCTTGAGAGCAACCCTGAGTTTAGTGGTCTGCAAGACCTGTTTGCTTGGATGCATTCCTACTTCCGTGCTTGCCCAGATTTTCTAAGGCCGTGTATCTTCTATATGTCAATCTTCCCTGGGTCCCAAATCATTCGGCGGAGGCGTTTAGTGATGCGATGGGTTGCAGAGGGCTACTCCAGGGATACAAAAGACATCACTGCAGAGGAGAAAGGGGAGATGCTCTTCTCAATGCTCGTCAACCTAAGCATGATTCAACCGCCAACATGCAGTGTCATCACCCACATGAAAATGGTCCTATGTCAAGTTAGTGCTTTCTTCCATGAATACGTCATCTCACGTCCAGAGGAAGAAAATATAATATTTGCACTGGAGGTCTTTGCACTGAAGGGGCATTGCCTTCCAACTACTGGACGCACAGGACGGCACCTTGTAATAGAGAGGTGCTGGGACAGGGACAGGATTGTGTTCAAGAGCATTGACTTCTCACGCCTACGGTCTTTGACAGTGTTTGGTCAGTGGGAATCATTCTTCATCTCTAAAAGTATGAAGGTGCTTCGGGTTCTTGATCTGGAGAATGCCATAGGTGTGACAGATAAAGACCTGGAGAAGATGGTGAAGCTTCTTCCTCGCCTCAAGTTCCTATCTTTGCGAGGAAGTACTGGGGTCTACCATCTCCCGAGTTCATTAGGTGAGCTACGGCAGCTTGAGACCCTGGATATCAGGGGTACCTTCATAGCGACATTGCCGGCATCGATTACCAAGCTAAAGAAGCTGCAGTACATGCGTGCTGGTACAATATCCCTGGCAAAGGAATCATCAACATCTAGGTTGCCAAACCTGTGCAAATCTTGTCAACTAGTTGGTGTTGAGGTGCCATCAGGGATTGATGAACTGACACCATTGCACACATTTGGTGTTGTTAATGCTGGTATTGGAGGGGGCAAGGCCACTCTAAAAGAGCTGAAGAAGATTACCCAATTGCGCAAGCTTGGAGTGTCTGGTGTTAACAAGAAAAATAACAAGGAATTCTGTGCTGCCATCTCATGTCATGTCCGCCTGGAATCCTTGTCAGTGTGGCTTAGCAAGGGAAATCAAGGTTGTCTGAATGAAATCTCGTCTCAGGATAAGCCTCTGCAAAACCTTCAGAGCCTTAAGTTATATGGTCTTGGAAGTGAGGTGCCAGCTTGGATGAAAGATCTTCCCAAACTCACAAAGTTGGATTTGCATATGACCATATCAGCAAAAGTTGACATAATTAAAGTCCTTGGGGAAATAAAAGAACTATGTATTCTACATCTTTGTGTCAAGCCTCTTCAAGATGGTGATGGTAAGCTTGATTTTTGTGTCTGGGTGAATGGAATACAGCAGCGCTGTTATTTAAACCTCAAGATCCTCGAGATTACTTGCAGCTCAAAGTTAAATATATCCTTTGGATCAGAAGCAATGCAAAATCTTGAGCTGCTGACAGCTCACTGCTGTAGTGGGTCGACATTGAAGTTTATGGAGATAAAGAATCTCTCTAAACAAAAACTCAAGGAAGTACGGCTTATCGGTTCCCATGACGCTGCACTGAAGGATGACATTGAGAAGCAACTGGAGGAGCATCCAAGGAAACCCCCTTTGAAGCTGGAGGAACTGGAAGGATGCTGAGCTCACAGTGATCAATGTTGTGTCGTCCCAGGCATCTACAGAACTCTGTTCACTTATTTTTCTTTCTTCTCCCTACCAATTGATCCAGTGATCCAGTATCGCAATACATCTCTCATGCCAGTGGAAACTGAAACATCTGCTTCCTTCAAGGTGTCAAAATAATGGGCACTTATCCTATGTGAAACATCGCTAGGAGAAGACATTCAGTTCCGTTCATTTCTCTGTACTCAAACGTTGAGCTTGAGCTTATGTATCTTCATAAAGAATGTTCTCTTGTTTGTGTGCATGTTTATGGATTTGACTTTTACGTTGGTGTTGTAATCGTTCTGTAATTTTGTGTAATGATAATGCCAACTGAATCCTGAATTTTCTCTTTGCTCCTTTTGTAATGTTTTTTGGATGGCTTTATTGTTCTTATTAGTTGCAAATTTTCATCTAAATATAATATTGTCTGTGCATTTAGTATGGTGGTTGACGTTCCGTTAACAGTGAGCCCATTATGGTGTAGCATAAAAGCATCAACACTGTAGTTTGTTTTTGTCATGAACTTTCAACTTGCCAGAATGATATGGATCCGTTTCTAATGCAAAAATGGAAGGTGGGAGGCATGTTAATTGTTCGGATGCATTGTTATTTGTTCCAAGTGTGTACTGCAGGAATAAAAGTTTTTCTTGTTTCGTCGGCCACCAATTTAGCAAACTGCTTGCTAGGATGCTACCGCTATCCCGCTAATCTACAAGATCGATGACCGATCTAACCTGGATCCAAGGATGAAAACGGACGGGTTTCGTCCGCAACCGTATATTGTTTTTTTCCGTCCGTTTTCATTTTTTTTCGGGATAAACGGAAACGGGACCGAAAACGGGACGGAGTAAACGGAAACGGGACCGAAAACGGTAGAGCATTTGTCCGTCCGTATTTGCGGTATCCCGTTTTTAACTGGGATATCCCGTTTTTTGTTCCGTTTTTCTTCAATACGGGATGGGCCTGTTGGCCTATTTTTTTAAGGAGATGTTGTGCCTGTTGGGCCATGAAAGCACATGTCTGAGTTGTTTTTATCTTTCTTTTCATCTGTATGGACATGTCACATATATATTAAAGTCATCATCTTTTTGTTTTGGTAGAGTGCATAACATTGTGCCAGTGTCTGCCCTTTCGTCATCTGATAATTCATTCATCTACGAGCGTATTTATGTGTGGGCACTGGGCAATATATATTTTATATACGACATACATGTTCCGGCTTAAGTTTTCGCTTACCGTTCGTTTCTGTCTATTTTCCAACCGTATTTACCCGTTTTCGTATTACCGTTTATCCCGCTATCGTTTTCGTTCCCGGCTGTCTGGTTTCCACTCCCGTTTCCGTTTAAAAATATGAAAATGAAAATGGTAGAGTAATTTTCCGTTCGTTTCCGTCCGCTTTCATCACTGCCTGGATCTGTACAACCTACATGTCGTGTACTATTGGAATCCACGTACAGTCATAGTGTTCTCGAGTCACTCGGAAGTTTCACCTTGACAGAGCAATCTATCGAGCTGGAGGAAATGGAGGGCACATCTAGTGTTCTCGAGTGGGAAAGGAGATCTTGATGTGTTGTCCATGGTGCCACACATGACAACGGTGTTTACTGCATCATTAGGTGAGTTGCTCTGTCAGCGAACAATAGCAGTATAGGTGAAGAGCTGTAGAGGCGCTATATGTCCACTGATAGGATAAGTAGACAGAGTATTATCAGTTGGTCTGCAATTATGTATTCGAACGGCTCCATGTGATGTGATGAACCTAATTAAATGGTTGCAACTTCCAAGTTGCCGTGTCATCACTCACTACAAGTCAAGCCAATAATTTTCGATTTGGAACCAACTACGTTTGTCACTTTGTCCGTCCACTTCAACTTTTAAACGAGCTGTTATTATTATAACCAGTGGAAATGCATGTGCGACATGCACGTGTTTATAAAAATATTTATTATACACATTGAAGCACAAAAAAATATATTTTGAAAAGTTAGAATAGATGATTTATCAAGTAAAAGGATGAAATTGCATTTAAAAAATATTATTCTTATAAAAGAATTAACAAGTAACACGTGATGTCTATGGTCATAAGAAAATAGCATCAAATTAATTTTACAATCTTTCATGATCAGATGGCATAAATTTGAACCAGAAACGAAAATCATTTTTTGTTATTTGTCATAGGCGTATTGAACCCCGCAATAACCTTGAAGTTAAGCACTGAAACAAAGATCTTCTAACGAGGTGTATGGTATATAGCTAGAGGACTCATAATTCTGGTTTGGTTGCTCGCATTTGGCAACCGCGACGATAGCAGCATTTGGCAAGCACACCGTGTATATCAAAATGGAGCGCCAATCACCATCGGCTCTAAAATGTTCACCTGTAAGCAAGCAAGTAAAGATCAAGCACAGGAAGAAGCAGGAAATAATGAAAAGAATGCGGAAAATTTGTTGTGCTCTTCTTTATCGTGACTATATCATGTGCTTTTCTCAATGTCTATACCATTAATCAAGGCATGGAGCTTGGACAATTGTACTACGCCACAACTTGGCCACTGTTGACATGTTTCCACCAGGGTTAACAAGGTAGGGGAACTTACCTCCTAGTCTGTTGTGCTAGATGACATTGAAGCCATCAGTACAGTATAGTGTGATGTAAGAGATTGAGCTTGAGAATCTCAACCAGATATTCCCTATTTCCTTTGAGACCATTACGATCAAGTTGCTTCACAGCAACAGCTTGGGAAGTAAAGTTCTGTTAGTATCCAGGGCGCAATTATAATTGTTAATTTGTTATGTTAGCACTGTCGACCAACATATTATTTAATGTTAGCACTGACGACCAACATATTATTCAATAATCCATAGGCAGTCTATCAAACCTTGCCCAAATAGACTTACTTGGAAACAGATTGACAAGATCAGTGCCGATGTCATTTAGCACCTTGTTGAATCTTCGTTGCATCTTTGTTGATGGGAACCATCTCATCTAGTTATCTGCTTCATTGTCCAATTGGAGAAGCCTAACAACCATTGGCATATAAATGCATAGAAAACACAGATTGGGTAATATCAATAAGGCATGGCATTTTAGAGTATAGTAATTCTAATCCCATAGTTTCAAGGTTAAATATTAGCTCAAAAACTCTCAAGCAGGCTCCCTTCTGAAGGCTAAAAATATTTTAGAAGACTAATTTATTGTTGAAGTTCAAGTTATATTTCTGAGACATTCAGTTGGTAGTCACATTTTGATACAACATTCTACCCTTACATTGTGGGGTTATAAGGGACAGTCACATGCTACTCAAATATTTTCAGCGTTGAGCGTTGCTACAGGCATAAAAATATTCCTAGTTTGTGAAGGACTTATCTGTCATGCACTTATTTTGACATTATTACTAAATTTGATGCTTATTTATTTGAATGTGGTTCGAAACAGTATGTTGCTAAGCCAAGTAAAAATTTATGTCTTGATTTCGACTAACTATTTTTTATAGTCTTACTGCATTGAAAATTTGAGAGTCCTAACATACTATTTTTTTCTTACTTTTATTGTGTTGAATTGCATTGAAAATGTAAGGGTTCCTGTACCCGGCACATGGGCATTTGCTAGTTATTGAAATGTGGAGACCCGAACAGCTAGTTATTGAAATGTGGAGACCCGAACACAACAGTGAGGCAATGTCACATGGACAGTTTCACAGCACTGCCTTCTATTGATCAATTGCAAACAGTGTCTAGAGTAAGTACTCTGCGGTAAATTCTAAAAGTACCACTAATTATCCAATTACATGGTTCTAACAAAACTCAGCTTGAGGAAGAAACTAATGTGCATATTTTTCTGCACCACACCAAACAGCCAGCGTGATCTCACAGAGTCAGCTAAATCGCAGGGTAGAAGGAAGCCAGGCACCTCACCTAAGTACCGAAGCGGCCGACGGGAGGATCCATGTGGAACCGCATCTTCCCCTCAAGAAAACGCATCAAAACCCACGGAAAAATGCCGCCAGAACCACGTGAAGATTCCGAAACCCAAAGTGACCTGTCACCTGGAGCTTTGCCTGCAACATCCTCGACCTTGATGGGTGCCGGCTTGTCGCCTGCGTGGCCAGCCCTCCGATGCGTCAGAACAAGCCCATCAGCTCGAGGGAGCAAGGAAGTAACTGCTGCTGTGGTGCTGGAGATCTGAGGGCCGGGACAGGACGGGGCTTACTGGGAGGAGAGGAGAGGCGATGTGCACCGGAACGTGGGCGCCGGCGATGTGGAGAGGGGTGTGGCACGGGCGGAGGCCGGGGACGACGATGCGGCGTCACGGCAGAGCGTGGGAGCTAGGGTTTGGAGGCGGTTGGTGGTGGTGGTGTTCTCAGGTCGTGCCCCTCGCGGAGGTAGGGGGCTAGTGGAGTGGAGTGGGGCGGTGGAGTTGCAGCAGGCCAGCAACCAAGGAGGCGGCGAGGCGACAGAGCGGAGCGCCGGCTTCGGCGGTGCGCTTGGGAGGACGGAGGGCATGTGATTGTGGCGGGGTGCTAAGTGGGGTGTAGCGGCCCACATGTCGGCGCAATGGAGTTATGGAGGTGCGCCTCGTGTAGCGGCTTCACTACAGGGAGGGAACGCGTCTTGTTTCCTCTTTTTAGGAGTAGAGATAATAATAGTTAATGCACATGGTTCTAAATTAAAGCTTCATACCATACTCTTTGATCTGCGACTCTCTTGTCTATGATGGCTCCCTAAACATGCATCCAGGATCTTATGTTAAAAATGTCAGTGGACGAACCTTTGTGCTATAGCTAGTCGCAGGTCACACAAAAAAAAGTTATTTACTAAGTTTATATCTTATTTGAGAGCAACAATTTTCATTAAATAATTTCTTCTGTCAATACCTCACTACAAACATGTAAGCTGGCTCTTATTTTCTGCAACCTCGATAAGAAAACTTAAGCATTGCATACATTATCTTTTTCACCATATAATGCCTACTCTTAGACATCAAGTTTTTATCCAACATATATTTTCGTATTATTACGCAAACCTTTCAACTAGGGAAGCTTATATTAGTGAATTTCATATACCATAACAGTTTACATTTTTAGTACATAATCATTGCAAGTATTATCATTTAATCATGTTGTTAACATCTTTATCCTTTTTCATATCGTTAAGGAGTACTACATATTATCATGACTTCATGAGTGAGTCAGTAGGAAAAAGAATTGTATCTCATATTTTTTTGTTGTCAAATTAAAGTAAATAAGGTTTGGCCATCTAGATAATGTCAAAAAAATGTCAATATAAAGTTCCTGATCTCGTTGAGAGCTACAATGTTCTAATAAAATGATCTCACTATTACATAAGAGCCTCATTACATATGTTATAGACTCCTTTGTTGGACGCACCTATAGGCGTCGACCATGCTAGCCAGCGGGCCCAAGCTGTGGCTAGGCTGGGCAGTTTAGTAGATTAGATCAGGGAGAGATTTGTTAAGAGATTAGATTGGAGTTTGTTTAGGAAAGTGCACCTATACTATAAAGGGCACCTTAAGAGATTGTAATCTTTATCGAAGAAGGAATAAACTCTCCCTGTATTGGGGTGGGAGTCTTCCTTCGACGGTGGCATCGGGTGTTTCGGCCGCGCCCACCAGAGAAGAACCCACCGCCGACATTCCTCGCTATCCACGGTGTTCCAATTCCCAGTCTAGCCTCCTGCTCCACTCTCCCCTCTGTTCACCACACCGCAGGCGCCATAACAATTTGGTATCGGAGACCTCCACGGATGCATCGACCACCATATCCAGCACCCCTCCCGATCCTGCGGCCATGGATGCCAAATTGGATCACATCTTGGGCCAACTCACCACCATCAACAACTGCCTCGACTCCCACGACACCCGGCTCCCGCACGTTGAGACAGGCACGCCGGCAAGGGTGGCGCTAGGGATGACAACACTAGTGGTGGGGATGACAACCACGGCGGCCATGACCATGACGACAACGACTTTGATCAGGATCGTTCCTGGGCAGAGTTCCACGATTGGGCTATGCACCATCAGGAGCGATTCTTGGCCTCGTGCGATCGTGTTGGTTGTCACGAATCGGGTCGCTATGACTGAGACTACGCTTCGACCGTGACTACGCGCACGGCTACAACTGCGATTCCACGCATGACTACGAGCGTAGCTATGACTGCGACTATGAGCACGACTGTGGCAGCCGTGACTTCGACCGCGGCGGACACGACCATGACCGTGGTGACCGCTTCCGTGGTAACTCTAATGGCTGCCGTGAGCCCCATCGGCTACCTAAGATCCTTTCCCCCCCACTTCAACGGGGTGGCGAATCCGCTGACTTGGCTCAACTAGTGCAACAATTACTTTTGTGGTCATCGCGTTCTGGAGGATGAGAAGGTGTGGATGGTGTCAGTGCATCTGGACAGCACCACGGCCGAGTGGTATTATCAGATGGAGTGTGACTTCGGTATGGTCCCGTGGCCGTGCTTTGTTGATTTCGTCAACCTTTGCTTTGGGCCACCCATTCGCTCCAACTCTCTCGGTGAGATCAAGGCCCTGTTTTGTACGAGCACAGTGGAGGAGTACTCGCGGCGCTAATTCGCATTGCTCTCGCATTGCGGCAACATCACCACGTGGACCAAGATTGATCTCTACACTAGTGGCTTGGGTCAGCCATTGGCCTCCGACGTGGAAGAGCAACATCTTGTCAACCTACAACAAGCTATGAGTTTGGTGCTGGCGTACGAGTAGCGCCAAGTGGAGGCCTCCACCATCAATAGTTCGACTGCACCCAAGTCTTCTACCCGCCGCACCACTGCTTCAACCAGTGTTGCAGGCTCTGGTGCGAGTCTGGAGGATGGCATGCAAGCTAGATGGGCCGCACTCTCACTTTCGCCGCCTCACGTAGGCCATGATGTAAGAGATGCGGTAGAATGGGCAGTGTTATTTTTGCCCGGAGCCTTTCCAAGGATCACAAGTGTGCCACGAAGGGCGTATTCCTCATGGAGCTTGCGAAAGGCGAGGAGGACCTGCTCGGCGATGACGTCACCAACCGGGAGATATCCTTACATGCCTTCACCGGCCTTGGGCCTGCTAATTCCATGATGTTGTTGGTGGTGATCGATGGTGTCTAGCTCAAGGCCCTTGTGGACACAGGCTCCACGCACACCTTCATTCACTATGAGGTGGCTGCTCATTTGGGCCTAGTCGTTACCGAGCGAGCTGGGCTGTCGGTGATGGTGGCCAATGGTGATCATGTGTGCAGCCCCGCCATGTGCCTCGCCATGGGTGTCGTCATCCACGACCTACACTTCTCCGTCGACTGCTTCGTCCTCGACTTAGGCAGGTTTGACCTCGTACTCGGTGTCTAGTGACTGCACACCTTGGGGGCCATTGTTTGGGACTTCAACGCCCTTTTCAATGGCCTTCTAGTTCAACGGTTGCACCCATCACATGAGAGGATTGGGCAGTTGGGGCATGGCTGCCAGTGTCGTTGCTGATCCTCGCTCCATCCTGGAAGACCTGCTGCTGTCCTACGTGGATATTTTTGAGGAGCCACGTGGCCTGCCTCCTGAGCACCGTCACGACCATTGTATTCACCTTGCTCTAGGCTCACCTCCTATTTCCGTGCAGCCCTACCGCTACCCATAGCTTCTCAAGGACGAGATTGAGCGGTAGTGTGGTGATATGCTTTCACAAGGGATCATTCAAGAGTCAACATCGCCATTTTCCTCACTGGTGCTCCTAGTGCGCAAGCATGACGGCAGTTGGTGCTTCTGTGTCGACTATCGGGCTCTCAACGACTGCACCGTCAAGGATAAGTTTCCTATTTCAGTAGTCGGTGAGCTTCTTGACAAGCTCAAGGGCACCCCCTTCTTCACCAAGATTGATCTCCACAGCGGGTACCATCAAGTGCTCATGCACCCTGACAACATTGCCAAGACCGTGTTACGGACACACCATGGTCATTTCGAGTTCCTCGTCATGCCTTTCGGCCCCACCAATGCTCCTGCTACCTTTCAAGCACTAATGAATGACATTTGGAAGCCACAAATCCGTCGCTTTGTGCTTGTATTTTTTGATGATATTTTGATCTTTAGTTCTTCCTAGGTGGAGCCGCACGTCTATACCATCCTATAGCAAATGCATGTGCACCACCTCTTTGCCAAGCGCTCAAAGTGCTTCTTTGGTGAAACCTTGGTGAGCTACCTCAGCCACATTGTCACTACTGAGGGTGTCACCATGGGCCCAGCCAAGGTGGAGGCGGTGGAGGCCTGGACGCGACCACAAATGGCTTGCACTCTTTGTAGCTTCTTGGGCCTCACTTGCTATTACCGGAAGTTCATCGCGGGCTATGGTGGTGTGGCTGAGCCCCTGACGGTGCTCCTCAAGCGTGAGGCGTTCGCTTGGACGCCAGAGGTGGACAAGGCGTTCTTGGCACTCAAGCGTGCGCTAACCTTCGTGCCCATACTCCAACTGTCGGACTTCACCAAATGTTTTGTCATTGACTATGACGCTTTTGGTGCTAGGTTCTACGCTATCTTACACCAAGGGGACAACGTTGTCACCTTCTTCAGCCGAGTAGTTGCTCCTCACCAAGCTAAGCTGCCAGCATACGAGCGGGAACTCATTGGGTTGGTGAAAGCCCTAGATGGTTTTGGATAATTAATGAAACCTAGCACTAACATTTGTCATGAGTTGTGATATGAGCTAGGTTGGTGCAACCCAATTGATAGAGCAAGATGAGTTCCATGATGATGAAGGTGGACATGAAATGATGATGATCAAGCTCTAACTTGGATAAGAAGAAAGAGAAAAACAAAAATGGGCTCAAGGCAAAGGTATTTTGATAGGAGCCACTTTTGGTTTGCACTCAAGACACCATAGAGGGTGTGATTAATTTAGGATCGATAACCGTACTATTAAGAGGGGAATTCTCATGGTTAATACAGTTGCCAAGTGCTACTAGGTGATTGAATTCTATGCATATGAATTAGGACCTAGTGTGCTAACAATTAACCCTTGAAAAAGCTTGTGAAAAATGCTAACCTCGTGCACAAGTGGTGAGACACTTTGGTGTTGGCACATAGAAACAAGGGTATTGAGAAATGTGTTGAAAGTGCTAGTCTTAGGGGGACCGGACGCGTTCAACATAGGGACCGGACGCGTCTAGTATTTGACTTGACGGTGAGTTTCAGACGAGACCGAACATGTCCGGAATTATGACCAGACGCGTCCGGTATTTGACCCCGACGTGAGAAGCTAAGGCATCGTTGACCAGACGCTCTGTGCAACAAGTGACCAGACACACGGTGGTTACTATTCTGTGTTCGGTGTGTAAGTGAGAGAGAGCAGTGCATGAGGAGGAGAGCGACCTGACACAGGGTGCATCTGGTCTGGTAATACCGGACACGTCTGGTTGGCCCAGAGGCGCTCTAGGAGCTCTCTGGACTTGACCTAACACTGCTCCTTTGTGAGTTCGATCGTTTTTTTGTGGTGCATCCGATCGTTCACTGACACATGCGCTGAGTTAGTCATTGGGCGCCAACGGCTATATCCATTTGCACAAGACATGTGGTCGCAAGTACTAGACGCGTCCAATCAGTTCGCAGAAAGCCTAGTGAAAGGGTATAATGGCTAGTTGAGTTGTTGGGGTTCTATAAAAGCGTGGTGGCCAGCTATTGCTCACTCTCTTGGCTCTCTAACTTGTTGATAGACCTTGTGAGCATACTTCCACACCTCCCACTCATCTAGCTTGTGATTTGATCATTCAAAGTGAGATAGGGAGTGATCCAAGTGCATTTGCATTATGTTTGAGCATCTAGTGGCACTTGGGATCGTGTTTGCTGTGGGTCTTCTTGTTACTCTTGGTGGTTGCCACCACCTAGATGGCTTGGAGCAGCGGTGGAGGTCTGGCACATGTTGGTGATTATTTGTGGCTGGCTTCAGGGATCTTATGAGGGGTATTGCACCTTCCTCGGTGAAGCGCCGCAAGGTAGCTCTAGTAAATTACTCGTGTCATTGAGTTACCTCGCTTGTGTGGTGTCCAAAATGTGGACGAGGTTCGTGAAACACCTCTTAGCCGCCAAACCACCAAGTGTTGGTCGACACAATGGGGACTAGCGTGCCAGCAAGCACGCGAACCTTAGAAGAAAAATCGTGTGTCTCCGTTGTAATTGATTCATTGGATTTCTCCTGGTGATTGGTCTTCTTTTTATTATGATTGGTTCATTCCTCGATGTGATGGTATAAAGATCACATTCCTCTTATTTATATTCTCGCAAACTAGTTGTAACAAGCTCTTTAGTTTTAATTAGTTTTGAGAGCTTGTCTTACCCTTGCTAGTGTAGCTTCTTACCTAGTTGAGCTCTTTAGTGTAGCTAGCTTTTGAGAGCTCGTAGTGACTTAGCCATTGATTGACTTAGAGATTATAGCAACTAGAATTGTTGGGATAGGTGGCTTGCAACACTTGTTAGAGCAAGTGCAAAAAGCTTTATAGCCAATTAGTTATTTAACAAGTTTGCCTAGTGTTTTGTAGATTTTAAATTAGGCTATTCACCCCCCTCTAGCCAATTAGGACTTTTCAAGTGGTATCGGAGCCGTGGTCACCGTTTAATCAAGGCTTAACAACCTCGGTGCACAAAAGATGGCTCAAATTGTGTTCAACCATCTTAGGGGTAAACCAACGTTCTTTGACGGCACATCATTTGACTATTGGAAGAGAAAGATGAAGATGTACCTTGGTTCAATCAATGACAAGGTGTGGTATGTGGTAGAGAATGAGTTTGTGATTCTTGACCCTACCAATCTCGTCGACAATGACAAGATCAATAAGCAATGCAATACCATGGCACTCAACCAATATACAATAGCATTGATTCAAAAGTGTTTGAGCAAATCAAAGATCTTGAGAAGGCAAGTAAAGTTTGGGTGAAATTAGAAGAAACATATGAGGGCACTTCAACGGTAAAAAGTGCCAATCTCTACATGCTCAAAGACAAGTTATCTAACTTCAAGATGAAAGATAATGAGTCCATTCCGGAAATGTTCTATAGGCTTCAAGTCATCATCAATGATCTTAAGAGTTTGGGTGAGAAGGTAAAAGATGTGGACTTCTCTCACAAGTTCTTGATGTGTTTGCCCAAGAGATTCGGGACATTAAGAACTATCATCTTTAGAGGTGGATTAAAGGATGTATCTCCTAATGAGGTACTTGGAGATGTCATGATCAAAGATCAATACAATGATGATGATGATGAGGTTGTGAAGGGGGAAAAAAAGAAGAAGAAAAGTGGGGCATTCAAAGCCGGTGCTTCATCCTCCAAGAACAAGAGCAAGGGCAAAGCAAAGAAGGAAGATTCAAGTGATGAGGAATGCTCCAATGATGATAGTGATGATGAAGCTCTAGCTATCTTTGTGCACAATTTTGGCAAGATGATGAAGAAGGACTATCATACAAGAAAGAGAAGAGATCACTCCAAAGAACAAGGAATATGTGAGGTTGTGCTACAAGTGCAAGAGTCCTGATCACATTGTAGCAGATTGTCCCTACAAAAGTGACAATGAGGAGAATGAGAAGAACAAGAACAAGAAAGAAAAGAAGAAGAAAGAAAAGAAGATAACCTTCAAGAAGAAGAAGAAGGGTGGCTCCTATGTGGTGACATGGGATAGTGATGCTTCTTGGGATGATGATGACTAGTGATGATGACAAGGCATCCAAGAAGAAGAAGGTTCTTGCAAGTATTGCTATTAACAACAAGCCTTCACTATTTGACATTACATTATGCTTCATGGCCAAGGGCTCAAAGATAAAATGTGATGAGAGTGAATGTGAAAGTGATAGTGATGATGATAATGAATTCTCTAATGAACAACTCATGGATATGCTAGAACAAGCTAATTCAATAATTAACAAGAAGAGCAAGAGGTGCAAAGATTTGCAAAAGAAGCTTGATGCTCTTGAGCAATCCTTTGATGAGCTCAATGCTACTCATAAGAGACTAGATGAAGCCCATGAGAAGATTAGCAAAGCTCACACCAAGCTTGAAAGAGCTCACTCCTTGCTTATTGAACAAGATAAGAAAAATGTGACTTGATTGATGAATCTTTTTATGAACCAATTGTTATGGCTCCCACTAACCCTTCATGTAGCTCATCATCCACTACCACCACCACTTCTACCTCTACTACTAGTGATGGTTTTACTTATGATGCCTCGCTAATGGTTGAGAATGAGACTCTCAAGAGAGAGGTGGATGAGCTCACTCGTGCCCTAGGCAAGGCTTATGGCGGTGAGGCCTGCTTGCTAAAGTACTTAGGTAGCCAAAGGTTCTCTCTTAACGAAGCGGGATTAGGCTATACCCCCCCAAAAGGCAAGGTGGCCTTTGCTACTCCCAAAGCTAGCTTTATAAAGAGCAATGGTCGGTTTTGCAATAGATGCAAGCAAGTTGGGCACTTAGAGCAATATTGCAAGAACAAAAGCAAGAATGCTAATGTATCCTCAATCAAGTTTGATTCTTGTTATTTGCTTACTAAGGGTGTGAATGGTGTGAAGGATAAGTTTATTGGTATACCAATTGTGGACCCAAAGAAGAAGGTCATTTGGGTACCAAAGACCTTGGTAACTAACCTTCAAGGACCCAAGCAAGTTTGGGTACCTAAAAAGAATTGATCCTCTTTTATAGGTCAATTACAAAGCCAGAGGAAGGCATTGAGTGCTTGATAGTGGGTGTACACAACACATGACCGGTGATTCAAGAATGTTCAATTCAATCAATGAGAATTATGGCAATGGGATTAATGGGATTGAAAGTATAACATTTGGTGATAATGGCAAACGCAAGGTCAAAGGTCTTGGTAAGATTACAATATACAATGACTTGAGCATTTTCAATGTGCTACTAGTAGAGAGCTTGAACTTCAACTTATTATCGATAGCTCAACTTTGTGATCTTGGTTTCAAGTGCATATTTGGAGTTGATGATGTAGATATCATAAGTGTAGATGGCTCTAATTTGATCTTCAAAGGCTTTAGATATGAGAATTTATACTTGGTTGATTTCAATGCTGGAGAAGCCCAATTGTCAACATGTTTGCTCACTAAGTCTAGCATGGGTTGGTTATGGCATAGAAGGCTTGGTTATATTGGAATGAAACAATTGAACAAATTGATTAAGTATGATCTAGTTAGAGGCTTGAAAGATGTCACATTTGAGAAGGACAAGCTATGTAGTGCATGTCAAGCCAGAAGCAAGTTAGCAACACACATCCTAAGAAGAGCATGATGAGCACATCCAAGCCATTTGAGTTGTTGTACATGGATTTGTTTGGGTCGACTGCATATACAAGTATTAGTGGCAACAAGTATAGATTTGTGATTGTGGATGATTTCACTAGATATACATGGGTGTTCTTTCTTGTTGACAAGAGTGATGTGTTTGCAACCTTCAAGACATTCATCGAGAGAATTCATAATGAGTTTGAGACCACCATCAAAAAAGTGAGAAGCGACAATGGAAGTGAGTTCAAGAACACAAGAATTGATGATTTATGTGATGAGTTTGGAATTAGGCATCAATTCTCGGCTATGTATACTCCATAATGAAATGGCCTAGTTGAGAGGAAGAATAGAACCATGATTGACATGGCAAGATCAATGTTGAGTGAGTACAATATGAGTCATTCATTTTGGACTGAAGCGATCAACACGACTTGCTACTATAGCAACCGACTCTATTGTCATCCTATGATGGAGAAGACACCATATGAGCTCTTGAATGGAAGAAAGCCCAACATTGCATACTTTTAGGTTTTTGGTTGCAAATGCTACATATTGAAGAAAGGCACAAGATTGAGCAAATTTGAGAAGAAATATGATGAAAGTTTCTTGCTTGGTTATTCCACTACTAGCAAGGCTTATAGAGTTTGGAATTTGGCTAGTAGTACTCTTGAGGAAGTTCATGATGTGAAATTTGATGAAACCAATGGTTCCCAAGAGGAAGATGAGAATCTAGATGACGTGAGAGGCACTCAATTGGCCAATGCAATGAAGAAGATGGATGTTGGTGATATAAGACCTAGAGAAGTGATTGAAGTTAATGATGACAAAGATCAAGTGCTCTCTAACTCAAATGTGCAAGCTAGTGGTTCTCACGATCAAAATCAAGCTAGTTCATCATCTCAAGTGCAAGATCAACAAATGGCTAGTACATCATCTCAACCAAATGACCAACCAAGTGCAAGCAATCAAGTTCAAGTGCTCCAATCTACCAATGTTACAAGAGATCATTCATTGGACTCCATAATTAGTGATATCTCAAGAGGTGTACATACAAGATCAAGATTGGCATCATTTTGTGAACACTTCTCATTTGTGTCATCCATTGAACCTAAGAAGATTGATGAAGCTTTGAAGGATGTTGATTGGGTCAATGCTATGCATGAAAAACTTAACAACTTCAAGAGAAATCAAGTATGATAGTTAGTTGAGAAGCCTAAGGGACATAATGTGATTGGAACCAAATGGGTCTTTCGCAAAAAGCAAGTTCAAGATGGGATTGTTGTAAGGAACAAAGCAAGATTAGTGGCTCAAGGTTACACTCAAGTTGAAGGTCTTGACTTTGGAGAAACATATGCACCGGTTGTAAGATTGAAAGCAATTAAGATCTTGCTAGCCTATTCTTGTGCCCACAACATCAAGTTGTACCAAATGGATGTGAAAAGTGCATTTTTTAATGGGTACATCAATGAGTTTGTGTATGTTGAGCAACCTTCTGGTTTTGAAGATGACAATAAGCCCAACCATGTTTACAAGTTAAGAAAGACTTTGTATGGCTTGAAGTAAGCACCTAGAGCATGGTATGAGAGGTTGAGGGATTTTCTACTCTCTAAAGGGTTCATCATGGGCAAGGTTGACACCACTCTCTTCACCAAGAAGATTGGAAAAGACTTGTTTGTGTTGCAAATCTATGTTGACATTATTTTTGGATCAACCAATCAAGATTCTTGTGAGGAGTTTGGAAAGATAATGGCAAATGAGTTTGAGATGTCTATGATTAGAGAGCTTAGTTACTTCCTTGGTCTTCAAATCAAGCAATTGAAGAATGGTACATTCGTAAGTCAAGGCAATTACATGAAAGACATGCTCAAGAAGTTTGGCATGGAAGATGCAAAGGCAATTAGTACACCAATGGGGACAAATGGAAGCTTGGATAGTGATATAAGTGGCAATATGGTGGATCAAAACATGTATCAGTCCATGATTGGAAGCCTACTCTATATGACCGCATCAAGGCTGGATGTGATGTTTCGTGTATGCATGTGTGCTAGATTTCAAGCCTCACCAAGAGAAAGTCATTTGAAGGCAACCAAGAGAATATTAAGGTACTTGAAGCATACACAAAATGTGCAAAATTTGAGTTGATTGGATATTCGGATTCCGATTATGTGGGATGCAAAGTTGAGAGAAGAAGCACATCAGGCACATGTCAACGATTGGGAAGGTCACTTGTTTCATGATCAAAGAAGTAAAATAGTGTTGCACTTTCAACCGTTGAAGCCGAATACATAGCCGCCGGTAGTTATTGTGCATAAATTCTTTGGATGAAGGCCACCTTGAATGATTTTGGAATCAAGTTCAAACAAGTGTCATTGCTATGTGACAATGAAAGTGTCATGAAGCTCACCAACAATCTGGTTCAACATGCAAGAACAAAGTATATAGATGTCCGCCATCATTTCATTAGAGATCATCAACAAAAAAGGGACATTTCAATTGAGAATGTGGGCACTGATGATCAACTTGTCGATATCTTACCAAGCCACTTGATGAGAAGAGGTTTTGCAAGCTAAGGAATAAATTGAACATACTTGACTTCTCAAATATGTGTTGATGCAACCCCACTATATGACATGCCTTTCTTTCGAGCAAAGCAAGGTAAAGTTGATTGACATGTCATTCATCCATTGCTAAGGACTTGTTTAGTGCATCTAGTCATTCCTATCATGTCTTAGGATCATTCATGAAAATCAAATGAATTTGATGCTTGTATGGTACCACTATTGCTTGTATGCTTGAAATAATCTAGTGGTAGCATATGACATATTTGTGGGCTTGTGAACCTAGTGTTTAATCTAGAAAATGAGCTATAAGTGTTTAACTCAACATAGTGCATGATAACCCTCTCTTGGAGGTGTGAAGAAGCTTGCCCTTGGATCAAACTGAATTAAATATCTTTTTATAAGTGATCTAGATTGAACCAAATTGAGCAAATAATCCTCACTTCACATGGTTTCACCCCAACCAATCTAAGATTTGAGCTCACCTTTTGTGGTCATTGATGACAAAAGGGGAGAGAATTCACAAAGATAGTGTGATAGGGGGAGCAAACAAATGAAATGACATTGTAAGGGGATCAATTAAAATTTGAAGCACACAAGTAGGGGGAGCAAGCTTATAAACTTGTATGTTGCATTTATATGTGCATCACATATGCTTGCTTGCATGGCACAAGTTCTTAAAATTTCATATCCTTGCTTATATGGTGTATGGTAGTCATTGATGAAATGAATTACTAGCATGCACAGGTAAAGTAACTAGACTAAGTGCATATCTTGTAAAAACTAGACCCTTTCACATAATGTTGATCTCACGGGGTTTTCTAATTTTTGTGAACAGCTAGTTACTAATGGTGCTAAGGATGGTGTATATTGGCAACTCCAACTGGTATCACGCTTCAAAGGTCCATTCTTTACACCTTAACATCATTTGGTAGAAATTGACTCATATATTTTCTATCTAAGCATATGTGCAAGCTTTCAAATCTAAACTCTTAGCACATATGAATGGGAGCAATTGCTACAAATTCGGGTTTAAGAAACTTGTCCATATCTTTTACACATGGTAATATGCTTGAGCAAGCAACATGAATCTAAGAAAATTTAATTGAATATCTTTGTAAATTGGTTATCATCAATTACTAAAAAGGGGGAGATTGAAAGCCCTAATTAAGTTATGATATGAGCTAGGTTGGTGCAACCCAATTGATAGATCAAGATGAGTTCCATGATGATGAAGGTGGACATGAAATGATGATGATCAAGCTCTAACTTGGATAAGAAGAAAGAGAAAAACAAAAATAGGCTCAAGGCAAATGTATTTTGATAGGAGCTACTTTTGGTTTGCACTCAAGACACCATAGAGGGTGTGAGTGATTTAGGATCGATAGTCGTACTATTAAGAGGGAAATTATCATGGTTAATACGATTGTCAAGTGCCACTAGGTGATTGAATTCTATGCATATGCATTAGGACCTAGTGTGCTAACAATTAACCCTTGAAAAAGCTTGTGAAAAATGCTAACACTCGTGCGCAAGTGGTGAGACATTTGGTGTTGGCACATATAAACAAGGGTGTTGAGAAGCATGTTGAAAGTGCTGGTCTCGAGGAGACCGGACGCGTCCGACACAGGGACCAGACGTGTTCGGTATTTAACTTGACGGTGAGTCCAGTATTTGACCCCAATGTGAGAAGCTGAGGCATGGTTGACTGGACGCTCTGTGCAACAAGTGACCAGACGCACAGTGGTTACTGTTCTACATCCAGTGTGGAAGTGAGAGAGAGCAGCGCGAGGAGGACAGTGACCTTACGCAGGGTGCGTCTGGTCCGGTAATACCGGACGCGTCCAGTCGGCCCAAAGCGGCTCTAGGAGCTCTCTAGACTTGACCTGATGCTGCTCCTCTATGAGTCGGATCATTTTTTTGAGGTGCGTCCAATCGTTCACTGACACATGTGCTGAGTTAGTCATTGGGTGCCAACAGCTATATCTGTTTGAACGAGACACATGGCAGCAAGCACCAGACGCGCCTGGTTAGTTCACAGACAGCCCAGTGAAGGGGTATAACGGCTAGTTGAGTTGTTAGGGTTCTATAAAGCGTGGTGGCCAGCTCTTGCTCACTCTCTTGGCTCTCTAACTTGTTGATACACCTTGTGAGCATACTCCCACACCTCCCACTCATCTAGCTTGTGATTTGATCATCCAAAGTGAGATAGGGAGTGATCCAAGTGCATTTGCATTGTGTTTGAGCATCTAGTGGCACTTGGGATTGTGTTGGCTGCGGGTCTTCTTATTACTCTTAGTGATTGCCGTCACCTAGACTGCTTGGAGCAGCGGTAGAGGTCCGGCACGTGTTGTTGATTGTTTATGGCCGGCTCCAGTGATCTTGTGAGGGGTATTGTACCTTCCCCGGTGAAGCGCCGCAAGGTAGCTCTAGTAAATTGCTCATGTCATTGAGTTACCTGACTTGTGGGTCGGTTCTTGTGGTGTCCAAAGTATGGACAAGGTTCGTGCAACACCTCTTAGTCGTTGAACCACCAAGTGTTGGTTGACAACGGGGACTAGCTTGCCGACGAGCACATGAACCTCAGGGGAAAAATCGTGTGTCTTCATTGTGATTGATTCATTGGATTTCTGCTAGTGATTGGTCTTCTTCTTATTGTGATTGGTTCATTCCTCGACACGGCGGTATAAAGATCACATTCCTCTTATTTACATTCCTGCAAACTAGTTATAACAAGCTCTTTAGTGTAATTAGTTTTGAGAGTTTGTCTTACCCTTGCTAGTGTAGCTTCTCACCTAGTTGAGCTCTTTAGTGTACCTAGCTTTTGAGAGCTCGTAGCGACTTAGCCATTGATTGACTTAGAGATTATAAAAACTAGAATTGTTGGGTTAAGTGGGTTGCAACACTTGTTAGAGCTAGTGCAAAAAGCTTTGTAGCCAATTAGTTGTCTTACAAGTTTGCCTAGTGTTTTGTAGATTTTAAATTAGGCTATTCACCCCCTCTAGCCAATTAGGACCTTTCAATTGGTCAAGGCAGTGCGCCATTGGCGGCCCTACCTCTAGGGTCACGCTTTCACCATCCGCACCAACCATGGAGCCTGAAATTTTGCTAGATCAGCGCCTAATGACAATTCCTCAGCACACATGGGTGTCCAAGCTGTTCGGGTATGATCTCTCTATTGAATACTGGCCCGGCAAGCTGAACACTGTGGATGATACGTTGTCCCGACGTGATGTGGACGGCGCTGCAGTTCGTGTCCTCTCCTCGCCAATCTTCGCTGTCTACGACACCCTGTGGCATGAGCTCAGTACCGACCTGCAGGCTCAAGCCATTCAAGCTCAGCTGCAGGGCAGAACAGTGCCAGAGGGCTGGTCTATGGTTGATGGCATGCTGCTGTTCAGGGCCGCCTCTTTATGTTAGACTCATAGACGTTGTGGCCACAGCTGCTCCATGAGGCCCATGATCAGGCCCGGCCCTGGATGCGGGCAAGAGGAGCGGCCGCCCTGGGCCCCCAAGTTGGCAGGGCCCCATCCCAGGTATGTAAACGCTAGGTATATTAGTATATTTGGCCCAGTATTGAACGTTGCTGCTTGCAGCTTGCCGGCCTGCTAAATGCTGGCGTTCGCAAGAAGGATCGCGTCCGCATTAAAAAAAGGAAGAAAGAACTAGCGTCCGCGAGAAGCTGGCCAGCCCACACGCCACGCACACGCGACTCGACTCCTCGAGTCCTCGTCCGCGGCGGCGACGCGGTTTGAGGACTGAGGTCACGCCTCACGCGGAGTCGCGGACCGGCGGGCGGACGCGACACGCTTGACGGAGGCGGCGACCAGCGAGGCGAGACGCGCGGGCGCGGGCGCGCGGCTGTTGCTCCTGCGCGACGGACTCGACACCACGCGACGCACTGCGATCTCCGCGACTCCGCCTGACGGGACGAGCGACGACGAATCGACGATCGGCGGTGAGCCACACTGACTCACTGAGCCATTATTCTAGCAACGCCAGCAGATGAGTTACTTTTTTTAACTAATTGTTTCTCTACATCTTAACGGCATCATGTCATCAAGATCAAGAAAATATGCTTCCGGCAGTGAGAAAAGGAAAAAGAAAGCACGAATAGATGAGTTCGTACGGTCACAGAGGGGTTCTATGCATAAGTTTTTGAAGAATAATCCAAACACTTCAAGAGATCCAAACAAGTTGGCATTTTGATGAAAATAATTGTGAGGAAGTACTCTTGGGTGGTGAGAAGGAATTTAGAGTTAGTTACTTCAAGGTTATAATTGATATGGCAGTCCGTTCATTGGAGACTAGATTTCAAGAATTGGAATCATTCAGAGAATTATTTGGATTTTTAATGAGTTCAGCAAACTTGAAGGGATTGGATGGTCCTGAGCTAAAAGTGTGTTGCACAACACTGGCAGCAGTTTTCTTTTTAAATGGTACATCTGACATTGATTTGAATGATCTAATTTCTGAGTTAAGTGTTCTACAATTCACTTTGCCAGATACACCGATGACAGCCATGGAGATTTTTGAGTTTGTTACAAAAGCTGATTGTTATCCTAATGCTTCCATTGCTTATCGGATCTTGTTTACTATGCCTGTGACTGTGGCATCAGCTGAAAGAAGCTTCTCAAAACTAAAATTGTTGAAGAATTATTTGAGATCTACAATGTCTCAAGAGAGGTTAAATGGTTTGGCAACATTATGCATTGAGAAGTGATTGTTGGATGAGATCGATATTGATACCATCATCAATGACTTCGCATCGAGGAATGTTAGAAGGAATTTTTAAGGTAATTTAATATTTATGGATTGTTTCATATGAATATTGCTTTTGCATACGTAGTTAAGTATTTTTATATATGTATATACATTTAGTACTATCAATGTCATGTATGTACAAAGGGCCCCGGGTTGCAGTTTTGCCCCGGGCCTCTGAAAAAACAGGGCCGGCGCTGCCCATGATGCGGGTCCTGAGGGTACCCAGAAGACCTTGCACAGGCTGTGAGCGTCCTTCTTCAACGCTCATCTCCACCGGTTCGTCCGTGACTTCGTTCATAGCTGTTCAGTTTGCTAAAGGAACAAAACTGAGAACCTGCACCCGGCTGGACTCCTACAGCCACTACCTATGTCAAATAATGTGTGGAGTGATATCGCCATGTATTTTGTGGAGGGGTTTCCGTGTGTTGGCAGCAAATCCGTGGTGCTCACCATTGTGGATCGCTTCTCCAAGATGGCGCACTTTATTGGCCTCAGTCATCCATATTCAGCTCAGTCTGTTGCTCGCACCTTCTTCAAGAATATCATCTGTCTCCATGGGTTCCTGTGCTCCATTGTCAGTGATCGGGACACCGTATTCACCAGCAGTTTTTGGGAAGAGTTGTTCCGTTTGGCTAGGGTGAAGTTGCTTCGCAGCTCAGCTTTTCACAAGCAGAGGGATGGACAATCCGAGGTGACTAATCGCATCATTGTCATGTATTTGTGACGTCTCGCTGTTGATCGCCCTCATTCGTGGCTGCCTTGGGTGGAATATTGTTTCAACAGCCCTTACCAGTCCACCCTCCGTGCCACTCCATTTGAAGTTGTCTACGGCCGAACACCTCCTGCCTTGCTGTCTTATGCACCTGGGACAGCTAAGGTAGTCGCGGTTGATCAGCAGCTCCGTGACCATGACGTCTCTTCCTACAGGAGATCTGTGAGCGTCTCTTGCTTGCTCAGGATGTGATGAAGGAGCATCAAAATCAGAGGCGTCGTCATGTGGAGTTTTCAGTGGGTGATTGGGTATTGCTGCGTCTGCATCATCACACCGCTGTTGGCATCACTGCTGCTTCTCCATCCAAGCTTCTTTGGTCCGTATCAGGTTACGAAACGCATTGGTGTTGTGGCCTATTGACTACAACTTCCTCCCAAGGCTCGTATCCATGACATCTTCCATGTGGCCATGTTGAAGAAGTATGTTGGTGATCCCCCAGGTGCTATTATGCCGCTGCCTCCTCTTCTGCATGGTCGTGTGATTCCAACACCTTCCATAGTGGTTCGTGCTCGAACAGGGGTCAGTGGCAGATTCTAGTTCAATGGGAGGAGCGCCTGGCTGCTGATCCAACTTGGGAGCCTGTTCATGACTTCAAGAAGCATTATCCAACATTCCAGCTCGCGGACGAGCTGTTTGTTGGGGAGGAGAGAAATGTTATAGACTCCTTTGTTGGACGACAGGCGTCGACCACGCCAGCTAGTGGGCCCAAGCCGTGGCTAGGCTTTTAGGGTGATATTTATTAAGAGATTAGATTGGAGTTTGTTTAGGAAAGTGCACCTATACTATAAAGGGCACCTTAGGAGATTGTAATCTTTATCAAAGAAGGAATAAACTCTCCCTGTTTTGGGGTGGGAGTTTTCCTTCGATAGTGGCATCGGGCGTTTCAGCCGCGCCCACCGCCGACATTCCTCGCCACCCTCTGCGTTCCAGTTCCCAGTCCAGCCTCCTGCTCCACTCTCCCCTCCATTCACCACACTGCCGGCGCCGTAACAACATAACACTGAACCACATTGGCCTGATGAGGTGCTAGACCAACTTGTACTATTATAGAAGCCTCATGTGTGCCTTGCCAGGTAGAAATTCCTATTTATTAATTAGAACCTCGTAGTCCAACTGTTTGATAAGTGTAGCATATTGACAGTTAGCCTTTTTTTGCATCATAGTGTGTTTTTTCCTTATAGCATCTGTTCCAATTTTTTTTAACATTGTCAATAACACTGAATTTGTATTTCATAAACAAAAAATGCACCATTACCCTGCATCGATACAGAGTATGGAGCTCAACATATTAGAACGTGTAGTAGCTGGAAGTGAGGAACCGAGCCATCTAGATTTGTCACTTCTACAGAGCATCACGGAAAATTTTTCTGAGCAGAGAAAAATTGGTGTTGGTGGATGTGGAGAGGTTTACAAGGTAACTGCTGTTTTTATGCATGGCAGCACAGCTTCATGTTTGCTCATTTCATAGCATTACTTGACATAATGGTCATGGCCTTGCTAATAAGGATATTATAAACAGGTCCCTTCGAAATGGAATTGTTGCTGTGAAAAGGCTTTTCAACAGCCGAACAATTAAAAGCAAGATGTTCCATCGGGAGGTTCAAAGTTTGACCATGGTTAGGCACGAAAATATAGTACGGCTTCTGGGTTATTGTTCTTTTACAAAAGAACGCGTGTCAACATTTGAAGGAAGAACAATTATGGCCGATATACGGGAAAGGTTGCTCTGTTTTGAGTACATAAGCAACTGAAACCTTGAGAACCATCTAGCAGGTATGAGAAGCTCTCCAATTCACATTAGAAGACAGCAGATCAAATAAACATCAATCTAACACAGTGCTTGCACCTGAAAATATGCCAAACATCAAATTAAACTAAGGCCCTGTTCATCTGGCTTATAATCCGTCTTATTCGGCTTGTTTTTTCAACCGGAACAGTATTTTTCTCTCACAAAAAATCAGCCAACAGTGTTTTTCAGCCGGCTTATAATTCCAGCCGAACGGCCCCTAAGCTCATCAACACTGAAATTAAATTAAAGAGCACAACAAAGAAATAATCTGATGAAGCGTCAATTCCCTAATCATGACCACTTCCTGAATTTTAAAACAAATTTGTAAATACTCAATTAAACGCTATCAATATTCTTCTATTCATTTGCTTACATTCAGTCCAGTGACCAAAGCGTGCAACTGCATTTTCATATGATCTGGTTACTTTCTTCACTAATTGTAATCCTAACTTTTAAAGTGCATTTGATGAATAATCATGGACATTCTGTACAGATAAAAAAGGCCAACATTTTGTTGAATGCTCATTTGCATATACACTGGACACATTATTATTTTATGATTTTCAGCTTCTAAAACACTCTTGATTCTTCATATACTTCTGAAGATGAATTGAGGGGCCTTGAATGGCATACACGTTATGAAATTATTGTGGGGATCAGCAAGGGTTTGCTCTATCTTCACAAGGAGAAGGATATCATCCACATGGATTCAAACCTGCCAATATACTACTAGATGATTTCATGGTGCCCAAACTTACAGATTTTGGTCTATCGAGACTTGACAATAATTCACAAGCAGTGACCACATCACGTCTTATGTCACCGTAACCTACTAATAATGCAATGTTGTTTCTGACACTTGTTTTCTTACAAGGTCTTTATGTCATAGCGTGTTGATATGTGTGTTCTTATCATGCAGAGGATATTGTGCTCCAGAATACTTTTTCAAAGGCAAATCATCCAGCAAGTCAGATATATACAGTTTGGGAGTAATGGTCACAGAGCTGGTGACAGGAAGTAAAAAGGAGCCTGATCTTACTAAAGTAAGAGTTGTGATTATGTCACCGATGCATGGACATGACCCCTTTTCATCATGATGCTAATATAAAAAACCTTGAATGAAATTAGTTGCCGGATTATGATACTTTGACATATTCTTAACCTGTGAATACTATAGCCAATGTCGTCACTTTAGTTGTAATATTAAGCTGATAACATATACATGTCATTTGCATTAAATATTTTGGTGCCAATTTAAATGGTTCTGTGTAAATGCAGGTTCTTAGAAGATGGAGGCACAGTGGATTACAGCATCCAAACATACAGCATTGGGTTATAAACAAGTGACAAAATGCCTCCAGCTGGCCCAAAGATGCATCCAAAACGACCCGACAAAAAGACCTGACATAGTAGACATAATACAAGAGCTCATCGAAATGGATAGTAAGGATGACCAATTCCAGGTAAGCCCATATGTGCTTCCTGAATCTCAAGATCCCTAAAGTTTTGATAGGCTCTGTGGTAAAGCTAAGTGCGTCTTTAATTTCTCCATCACAGGTAACCCCTCCCTTGGAGGACATGCTTGGGATTAGGGATGAAAACGGATCGGATACGGACGGATATGATTGATATCGTATTTGTTTTCATATTTATGTCCGGATTCGGATTCGAATACGGATAGTATAAAAAATGCCGGATAGGATACGATTGGATATCGACATCATAAATATGTGATTTAAATATTCGAATACGAATACGGTATCGGATGTTAAATATCCGGACTCGGATACGAATGGATTAAAACCCCTCTAAACGGATTCGGTCTCGAATACGGTCGGAAAATATCCGTACCGTTTTCGTCCCTACTTGGGATTGAACTGCTGGAAATACACTTTCCCTTTGAACTTGACCAGCAGATATCACACTCAATAGAGCTGAGCAATGATACGGATGGTTACATTGCCTTCATGACAAAGGCAAGGCTACGCCACTTCTGCATAGAGCCAAACAAGGGCATTGTCCCACCACGATCCAAGTGCAGTGTCACCATAAAAATGCAAGCACAGGTCGACAAACCGCCAAATGATCACTACAAGAGAAAGATCACCGTGCTGAGCACCAAGGTAGATGGAGCTCTTGCTGCTATGAATGGAGGAGGAGACATATTCATTGGCAAGGACCGTAATGTGGTTGATAAGGTGAATGTCATGGTTGTTTTTGACACGCCACCATCGGCAGAGGAATCCTGAAAGGACGTCTAAGATTCACCGTGACTTATGTCATGTGAAAATATTCTGAGTGTCACGAGTGGCAGAATCAATTTCTTCTCTCTCTGGAGACTGGGATATTTCAAACACTATAACGAATATAGCAAGAATTTAAGTTTACAGCAAAGTTTCAGTCAGATCTGAAAGATGTGGTTTGTCGTGACTTCTGTCTTGTGAAAATATTCTTGAGTTATATAGTATATATACAGTCAGGAGGCAGTAGAATCATCATGTGAGGCGTACATTAGTACTAGTACATATATCAAGACGATGTTTTGGCTGATACCTATGCTCGAATGAATTTTCTGATTTTGCAAACGTGTATTTGTGACATTTCAAATATTTTTATTGAATACATGAAGAATTAGGGTTGTTTGGATGCCAACTGAATTGCAGTGATCAGATAAAATAATCTGAAGATGATCAAAACACTGCATATTATATTATGAGTTGGATTATAATAATTCAACCCTTACTCTGTCTCTAACGTCCTTTTTCGAGATTATAGGTCATTTCTACTTCAGCAAACAGTAATCCACCTGTAGTCAAGAGATCTAGACACTATAATCTTATTCGTAATTCACAATATAGATTTCAAAAATTTAATTGGAATCAAATAGTTTATGTTTAGTGTAACAATAATGCCACGAAAGTCTGTTTGGCTTTTGCCTCAAAAGAATGAACTTTTGTGCTACCTGGACGTCCGGACGGAGAGGGCATCTGCAGCCATTTCTCACACTGTTTTGTGCGCCCATACAAGGCTCACGCTGCTCCGAATGTCACCAGCGTCGAGAAAGAGGGGGAGGGGGCAGCAGATGCCTGGCCGTCGGGAGGAGACACCGAGACGAGGTAGTAGAAAGCGAGAGGAAGATGCAGCACCTTATCTACTTTTGAAACATCCGAATGAAACATTTGCAACATGCGTCCAAAGACAGATGAAACACTTAAAATATACGTCTGAAACGCTTGCAAAAAACACACGAAACCACTTGAAAAAGCCCTTGCACATGCAACATCCAGATAAAACACTTGCAATATATGCGTGAAACATGTGCAACATCCAAATAAACACACTTGCAACATACGTATGAAAAAAAACAGATGAAACATTTGGAATAGATGCTCGTGACATACGTGTACAACTATTGCAACATGTGCAATATCCTGATCTACTTATTCAATATCCATATGAAACACTTGCAACATACCTCTGAAACATTTGAAATATACGCTTGCAACATGCGGTTTCAGTGCAACATCTCCTTGTTGCTTGGGTGAATGGAGGCTCGTCGTCATATGGAGTTCACTGGTGTAGAGCTCGCTAGTGGCGCAGGCCTCACCGCTCTGGTGGAGAAGGTTGCGGCAGGTCCGGTGGAGAAGACCGTGGCGGTCTCCACACTGTGCGGGTGGAGCGCAAGCTTTTGTACGGGGTGAGGTCCGCTAGCTGCGGGCTAGCGTGGGTGAGTTTCACTCGAGCCACGGTGAGCTGGGCAAATGGAACACGAGATGTGTCTGGGCGGCCTCCACCCAGGCTGTCATGAGCTACACGAGGGCGAGCTCCACCTTAGTTGAAACCTATGGGCACGGCAAGTCACCATACAATTTTCTGATTTTACAAACTTGCATTTGTGGCATTTCAAATATTTTTAAGTCACCATAAAATAATCTGAAAATGATCCAAACACTGCATATTATATTATGAGTTGGATTATGATAATTCAACCACCGGACTATAATAACCCTTGATCAATCTCCAACGTCCTTTTTTGAGATTACCAGGTAGCGTGCCCGTGCGTTGCTACGGGATAGTTAAACTTTTATAATAAAAATACACGGATCGTACGATAAGATAACAATACTATAAAATTAAATACCTACGTTAAAGTGATATTTAATCCAAAAAGCAAAGTTCATGAAATTAACAAAGTCACGTAGAGCGTAGCGTCATAGGCTCACAAACTCTATTGTATAGATCTTTCTGTAATGCGGCTAAAATAATATTTTTATATCGACAGAAAGAAATCTCCAACATCCATTTCTTTTGTGCGCCAATAAATCTACGAATAAGTTCCACCGCATCTCCATATATACCATCCTGTACACATGTTCAAGTATATATATGTAAAATATTAGTGTCTGTCACATGGGTAATACTGCGAACGATGAGAAAAAATAATGCTACGATATCATATATACAACCTTGTGTTGTAGTGTTACCTGAAAAAGAGGTCTAAACATTGGTCATGTAACAGCCAAATTAAACATCACAAGGAGATCATAAGTGTGGGAGCAACATGAGCCTGGGAGAACTCATGGATACCAGACGTACAAGATCATTGACTGATTAGCTAAAACTTTTTTTTCGCGACCATACTGTAGCACGCTTTTCATTAAGAAGATGGTTCAAGCATTACACGGTAATCTTGTGATTAACAAGACACACGCACGCCACGGACCAAAGGATTCCTTTTGCACATTGCAACAGCTTGCGACCAAGAGGGTGAGACAGCCACCTCAGAGCTCTGAAGCCAGACATCACCCAGAGGTTGGCCTCATCGACTAATGCCCTCTCAAAAGTACTTGTCTTCCATTAGACGCTAAGTACCTAAGGGAGAACACTAACTGTGTGATTCCGTCGAGCACACCGCAAGGGAGAACTCGAAGATTCACGTTTTTACATCTGGATCACAAATGATAGAGTAAAGCTTACAACATCCTTACCATTTCTTACGTCACTTTTAGTACAACATCAGAGTAATTCATTATGTAGTTATAACAGCGAAATATAAAACATTATCAAAGTTCAGTGGAAATGCAACCATTTAATGATACGTTAAACATTAACGTGAAGAACGTTTAAATGCATGAAATGATAACAGATTAATAGTATTTTTCTTGTAAAACTTTTGGTGAGAGTTTTAATAATTAAACTCTACTCCGCATCGCAAAGGAAATCCTCGCTGAGCCCACCATACATCCAAATTTTGCTTCGAAGCTAACCATGCATATATATATAGTATTCCTCTTATATTTTCATCCTAACTTCATATAAAAGTGTTAATTAATTTGAATATGGTGCATTTAACGACATCGATCATAAACCAGCTAGTACCTATTTAGACAACCAAATTACCACTATTTGTCTCACCATACTAGTTGTTCATCTTTAATTGGTTCTAAGATTGTTTAGAACTTGTAATACCATCATATACTCCAATTTGTATATCACGAATATTTGGCTGGCATAATGTTCATCTAATGAAGCATATATTAACTGTGTGTAGGATTGTGATCGGTTGTCACCAAGGAATCGCCATCATGGGATTGAACTCCAATTAAGACCATTTTGTGTGCAGAAGACGACAAAGATAATAACTGTTGTGATGCAAACACTATTAATTTTGTTAGTGTTTGTTGCGGAAAAGCTTATGGCGTGACCATAAATGTATAACATAATTTTATTTGAGTGGACATAATTTTATTTAAGTGGTGGGTGTGATCTTCTTTCTTCTGATTTTTTGTGTGGTTAAAGAGATATTTTTTTTGAGGTCAACGACGAGGGAAGGGGGGTTAAGTGACCCCCACCTGATATATATTAAGCCACAGATGCTGGCCAGGGCCGGTGGGTGGCAGGGCACATAGCCCAAACAAAGTTTTGCCAGAATTACATTGGGGGAGAGATAGAATCAAATAGGTAACTGATTACACCATAAAGAAGAAAGGCGAGTAATCGAGTATCATTCTTGGGCAGTCGGCATCTCGATTGCCTCGCAGAGTTTCAGCAAGCTGCAGCCAGGCGTAGGTGATCTGGGGGCATGCCCCTGAACACAACATTGTGCCGATGTTTCCACAGTTCCTAGCAAATGAGAAGGAGCAGCGAAGAGTGAGCTACCTTAGGCATGACCACTGGAGCAAATGATTCCCATAGGCATCGGACTTCAGCTATGTTTTCTGCCTGCCAGCCGATATGACTCTAGAAAGTTTGAGCGAACGGGCATCCTGAGATTATGTGATCCACCGTCTCAGATGCATGGCCGCAGATGTCACAGGAGGCGTCTTGCAGTACTTTCTTAGTCAACAGGTTGCTTTTGCAGTTAATTCTTTCCTTGGTCAGCAGCCAGCCAAAGAACTTTACCCGAGGGATAGCTATATTCTTCCAAATAAACTGGTACAAAGGACAGGTACTGTCACTTCTCATGGAGGCTTTGTATATCAACCCTGACAGCAGACGCTAATTGTTATCAGCAAAGAAACACGATCTGCTGTCATTGTTGTCGCTGAGGGCTGTTGCAGTTCCTCCAATGCTTGCTGGCGCTGAGGGCTGTTGCAGTTCCTCCAATGCTTGCTGGCTTAAGCGATGCTGGGTTTGTGATAGCAGCGGGCTAGCCAAAGCTTCCCGGACTGAGGCTCCTTGTTTCGACCGGTGGCTGTGCAGAGCTGGGTATTGGTGTGCCAGGGGCAGTCTCCTAGCCAAGCATCATCCCAGAACGATGTGTTAAAGAGATATTTATCTCTAAGTAGAGTTTTTTCGGCTGCAACGCATTATGCACATTGAACCAGCAAAAACTGAACAAAAGAACACGTGCCTTGTCCTTTAACTAGATTGTAGGCATTTCAACCGGTTGTGAACCGCTATGTCTAAATTGAAAAAAAGAGACAATATAAGACGCCATTGGCCCATTGCCATGTCTGAATTGGAGCCGGTTGCATGTCCGCTCCATGAGCACTCGACACTGGCAAATAAATCTGAATAACGATATAAGACCACAAAAAGAGATTTGGAGTCAATCATGTGGCAGAACCGCCCAAAATAACACACTAACGGAGGTACTTGCCTTCCTCTAGGCACTAAGTACTCTGCCAGCGGCTATTCCAGCCGTTTATGTCGAGCACACCCAATAGGAGAACTTGAAACCATCCACATTTTCATCCAGAATTCAATAATGAAAACGAGTACAATACTTAGTTTATTCCATACAACATAGTCATAAGAAATAAGTTATTACAATACCAAGTTCAGAGTGCGGAATTAAAACAGCGGAAGTAAATATCTAGCGAGCGTAGCAAAGATCCATCTGAGCCCAGCAGACGATACTTCACACAAAGCCTCAAGCAGCACCTGCAACAGGGGTAAAATAAACCCTGAGTACACAATGTACTCGCAAGACTTACCCGACTGAGAATAATTTCCCAACTGCAAGGATCATGATAGGCTTTTTGGCTACTAGTTCAAGTTTGCAGAAAAGAATTACTACTAGTGGATCTTTATTGCAGTTCTTTTATTTGCCATCTTTTAGTTTATCAGCTAACCATCTATGTAAGCACTTATGCTATTTTCAAACAAGAGTTGGTCAATACAAATACATCCTTATTCACCTTTTCTCTTTCAGTTCTTACTACGATGCCCGGATCAAGTCATATCGGACCGCTTACGCGGCGATTCGCGAATCAATGTAGCCCAGCTGGGTACCCCGAAAAACACATGTCCCGCCCATACCGAGGTAAAACGGGACCAACCCATTATCCTCCTGTCAAGAGAACCGAGTCACCGTCCATACTGGGACTCCAAGCCCCCGCCCTCTCGCGGTGCTTAGACCTCCTAATACCCATATATAATCCACCTTCAGTTGGTTCGGATGGAGCCGGAAACCATGACAAGAGAATAACAAGTCTTTCTAGCCCACATCCGCTAGTATATGTTCGAGATAAGGAGATCTATGACCTGACAACCATCTAAATGCAACGATCGGTCCTTAACCGACTCGGACAGGGAAACAATGTAACCCAGTGATGCCCTGTTGGCCGCAGGACACCCCTTGTCACATCCACCACTACCAAACCACATCCCTGCCCGGTCACCATTTCACCTGTCTTTATTTCTATGTTAACCATAGTGATAATAATGATCACCTATCCGTGAACAACACCATGTTGTTCACGCTAACGAAACCTAAGCATGGCACTATACGGCCTAAACTAGTAACACTCTTGTGTATTAATATTTATGCAAGTGGGTTTTAACAGAACTCATGAAACGTAAATGCACATATAACACAGATATCATATTATCATTTCAAAATAAAGGTTATGCACCGGGGCTTGCCTTGGGCATCCTGGTGTGCATCAAAGTTAGTGGTTGACGGCTCCGGGGCTCCTTCCTGTATGGGGACCTCCTCCTCGTACACCTCCACGATCTCCTCGTACTCCGGCTCCTCCGCAGCCACGTACTCCACTATCTCGTGATCTATATGCAAGAAATGATGACATGACTTAATGCAATGATAACAACAGCTCTAAAAAACAACAACTACTACTAAGCTACTAAGCTAGCTCTAATGACTAACATACCAGGCTGTCTACTATTCTTACTAAGCAAGAGTAAACTGATCTAATTTATCTTTACTTATTAAATTGCATACTCTTCATTTTTTTCTGATTTAATATTTAATACGGCTAGAAAAACTTAGCTATCACATCTAGTAAGCTATTTAAGGACTACAAAACTACAGCAAGCACCTAATAAAACTATAAAGCTACCGCAAAAGTTTCAAAGCTAAAGCTATTACCCATTTGCCACAAAAATTTCTACAAGATTTATCATATTAATATTAAGCGCCTTTGATTGATTTAATAGACTTTAGCATCACCACAGATAGGTATGATCTAACTACACTAACAGGCAGATAATGATTTTAGAAAGAAGAATCGAGTGATTCAGATATCGTATGGTGGAGATATCGATCACGTAAGGTGACTGTTGATAATCTCTGGAAAATCAAAGGGGATTAATTAACTCATGGCTTGATCTCTCGTGACGTGCTCATGGTTGTACTGGAGGAGACTTGGTGGTCTTTAATCAAAGAATAATGAAGAAGGATGGCGATGCTAGGGAGACAGGAAATACTAGAGGGACTCACGGGATACTCACCGTAGTCGACTGGTGCTTCGGGATTCTCCTAGAGAACGAAGAAAACTTAACTCAGGAAGGAAGAGGTGGACAACGAAGTGGGTGGCTGGCGAGCTCGCGATCGCGAGACGTCTCCTTTTAAGGACAAGAGACATATGATAGAGGCGGAGCTCGCACGGGAAGGATGATCGGCGCGCGACAAGCGTGAATCAACTTCTCAGCATTCAGGCAACTGACTTTTGCCTCTGGTGAACAATAATTTCTACGTGTTCTCTGATTCGCTTGCTGCCGTTCTGCTTAGTGCAATGTGTGCTCCGGTTTACTTTTCTGGTGCTCAGCACGATGTGCTGGTAAGTTCTACGAGCTGCAGTCGGTCGTCGGGTAGGGTGAAAATTTTTGTAAAGGACTAATAAAGGCTCCTGTACTCTGGGAGTAGACTTGGCAGAGACGAAATAATTTGGACGTGCTGCACACTCTCCCCTTTCTCCTTCATACTCGGTTGAGTAGCTTTGATTACTCGATGTGAAGACCGGCTGAGGAGACAGCAGGCAGCAGCTTTGATTGCTCAACGTAGAAACCGGGTGAGGAGGTAGCAAGCAGCAGCAAGCAAGCAGTATGTGCGCCAGGCGTGCAAGTGGCCTGTAACTTGTGTCGGAGCGTGTCATTTACGAGTAATTGTTCTTTCCCGCTTTGGTTTGATAAAATTCATGAATATTCACACTTGATAATTTTAGTTAGCGAATTCTTGCTGATCTAGGTTTTTATATTATTCGTTTTCTATTTTTCATTTTCGAGACTCGAATTGCATTTCGATTTTTATTTCCAGTTCATGCACTTTAACTAAATGCAATGCTCATGAATATTTTTAACCTGTGATTTACAACGTAACACCAAGGGCGTTACAACTCTCCCCCCCTTAAATAAAATCTCGTCCCGAGATTTTGATGTACAAAGAGTGAGAGATAAAGATACATTATTAATGATCAGACCTTGATATACTAGGGATAAGATGGGGATAATGCTTCAAGATATATCTCTCTTGCTCCCAAGTTGCTTCAGCCTCTGTGTGATTCTGCCATTGGACTTTGTAAAATTTCACCACACTATTTCTAGTCACCCGTTCTTTCTCATCTAAAATTTTTATAGGGTGCTCAATATAAGACAAGTCCGGTTGGAGAGGTAGCCCTTCAATTTCCACAACTTCTTCAGGAACCCTAAAACATTTCTTCAGTTGAGACACATGAAATACATTGTGGACTGCAGATAAAATATCCAGGAGTTGGAGGCGGTAAGCAACTGGGCCACACTATTTCAAAATCTTATAAGGTCCGACATAGCGAGGGGCTAACTTTCTACCAATACCAAAACGATGTACCCCTCTCATGGGAGAAACCTTCAGATACACATGGTCTCCAATAGCAAACTGCAACGGTCTCCTTCTCTTGTCAGCATAATTTTTCTGTCGGTTTTGGGCTGCCTTTAAATGCTCCCGAATGATGCTCACTTGTTTCCGGGCTTTCTTGACAAAATCAGGCCCAAAGTAACCACGGTCCCCCACTTCAACCCAGTTAAGCGGGATCCTACACCTTCTTCCATACAGAGCCTCGAAGGGTGCCATGCGGATACTCTCATGGTAGCTGTTGTTATAAGAAAACTCAGCTAACTTCAAACACTTATCCCACTTTTCAGGGAAAGAAATCACACAAGCTCTCAACATATCTTCTAGCACTTGGTTCACTCTTTCTGTTTGACCATCTGTCTAGGGGTGATAAGCTGAACTATGGAGCAGACGAGTACCAAGACATTTTTGAAGTTGTTGCCAAAAGTGAGACATAAAGACTGACTCTCTGTCCGAGATAATAGTGAGAGGAACTCCATGAGAGGTCACAACCTTATCAAAGTACAACTATGCATAGTCTGTGGATATATATTTGTACTCACTGGCAGAAAATGAGCGAACTTGGTGAGAAGGTCTACAATAACCCAGATGGAATCATGTCCCTTGGAGGTACGGGGTAAACCCACAATAAAGTCCATAGAAATATCCTCCCACTTCCACACAGGAATGGGTAAAGGCTGCAACATTCTAGGCGTACGCATGTGGTCCGCCTTTACTCTCCCACAAGTGTCGCACTCTGCTATATGCTTAGTGATGTCCTGCTTCATATTTGGCCACCAATACAAGTGACGCAAATCATGGTACATTTTATTACTTCTAGGATGAATGGATAGTTTGGAGTTATGTGCTTCTTCTAAAATTTTCCTTCTCAACTCCTCACTCGAAGGGACCACTAACCGGTTTTTAAACCTCAAAACACCTTCCTCAAGCAACTTCTTAATGTGCGGGACCTCTACTACATCTTGCTTTTGCTCACTAATTATCTGTTCTTGCAACTCTGAGACTAAGGCAATGCTGGCTAGCACTTCTGCATGATGGAGAGATAAAGGTGCTTCTTCTTCCTGATGCGCCTTCCGACTCAACGCATCAGCCACTACATTTGCTTTTCCCGGGTGATAATAGACCTCCAAATCATAGTCCTTAATCAACTCTAACCATCTTCTTTGTCTCATGTTCAGCTCAGCTTGAGTAAAAATATACTTGAGACTTTTGTGGTCGATGAAGAGATTGACTTTATTTCCTAACAAATAATGCCTCCAAATCTTGAGAGAGTGCACCACAGCGGCAAGCTCTAAGTCTTGGGTGGGGTAGTTAACTTCGTGCTTTTTCAGCTGGCGTGAAGCATAAGCTATCACACGCCCATCCTGCATAAGCACACATCCTAACCCCATCTTTGAGGCATCACAGTACACATCAAAAGGTCTCTCAATGTCCGGTTGGGCTAAAACTGGGGCAGTGGTAAGGAAAGTCTTCAGCTTTAGAAAAGCTTGCTCACAGGCCGGACTCTAGACAAACCTAGCATCTTTTTGCAAAAGCTTGGTCATAGGTTGGGCTATCTTAGAGAAATCTGGGATAAAACGCCTATAATACCCTACTAAGCCAAGGAACTGACGGATCTGATGGACAGACTTAGGAGACTTCCAGTTCAAGACATCTTGCACTTTACTCGGGTCTACAGATATTCCCTTAGGAGTCAGCACATGGCCCAAAAACTGCACTCGGTCTAACCAGAACTCACACTTGCTAAATTTAGCATACAACTTATGATCTCGAAGTCTAGTCAATACAACCCGAAGATGCTGGGCATGCTCTTCTTTATTCTTGGAGTAGATCAGAATATCATCAATGAACACCACTACAAACTTATCTAACTCTGGCATGAAGACTGAGTTCATGAGATACATGAAGAAAGCAGGAGCATTGGTAAGACCAAAAGACATGACTAGGTACTCATACAACCCGTACCTAGTAGAGAAAGCAGTCTTGGGTATATCTTGAGGCCTAATTTTAATATGATGCTAGCCTGAATGAAGATCAATCTTAGAAAAGACCTTAGCACCAGCTAACTGATCGAATAAAGTGTCTATGCGAGGCAATGGATATTTGTTCTTAATAGTTACCGCATTGAGAGGGCGGTAGTCTATGCACATCCGTAGGGTGTCATCTTTCTTCTTTACAAATATGGCTGGACATCCCCAAGGAGAGGTACTAGGCCGAATAAATCCCTTTTCCAACAGTTCCCCTAATTGTTTCTTCATCTCTGCTAGCTCCGGTGGGGCCATCCGATACGGACGCCGAGATATCGGAGTTGTGTCAGGCTCTAACTCAATGGTGAACTCAACTTCTCTATTAGGAGGCAAGCCAGGTGGATCCTCAGGAAAGACATCCGGAAACTCACGAACCATAGGGATAGAAGCAAGGTCTGGGAGAGCTTCCGTGTGAGCCAAGACTGAATGAGTTGTTCGGGAGGGAATACGAAGAGACATCCTATCTTCGGACGAAGGTAGCCGAAGCTCAACAACTTTGTGTCTAAGATTTAGTGTAACCCCATAAGCCTTCAACTAATTCATCCCAAGAATGACATCAATGCTTTGCCCTGACAGTACCAGAAACTAGAGTCGATAGATGTGGGTAGCTAACTCCAATTTGACTGTATCTGTCCGGGTATTAACACATAATAATCCCTCCGCAGTACTGATCTTAAATGCAAAGGGCATAGCCAATAGTGATATATCATGCTTCTCGATGAAACTCTGACTCATGAATGAATGTGATGCACTAGAATCAAATAACACATAGGCTCGATGGGAGTTGATGGTGAACATACCCGCCATCACTAGATCACACTGCAATAACTCCTCAGCAGTGGTGAAGTTGACCTGTCCGGTACGACTCACAGGTGCCTTCTTGGTGACGATAGTCCTTTTCACCAAGCGTGAACTTGCGGACGGTGGAGCAGACTGATTCTGTGGATAGTTCCGAATGAAATGGCCCTCCTTGCCACACTTGAAACAAACATTCGGGCCAACCCCCGAACCTAGACGCGGCTGAAACTGCTGACCCTGCGACTGCTGCTGACTCTGCTAGACAGGAGCACGGTAGAAAGTGGAAGGTGCCTGGTGAGACTGCTGCTGGTGACGGTAGGGATGCCCGCCGGTGGATTGATAGGGCACCCTACAAACCACCTGCACCTTCTGAGCCTGCGGATGTCTAGAAGGCCCGCCAAAAGACCACTTACGCTTGTGCTCAGTGTAAGAGTCTCGCAGAAGCCCCTCCATGGTGATGCCAGCATCCATCAGGGCACCAAAAGTCTGGTAGTGCCCAGTGAACAACTTCTCCTGTAGCATGCAAGAGAGGCCACGGTAAAAGCGGTCCCTCTTCTTCGTGTCGGTGTCCACGTGGGTCCCTGCGTACTGTGCCAGCTGGTTGAACTTGTTGGCATAGTCCAACACAGACATGTTTCCCTGAGTTAGCTCCAGAAACTCCGTCACCTTCCAGTTCAGCAGCCCGGCAAGGATATAGTACTCCCTGAAGGCCATCGTAAACTCTGGCCAAGTCACGTGGTGGTCCACCGGCTGCATGGCATTGAAGGTGTCCAACCATGCACTGGCGGAACCCAGCAGCTGCTGCGCTGCAAAGCGCACCTTCAGCTCCTCAGTGATGTCGAGAAGCAAGAACTTCTGCTCCATGACACGAAGCCAGTGCTCCGCGTCTAGAGGCTCCCTTGTCGACGTGAACGTGGGCAGGTTGGTCTTCAAGAAGTCATGGTAAGAACAGGGCCTCTCGAGACCACGGGCACCACCCCATTCCCGCTGTTGCCACCGTGGCCTCCACGGGTGAAGCCACCAAGAGCCTGTGCCATCATCTCCAAAGCACGGGCTGTCTCCTGATCTCCGCCATCATCTCCGCATGGGTCATCGGAGGCGGTGGTGGCGGTGGCGGAGAAGGAGGAGCAAGAGGAGCCAAAAGTGGAACCTCATTGCTGCCCTGAGTGGCGTACTCCTCAGCACGGGTGTTCTCGCCCCCCTCAACATGGGCACCCTCGACAACCTCAGCCCCGGCACTATTGCTTCCGCGAACCGACCTTCGGTTCATCTGCTACCAGATAAGAACCACCCATTAGGGACAATTACCAGATTTAGTCAAAAGGAGAGAAGTAATTTAGAATTAGCTTTTAGTTGGTTAAGTAATTCATTTATTACTTGACTATTTCCCATGAGAATAGGGAAATTTTTTTAAACCAAGTTGATTTAACATGATGCATGCATCGCCCTATTTGACCTTTCCCGCCGGAATATAGCGGCGAACGTAATATTTTTTGGCACATCGTACACTCACACATTACTATCGAATTCTTACGTAACGCAAGTTAGTTCACCTATAGAAGATTGATTAGATAAAAACAGTGCCACTATCCTATATAACAGGGCTTAGCTAAATCGCGTCCTGGCTTTTTCACAAACTTTTTGTTGATCAAATTTTAAGCTTTTAGAAAGGGTGATAAACTCGTAATCATTATTAGCTCTGGTACCAACTGTGACAGAACCGCCCAAAATAACACACTAACGGAGGTACTTGCCTTCCTCTAGGCACTAAGTACTCTGCCAGCGGCTATTCCAGCCGTTTCTGTCGAGCACACCCAATGGGAGAACTCGAAACCATCCACATTTTCATCCAGGATCCAATAATGAAAACGAGTACAATACTTAGTTTATTCCCTATAACATAGTCATCAGAAATAAGTTATTATAATACCAAGTTCAGAGTATGGAATTAAAACAGCGGAAGTAAATATCTATCGAGTGTAGCAAAGATCCATCTGAGCCCAGTAGACGATCATCCACACAAAGCCTCAAGCAGCACCTGCTACATGGGTAAAATAAACCCTGAGTACACAATGTACTCGCAAGACTTACCCGACTGGGAATAATTTCCCGACTCCAAGGATCATGATAGGCTTTTTGGCTACTGGTTTAAGTTTGCAGAAAAGCATTACTACTAGTGGATCCTTATTGCAGTTCTTTTATTTGCCATCTTTTAGTTTATCAGCTAACCATCTATGTAAGCACTAATGCTATTTTCAAACAAGAGTTGGTCAATACAAATCCATCCTTATTCATCTTTTCTCTTTCAGTTCTTACTACGATACCTGGATCATGTCATATCGGACCGCTTACGCGGCGATTCGCGAATCAATGTAGCCCAGCCGGGTATCCCAAAAAACACACGCCCTACCCGTACCGAGGTACAAACGGGACCAACCCATTATCCTCCTGTCAAGAGAACCGAGTCCCCGTCCATACTGGGACTCCAAGCCTCCGCCCTCTCGCAGTGCTTAGACCTCCTAATACCCATATAAATCCACCTTCAGTTGGTCCGGCTTGGTCCGAATGGAGCCGGAACCCATGACAAGAGAATAACAAGTCTTTCTAGCCCCCATCTACTAGTATATGCTCGGGATAAGGATATATGTGACCTGACAACCATCCAAATGCAACGATCGGTCCTTAACCGACTCGGATAGCGAAACAATGTAACCCAGTGATGCCATGTTGGCCGCATGACACCCCTTGTCACATCCACCACTACCAAATCACATCCCTACCCGGTCACCATTTCACCTGTCTTTATTTCCATGTTAACTATAGTGATAATAATGATCACCTATCGTGAACAACACCATGTTGTTCACGCTAACGAAACCTAAGCATGGCACTACACGGCCTAAACTAGGAAGACTCTTGTGTAGTAATATTTATGCAAGTGGGTTTCAACGGAACTCCTGAAACGTAAATGCACATATAACATAGATATCCTATTATCATTTCAAAATAAAGGTTATGCACCTGGGCTTGCCTTGGGCATCCTGATGTGCAGCAAAGTTAGTGGTTGACAGCTCCGGGGCTCCTTCCTGCACGGGGACCTTCTCCTTGTACACCTCCACGATCTTCTCGTACTCCGGCTCCTCCGCAGCCACGTACTCCGCTATCTCGTGATCTATATGCAAGAAATGATGACATGACTTAATGCAATGATAACAGCAGCTCTAAAAAAATAACAACTACTACTAAGCTACTAAGCTAACTCTAATGACTAACATACCAGGCTGTCTACTATTCTTACTAAGCAAGAGTAAACTGATCCAATTAATCTTTACTCATTAAATTACATACTCTTCATTTGTTTCTGATTTAATATTTAATACGGCTAGGAAAACTTAGCTATCACATCTAGTAAGCTATTCAAGGACTACAAAACTACAACAAGCACCTAATAAAACCATGAAGCGACCGCAAAAGTTTCAAAGCTAAAGCTATTACCCATTTGCCACAAAAATTTCTACAAGATTTATCATATTAATATTAAGCGCCTTTGATTGATTTAATAGACTTTAGCATCACCACAGATAGGTATGATCTAACTACACTAACAGGCAGATAATGATTTTAGAAAGAAGAATAGAGTGATTCAGATATCGTATGGTGGAGATATCGATCACGTAAGGTGGCTGTTGATAATCTCTGAAAAATCAAAGGGGATTAATTAACTCATGGCTTGATCTCTCGTGACGTGCTCATGGTTGTACTGGAGGAGACTTGGTGGTCTTTAATCAAAGAATAATGAAGAAGGATGACGATGCTAGGGAGACAGAGGAAATACTGGAGGGACTCACGGATACTCACCGTAGTCGACTGGTGCTTCGGGATTCTCCTAGAGAACGAAGAAAACTTGACTCAGGAAGGAAGAGGTGGACAACGAAGTGGGTGGCTGGCGAGCTCGCGATCGCGAGACGTCTCCTTTTAAGGACAAGAGACGCATGATAGAGGCGGAGCTCGCACGGGAAGGATGACCGGCGCGCGACAAGCGTGAATCAACTTCTCAGCATTCCGGCAACTCACTTTCGCCTCTGGTGAACAGTACCGTGTTTTTTGCGTGCACTATAGTGAATCCTGCGTGGTACAGTAATTTCTGCGTGTTGTAGTGCGGCGTGTGCTCCGGTTTGCTTTCTGGTGCTCAGCACGACGTGCTGGTAAGTTCTACGAGCTGCAGTCGGTCGTCGGGCAAGATGAAAATTTTTGTAAGGGACTAATAAAGGCTCCTGTACTCTGGGAGTAGACTTGGCAGAGATGAAATAATTTAGACGTGCTGCACACTCTCCTCTTTCTCCTTTATGCTCGGTTGAGCAGCTTTGATTACTTGATGTGAAGACCGGCTGAGGAGGCAGCAGGCAGCAGCTTTGATTGCTCAACGTGGAAAACGGGTGAGGAGGTAGTAAGCAGCAGCAAGCAAGCAGTATGTGCATGTCAGGCGTGCAAGTGGCGGGTGACTTGTGTCGGAGCGTGTCATTTACGAGTAATTGATCTTTCCCGCTTTGGTTTGATAAAATTCGTGAATATTCGCACTTGATAATTTTAGTTAGCGAATTTTTGCTGATCTAGGTTTTTATATTATTCGTTTTCTGTTTTTCATTTCCGAGACTCGAATTGTATTTCGATTTTTATTTCCAGCTGATGCACTTTAACTAAATGCAATGCTCATGAATATTTTTAACCTGTGATTTACAATGTAACACCAAGGGTGATACAAATCAAGACCCTAAGTTTGGAAACACGGTTTCAGCCCCAGTATAACATGTTACTCCCTCGTTCTAAATTATAAGTCATTCCAACTTTCTTAAGAGTCACATCATCTTAAGTTGGATTAAATATATATAATATGATAAAAATAACATTTATGATACCAACTAAGTATTATTAGATTTTTCATTAATTATATTTTTATAGTATACCTATTTGAAGTCATAAATATTTATAGTTCTCTATAATTTTGGTCAATCTTGCGATGTTTTGACTTTCTAAAATTCTTGGAATGACTTATAGACCCTTTTCTACAACACTACTTCAACAGTACTTTTCAGCGAATGAATAATGTTTTCTTCTCACAACAAATCGGCATAAGTATCGAACATGGTCATAATTTAGAAAGGAGGGAGTACATAACAATAAAAAAAATCAACAATCTAGACATGTTACGAATGCTTGGAGACCGCGAAGCTAGGCCCAGCTCTTCCACCTAACCTTGTATTTTTTCACAAAGGAAGATTTTATTATTTTCTCAAAAACATTACATCGAGATGATATATGATTTTGAAAATAAAAATTTTTAGTTGGTAGGCTAGCTTCTCTTAGAGCAACTCCAGCAGCACCCGTTCTTGACCCCTACTCTGGATTTGGGGTAGAGGGGGTCAAAAAGCCAACTCCAGCAAGTCTTTACTATACCCCCACATTTGTCGGCTTCCTACTTTTCTCTCTTCACCCCTACTTCTGTTGGCCCTCTACTCCACTCTCCCTATCTTTTCTCTTCTCACGATTGCATCGGACACCAAGCACAAGCGTCCATCCCCTTCCCCAGCGTGGCCTCGGGCGCAGCTAGCCAGGGTCGGCGTGGCGGCGGTCTTTCCGGTGGCGCGGGAGGACATCCCATTCCCAGTGCCCAGGCGACCTTCCCTGACGCGAGCGGGTAGTATTGAAATAGATGGCTACTTAAATACAGAAATAGAAGGTGTGTTTTATGTAATATTGCTGGAGATGCTGGTGCTAGCGAGGAAATTCCTTGCGCTAAGGCTTTGAAGCCTCTAAGGTTAGGATGGCTTACGCTGGGTAGCTTAGAACCGAATAGTCTTTCTGTCCATCAGCAATTGCCGAGAAGATACAAAATAACAATAAGGAAATTGAAAAGGTGGAAAAAGAGCCAAACAGAAAAACGATCTAAAGTATATCAGTATATGTGCAAGTAGAGCAAGAGCAAGGAAATTCCTTGGTGAATGGTCTCCTGTCTGTTGTGTTCACGCCGCCGGCCCGCTGCCGCTCCTTACCACCACCGCGCCACAGGCCCCAAAATCCCAAATCCATGGCAGCGCCGGCGTCCGCATCCCCGCTCTCCCTCCTGATTGCCTGCCTGTAGTACCCACCACTCGACCCCACCGGATCTCCCTCGCCGCCGCTCCACCTCCACAAGGTGCCCCGCCCCACCGCCGGCCCCAACAAGCCCAGCCTAGGCACTGCCGCCCGAGTCGACTGGCCCCGAAACCCGAAGAGGAGAAGCAAGCTGCAATAGCAGCCAGTGTGATGAATCATGTGGCGGCTTGATCCAAAGGGCTTCTGGTTCTTGTCCTTCCCGGGCGCTGCCACTGCCGCTCCTCGTTTCCATCCTTCCTTCCTGCGCAAGGTACGGGGTATGGAAACGCACTGTGTTTCTCTTGTTTGACTGACTGCTGGAGTAGTCGATTCCAAATCCTGATTAGTGGGGCGCAGTTCAGCAGTGTAGAGCTCTGGTCCAAGCTGTCCCAGATTGTTTGGCTGTAGATGCAGACCTGTACATGCAGATAGGGCATTACTTGGTTGTTCCCCATCCGTTTAGTTTAGATCCGAAATTACTTCAGTGTAGTGTGCGTATTTGAATTAGTTTCAAATTGAACATTAGTAGCCTTGTTAATTAGTATTAAACTAACAAAGTAATGCATAAATGGGTGATGGGAGCTGTGTTTGACCAAAGGGTGTAGAACCTGGATCATGTTTAGGACAAATACATCGCTTAGATTAACAAACTATAGGGTGTCTAGAGTTTTTCTCTAAAGAAAATACCCTTGGTGGAGAGCAAATACAGCTGAGCATATCAGTACAGAGGATTCACCTGATGCTACTGCTCCATATGCCATTGAGTTGGCAATTTTTGAAATCTTACCTGTGCAAAACAATGTACAAACCTGTTTTGGTAACCATACGTTGTTCTTATTAGTCGGTTAGGTGAGTACAGTTCCTCAGAAGAAAAGTTGGTTTAGCAAAACATATGCAGAACGAAGTCATCATCAATGGTGCCAGCACGGTGTTTTCTACCTCCTTTGCAGGTTGCAGCTAGCTGATTGCAACCAATTCATAATAAAAAGGATTTCTGACATAGTATGATGTGCTTTTCGTTTTGCTTAAGAAAAATTGTGTCTAATCAACCATTCCGGGTTAGGTTTCTCTTGTAGAAAAAAAACATTGTTGTGTTGTTTTTTTTCCTTCCGGAGGCATACCAACTGCATTGTTCTTAAGAGGTCATTTTGGCCAGATGTGACAACATGCGCAATCAGTTGCCCCACATTCCAACTTTATCAAATTATTCTTTCTACAATAGGACTTCTTTATTAAGACATTGGGTTAAGTGCAGATCCCTTGACCAAGAGGCTCACTTGGCGTGACAAAGTTGTTGAGTGTACAGCTAGATTGTTTTGTTGTTGACCTAACTCATCTCACAGTTCCTGCCAGCCTTGATTAACAATAATGTCCAAACTATCTGTTTCGCAGCTGGAGCTGGTCTTTCCTTTGATAGTACCATCTCTGGGTACTCAAAATATGCAATTCTACTACATTAGCAGCATCACTTGCTAGCTGCTACGACACAGAAGCACAAGGAGAGGGGGAGGGAGAGAGCAAGAGGGAGAGGGAGTGCGCGCAATGGGGGATCTTGTGGTTGGATTGGCGAAGTCGGTGGTGGAGGGGGTATTAACCAAGGCCCAGTCGGCTATTGAGGAAGAGTCAAAGCTGCGGCAGAGTGCACAGAGGGACCTTGTGTTCATCACAGGTGAATTTGAGATGATGCACTCCTTTCTCAACGTCGCCAATGAAGAACGTGCCAAGAATAACGTGGTGAGGACATGGGTGAGGCAGGTCCGTGACCTAGCATACGATGTGGAGGATTGCATTGAGTTTGTTGTTCACTTGGATAACCGGCCCCACTGGTGGCGCCGCTTCATACCATCATGTATGGCAGCATCGGCACTACCCATAGATGCAGTGGTCGCAGAGATAGAGAAGATCAAGGTCAGGGTCGAGGATGTGAGCAAGAGGAACTCACGTTACAGCCTCATCAGCGACTCTGGATCCAAGCCAGTAATGCAGCAACAACCAGCTACCAGTCCTACTATTGGCACAACAGCGCTTGACATGTTTGTTGAGGCAAGGGACACCATGAAAAAGCAGCAAGGCTTAGGTGATCTCACACAGCTCATCACTAAAGAAAGCAGTGACCTTGGAGTAATTTCGTTGTGGGGGACAAGTGGAGATCTTGGTAAGACATCCGTCATAAGGAAAGCATACCAAGATCCAGAAATCTGTCAAAACTTTGGATGCCGAGGCTGGATCAAGCTAACATATCCTTTCAATCCCCACAAGTTCCTCCAGAGCTTGGTGATTCAGTTCTATACGAATTCCTGTCTACAACAAGAAACCACTGTAGATGTAACCCAACTGAAGAGGATGGTAGCAAAGCGAGGAATCATTGAAGAATTCATGAAGCAAGTGGATGGGAAGAGGTACCTACTCGTCCTGGAAAACGTGTGCACGATGGGAGAGTGGGACACTATCAGGGCATGCCTACCTCACAGGAATAAGGGCGACTGGATTATCGTGTCCACCGAGCAACGTGAAATCGCAAGTTTGTGTGTTGGACATTCATACCAAGTGTTGGAGCTTAAACAGTACTCAGCTGAGTACCCTGTATGTGTCTTCTTCAAGGAGGTTAGCCTGGAACAGAGTCAATTACTTTTATGAAAACAGTTACTGTTTTCTCTGTTATAATATCTAACTTTTTATTTTGATTCATTGTCTCTGATACGTGCGGACATTATGTTTTCTGATGTGTTAGATAAATCATGAAAATTGGGGTTTCAATAGATCTCACATATTTACTCATTTAGGCCACAATTGCATACATTAAAACGGCTGCCAGTAAAGAAAATGAAAGGAGTACTTACAAGTCACTAGTGGTGCGTAGATACTTCGTATTAATATATTTTTCTGAGTCTGTTACGTGATATTGAAGGAACAGTTCGATATACTGAAGATTGATGTAATCTCTAGGCAATATGAGAACTAGGATCAGGAATCAGATTATAATAATTTTGATGGGTTTGGGAACGCCCACATCTCTCATAGTAAATATCGGTTTTCTCCTTTCTCTCCGTAACTGTTTCTATTATCAATATTCTCAGAGCAAGAAGACTGGAAGAGTAATATCAAGCAACAGTGAAATATTAGAGGATGGAATGAGCCACAGGGGAGGCCTTACTTATGAAAGGATTCCCACCTGTAGAAAGGCTGTAGCCAGCAATTGGATGGACCAGTCTACCCTTGTTGGACGCGAGTCACAAAAGAATGAACTTCGTGACTATCAGACCAGGGCCCGTTTCAAAGGTTGGCAAGTGATGTCTGTGTGGGGAATTGCTGGTGTTGGAAAATCAGATCTTGTTAGAAATTTGTACTATGAAAGGATGCTTAAAGAGGACCGAATGTTTGACAAGTATGGTTGGGTCCACGTGTCCCATCCATTCAATTTGAGGGACTTCTCTCGGAGCTTACTTTTGGATATTCACTCAGAAGCCATGGGAATCAAAGACCCTATTGAGGAGTGTCATAAGCTTCTAAAAGAACATCAGTGTCTTGTTGTTATTGATGATCTACAGTCTGTGGAAGAATGGGACTTAATACAACCTGCACTTGTATCTAGACATTCCAAGAGTGTTATCGTCATCATTACAACCGACGAAAGAATTGCCACGTATTGTGCAGACGATGAAGAGGTCGTGTTTAATGTGAAATGTCTAGAAACTGAAGCATCCTTTGCTCTCTTTAAAAAAGAGGTATGTTTAACCACAAGAATATTCATCTGCATTGCTTCCTTGAATCTGTTTTCCTGCATGGGTCTGCAGTAAAGATAACATCTCATTGACAAATACCTGTTTTTTCTCCATCAACAACAACAACAACAACAACATAGCCTTTTGTCCCAAGCAAGTTGGGGTAGGCTAGAGATGAAACCCAAAAGAGACGAGAAAACAGGGAGACACATACAACAACAAACAACAACAACAACCAAGCCTGTCAGTCCCAAGCAAGTTGGGGTAGGCTAGAGTTGAGACCCAACAAACACCGTCAGTTACGGTTCAGGAACGACAAATACCTGTTTTTTCTCCATCAACCATGGTCCGAAACTATAGTGTAATTAACAATTCATCCAGTGGTTCCAAGAAAGGCAAAGTTTAAGTATGAAAGTGTACTTGCTTTACAAAGAATTACAGCAGATAGGAGAGTAAACCTGAAAAGAGGCGTGTCTATTTTTTATTTTAGTTCTCTGCTCGTGAATGATATGCTCTTGAACCATGAATGTCATAAGTGCCATTTAAATGTCTACTTATATTTCAGTTTTTTCTCAACAGCATCATTTCAAATTAATAATGTGTAAGAAAATCATTATTGTGAACTACGTGCTGTCTGCCTGACCAAAAATTTTGAATTTGAAGAAAGGAGGCATGAAACATAATTGCAAGCTTTGTTTAGGGATATCAAAATAAGAGCTCAAACAATCTAGCAATGCTAAAACCGTAAACCCTTGTAAAGTTGCACACTTGAGTTTGCCTTCCTTAAACATATTTACATTATGCAAGTTTTTTTTTTTAAACTGATACATTATGCAAGCTTAGTTCCTCATAAATAATTTCATAGGTCATGAGTAGCAAAGGCTACTAGAATCTTAAATTTTATTGTTCATAGTTCTGTTCACTAGCACACCTCTATTGTTCATTGAAAGACACTTTTTTGTTAGTTTTGGAATTAAAAGTTGCACCATGATTTATATCCTAACAGACTGCGACCCGATACAAATATAGCAAATATGATAAATTACTAATATCTATATACACAACAACAACAACAACATAGCCTTTTGTCCCAAGCAAGTTGGGGTAGGCTAGAGATGAAACCCAAAAGAGACGAGAAACAGGGAGACACATAAAGGGACATAAAGGGCACAAGACAAAAAGAGGTCACGGTTCAGGCACGTTGATTGCCAATCTCCAAGCGCTCCTGTCCATAGCTAAATCTAAACCCAAAAAATTACTAATATCTATATCTGAACCCAAAAAAATCGAATCCCCAAATCTAAACAAGATAAATGATATGAACAAGGAAGCCTTTGCCCCACATCACTACCGTCCAAGTTTGGGCACATGAGGAATGGATGGGGTGCTGATACAGTAGGCAGTGGTGGAGCTTTATCAAATAATTAGGGGGGGGCACCCATGAACAGTACCAAAATTAATGTTTAGATGACAGTGGTGATTACATTGGCCAGGGCGGGCAGCCATAGCACAGCTTGGTTGTAACCACGCTCCGCCCCTGACAGTAGGAGCTGGAGCACAGCTCCTCTCACTAGGCATGCAGTAGCTTCACCATACACTAGTTAGAGGATGAATAGGTTTGGATGCAGGAAGCAAAAGAGAAGAAAATAGCTACCTAGCGGTCACCTGCCGACAGACCACATTTCAAAGCTACTCAAACATTCATTCCCTTTTCCTGTAGACATATGTTCCATATTTTCTGCGGCTATTACACACATAAAAACAACCTTGGATTCTTAGGTGCTTAGCAGATTAAATATGATTTAAGTATGCACTTATGAATTAAAAAATGATTCAAATTTGGACTGTTTTCTGTAAGAGTGCAAATCTTAATTCAAGTATCATAATTTTTTTTCATTAAATTTTATATATTCTCTTGCCTTCTGTACAGCTTGACCAAAAGCCTCTGCTCTAAAAAATTACAATTCATATGATCCTAATTCAAATTTGAAAGTTCTCAACTGAAACCTTTTAAATTTTAATTGAATGAGATCAACTAAAAATTCTTAGATCCAATTTTATCTGATTACCTATGAGTCTAGTTTTATCCAATTTTATCTGATTATCTGTGAGTCTAATTTGACAGCAGAGGTTCAGCCACAAATAAATCTCGTAACCACCGCTAACAACCTTAGTTTCACTGATATTGTGAACCCTAGTATGGTAAATACTGATTTCCAGTCAAGGTGTGGTGTCAATAGATGGGCTAGTCAGCACCAGTCTGTCGTTGCTTGGGAATGAGTGGGATGGAGTGGATTGGTGAGGCCCTCTCCCTAGAGTGATTTGGTTGTGAGATGGGGCAAGGGATTACCAGATTGGGATTGCAGGCATGTCTGGTTTGGGGCCTGAATAAGCAAGCCAGAATTTGGTCAGCCCTGAGAAATTGGCTGGTATTTGATTTGAAAAGCCAAATTTTGGCTGGTTCAGCTACATTCCACTGCCTTTGTTGGCCAGAGCTTGGGCTGCAAAATTGGTGGCCACATTCTGGCAGGAGAGAGACTAAGATGATGGTGCCTATGTGGCAGACTGGCAGCAACCTGAACTAGGCACAAAACTGTTATGTTCTTGAGTAACCTTGGAACCAAATTATCTCATATACTATACTCCATACATCTAATTTGATAAATATATGCATCGATGTTTTTCTTGTAATTGAATCTACAAAACAAGGTTTCAATTGGATACGTTTTGTTTAAATAAAGTTTAATGACACAGACCACATTTGTCATTAGGGTTGAAAATGGACGGGTTAAATCCCCTCCTGACCTGCCCTGTTTCAACATTTGACCTATCTGTTTCCATATTTCTGGAAAAATCCGAAAACGGGACAGGATATAGGACGGAGGTGGTCAGGACCGATACAAAAATGAGAGAGGCTCTATCCCCCTGTATTTACCGGATCCCAAATTTTATCCGTTTTTCTTCTGGGATAGTCCAACATGCAATGCACCCAGCACTCCATTGCCCAAGGCTTGGGCACAACACACAGCCCAACTAGCCTCCATCTCCGCTGTACCCTGCAGTATGTTGCTCGCTCTCGACTCCTCTATCCTCTCAGCACTGCCGCCTGCTGCCCACGCCTGCTTGCCATCCGTCTTGAGCTGAAGAAGCGAAGATCAATCTACCACAGGCGGTCCTCAAGAGTGCAGTTCGGTGCCAATATTGCTCGAAGCATTCGCCCTTGTGTCCATCACAGTGTGGCGAGGCCACGCTCCACTGCCGGCCTGCCACAGTGCTTCCCCAGTGGCAATGCACTGCACGTGCGCTGTGCGCCCCACGCTGGAGCCTGGAGGCAAATTTGGTTGTTGGTACTTGTATCAGTAGACTGTAGACAATAGATAATATTGGCAATATCAAATTAGCAATAGTGTCTCAGCTTCATGAACGAGTACCTCCCCGAGGAGCGCATGCACTCCAGCTTCACATCCGCCAGCGCCCGTTCTGTTGTTTCCGGATGTTAACCCACCTATCTGGTCAGGATGAAATCGTTGGGATATAGCTGAATCTTTTCCCTTTCCCAATCTAGATTTATTTCCCTTTCCCTCCATTCAAACACTGGATACATTCTATCCCACTCTTGATTGCCCTATCCCAGACCCCATTTCCCATGAACCAAACGCCACCTTAGGAGTAGCAAAACTGCAGAAGAACGCAGGATGCCAGGATAGGAGTAGGAGAACTGTGGCCATGTGAGAGTAGTGGGGCTAGCAGTAGTAGATATTATCATAGTAGGGCAGTAGCAGACTAACAGAAATGCACTATGTCATATTTGCTTTTTGCATAGTTGATTACTCATTGTTGATTTAGACTAGACAGAAGGATGCTTTATCCATTTTCCGCTGCTATAAGCTTGCCGATTGTGTAGTGGATTAGTGGATGTCTAGTCCTGACTAAAGTTTCTGGTTTCTGTCCGTTTCTGTTGAATTTCCACCCGTATTGGTTTGTTTTTGTATGTCCACATAACCTGATCCCATTTTCGAGCCCAGCTTTCCCAAACCCATTCCTGTTTCCGTAAAAAAAATATAGAAACGAAACATTTGACTCATGACTTCCAACTTTGGTAACATTTGGCTCATGAACAATCCAAACATCACACACTTTGGCAATGGCCATGATTGAAACACTTTTATTCCCTGTAATTTGGCCGTGCCCAGGATTTAGCGACACCAACTTTTGGTTTGGCTCACCAGCGTTACAAACCAAACAGGGCTTGCATGATTTTGTTCCAACCCCATAAGCTTTGAAAAATCACAAGTAGGGGTCCCCTACTGTTTCTGATAAAAAAAGCTCTGAACAATCTTTCTGTCCACCATAGCATTATGGTCTGAACCTCCAATTCACAAACTTTTTGTTTCTTTTTTTTACTGTATCTGCAATTCTGGGTGGATTATAGAAGAACTTTGCTATAAAAATGGAGAAGTAATGGAAGTGTGATCATCAACAGGTTGAATTGTCATGTCTGGATTGAGTGAGATATTCAGGAAGAAACTGGGCAAACTGAGAGGAGGGGTGCCTGGTGGCGCTGGTGGGGGCCAGGAGATTGGTGCCTTGGGCTGCAGAGCAAGAGTGCAGAGTGTGTTTCCCTTCCTTTTTTTGGAAGAATGTGGCAGGAGCTCTGTCTTACATTGAAGTAAGGGAAATAACAGAATACGAAGTTTTGCCTTAACGACTGACTGCCTTTACAGGCTACAAGACAACCCCTAGGTCCTTGAGATAGACAAACCGCAAAGAAAAAGAAACAATCACCTCATTGTGTCGAGGAGATTATACTTGACTCAAGCAACTTAAGAAAAGATTGGATCCTAATAGATGGAATCTAGTTTGTTTACAGTAGTCTCGACTCTTGTAGGAAGTAAAGGAACTACATAGTGAATGTTATTATGGGCCCACGAGGGCGTGTCCATCCTTGCTCTACACCTAACTAGCCACGACTTTGGGCTGGGCCTGTCTGGCATAGAGTTATTGACAGCCAGCCACAATACAACCATTTTCAACCCTTGTAGTGCACTTGTGTTCAAACAATTTGAAAAACATAAAGGCATATCATCATTCTGCATATGCCATTTGTAAAAAAAATTGCATACAACCGCTTGTGTTGCAAACAATTTAAGTTAGTCATAATATCACATTATTTTGTAAACGATGAAAAGTTTCTGTTATTTTCCAATCATTCTCTGCTCATGCTGATTCTTTTTATGTAAACAATCATTATGTTCACACAGCAATTAGTGTTTACAATATTGATTAAGATCATCTTAAATTGCTGGAACAATAGGTACAAAAGAAAAGCCAAACATCCCCTCTAATGAATTCAAACAACAAGGAGCTAGAACAACTCATCCTAAAGTGTGGGAGACTTCCTAAAGTGATAGTTGCTGTAGCTAAATTTTTGGCACCAAAGACAGTTACATGTATGGGGAGCACAAAAACTCTGAATCACAGATTTATGCACGAGCTTGAGAGCAACCCTGAGTTTAGTGGTCTGCAAGACCTGTTTGCTTGGATGCATTCCTACTTCCGTGCTTGCCCAGATTTTCTAAGGCCGTGTATCTTCTATATGTCAATCTTCCCTGGGTCCCAAATCATTCGGCGGAGGCGTTTAGTGATGCGATGGGTTGCAGAGGGCTACTCCAGGGATACAAAAGACATCACTGCAGAGGAGAAAGGGGAGATGCTCTTCTCAATGCTCGTCAACCTAAGCATGATTCAACCGCCAACATGCAGTGTCATCACCCACATGAAAATGGTCCTATGTCAAGTTAGTGCTTTCTTCCATGAATACGTCATCTCACGTCCAGAGGAAGAAAATATAATATTTGCACTGGAGGTCTTTGCACTGAAGGGGCATTGCCTTCCAACTACTGGACGCACAGGACGGCACCTTGTAATAGAGAGGTGCTGGGACAGGGACAGGATTGTGTTCAAGAGCATTGACTTCTCACGCCTACGGTCTTTGACAGTGTTTGGTCAGTGGGAATCATTCTTCATCTCTAAAAGTATGAAGGTGCTTCGGGTTCTTGATCTGGAGAATGCCATAGGTGTGACAGATAAAGACCTGGAGAAGATGGTGAAGCTTCTTCCTCGCCTCAAGTTCCTATCTTTGCGAGGAAGTACTGGGGTCTACCATCTCCCGAGTTCATTAGGTGAGCTACGGCAGCTTGAGACCCTGGATATCAGGGGTACCTTCATAGCGACATTGCCGGCATCGATTACCAAGCTAAAGAAGCTGCAGTACATGCGTGCTGGTACAATATCCCTGGCAAAGGAATCATCAACATCTAGGTTGCCAAACCTGTGCAAATCTTGTCAACTAGTTGGTGTTGAGGTGCCATCAGGGATTGATGAACTGACACCATTGCACACATTTGGTGTTGTTAATGCTGGTATTGGAGGGGGCAAGGCCACTCTAAAAGAGCTGAAGAAGATTACCCAATTGCGCAAGCTTGGAGTGTCTGGTGTTAACAAGAAAAATAACAAGGAATTCTGTGCTGCCATCTCATGTCATGTCCGCCTGGAATCCTTGTCAGTGTGGCTTAGCAAGGGAAATCAAGGTTGTCTGAATGAAATCTCGTCTCAGGATAAGCCTCTGCAAAACCTTCAGAGCCTTAAGTTATATGGTCTTGGAAGTGAGGTGCCAGCTTGGATGAAAGATCTTCCCAAACTCACAAAGTTGGATTTGCATATGACCATATCAGCAAAAGTTGACATAATTAAAGTCCTTGGGGAAATAAAAGAACTATGTATTCTACATCTTTGTGTCAAGCCTCTTCAAGATGGTGATGGTAAGCTTGATTTTTGTGTCTGGGTGAATGGAATACAGCAGCGCTGTTATTTAAACCTCAAGATCCTCGAGATTACTTGCAGCTCAAAGTTAAATATATCCTTTGGATCAGAAGCAATGCAAAATCTTGAGCTGCTGACAGCTCACTGCTGTAGTGGGTCGACATTGAAGTTTATGGAGATAAAGAATCTCTCTAAACAAAAACTCAAGGAAGTACGGCTTATCGGTTCCCATGACGCTGCACTGAAGGATGACATTGAGAAGCAACTGGAGGAGCATCCAAGGAAACCCCCTTTGAAGCTGGAGGAACTGGAAGGATGCTGAGCTCACAGTGATCAATGTTGTGTCGTCCCAGGCATCTACAGAACTCTGTTCACTTATTTTTCTTTCTTCTCCCTACCAATTGATCCAGTGATCCAGTATCGCAATACATCTCTCATGCCAGTGGAAACTGAAACATCTGCTTCCTTCAAGGTGTCAAAATAATGGGCACTTATCCTATGTGAAACATCGCTAGGAGAAGACATTCAGTTCCGTTCATTTCTCTGTACTCAAACGTTGAGCTTGAGCTTATGTATCTTCATAAAGAATGTTCTCTTGTTTGTGTGCATGTTTATGGATTTGACTTTTACGTTGGTGTTGTAATCGTTCTGTAATTTTGTGTAATGATAATGCCAACTGAATCCTGAATTTTCTCTTTGCTCCTTTTGTAATGTTTTTTGGATGGCTTTATTGTTCTTATTAGTTGCAAATTTTCATCTAAATATAATATTGTCTGTGCATTTAGTATGGTGGTTGACGTTCCGTTAACAGTGAGCCCATTATGGTGTAGCATAAAAGCATCAACACTGTAGTTTGTTTTTGTCATGAACTTTCAACTTGCCAGAATGATATGGATCCGTTTCTAATGCAAAAATGGAAGGTGGGAGGCATGTTAATTGTTCGGATGCATTGTTATTTGTTCCAAGTGTGTACTGCAGGAATAAAAGTTTTTCTTGTTTCGTCGGCCACCAATTTAGCAAACTGCTTGCTAGGATGCTACCGCTATCCCGCTAATCTACAAGATCGATGACCGATCTAACCTGGATCCAAGGATGAAAACGGACGGGTTTCGTCCGCAACCGTATATTGTTTTTTTCCGTCCGTTTTCATTTTTTTTCGGGATAAACGGAAACGGGACCGAAAACGGGACGGAGTAAACGGAAACGGGACCGAAAACGGTAGAGCATTTGTCCGTCCGTATTTGCGGTATCCCGTTTTTAACTGGGATATCCCGTTTTTTGTTCCGTTTTTCTTCAATACGGGATGGGCCTGTTGGCCTATTTTTTTAAGGAGATGTTGGGCCTGTTGGGCCATGAAAGCACATGTCTGAGTTGTTTTTATCTTTCTTTTCATCTGTATGGACATGTCACATATATATTAAAGTCATCATCTTTTTGTTTTGGTAGAGTGCATAACATTGTGCCAGTGTCTGCCCTTTCGTCATCTGATAATTCATTCATCTACGAGCGTATTTATGTGTGGGCACTGGGCAATATATATTTTATATACGACATACATGTTCCGGCTTAAGTTTTCGCTTACCGTTCGTTTCTGTCTATTTTCCAACCGTATTTACCCGTTTTCGTATTACCGTTTATCCCGCTATCGTTTTCGTTCCCGGCTGTCTGGTTTCCACTCCCGTTTCCGTTTAAAAATATGAAAATGAAAATGGTAGAGTAATTTTCCGTTCGTTTCCGTCCGCTTTCATCACTGCCTGGATCTGTACAACCTACATGTCGTGTACTATTGGAATCCACGTACAGTCATAGTGTTCTCGAGTCACTCGGAAGTTTCACCTTGACAGAGCAATCTATCGAGCTGGAGGAAATGGAGGGCACATCTAGTGTTCTCGAGTGGGAAAGGAGATCTTGATGTGTTGTCCATGGTGCCACACATGACAACGGTGTTTACTGCATCATTAGGTGAGTTGCTCTGTCAGCGAACAATAGCAGTATAGGTGAAGAGCTGTAGAGGCGCTATATGTCCACTGATAGGATAAGTAGACAGAGTATTATCAGTTGGTCTGCAATTATGTATTCGAACGGCTCCATGTGATGTGATGAACCTAATTAAATGGTTGCAACTTCCAAGTTGCCGTGTCATCACTCACTACAAGTCAAGCCAATAATTTTCGATTTGGAACCAACTACGTTTGTCACTTTGTCCGTCCACTTCAACTTTTAAACGAGCTGTTATTATTATAACCAGTGGAAATGCATGTGCGACATGCACGTGTTTATAAAAATATTTATTATACACATTGAAGCACAAAAAAATATATTTTGAAAAGTTAGAATAGATGATTTATCAAGTAAAAGGATGAAATTGCATTTAAAAAATATTATTCTTATAAAAGAATTAACAAGTAACACGTGATGTCTATGGTCATAAGAAAATAGCATCAAATTAATTTTACAATCTTTCATGATCAGATGGCATAAATTTGAACCAGAAACGAAAATCATTTTTTGTTATTTGTCATAGGCGTATTGAACCCCGCAATAACCTTGAAGTTAAGCACTGAAACAAAGATCTTCTAACGAGGTGTATGGTATATAGCTAGAGGACTCATAATTCTGGTTTGGTTGCTCGCATTTGGCAACCGCGACGATAGCAGCATTTGGCAAGCACACCGTGTATATCAAAATGGAGCGCCAATCACCATCGGCTCTAAAATGTTCACCTGTAAGCAAGCAAGTAAAGATCAAGCACAGGAAGAAGCAGGAAATAATGAAAAGAATGCGGAAAATTTGTTGTGCTCTTCTTTATCGTGACTATATCATGTGCTTTTCTCAATGTCTATACCATTAATCAAGGCATGGAGCTTGGACAATTGTACTACGCCACAACTTGGCCACTGTTGACATGTTTCCACCAGGGTTAACAAGGTAGGGGAACTTACCTCCTAGTCTGTTGTGCTAGATGACATTGAAGCCATCAGTACAGTATAGTGTGATGTAAGAGATTGAGCTTGAGAATCTCAACCAGATATTCCCTATTTCCTTTGAGACCATTACGATCAAGTTGCTTCACAGCAACAGCTTGGGAAGTAAAGTTCTGTTAGTATCCAGGGCGCAATTATAATTGTTAATTTGTTATGTTAGCACTGTCGACCAACATATTATTTAATGTTAGCACTGACGACCAACATATTATTCAATAATCCATAGGCAGTCTATCAAACCTTGCCCAAATAGACTTACTTGGAAACAGATTGACAAGATCAGTGCCGATGTCATTTAGCACCTTGTTGAATCTTCGTTGCATCTTTGTTGATGGGAACCATCTCATCTAGTTATCTGCTTCATTGTCCAATTGGAGAAGCCTAACAACCATTGGCATATAAATGCATAGAAAACACAGATTGGGTAATATCAATAAGGCATGGCATTTTAGAGTATAGTAATTCTAATCCCATAGTTTCAAGGTTAAATATTAGCTCAAAAACTCTCAAGCAGGCTCCCTTCTGAAGGCTAAAAATATTTTAGAAGACTAATTTATTGTTGAAGTTCAAGTTATATTTCTGAGACATTCAGTTGGTAGTCACATTTTGATACAACATTCTACCCTTACATTGTGGGGTTATAAGGGACAGTCACATGCTACTCAAATATTTTCAGCGTTGAGCGTTGCTACAGGCATAAAAATATTCCTAGTTTGTGAAGGACTTATCTGTCATGCACTTATTTTGACATTATTACTAAATTTGATGCTTATTTATTTGAATGTGGTTCGAAACAGTATGTTGCTAAGCCAAGTAAAAATTTATGTCTTGATTTCGACTAACTATTTTTTATAGTCTTACTGCATTGAAAATTTGAGAGTCCTAACATACTATTTTTTTCTTACTTTTATTGTGTTGAATTGCATTGAAAATGTAAGGGTTCCTGTACCCGGCACATGGGCATTTGCTAGTTATTGAAATGTGGAGACCCGAACAGCTAGTTATTGAAATGTGGAGACCCGAACACAACAGTGAGGCAATGTCACATGGACAGTTTCACAGCACTGCCTTCTATTGATCAATTGCAAACAGTGTCTAGAGTAAGTACTCTGCGGTAAATTCTAAAAGTACCACTAATTATCCAATTACATGGTTCTAACAAAACTCAGCTTGAGGAAGAAACTAATGTGCATATTTTTCTGCACCACACCAAACAGCCAGCGTGATCTCACAGAGTCAGCTAAATCGCAGGGTAGAAGGAAGCCAGGCACCTCACCTAAGTACCGAAGCGGCCGACGGGAGGATCCATGTGGAACCGCATCTTCCCCTCAAGAAAACGCATCAAAACCCACGGAAAAATGCCGCCAGAACCACGTGAAGATTCCGAAACCCAAAGTGACCTGTCACCTGGAGCTTTGCCTGCAACATCCTCGACCTTGATGGGTGCCGGCTTGTCGCCTGCGTGGCCAGCCCTCCGATGCGTCAGAACAAGCCCATCAGCTCGAGGGAGCAAGGAAGTAACTGCTGCTGTGGTGCTGGAGATCTGAGGGCCGGGACAGGACGGGGCTTACTGGGAGGAGAGGAGAGGCGATGTGCACCGGAACGTGGGCGCCGGCGATGTGGAGAGGGGTGTGGCACGGGCGGAGGCCGGGGACGACGATGCGGCGTCACGGCAGAGCGTGGGAGCTAGGGTTTGGAGGCGGTTGGTGGTGGTGGTGTTCTCAGGTCGTGCCCCTCGCGGAGGTAGGGGGCTAGTGGAGTGGAGTGGGGCGGTGGAGTTGCAGCAGGCCAGCAACCAAGGAGGCGGCGAGGCGACAGAGCGGAGCGCCGGCTTCGGCGGTGCGCTTGGGAGGACGGAGGGCATGTGATTGTGGCGGGGTGCTAAGTGGGGTGTAGCGGCCCACATGTCGGCGCAATGGAGTTATGGAGGTGCGCCTCGTGTAGCGGCTTCACTACAGGGAGGGAACGCGTCTTGTTTCCTCTTTTTAGGAGTAGAGATAATAATAGTTAATGCACATGGTTCTAAATTAAAGCTTCATACCATACTCTTTGATCTGCGACTCTCTTGTCTATGATGGCTCCCTAAACATGCATCCAGGATCTTATGTTAAAAATGTCAGTGGACGAACCTTTGTGCTATAGCTAGTCGCAGGTCACACAAAAAAAAGTTATTTACTAAGTTTATATCTTATTTGAGAGCAACAATTTTCATTAAATAATTTCTTCTGTCAATACCTCACTACAAACATGTAAGCTGGCTCTTATTTTCTGCAACCTCGATAAGAAAACTTAAGCATTGCATACATTATCTTTTTCACCATATAATGCCTACTCTTAGACATCAAGTTTTTATCCAACATATATTTTCGTATTATTACGCAAACCTTTCAACTAGGGAAGCTTATATTAGTGAATTTCATATACCATAACAGTTTACATTTTTAGTACATAACCATTGCAAGTATTATCATTTAATCATGTTGTTAACATCTTTATCCTTTTTCATATCGTTAAGGAGTACTACATATTATCATGACTTCATGAGTGAGTCAGTAGGAAAAAGAATTGTATCTCATATTTTTTTGTTGTCAAATTAAAGTAAATAAGGTTTGGCCATCTAGATAATGTCAAAAAAATGTCAATATAAAGTTCCTGATCTCGTTGAGAGCTACAATGTTCTAATAAAATGATCTCACTATTACATAAGAGCCTCATTACATATGTTATAGACTCCTTTGTTGGACGCACCTATAGGCGTCGACCATGCTAGCCAGCGGGCCCAAGCTGTGGCTAGGCTGGGCAGTTTAGTAGATTAGATCAGGGAGAGATTTGTTAAGAGATTAGATTGGAGTTTGTTTAGGAAAGTGCACCTATACTATAAAGGGCACCTTAAGAGATTGTAATCTTTATCGAAGAAGGAATAAACTCTCCCTGTATTGGGGTGGGAGTCTTCCTTCGACGGTGGCATCGGGTGTTTCGGCCGCGCCCACCAGAGAAGAACCCACCGCCGACATTCCTCGCTATCCACGGTGTTCCAATTCCCAGTCTAGCCTCCTGCTCCACTCTCCCCTCTGTTCACCACACCGCAGGCGCCATAACAATTTGGTATCGGAGACCTCCACGGATGCATCGACCACCATATCCAGCACCCCTCCCGATCCTGCGGCCATGGATGCCAAATTGGATCACATCTTGGGCCAACTCACCACCATCAACAACTGCCTCGACTCCCACGACACCCGGCTCCCGCACGTTGAGACAGGCACGCCGGCAAGGGTGGCGCTAGGGATGACAACACTAGTGGTGGGGATGACAACCACGGCGGCCATGACCATGACGACAACGACTTTGATCAGGATCGTTCCTGGGCAGAGTTCCACGATTGGGCTATGCACCATCAGGAGCGATTCTTGGCCTCGTGCGATCGTGTTGGTTGTCACGAATCGGGTCGCTATGACTGAGACTACGCTTCGACCGTGACTACGCGCACGGCTACAACTGCGATTCCACGCATGACTACGAGCGTAGCTATGACTGCGACTATGAGCACGACTGTGGCAGCCGTGACTTCGACCGCGGCGGACACGACCATGACCGTGGTGACCGCTTCCGTGGTAACTCTAATGGCTGCCGTGAGCCCCATCGGCTACCTAAGATCCTTTCCCCCCCACTTCAACGGGGTGGCGAATCCGCTGACTTGGCTCAACTAGTGCAACAATTACTTTTGTGGTCATCGCGTTCTGGAGGATGAGAAGGTGTGGATGGTGTCAGTGCATCTGGACAGCACCACGGCCGAGTGGTATTATCAGATGGAGTGTGACTTCGGTATGGTCCCGTGGCCGTGCTTTGTTGATTTCGTCAACCTTTGCTTTGGGCCACCCATTCGCTCCAACTCTCTCGGTGAGATCAAGGCCCTGTTTTGTACGAGCACAGTGGAGGAGTACTCGCGGCGCTAATTCGCATTGCTCTCGCATTGCGGCAACATCACCACGTGGACCAAGATTGATCTCTACACTAGTGGCTTGGGTCAGCCATTGGCCTCCGACGTGGAAGAGCAACATCTTGTCAACCTACAACAAGCTATGAGTTTGGTGCTGGCGTACGAGTAGCGCCAAGTGGAGGCCTCCACCATCAATAGTTCGACTGCACCCAAGTCTTCTACCCGCCGCACCACTGCTTCAACCAGTGTTGCAGGCTCTGGTGCGAGTCTGGAGGATGGCATGCAAGCTAGATGGGCCGCACTCTCACTTTCGCCGCCTCACGTAGGCCATGATGTAAGAGATGTGGTAGAATGGGCAGTGTTATTTTTGCCCGGAGCCTTTCCAAGGATCACAAGTGTGCCACGAAGGGCGTATTCCTCATGGAGCTTGCGAAAGGCGAGGAGGACCTGCTCGGCGATGACGTCACCAACCGGGAGATATCCTTACATGCCTTCACCGGCCTTGGGCCTGCTAATTCCATGATGTTGTTGGTGGTGATCGATGGTGTCTAGCTCAAGGCCCTTGTGGACACAGGCTCCACGCACACCTTCATTCACTATGAGGTGGCTGCTCATTTGGGCCTAGTCGTTACCGAGCGAGCTGGGCTGTCGGTGATGGTGGCCAATGGTGATCATGTGTGCAGCCCCGCCATGTGCCTCGCCATGGGTGTCGTCATCCACGACCTACACTTCTCCGTCGACTGCTTCGTCCTCGACTTAGGCAGGTTTGACCTCGTACTCGGTGTCTAGTGACTGCACACCTTGGGGGCCATTGTTTGGGACTTCAACGCCCTTTTCAATGGCCTTCTAGTTCAACGGTTGCACCCATCACATGAGAGGATTGGGCAGTTGGGGCATGGCTGCCAGTGTCGTTGCTGATCCTCGCTCCATCCTGGAAGACCTGCTGCTGTCCTACGTGGATATTTTTGAGGAGCCACGTGGCCTGCCTCCTGAGCACCGTCACGACCATTGTATTCACCTTGCTCTAGGCTCACCTCCTATTTCCGTGCAGCCCTACCGCTACCCATAGCTTCTCAAGGACGAGATTGAGCGGTAGTGTGGTGATATGCTTTCACAAGGGATCATTCAAGAGTCAACATCGCCATTTTCCTCACTGGTGCTCCTAGTGCGCAAGCATGACGGCAGTTGGTGCTTCTGTGTCGACTATCGGGCTCTCAACGACTGCACCGTCAAGGATAAGTTTCCTATTTCAGTAGTCGGTGAGCTTCTTGACAAGCTCAAGGGCACCCCCTTCTTCACCAAGATTGATCTCCACAGCGGGTACCATCAAGTGCTCATGCACCCTGACAACATTGCCAAGACCGTGTTACGGACACACCATGGTCATTTCGAGTTCCTCGTCATGCCTTTCGGCCCCACCAATGCTCCTGCTACCTTTCAAGCACTAATGAATGACATTTGGAAGCCACAAATCCGTCGCTTTGTGCTTGTATTTTTTGATGATATTTTGATCTTTAGTTCTTCCTAGGTGGAGCCGCACGTCTATACCATCCTATAGCAAATGCATGTGCACCACCTCTTTGCCAAGCGCTCAAAGTGCTTCTTTGGTGAAACCTTGGTGAGCTACCTCAGCCACATTGTCACTACTGAGGGTGTCACCATGGGCCCAGCCAAGGTGGAGGCGGTGGAGGCCTGGACGCGACCACAAATGGCTTGCACTCTTTGTAGCTTCTTGGGCCTCACTTGCTATTACCGGAAGTTCATCGCGGGCTATGGTGGTGTGGCTGAGCCCCTGACGGTGCTCCTCAAGCGTGAGGCGTTCGCTTGGACGCCAGAGGTGGACAAGGCGTTCTTGGCACTCAAGCGTGCGCTAACCTTCGTGCCCATACTCCAACTGTCGGACTTCACCAAATGTTTTGTCATTGACTATGACGCTTTTGGTGCTAGGTTCTACGCTATCTTACACCAAGGGGACAACGTTGTCACCTTCTTCAGCCGAGTAGTTGCTCCTCACCAAGCTAAGCTGCCAGCATACGAGCGGGAACTCATTGGGTTGGTGAAAGCCCTAGATGGTTTTGGATAATTAATGAAACCTAGCACTAACATTTGTCATGAGTTGTGATATGAGCTAGGTTGGTGCAACCCAATTGATAGAGCAAGATGAGTTCCATGATGATGAAGGTGGACATGAAATGATGATGATCAAGCTCTAACTTGGATAAGAAGAAAGAGAAAAACAAAATTGGGCTCAAGGCAAAGGTATTTTGATAGGAGCCACTTTTGGTTTGCACTCAAGACACCATAGAGGGTGTGATTAATTTAGGATCGATAACCGTACTATTAAGAGGGGAATTCTCATGGTTAATACAGTTGCCAAGTGCTACTAGGTGATTGAATTCTATGCATATGAATTAGGACCTAGTGTGCTAACAATTAACCCTTGAAAAAGCTTGTGAAAAATGCTAACCTCGTGCACAAGTGGTGAGACACTTTGGTGTTGGCACATAGAAACAAGGGTATTGAGAAATGTGTTGAAAGTGCTAGTCTTAGGGGGACCGGACGCGTTCAACATAGGGACCGGACGCGTCTAGTATTTGACTTGACGGTGAGTTTCAGACGAGACCGAACATGTCCGGAATTATGACCAGACGCGTCCGGTATTTGACCCCGACGTGAGAAGCTAAGGCATCGTTGACCAGACGCTCTGTGCAACAAGTGACCAGACACACGGTGGTTACTATTCTGTGTTCGGTGTGTAAGTGAGAGAGAGCAGTGCATGAGGAGGAGAGCGACCTGACACAGGGTGCATCTGGTCTGGTAATACCGGACACGTCTGGTTGGCCCAGAGGCGCTCTAGGAGCTCTCTGGACTTGACCTAACACTGCTCCTTTGTGAGTTCGATCGTTTTTTTGTGGTGCATCCGATCGTTCACTGACACATGCGCTGAGTTAGTCATTGGGCGCCAACGGCTATATCCATTTGCACAAGACATGTGGTCGCAAGTACTAGACGCGTCCAATCAGTTCGCAGAAAGCCTAGTGAAAGGGTATAATGGCTAGTTGAGTTGTTGGGGTTCTATAAAAGCGTGGTGGCCAGCTATTGCTCACTCTCTTGGCTCTCTAACTTGTTGATAGACCTTGTGAGCATACTTCCACACCTCCCACTCATCTAGCTTGTGATTTGATCATTCAAAGTGAGATAGGGAGTGATCCAAGTGCATTTGCATTGTGTTTGAGCATCTAGTGGCACTTGGGATCGTGTTTGCTGTGGGTCTTCTTGTTACTCTTGGTGGTTGCCACCACCTAGATGGCTTGGAGCAGCGGTGGAGGTCTGGCACATGTTGGTGATTATTTGTGGCTGGCTTCAGGGATCTTATGAGGGGTATTGCACCTTCCTCGGTGAAGCGCCGCAAGGTAGCTCTAGTAAATTACTCGTGTCATTGAGTTACCTCGCTTGTGTGGTGTCCAAAATGTGGACGAGGTTCGTGAAACACCTCTTAGCCGCCAAACCACCAAGTGTTGGTCGACACAATGGGGACTAGCGTGCCAGCAAGCACGCGAACCTTAGAAGAAAAATCGTGTGTCTCCGTTGTAATTGATTCATTGGATTTCTCCTGGTGATTGGTCTTCTTTTTATTATGATTGGTTCATTCCTCGATGTGATGGTATAAAGATCACATTCCTCTTATTTATATTCTCGCAAACTAGTTGTAACAAGCTCTTTAGTTTTAATTAGTTTTGAGAGCTTGTCTTACCCTTGCTAGTGTAGCTTCTTACCTAGTTGAGCTCTTTAGTGTAGCTAGCTTTTGAGAGCTCGTAGTGACTTAGCCATTGATTGACTTAGAGATTATAGCAACTAGAATTGTTGGGATAGGTGGCTTGCAACACTTGTTAGAGCAAGTGCAAAAAGCTTTATAGCCAATTAGTTATTTAACAAGTTTGCCTAGTGTTTTGTAGATTTTAAATTAGGCTATTCACCCCCCTCTAGCCAATTAGGACTTTTCAAGTGGTATCGGAGCCGTGGTCACCGTTTAATCAAGGCTTAACAACCTCGGTGCACAAAAGATGGCTCAAATTGTGTTCAACCATCTTAGGGGTAAACCAACGTTCTTTGACGGCACATCATTTGACTATTGGAAGAGAAAGATGAAGATGTACCTTGGTTCAATCAATGACAAGGTGTGGTATGTGGTAGAGAATGAGTTTGTGATTCTTGACCCTACCAATCTCGTCGACAATGACAAGATCAATAAGCAATGCAATACCATGGCACTCAACCAATATACAATAGCATTGATTCAAAAGTGTTTGAGCAAATCAAAGATCTTGAGAAGGCAAGTAAAGTTTGGGTGAAATTAGAAGAAACATATGAGGGCACTTCAACGGTAAAAAGTGCCAATCTCTACATGCTCAAAGACAAGTTATCTAACTTCAAGATGAAAGATAATGAGTCCATTCCGGAAATGTTCTATAGGCTTCAAGTCATCATCAATGATCTTAAGAGTTTGGGTGAGAAGGTAAAAGATGTGGACTTCTCTCACAAGTTCTTGATGTGTTTGCCCAAGAGATTCGGGACATTAAGAACTATCATCTTTAGAGGTGGATTAAAGGATGTATCTCCTAATGAGGTACTTGGAGATGTCATGATCAAAGATCAATACAATGATGATGATGATGAGGTTGTGAAGGGGGAAAAAAAGAAGAAGAAAAGTGGGGCATTCAAAGCCGGTGCTTCATCCTCCAAGAACAAGAGCAAGGGCAAAGCAAAGAAGGAAGATTCAAGTGATGAGGAATGCTCCAATGATGATAGTGATGATGAAGCTCTAGCTATCTTTGTGCACAATTTTGGCAAGATGATGAAGAAGGACTATCATACAAGAAAGAGAAGAGATCACTCCAAAGAACAAGGAATATGTGAGGTTGTGCTACAAGTGCAAGAGTCCTGATCACATTGTAGCAGATTGTCCCTACAAAAGTGACAATGAGGAGAATGAGAAGAACAAGAACAAGAAAGAAAAGAAGAAGAAAGAAAAGAAGATAACCTTCAAGAAGAAGAAGAAGGGTGGCTCCTATGTGGTGACATGGGATAGTGATGCTTCTTGGGATGATGATGACTAGTGATGATGACAAGGCATCCAAGAAGAAGAAGGTTCTTGCAAGTATTGCTATTAACAACAAGCCTTCACTATTTGACATTACATTATGCTTCATGGCCAAGGGCTCAAAGATAAAATGTGATGAGAGTGAATGTGAAAGTGATAGTGATGATGATAATGAATTCTCTAATGAACAACTCATGGATATGCTAGAACAAGCTAATTCAATAATTAACAAGAAGAGCAAGAGGTGCAAAGATTTGCAAAAGAAGCTTGATGCTCTTGAGCAATCCTTTGATGAGCTCAATGCTACTCATAAGAGACTAGATGAAGCCCATGAGAAGATTAGCAAAGCTCACACCAAGCTTGAAAGAGCTCACTCCTTGCTTATTGAACAAGATAAGAAAAATGTGACTTGATTGATGAATCTTTTTATGAACCAATTGTTATGGCTCCCACTAACCCTTCATGTAGCTCATCATCCACTACCACCACCACTTCTACCTCTACTACTAGTGATGGTTTTACTTATGATGCCTCGCTAATGGTTGAGAATGAGACTCTCAAGAGAGAGGTGGATGAGCTCACTCGTGCCCTAGGCAAGGCTTATGGCGGTGAGGCCTGCTTGCTAAAGTACTTAGGTAGCCAAAGGTTCTCTCTTAACGAAGCGGGATTAGGCTATACCCCCCCAAAAGGCAAGGTGGCCTTTGCTACTCCCAAAGCTAGCTTTATAAAGAGCAATGGTCGGTTTTGCAATAGATGCAAGCAAGTTGGGCACTTAGAGCAATATTGCAAGAACAAAAGCAAGAATGCTAATGTATCCTCAATCAAGTTTGATTCTTGTTATTTGCTTACTAAGGGTGTGAATGGTGTGAAGGATAAGTTTATTGGTATACCAATTGTGGACCCAAAGAAGAAGGTCATTTGGGTACCAAAGACCTTGGTAACTAACCTTCAAGGACCCAAGCAAGTTTGGGTACCTAAAAAGAATTGATCCTCTTTTATAGGTCAATTACAAAGCCAGAGGAAGGCATTGAGTGCTTGATAGTGGGTGTACACAACACATGACCGGTGATTCAAGAATGTTCAATTCAATCAATGAGAATTATGGCAATGGGATTAATGGGATTGAAAGTATAACATTTGGTGATAATGGCAAACGCAAGGTCAAAGGTCTTGGTAAGATTACAATATCCAATGACTTGAGCATTTTCAATGTGCTACTAGTAGAGAGCTTGAACTTCAACTTATTATCGATAGCTCAACTTTGTGATCTTGGTTTCAAGTGCATATTTGGAGTTGATGATGTAGATATCATAAGTGTAGATGGCTCTAATTTGATCTTCAAAGGCTTTAGATATGAGAATCTATACTTGGTTGATTTCAATGCTGGAGAAGCCCAATTGTCAACATGTTTGCTCACTAAGTCTAGCATGGGTTGGTTATGGCATAGAAGGCTTGGTTATATTGGAATGAAACAATTGAACAAATTGATTAAGTATGATCTAGTTAGAGGCTTGAAAGATGTCACATTTGAGAAGGACAAGCTATGTAGTGCATGTCAAGCCAGAAGCAAGTTAGCAACACACATCCTAAGAAGAGCATGATGAGCACATCCAAGCCATTTGAGTTGTTGCACATGGATTTGTTTGGGTCGACTGCATATACAAGTATTAGTGGCAACAAGTATAGATTTGTGATTGTGGATGATTTCACTAGATATACATGGGTGTTCTTTCTTGTTGACAAGAGTGATGTGTTTGCAACCTTCAAGACATTCATCGAGAGAATTCATAATGAGTTTGAGACCACCATCAAAAAAGTGAGAAGCGACAATGGAAGTGAGTTCAAGAACACAAGAATTGATGATTTATGTGATGAGTTTGGAATTAGGCATCAATTCTCGGCTATGTATACTCCATAATGAAATGGCCTAGTTGAGAGGAAGAATAGAACCATGATTGACATGGCAAGATCAATGTTGAGTGAGTACAATATGAGTCATTCATTTTGGACTGAAGCGATCAACACGACTTGCTACTATAGCAACCGACTCTATTGTCATCCTATGATGGAGAAGACACCATATGAGCTCTTGAATGGAAGAAAGCCCAACATTGCATACTTTTAGGTTTTTGGTTGCAAATGCTACATATTGAAGAAAGGCACAAGATTGAGCAAATTTGAGAAGAAATATGATGAAAGTTTCTTGCTTGGTTATTCCACTACTAGCAAGGCTTATAGAGTTTGGAATTTGGCTAGTAGTACTCTTGAGGAAGTTCATGATGTGAAATTTGATGAAACCAATGGTTCCCAAGAGGAAGATGAGAATCTAGATGACGTGAGAGGCACTCAATTGGCCAATGCAATGAAGAAGATGGATGTTGGTGATATAAGACCTAGAGAAGTGATTGAAGTTAATGATGACAAAGATCAAGTGCTCTCTAACTCAAATGTGCAAGCTAGTGGTTCTCACGATCAAAATCAAGCTAGTTCATCATCTCAAGTGCAAGATCAACAAATGGCTAGTACATCATCTCAACCAAATGACCAACCAAGTGCAAGCAATCAAGTTCAAGTGCTCCAATCTACCAATGTTACAAGAGATCATTCATTGGACTCCATAATTAGTGATATCTCAAGAGGTGTACATACAAGATCAAGATTGGCATCATTTTGTGAACACTTCTCATTTGTGTCATCCATTGAACCTAAGAAGATTGATGAAGCTTTGAAGGATGTTGATTGGGTCAATGCTATGCATGAAAAACTTAACAACTTCAAGAGAAATCAAGTATGATAGTTAGTTGAGAAGCCTAAGGGACATAATGTGATTGGAACCAAATGGGTCTTTCGCAAAAAGCAAGTTCAAGATGGGATTGTTGTAAGGAACAAAGCAAGATTAGTGGCTCAAGGTTACACTCAAGTTGAAGGTCTTGACTTTGGAGAAACATATGCACCGGTTGTAAGATTGAAAGCAATTAAGATCTTGCTAGCCTATTCTTGTGCCCACAACATCAAGTTGTACCAAATGGATGTGAAAAGTGCATTTTTTAATGGGTACATCAATGAGTTTGTGTATGTTGAGCAACCTTCTGGTTTTGAAGATGACAATAAGCCCAACCATGTTTACAAGTTAAGAAAGACTTTGTATGGCTTGAAGTAAGCACCTAGAGCATGGTATGAGAGGTTGAGGGATTTTCTACTCTCTAAAGGGTTCATCATGGGCAAGGTTGACACCACTCTCTTCACCAAGAAGATTGGAAAAGACTTGTTTGTGTTGCAAATCTATGTTGACATTATTTTTGGATCAACCAATCAAGATTCTTGTGAGGAGTTTGGAAAGATAATGGCAAATGAGTTTGAGATGTCTATGATTAGAGAGCTTAGTTACTTCCTTGGTCTTCAAATCAAGCAATTGAAGAATGGTACATTCGTAAGTCAAGGCAATTACATGAAAGACATGCTCAAGAAGTTTGGCATGGAAGATGCAAAGGCAATTAGTACACCAATGGGGACAAATGGAAGCTTGGATAGTGATATAAGTGGCAATATGGTGGATCAAAACATGTATCAGTCCATGATTGGAAGCCTACTCTATATGACCGCATCAAGGCTGGATGTGATGTTTCGTGTATGCATGTGTGCTAGATTTCAAGCCTCACCAAGAGAAAGTCATTTGAAGGCAACCAAGAGAATATTAAGGTACTTGAAGCATACACAAAATGTGCAAAATTTGAGTTGATTGGATATTCGGATTCCGATTATGTGGGATGCAAAGTTGAGAGAAGAAGCACATCAGGCACATGTCAACGATTGGGAAGGTCACTTGTTTCATGATCAAAGAAGTAAAATAGTGTTGCACTTTCAACCGTTGAAGCCGAATACATAGCCGCCGGTAGTTATTGTGCATAAATTCTTTGGATGAAGGCCACCTTGAATGATTTTGGAATCAAGTTCAAACAAGTGTCATTGCTATGTGACAATGAAAGTGTCATGAAGCTCACCAACAATCTGGTTCAACATGCAAGAACAAAGTATATAGATGTCCGCCATCATTTCATTAGAGATCATCAACAAAAAAGGGACATTTCAATTGAGAATGTGGGCACTGATGATCAACTTGTCGATATCTTACCAAGCCACTTGATGAGAAGAGGTTTTGCAAGCTAAGGAATAAATTAAACATACTTGACTTCTCAAATATGTGTTGATGCAACCCCACTATATGACATGCCTTTCTTTCGAGCAAAGCAAGGTAAAGTTGATTGACATGTCATTCATCCATTGCTAAGGACTTGTTTAGTGCATCTAGTCATTCCTATCATGTCTTAGGATCATTCATGAAAATCAAATGAATTTGATGCTTGTATGGTACCACTATTGCTTGTATGCTTGAAATAATCTAGTGGTAGCATATGACATATTTGTGGGCTTGTGAACCTAGTGTTTAATCTAGAAAATGAGCTATAAGTGTTTAACTCAACATAGTGCATGATAACCCTCTCTTGGAGGTGTGAAGAAGCTTGCCCTTGGATCAAACTGAATTAAATATCTTTTTATAAGTGATCTAGATTGAACCAAATTGAGCAAATAATCCTCACTTCACATGGTTTCACCCCAACCAATCTAAGATTTGAGCTCACCTTTTGTGGTCATTGATGACAAAAGGGGAGAGAATTCACAAAGATAGTGTGATAGGGGGAGCAAACAAATGAAATGACATTGTAAGGGGATCAATTAAAATTTGAAGCACACAAGTAGGGGGAGCAAGCTTATAAACTTGTATGTTGCATTTATATGTGCATCACATATGCTTGCTTGCATGGCACAAGTTCTTAAAATTTCATATCCTTGCTTATATGGTGTATGGTAGTCATTGATGAAATGAATTACTAGCATGCACAGGTAAAGTAACTAGACTAAGTGCATATCTTGTAAAAACTAGACCCTTTCACATAATGTTGATCTCACGGGGTTTTCTAATTTTTGTGAACAGCTAGTTACTAATGGTGCTAAGGATGGTGTATATTGGCAACTCCAACTGGTATCACGCTTCAAAGGTCCATTCTTTACACCTTAACATCATTTGGTAGAAATTGACTCATATATTTTCTATCTAAGCATATGTGCAAGCTTTCAAATCTAAACTCTTAGCACATATGAATGGGAGCAATTGCTACAAATTCGGGTTTAAGAAACTTGTCCATATCTTTTACACATGGTAATATGCTTGAGCAAGCAACATGAATCTAAGAAAATTTAATTGAATATCTTTGTAAATTGGTTATCATCAATTACTAAAAAGGGGGAGATTGAAAGCCCTAATTAAGTTATGATATGAGCTAGGTTGGTGCAACCCAATTGATAGATCAAGATGAGTTCCATGATGATGAAGGTGGACATGAAATGATGATGATCAAGCTCTAACTTGGATAAGAAGAAAGAGAAAAACAAAAATAGGCTCAAGGCAAATGTATTTTGATAGGAGCTACTTTTGGTTTGCACTCAAGACACCATAGAGGGTGTGAGTGATTTAGGATCGATAGTCGTACTATTAAGAGGGAAATTATCATGGTTAATACGATTGTCAAGTGCCACTAGGTGATTGAATTCTATGCATATGCATTAGGACCTAGTGTGCTAACAATTAACCCTTGAAAAAGCTTGTGAAAAATGCTAACACTCGTGCGCAAGTGGTGAGACATTTGGTGTTGGCACATATAAACAAGGGTGTTGAGAAGCATGTTGAAAGTGCTGGTCTCGAGGAGACCGGACGCGTCCGACACAGGGACCAGACGTGTTCGGTATTTAACTTGACGGTGAGTCCAGTATTTGACCCCAATGTGAGAAGCTGAGGCATGGTTGACTGGACGCTCTGTGCAACAAGTGACCAGACGCACAGTGGTTACTGTTCTACATCCAGTGTGGAAGTGAGAGAGAGCAGCGCGAGGAGGACAGTGACCTTACGCAGGGTGCGTCTGGTCCGGTAATACCGGACGCGTCCAGTCGGCCCAAAGCGGCTCTAGGAGCTCTCTAGACTTGACCTGATGCTGCTCCTCTATGAGTCGGATCATTTTTTTGAGGTGCGTCCAATCGTTCACTGACACATGTGCTGAGTTAGTCATTGGGTGCCAACAGCTATATCTGTTTGAACGAGACACATGGCAGCAAGCACCAGACGCGCCTGGTTAGTTCACAGACAGCCCAGTGAAGGGGTATAACGGCTAGTTGAGTTGTTAGGGTTCTATAAAGCGTGGTGGCCAGCTCTTGCTCACTCTCTTGGCTCTCTAACTTGTTGATACACCTTGTGAGCATACTCCCACACCTCCCACTCATCTAGCTTGTGATTTGATCATCCAAAGTGAGATAGGGAGTGATCCAAGTGCATTTGCATTGTGTTTGAGCATCTAATGGCACTTGGGATTGTGTTGGCTGCGGGTCTTCTTATTACTCTTAGTGATTGCCGTCACCTAGACTGCTTGGAGCAGCGGTAGAGGTCCGGCACGTGTTGTTGATTGTTTATGGCCGGCTCCAGTGATCTTGTGAGGGGTATTGTACCTTCCCCGGTGAAGCGCCGCAAGGTAGCTCTAGTAAATTGCTCATGTCATTGAGTTACCTGACTTGTGGGTCGGTTCTTGTGGTGTCCAAAGTATGGACAAGGTTCGTGCAACACCTCTTAGTCGTTGAACCACCAAGTGTTGGTTGACAACGGGGACTAGCTTGCCGACGAGCACATGAACCTCAGGGGAAAAATCGTGTGTCTTCATTGTGATTGATTCATTGGATTTCTGCTAGTGATTGGTCTTCTTCTTATTGTGATTGGTTCATTCCTCGACACGGCGGTATAAAGATCACATTCCTCTTATTTACATTCCTGCAAACTAGTTATAACAAGCTCTTTAGTGTAATTAGTTTTGAGAGTTTGTCTTACCCTTGCTAGTGTAGCTTCTCACCTAGTTGAGCTCTTTAGTGTACCTAGCTTTTGAGAGCTCGTAGCGACTTAGCCATTGATTGACTTAGAGATTATAAAAACTAGAATTGTTGGGTTAAGTGGGTTGCAACACTTGTTAGAGCTAGTGCAAAAAGCTTTGTAGCCAATTAGTTGTCTTACAAGTTTGCCTAGTGTTTTGTAGATTTTAAATTAGGCTATTCACCCCCTCTAGCCAATTAGGACCTTTCAATTGGTCAAGGCAGTGCGCCATTGGCGGCCCTACCTCTAGGGTCACGCTTTCACCATCCGCACCAACCATGGAGCCTGAAATTTTGCTAGATCAGCGCCTAATGACAATTCCTCAGCACACATGGGTGTCCAAGCTGTTCGGGTATGATCTCTCTATTGAATACTGGCCCGGCAAGCTGAACACTGTGGATGATACGTTGTCCCGACGTGATGTGGACGGCGCTGCAGTTCGTGTCCTCTCCTCGCCAATCTTCGCTGTCTACGACACCCTGTGGCATGAGCTCAGTACCGACCTGCAGGCTCAAGCCATTCAAGCTCAGCTGCAGGGCAGAACAGTGCCAGAGGGCTGGTCTATGGTTGATGGCATGCTGCTGTTCAGGGCCGCCTCTTTATGTTAGACTCATAGACGTTGTGGCCACAGCTGCTCCATGAGGCCCATGATCAGGCCCGGCCCTGGATGCGGGCAAGAGGAGCGGCCGCCCTGGGCCCCCAAGTTGGCAGGGCCCCATCCCAGGTATGTAAACGCTAGGTATATTAGTATATTTGGCCCAGTATTGAACGTTGCTGCTTGCAGCTTGCCGGCCTGCTAAATGCTGGCGTTCGCAAGAAGGATCGCGTCCGCATTAAAAAAAGGAAGAAAGAACTAGCGTCCGCGAGAAGCTGGCCAGCCCACACGCCACGCACACGCGACTCGACTCCTCGAGTCCTCGTCCGCGGCGGCGACGCGGTTTGAGGACTGAGGTCACGCCTCACGCGGAGTCGCGGACCGGCGGGCGGACGCGACACGCTTGACGGAGGCGGCGACCAGCGAGGCGAGACGCGCGGGCGCGGGCGCGCGGCTGTTGCTCCTGCGCGACGGACTCGACACCACGCGACGCACTGCGATCTCCGCGACTCCGCCTGACGGGACGAGCGACGACGAATCGACGATCGGCGGTGAGCCACACTGACTCACTGAGCCATTATTCTAGCAACGCCAGCAGATGAGTTACTTTTTTTAACTAATTGTTTCTCTACATCTTAACGGCATCATGTCATCAAGATCAAGAAAATATGCTTCCGGCAGTGAGAAAAGGAAAAAGAAAGCACGAATAGATGAGTTCGTACGGTCACAGAGGGGTTCTATGCATAAGTTTTTGAAGAATAATCCAAACACTTCAAGAGATCCAAACAAGTTGGCATTTTGATGAAAATAATTGTGAGGAAGTACTCTTGGGTGGTGAGAAGGAATTTAGAGTTAGTTACTTCAAGGTTATAATTGATATGGCAGTCCGTTCATTGGAGACTAGATTTCAAGAATTGGAATCATTCAGAGAATTATTTGGATTTTTAATGAGTTCAGCAAACTTGAAGGGATTGGATGGTCCTGAGCTAAAAGTGTGTTGCACAACACTGGCAGCAGTTTTCTTTTTAAATGGTACATCTGACATTGATTTGAATGATCTAATTTCTGAGTTAAGTGTTCTACAATTCACTTTGCCAGATACACCGATGACAGCCATGGAGATTTTTGAGTTTGTTACAAAAGCTGATTGTTATCCTAATGCTTCCATTGCTTATCGGATCTTGTTTACTATGCCTGTGACTGTGGCATCAGCTGAAAGAAGCTTCTCAAAACTAAAATTGTTGAAGAATTATTTGAGATCTACAATGTCTCAAGAGAGGTTAAATGGTTTGGCAACATTATGCATTGAGAAGTGATTGTTGGATGAGATCGATATTGATACCATCATCAATGACTTCGCATCGAGGAATGTTAGAAGGAATTTTTAAGGTAATTTAATATTTATGGATTGTTTCATATGAATATTGCTTTTGCATACGTAGTTAAGTATTTTTATATATGTATATACATTTAGTACTATCAATGTCATGTATGTACAAAGGGCCCCGGGTTGCAGTTTTGCCCCGGGCCTCTGAAAAAACAGGGCCGGCGCTGCCCATGATGCGGGTCCTGAGGGTACCCAGAAGACCTTGCACAGGCTGTGAGCGTCCTTCTTCAACGCTCATCTCCACCGGTTCGTCCGTGACTTCGTTCATAGCTGTTCAGTTTGCTAAAGGAACAAAACTGAGAACCTGCACCCGGCTGGACTCCTACAGCCACTACCTATGTCAAATAATGTGTGGAGTGATATCGCCATGTATTTTGTGGAGGGGTTTCCGTGTGTTGGCAGCAAATCCGTGGTGCTCACCATTGTGGATCGCTTCTCCAAGATGGCGCACTTTATTGGCCTCAGTCATCCATATTCAGCTCAGTCTGTTGCTCGCACCTTCTTCAAGAATATCATCTGTCTCCATGGGTTCCTGTGCTCCATTGTCAGTGATCGGGACACCGTATTCACCAGCAGTTTTTGGGAAGAGTTGTTCCGTTTGGCTAGGGTGAAGTTGCTTCGCAGCTCAGCTTTTCACAAGCAGAGGGATGGACAATCCGAGGTGACTAATCGCATCATTGTCATGTATTTGTGACGTCTCGCTGTTGATCGCCCTCATTCGTGGCTGCCTTGGGTGGAATATTGTTTCAACAGCCCTTACCAGTCCACCCTCCGTGCCACTCCATTTGAAGTTGTCTACGGCCGAACACCTCCTGCCTTGCTGTCTTATGCACCTGGGACAGCTAAGGTAGTCGCGGTTGATCAGCAGCTCCGTGACCATGACGTCTCTTCCTACAGGAGATCTGTGAGCGTCTCTTGCTTGCTCAGGATGTGATGAAGGAGCATCAAAATCAGAGGCGTCGTCATGTGGAGTTTTCAGTGGGTGATTGGGTATTGCTGCGTCTGCATCATCACACCGCTGTTGGCATCACTGCTGCTTCTCCATCCAAGCTTCTTTGGTCCGTATCAGGTTACGAAACGCATTGGTGTTGTGGCCTATTGACTACAACTTCCTCCCAAGGCTCGTATCCATGACATCTTCCATGTGGCCATGTTGAAGAAGTATGTTGGTGATCCCCCAGGTGCTATTATGCCGCTGCCTCCTCTTCTGCATGGTCGTGTGATTCCAACACCTTCCATAGTGGTTCGTGCTCGAACAGGGGTCAGTGGCAGATTCTAGTTCAATGGGAGGAGCGCCTGGCTGCTGATCCAACTTGGGAGCCTGTTCATGACTTCAAGAAGCATTATCCAACATTCCAGCTCGCGGACGAGCTGTTTGTTGGGGAGGAGAGAAATGTTATAGACTCCTTTGTTGGACGACAGGCGTCGACCACGCCAGCTAGTGGGCCCAAGCCGTGGCTAGGCTTTTAGGGTGATATTTATTAAGAGATTAGATTGGAGTTTGTTTAGGAAAGTGCACCTATACTATAAAGGGCACCTTAGGAGATTGTAATCTTTATCAAAGAAGGAATAAACTCTCCCTGTTTTGGGGTGGGAGTTTTCCTTCGATAGTGGCATCGGGCGTTTCAGCCGCGCCCACCGCCGACATTCCTCGCCACCCTCTGCGTTCCAGTTCCCAGTCCAGCCTCCTGCTCCACTCTCCCCTCCATTCACCACACTGCCGGCGCCGTAACAACATAACACTGAACCACATTGGCCTGATGAGGTGCTAGACCAACTTGTACTATTATAGAAGCCTCATGTGTGCCTTGCCAGGTAGAAATTCCTATTTATTAATTAGAACCTCGTAGTCCAACTGTTTGATAAGTGTAGCATATTGACAGTTAGCCTTTTTTTGCATCATAGTGTGTTTTTTTCCTTATAGCATCTGTTCCAATTTTTTTTAACATTGTCAATAACACTGAATTTGTATTTCATAAACAAAAAATGCACCATTACCCTGCATCGATACAGAGTATGGAGCTCAACATATTAGAACGTGTAGTAGCTGGAAGTGAGGAACCGAGCCATCTAGATTTGTCACTTCTACAGAGCATCACGGAAAATTTTTCTGAGCAGAGAAAAATTGGTGTTGGTGGATGTGGAGAGGTTTACAAGGTAACTGCTGTTTTTATGCATGGCAGCACAGCTTCATGTTTGCTCATTTCATAGCATTACTTGACATAATGGTCATGGCCTTGCTAATAAGGATATTATAAACAGGTCCCTTCGAAATGGAATTGTTGCTGTGAAAAGGCTTTTCAACAGCCGAACAATTAAAAGCAAGATGTTCCATCGGGAGGTTCAAAGTTTGACCATGGTTAGGCACGAAAATATAGTACGGCTTCTGGGTTATTGTTCTTTTACAAAAGAACGCGTGTCAACATTTGAAGGAAGAACAATTATGGCCGATATACGGGAAAGGTTGCTCTGTTTTGAGTACATAAGCAACTGAAACCTTGAGAACCATCTAGCAGGTATGAGAAGCTCTCCAATTCACATTAGAAGACAGCAGATCAAATAAACATCAATCTAACACAGTGCTTGCACCTGAAAATATGCCAAACATCAAATTAAACTAAGGCCCTGTTCATCTGGCTTATAATCCGTCTTATTCGGCTTGTTTTTTCAACCGGAACAGTATTTTTCTCTCACAAAAAATCAGCCAACAGTGTTTTTCAGCCGGCTTATAATTCCAGCCGAACGGCCCCTAAGCTCATCAACACTGAAATTAAATTAAAGAGCACAACAAAGAAATAATCTGATGAAGCGTCAATTCCCTAATCATGACCACTTCCTGAATTTTAAAACAAATTTGTAAATACTCAATTAAACGCTATCAATATTCTTCTATTCATTTGCTTACATTCAGTCCAGTGACCAAAGCGTGCAACTGCATTTTCATATGATCTGGTTACTTTCTTCACTAATTGTAATCCTAACTTTTAAAGTGCATTTGATGAATAATCATGGACATTCTGTACAGATAAAAAAGGCCAACATTTTGTTGAATGCTCATTTGCATATACACTGGACACATTATTATTTTATGATTTTCAGCTTCTAAAACACTCTTGATTCTTCATATACTTCTGAAGATGAATTGAGGGGCCTTGAATGGCATACACGTTATGAAATTATTGTGGGGATCAGCAAGGGTTTGCTCTATCTTCACAAGGAGAAGGATATCATCCACATGGATTCAAACCTGCCAATATACTACTAGATGATTTCATGGTGCCCAAACTTACAGATTTTGGTCTATCGAGACTTGACAATAATTCACAAGCAGTGACCACATCACGTCTTATGTCACCGTAACCTACTAATAATGCAATGTTGTTTCTGACACTTGTTTTCTTACAAGGTCTTTATGTCATAGCGTGTTGATATGTGTGTTCTTATCATGCAGAGGATATTGTGCTCCAGAATACTTTTTCAAAGGCAAATCATCCAGCAAGTCAGATATATACAGTTTGGGAGTAATGGTCACAGAGCTGGTGACAGGAAGTAAAAAGGAGCCTGATCTTACTAAAGTAAGAGTTGTGATTATGTCACCGATGCATGGACATGACCCCTTTTCATCATGATGCTAATATAAAAAACCTTGAATGAAATTAGTTGCCGGATTATGATACTTTGACATATTCTTAACCTGTGAATACTATAGCCAATGTCGTCACTTTAGTTGTAATATTAAGCTGATAACATATACATGTCATTTGCATTAAATATTTTGGTGCCAATTTAAATGGTTCTGTGTAAATGCAGGTTCTTAGAAGATGGAGGCACAGTGGATTACAGCATCCAAACATACAGCATTGGGTTATAAACAAGTGACAAAATGCCTCCAGCTGGCCCAAAGATGCATCCAAAACGACCCGACAAAAAGACCTGACATAGTAGACATAATACAAGAGCTCATCGAAATGGATAGTAAGGATGACCAATTCCAGGTAAGCCCATATGTGCTTCCTGAATCTCAAGATCCCTAAAGTTTTGATAGGCTCTGTGGTAAAGCTAAGTGCGTCTTTAATTTCTCCATCACAGGTAACCCCTCCCTTGGAGGACATGCTTGGGATTAGGGATGAAAACGGATCGGATACGGACGGATATGATTGATATCGTATTTGTTTTCATATTTATGTCCGGATTCGGATTCGAATACGGATAGTATAAAAAATGCCGGATAGGATACGATTGGATATCGACATCATAAATATGTGATTTAAATATTCGAATACGAATACGGTATCGGATGTTAAATATCCGGACTCGGATACGAATGGATTAAAACCCCTCTAAACGGATTCGGTCTCGAATACGGTCGGAAAATATCCGTACCGTTTTCGTCCCTACTTGGGATTGAACTGCTGGAAATACACTTTCCCTTTGAACTTGACCAGCAGATATCACACTCAATAGAGCTGAGCAATGATACGGATGGTTACATTGCCTTCATGACAAAGGCAAGGCTACGCCACTTCTGCATAGAGCCAAACAAGGGCATTGTCCCACCACGATCCAAGTGCAGTGTCACCATAAAAATGCAAGCACAGGTCGACAAACCGCCAAATGATCACTACAAGAGAAAGATCACCGTGCTGAGCACCAAGGTAGATGGAGCTCTTGCTGCTATGAATGGAGGAGGAGACATATTCATTGGCAAGGACCGTAATGTGGTTGATAAGGTGAATGTCATGGTTGTTTTTGACACGCCACCATCGGCAGAGGAATCCTGAAAGGACGTCTAAGATTCACCGTGACTTATGTCATGTGAAAATATTCTGAGTGTCACGAGTGGCAGAATCAATTTCTTCTCTCTCTGGAGACTGGGATATTTCAAACACTATAACGAATATAGCAAGAATTTAAGTTTACAGCAAAGTTTCAGTCAGATCTGAAAGATGTGGTTTGTCGTGACTTCTGTCTTGTGAAAATATTCTTGAGTTATATAGTATATATACAGTCAGGAGGCAGTAGAATCATCATGTGAGGCGTACATTAGTACTAGTACATATATCAAGACGATGTTTTGGCTGATACCTATGCTCGAATGAATTTTCTGATTTTGCAAACGTGTATTTGTGACATTTCAAATATTTTTATTGAATACATGAAGAATTAGGGTTGTTTGGATGCCAACTGAATTGCAGTGATCAGATAAAATAATCTGAAGATGATCAAAACACTGCATATTATATTATGAGTTGGATTATAATAATTCAACCCTTACTCTGTCTCTAACGTCCTTTTTCGAGATTATAGGTCATTTCTACTTCAGCAAACAGTAATCCACCTGTAGTCAAGAGATCTAGACACTATAATCTTATTCGTAATTCACAATATAGATTTCAAAAATTTAATTGGAATCAAATAGTTTATGTTTAGTGTAACAATAATGCCACGAAAGTCTGTTTGGCTTTTGCCTCAAAAGAATGAACTTTTGTGCTACCTGGACGTCCGGACGGAGAGGGCATCTGCAGCCATTTCTCACACTGTTTTGTGCGCCCATACAAGGCTCACGCTGCTCCGAATGTCACCAGCGTCGAGAAAGAGGGGGAGGGGGCAGCAGATGCCTGGCCAGCGTCGGGAGGAGACACCGAGACGAGGTAGTAGAAAGCGAGAGGAAGATGCAGCACCTTATCTACTTTTGAAACATCCGAATGAAACATTTGCAACATGCGTCCAAAGACAGATGAAACACTTAAAATATACGTCTGAAACGCTTGCAAAAAACACACGAAACCACTTGAAAAAGCCCTTGCACATGCAACATCCAGATAAAACACTTGCAATATATGCGTGAAACATGTGCAACATCCAAATAAACACACTTGCAACATACGTATGAAAAAAAACAGATGAAACATTTGGAATAGATGCTCGTGACATACGTGTACAACTATTGCAACATGTGCAATATCCTGATCTACTTATTCAATATCCATATGAAACACTTGCAACATACCTCTGAAACATTTGAAATATACGCTTGCAACATGCGGTTTCAGTGCAACATCTCCTTGTTGCTTGGGTGAATGGAGGCTCGTCGTCATATGGAGTTCACTGGTGTAGAGCTCGCTAGTGGCGCAGGCCTCACCGCTCTGGTGGAGAAGGTTGCGGCAGGTCCGGTGGAGAAGACCGTGGCGGTCTCCACACTGTGCGGGTGGAGCGCAAGCTTTTGTACGGGGTGAGGTCCGCTAGCTGCGGGCTAGCGTGGGTGAGTTTCACTCGAGCCACGGTGAGCTGGGCAAATGGAACACGAGATGTGTCTGGGCGGCCTCCACCCAGGCTGTCATGAGCTACACGAGGGCGAGCTCCACCTTAGTTGAAACCTATGGGCACGGCAAGTCACCATACAATTTTCTGATTTTACAAACTTGCATTTGTGGCATTTCAAATATTTTTAAGTCACCATAAAATAATCTGAAAATGATCCAAACACTGCATATTATATTATGAGTTGGATTATGATAATTCAACCACCGGACTATAATAACCCTTGATCAATCTCCAACGTCCTTTTTTGAGATTACCAGGTAGCGTGCCCGTGCGTTGCTACGGGATAGTTAAACTTTTATAATAAAAATACACGGATCGTACGATAAGATAACAATACTATAAAATTAAATACCTACGTTAAAGTGATATTTAATCCAAAAAGCAAAGTTCATGAAATTAACAAAGTCACGTAGAGCGTAGCGTCATAGGCTCACAAACTCTATTGTATAGATCTTTCTGTAATGCGGCTAAAATAATGTTTTTATATCGACAGAAAGAAATCTCCAACATCCATTTCTTTTGTGCGCCAATAAATCTACGAATAAGTTCCACCGCATCTCCATATATACCATCCTGTACACATGTTCAAGTATATATATGTAAAATATTAGTGTCTGTCACATGGGTAATACTGCGAACGATGAGAAAAAATAATGCTACGATATCATATATACAACCTTGTGTTGTAGTGTTACCTGAAAAAGAGGTCTAAACATTGGTCATGTAACAGCCAAATTAAACATCACAAGGAGATCATAAGTGTGGGAGCAACATGAGCCTGGGAGAACTCATGGATACCAGACGTACAAGATCATTGACTGATTAGCTAAAACTTTTTTTTCGCGACCATACTGTAGCACGCTTTTCATTAAGAAGATGGTTCAAGCATTACACGGTAATCTTGTGATTAACAAGACACACGCACGCCACGGACCAAAGGATTCCTTTTGCACATTGCAACAGCTTGCGACCAAGAGGGTGAGACAGCCACCTCAGAGCTCTGAAGCCAGACATCACCCAGAGGTTGGCCTCATCGACTAATGCCCTCTCAAAAGTACTTGTCTTCCATTAGACGCTAAGTACCTAAGGGAGAACACTAACTGTGTGATTCCGTCGAGCACACCGCAAGGGAGAACTCGAAGATTCACGTTTTTACATCTGGATCACAAATGATAGAGTAAAGCTTACAACATCCTTACCATTTCTTACGTCACTTTTAGTACAACATCAGAGTAATTCATTATGTAGTTATAACAGCGAAATATAAAACATTATCAAAGTTCAGTGGAAATGCAACCATTTAATGATACGTTAAACATTAACGTGAAGAACGTTTAAATGCATGAAATGATAACAGATTAATAGTATTTTTCTTGTAAAACTTTTGGTGAGAGTTTTAATAATTAAACTCTACTCCGCATCGCAAAGGAAATCCTCGCTGAGCCCACCATACATCCAAATTTTGCTTCGAAGCTAACCATGCATATATATATAGTATTCCTCTTATATTTTCATCCTAACTTCATATAAAAGTGTTAATTAATTTGAATATGGTGCATTTAACGACATCGATCATAAACCAGCTAGTACCTATTTAGACAACCAAATTACCACTATTTGTCTCACCATACTAGTTGTTCATCTTTAATTGGTTCTAAGATTGTTTAGAACTTGTAATACCATCATATACTCCAATTTGTATATCACGAATATTTGGCTGGCATAATGTTCATCTAATGAAGCATATATTAACTGTGTGTAGGATTGTGATCGGTTGTCACCAAGGAATCGCCATCATGGGATTGAACTCCAATTAAGACCATTTTGTGTGCAGAAGACGACAAAGATAATAACTGTTGTGACGCAAACACTATTAATTTTGTTAGTGTTTGTTGCGGAAAAGCTTATGGCGTGACCATAAATGTATAACATAATTTTATTTGAGTGGACATAATTTTATTTAAGTGGTGGGTGTGATCTTCTTTCTTCTGATTTTTTGTGTGGTTAAAGAGATATTTTTTTTGAGGTCAACGACGAGGGAAGGGGGGTTAAGTGACCCCCACCTGATATATATTAAGCCACAGATGCTGGCCAGGGCCGGTGGGTGGCAGGGCACATAGCCCAAACAAAGTTTTGCCAGAATTACATTGGGGGAGAGATAGAATCAAATAGGTAACTGATTACACCATAAAGAAGAAAGGCGAGTAATCGAGTATCATTCTTGGGCAGTCGGCATCTCGATTGCCTCGCAGAGTTTCAGCAAGCTGCAGCCAGGCGTAGGTGATCTGGGGGCATGCCCCTGAACACAACATTGTGCCGATGTTTCCACAGTTCCTAGCAAATGAGAAGGAGCAGCGAAGAGTGAGCTACCTTAGGCATGACCACTGGAGCAAATGATTCCCATAGGCATCGGACTTCAGCTATGTTTTCTGCCTGCCAGCCGATATGACTCTAGAAAGTTTGAGCGAACGGGCATCCTGAGATTATGTGATCCACCGTCTCAGATGCATGGCCGCAGATGTCACAGGAGGCGTCTTGCAGTACTTTCTTAGTCAACAGGTTGCTTTTGCAGTTAATTCTTTCCTTGGTCAGCAGCCAGCCAAAGAACTTTACCCGAGGGATAGCTATATTCTTCCAAATAAACTGGTACAAAGGACAGGTACTGTCACTTCTCATGGAGGCTTTGTATATCAACCCTGACAGCAGACGCTAATTGTTATCAGCAAAGAAACACGATCTGCTGTCATTGTTGTCGCTGAGGGCTGTTGCAGTTCCTCCAATGCTTGCTGGCGCTGAGGGCTGTTGCAGTTCCTCCAATGCTTGCTGGCTTAAGCGATGCTGGGTTTGTGATAGCAGCGGGCTAGCCAAAGCTTCCCGGACTGAGGCTCCTTGTTTCGACCGGTGGCTGTGCAGAGCTGGGTATTGGTGTGCCAGGGGCAGTCTCCTAGCCAAGCATCATCCCAGAACGATGTGTTAAAGAGATATTTATCTCTAAGTAGAGTTTTTTCGGCTGCAACGCATTATGCACATTGAACCAGCAAAAACTGAACAAAAGAACACGTGCCTTGTCCTTTAACTAGATTGTAGGCATTTCAACCGGTTGTGAACCGCTATGTCTAAATTGAAAAAAAGAGACAATATAAGACGCCATTGGCCCATTGCCATGTCTGAATTGGAGCCGGTTGCATGTCCGCTCCATGAGCACTCGACACTGGCAAATAAATCTGAATAACGATATAAGACCACAAAAAGAGATTTGGAGTCAATCATGTGGCAGAACCGCCCAAAATAACACACTAACGGAGGTACTTGCCTTCCTCTAGGCACTAAGTACTCTGCCAGCGGCTATTCCAGCCGTTTATGTCGAGCACACCCAATAGGAGAACTTGAAACCATCCACATTTTCATCCAGAATTCAATAATGAAAACGAGTACAATACTTAGTTTATTCCATACAACATAGTCATAAGAAATAAGTTATTACAATACCAAGTTCAGAGTGCGGAATTAAAACAGCGGAAGTAAATATCTAGCGAGCGTAGCAAAGATCCATCTGAGCCCAGCAGACGATACTTCACACAAAGCCTCAAGCAGCACCTGCAACAGGGGTAAAATAAACCCTGAGTACACAATGTACTCGCAAGACTTACCCGACTGAGAATAATTTCCCAACTGCAAGGATCATGATAGGCTTTTTGGCTACTAGTTCAAGTTTGCAGAAAAGAATTACTACTAGTGGATCTTTATTGCAGTTCTTTTATTTGCCATCTTTTAGTTTATCAGCTAACCATCTATGTAAGCACTTATGCTATTTTCAAACAAGAGTTGGTCAATACAAATACATCCTTATTCACCTTTTCTCTTTCAGTTCTTACTACGATGCCCGGATCAAGTCATATCGGACCGCTTACGCGGCGATTCGCGAATCAATGTAGCCCAGCTGGGTACCCCGAAAAACACATGTCCCGCCCATACCGAGGTAAAACGGGACCAACCCATTATCCTCCTGTCAAGAGAACCGAGTCACCGTCCATACTGGGACTCCAAGCCCCCGCCCTCTCGCGGTGCTTAGACCTCCTAATACCCATATATAATCCACCTTCAGTTGGTTCGGATGGAGCCGGAAACCATGACAAGAGAATAACAAGTCTTTCTAGCCCACATCCGCTAGTATATGTTCGAGATAAGGAGATCTATGACCTGACAACCATCTAAATGCAACGATCGGTCCTTAACCGACTCGGACAGGGAAACAATGTAACCCAGTGATGCCCTGTTGGCCGCAGGACACCCCTTGTCACATCCACCACTACCAAACCACATCCCTGCCCGGTCACCATTTCACCTGCCTTTATTTCTATGTTAACCATAGTGATAATAATGATCACCTATCCGTGAACAACACCATGTTGTTCACGCTAACGAAACCTAAGCATGGCACTATACGGCCTAAACTAGTAACACTCTTGTGTATTAATATTTATGCAAGTGGGTTTTAACAGAACTCATGAAACGTAAATGCACATATAACACAGATATCATATTATCATTTCAAAATAAAGGTTATGCACCGGGGCTTGCCTTGGGCATCCTGGTGTGCATCAAAGTTAGTGGTTGACGGCTCCGGGGCTCCTTCCTGTATGGGGACCTCCTCCTCGTACACCTCCACGATCTCCTCGTACTCCGGCTCCTCCGCAGCCACGTACTCCACTATTTCGTGATCTATATGCAAGAAATGATGACATGACTTAATGCAATGATAACAGCAGCTCTAAAAAACAACAACTACTACTAAGCTACTAAGCTAGCTCTAATGACTAACATACCAGGCTGTCTACTATTCTTACTAAGCAAGAGTAAACTGATCTAATTTATCTTTACTTATTAAATTGCATACTCTTCATTTTTTTCTGATTTAATATTTAATACGGCTAGAAAAACTTAGCTATCACATCTAGTAAGCTATTTAAGGACTACAAAACTACAGCAAGCACCTAATAAAACTATAAAGCTACCGCAAAAGTTTCAAAGCTAAAGCTATTACCCATTTGCCACAAAAATTTCTACAAGATTTATCATATTAATATTAAGCGCCTTTGATTGATTTAATAGACTTTAGCATCACCACAGATAGGTATGATCTAACTACACTAACAGGCAGATAATGATTTTAGAAAGAAGAATCGAGTGATTCAGATATCGTATGGTGGAGATATCGATCACGTAAGGTGACTGTTGATAATCTCTGGAAAATCAAAGGGGATTAATTAACTCATGGCTTGATCTCTCGTGACGTGCTCATGGTTGTACTGGAGGAGACTTGGTGGTCTTTAATCAAAGAATAATGAAGAAGGATGGCGATGCTAGGGAGACAGGAAATACTAGAGGGACTCACGGGATACTCACCGTAGTCGACTGGTGCTTCGGGATTCTCCTAGAGAACGAAGAAAACTTAACTCAGGAAGGAAGAGGTGGACAACGAAGTGGGTGGCTGGCGAGCTCGCGATCGCGAGACGTCTCCTTTTAAGGACAAGAGACATATGATAGAGGCGGAGCTCGCACGGGAAGGATGATCGGCGCGCGACAAGCGTGAATCAACTTCTCAGCATTCAGGCAACTGACTTTTGCCTCTGGTGAACAATAATTTCTACGTGTTCTCTGATTCGCTTGCTGCCGTTCTGCTTAGTGCAATGTGTGCTCCGGTTTACTTTTCTGGTGCTCAGCACGATGTGCTGGTAAGTTCTACGAGCTGCAGTCGGTCGTCGGGTAGGGTGAAAATTTTTGTAAAGGACTAATAAAGGCTCCTGTACTCTGGGAGTAGACTTGGCAGAGACGAAATAATTTGGACGTGCTGCACACTCTCCCCTTTCTCCTTCATACTCGGTTGAGTAGCTTTGATTACTCGATGTGAAGACCGGCTGAGGAGACAGCAGGCAGCAGCTTTGATTGCTCAACGTAGAAACCGGGTGAGGAGGTAGCAAGCAGCAGCAAGCAAGCAGTATGTGCGCCAGGCGTGCAAGTGGCCTATAACTTGTGTCGGAGCGTGTCATTTACGAGTAATTGTTCTTTCCCGCTTTGGTTTGATAAAATTCATGAATATTCACACTTGATAATTTTAGTTAGCGAATTCTTGCTGATCTAGGTTTTTATATTATTCGTTTTCTATTTTTCATTTTCGAGACTCGAATTGCATTTCGATTTTTATTTCCAGTTCATGCACTTTAACTAAATGCAATGCTCATGAATATTTTTAACCTGTGATTTACAACGTAACACCAAGGGCGTTACAACTCTCCCCCCCTTAAATAAAATCTCGTCCCGAGATTTTGATGTACAAAGAGTGAGAGATAAAGATACATTATTAATGATCAGACCTTGATATACTAGGGATAAGATGGGGATAATGCTTCAAGATATATCTCTCTTGCTCCCAAGTTGCTTCAGCCTCTGTGTGATTCTGCCATTGGACTTTGTAAAATTTCACCACACTATTTCTAGTCACCCGTTCTTTCTCATCTAAAATTTTTATAGGGTGCTCAATATAAGACAAGTCCGGTTGGAGAGGTAGCCCTTCAATTTCCACAACTTCTTCAGGAACCCTAAAACATTTCTTCAGTTGAGACACATGAAATACATTGTGGACTGCAGATAAAATATCCAGGAGTTGGAGGCGGTAAGCAACTGGGCCACACTATTTCAAAATCTTATAAGGTCCGACATAGCGAGGGGCTAACTTTCTACCAATACCAAAACGATGTACCCCTCTCATGGGAGAAACCTTCAGATACACATGGTCTCCAATAGCAAACTGCAACGGTCTCCTTCTCTTGTCAGCATAATTTTTCTGTCGGTTTTGGGCTGCCTTTAAATGCTCCCGAATGATGCTCACTTGTTTCCGGGCTTTCTTGACAAAATCAGGCCCAAAGTAACCACGGTCCCCCACTTCAACCCAGTTAAGCGGGATCCTACACCTTCTTCCATACAGAGCCTCGAAGGGTGCCATGCGGATACTCTCATGGTAGCTGTTGTTATAAGAAAACTCAGCTAACTTCAAACACTTATCCCACTTTTCAGGGAAAGAAATCACACAAGCTCTCAACATATCTTCTAGCACTTGGTTCACTCTTTCTGTTTGACCATCTGTCTAGGGGTGATAAGCTGAACTATGGAGCAGACGAGTACCAAGACATTTTTGAAGTTGTTGCCAAAAGTGAGACATAAAGACTGACTCTCTGTCCGAGATAATAGTGAGAGGAACTCCATGAGAGGTCACAACCTTATCAAAGTACAACTATGCATAGTCTGTGGATATATATTTGTACTCACTGGCAGAAAATGAGCGAACTTGGTGAGAAGGTCTACAATAACCCAGATGGAATCATGTCCCTTGGAGGTACGGGGTAAACCCACAATAAAGTCCATAGAAATATCCTCCCACTTCCACACAGGAATGGGTAAAGGCTGCAACATTCTAGGCGTACGCATGTGGTCCGCCTTTACTCTCCCACAAGTGTCGCACTCTGCTATATGCTTAGTGATGTCCTGCTTCATATTTGGCCACCAATACAAGTGACGCAAATCATGGTACATTTTATTACTTCTAGGATGAATGGATAGTTTGGAGTTATGTGCTTCTTCTAAAATTTTCCTTCTCAACTCCTCACTCGAAGGGACCACTAACCGGTTTTTAAACCTCAAAACACCTTCCTCAAGCAACTTCTTAATGTGCGGGACCTCTACTACATCTTGCTTTTGCTCACTAATTATCTGTTCTTGCAACTCTGAGACTAAGGCAATGCTGGCTAGCACTTCTGCATGATGGAGAGATAAAGGTGCTTCTTCTTCCTGATGCGCCTTCCGACTCAACGCATCAGCCACTACATTTGCTTTTCCCGGGTGATAATAGACCTCCAAATCATAGTCCTTAATCAACTCTAACCATCTTCTTTGTCTCATGTTCAGCTCAGCTTGAGTAAAAATATACTTGAGACTTTTGTGGTCGGTGAAGAGATTGACTTTATTTCCTAACAAATAATGCCTCCAAATCTTGAGAGAGTGCACCACAGCGGCAAGCTCTAAGTCATGGGTGGGGTAGTTAACTTCGTGCTTTTTCAGCTGGCGTGAAGCATAAGCTATCACACGCCCATCCTGCATAAGCACACATCCTAACCCCATCTTTGAGGCATCACAGTACACATCAAAAGGTCTCTCAATGTCCGGTTGGGCTAAAACTGGGGCAGTGGTAAGGAAAGTCTTCAGCTTTAGAAAAGCTTGCTCACAGGCCGGACTCTAGACAAACCTAGCATCTTTTTGCAAAAGCTTGGTCATAGGTTGGGCTATCTTAGAGAAATCTGGGATAAAACGCCTATAATACCCTACTAAGCCAAGGAACTGACGGATCTGATGGACAGACTTAGGAGACTTCCAGTTCAAGACATCTTGCACTTTACTCGGGTCTACAGATATTCCCTTAGGAGTCAGCACATGGCCCAAAAACTGCACTCGGTCTAACCAGAACTCACACTTGCTAAATTTAGCATACAACTTATGATCTCGAAGTCTAGTCAATACAACCCGAAGATGCTGGGCATGCTCTTCTTTATTCTTGGAGTAGATCAGAATATCATCAATGAACACCACTACAAACTTATCTAACTCTGGCATGAAGACTGAGTTCATGAGATACATGAAGAAAGCAGGAGCATTGGTAAGACCAAAAGACATGACTAGGTACTCATACAACCCGTACCTAGTAGAGAAAGCAGTCTTGGGTATATCTTGAGGCCTAATTTTAATATGATGCTAGCCTGAATGAAGATCAATCTTAGAAAAGACCTTAGCACCAGCTAACTGATCGAATAAAGTGTCTATGCGAGGCAATGGATATTTGTTCTTAATAGTTACCGCATTGAGAGGGCGGTAGTCTATGCACATCCGTAGGGTGTCATCTTTCTTCTTTACAAATATGGCTGGACATCCCCAAGGAGAGGTACTAGGCCGAATAAATCCCTTTTCCAACAGTTCCCCTAATTGTTTCTTCATCTCTGCTAGCTCCGGTGGGGCCATCCGATACGGACGCCGAGATATCGGAGTTGTGTCAGGCTCTAACTCAATGGTGAACTCAACTTCTCTATTAGGAGGCAAGCCAGGTGGATCCTCAGGAAAGACATCCGGAAACTCACGAACCATAGGGATAGAAGCAAGGTCTGGGAGAGCTTCCGTGTGAGCCAAGACTGAATGAGTTGTTCGGGAGGGAATACGAAGAGACATCCTATCTTCGGACGAAGGTAGCCGAAGCTCAACAACTTTGTGTCTAAGATTTAGTGTAACCCCATAAGCCTTCAACCAATTCATCCCAAGAATGACATCAATGCTTTGCCCTGACAGTACCAGAAACTAGAGTCGATAGATGTGGGTAGCTAACTCCAATTTGACTGTATCTGTCCGGGTATTAACACATAATAATCCCTCCGCAGTACTGATCTTAAATGCAAAGGGCATAGCCAATAGTGATATATCATGCTTCTCGATGAAACTCTGACTCATGAATGAATGTGATGCACTAGAATCAAATAACACATAGGCTCGATGGGAGTTGATGGTGAACATACCCGCCATCACTAGATCACACTGCAATAACTCCTCAGCAGTGGTGAAGTTGACCTGTCCGGTACGACTCACAGGTGCCTTCTTGGTGACGATAGTCCTTTTCACCAAGCGTGAACTTGCGGACGGTGGAGCAGACTGATTCTGTGGATAGTTCCGAATGAAATGGCCCTCCTTGCCACACTTGAAACAAACATTCGGGCCAACCCCCGAACCTAGACGCGGCTGAAACTGCTGACCCTGCGACTGCTGCTGACTCTGCTAGACAGGAGCACGGTAGAAAGTGGAAGGTGCCTGGTGAGACTGCTGCTGGTGACGGTAGGGATGCCCGCCGGTGGATTGATAGGGCACCCTACAAACCACCTGCACCTTCTGAGCCTGCGGATGTCTAGAAGGCCCGCCAAAAGACCACTTACGCTTGTGCTCAGTGTAAGAGTCTCGCAGAAGCCCCTCCATGGTGATGCCAGCATCCATCAGGGCACCAAAAGTCTGGTAGTGCCCAGTGAACAACTTCTCCTGTAGCATGCAAGAGAGGCCACGGTAAAAGCGGTCCCTCTTCTTCGTGTCGGTGTCCACGTGGGTCCCTGCGTACTGTGCCAGCTGGTTGAACTTGTTGGCATAGTCCAACACAGACATGTTTCCCTGAGTTAGCTCCAGAAACTCCGTCACCTTCCGGTTCAGCAGCCCGGCAAGGATATAGTACTCCCTGAAGGCCATCGTAAACTCTGGCCAAGTCACGTGGTGGTCCACCGGCTGCATGGCATTGAAGGTGTCCAACCATGCACTGGCGGAACCCAGCAGCTGCTGCGCTGCAAAGCGCACCTTCAGCTCCTCAGTGATGTCGAGAAGCAAGAACTTCTGCTCCATGACACGAAGCCAGTGCTCCGCGTCTAGAGGCTCCCTTGTCGACGTGAACGTGGGCAGGTTGGTCTTTAAGAAGTCATGGTAAGAACAGGGCCTCTCGAGACCACGGGCACCACCCCATTCCCGCTGTTGCCACCGTGGCCTCCACGGGTGAAGCCACCAAGAGCCTGTGCCATCATCTCCAAAGCACGGGCTGTCTCCTGATCTCCGCCATCATCTCCGCATGGGTCATCGGAGGCGGTGGTGGCGGTGGCGGAGAAGGAGGAGCAAGAGGAGCCAAAAGTGGAACCTCATTGCTGCCCTGAGTGGCGTACTCCTCAGCACGGGTGTTCTCGCCCCCCTCAACATGGGCACCCTCGACAACCTCAGCCCCGGCACTATTGCTTCCGCGAACCGACCTTCGGTTCATCTGCTACCAGATAAGAACCACCCATTAGGGACAATTACCAGATTTAGTCAAAAGGAGAGAAGTAATTTAGAATTAGCTTTTAGTTGGTTAAGTAATTCATTTATTACTTGACTATTTCCCATGAGAATAGGGAAATTTTTTTAAACCAAGTTGATTTAACATGATGCATGCATCGCCCTATTTGACCTTTCCCGCCGGAATATAGCGGCGAACGTAATATTTTTTGGCACATCGTACACTCACACATTACTATCGAATTCTTACGTAACGCAAGTTAGTTCACCTATAGAAGATTGATTAGATAAAAACAGTGCCACTATCCTATATAACAGGGCTTAGCTAAATCGCGTCCTGGCTTTTTCACAAACTTTTTGTTGATCAAATTTTAAGCTTTTAGAAAGGGTGATAAACTCGTAATCATTATTAGCTCTGGTACCAACTGTGACAGAACCGCCCAAAATAACACACTAACGGAGGTACTTGCCTTCCTCTAGGCACTAAGTACTCTGCCAGCGGCTATTCCAGCCGTTTCTGTCGAGCACACCCAATGGGAGAACTCGAAACCATCCACATTTTCATCCAGGATCCAATAATGAAAACGAGTACAATACTTAGTTTATTCCCTATAACATAGTCATCAGAAATAAGTTATTATAATACCAAGTTCAGAGTATGGAATTAAAACAGCGGAAGTAAATATCTAGCGAGTGTAGCAAAGATCCATCTGAGCCCAGTAGACGATCATCCACACAAAGCCTCAAGCAGCACCTGCTACAGGGGTAAAATAAACCCTGAGTACACAATGTACTCGCAAGACTTACCCGACTGGGAATAATTTCCCGACTCCAAGGATCATGATAGGCTTTTTGGCTACTGGTTTAAGTTTGCAGAAAAGCATTACTACTAGTGGATCCTTATTGCAGTTCTTTTATTTGCCATCTTTTAGTTTATCAGCTAACCATCTATGTAAGCACTAATGCTATTTTCAAACAAGAGTTGGTCAATACAAATCCATCCTTATTCATCTTTTCTCTTTCAGTTCTTACTACGATACCTGGATCATGTCATATCGGACCGCTTACGCGGCGATTCGCGAATCAATGTAGCCCAGCCGGGTATCCCAAAAAACACACGCCCTACCCGTACCGAGGTACAAACGGGACCAACCCATTATCCTCCTGTCAAGAGAACCGAGTCCCCGTCCATACTGGGACTCCAAGCCTCCGCCCTCTCGCAGTGCTTAGACCTCCTAATACCCATATAAATCCACCTTCAGTTGGTCCGGCTTGGTCCGAATGGAGCCGGAACCCATGACAAGAGAATAACAAGTCTTTCTAGCCCCCATCTACTAGTATATGCTCGGGATAAGGATATATGTGACCTGACAACCATCCAAATGCAACGATCGGTCCTTAACCGACTCGGACAGCGAAACAATGTAACCCAGTGATGCCATGTTGGCCGCATGACACCCCTTGTCACATCCACCACTACCAAATCACATCCCTACCCGGTCACCATTTCACCTGTCTTTATTTCCATGTTAACTATAGTGATAATAATGATCACCTATCGTGAACAACACCATGTTGTTCACGCTAACGAAACCTAAGCATGGCACTACACGGCCTAAACTAGGAAGACTCTTGTGTAGTAATATTTATGCAAGTGGGTTTCAACGGAACTCCTGAAACGTAAATGCACATATAACATAGATATCCTATTATCATTTCAAAATAAAGGTTATGCACCTGGGCTTGCCTTGGGCATCCTGATGTGCAGCAAAGTTAGTGGTTGACAGCTCCGGGGCTCCTTCCTGCACGGGGACCTTCTCCTTGTACACCTCCACGATCTTCTCGTACTCCGACTCCTCCGCAGCCACGTACTCCGCTATCTCGTGATCTATATGCAAGAAATGATGACATGACTTAATGCAATGATAACAGCAGCTCTAAAAAAATAACAACTACTACTAAGCTACTAAGCTAACTCTAATGACTAACATACCAGGCTGTCTACTATTCTTACTAAGCAAGAGTAAACTGATCCAATTAATCTTTACTCATTAAATTACATACTCTTCATTTGTTTCTGATTTAATATTTAATACGGCTAGGAAAACTTAGCTATCACATCTAGTAAGCTATTCAAGGACTACAAAACTACAACAAGCACCTAATAAAACCATGAAGCGACCGCAAAAGTTTCAAAGCTAAAGCTATTACCCATTTGCCACAAAAATTTCTACAAGATTTATCATATTAATATTAAGCGCCTTTGATTGATTTAATAGACTTTAGCATCACCACAGATAGGTATGATCTAACTACACTAACAGGCAGATAATGATTTTAGAAAGAAGAATAGAGTGATTCAGATATCGTATGGTGGAGATATCGATCACGTAAGGTGGCTGTTGATAATCTCTGAAAAATCAAAGGGGATTAATTAACTCATGGCTTGATCTCTCGTGACGTGCTCATGGTTGTACTGGAGGAGACTTGGTGGTCTTTAATCAAAGAATAATGAAGAAGGATGACGATGCTAGGGAGACAGAGGAAATACTGGAGGGACTCACGGATACTCACCGTAGTCGACTGGTGCTTCGGGATTCTCCTAGAGAACGAAGAAAACTTGACTCAGGAAGGAAGAGGTGGACAACGAAGTGGGTGGCTGGCGAGCTCGCGATCGCGAGACGTCTCCTTTTAAGGACAAGAGACGCATGATAGAGGCGGAGCTCGCACGGGAAGGATGACCGGCGCGCGACAAGCGTGAATCAACTTCTCAGCATTCCGGCAACTCACTTTCGCCTCTGGTGAACAGTACCGTGTTTTTTGCGTGCACTATAGTGAATCCTGCGTGGTACAGTAATTTCTGCGTGTTGTAGTGCGGCGTGTGCTCCGGTTTGCTTTCTGGTGCTCAGCACGACGTGCTGGTAAGTTCTACGAGCTGCAGTCGGTCGTCGGGCAAGATGAAAATTTTTGTAAGGGACTAATAAAGGCTCCTGTACTCTGGGAGTAGACTTGGCAGAGACGAAATAATTTAGACGTGCTGCACACTCTCCTCTTTCTCCTTTATGCTCGGTTGAGCAGCTTTGATTACTTGATGTGAAGACCGGCTGAGGAGGCAGCAGGCAGCAGCTTTGATTGCTCAACGTGGAAAACGGGTGAGGAGGTAGTAAGCAGCAGCAAGCAAGCAGTATGTGCATGTCAGGCGTGCAAGTGGCGGGTGACTTGTGTCGGAGCGTGTCATTTACGAGTAATTGATCTTTCCCGCTTTGGTTTGATAAAATTCGTGAATATTCGCACTTGATAATTTTAGTTAGCGAATTTTTGCTGATCTAGGTTTTTATATTATTCGTTTTCTGTTTTTCATTTCCGAGACTCGAATTGTATTTCGATTTTTATTTCCAGCTGATGCACTTTAACTAAATGCAATGCTCATGAATATTTTTAACCTGTGATTTACAATGTAACACCAAGGGTGATACAAATCAAGACCCTAAGTTTGGAAACACGGTTTCAGCCCCAGTATAACATGTTACTCCCTCGTTCTAAATTATAAGTCATTCCAACTTTCTTAAGAGTCACATCATCTTAAGTTGGATTAAATATATATAATATGATAAAAATAACATTTATGATACCAACTAAGTATTATTAGATTTTTCATTAATTATATTTTTATAGTATACCTATTTGAAGTCATAAATATTTATAGTTCTCTATAATTTTGGTCAATCTTGCGATGTTTTGACTTTCTAAAATTCTTGGAATGACTTATAGACCCTTTTCTGCAACACTACTTCAACAGTACTTTTCAGCGAATGAATAATGTTTTCTTCTCACAACAAATCGGCATAAGTATCGAACATGGTCATAATTTAGAAAGGAGGGAGTACATAACAATAAAAAAAATCAACAATCTAGACATGTTACGAATGCTTGGAGACCGCGAAGCTAGGCCCAGCTCTTCCACCTAACCTTGTATTTTTTCACAAAGGAAGATTTTATTATTTTCTCAAAAACATTACATCGAGATGATATATGATTTTGAAAATAAAAATTTTTAGTTGGTAGGCTAGCTTCTCTTAGAGCAACTCCAGCAGCACCCGTTCTTGACCCCTACTCTGGATTTGGGGTAGAGGGGGTCAAAAAGCCAACTCCAGCAAGTCTTTACTATACCCCCACATTTGTCGGCTTCCTACTTTTCTCTCTTCACCCCTACTTCTGTTGGCCCTCTACTCCACTCTCCCTATCTTTTCTCTTCTCACGATTGCATCGGACACCAAGCACAAGCGTCCATCCCCTTCCCCAGCGTGGCCTCGGGCGCAGCTAGCCAGGGTCGGCGTGGCGGCGGTCTTTCCGGTGGCGCGGGAGGACATCCCATTCCCAGTGCCCAGGCGACCTTCCCTGACGCGAGCGGGTAGTATTGAAATAGATGGCTACTTAAATACAGAAATAGAAGGTGTGTTTTATGTAATATTGCTGGAGATGCTGGTGCTAGCGAGGAAATTCCTTGCGCTAAGGCTTTGAAGCCTCTAAGGTTAGGATGGCTTACGCTGGGTAGCTTAGAACCGAATAGTCTTTCTGTCCATCAGCAATTGCCGAGAAGATACAAAATAACAATAAGGAAATTGAAAAGGTGGAAAAAGAGCCAAACAGAAAAACGATCTAAAGTATATCAGTATATGTGCAAGTAGAGCAAGAGCAAGGAAATTCCTTGGTGAATGGTCTCCTGTCTGTTGTGTTCACGCCGCCGGCCCGCTGCCGCTCCTTACCACCACCGCGCCACAGGCCCCAAAATCCCAAATCCATGGCAGCGCCGGCGTCCGCATCCCCGCTCTCCCTCCTGATTGCCTGCCTGTAGTACCCACCACTCGACCCCACCGGATCTCCCTCGCCGCCGCTCCACCTCCACAAGGTGCCCCGCCCCACCGCCGGCCCCAACAAGCCCAGCCTAGGCACTGCCGCCCGAGTCGACTGGCCCCGAAACCCGAAGAGGAGAAGCAAGCTGCAATAGCAGCCAGTGTGATGAATCATGTGGCGGCTTGATCCAAAGGGCTTCTGGTTCTTGTCCTTCCCGGGCGCTGCCACTGCCGCTCCTCGTTTCCATCCTTCCTTCCTGCGCAAGGTACGGGGTATGGAAACGCACTGTGTTTCTCTTGTTTGACTGACTGCTGGAGTAGTCGATTCCAAATCCTGATTAGTGGGGCGCAGTTCAGCAGTGTAGAGCTCTGGTCCAAGCTGTCCCAGATTGTTTGGCTGTAGATGCAGACCTGTACATGCAGATAGGGCATTACTTGGTTGTTCCCCATCCGTTTAGTTTAGATCCGAAATTACTTCAGTGTAGTGTGCGTATTTGAATTAGTTTCAAATTGAACATTAGTAGCCTTGTTAATTAGTATTAAACTAACAAAGTAATGCATAAATGGGTGATGGGAGCTGTGTTTGACCAAAGGGTGTAGAACCTGGATCATGTTTAGGACAAATACATCGCTTAGATTAACAAACTATAGGGTGTCTAGAGTTTTTCTCTAAAGAAAATACCCTTGGTGGAGAGCAAATACAGCTGAGCATATCAGTACAGAGGATTCACCTGATGCTACTGCTCCATATGCCATTGAGTTGGCAATTTTTGAAATCTTACCTGTGCAAAACAATGTACAAACCTGTTTTGGTAACCATACGTTGTTCTTATTAGTCGGTTAGGTGAGTACAGTTCCTCAGAAGAAAAGTTGGTTTAGCAAAACATATGCAGAACGAAGTCATCATCAATGGTGCCAGCACGGTGTTTTCTACCTCCTTTGCAGGTTGCAGCTAGCTGATTGCAACCAATTCATAATAAAAAGGATTTCTGACATAGTATGATGTGCTTTTCGTTTTGCTTAAGAAAAATTGTGTCTAATCAACCATTCCGGGTTAGGTTTCTCTTGTAGAAAAAAAACATTGTTGTGTTGTTTTTTTTCCTTCCGGAGGCATACCAACTGCATTGTTCTTAAGAGGTCATTTTGGCCAGATGTGACAACATGCGCAATCAGTTGCCCCACATTCCAACTTTATCAAATTATTCTTTCTACAATAGGACTTCTTTATTAAGACATTGGGTTAAGTGCAGATCCCTTGACCAAGAGGCTCACTTGGCGTGACAAAGTTGTTGAGTGTACAGCTAGATTGTTTTGTTGTTGACCTAACTCATCTCACAGTTCCTGCCAGCCTTGATTAACAATAATGTCCAAACTATCTGTTTCGCAGCTGGAGCTGGTCTTTCCTTTGATAGTACCATCTCTGGGTACTCAAAATATGCAATTCTACTACATTAGCAGCATCACTTGCTAGCTGCTACGACACAGAAGCACAAGGAGAGGGGGAGGGAGAGAGCAAGAGGGAGAGGGAGTGCGCGCAATGGGGGATCTTGTGGTTGGATTGGCGAAGTCGGTGGTGGAGGGGGTATTAACCAAGGCCCAGTCGGCTATTGAGGAAGAGTCAAAGCTGCGGCAGAGTGCACAGAGGGACCTTGTGTTCATCACAGGTGAATTTGAGATGATGCACTCCTTTCTCAACGTCGCCAATGAAGAACGTGCCAAGAATAACGTGGTGAGGACATGGGTGAGGCAGGTCCGTGACCTAGCATACGATGTGGAGGATTGCATTGAGTTTGTTGTTCACTTGGATAACCGGCCCCACTGGTGGCGCCGCTTCATACCATCATGTATGGCAGCATCGGCACTACCCATAGATGCAGTGGTCGCAGAGATAGAGAAGATCAAGGTCAGGGTCGAGGATGTGAGCAAGAGGAACTCACGTTACAGCCTCATCAGCGACTCTGGATCCAAGCCAGTAATGCAGCAACAACCAGCTACCAGTCCTACTATTGGCACAACAGCGCTTGACATGTTTGTTGAGGCAAGGGACACCATGAAAAAGCAGCAAGGCTTAGGTGATCTCACACAGCTCATCACTAAAGAAAGCAGTGACCTTGGAGTAATTTCGTTGTGGGGGACAAGTGGAGATCTTGGTAAGACATCCGTCATAAGGAAAGCATACCAAGATCCAGAAATCTGTCAAAACTTTGGATGCCGAGGCTGGATCAAGCTAACATATCCTTTCAATCCCCACAAGTTCCTCCAGAGCTTGGTGATTCAGTTCTATACGAATTCCTGTCTACAACAAGAAACCACTGTAGATGTAACCCAACTGAAGAGGATGGTAGCAAAGCGAGGAATCATTGAAGAATTCATGAAGCAAGTGGATGGGAAGAGGTACCTACTCGTCCTGGAAAACGTGTGCACGATGGGAGAGTGGGACACTATCAGGGCATGCCTACCTCACAGGAATAAGGGCGACTGGATTATCGTGTCCACCGAGCAACGTGAAATCGCAAGTTTGTGTGTTGGACATTCATACCAAGTGTTGGAGCTTAAACAGTACTCAGCTGAGTACCCTGTATGTGTCTTCTTCAAGGAGGTTAGCCTGGAACAGAGTCAATTACTTTTATGAAAACAGTTACTGTTTTCTCTGTTATAATATCTAACTTTTTATTTTGATTCATTGTCTCTGATACGTGCGGACATTATGTTTTCTGATGTGTTAGATAAATCATGAAAATTGGGGTTTCAATAGATCTCACATATTTACTCATTTAGGCCACAATTGCATACATTAAAACGGCTGCCAGTAAAGAAAATGAAAGGAGTACTTACAAGTCACTAGTGGTGCGTAGATACTTCGTATTAATATATTTTTCTGAGTCTGTTACGTGATATTGAAGGAACAGTTCGATATACTGAAGATTGATGTAATCTCTAGGCAATATGAGAACTAGGATCAGGAATCAGATTATAATAATTTTGATGGGTTTGGGAACGCCCACATCTCTCATAGTAAATATCGGTTTTCTCCTTTCTCTCCGTAACTGTTTCTATTATCAATATTCTCAGAGCAAGAAGACTGGAAGAGTAATATCAAGCAACAGTGAAATATTAGAGGATGGAATGAGCCACAGGGGAGGCCTTACTTATGAAAGGATTCCCACCTGTAGAAAGGCTGTAGCCAGCAATTGGATGGACCAGTCTACCCTTGTTGGACGCGAGTCACAAAAGAATGAACTTCGTGACTATCAGACCAGGGCCCGTTTCAAAGGTTGGCAAGTGATGTCTGTGTGGGGAATTGCTGGTGTTGGAAAATCAGATCTTGTTAGAAATTTGTACTATGAAAGGATGCTTAAAGAGGACCGAATGTTTGACAAGTATGGTTGGGTCCACGTGTCCCATCCATTCAATTTGAGGGACTTCTCTCGGAGCTTACTTTTGGATATTCACTCAGAAGCCATGGGAATCAAAGACCCTATTGAGGAGTGTCATAAGCTTCTAAAAGAACATCAGTGTCTTGTTGTTATTGATGATCTACAGTCTGTGGAAGAATGGGACTTAATACAACCTGCACTTGTATCTAGACATTCCAAGAGTGTTATCGTCATCATTACAACCGACGAAAGAATTGCCACGTATTGTGCAGACGATGAAGAGGTCGTGTTTAATGTGAAATGTCTAGAAACTGAAGCATCCTTTGCTCTCTTTAAAAAAGAGGTATGTTTAACCACAAGAATATTCATCTGCATTGCTTCCTTGAATCTGTTTTCCTGCATGGGTCTGCAGTAAAGATAACATCTCATTGACAAATACCTGTTTTTTCTCCATCAACAACAACAACAACAACAACATAGCCTTTTGTCCCAAGCAAGTTGGGGTAGGCTAGAGATGAAACCCAAAAGAGACGAGAAAACAGGGAGACACATACAACAACAAACAACAACAACAACCAAGCCTGTCAGTCCCAAGCAAGTTGGGGTAGGCTAGAGTTGAGACCCAACAAACACCGTCAGTTACGGTTCAGGAACGACAAATACCTGTTTTTTCTCCATCAACCATGGTCCGAAACTATAGTGTAATTAACAATTCATCCAGTGGTTCCAAGAAAGGCAAAGTTTAAGTATGAAAGTGTACTTGCTTTACAAAGAATTACAGCAGATAGGAGAGTAAACCTGAAAAGAGGCGTGTCTATTTTTTATTTTAGTTCTCTGCTCGTGAATGATATGCTCTTGAACCATGAATGTCATAAGTGCCATTTAAATGTCTACTTATATTTCAGTTTTTTCTCAACAGCATCATTTCAAATTAATAATGTGTAAGAAAATCATTATTGTGAACTACGTGCTGTCTGCCTGACCAAAAATTTTGAATTTGAAGAAAGGAGGCATGAAACATAATTGCAAGCTTTGTTTAGGGATATCAAAATAAGAGCTCAAACAATCTAGCAATGCTAAAACCGTAAACCCTTGTAAAGTTGCACACTTGAGTTTGCCTTCCTTAAACATATTTACATTATGCAAGTTTTTTTTTTTAAACTGATACATTATGCAAGCTTAGTTCCTCATAAATAATTTCATAGGTCATGAGTAGCAAAGGCTACTAGAATCTTAAATTTTATTGTTCATAGTTCTGTTCACTAGCACACCTCTATTGTTCATTGAAAGACACTTTTTTGTTAGTTTTGGAATTAAAAGTTGCACCATGATTTATATCCTAACAGACTGCGACCCGATACAAATATAGCAAATATGATAAATTACTAATATCTATATACACAACAACAACAACAACATAGCCTTTTGTCCCAAGCAAGTTGGGGTAGGCTAGAGATGAAACCCAAAAGAGACGAGAAACAGGGAGACACATAAAGGGACATAAAGGGCACAAGACAAAAAGAGGTCACGGTTCAGGCACGTTGATTGCCAATCTCCAAGCGCTCCTGTCCATAGCTAAATCTAAACCCAAAAAATTACTAATATCTATATCTGAACCCAAAAAAATCGAATCCCCAAATCTAAACAAGATAAATGATATGAACAAGGAAGCCTTTGCCCCACATCACTACCGTCCAAGTTTGGGCACATGAGGAATGGATGGGGTGCTGATACAGTAGGCAGTGGTGGAGCTTTATCAAATAATTAGGGGGGGGCACCCATGAACAGTACCAAAATTAATGTTTAGATGACAGTGGTGATTACATTGGCCAGGGCGGGCAGCCATAGCACAGCTTGGTTGTAACCACGCTCCGCCCCTGACAGTAGGAGCTGGAGCACAGCTCCTCTCACTAGGCATGCAGTAGCTTCACCATACACTAGTTAGAGGATGAATAGGTTTGGATGCAGGAAGCAAAAGAGAAGAAAATAGCTACCTAGCGGTCACCTGCCGACAGACCACATTTCAAAGCTACTCAAACATTCATTCCCTTTTCCTGTAGACATATGTTCCATATTTTCTGCGGCTATTACACACATAAAAACAACCTTGGATTCTTAGGTGCTTAGCAGATTAAATATGATTTAAGTATGCACTTATGAATTAAAAAATGATTCAAATTTGGACTGTTTTCTGTAAGAGTGCAAATCTTAATTCAAGTATCATAATTTTTTTTCATTAAATTTTATATATTCTCTTGCCTTCTGTACAGCTTGACCAAAAGCCTCTGCTCTAAAAAATTACAATTCATATGATCCTAATTCAAATTTGAAAGTTCTCAACTGAAACCTTTTAAATTTTAATTGAATGAGATCAACTAAAAATTCTTAGATCCAATTTTATCTGATTACCTATGAGTCTAGTTTTATCCAATTTTATCTGATTATCTGTGAGTCTAATTTGACAGCAGAGGTTCAGCCACAAATAAATCTCGTAACCACCGCTAACAACCTTAGTTTCACTGATATTGTGAACCCTAGTATGGTAAATACTGATTTCCAGTCAAGGTGTGGTGTCAATAGATGGGCTAGTCAGCACCAGTCTGTCGTTGCTTGGGAATGAGTGGGATGGAGTGGATTGGTGAGGCCCTCTCCCTAGAGTGATTTGGTTGTGAGATGGGGCAAGGGATTACCAGATTGGGATTGCAGGCATGTCTGGTTTGGGGCCTGAATAAGCAAGCCAGAATTTGGTCAGCCCTGAGAAATTGGCTGGTATTTGATTTGAAAAGCCAAATTTTGGCTGGTTCAGCTACATTCCACTGCCTTTGTTGGCCAGAGCTTGGGCTGCAAAATTGGTGGCCACATTCTGGCAGGAGAGAGACTAAGATGATGGTGCCTATGTGGCAGACTGGCAGCAACCTGAACTAGGCACAAAACTGTTATGTTCTTGAGTAACCTTGGAACCAAATTATCTCATATACTATACTCCATACATCTAATTTGATAAATATATGCATCGATGTTTTTCTTGTAATTGAATCTACAAAACAAGGTTTCAATTGGATACGTTTTGTTTAAATAAAGTTTAATGACACAGACCACATTTGTCATTAGGGTTGAAAATGGACGGGTTAAATCCCCTCCTGACCTGCCCTGTTTCAACATTTGACCTATCTGTTTCCATATTTCTGGAAAAATCCGAAAACGGGACAGGATATAGGACGGAGGTGGTCAGGACCGATACAAAAATGAGAGAGGCTCTATCCCCCTGTATTTACCGGATCCCAAATTTTATCCGTTTTTCTTCTGGGATAGTCCAACATGCAATGCACCCAGCACTCCATTGCCCAAGGCTTGGGCACAACACACAGCCCAACTAGCCTCCATCTCCGCTGTACCCTGCAGTATGTTGCTCGCTCTCGACTCCTCTATCCTCTCAGCACTGCCGCCTGCTGCCCACGCCTGCTTGCCATCCGTCTTGAGCTGAAGAAGCGAAGATCAATCTACCACAGGCGGTCCTCAAGAGTGCAGTTCGGTGCCAATATTGCTCGAAGCATTCGCCCTTGTGTCCATCACAGTGTGGCGAGGCCACGCTCCACTGCCGGCCTGCCACAGTGCTTCCCCAGTGGCAATGCACTGCACGTGCGCTGTGCGCCCCACGCTGGAGCCTGGAGGCAAACTTGGTTGTTGGTACTTGTATCAGTAGACTGTAGACAATAGATAATATTGGCAATATCAAATTAGCAATAGTGTCTCAGCTTCATGAACGAGTACCTCCCCGAGGAGCGCATGCACTCCAGCTTCACATCCGCCAGCGCCCGTTCTGTTGTTTCCGGATGTTAACCCACCTATCTGGTCAGGATGAAATCGTTGGGATATAGCTGAATCTTTTCCCTTTCCCAATCTAGATTTATTTCCCTTTCCCTCCATTCAAACACTGGATACATTCTATCCCACTCTTGATTGCCCTATCCCAGACCCCATTTCCCATGAACCAAACGCCACCTTAGGAGTAGCAAAACTGCAGAAGAACGCAGGATGCCAGGATAGGAGTAGGAGAACTGTGGCCATGTGAGAGTAGTGGGGCTAGCAGTAGTAGATATTATCATAGTAGGGCAGTAGCAGACTAACAGAAATGCACTATGTCATATTTGCTTTTTGCATAGTTGATTACTCATTGTTGATTTAGACTAGACAGAAGGATGCTTTATCCATTTTCCGCTGCTATAAGCTTGCCGATTGTGTAGTGGATTAGTGGATGTCTAGTCCTGACTAAAGTTTCTGGTTTCTGTCCGTTTCTGTTGAATTTCCACCCGTATTGGTTTGTTTTTGTATGTCCACATAACCTGATCCCATTTTCGAGCCCAGCTTTCCCAAACCCATTCCTGTTTCCGTAAAAAAAATATAGAAACGAAACATTTGACTCATGACTTCCAACTTTGGTAACATTTGGCTCATGAACAATCCAAACATCACACACTTTGGCAATGGCCATGATTGAAACACTTTTATTCCCTGTAATTTGGCCGTGCCCAGGATTTAGCGACACCAACTTTTGGTTTGGCTCACCAGCGTTACAAACCAAACAGGGCTTGCATGATTTTGTTCCAACCCCATAAGCTTTGAAAAATCACAAGTAGGGGTCCCCTACTGTTTCTGATAAAAAAAGCTCTGAACAATCTTTCTGTCCACCATAGCATTATGGTCTGAACCTCCAATTCACAAACTTTTTGTTTCTTTTTTTTACTGTATCTGCAATTCTGGGTGGATTATAGAAGAACTTTGCTATAAAAATGGAGAAGTAATGGAAGTGTGATCATCAACAGGTTGAATTGTCATGTCTGGATTGAGTGAGATATTCAGGAAGAAACTGGGCAAACTGAGAGGAGGGGTGCCTGGTGGCGCTGGTGGGGGCCAGGAGATTGGTGCCTTGGGCTGCAGAGCAAGAGTGCAGAGTGTGTTTCCCTTCCTTTTTTTGGAAGAATGTGGCAGGAGCTCTGTCTTACATTGAAGTAAGGGAAATAACAGAATACGAAGTTTTGCCTTAACGACTGACTGCCTTTACAGGCTACAAGACAACCCCTAGGTCCTTGAGATAGACAAACCGCAAAGAAAAAGAAACAATCACCTCATTGTGTCGAGGAGATTATACTTGACTCAAGCAACTTAAGAAAAGATTGGATCCTAATAGATGGAATCTAGTTTGTTTACAGTAGTCTCGACTCTTGTAGGAAGTAAAGGAACTACATAGTGAATGTTATTATGGGCCCACGAGGGCGTGTCCATCCTTGCTCTACACCTAACTAGCCACGACTTTGGGCTGGGCCTGTCTGGCATAGAGTTATTGACAGCCAGCCACAATACAACCATTTTCAACCCTTGTAGTGCACTTGTGTTCAAACAATTTGAAAAACATAAAGGCATATCATCATTCTGCATATGCCATTTGTAAAAAAAATTGCATACAACCGCTTGTGTTGCAAACAATTTAAGTTAGTCATAATATCACATTATTTTGTAAACGATGAAAAGTTTCTGTTATTTTCCAATCATTCTCTGCTCATGCTGATTCTTTTTATGTAAACAATCATTATGTTCACACAGCAATTAGTGTTTACAATATTGATTAAGATCATCTTAAATTGCTGGAACAATAGGTACAAAAGAAAAGCCAAACATCCCCTCTAATGAATTCAAACAACAAGGAGCTAGAACAACTCATCCTAAAGTGTGGGAGACTTCCTAAAGTGATAGTTGCTGTAGCTAAATTTTTGGCACCAAAGACAGTTACATGTATGGGGAGCACAAAAACTCTGAATCACAGATTTATGCACGAGCTTGAGAGCAACCCTGAGTTTAGTGGTCTGCAAGACCTGTTTGCTTGGATGCATTCCTACTTCCGTGCTTGCCCAGATTTTCTAAGGCCGTGTATCTTCTATATGTCAATCTTCCCTGGGTCCCAAATCATTCGGCGGAGGCGTTTAGTGATGCGATGGGTTGCAGAGGGCTACTCCAGGGATACAAAAGACATCACTGCAGAGGAGAAAGGGGAGATGCTCTTCTCAATGCTCGTCAACCTAAGCATGATTCAACCGCCAACATGCAGTGTCATCACCCACATGAAAATGGTCCTATGTCAAGTTAGTGCTTTCTTCCATGAATACGTCATCTCACGTCCAGAGGAAGAAAATATAATATTTGCACTGGAGGTCTTTGCACTGAAGGGGCATTGCCTTCCAACTACTGGACGCACAGGACGGCACCTTGTAATAGAGAGGTGCTGGGACAGGGACAGGATTGTGTTCAAGAGCATTGACTTCTCACGCCTACGGTCTTTGACAGTGTTTGGTCAGTGGGAATCATTCTTCATCTCTAAAAGTATGAAGGTGCTTCGGGTTCTTGATCTGGAGAATGCCATAGGTGTGACAGATAAAGACCTGGAGAAGATGGTGAAGCTTCTTCCTCGCCTCAAGTTCCTATCTTTGCGAGGAAGTACTGGGGTCTACCATCTCCCGAGTTCATTAGGTGAGCTACGGCAGCTTGAGACCCTGGATATCAGGGGTACCTTCATAGCGACATTGCCGGCATCGATTACCAAGCTAAAGAAGCTGCAGTACATGCGTGCTGGTACAATATCCCTGGCAAAGGAATCATCAACATCTAGGTTGCCAAACCTGTGCAAATCTTGTCAACTAGTTGGTGTTGAGGTGCCATCAGGGATTGATGAACTGACACCATTGCACACATTTGGTGTTGTTAATGCTGGTATTGGAGGGGGCAAGGCCACTCTAAAAGAGCTGAAGAAGATTACCCAATTGCGCAAGCTTGGAGTGTCTGGTGTTAACAAGAAAAATAACAAGGAATTCTGTGCTGCCATCTCATGTCATGTCCGCCTGGAATCCTTGTCAGTGTGGCTTAGCAAGGGAAATCAAGGTTGTCTGAATGAAATCTCGTCTCAGGATAAGCCTCTGCAAAACCTTCAGAGCCTTAAGTTATATGGTCTTGGAAGTGAGGTGCCAGCTTGGATGAAAGATCTTCCCAAACTCACAAAGTTGGATTTGCATATGACCATATCAGCAAAAGTTGACATAATTAAAGTCCTTGGGGAAATAAAAGAACTATGTATTCTACATCTTTGTGTCAAGCCTCTTCAAGATGGTGATGGTAAGCTTGATTTTTGTGTCTGGGTGAATGGAATACAGCAGCGCTGTTATTTAAACCTCAAGATCCTCGAGATTACTTGCAGCTCAAAGTTAAATATATCCTTTGGATCAGAAGCAATGCAAAATCTTGAGCTGCTGACAGCTCACTGCTGTAGTGGGTCGACATTGAAGTTTATGGAGATAAAGAATCTCTCTAAACAAAAACTCAAGGAAGTACGGCTTATCGGTTCCCATGACGCTGCACTGAAGGATGACATTGAGAAGCAACTGGAGGAGCATCCAAGGAAACCCCCTTTGAAGCTGGAGGAACTGGAAGGATGCTGAGCTCACAGTGATCAATGTTGTGTCGTCCCAGGCATCTACAGAACTCTGTTCACTTATTTTTCTTTCTTCTCCCTACCAATTGATCCAGTGATCCAGTATCGCAATACATCTCTCATGCCAGTGGAAACTGAAACATCTGCTTCCTTCAAGGTGTCAAAATAATGGGCACTTATCCTATGTGAAACATCGCTAGGAGAAGACATTCAGTTCCGTTCATTTCTCTGTACTCAAACGTTGAGCTTGAGCTTATGTATCTTCATAAAGAATGTTCTCTTGTTTGTGTGCATGTTTATGGATTTGACTTTTACGTTGGTGTTGTAATCGTTCTGTAATTTTGTGTAATGATAATGCCAACTGAATCCTGAATTTTCTCTTTGCTCCTTTTGTAATGTTTTTTGGATGGCTTTATTGTTCTTATTAGTTGCAAATTTTCATCTAAATATAATATTGTCTGTGCATTTAGTATGGTGGTTGACGTTCCGTTAACAGTGAGCCCATTATGGTGTAGCATAAAAGCATCAACACTGTAGTTTGTTTTTGTCATGAACTTTCAACTTGCCAGAATGATATGGATCCGTTTCTAATGCAAAAATGGAAGGTGGGAGGCATGTTAATTGTTCGGATGCATTGTTATTTGTTCCAAGTGTGTACTGCAGGAATAAAAGTTTTTCTTGTTTCGTCGGCCACCAATTTAGCAAACTGCTTGCTAGGATGCTACCGCTATCCCGCTAATCTACAAGATCGATGACCGATCTAACCTGGATCCAAGGATGAAAACGGACGGGTTTCGTCCGCAACCGTATATTGTTTTTTTCCGTCCGTTTTCATTTTTTTTCGGGATAAACGGAAACGGGACCGAAAACGGGACGGAGTAAACGGAAACGGGACCGAAAACGGTAGAGCATTTGTCCGTCCGTATTTGCGGTATCCCGTTTTTAACTGGGATATCCCGTTTTTTGTTCCGTTTTTCTTCAATACGGGATGGGCCTGTTGGCCTATTTTTTTAAGGAGATGTTGGGCCTGTTGGGCCATGAAAGCACATGTCTGAGTTGTTTTTATCTTTCTTTTCATCTGTATGGACATGTCACATATATATTAAAGTCATCATCTTTTTGTTTTGGTAGAGTGCATAACATTGTGCCAGTGTCTGCCCTTTCGTCATCTGATAATTCATTCATCTACGAGCGTATTTATGTGTGGGCACTGGGCAATATATATTTTATATACGACATACATGTTCCGGCTTAAGTTTTCGCTTACCGTTCGTTTCTGTCTATTTTCCAACCGTATTTACCCGTTTTCGTATTACCGTTTATCCCGCTATCGTTTTCGTTCCCGGCTGTCTGGTTTCCACTCCCGTTTCCGTTTAAAAATATGAAAACGAAAATGGTAGAGTAATTTTCCGTTCGTTTCCGTCCGCTTTCATCACTGCCTGGATCTGTACAACCTACATGTCGTGTACTATTGGAATCCACGTACAGTCATAGTGTTCTCGAGTCACTCGGAAGTTTCACCTTGACAGAGCAATCTATCGAGCTGGAGGAAATGGAGGGCACATCTAGTGTTCTCGAGTGGGAAAGGAGATCTTGATGTGTTGTCCATGGTGCCACACATGACAACGGTGTTTACTGCATCATTAGGTGAGTTGCTCTGTCAGCGAACAATAGCAGTATAGGTGAAGAGCTGTAGAGGCGCTATATGTCCACTGATAGGATAAGTAGACAGAGTATTATCAGTTGGTCTGCAATTATGTATTCGAACGGCTCCATGTGATGTGATGAACCTAATTAAATGGTTGCAACTTCCAAGTTGCCGTGTCATCACTCACTACAAGTCAAGCCAATAATTTTCGATTTGGAACCAACTACGTTTGTCACTTTGTCCGTCCACTTCAACTTTTAAACGAGCTGTTATTATTATAACCAGTGGAAATGCATGTGCGACATGCACGTGTTTATAAAAATATTTATTATACACATTGAAGCACAAAAAAATATATTTTGAAAAGTTAGAATAGATGATTTATCAAGTAAAAGGATGAAATTGCATTTAAAAAATATTATTCTTATAAAAGAATTAACAAGTAACACGTGATGTCTATGGTCATAAGAAAATAGCATCAAATTAATTTTACAATCTTTCATGATCAGATGGCATAAATTTGAACCAGAAACGAAAATCATTTTTTGTTATTTGTCATAGGCGTATTGAACCCCGCAATAACCTTGAAGTTAAGCACTGAAACAAAGATCTTCTAACGAGGTGTATGGTATATAGCTAGAGGACTCATAATTCTGGTTTGGTTGCTCGCATTTGGCAACCGCGACGATAGCAGCATTTGGCAAGCACACCGTGTATATCAAAATGGAGCGCCAATCACCATCGGCTCTAAAATGTTCACCTGTAAGCAAGCAAGTAAAGATCAAGCACAGGAAGAAGCAGGAAATAATGAAAAGAATGCGGAAAATTTGTTGTGCTCTTCTTTATCGTGACTATATCATGTGCTTTTCTCAATGTCTATACCATTAATCAAGGCATGGAGCTTGGACAATTGTACTACGCCACAACTTGGCCACTGTTGACATGTTTCCACCAGGGTTAACAAGGTAGGGGAACTTACCTCCTAGTCTGTTGTGCTAGATGACATTGAAGCCATCAGTACAGTATAGTGTGATGTAAGAGATTGAGCTTGAGAATCTCAACCAGATATTCCCTATTTCCTTTGAGACCATTACGATCAAGTTGCTTCACAGCAACAGCTTGGGAAGTAAAGTTCTGTTAGTATCCAGGGCGCAATTATAATTGTTAATTTGTTATGTTAGCACTGTCGACCAACATATTATTTAATGTTAGCACTGACGACCAACATATTATTCAATAATCCATAGGCAGTCTATCAAACCTTGCCCAAATAGACTTACTTGGAAACAGATTGACAAGATCAGTGCCGATGTCATTTAGCACCTTGTTGAATCTTCGTTGCATCTTTGTTGATGGGAACCATCTCATCTAGTTATCTGCTTCATTGTCCAATTGGAGAAGCCTAACAACCATTGGCATATAAATGCATAGAAAACACAGATTGGGTAATATCAATAAGGCATGGCATTTTAGAGTATAGTAATTCTAATCCCATAGTTTCAAGGTTAAATATTAGCTCAAAAACTCTCAAGCAGGCTCCCTTCTGAAGGCTAAAAATATTTTAGAAGACTAATTTATTGTTGAAGTTCAAGTTATATTTCTGAGACATTCAGTTGGTAGTCACATTTTGATACAACATTCTACCCTTACATTGTGGGGTTATAAGGGACAGTCACATGCTACTCAAATATTTTCAGCGTTGAGCGTTGCTACAGGCATAAAAATATTCCTAGTTTGTGAAGGACTTATCTGTCATGCACTTATTTTGACATTATTACTAAATTTGATGCTTATTTATTTGAATGTGGTTCGAAACAGTATGTTGCTAAGCCAAGTAAAAATTTATGTCTTGATTTCGACTAACTATTTTTTATAGTCTTACTGCATTGAAAATTTGAGAGTCCTAACATACTATTTTTTTCTTACTTTTATTGTGTTGAATTGCATTGAAAATGTAAGGGTTCCTGTACCCGGCACATGGGCATTTGCTAGTTATTGAAATGTGGAGACCCGAACAGCTAGTTATTGAAATGTGGAGACCCGAACACAACAGTGAGGCAATGTCACATGGACAGTTTCACAGCACTGCCTTCTATTGATCAATTGCAAACAGTGTCTAGAGTAAGTACTCTGCGGTAAATTCTAAAAGTACCACTAATTATCCAATTACATGGTTCTAACAAAACTCAGCTTGAGGAAGAAACTAATGTGCATATTTTTCTGCACCACACCAAACAGCCAGCGTGATCTCACAGAGTCAGCTAAATCGCAGGGTAGAAGGAAGCCAGGCACCTCACCTAAGTACCGAAGCGGCCGACGGGAGGATCCATGTGGAACCGCATCTTCCCCTCAAGAAAACGCATCAAAACCCACGGAAAAATGCCGCCAGAACCACGTGAAGATTCCGAAACCCAAAGTGACCTGTCACCTGGAGCTTTGCCTGCAACATCCTCGACCTTGATGGGTGCCGGCTTGTCGCCTGCGTGGCCAGCCCTCCGATGCGTCAGAACAAGCCCATCAGCTCGAGGGAGCAAGGAAGTAACTGCTGCTGTGGTGCTGGAGATCTGAGGGCCGGGACAGGACGGGGCTTACTGGGAGGAGAGGAGAGGCGATGTGCACCGGAACGTGGGCGCCGGCGATGTGGAGAGGGGTGTGGCACGGGCGGAGGCCGGGGACGACGATGCGGCGTCACGGCAGAGCGTGGGAGCTAGGGTTTGGAGGCGGTTGGTGGTGGTGGTGTTCTCAGGTCGTGCCCCTCGCGGAGGTAGGGGGCTAGTGGAGTGGAGTGGGGCGGTGGAGTTGCAGCAGGCCAGCAACCAAGGAGGCGGCGAGGCGACAGAGCGGAGCGCCGGCTTCGGCGGTGCGCTTGGGAGGACGGAGGGCATGTGATTGTGGCGGGGTGCTAAGTGGGGTGTAGCGGCCCACATGTCGGCGCAATGGAGTTATGGAGGTGCGCCTCGTGTAGCGGCTTCACTACAGGGAGGGAACGCGTCTTGTTTCCTCTTTTTAGGAGTAGAGATAATAATAGTTAATGCACATGGTTCTAAATTAAAGCTTCATACCATACTCTTTGATCTGCGACTCTCTTGTCTATGATGGCTCCCTAAACATGCATCCAGGATCTTATGTTAAAAATGTCAGTGGACGAACCTTTGTGCTATAGCTAGTCGCAGGTCACACAAAAAAAAGTTATTTACTAAGTTTATATCTTATTTGAGAGCAACAATTTTCATTAAATAATTTCTTCTGTCAATACCTCACTACAAACATGTAAGCTGGCTCTTATTTTCTGCAACCTCGATAAGAAAACTTAAGCATTGCATACATTATCTTTTTCACCATATAATGCCTACTCTTAGACATCAAGTTTTTATCCAACATATATTTTCGTATTATTACGCAAACCTTTCAACTAGGGAAGCTTATATTAGTGAATTTCATATACCATAACAGTTTACATTTTTAGTACATAATCATTGCAAGTATTATCATTTAATCATGTTGTTAACATCTTTATCCTTTTTCATATCGTTAAGGAGTACTACATATTATCATGACTTCATGAGTGAGTCAGTAGGAAAAAGAATTGTATCTCATATTTTTTTGTTGTCAAATTAAAGTAAATAAGGTTTGGCCATCTAGATAATGTCAAAAAAATGTCAATATAAAGTTCCTGATCTCGTTGAGAGCTACAATGTTCTAATAAAATGATCTCACTATTACATAAGAGCCTCATTACATATGTTATAGACTCCTTTGTTGGACGCACCTATAGGCGTCGACCATGCTAGCCAGCGGGCCCAAGCTGTGGCTAGGCTGGGCAGTTTAGTAGATTAGATCAGGGAGAGATTTGTTAAGAGATTAGATTGGAGTTTGTTTAGGAAAGTGCACCTATACTATAAAGGGCACCTTAAGAGATTGTAATCTTTATCGAAGAAGGAATAAACTCTCCCTGTATTGGGGTGGGAGTCTTCCTTCGACGGTGGCATCGGGTGTTTCGGCCGCGCCCACCAGAGAAGAACCCACCGCCGACATTCCTCGCTATCCACGGTGTTCCAATTCCCAGTCTAGCCTCCTGCTCCACTCTCCCCTCTGTTCACCACACCGCAGGCGCCATAACAATTTGGTATCGGAGACCTCCACGGATGCATCGACCACCATATCCAGCACCCCTCCCGATCCTGCGGCCATGGATGCCAAATTGGATCACATCTTGGGCCAACTCACCACCATCAACAACTGCCTCGACTCCCACGACACCCGGCTCCCGCACGTTGAGACAGGCACGCCGGCAAGGGTGGCGCTAGGGATGACAACACTAGTGGTGGGGATGACAACCACGGCGGCCATGACCATGACGACAACGACTTTGATCAGGATCGTTCCTGGGCAGAGTTCCACGATTGGGCTATGCACCATCAGGAGCGATTCTTGGCCTCGTGCGATCGTGTTGGTTGTCATGAATCGGGTCGCTATGACTGAGACTACGCTTCGACCGTGACTACGCGCACGGCTACAACTGCGATTCCACGCATGACTACGAGCGTAGCTATGACTGCGACTATGAGCACGACTGTGGCAGCCGTGACTTCGACCGCGGCGGACACGACCATGACCGTGGTGACCGCTTCCGTGGTAACTCTAATGGCTGCCGTGAGCCCCATCGGCTACCTAAGATCCTTTCCCCCCCACTTCAACGGGGTGGCGAATCCGCTGACTTGGCTCAACTAGTGCAACAATTACTTTTGTGGTCATCGCGTTCTGGAGGATGAGAAGGTGTGGATGGTGTCAGTGCATCTGGACAGCACCACGGCCGAGTGGTATTATCAGATGGAGTGTGACTTCGGTATGGTCCCGTGGCCGTGCTTTGTTGATTTCGTCAACCTTTGCTTTGGGCCACCCATTCGCTCCAACTCTCTCGGTGAGATCAAGGCCCTGTTTTGTACGAGCACAGTGGAGAAGTACTCGCGGCGCTAATTCGCATTGCTCTCGCATTGCGGCAACATCACCACGTGGACCAAGATTGATCTCTACACTAGTGGCTTGGGTCAGCCATTGGCCTCCGACGTGGAAGAGCAACATCTTGTCAACCTACAACAAGCTATGAGTTTGGTGCTGGCGTACGAGTAGCGCCAAGTGGAGGCCTCCACCATCAATAGTTCGACTGCACCCAAGTCTTCTACCCGCCGCACCACTGCTTCAACCAGTGTTGCAGGCTCTGGTGCGAGTCTGGAGGATGGCATGCAAGCTAGATGGGCCGCACTCTCACTTTCGCCGCCTCACGTAGGCCATGATGTAAGAGATGCGGTAGAATGGGCAGTGTTATTTTTGCCCGGAGCCTTTCCAAGGATCACAAGTGTGCCACGAAGGGCGTATTCCTCATGGAGCTTGCGAAAGGCGAGGAGGACCTGCTCGGCGATGACGTCACCAACCGGGAGATATCCTTACATGCCTTCACCGGCCTTGGGCCTGCTAATTCCATGATGTTGTTGGTGGTGATCGATGGTGTCTAGCTCAAGGCCCTTGTGGACACAGGCTCCACGCACACCTTCATTCACTATGAGGTGGCTGCTCATTTGGGCCTAGTCGTTACCGAGCGAGCTGGGCTGTCGGTGATGGTGGCCAATGGTGATCATGTGTGCAGCCCCGCCATGTGCCTCGCCATGGGTGTCGTCATCCACGACCTACACTTCTCCGTCGACTGCTTCGTCCTCGACTTAGGCAGGTTTGACCTCGTACTCGGTGTCTAGTGACTGCACACCTTGGGGGCCATTGTTTGGGACTTCAACGCCCTTTTCAATGGCCTTCTAGTTCAACGGTTGCACCCATCACATGAGAGGATTGGGCAGTTGGGGCATGGCTGCCAGTGTCGTTGCTGATCCTCGCTCCATCCTGGAAGACCTGCTGCTGTCCTACGTGGATATTTTTGAGGAGCCACGTGGCCTGCCTCCTGAGCACCGTCACGACCATTGTATTCACCTTGCTCTAGGCTCACCTCCTATTTCCGTGCAGCCCTACCGCTACCCATAGCTTCTCAAGGACGAGATTGAGCGGTAGTGTGGTGATATGCTTTCACAAGGGATCATTCAAGAGTCAACATCGCCATTTTCCTCACTGGTGCTCCTAGTGCGCAAGCATGACGGCAGTTGGTGCTTCTGTGTCGACTATCGGGCTCTCAACGACTGCACCGTCAAGGATAAGTTTCCTATTTCAGTAGTCGGTGAGCTTCTTGACAAGCTCAAGGGCACCCCCTTCTTCACCAAGATTGATCTCCACAGCGGGTACCATCAAGTGCTCATGCACCCTGACAACATTGCCAAGACCGTGTTACGGACACACCATGGTCATTTCGAGTTCCTCGTCATGCCTTTCGGCCCCACCAATGCTCCTGCTACCTTTCAAGCACTAATGAATGACATTTGGAAGCCACAAATCCGTCGCTTTGTGCTTGTATTTTTTGATGATATTTTGATCTTTAGTTCTTCCTAGGTGGAGCCGCACGTCTATACCATCCTATAGCAAATGCATGTGCACCACCTCTTTGCCAAGCGCTCAAAGTGCTTCTTTGGTGAAACCTTGGTGAGCTACCTCAGCCACATTGTCACTACTGAGGGTGTCACCATGGGCCCAGCCAAGGTGGAGGCGGTGGAGGCCTGGACGCGACCACAAATGGCTTGCACTCTTTGTAGCTTCTTGGGCCTCACTTGCTATTACCGGAAGTTCATCGCGGGCTATGGTGGTGTGGCTGAGCCCCTGACGGTGCTCCTCAAGCGTGAGGCGTTCGCTTGGACGCCAGAGGTGGACAAGGCGTTCTTGGCACTCAAGCGTGCGCTAACCTTCGTGCCCATACTCCAACTGTCGGACTTCACCAAATGTTTTGTCATTGACTATGACGCTTTTGGTGCTAGGTTCTACGCTATCTTACACCAAGGGGACAACGTTGTCACCTTCTTCAGCCGAGTAGTTGCTCCTCACCAAGCTAAGCTGCCAGCATACGAGCGGGAACTCATTGGGTTGGTGAAAGCCCTAGATGGTTTTGGATAATTAATGAAACCTAGCACTAACATTTGTCATGAGTTGTGATATGAGCTAGGTTGGTGCAACCCAATTGATAGAGCAAGATGAGTTCCATGATGATGAAGGTGGACATGAAATGATGATGATCAAGCTCTAACTTGGATAAGAAGAAAGAGAAAAACAAAATTGGGCTCAAGGCAAAGGTATTTTGATAGGAGCCACTTTTGGTTTGCACTCAAGACACCATAGAGGGTGTGATTAATTTAGGATCGATAACCGTACTATTAAGAGGGGGAATTCTCATGGTTAATACAGTTGCCAAGTGCTACTAGGTGATTGAATTCTATGCATATGAATTAGGACCTAGTGTGCTAACAATTAACCCTTGAAAAAGCTTGTGAAAAATGCTAACCTCGTGCACAAGTGGTGAGACACTTTGGTGTTGGCACATAGAAACAAGGGTATTGAGAAATGTGTTGAAAGTGCTAGTCTTAGGGGGACCGGACGCGTTCAACATAGGGACCGGACGCGTCTAGTATTTGACTTGACGGTGAGTTTCAGACGAGACCGAACATGTCCGGAATTATGACCAGACGCGTCCGGTATTTGACCCCGACGTGAGAAGCTAAGGCATCGTTGACCAGACGCTCTGTGCAACAAGTGACCAGACACACGGTGGTTACTATTCTGTGTTCGGTGTGTAAGTGAGAGAGAGCAGTGCATGAGGAGGAGAGCGACCTGACACAGGGTGCATCTGGTCTGGTAATACCGGACACGTCTGGTTGGCCCAGAGGCGCTCTAGGAGCTCTCTGGACTTGACCTAACACTGCTCCTTTGTGAGTTCGATCGTTTTTTTTGTGGTGCATCCGATCGTTCACTGACACATGCGCTGAGTTAGTCATTGGGCGCCAACGGCTATATCCATTTGCACAAGACATGTGGTCGCAAGTACTAGACGCGTCCAATCAGTTCGCAGAAAGCCTAGTGAAAGGGTATAATGGCTAGTTGAGTTGTTGGGGTTCTATAAAAGCGTGGTGGCCAGCTATTGCTCACTCTCTTGGCTCTCTAACTTGTTGATAGACCTTGTGAGCATACTTCCACACCTCCCACTCATCTAGCTTGTGATTTGATCATTCAAAGTGAGATAGGGAGTGATCCAAGTGCATTTGCATTGTGTTTGAGCATCTAGTGGCACTTGGGATCGTGTTTGCTGTGGGTCTTCTTGTTACTCTTGGTGGTTGCCACCACCTAGATGGCTTGGAGCAGCGGTGGAGGTCTGGCACATGTTGGTGATTATTTGTGGCTGGCTTCAGGGATCTTATGAGGGGTATTGCACCTTCCTCGGTGAAGCGCCGCAAGGTAGCTCTAGTAAATTACTCGTGTCATTGAGTTACCTCGCTTGTGTGGTGTCCAAAATGTGGACGAGGTTCGTGAAACACCTCTTAGCCGCCAAACCACCAAGTGTTGGTCGACACAATGGGGACTAGCGTGCCAGCAAGCACGCGAACCTTAGAAGAAAAATCGTGTGTCTCCGTTGTAATTGATTCATTGGATTTCTCCTGGTGATTGGTCTTCTTTTTATTATGATTGGTTCATTCCTCGATGTGATGGTATAAAGATCACATTCCTCTTATTTATATTCTCGCAAACTAGTTGTAACAAGCTCTTTAGTTTTAATTAGTTTTGAGAGCTTGTCTTACCCTTGCTAGTGTAGCTTCTTACCTAGTTGAGCTCTTTAGTGTAGCTAGCTTTTGAGAGCTCGTAGTGACTTAGCCATTGATTGACTTAGAGATTATAGCAACTAGAATTGTTGGGATAGGTGGCTTGCAACACTTGTTAGAGCAAGTGCAAAAAGCTTTATAGCCAATTAGTTATTTAACAAGTTTGCCTAGTGTTTTGTAGATTTTAAATTAGGCTATTCACCCCCCTCTAGCCAATTAGGACTTTTCAAGTGGTATCGGAGCCGTGGTCACCGTTTAATCAAGGCTTAACAACCTCGGTGCACAAAAGATGGCTCAAATTGTGTTCAACCATCTTAGGGGTAAACCAACGTTCTTTGACGGCACATCATTTGACTATTGGAAGAGAAAGATGAAGATGTACCTTGGTTCAATCAATGACAAGGTGTGGTATGTGGTAGAGAATGAGTTTGTGATTCTTGACCCTACCAATCTCGTCGACAATGACAAGATCAATAAGCAATGCAATACCATGGCACTCAACCAATATACAATAGCATTGATTCAAAAGTGTTTGAGCAAATCAAAGATCTTGAGAAGGCAAGTAAAGTTTGGGTGAAATTAGAAGAAACATATGAGGGCACTTCAACGGTAAAAAGTGCCAATCTCTACATGCTCAAAGACAAGTTATCTAACTTCAAGATGAAAGATAATGAGTCCATTCCGGAAATGTTCTATAGGCTTCAAGTCATCATCAATGATCTTAAGAGTTTGGGTGAGAAGGTAAAAGATGTGGACTTCTCTCACAAGTTCTTGATGTGTTTGCCCAAGAGATTCGGGACATTAAGAACTATCATCTTTAGAGGTGGATTAAAGGATGTATCTCCTAATGAGGTACTTGGAGATGTCATGATCAAAGATCAATACAATGATGATGATGATGAGGTTGTGAAGGGGGAAAAAAAGAAGAAGAAAAGTGGGGCATTCAAAGCCGGTGCTTCATCCTCCAAGAACAAGAGCAAGGGCAAAGCAAAGAAGGAAGATTCAAGTGATGAGGAATGCTCCAATGATGATAGTGATGATGAAGCTCTAGCTATCTTTGTGCACAATTTTGGCAAGATGATGAAGAAGGACTATCATACAAGAAAGAGAAGAGATCACTCCAAAGAACAAGGAATATGTGAGGTTGTGCTACAAGTGCAAGAGTCCTGATCACATTGTAGCAGATTGTCCCTACAAAAGTGACAATGAGGAGAATGAGAAGAACAAGAACAAGAAAGAAAAGAAGAAGAAAGAAAAGAAGATAACCTTCAAGAAGAAGAAGAAGGGTGGCTCCTATGTGGTGACATGGGATAGTGATGCTTCTTGGGATGATGATGACTAGTGATGATGACAAGGCATCCAAGAAGAAGAAGGTTCTTGCAAGTATTGCTATTAACAACAAGCCTTCACTATTTGACATTACATTATGCTTCATGGCCAAGGGCTCAAAGATAAAATGTGATGAGAGTGAATGTGAAAGTGATAGTGATGATGATAATGAATTCTCTAATGAACAACTCATGGATATGCTAGAACAAGCTAATTCAATAATTAACAAGAAGAGCAAGAGGTGCAAAGATTTGCAAAAGAAGCTTGATGCTCTTGAGCAATCCTTTGATGAGCTCAATGCTACTCATAAGAGACTAGATGAAGCCCATGAGAAGATTAGCAAAGCTCACACCAAGCTTGAAAGAGCTCACTCCTTGCTTATTGAACAAGATAAGAAAAATGTGACTTGATTGATGAATCTTTTTATGAACCAATTGTTATGGCTCCCACTAACCCTTCATGTAGCTCATCATCCACTACCACCACCACTTCTACCTCTACTACTAGTGATGGTTTTACTTATGATGCCTCGCTAATGGTTGAGAATGAGACTCTCAAGAGAGAGGTGGATGAGCTCACTCGTGCCCTAGGCAAGGCTTATGGCGGTGAGGCCTGCTTGCTAAAGTACTTAGGTAGCCAAAGGTTCTCTCTTAACGAAGCGGGATTAGGCTATACCCCCCCAAAAGGCAAGGTGGCCTTTGCTACTCCCAAAGCTAGCTTTATAAAGAGCAATGGTCGGTTTTGCAATAGATGCAAGCAAGTTGGGCACTTAGAGCAATATTGCAAGAACAAAAGCAAGAATGCTAATGTATCCTCAATCAAGTTTGATTCTTGTTATTTGCTTACTAAGGGTGTGAATGGTGTGAAGGATAAGTTTATTGGTATACCAATTGTGGACCCAAAGAAGAAGGTCATTTGGGTACCAAAGACCTTGGTAACTAACCTTCAAGGACCCAAGCAAGTTTGGGTACCTAAAAAGAATTGATCCTCTTTTATAGGTCAATTACAAAGCCAGAGGAAGGCATTGAGTGCTTGATAGTGGGTGTACACAACACATGACCGGTGATTCAAGAATGTTCAATTCAATCAATGAGAATTATGGCAATGGGATTAATGGGATTGAAAGTATAACATTTGGTGATAATGGCAAACGCAAGGTCAAAGGTCTTGGTAAGATTACAATATCCAATGACTTGAGCATTTTCAATGTGCTACTAGTAGAGAGCTTGAACTTCAACTTATTATCGATAGCTCAACTTTGTGATCTTGGTTTCAAGTGCATATTTGGAGTTGATGATGTAGATATCATAAGTGTAGATGGCTCTAATTTGATCTTCAAAGGCTTTAGATATGAGAATCTATACTTGGTTGATTTCAATGCTGGAGAAGCCCAATTGTCAACATGTTTGCTCACTAAGTCTAGCATGGGTTGGTTATGGCATAGAAGGCTTGGTTATATTGGAATGAAACAATTGAACAAATTGATTAAGTATGATCTAGTTAGAGGCTTGAAAGATGTCACATTTGAGAAGGACAAGCTATGTAGTGCATGTCAAGCCAGAAGCAAGTTAGCAACACACATCCTAAGAAGAGCATGATGAGCACATCCAAGCCATTTGAGTTGTTGCACATGGATTTGTTTGGGTCGACTGCATATACAAGTATTAGTGGCAACAAGTATAGATTTGTGATTGTGGATGATTTCACTAGATATACATGGGTGTTCTTTCTTGTTGACAAGAGTGATGTGTTTGCAACCTTCAAGACATTCATCGAGAGAATTCATAATGAGTTTGAGACCACCATCAAAAAAGTGAGAAGCGACAATGGAAGTGAGTTCAAGAACACAAGAATTGATGATTTATGTGATGGGTTTGGAATTAGGCATCAATTCTCGGCTATGTATACTCCATAATGAAATGGCCTAGTTGAGAGGAAGAATAGAACCATGATTGACATGGCAAGATCAATGTTGAGTGAGTACAATATGAGTCATTCATTTTGGACTGAAGCGATCAACACGACTTGCTACTATAGCAACCGACTCTATTGTCATCCTATGATGGAGAAGACACCATATGAGCTCTTGAATGGAAGAAAGCCCAACATTGCATACTTTTAGGTTTTTGGTTGCAAATGCTACATATTGAAGAAAGGCACAAGATTGAGCAAATTTGAGAAGAAATATGATGAAAGTTTCTTGCTTGGTTATTCCACTACTAGCAAGGCTTATAGAGTTTGGAATTTGGCTAGTAGTACTCTTGAGGAAGTTCATGATGTGAAATTTGATGAAACCAATGGTTCCCAAGAGGAAGATGAGAATCTAGATGACGTGAGAGGCACTCAATTGGCCAATGCAATGAAGAAGATGGATGTTGGTGATATAAGACCTAGAGAAGTGATTGAAGTTAATGATGACAAAGATCAAGTGCTCTCTAACTCAAATGTGCAAGCTAGTGGTTCTCACGATCAAAATCAAGCTAGTTCATCATCTCAAGTGCAAGATCAACAAATGGCTAGTACATCATCTCAACCAAATGACCAACCAAGTGCAAGCAATCAAGTTCAAGTGCTCCAATCTACCAATGTTACAAGAGATCATTCATTGGACTCCATAATTAGTGATATCTCAAGAGGTGTACATACAAGATCAAGATTGGCATCATTTTGTGAACACTTCTCATTTGTGTCATCCATTGAACCTAAGAAGATTGATGAAGCTTTGAAGGATGTTGATTGGGTCAATGCTATGCATGAAAAACTTAACAACTTCAAGAGAAATCAAGTATGATAGTTAGTTGAGAAGCCTAAGGGACATAATGTGATTGGAACCAAATGGGTCTTTCGCAAAAAGCAAGTTCAAGATGGGATTGTTGTAAGGAACAAAGCAAGATTAGTGGCTCAAGGTTACACTCAAGTTGAAGGTCTTGACTTTGGAGAAACATATGCACCGGTTGTAAGATTGAAAGCAATTAAGATCTTGCTAGCCTATTCTTGTGCCCACAACATCAAGTTGTACCAAATGGATGTGAAAAGTGCATTTTTTAATGGGTACATCAATGAGTTTGTGTATGTTGAGCAACCTTCTGGTTTTGAAGATGACAATAAGCCCAACCATGTTTACAAGTTAAGAAAGACTTTGTATGGCTTGAAGTAAGCACCTAGAGCATGGTATGAGAGGTTGAGGGATTTTCTACTCTCTAAAGGGTTCATCATGGGCAAGGTTGACACCACTCTCTTCACCAAGAAGATTGGAAAAGACTTGTTTGTGTTGCAAATCTATGTTGACATTATTTTTGGATCAACCAATCAAGATTCTTGTGAGGAGTTTGGAAAGATAATGGCAAATGAGTTTGAGATGTCTATGATTAGAGAGCTTAGTTACTTCCTTGGTCTTCAAATCAAGCAATTGAAGAATGGTACATTCGTAAGTCAAGGCAATTACATGAAAGACATGCTCAAGAAGTTTGGCATGGAAGATGCAAAGGCAATTAGTACACCAATGGGGACAAATGGAAGCTTGGATAGTGATATAAGTGGCAATATGGTGGATCAAAACATGTATCAGTCCATGATTGGAAGCCTACTCTATATGACCGCATCAAGGCTGGATGTGATGTTTCGTGTATGCATGTGTGCTAGATTTCAAGCCTCACCAAGAGAAAGTCATTTGAAGGCAACCAAGAGAATATTAAGGTACTTGAAGCATACACAAAATGTGCAAAATTTGAGTTGATTGGATATTCGGATTCCGATTATGTGGGATGCAAAGTTGAGAGAAGAAGCACATCAGGCACATGTCAACGATTGGGAAGGTCACTTGTTTCATGATCAAAGAAGTAAAATAGTGTTGCACTTTCAACCGTTGAAGCCGAATACATAGCCGCCGGTAGTTATTGTGCATAAATTCTTTGGATGAAGGCCACCTTGAATGATTTTGGAATCAAGTTCAAACAAGTGTCATTGCTATGTGACAATGAAAGTGTCATGAAGCTCACCAACAATCTGGTTCAACATGCAAGAACAAAGTATATAGATGTCCGCCATCATTTCATTAGAGATCATCAACAAAAAAGGGACATTTCAATTGAGAATGTGGGCACTGATGATCAACTTGTCGATATCTTACCAAGCCACTTGATGAGAAGAGGTTTTGCAAGCTAAGGAATAAATTGAACATACTTGACTTCTCAAATATGTGTTGATGCAACCCCACTATATGACATGCCTTTCTTTCGAGCAAAGCAAGGTAAAGTTGATTGACATGTCATTCATCCATTGCTAAGGACTTGTTTAGTGCATCTAGTCATTCCTATCATGTCTTAGGATCATTCATGAAAATCAAATGAATTTGATGCTTGTATGGTACCACTATTGCTTGTATGCTTGAAATAATCTAGTGGTAGCATATGACATATTTGTGGGCTTGTGAACCTAGTGTTTAATCTAGAAAATGAGCTATAAGTGTTTAACTCAACATAGTGCATGATAACCCTCTCTTGGAGGTGTGAAGAAGCTTGCCCTTGGATCAAACTGAATTAAATATCTTTTTATAAGTGATCTAGATTGAACCAAATTGAGCAAATAATCCTCACTTCACATGGTTTCACCCCAACCAATCTAAGATTTGAGCTCACCTTTTGTGGTCATTGATGACAAAAGGGGAGAGAATTCACAAAGATAGTGTGATAGGGGGAGCAAACAAATGAAATGACATTGTAAGGGGATCAATTAAAATTTGAAGCACACAAGTAGGGGGAGCAAGCTTATAAACTTGTATGTTGCATTTATATGTGCATCACATATGCTTGCTTGCATGGCACAAGTTCTTAAAATTTCATATCCTTGCTTATATGGTGTATGGTAGTCATTGATGAAATGAATTACTAGCATGCACAGGTAAAGTAACTAGACTAAGTGCATATCTTGTAAAAACTAGACCCTTTCACATAATGTTGATCTCACGGGGTTTTCTAATTTTTGTGAACAGCTAGTTACTAATGGTGCTAAGGATGGTGTATATTGGCAACTCCAACTGGTATCACGCTTCAAAGGTCCATTCTTTACACCTTAACATCATTTGGTAGAAATTGACTCATATATTTTCTATCTAAGCATATGTGCAAGCTTTCAAATCTAAACTCTTAGCACATATGAATGGGAGCAATTGCTACAAATTCGGGTTTAAGAAACTTGTCCATATCTTTTACACATGGTAATATGCTTGAGCAAGCAACATGAATCTAAGAAAATTTAATTGAATATCTTTGTAAATTGGTTATCATCAATTACTAAAAAGGGGGAGATTGAAAGCCCTAATTAAGTTATGATATGAGCTAGGTTGGTGCAACCCAATTGATAGATCAAGATGAGTTCCATGATGATGAAGGTGGACATGAAATGATGATGATCAAGCTCTAACTTGGATAAGAAGAAAGAGAAAAACAAAAATAGGCTCAAGGCAAATGTATTTTGATAGGAGCTACTTTTGGTTTGCACTCAAGACACCATAGAGGGTGTGAGTGATTTAGGATCGATAGTCGTACTATTAAGAGGGAAATTATCATGGTTAATACGATTGTCAAGTGCCACTAGGTGATTGAATTCTATGCATATGCATTAGGACCTAGTGTGCTAACAATTAACCCTTGAAAAAGCTTGTGAAAAATGCTAACACTCGTGCGCAAGTGGTGAGACATTTGGTGTTGGCACATATAAACAAGGGTGTTGAGAAGCATGTTGAAAGTGCTGGTCTCGAGGAGACCGGACGCGTCCGACACAGGGACCAGACGTGTTCGGTATTTAACTTGACGGTGAGTCCAGTATTTGACCCCAATGTGAGAAGCTGAGGCATGGTTGACTGGACGCTCTGTGCAACAAGTGACCAGACGCACAGTGGTTACTGTTCTACATCCAGTGTGGAAGTGAGAGAGAGCAGCGCGAGGAGGACAGTGACCTTACGCAGGGTGCGTCTGGTCCGGTAATACCGGACGCGTCCAGTCGGCCCAAAGCGGCTCTAGGAGCTCTCTAGACTTGACCTGATGCTGCTCCTCTATGAGTCGGATCATTTTTTTGAGGTGCGTCCAATCGTTCACTGACACATGTGCTGAGTTAGTCATTGGGTGCCAACAGCTATATCTGTTTGAACGAGACACATGGCAGCAAGCACCAGACGCGCCTGGTTAGTTCACAGACAGCCCAGTGAAGGGGTATAACGGCTAGTTGAGTTGTTAGGGTTCTATAAAGCGTGGTGGCCAGCTCTTGCTCACTCTCTTGGCTCTCTAACTTGTTGATACACCTTGTGAGCATACTCCCACACCTCCCACTCATCTAGCTTGTGATTTGATCATCCAAAGTGAGATAGGGAGTGATCCAAGTGCATTTGCATTGTGTTTGAGCATCTAGTGGCACTTGGGATTGTGTTGGCTGCGGGTCTTCTTATTACTCTTAGTGATTGCCGTCACCTAGACTGCTTGGAGCAGCGGTAGAGGTCCGGCACGTGTTGTTGATTGTTTATGGCCGGCTCCAGTGATCTTGTGAGGGGTATTGTACCTTCCCCGGTGAAGCGCCGCAAGGTAGCTCTAGTAAATTGCTCATGTCATTGAGTTACCTGACTTGTGGGTCGGTTCTTGTGGTGTCCAAAGTATGGACAAGGTTCGTGCAACACCTCTTAGTCGTTGAACCACCAAGTGTTGGTTGACAACGGGGACTAGCTTGCCGACGAGCACATGAACCTCAGGGGAAAAATCGTGTGTCTTCATTGTGATTGATTCATTGGATTTCTGCTAGTGATTGGTCTTCTTCTTATTGTGATTGGTTCATTCCTCGACACGGCGGTATAAAGATCACATTCCTCTTATTTACATTCCTGCAAACTAGTTATAACAAGCTCTTTAGTGTAATTAGTTTTGAGAGTTTGTCTTACCCTTGCTAGTGTAGCTTCTCACCTAGTTGAGCTCTTTAGTGTACCTAGCTTTTGAGAGCTCGTAGCGACTTAGCCATTGATTGACTTAGAGATTATAAAAACTAGAATTGTTGGGTTAAGTGGGTTGCAACACTTGTTAGAGCTAGTGCAAAAAGCTTTGTAGCCAATTAGTTGTCTTACAAGTTTGCCTAGTGTTTTGTAGATTTTAAATTAGGCTATTCACCCCCTCTAGCCAATTAGGACCTTTCAATTGGTCAAGGCAGTGCGCCATTGGCGGCCCTACCTCTAGGGTCACGCTTTCACCATCCGCACCAACCATGGAGCCTGAAATTTTGCTAGATCAGCGCCTAATGACAATTCCTCAGCACACATGGGTGTCCAAGCTGTTCGGGTATGATCTCTCTATTGAATACTGGCCCGGCAAGCTGAACACTGTGGATGATACGTTGTCCCGACGTGATGTGGACGGCGCTGCAGTTCGTGTCCTCTCCTCGCCAATCTTCGCTGTCTACGACACCCTGTGGCATGAGCTCAGTACCGACCTGCAGGCTCAAGCCATTCAAGCTCAGCTGCAGGGCAGAACAGTGCCAGAGGGCTGGTCTATGGTTGATGGCATGCTGCTGTTCAGGGCCGCCTCTTTATGTTAGACTCATAGACGTTGTGGCCACAGCTGCTCCATGAGGCCCATGATCAGGCCCGGCCCTGGATGCGGGCAAGAGGAGCGGCCGCCCTGGGCCCCCAAGTTGGCAGGGCCCCATCCCAGGTATGTAAACGCTAGGTATATTAGTATATTTGGCCCAGTATTGAACGTTGCTGCTTGCAGCTTGCCGGCCTGCTAAATGCTGGCGTTCGCAAGAAGGATCGCGTCCGCATTAAAAAAAGGAAGAAAGAACTAGCGTCCGCGAGAAGCTGGCCAGCCCACACGCCACGCACACGCGACTCGACTCCTCGAGTCCTCGTCCGCGGCGGCGACGCGGTTTGAGGACTGAGGTCACGCCTCACGCGGAGTCGCGGACCGGCGGGCGGACGCGACACGCTTGACGGAGGCGGCGACCAGCGAGGCGAGACGCGCGGGCGCGGGGCGCGCGGCTGTTGCTCCTGCGCGACGGACTCGACACCACGCGACGCACTGCGATCTCCGCGACTCCGCCTGACGGGACGAGCGACGACGAATCGACGATCGGCGGTGAGCCACACTGACTCACTGAGCCATTATTCTAGCAACGCCAGCAGATGAGTTACTTTTTTTAACTAATTGTTTCTCTACATCTTAACGGCATCATGTCATCAAGATCAAGAAAATATGCTTCCGGCAGTGAGAAAAGGAAAAAGAAAGCACGAATAGATGAGTTCGTACGGTCACAGAGGGGTTCTATGCATAAGTTTTTGAAGAATAATCCAAACACTTCAAGAGATCCAAACAAGTTGGCATTTTGATGAAAATAATTGTGAGGAAGTACTCTTGGGTGGTGAGAAGGAATTTAGAGTTAGTTACTTCAAGGTTATAATTGATATGGCAGTCCGTTCATTGGAGACTAGATTTCAAGAATTGGAATCATTCAGAGAATTATTTGGATTTTTAATGAGTTCAGCAAACTTGAAGGGATTGGATGGTCCTGAGCTAAAAGTGTGTTGCACAACACTGGCAGCAGTTTTCTTTTTAAATGGTACATCTGACATTGATTTGAATGATCTAATTTCTGAGTTAAGTGTTCTACAATTCACTTTGCCAGATACACCGATGACAGCCATGGAGATTTTTGAGTTTGTTACAAAAGCTGATTGTTATCCTAATGCTTCCATTGCTTATCGGATCTTGTTTACTATGCCTGTGACTGTGGCATCAGCTGAAAGAAGCTTCTCAAAACTAAAATTGTTGAAGAATTATTTGAGATCTACAATGTCTCAAGAGAGGTTAAATGGTTTGGCAACATTATGCATTGAGAAGTGATTGTTGGATGAGATCGATATTGATACCATCATCAATGACTTCGCATCGAGGAATGTTAGAAGGAATTTTTAAGGTAATTTAATATTTATGGATTGTTTCATATGAATATTGCTTTTGCATACGTAGTTAAGTATTTTTATATATGTATATACATTTAGTACTATCAATGTCATGTATGTACAAAGGGCCCCGGGTTGCAGTTTTGCCCCGGGCCTCTGAAAAAACAGGGCCGGCGCTGCCCATGATGCGGGTCCTGAGGGTACCCAGAAGACCTTGCACAGGCTGTGAGCGTCCTTCTTCAACGCTCATCTCCACCGGTTCGTCCGTGACTTCGTTCATAGCTGTTCAGTTTGCTAAAGGAACAAAACTGAGAACCTGCACCCGGCTGGACTCCTACAGCCACTACCTATGTCAAATAATGTGTGGAGTGATATCGCCATGTATTTTGTGGAGGGGTTTCCGTGTGTTGGCAGCAAATCCGTGGTGCTCACCATTGTGGATCGCTTCTCCAAGATGGCGCACTTTATTGGCCTCAGTCATCCATATTCAGCTCAGTCTGTTGCTCGCACCTTCTTCAAGAATATCATCTGTCTCCATGGGTTCCTGTGCTCCATTGTCAGTGATCGGGACACCGTATTCACCAGCAGTTTTTGGGAAGAGTTGTTCCGTTTGGCTAGGGTGAAGTTGCTTCGCAGCTCAGCTTTTCACAAGCAGAGGGATGGACAATCCGAGGTGACTAATCGCATCATTGTCATGTATTTGTGACGTCTCGCTGTTGATCGCCCTCATTCGTGGCTGCCTTGGGTGGAATATTGTTTCAACAGCCCTTACCAGTCCACCCTCCGTGCCACTCCATTTGAAGTTGTCTACGGCCGAACACCTCCTGCCTTGCTGTCTTATGCACCTGGGACAGCTAAGGTAGTCGCGGTTGATCAGCAGCTCCGTGACCATGACGTCTCTTCCTACAGGAGATCTGTGAGCGTCTCTTGCTTGCTCAGGATGTGATGAAGGAGCATCAAAATCAGAGGCGTCGTCATGTGGAGTTTTCAGTGGGTGATTGGGTATTGCTGCGTCTGCATCATCACACCGCTGTTGGCATCACTGCTGCTTCTCCATCCAAGCTTCTTTGGTCCGTATCAGGTTACGAAACGCATTGGTGTTGTGGCCTATTGACTACAACTTCCTCCCAAGGCTCGTATCCATGACATCTTCCATGTGGCCATGTTGAAGAAGTATGTTGGTGATCCCCCAGGTGCTATTATGCCGCTGCCTCCTCTTCTGCATGGTCGTGTGATTCCAACACCTTCCATAGTGGTTCGTGCTCGAACAGGGGTCAGTGGCAGATTCTAGTTCAATGGGAGGAGCGCCTGGCTGCTGATCCAACTTGGGAGCCTGTTCATGACTTCAAGAAGCATTATCCAACATTCCAGCTCGCGGACGAGCTGTTTGTTGGGGAGGAGAGAAATGTTATAGACTCCTTTGTTGGACGACAGGCGTCGACCACGCCAGCTAGTGGGCCCAAGCCGTGGCTAGGCTTTTAGGGTGATGTTTATTAAGAGATTAGATTGGAGTTTGTTTAGGAAAGTGCACCTATACTATAAAGGGCACCTTAGGAGATTGTAATCTTTATCAAAGAAGGAATAAACTCTCCCTGTTTTGGGGTGGGAGTTTTCCTTCGATAGTGGCATCGGGCGTTTCAGCCGCGCCCACCGCCGACATTCCTCGCCACCCTCTGCGTTCCAGTTCCCAGTCCAGCCTCCTGCTCCACTCTCCCCTCCATTCACCACACTGCCGGCGCCGTAACAACATAACACTGAACCACATTGGCCTGATGAGGTGCTAGACCAACTTGTACTATTATAGAAGCCTCATGTGTGCCTTGCCAGGTAGAAATTCCTATTTATTAATTAGAACCTCGTAGTCCAACTGTTTGATAAGTGTAGCATATTGACAGTTAGCCTTTTTTTGCATCATAGTGTGTTTTTTCCTTATAGCATCTGTTCCAATTTTTTTTAACATTGTCAATAACACTGAATTTGTATTTCATAAACAAAAAATGCACCATTACCCTGCATCGATACAGAGTATGGAGCTCAACATATTAGAACGTGTAGTAGCTGGAAGTGAGGAACCGAGCCATCTAGATTTGTCACTTCTACAGAGCATCACGGAAAATTTTTCTGAGCAGAGAAAAATTGGTGTTGGTGGATGTGGAGAGGTTTACAAGGTAACTGCTGTTTTTATGCATGGCAGCACAGCTTCATGTTTGCTCATTTCATAGCATTACTTGACATAATGGTCATGGCCTTGCTAATAAGGATATTATAAACAGGTCCCTTCGAAATGGAATTGTTGCTGTGAAAAGGCTTTTCAACAGCCGAACAATTAAAAGCAAGATGTTCCATCGGGAGGTTCAAAGTTTGACCATGGTTAGGCACGAAAATATAGTACGGCTTCTGGGTTATTGTTCTTTTACAAAAGAACGCGTGTCAACATTTGAAGGAAGAACAATTATGGCCGATATACGGGAAAGGTTGCTCTGTTTTGAGTACATAAGCAACTGAAACCTTGAGAACCATCTAGCAGGTATGAGAAGCTCTCCAATTCACATTAGAAGACAGCAGATCAAATAAACATCAATCTAACACAGTGCTTGCACCTGAAAATATGCCAAACATCAAATTAAACTAAGGCCCTGTTCATCTGGCTTATAATCCGTCTTATTCGGCTTGTTTTTTCAACCGGAACAGTATTTTTCTCTCACAAAAAATCAGCCAACAGTGTTTTTCAGCCGGCTTATAATTCCAGCCGAACGGCCCCTAAGCTCATCAACACTGAAATTAAATTAAAGAGCACAACAAAGAAATAATCTGATGAAGCGTCAATTCCCTAATCATGACCACTTCCTGAATTTTAAAACAAATTTGTAAATACTCAATTAAACGCTATCAATATTCTTCTATTCATTTGCTTACATTCAGTCCAGTGACCAAAGCGTGCAACTGCATTTTCATATGATCTGGTTACTTTCTTCACTAATTGTAATCCTAACTTTTAAAGTGCATTTGATGAATAATCATGGACATTCTGTACAGATAAAAAAGGCCAACATTTTGTTGAATGCTCATTTGCATATACACTGGACACATTATTATTTTATGATTTTCAGCTTCTAAAACACTCTTGATTCTTCATATACTTCTGAAGATGAATTGAGGGGCCTTGAATGGCATACACGTTATGAAATTATTGTGGGGATCAGCAAGGGTTTGCTCTATCTTCACAAGGAGAAGGATATCATCCACATGGATTCAAACCTGCCAATATACTACTAGATGATTTCATGGTGCCCAAACTTACAGATTTTGGTCTATCGAGACTTGACAATAATTCACAAGCAGTGACCACATCACGTCTTATGTCACCGTAACCTACTAATAATGCAATGTTGTTTCTGACACTTGTTTTCTTACAAGGTCTTTATGTCATAGCGTGTTGATATGTGTGTTCTTATCATGCAGAGGATATTGTGCTCCAGAATACTTTTTCAAAGGCAAATCATCCAGCAAGTCAGATATATACAGTTTGGGAGTAATGGTCACAGAGCTGGTGACAGGAAGTAAAAAGGAGCCTGATCTTACTAAAGTAAGAGTTGTGATTATGTCACCGATGCATGGACATGACCCCTTTTCATCATGATGCTAATATAAAAAACCTTGAATGAAATTAGTTGCCGGATTATGATACTTTGACATATTCTTAACCTGTGAATACTATAGCCAATGTCGTCACTTTAGTTGTAATATTAAGCTGATAACATATACATGTCATTTGCATTAAATATTTTGGTGCCAATTTAAATGGTTCTGTGTAAATGCAGGTTCTTAGAAGATGGAGGCACAGTGGATTACAGCATCCAAACATACAGCATTGGGTTATAAACAAGTGACAAAATGCCTCCAGCTGGCCCAAAGATGCATCCAAAACGACCCGACAAAAAGACCTGACATAGTAGACATAATACAAGAGCTCATCGAAATGGATAGTAAGGATGACCAATTCCAGGTAAGCCCATATGTGCTTCCTGAATCTCAAGATCCCTAAAGTTTTGATAGGCTCTGTGGTAAAGCTAAGTGCGTCTTTAATTTCTCCATCACAGGTAACCCCTCCCTTGGAGGACATGCTTGGGATTAGGGATGAAAACGGATCGGATACGGACGGATATGATTGATATCGTATTTGTTTTCATATTTATGTCCGGATTCGGATTCGAATACGGATAGTATAAAAAATGCCGGATAGGATACGATTGGATATCGACATCATAAATATGTGATTTAAATATTCGAATACGAATACGGTATCGGATGTTAAATATCCGGACTCGGATACGAATGGATTAAAACCCCTCTAAACGGATTCGGTCTCGAATACGGTCGGAAAATATCCGTACCGTTTTCGTCCCTACTTGGGATTGAACTGCTGGAAATACACTTTCCCTTTGAACTTGACCAGCAGATATCACACTCAATAGAGCTGAGCAATGATACGGATGGTTACATTGCCTTCATGACAAAGGCAAGGCTACGCCACTTCTGCATAGAGCCAAACAAGGGCATTGTCCCACCACGATCCAAGTGCAGTGTCACCATAAAAATGCAAGCACAGGTCGACAAACCGCCAAATGATCACTACAAGAGAAAGATCACCGTGCTGAGCACCAAGGTAGATGGAGCTCTTTCTGCTATGAATGGAGGAGGAGACATATTCATTGGCAAGGACCGTAATGTGGTTGATAAGGTGAATGTCATGGTTGTTTTTGACACGCCACCATCGGCAGAGGAATCCTGAAAGGACGTCTAAGATTCACCGTGACTTATGTCATGTGAAAATATTCTGAGTGTCACGAGTGGCAGAATCAATTTCTTCTCTCTCTGGAGACTGGGATATTTCAAACACTATAACGAATATAGCAAGAATTTAAGTTTACAGCAAAGTTTCAGTCAGATCTGAAAGATGTGGTTTGTCGTGACTTCTGTCTTGTGAAAATATTCTTGAGTTATATAGTATATATACAGTCAGGAGGCAGTAGAATCATCATGTGAGGCGTACATTAGTACTAGTACATATATCAAGACGATGTTTTGGCTGATACCTATGCTCGAATGAATTTTCTGATTTTGCAAACGTGTATTTGTGACATTTCAAATATTTTTATTGAATACATGAAGAATTAGGGTTGTTTGGATGCCAACTGAATTGCAGTGATCAGATAAAATAATCTGAAGATGATCAAAACACTGCATATTATATTATGAGTTGGATTATAATAATTCAACCCTTACTCTGTCTCTAACGTCCTTTTTCGAGATTATAGGTCATTTCTACTTCAGCAAACAGTAATCCACCTGTAGTCAAGAGATCTAGACACTATAATCTTATTCGTAATTCACAATATAGATTTCAAAAATTTAATTGGAATCAAATAGTTTATGTTTAGTGTAACAATAATGCCACGAAAGTCTGTTTGGCTTTTGCCTCAAAAGAATGAACTTTTGTGCTACCTGGACGTCCGGACGGAGAGGGCATCTGCAGCCATTTCTCACACTGTTTTGTGCGCCCATACAAGGCTCACGCTGCTCCGAATGTCACCAGCGTCGAGAAAGAGGGGGAGGGGGCAGCAGATGCCTGGCCAGCGTCGGGAGGAGACACCGAGACGAGGTAGTAGAAAGCGAGAGAAAGATGCAGCACCTTATCTACTTTTGAAACATCCGAATGAAACATTTGCAACATGCGTCCAAAGACAGATGAAACACTTAAAATATACGTCTGAAACGCTTGCAAAAAACACACGAAACCACTTGAAAAAGCCCTTGCACATGCAACATCCAGATAAAACACTTGCAATATATGCGTGAAACATGTGCAACATCCAAATAAACACACTTGCAACATACGTATGAAAAAAAACAGATGAAACATTTGGAATAGATGCTCGTGACATACGTGTACAACTATTGCAACATGTGCAATATCCTGATCTACTTATTCAATATCCATATGAAACACTTGCAACATACCTCTGAAACATTTGAAATATACGCTTGCAACATGCGGTTTCAGTGCAACATCTCCTTGTTGCTTGGGTGAATGGAGGCTCGTCGTCATATGGAGTTCACTGGTGTAGAGCTCGCTAGTGGCGCAGGCCTCACCGCTCTGGTGGAGAAGGTTGCGGCAGGTCCGGTGGAGAAGACCGTGGCGGTCTCCACACTGTGCGGGTGGAGCGCAAGCTTTTGTACGGGGTGAGGTCCGCTAGCTGCGGGCTAGCGTGGGTGAGTTTCACTCGAGCCACGGTGAGCTGGGCAAGTGGAACACGAGATGTGTCTGGGCGGCCTCCACCCAGGCTGTCATGAGCTACACGAGGGCGAGCTCCACCTTAGTTGAAACCTATGGGCACGGCAAGTCACCATACAATTTTCTGATTTTACAAACTTGCATTTGTGGCATTTCAAATATTTTTAAGTCACCATAAAATAATCTGAAAATGATCCAAACACTGCATATTATATTATGAGTTGGATTATGATAATTCAACCACCGGACTATAATAACCCTTGATCAATCTCCAACGTCCTTTTTTGAGATTACCAGGTAGCGTGCCCGTGCGTTGCTACGGGATAGTTAAACTTTTATAATAAAAATACACGGATCGTACGATAAGATAACAATACTATAAAATTAAATACCTACGTTAAAGTGATATTTAATCCAAAAAGCAAAGTTCATGAAATTAACAAAGTCACGTAGAGCGTAGCGTCATAGGCTCACAAACTCTATTGTATAGATCTTTCTGTAATGCGGCTAAAATAATGTTTTTATATCGACAGAAAGAAATCTCCAACATCCATTTCTTTTGTGCGCCAATAAATCTACGAATAAGTTCCACCGCATCTCCATATATACCATCCTGTACACATGTTCAAGTATATATATGTAAAATATTAGTGTCTGTCACATGGGTAATACTGCGAACGATGAGAAAAAATAATGCTACGATATCATATATACAACCTTGTGTTGTAGTGTTACCTGAAAAAGAGGTCTAAACATTGGTCATGTAACAGCCAAATTAAACATCACAAGGAGATCATAAGTGTGGGAGCAACATGAGCCTGGGAGAACTCATGGATACCAGACGTACAAGATCATTGACTGATTAGCTAAAACTTTTTTTTCGCGACCATACTGTAGCACGCTTTTCATTAAGAAGATGGTTCAAGCATTACACGGTAATCTTGTGATTAACAAGACACACGCACGCCACGGACCAAAGGATTCCTTTTGCACATTGCAACAGCTTGCGACCAAGAGGGTGAGACAGCCACCTCAGAGCTCTGAAGCCAGACATCACCCAGAGGTTGGCCTCATCGACTAATGCCCTCTCAAAAGTACTTGTCTTCCATTAGACGCTAAGTACCTAAGGGAGAACACTAACTGTGTGATTCCGTCGAGCACACCGCAAGGGAGAACTCGAAGATTCACGTTTTTACATCTGGATCACAAATGATAGAGTAAAGCTTACAACATCCTTACCATTTCTTACGTCACTTTTAGTACAACATCAGAGTAATTCATTATGTAGTTATAACAGCGAAATATAAAACATTATCAAAGTTCAGTGGAAATGCAACCATTTAATGATACGTTAAACATTAACGTGAAGAACGTTTAAATGCATGAAATGATAACAGATTAATAGTATTTTTCTTGTAAAACTTTTGGTGAGAGTTTTAATAATTAAACTCTACTCCGCATCGCAAAGGAAATCCTCGCTGAGCCCACCAGGAGGTTTCCACACTCAAGTGTCAGCTTACCAGCACCGGTTACCTACAACAGGGTAGAACAAACCCTGAATACTCAATTGTAATCCGCAAGACTTACCCGTCAGGGAGAAAGAAAAGGACTCCAAGGATTATGCAAGACTTTCTGGCTTGTGGGTTTATTGCAACTACAAGAAGCATTACTAAAGGTGCATCCTTATATTCAATTCTTATTAGCAGTCATCAGTAGTTCATTAACCAAACATTCTAGGTAAGCACATGTTCTACTTTCAAGCAAGGGTTGAGCCATCAGAACTATCCTTTCATTTTTCATCTTTAAGTTCTTACTACGATGCCAGAGCGTAGTCAAGCCGTACCGTCACGCAGAAACGGTGATTCGCGAATCAATGTGCCCAGCTGGGTGCCCCGAAAATACAAGCCTTGCTCGTACCCCGGGCACAAGTAAGACCAACTCGTTCCACTCCTATCAAGGGGTCTAGGTCCCCGTCTAATCTTGGACACTAAGCCCCCAACACTGCAGGCCCGGGCTCAGTATGGTGCTTAGACCTCCTCAACCCAATATATATAACAACCCTAAAAAGTCGGTCCGGAAAGAGCCAGAACCCATGACAAGAGAGAAATAAGCCTTCCCGCCCCCATAAGCAAGTATATGCTCGGGATAATAAATCTGTGACTTGACCAGGGTCCATGCAACGAACGGTCCTTAATTGACACAGGCGGAACCAATGCAATCAGAGCCCCGCTCTGTTGCCCAACCAGGTCCAAGTCCATCCAACCCGTTCCGCCCGGTCTTTAATTATCCATATACATTTATCTTCCATGTGATAGTAACATGATAACCATAACAATAATATATTTCCTATCCCTTGCGAATGACAGACAATCACTCGACTTCTACCAGAGTCCTGGAGCATAGCAATCTACACGATTCTGACATACTAGTAAGACTCATAGGATCATGATATTTATATGCAAGTGGGTTCCATTCAACTCCTAGAACTTAATGCACAAGCATAAAATAAAGTGCAGAATAATAGGGGTTATGCACCCGGGCTTGCCTGGGTATTATTTAACCAAAGTTAGCAATTCATCGAAGCGACACGATCATCCGGGCACCATCTTTTCGGCTTCTCCAGATGACTCCATGATCCATGATCGCTCCTATTATGACATGCGTGGATGCAACGCACAAATGTAAATAATCAACGACAGTCGCAACTTAAACTACGATTTCCGACTCTTACGCGAACTAGCCTAACGGCTAACGTGCTAAGCCGCATATCCATGCTACCAGCAACGCGCTAAAACCCCAACAAGTATTTTAATTTTACAAACCAAGATATTGCTTTATTTATTTCATTGATTTAATGTATATATTCCAACTAGGGCTCATTACCTTTTCTAACATCTAGTATTATGGAGTTACAAAAGCTATAGTGAGTACTTAATAATGTCAGGGACCTACCGTGAAATCTATAGAATTATTACTGGTATAGATTAACCTTGGAAATTCATACAAGTTCATATTTCAGAAATGTTAATTCTCTCTAATTAATTAACGAGCTTCTGAAAACATTATACAACTATGTGAAATAAATGTACTAACATTTAGAGAATGATTTTAGAAACCAACAAAACTTGTATCACAATTTTTGGACTCCTACAAGATTTCATATTGAATTTACAAGTTTACTCTAGAGGCTAATTGGAAAATAATTTAAAATTCGAAAAGGGCCGGTAGCCACAAACTCGCCCATCAGCCCCAACGGCCCACGTGGGAGCGACTGCGCGCGCAGCAGACCAGCCCAACGACGGCCCACGACGAGGAGCCCGCACCCGCACCCACGCTTTAACAAAAGAGACCCTAGACCAAAAGTTTATTACGAGACGCTCCAGCGCACTATTGTACCAGAGACGCACTTTGCACCGAGCACCCCACGCAAATCCATCTTCACCATGGGCCGGTCCCTGACGGCGCAACTCCGGCCGGCACCTTGCACCTATGTCGGCCAACGGGGCGAAAAACCCGCCCAACAAGCGAGCCGATGGGCACCGCGGAGTCGAGACAACACCCTAGGCGGTGATTCGGAAGCGCATCGTGGACCCTATCGCTCTGCTCCCAAAGGCGGCCAACCAACAAGGCGGCGGGCACGTTCCCGCGACCCTACTGGCTAACAAGGCAAAGGAAGTTGTGGGGAGGCAGGAGAGACTCACCGTGAGGACGACCGTGCAACCGATTGAGGTGGAGGAAGACCGAGGAACTCCGGCCACGTGCGCCCGCACCGTGCGGCAACACTCCGAGCCGGGCATCCCCGCATCACCTCGTCACCGACGGTCGGCCTGGTCAAGACAACACGAGCATCGAGAAGAGGGGGTCGCGGTGAGTTCAGGGGCACAAGCAATCGGATTTCTATTGACCTCACGGTCCATACTGCCCAACCTACCCACCTGGCGGCACCCGTGACTGGCGGCGAGGAGCATGCGAAAAAGGTGGCCGATGAAGCATGGCCGAGCTCGAGGCGAAAAGGGCACCTAGCTGACTACCTATGCCACCTACTGGCGCAATGAATCACGCTACAAAGCACAAATTGGTGATTAGGGAGGGAAAGAGAGGGACGGTGGTACTGTGCGGTGCGGTCGGGGGAGGTCACGCGGCGGGTCGAGCAAATAAGGGGACGGCTCCGACCGACTGCGGCCTACTAGAACGCGCACAACTGACGTGACAACGGGCCTTGGCGAGACGCGCTTGCCATGTCGAGCTGAGCCGAGGTGACCCCTCCATGCCGGATTCACGCGAGCGGGGTCGGCCGGTCGGAAAAACAGAGGAGGCGGGAACCGGGGCCCTTGGCTAGTCCACGCCTTGGCGGCACGCAGCTGGCTGCGAGCGGCCTAGCCCACATGCGCGAGTAGCGCCATTAAGGCGGCCTAAGTCACCGTGCGGGCAGGAACCTGCCCCATGTGCACGCGGTGGTAAAGGCTTCGACAGAGCGGGTAGCAGCTGCAGCGCGGCTGCGGTACAAGTGTAGCGACCCGCCGTGACCGACCACGCCGGGCCAGGGCAGGCTCGGCCACCCGGCTCCAGCAAACGCGTGTACGCGGGCACGCGACCGAGAGCGCGACATCCAGCCCTAGGGAGGAGGGTGACCACGGCACCAGCCAAATAGCCCGAGGCCAAGTTCACGCACGCATTTTAAAGCACAGACAAGACTGCTGATTACCCCAACTCAAGTTCAGCCAATACCACTAATCCAAAACTACCCAGTCCAGCATTCTAATGAAGTAACCGCCATGACTAAGGAGCAACCGATGAGGGAGATACAGCGATGCCAACACGAGCTCGCCACTGACAATTTTACGCACTAACTAAATTAACTTATGTTTTTGATCTGATCCCACACCACCGGAAAAGTAAGTCACCTAAGAACCATTCATCATTACGTGCGAGTCTCACAATTACAATCCGAGGAACTTTTTCGTTAATTTCTTTTTGGCCCTAACCATGACACTAAGCGAGCTCGTAACACCAGAGGTGTTACATCGACAATACCCTGCAGCAGTTCGCTTGGCGTTGCTGCATCGTTCCTGAATGTCCGCACGTTCTGCTCCTTCCACAAAGTCCAACCTAGCAGAAAGAATATAGAATCAAAGCTACGGCGGTTCTCCTTGGGCAGCACCTTCCTAATCCTTATCCACCACAGCATCACATCTTCTTCCTGTACCTGAATCTGATCCTGGAGGTGTAGTTTAGTCAAAATCATTGTCCAAATCTGCTGACTCAGAACGCAACCAAAAATAATGTGGTCCATCGTCTCTACAGCCTGTGCACACATAATGCAGTCATCTGAATCCTGAAGGCCATGCCGTTTTTTCCGTGCAGACGTCTAACATCGTCGATGGAGCACCAACCAGAAAAAGAACTTAACCCGTGGAGGGGCTGCCGTCTTCCAAAGCAGCTTCACACCAGGAGGTCTAGTCGATTCAACGAACATTGCGCCATATGCTGAAGCTGCAAAATACTCTTTATCGCTGGACCACCTCCAATAGAGCTTATCGGGTATTCCATGAGAAAGCTGAACTTCTTCGACCAAATCCCAGATGCGCAGATAGTCCAAGATTACCTGAACAGTAGGCGGCCCTTTGATGTCATGAACCCAAGCCCTCTGGGCAGAGCGCTAAAGCAACAGTTTTTTTTTCTAACATCATCGCGGCACAGCTTGAAAGAGGGAAGGCGACATGGAGACGGCGACGCGTCAGGATGTGGCGCCAGAGACCTTAACGCGGGGCAGAGGGCGTTGATCATGGATTGATCAAGGGAAAGTGCTTGATGGACAGGGAGGGAGGCAGGGAGCGTTGATTGGTTGCGGTAGATTCGCGGGAGCTGGGATTACGAGAAGAATAACCGGGCCGGGGCAAGGGCACTCACGGGATCGTAGCATCGGCAGACCGACTAGGCGAAATTTTTATTGCACGAAGATGGTGTCGCATGTGGGGAGGACGTCGATTGGAGAAGGGCCCACCTGCCATGACTGGTTGTATCGGCGGAGTGAGGAGACGATCGCACGGGGGAAGGGCAAGAAGGTGAGACCAAGTTTTTGTTGCACCAAGACGGGTCTCTTCTTTAGTATTTTTAGTCGTGATAGAAGAGAATAGATGAGAGATAGGTCATTTCTACTTCAGCAAACAGTAATCCACCTCTAGTCAAGGGATCTAAACACTCTAATCATTATAATCTTTTTCTTAATTCACACTATTGATTTCTATAATTTAATTGGAATCAAATAGACCGTATGATTACTGTAACAAAATTGCAACTAAAAAAAACGGAACTTTTGTGCTAAGTCCTTTCTCATTCTAGATTTTCTTTTGAGCAAATCTTTCTCATTCTAGTTGACCGAGTTGACCAGAATTCTTCTGTAGTTCCATCCACCACCCCGGTCCATGGGCTTGCAGCGTTGCTGTTGCTGGACTTGCTGCCCAGGCCATGTAGGGCAGCTCTAATAATTAGCTTTTAAGTTAGCTCTAAGCACTTTTTCTTATATTTTAATAGAAGAGAAAGAAAAAACTTGCACACATTATAAGGCGACGTAAGAATGTCATGCGGGGCTATCTATATTAAAAGCTATGCTAAAAATTAGTAATATTAAAGAAGTTGGCTTATACTCTCTCTATTCTCAATTATAAGTTATTTTAAAAATCTTGAAAAATCAAAACATCTCAAGTTTGACCGAAGTTATAGAAAGAATCATAAAAAATTTATGACATCAAATATATATACTATAAAAATATAATTAATAAAGAATTTAATAATATTTAGTTGGTATTATAAATACTATTATCTTATCATATAAATTTGGTTAAACTAACGTTGCTTTGACTCTCCAACTTATAATTTGGATTGCCCTTACACGAGCAAACAGGGCCCGCCGCCGGTCGGCATTCCCACAGCCCCAGCGCCCGCCAACGATGCAGCTCGCCGCCTGATTCCCAGATTCCGCTCGCGCTAGTCCACGGAATCCCCACCACCGCCGACCACAAAGCCAGGACACTGCAGCCCCTGTCCACTCCATCGACCTCGAAGTCTCGAACCGGTCGGTAGCAGACTGCGGCTTGAGCTTGAGCTCGAACCGGTAGCAGACTGCAGCCCCTGTCTCATCTTCCTGTTTGCCCCAATACGTCCTTCTGGCCCAGCCGCCCAAGGTACAATAAATTCTTTTTTCTTTTTACAAAGCAAGCAGGGCAAGGCACAGGATATGGGATTTGCGGATTCAAATCTGTTCCTCTGTTTCGTGCTTCGTCGATAAGAGGGTCTGTTGTACATTCTAGATCTAGTTTACCTCATTACCTGTTGATGCCTAACTTGCAACCTTGCTTATTGCTTCTCTGAGTTACATTTGTTGCAATTTACTGGGCCAGTGCTCAAAAGCTCCAGCATAAGGCAAAAGGTCTAAAGATGGGAATTTCTAGATTCTATATAGCTTTGTCCTTGGAAATTAAAATTTACTGTTGAAACCCAAGACTTCTAGGACCAAAGAGTAGAGACTTTTACCTCTGCCGGAACTGATTTCATATATAGTGCAAGTTAAAATTCAGATTTTTGTCATGGGCATAAAATTTTGTGCATCAGTTGATATGATAATTGTGACTTGTTCTAAATGAATGGTACGGAATATAAACCTATAATCATTTTGAAGATGTCCCATAGGTTATTGGATTTTTAGCAACTTACTATTACTAATTAGAGGATCATTTCTAGCCTCCATACTGATCCTCACAAGACTTCCTAGAACTATTAGTAATTAGAGAATCCTTTCTAGCCTCCATACTGATCCTCACAAGACTTCCTAGAAAAAAAATCTGAGATATTCTAAAAAAAAACTAAAACATCATGCCATCAGTAAGGTAGACATTAATAATGTTTAGCAATGATACCCATTAGCAGTGATGGACATGGGGTGGGCTTGCTCTGGCACTCCTATGCATGAGCAGCTTTGAGCTAGCAGAGGATGAGAAGGAAGAAGGAAATAACTCAATTAGGGAAGATGTTGTATGCAAAAGAAAGTAGACCCCGTATGACCTAGCTTTGTGTCTGCCACTGCTATTTGGTTTCATCATGTTTTTTTCTTAAAATATACCTACCTCTGTCATTGTGAGAAATAATCTAAAGTGGCCCCTAACCTCCTCCTAAACTATGAAACTATGCCATTAAAAATTACCCAACTCTGCCATCATTGAAAAGTGCAAAGTAAACCTAATCTATATCTAAATCACCCACGATTACCATTCAAAAATAATATAAAGTACCCCTAATGTTCATCTCTAACATATACAATTATGAAAAATAATCTATAGTAGTCTTCTAAATTCTCGTATAAGTCACTAGCTTCCCCCATTAGTAAAAATAAATTAAATAAAGGAAGACATATGTATCTAAATGCCTGCCTCATCATTATAAAGAAAATGTCCCCAAGTAATTTACTTACCATCTTCAGCCATTGTTAATATAGTAAAAAAACTAACTCAATACATACATTTATGATCTGTGTCACACCATACTGACCATGTATTCTTGTATGTATGAAGCATACTGACCATGTATACTTGTATGTATGAAGCAATGGATGTAACGTAAAGTTTTGAACTAAACATATGTCAAACATGCATGGATGTGTGATAGAAAAGTGAAACACTATGAATGGGCATAGGAAAACATATATTTAGTTGGTACTAAACTCTATTACAACCAGACAAAGATGAGAAACTATTAAAATAAGAACAAATGTAAAAAAAACAAAGATATGCAATTCTGGTTAGCTATGGGTATCACATTTATCCTTGTCGCTTAGGATTACTTGCCCATGCAGGAGCATGTTTTGATGGACTAGCACAAATCAGATGTACATAGCACCTAGCACAGGAGATCGTGTACTCTAATGGAGAAAGATCGGTCCCTACAACTGGTCAAGACTTTAGGCACATATGACATATCAACTCCATGAGACCTGGAATTAACATGAGCCAATAATACGAGACTATGAGAGATGGCATCTACAGAATATCACGCAAGGAATCAGGGGACAACAAGCACGAAATGAAAATAAGATAATTGAATTACGGTGCCAATGCACAGGTCCATTATATACCACAGATGGATAAAACTTTTGCAGTACAGAGTAGATTTTGACATCGAGAAGCAACAATTATCTTTACACTGCCATGAACGCAGATGTTTCAGTTCAAACGCCTAGAGTGTAGGAAAAGGAATCAGGAAGGTATAAATGAAAACCACCAGTCATTTAGTCCTGGTTCTGCTCTGGTGCCAGAATCAGCAAACAGCAGACAGATTGTCAGTATGCATCAGGACAAACATGGTTCCTCCAGTTTCAAAGCAGGTGTCTTAGGATGCTGGTTAAGTTGATTCTGCATGTTCACCTTAATTGTGTTGTCAAGGGAACCCAAATACCGCACCTCCTTGAGTTTTCCTTTAGAGAGACTCTTTAGCTCAGCAAACTTCACTGCCGACCCACAGCATTTAGCTATCAGCAGCTCAAGATTTTCCATTGCTAATGATCCAAAGGATACATTTAAGTCAGAGTTACAAGCAATCTCAAGTATCCTGACGTTCAAATAACTGCGCTGCTCTACTCCATTCACCTTGACACAGAAGTTAAGGTCACCATCACCATTTTCAAGTGGCCTGATATCAAGACGTAGAATACATAGTCCTTTTATTTCCCCAAGAACTTCACTTATGTTAACATTTTTTGATATGGCCATATTCACATGTAACTTTGTGAGTTTAGGAAGATCTTTGATCCATGGTGGCACCACTTTTGCAAGACCATATAGTTTAAGGCTCTGAAGTTTTTCCAGATGTTTCTGCGGAGGCCAGAACATTTCATTCAAACATGGTTTGTTATTGCCCATGCAGAGCCAAACTGATAAGGATTCCAAATGAACGTGGTCTGAGATGGCGGAACAGAACTCTTTGCTGTTTTTCTTGTTGACGCCGGTCACTTCGAGCTTGTGCAATTGAGTGAGATTCTTGAGCTCTTTCAGGATGGCCTTTCCCCCTGAAAAACCAACGTTGACAGCACCAAGAGTGTGCAAGGGTGTAAGTTTATCAATCCCTGCAGGCACCTTAACACCACCTACATGACAAGATCTACAGCAGCTAGATGGCCAAGAGAAATGAGCACACGGTACTGATGGTTCCTTAGCTGTGCCAGCACGGATGTACTGCAGCTTGGTAAGCTTGGTGATGGATGGTGGCAAAGTGACTATGGAGGTGCCCCTGACATCCAGAGTTTCAAGCTGCCTCAGACCAGCAAATGAGCCTGGCAGATAGCAGATCTCTCTTATTCCTCTCAGAGAGAGGAACTTGAGGCGAGGAAGCAGCTTCAGCATCTGCTCCAGGTATTTATATGTCACACCTGTTGAATTCTCCAGATCAAGCACCCGGAGCACCCTCATAGTTTCACTGATGAAGAAAGGCTTCCACTGTCCAAACACAGTGAGGGAGCGTAGCCCTGAAAAGTCAATACTACTGAACACGATCTTGTCTCTGTCCCAGTTTTCCTTTATGACAAGGTGCCGTCCTGTGCGTTGACTGGTCAATGTGCACCTGCCCTCCAGTTCAAAGACAAGGTCCTCATCCTTTCGCCTTGATATGATGTACTCACGGAAGAAGCCGTTAACTTGGCACAAGACCATTCTTGTATCTGCAGTTGTGACTGAATGTGGTGTCTGCTGGATGATACTCAGATCAAGGAGCATCAAGAAGAATTTTTCCCCATTATCCTCAGCTGACCTGTTGGATGTGTCCCTTGAGTAACCCTCTGCGATCCACCGCCTCACTAGACGCCTTCGTCGAATGCTTTGGCCTTGCGGGAAAATGGATAGGTAGAGGATACATGGCTTGAGATAATCTGGGCAAGTACGGAAGTAGGAATGCATCCAACCAAATAGTCCACGCAGGTTATCAAATTCCGGTTTAGTCTCTAGATCATGCATAAATCTGTCACTAAGATTCATTGCAGTTTTCATCCAGCTGACTGTCATGGGTGCCAAAAAGTCGGCTACTGCAACTATTACTTTGGGAAGTCCGCCGCACTTGGAAATAAGTTTTCGTAGCTTGGGATCTTCAGAATCCCTTAAAGCAGATGAATCTGGAAATATCCCTACCTATATTATTGAAAAGAAGTTGTATTAGTATTAATTATTGTATTTTCCTTCTTAATGAAATGACATGCAGCTCTCCTGCATTGTTTGAGAAAAAGAAAAGTAATAATTACTGTATCAATTAATCACACTTTAGATTTGGTTTTAGTTTGTACTGTTAACATGCATAAACTTATGCATTGAAAAATCGGAAAAATTACATGTGCATCAGGCCTTGTTTGTTTTGTCCTACAAACTGTGGATCTCAGCTTGTTGTCTGTTATAATCTGTCAGTTTTTATTTAGAAAAATATAATTTTGTTGAAATATTGTGACATATCCATATTGATAGTATGATTGTAATTTGTCTATTTGTTTATAAAACCAATACTACTAGACATAATTCTTTAATAGAGAAAATTTTGTATTCATGGTCCTAGAATTGTTCTGAACTTTTATCATACCATATGGATATGGAGTTTTGTTAAGCATACTAAAGTACATTTTCTGAAGACTTGGATAAGATCATTCTGTGTCTTTTATAAGAAGTCGGGATAAGCATAACAACAGGAAAAAAATCTTGGATAAAACTACATCGATGCAAAAAAAAAATGTTCACACAATTTTCATGTTTTGCAAAACATAGTTTAATCTCCTGGTGGAGGGAAGGGGGGGGGGGGTGTTGTGAGAAATCATAGACTAATTATTGCATTTGAGCATCAACATGTATCTGACAAATTAGATTCGAGACCAAGAGAATAGGCGAGTATCTTGTATGAAAACACACCTCCTTTTTGAAGAGATCACATGCTTCGTCATCTTCTAGACTTTTGACATTATACATGGCCTCTTCTCGATTTGCACAATGTATGGCTATGCTTGCTTCAGTTGTAATCACAACGATAATGCTTCTAGAATGTGTAGATACCAAGGAATGACGTATTAGGTCCCACTCTTCTGTGGATTGCAAACCATCTATAACGACAAGGCAGCGATGCTTCTCCAGAAGCTCATGACACTCTTGAATGGGATTGCTGATTCCATTTTGCTGATGAGAATCTGACTGAAGTTCTGAAAATAAGCTCCAAGCCAAGTTCCTTAAATTGAATGGATGTGATACATCCACCCAACTGTACATGGTAAATATTTTGGTGGCACTGTCATTCATTCTGTCATAGTATAAGTTCCTGACTAGAGCTGATTTCCCAACACCAGCTATCCCCCACACAGATATCACAGGAAAACCATTAACACATGCCCTGGCTAAATAGCCACGAAGATCTTTCATCTGTGAATTGCGTACTTCAACTAGGGGGAATCGACCAATCAACATATCAGCATTGTTTTGGACACCCATTGATGATGACGCCTCATTATTTTTAGCCATCACCATAGTGGTTTGCTTGCTTTTATCTCTGTCGCCTTGAGAACCCTGAAAATACAGAAAATTTAAGGAGAGGGGTGATCAAGGAGACCTCAAGAGAGGGGGACATGTGCACTTCGGAGGAGGAATTAATGCAACATGCAACAAACATTTGAGGGATGGCACAGTTTCTGAATCCTGTGCCAAGTTTTACATTATGAGTTGGGATTTGCTGATTTCGCTGAACAAATATAAGAGTTTATTCCACTACTTTCTCCTAAACCTATCTCTGTTATTCCCTATGGGGGAATCAGTCTCATTGTGTGTGTGCGCTCGTCTGTGTAGGGTGGGGTGGGGGGGGATGGTGGTGAGGGGGTTGCTTTTGTTAATGATAAATGTACCAGTGGCTACCATTGTCTGCACTTTTGCACAGCCAGCCCTTCAAGCCTTTCACAGTTTCACTTTCACTGGTGATGAGCAACATAAGTAGAACTGCTACTGTACATTTTTAATCAAAGTACTTCTATATCTATCAATAGTTTTAAATTAATTTTTTCTAGCATATGATTAGAATATGTAAATCAAAGTTGTTTACAGGGAACTACTGATGTCCAAAACAACAAGAGCAAAAGAGATTAAGGCCATTTTTTCTGGAAAGTTATTCGATCGTGTTTCAGCTACTTACCTCCCTGAAGAAGACACATACAGAGTGTTCAGCTGAGGACTGCTTAAGCTCAAACACTTGCCATGGATCTCCAACACACAGCCTGGCGACTTCAGATTGCTGCGAGGAGATGATGACCCAACTGTCGTTTTTCTCTTCAGGCAGGTATGCTCTGACAGTGTCCCACTCTACCATACTGGAAACATTTTCCAGGACAACCAGGTACCTCTTCTTCATTTGATCCATGAACTCTTCAATAAGTTCGCCTTCTGCAGCCACTTCCAATCTCTTGAGGGTACCTATGTCTACACCCTGTTTGTTTTGTAGGCAAGAGTTTGTGTGGAACTGAATCAACAAACTCCGCTGGAACTCGTGGGGATTGAAAGGATGCGTCAGCTTTGCCCAGCCACGATGTCCGAAGCTTTCACATACTTCTGGTTCGCCATAAGCCTCCCTGATGATGGGTGTGGTATCAGCATTACCACCTGCCGCCCAGACTGAGATCACTCCGAGTCCAAGGTTGCCACCAGGTTTCTTGGTGATCAACAACTTGGTCAGATCTCCTAATCCTCGTTGCATCTTTGTGGTATCTCTTGCTTTGATGAGCACGTCAAATGTTGTGGTACCGACAGAAGCACCAGGCACCAACTGTTGCTGCGTGACGGGCTTGGAACCTGAATCACTGATGAGGTTGTAGCGCATGTTCCGATGGCTCACCTCCTCAACCCTGCCTTTCAGAAGCTTTATCTCGGCGACCGCCTTGTCCAGCGGCAGCTGCGGCCTGATGAATCTTGGGATGCAGCGGCAATACCAGTCTGGCGCCTTGTCAAGGTGGATCACATACTCGATGCAGTCCTCCACGTTGTAGGCGAGGTCGCGGACCTGTCTCACCCAGGTCCTCACCACGTTGTTCCTGGCACGCTCTTCATCTGCAACATTGAGGAAGGACTGCATCATCTGGAACTCACCGGTGATGAACACCAGGTCGTTCTGCGTGCTCTGCCGCAGCGTTGCCTCCTCCTCAATTGCCTTCAGGGCCTTGGTCACAGCCCCCTCCACCACCGACTTGGCCAAGCTCACTGCCAGGTCTGCCATTGCTTCTCCCCTGCCTGCCTCTCCTAGATACTCTAGCTTGTTTGTCTGTGGTAGCAGGCTACTGATTGGTGATGCTAATGCTCGGAGGAATTGTGCAACCTACACGCACCTAGAGATGGGAACAGATGGGGGATATCAGCTTGGCATGAACAGTCAACTGGGAGATTGGGACATTGCAAAGCTAAGTCTTGCCTGGCTAGATCCGTGAGCTGAGTTGGATCTCTGATATATCTACTTAGCCGTTGACTAGCAAAACACAGTCGCCCCCCTTGAGCCTTTCAACTTTCAGTTTCACATACTTCAACATATGTGCAGTGGTGTTTCTGCAACTATGTCATACCTTAAGGATGTGGGGAGCTGTAACCTGTTTGAAAAAGAGAATATTCCTTGTCAAGTGGAGACATTTTTTTTAGACAGATTGATCTGTATGTGTTATGTGTGCTTCATTGAAAAATAACATTTTCATAATTAAAATAATGCCACTTGTCATACTCTACTGGCTCGTGGAGTGCAGCTGTCATACCTTAATTATTATCTGCTAAGCAACCTTTACAATCCTAATAGTGGCTACCTTTGTAAAAAACTTAAAGCTAGCATTCAACAAACAGATAGGACATTAGGTCATCCTTAATTATATTCCAACCTGGGTCTTAGGTCTTGGAGCAGTATTATGGTTCATATGAACATTGCATCTCCAACTTCCTCCTCTGTAAACTCAACAACTAGATGTTCATTTTCTTGGATCGATGTAACATAGGAATATCATCACGGTATGACTCATCCATCACCAAATTGTTGCAATAATATAGACCAAAAAGCTTGTGAATCAACCCTTCCTCTTGTTCGAACCTAAAAATTCTAGTTTTACTGTGTTTACCATTTGCTACTAGTTGGAAGTACTTTGTATTTGCATCCCCTTCCAATAATTTTTTCACCTTTCTTGATGTTACCGTTTTAGTCTTCCTCTCTTAAAAGTTTGGCCAATCTCTCATTTAAATCATGTTTAAGATTCACTTCAATTTGATCTAATAAGGTTGTTTCTGCCATCCTATCTAGTTCACCAAATTTACCTAACAACATTTTCTTTTCTTTCTTGTAAGCCCCACTTGTATTTTTTGGCCCACCCCTTTAAGTACTAACACAGGCGTCTAATTTCCCCTACCACTCTCTAAAGATGTATGACCCTCATGCACACTTTGCTAAATACCCCTAACTATATCAACAAACCCTTCTCTTAATAAGCAACCCAAATCAAATTTGAATAACGGTGAGTTATTGAAGCATCCCCTGTATTTAAGAGCAAGGGTGTATGATCATAGATTTCTCAAGACACGCTACAAACAAAGATAAATCCTAGTTGAAAGGACCTTGATGTTGCCTGGGGGGTGGGGGTTTGAATAGGCGTTTCTGACAATTAAAAACAAATAAAACTTCGCAACTGGTTACTAGGGTGCGAAACTTCGCCGCAATTTTGTGGAACTTCTGCACAAAATAGAATAACACAGAGTTCACTAAGCATATAGAGATCAAGCTCAAACCAAACGTCTGGACGTGTTTGAAGATGTCCAGTACCAAGTCCACGAAGTACCTGCACTCACAAACACACAACCAAGGAGATTGAGTGGAAAGAAAATTATTGCATGTCACACGTCCGATTTGAACCCCCCACATTGGGCCAAACGGGTCAGGAGAGGCCCAAGATGGGTCCTGGCCGACCTCAGGGCCACCCGGCGGGCGTCAAGGGAGGTGTAATGGTGTTTCTGCAACTATGTCATACCTTAATGATGTGGACCTATAACCTGTTTGGATAAGAGATATTTCTTGTCAAGTGGAGACAGATTGATCGGTATGTGTTATGTGTGCTTCATGGAAAGAACATTTTCATAATAATAATTAAAAGAACGCCACTTCATACTCTACTGGTTCTAAAAATTTATATTATTTTAGTTTTATCTTAAATAAAAATATTATTTGACCAAAGCCTACGGAAAAATAGTTTTGCTAAATGCACCGTTACATGACATATATGGTATAAAATAGTCTTATCATTTGTGTGCTATTAAAAATGATAATTTTTGCATGCAGCCATGCAGGCTGCACTCTTATTGTTACTATGGCATAAACAATCATTTAAGTATAGAGGTACTCTCTCTGTTCTAAATTATAAGATATTATGACTTTTCTAAATACATTGCTTAGTGTATATCTAAGTGCAAAACAAAAGTTATGTATGTAAAAAAGTCAAAATGTCTTATAATTTAGAATGGAGGGAGGGCATAATTCTATTGTGGTCAGCTAAGCCCAATAGCTTTTCTTATTCCCACTGCAATTGATAAGGACACGTCTATGATGTCCAAGAATTTATCCCAATTTTTCACGGTACAAGATCACAGAAATTAGCTTCTCTGATTATTTTCTTATGTCCAGAAAATAATTATTATATAACCTCTATGTACTGTGCCGCATGACAATAGTTTTAGCTGATCTTATCACACATGAATGCACAGTAACAGCAGCTAACAATTATATATGCTCTCGGACAGCAGCAAGGTTCTTTAATTCAGTAATATCGAGATTAGCAATAGAAATAGTCTGACAAAGCCAGCAGCAGGGTCAATCCGCAACAGGCAGTAAACGTCAGACAAATCAATATAGGCCTGACCACAGTAGGCAATCAAGGTAGCAGCTCGAATTCTCGGCAAATAGAATATATTATAATAATTGATTTGGTCCAAGAACCGAACAGAGCACTAACTAAAATCCGCAGCCTGGAAACTCAATTCGATGACCAAAAGAGTAGCAGATGGAGGATTAAATAAATCTCAGCTTACAAATACTTGGGTGTAGATGCAATCCGAGCAACAGCGACGTTCTTCCACCCGTGCTTCCAAAGAACACGATCATAAGATGAGGAATTCCAAGAATTCCAAGCGATGCACCCAAGCTGAAGCAGCTTGATCATGCACTCCACATAGATCCGTAAAATTCCAAAAGATATTCTTCAAGACGAAGAACCTGATGTGAACACCATCTAAGATTTCACGAGCAGTGGCTCCACAAGGAATAAACTCGGCAAATAAAATCCAATCTAAATCTTACAGGGCCATCGTCCAGGCTTTATAGCATGCAGGCCAGCCAACTCTAAGACCAATTAGACCAGACTCTGACTCAAACCCGTCAAACATATTTGGTTCAGACTCAACCATAATCCTACTATAAAAGAACGAGTTTTTTTAATGGATCTCCCTGCATAATAACCGTTCGATCTGGACTTTGTGCTATATGAGCCCTCCGTTATACGTGATTTTACATCTTACATGACTCCTAGCGCGATACGTAAAGAAAAGATCCGAAAAAAATTATTTGATAGAAAAAAAGGAAAAATAGAAAACTCCAACGACGAAGGGACACTTTACGTGTCGTTGTCTTCACAGACTGCACTGCCAGCGCGTCGGCATATAATACTTAATACTAGAGAACATTAATGACGTACATATTTTGTGGAAAAAAGGTTCTATCACCAAAACGATAAATCAATAGGATACGTTAAACATGATGTTTTCAGTTGAGACTATCCAATTTTGACTAGCTAGCTTAAGAGGGATATATGAATCCGACGGCCACCGTCACCTTATATAGTTGATAAAATCATACCAGATTTGGGAGTAACTTTAGTAAATGGTAGCTTCATTGTCAGTTTTTGCAAGGCGGATTTACCGGCCGCATTTTATTGATCGAAACATGCACGCTTACCAACCATATAATATTGATTTTAATAGATAAATATGCGTTAGGTCCATTGATAGTTTGTGCAAATAGAAGCAAGGCATACATAAAGCTCTAAAAGCTTCTGAAATTGCGCAAGGTGGACAAACTTCAGTTTGTATTACAGAAATATGTTTATCATACATGCTAATTTGCTGACCATGCACTGCTTTTTTAGAATGTCTGACAAGATTTTTCTTATAGTTTTTCATACACACGTGCGTGTCGCACGTGCATATTTGCTAGTAAAAAAAAGACACACTGGCCTACCTACCATGCCGATGCACAAATAATGAAGCTAGCACACATTATTTAATAGTCCAGCTTTGGATACAAATCACGTCATTGGAATCTCTGGTTTCCTTACTAGCAGCATGCGTGGATGTGTACTCAGATTACCAGATTAGCAAATACTCTTCCACGCCAATGAACTTCACGTGATGTCCACCTGCATGGTGCCAATAAATATATATTTGCTTGATTTATTATTTTCATTATTCTCTTCTTTGCAAAAGTTATTTCCTTGAAAAATAAGTTTGGTCTTGGAGGCTGAAACATTGGCTAGAAACTCTTTCTTCAGCTTACTTTTCTTTGCATCAAATAAAAATGAACCAAACTGCATAATTTGAGGAGCCATGGGCTCATCAACAATCTCATTAACATTTATAAACCTCTCTTTCTAATCAATAAAATAGCATTGCAACTTCAGGAGTCACCCCGGTGACATAAAATTCTAGCTTCCCCCTTCGTTTAAGCATACACTACGGTGCTCAAGATCGACGGTGCAGTTTAGTGTGAGATCTAGAAGGAACAAAGAGTGCTAACCTCAATAGATATATATTTAAGCATATTGATAACTATTTATTGTAAAAGAATATAAAAACCAAGAAGATGTAGCCAATTTTGATCTGTACTGACAAAGGCTCCTTCAAAATGGCTCTGACTTCTCTACAGAAGCAGTGTCTCTAGTAGAGCTAAAGCTTTTTAGAAAAGCATTTGGTAAAATGGCTTCTTCTAGCCTTCTAGTAGAATAGAAAAAATATGAAATGTCTGTAATGACCCTCTGTAATTGATTGACTACCTGATATCTCAAACAAAGTGAAATTATTCAATCTAAAGCTCCTCATGTAGCACCTCCCCTTGTTGAATTCAGCTTTTTTAGCCATATAATATAAAGAGTAAATTACACTAGTGATCCCTAAACTATTACGTCATTCTCATTCTGGTCCGTGAACTGTGAAATTGCACATCTAAAGCCCAAACAACTTTTTCCCCTGTTTTGGCTTTACAAGCATGGTATATTAAGTAGAAGGCTATACTATTTAAGTAGGGGCCTCCCCCGCTGACCCTTAAAAAAGTCGCTATACTATTTAAGTACCCCAATCATGGTCCAAAATAGCCACATCATAAGTCATTAGCTAATTTGGTGCTTCAGTGTGAAACCAACCTATGGATCCATAGCTTATAATTGCACGATCGGTCTCTAAACCTGCTCCAAATCCCAAAATTATGGAATTACATCCCTACTATATTAAATTACTCTAACCCTGGTCCAAAAATCTATTTTTTTCAAATTTCAATTGCAGAGGTGAGCGTTGACCACATGTGTAAATCTGGATCTACACAGATGTAACAGATGTCTCCGCATCTGCATCTCAAAACTCTTTTTGCCTGCCTCAAATTAACCTGTATTATTGTAGTGTGATATGCAGGGATGAAAACGGTACGGATATTTTCCGACCGTATTCGAGACCGAATCCGTTTAGAGGGGTTTTAATCCGTCCGTATCCGAGTCCGGATATTTAACATCCGATATCGTATCCGTATCCGAATATTTAAATCACATATTTATGATGTCGATATCCAATCGTATTCTATCCGTTATTTTTTACACTTTTCCTATTCATCAGTCGCCTGAATTCTGGGCTTGTCTTCAGGCGACGCTCTGTCCGTTGATTCGTGTGCCTGGTCTATTTTGTATTGGGTCCGATGTTTGTTATTGGGTCTGGAGAACTCACCTGCTAACACCGCCGCCCTACTCGAGTGCTCGAGCAGCCGTTCCTCTCTGGTTCTCCCTCCCACCCTCCCAGTGACCCAGTCCCAGATCTGGCCGCTCCTCTGTTTCCTCCGGCTCCCTGGCAGCCTCCCGCGCGTGGAGCACCGGCTACGGTGGCACTGGCACATCCCTTCTCCTTCCCTTCAGAACCACAGTGGCCCCCAGTGGTGGAGCGGCGCACGCGCGGCAGCGGTAGTGGAGCAGCGCGCGCAGGGCAGCGGCGGTGGAGCAGTGCACGCGACGGTCGTCCCTCAGCGGCGGTGCTTCCCTCAGTCTTCCCGCATTTCGGTATGATCTATTGCATGATGTATCCGATCCCCTTTCCTGATGTGGTGTCGATTTGCTCGATTGGTAAAATCTTCTAGCATGAGGAGGTCATAGGGTTAGAGATTGGTGGTGTTTTTGTTTTGATGTTGGGATGAGCAAGCGATCCACCGGAGAGCTTCCTCAACGCCACGCACGGGCCACAGGAGCGTCGGTCGGCCAGAGCCCCCCACCCCACCGATCTGTCCTACTTCTCTGTTGGTGCCTCCGATCTGCAGCTTGGCCGTGCTCTGCTGCTGCTGCTGCATGCTTGACAAGTACTTCTGAGACTTAGTTGTCGTCAGGGATGGGGATGGGGCGTCCAGATCGATCCATCCTGATTCCTGCAGTCAGGGGAATGCGTGGATCTGGTTTTCAGAGTCATGATGATGATACATCTTTGTTTCCATTTCCATCATGTATATGTGTTTCCCGTGCCATGAATTTATGTTCATGGACTGCACTAGTTAAGTCAGCAGGGATTTTCTGATGTTCATGTGCGTGTGTACTTGAGTCCTGAAAACATTTCCGATCAGATTTGTATTTGTCTTAGTTGTATTGATGCTGCATCATTTATGAATTGTCAATTGTTGGCAACCCTCAAGTGTCAGTTTTTGTTTAGCTGCCAGCTTTGTTTTGATTCTTAAGAGTCTGTTCTCTGCATAATCCTATAGTGAGTTATGTTGTAGTAAGTTATTTCAGTCACTTTCAGATGTCTTCAATGGCCTGTTTTGACGTTGTCATAGCTGTCCTCTTATAACTGAAATGAGTTACAAAATCACTTGATTCAAATCTGGTAGTATCGAGTTATGGATTCCATTATATTTTGTAACTCAGGGGCAAACATCTGTGTTACAAATCAGTAGGCCAAAGGCTAAGTAAAAGAAAGAACAAAGAGAAGGGCTAAGTAAAAGAAAGAACAAAGACAAGGGAAAAAAGAAAAAAGAGGGGGTTAATAGTCCTATGGTCAGTCTGCAGCTAACCGCCTTGGTCTGTTTTTCTGGAGCAAATTTTCTTCGTCTGTAGTTCTGATGCTTGTATGTGGATCATGTTCCTTATTCGAGCTCACAGTGAAACGGAGGCACATAAGATTACCTCACATTTCTGATACATTTGTTGTTGCTCCTTCCCTGTCTAATTCAATTTCAGCATGAATGCATGATCACCGCGATGAATTTGGCCAACCTCTAAGGCTGCCAAATTACAATCTAGTAACTCATTTAAGCTGCTACTACATTTGAATGTTATTACCTCAGTAGAAAAAAATGTTTTCTGTTATCTGTGATTTATGCCAGTACACACCACATTTTTGTCCTTGTCCTTTCATAGATTTTTTTTTGTGATTTGTGATTTGTGCTAGCACACTACCACAACTGTAATCTATTTTTGTTGATTTGTGCCTAGGACCTTGTTGTATGTTTGTCAGTATGCTACTGAATTTTATTTGCTTGTTGTTCTTCTGCATAGTAGATGTATTGCTTTGTTCCTATTAATCTTTCGTGTTCATAAAAACTAAACAAATAAAAGGTACAGTTACATAATTGCAGTCAGCAATAATGTAAATTGCAAGTATCCAACCGCGCAATTTTAGTTTTGAGTATATGCAATATGCTGGTGTTGAACCATTTGCCTCGTCGTTTTGTCTTTTTTCTGCTAGATGATCTAAGTGGCTGCTGGTTTTGCATTTTCTGCAATCTGTCCTTCCTGCGTATATATTTGCAGCCATTCTAGCTGCTTTGATGTTTGCAGGACATTGCTTTTGATGTCACTAAATCTTTGTGCAAGACGTCACTGCCAGAATAATGAACTTAACACAGAAGGCCCAGGAGCAGTGTGCAACATTTTTCTGTGATAAATAATCTTTGTTCCTATTAATCTTTTCTGCGACAAAAGGCCTAAAGGCCCAAGGACGTTGCTGTAAGTATTTTTTTGTCATTTTCTGTGATAAATAATAAATAGTAGCTCCTATAACTATTTTTATTTTGTTTTTCTTAGGTTGTTAGTTGTCGTGAATGGCCTCTTATCTCGAAATACAGAGCCTCTATCTGTACCCAATCACCTAAAATGGAAATGATTGACTTGTTTAAGTCACGGGAAACCGAAGACAGTCTGATCCGGTAAGTGATCTTACCTGCATTACTTTTGTTAAGTTTGAGCATGGTATACTTTGCTGAATGTCCTCTATATTCTAATGACACATGCTTTCTCCCATTACTAGTTGGAATTTGATGTTGTTTCAGGGAGTGTCTGATTGACTTGTACACCAGTTCTAGGAAAAGAAAGCCTGACCAAGTCATCATCTTCAGGTCTGTTAACAATCCTTCCAACTTTGTTGACCTGGGTGGTGGTGTAGTGGGCTGTAGAGGGTTTCATTCTTGTTTTCATACATCCCAGAGTGGACTTTTCACTCAATATTGGTCTGTTCTTATCAACCCAGAGTTAACACACCTTTTTCTCTGTTTATTGTGATTTGTGCCTGCCCACACCAAGTTTTTGTCCTTGTCATTTCATAGAAAAAATTGTCTCTTATCATTTGTGCTAACTCACCTTTTTCTCTGTTTATTGTGATTTGTGCCTGCCGAAACCAAGTTTTTGTCCTTGTCCTTTCATAAAAAAATTGTCTCTTGTGATTTGTGCTAACTCACCTTTTTCTCTGTTTTTTTGTGATTTTTGCCTGCCCAAACCAAGCTGTTTGGCAACAACATTTACAGGAAAAATGTGATTACAGGTTCGTTTATTTAGGACGCTTAGTTTAGTTGCCGAAGATATGAAGCAAAAAAAGACATGTTTAACACAACTTACAATTTTCTATGGTGGATCATTATGTGTGTATGACTCAGTGCCACCAGAAAAGGTAATATTAACTGTGTGTTGCATATATTGTACAAAAAAGGCATGTTTAGTATCAATTTCTTGATTGCACATTTATAAGTAGTAAATTACACATTTAAGTTACTGCAATTATGGTGTTTAACATGTGCAATTTCCAGTCTTTATATATAACTTTCCTGCTATTGTCACACGTATTCCCAAATAATGCATGTTAAATTGTTGCTTTGTAAGTCATTACTGAGTTTGCACATCTGTATTGTCACATTGTCACATGATCATTGTTCCATTCCACTAGTTTAGTCACGGTCTTGCGGCACGTGTAGTCTCTGCTATTTCTGGGATTATCTGAAATGAGAGCTCATTAGTTTATGTGCTCTCTGAGATTTTTATTTGTGTCTGATCATTTAAATTTTGTCTTTTGGATTGATTTTTCTGAAATGAGAGTTGATTAGTTTCTACGTATTGGACAAGAGCATTCTAGGATTAACGCAAATTTGTTCCTAGCAGGGAGACTAATTGTGAAACGGGGCCTTTCAAATTTATAGAAATATATTCATATGTGTTATGTATGGATCTTCCACAGTAGGAGCATGATTAGAGAAAACTAATCCAATATTGAGGTCTATTGTATCAATCAGGTCCATGCAAGTTTATTTGCATGTTTCTGTGCAGGTATTGCAACCTGAAATTTTATTGTCTTGCAGTGCAAAATGCTTCGATACGATGATCAATATTATTACAACGATCGATATGATCGCCATGGAAGTAACACCAAGCTGTACGTGGGCCAAATTTCTCCACATACCTGGACACAGGATCTTGAGGACCTTTTCAGTTAGTATGGGAGGTGAGTAAAGTAGTTCTGAGCTTTGCCTTTTTGTATTTGTAACTGGAGTTGCTCTTGAATGCCATTAAACTGCTTAGTTTTGCCTGTCTTCTGGAAATCCATCATTATATGCAAATGATCTGCACCCGTTTGAACTGATTCTGAAAGCGAGTCACATTATTATAGAAAATCCCTACCTCTGTTGTTAAATATATGGCATTTAGGAGAAGCTAGCTTTTGAACTAATTATTAGTTTGTCCTAAACATCATATATTTAAGAAAAGAGGGAGCAATATATGTATTCTCAAGCTTCAAGCAATTTGCTCGGGCTATTTGTTCTGAGACTTGCAATTTGTATATTAGCTAAGAGTACAACTTTTCGTTCTTCATCATTGGTGTAGCCAAAATTATAAACTGCTACTTTCTTATTTACTATAACTAATAGTGTAACATTTTAACTTTGTCTATTCACGTGCTCTATTTAGCTCGCTAATAGAAAATAAAAAGGATGTTTGTTGTAGCTACATGAGTGCTTCACAATATTTATATTCCCTTCTGGTCTACTGGATATGTTCCTCTTAAAAAAAGGACCAGCCTAGGAGGAATTATGTGGCTTTATATTAAGAAGAAAATAGGCACCCAAATTCACCTCGACGAAGACTCGTCTTCCTAATAGAACTCTAGTGACTGTGGGCTGTGGCTGATGCCTGTTATGCCCACTGCAAATAGGTTTTAACTGTGAATAGGCATTTTGTTTCCCCTTTTCGGTACCTTTTGTTTATTGTATTTGTGCCGGCACACATCTTATTTTTGTCCTTTTCCTTTCATAGAAAAAAATTATTTCTTATGATTTGTGCTAACACACATTTTCCTTTGTTCATTGTGATTTGTGCCAGCACAAACCACATTTTTGTCCTTGTCCTTTCATAGAAAAAAAAATATTTCTTATGTTTTGTGCTGACACACATTTTCATCTGTTTATTGTGATTTGTGTCTGTCCACACCAAGCTTTTGTCCTTATCCTTCCATAGAAAAAAAATTGTCTCTTGTGATTTGTGCTAACTCACCTTTTCCTTTTGTTTATTGTGGTTTGTGGTGCGTGTGGATGCATGGGTGACGCGGTCTGTTGATGCCCACTTGATTGTACTGGGAGAATGGTTGGGTTATGTGTTCCTCCTATGATGATTGAGTGCCAAGTGAAAATGAGGGTCTTAGGCTGTCTAGAATTCATATTGCTTGTCTAAAAATCTGGATACCTTGAGATTGGTCTGGTTGATTTTCTTTATCGTGCTAAGGAAATAGTAAATTCTGATAAGGCCTGATGGTTATACAATTGCAGATTGCAGTTGATAAGTTAATTCTTGTGTCACATATATGTCAGCCCCCCTCTCTTTCCTGGTTTCTCTGCATTGTATTCTGTTCTAGAAAGATTGTCAGAAAAGGAAATTTTCTGCATTTTACTGTTAAACCCTTTCAAAATCCAAGTGACCACATTGGGGGTTTATGCAGAACTCTTCTTTGGGTTTGTTCCATTTTGTGCCTTTTCGTCATATCTACCAAGTGCTGACTAAGGGGCACATTCTACCATAGTCTCATAGCCATAGGCATGGCGCGGTTAATATAATAACGAATTGACAATGGCAGTGGCATTTGTCAAGTGCATATATGAGGTGAAAAGTTCATAGCTGCTGGATTGTTCCCTTTTACGCTCTCATATATATCCTTTTTTAAACTGTCAGAAATATCTTCATGAATCATTACGTGTGGCATAATTTTTGTTCTTTAGGTACACAGGGTGAATGTTAAAATTATGACAAACAAATGCTCTTGTTTTATTATGGTAAATTAATAGCTTCTAAGAACATTTCATGTTACAATTATACTGTGTCAAAAGAGTGTTGCTTGCAGAACTGAATTGCAGTTCTAGAAACTACTAATTGATGCATTTTCTTCTGCAATTTGTGCTTGCTTGAACAATAGGTTGCAATTTCTGCAATTTAGTTCTGTATGCATAGATCAATCTGATTGATATTTACCTTTTTTTTGTCCCTATTATGCACAAATAGAAAGTAGGAACCAATAACCTGCTGAATTCTGACTGTACTAACAATTTTTTGGCCTATAACCTTTTTTGGCCAATAACCAATAACCTTTTTTGGCCAATTTAGTTGCAGAACCAATAACATTTTTTGTACCTCCATTCTGACTGTACTAACAATATTATTTTTTTGTAGGATTAGTGTCACATACCCTTTCCAATGGAGGCCCCAACATTTGATGTCGGCGAATCATTTGTAGTGATGGTGGCTGCATTTATTGCTCTTGTAGAGATTTGTCTCTGCAACTTTACCCAAATTTGAAAAATAAGTGTCAACTAGGACCTTCATTGCTGTGTCAAGATGTGCAAGCGCGAATATGATACCTCCTTCAGTTCTTGGTTGTGGCTTTGGTTGGCAAGTAACTGACTTGATTTTCGTCAACCAGAATCATTATTTTGTTACTTTTTTCATGGCCATAAATCTGTATCATTGTTTGCAATTCTACAGGGCATTGGTACTTTTCTAGGTGCATTTTTTGGGACAGCTAATGGAATTGTAGTGTCAGTGTAAGTGTAATGTAACTATGTAGTGAAACTAGCTCTAATTGCTTGGGATACTGTTCTTCTCTAATCAATAATCATTTGTTTTGATATTTGCAGTGAGAATGCTGGTTTGCTTGCTTTGACACATGTTTGTAGCCAGAGAGTGGTCCAGATATCTACAGGCTTCATGATTTTCTTCTCTATCCTTGGTAACGTACCTTTTTCTGGCTCTAGGTATATTTTCAGTGTTGAACAAAAGGAATCACTAGTAATGCACAGTCACACACTGACAGTTCTCACAGCACCCACTCTGTTCCTAAATTTCAGTATCGTGTCTGTCTAAATTTGACTTTCAACACTACTCGTAGGCTTGGTTTAGTGTTAATTGTGATTTCTGTTTTTAATAGTATGACTAGAAAATGCTGGACTTAGTGTAAGTCCTTACATCAATTTGTAACTTATTAGGCACTTTGATGCTAGGTTTAGTTCTTCACTTGTCCTATAGGTTTTCATTTACTTAACTTCTGTACCATTCTTTGCAATCTACAGAACTGAATACTTCTTCGAGTTCTATGAAGTTTGTGGATGTTTTGACAACATAGGGCTATAATGGAAGGGTACAAGAACAACTAATAGCTGAAATGAGAAGATGCACCTAAGATGATTATAAGTGGTAAACTTGCACCAGGGTTCACATGCATGAGCTAGTTTTTCTAATTATATACATATACAGTATAATTGCAGTGATAACATGTAGTATTTGCAGTATTTGAAAGGAGCAATTTTCATACTCTTGTTTTGTAATTTTCTGGATCCAGATTCAATCGGCATGTGTTTCTTGCTAGAGGGTGCAATGGCACCATCGTAATTTTCTGCGTGTGCTTTTATGTCAGTTTATTGGGATGGTAGTATCATTTTGGCTTAAATGAGCACCAACCGGAGCTAACGGGTATCGGATCATGCGCCCGTTATGGTTTGGCGGGCCCGATATCCGGCTGGGGTGGGTTTGCGGGTTTATTCGTGGACCCGTTTGTACACAGGGTGATAGAAACAGGGACAGAGACAATAGAAACAGATATGACCCTTGGATCTTCATCCAATGGTCAAGGACGTCACCTGGGTTTTTCCCAAAAACCTAGGCGACTAGGATATAGCAAGTCCCTATTTTTTATACTATCCGTATTCGAATCCGAATTCGAACATAAATATGAAAACAAATACGATATCAGTGATATCCGTCTGTATCCGATCCGTTTTCATCCCTAGTGATATGGAGAAAAAAAAACTAGACGCCGAAATAGCTAAAACTTTGTTGACCTTTCTTGAGACTAGTTTCTTTCTATCACCTTTTCATATTATGGTCGACTGGATAGTTCATCTCTGTGCCAAAGCAAAAATAGCTGGCCCTATTCATTATCTCCACAACGGTAAGACCAAATTTCATTACCAAAGCAATGAAATTACATCGCATTCATAGTATCAAATGCAAAAAGAAAAGACGATCACCAGGATATAAACCGATCTAGGCAAATGATCACAAAAGGGAACACATGCCCAGACCCAACTACCACCGACTCCCAAAAGCGGCTAAGAAGCGCCAGCCCAAAACGACCCCGCACCTCAACAGGGGTTTCCACCAAGAACATCGTAACCGACAACCATCGGATTTTAAGCTAAAAAAGAAACTACTCCAGACACCACATAGCATTGAATGCCGAACTCCAGAACGCAGTCATCAAACTTCCATCATCGAGTTTTCATCAGGTCTTTCGGTGACGTTCATCTTGAATTTGCCTTTGAGTATCCTGCTTGTGGAAGATGAGCGCTGCCGTCTTCAGCGCCTCCACCCCCTGGATTACCTGCTACTTCAAGTCTTCATTCAACAGGCCTGCCCAATATGTGAGAAAAGAACAAATTGTACAAATAATCTCAGTAGGAGATTTCACCCTTCGATCATCGAAGCAAACAACATTACAAGTGTTCCACACCGCCCAGCATACTGCAGCAAGCCCAACTGCCTGCATCTGCGGGCACTCGGGGAGTATATTGTTTATCCAGATCCAGTATTGGTTCATGTTACCCGGTCTGCATTCAGCTCCTAAGGAGTATGCTAACAAGCTCCAGATGTACTTAGCTGTTAGGCACTCAAAGAAAATATGTTGAACGGACTCCTGCTCCGTGCAAAAAGCACAAGTCGTGTTTCCTTTCCATTTACGTTTACATAGGTTATCCTTTGTCAGAATGGCTTCCTGTGAAACCAACCACATGAAAATTTTGATTTTCAACAGCACTTTTGCCTTCCACATTCTCTTGAAACTTAGGCCATATTCATCTTTACATAAATGTTTGTAAACTGATCGAACAGAAAAGGCCCCAGATTTCTCCCAGTCCCACTTAGCTTGGTCTTTTTCACTGTTAATATTGAAACGATGAACCATGTCATATAAGCGTTTGAGTTGATTTTGAAAATCTTCATATAGCCATCTTATAAATTTCAATCTCCAATCTCTTCGTTTCAGAGTTTCAACAGAACATTCCTGGTCCTCACTAATTTCATAAAGTTGTGGGAACATGTACGCAAAGGAGACAAGACCACTAAAAGCATCTAGGCCCCGAGAGTTGGTTTCGGCAATTGATGACAACGCAACATTACCATGACTAAAGTGTGTTTTGCAGAAACTTTATTAAGTTAGGTCATGGGAATGGTGACTGTTTTGGGCACTATGGTTTTCATGCCCCTTGATGGAAATCATTTTGGTTTTCAAAGGATTAACGTCAAGATTAAGGATGGTTAGTTCCGGACGTCGAGGAGTTGAGTTACGTTTGGAATAGTCGTTAGGATCTTCGCTTTTCTCCTTTGGCCGTACCATAAAGGGGGACATGAGCGAGTAGCTTGACCTATGTGAGTCTATTTGTTTAGGTGTGGTGCACACTTGTCAAACTTAGCACTAGGTAGCTCAGGTGAAGCCCAAAGTTCAGTTGGAAGAATCTCGGTTCAAGTTGCGTCGCGATTCGAAGTCTTTTGAGCCATTTATTCTCGACCGGATGCGGTCTCTACCTTGACCAGACGCGTCCGGTCAGTACTAGCAGTCACCGCATTTTCAATTCGATCGACCGGACGCGGTCCTCCCATGGACCGGACGCGTAGATCGTGTTGACCAGAGTCAGAGAGGGTAAGTGTTGTGATTGGACGCGACTAGGAAATTGATCGGACGCGTCTACAGTGCGTCTGGTCCACTTCCAGAGAGGAACTTAGTTGACCGAACGCGTCTGGTTATCACCAATCAGACTCGTCCGTGCATTCGGTCAAAGTATAGAAAGGATTTTAAGCGACCGGACGCGTCCGGTCACTCCTGATCGGGCTCACTGCGCGTCCGGTCACTCAGCGCCGTTGGTTTTCAATTCGACCGTTGCCACCGACCGGACGCATCCGGTCACGTCGACCAGCGCGTCCGATCAGTACGTACAATGCTGAGTTGGCATATAACGGTTGGAATTGACTGTGGGGAGTATAAATACTTCCCCTACACCTCTATTTAAGGTCTCTTGCTCATTTGTTCAGCTGAGAAACACCTTTCATATGCAAGGAAGTGCAAGAGCTCTAGTGAGGATTGAGATTTGAGAATCCAAGATTAAGATCCCTCATTAGTGACTAGAGAGTAGCAAGTGTGCATCCATCTTCTCATTAGGCTTGTTGTGGTCAAGTGAGAGTTCTTGCTTGTTACTCTTGGTGATCGCCGTCACCTAGACGGCTTGGTGGTGATTGGAAGTTTAGTGATCATCCGGTGGAGCTTGTGGATGACCCAACTCATCTTGTGAGTGGTTGTGGGCGATTCACCGCGACGGAGTGTCAAAGAATCAGCCCGTAGAGAGCACTTGATCCTCATGTGGATCAAGGGGGAGCTACACCCTTGCGCGGGTGCTCCAACGAGGACTAGTGAGGAGTGATGACTCTCTGATACCTCGGGAAAATATCACCGTGTTCCTAACCCTTTACTTTCAAGCAATTACTTTCTCGTATTACTTTTGTTGCTTGGTTTACTTTCCTAGAATTACTATGCTAGACTAGGATTGAAACTTAGGGTGCAAAACTTTTATCGATAGAATCACTAGGAACACTTGTAGGCACTAGGGGTGAATTATGGCTTAGTAGGATTTAATTCTCACAATAAATTTTAGAAAAGCCCAATTCACCCCCCCTTTTGGGCATCTTGATCCTTTCAATTGGTATCAGAGCCGAGTTGCTCCTAAATTAAGCTTTACTGCCTAGAGCAAGATGTCTAATGGGGAAGGACCACCTCCCATCTTTGAGGGAGATGATTTTCCATATTAGAAAATCTGCATGGAGGCGTACCTCGAAGCCATAGATATCGGGTGTCTTAGAGCCGCCACCGAAGGGCTTCCGGAAGTCAAGGATCCCACTAACCTCGTTGGTGACGAGGAGAAGTACGACCGGTGGAATGCAAAGGCAAAAAATGCACTCTACCGGGGCCTTGGTAAGGATATCTTCAATCATGTGCATAATGCAAAAAATACTCATGAATTGTGGGAAAACCTTTGTGCTCTCCATGAGGGAACTAAGAGTGAGCGTGAGGAACGATATTATATTGCTTTGAAGAAGATTAATTTATTTGAGATGCTTCCCAAGAAAAGTGCTAATGACATGTACACTCGCTTGAATGTTCTTGTAGAGGATCTCAATGCTCTTGGGCTCACTCAAATGAGTCCATCGAATGTTGCAAGGAGGATCTTGAGTGTTCTTCCCATTGAGAAGTATGGCCACATTGTCACCGTGCTTCACCAAAGTGATCTCTCCACCGCAACACCGACACAAGTATTGAGAAAGATTAATGCTCATGAGATGTACATGCATATCACTCTAGAAGAGGGCTCATCATCTTCCAAGAAGAAGGACTTCTCTTTCAACGCTAGCCATGACAAGAAAAAGAAGAAGAGCCAAGCCATGATCGTACATGAAAGCTCAAGTGAGAGTGACATTGATGATGCATCACTTGCTCTCATGGTGAGAAAGACCACCAAGATGCTAAAGAAGCTTAATAAGAGTGGCATCAAGTTCGATGGCAAGAAGAAGAAGTTCTTCACAAATATCGAAAGAAAGCCTATATCCGAAATGGATTGCTACAATTGTGGTAAACTTGGTCATCTAGGTCATCAATGCCCTAAGCCTCCAAAAGACAAATACAAGAACAAGAACAAGGACAAGAAAAATGAATCTAGTGATGAAGAAGATGAGAAGAAGAAGAACAAGCCATACAAGAAGAAGAATGGCAAGAAGAAAGAATATCACAAAAAGAAGAAGGGAGCCAAAGCTTACATTGTTGGTGATTGGCTCATTGACATTGAGTCATCATGTGAGTCCTCCGGTGATGAAAGCAATGACGAGAAAGAGAAGGTCGCCGCATTTGTGATTGGGCCATCATCATCTTCATCGACATCTTCACCACCACCTTCACCGCCATCTTCACCGTCATCATCCACTACTCACCTATGCCTCATGGCCAAGGGTGAACGAAAGGTACAAAATAATGAAAGTGATGATGATGATGATAGTGATAGTGATGATGAATTTGATGCACCTTCTTATGATGAACTTGTAAAGTTGCTCAACAAATACTCTAAAGTCATAAGAAAGACTAGAAATGAAAATGATGAGCTTCAAAATGAAAATGAATCACTTTCATCAAAGCTTGAGATTGCACAAAAGACTAGTGATGAGCTTAAAGATCAAAATGAAATTATGACTTCTACTCTCAAGGAGCTCAAAACTTTCAACAAAGAGCTTAGAGATGAACATGATAAACTTGAGAAGAAGCATGATGAGCTCAACACTAGGCACAACTTACTAAAAGACAAATATACTTCATTGAAAATTAATTATGATAGTCTTATTGTTGATAATGAGCTCTCTCTTGAGACACATGATGCTACTAACCAAGTTGTTAAGATTGATATAGCCACATCATGTGATGACTTGATTATTGAGAGCATTGAGCAAGGCTCTAGTGGCAAAGGCAAGAGAGTGGTTGAATCCGACAATTATGATGATTATGTCAAGCTCAAGAGTGAAAATGAAATGCTTAGAGATGAGAACAAGAAGCTAAAAGGGTTGATGGCTCTTGAAAAGCAAATATCAAATGAGTCACTCATTGAGGAGAACAAAAAGCTAAAGCAAGAGAAAGAGCATCTCAAGACCGGTTTAAGCAAGTTTACAAGAGGTCAATACTTGCAAAGTGAGATACTCATGAACACCATCATGAAGATGGATAGAAGTGGTATTGGTTACTTGGCAAATCAAGAGAAAGAAGGCCAAAACTCAACAACAACAAAGCAAATCAAAGCCCAAGCCTAAGAGATGTGTTGAGTGTGGACAAGAGGGCCATTTTGCTCATGAGTGTGAAACTCCACCACCACAACCCTTGCCCAAGCATGCTAGACCCTTTGCTTTCAATGCTCACTATATGCTTAGAAGAGATTCTAGTGGAAAGATGAAAGGCATGTTCTTAGGTCCCCCAAACAAGAATAGGCCTAAGAAAATTTGGGTTGCCAAGTCACTAGTTGAGAAAGTCAAGGGCCCCTCTCAAGTTTGAGTCCCTAAATAAAAAGCTTGATCTCTTGTGTGTAGGTGAACTACAAGACCAGTGGATCTCATTGGGTTATTGATAGTGGTTGCACTCAACATATGACTGGTGATCCTCGTATGTTCACCTCACTTGAAGAAAATGGGGAATGTCAAGAGAAGATCACATTTGGGGACAATTCAAAGAGCAAAGTCAAGGGTATAGGCAAGATTGCAATATCAAATGATCACTCTCTTTCAAATGTGCTCTATGTTGCTTCCTTGAGTTTCAATCTACTATCCGTTTGGCAACTTTGTGACCTTGGATATCAATGCTTATTCACTCCAAATGAAGTGGTAGTATCAAAGATAGAAGACAAGCAAATGATTTTCAAAGGCTTTAGATATAACAATCTCTATCTTGTTGATTTCACCTCCGAATATGCAAATTTGATGACATGCTTGTTCACCAAAACTTCACTTGGGTGGCTTTGGTATAGGAGGCTTGCTCATGTTGAAATGAATACTCTCAACAAATTATTGAAGAAAGAGTTAGTGAGAGGCTTGAAAGATGTCAAGTTTGAGAAGGACAAACCTTGTAGTGCATGTCGAGCCGGTAAACAAGTTGCAAATACTCATCCAACAAAAGCTTACACGTCAACATCAAGAGTATTAGAGCTTCTACACATGGATTTGTTTGGTCCTACAACTTACAAGAGCTTGGGTGGAAATCTTTATTGTCTTGTGATTATGGATGACTACTCAAGATACACTTGGATATTCTTTCTTCATGACAAATCCGAAGTGGCCACTTGTTTCAAGAAGTTTGCAAAGAGAGCTCAAAATGAATTTGAAGTCAAGATAAAGAAGATAAGAAGTGACAATGGCAAAGAATTTGACAACACAAATATTGAAGCTTATTGTGATGAGATTGGGATCAAGCATGAGGTTTCATCAATCTACACTCCTCAACAAAATGGTGTAGTTGAGAGAAAGAACCGGACATTGATTACCCTTGCAAGAACAATGCTAGATGAGTACAACACACCAGAAAAATTGTGGGCCGAGGCAATCAACACCGCATGCTATGCATCAAATCGCCTCTTCCTACAAAACTTTCTTGGCAAGACCCCTATGAGTTGCTAAATGGGAAGAAGCCGGACGTCTCATTCTTTTGGGTGTTTGGTTGCAAGTGCTACATCTACAAGAAGCGGCAACACCTAGGGAAGTTCCAAAGACGTTGTGATATAGGTTTTCTTGTTGGCTACTCATCAAAGTCCAAAGCATATAAGTATTTAACCATGCCACCGGTTTGGTTGAAGAAACATATGATGTGGAATTTGATGAATCTAACGGCTCCCAAGGAGCAATTGAGAATTGTGATGATGTAGGTGATGAACCATTGAGGGAGGCAATGAAGAACATGCTGGTGGGAGACATCAAGCCTAAAGATGATAAAGACGATGCTCAAATGGTCAATCCACCATCTTCATCATATGTGCCTCAAGATGATGACAAGAATAAGAGAATTGAAAATGAAGACACTCATGTCTCTCATGAACAAGCCGAGGCACAAGCTCAAGATGTTGATGCTCCCCAACCTCCTCCTCAAGTGGTTGATAGAAGACACTCACCTCTACTTCAAGCACATCCACAAGATCTCATCATAGGGAGTCCTACAAAGGGTGTAATGACTCGATCTCAAAAGCTTGCTTCTTTTGTTGAACATCACTCTTTTGTCTCTTGCCTTGAACCTAAGAATGTAGAAGAAGCTCTTCAAGATCCGGATTAGGTGAATGCAATGCACGAAGAATTAAACAACTTCACCCGCAATCAAGTTTGGACACTTGAGGAGCATCCAAAAGGTGCAAGAGTCATTGGAACCAAGTGGGTGTTCCGCAACAAGCAAGATGACCAAGGCATAGTTGTGAGGAACAAGGCAAGACTAGTTGCAAAGGGGTATTCTCAAGTTGAAGGCCTTGACTTTGGAGAGACCTTTGCACCCGTTGCAAGACTTGAAGCCATCCATATCCTTGTTGCATATGCATCACATCATGAAATGAAATTATATCAAATGGATGTTAAAAGCACGTTTTTAAATGGCTTCATAAATGAACTAGTTTATGTTGATCAACCTCCCGGGTTTGAAGACCCTAGATATCCTAATCATATTTATAGGTTGTCCAAGGCGCTATATGGGCTCAAGCAAGCCCCTAGAGCGTGGTATGAGCGCCTCCGGGACTTCCTCATTGAGAAGGGCTTTACTATTGGGAAGGTCAACACCACACTATTCACCAAGAAGCTTAATGGGGAGATCTTCATTTGTCAAGTCTATGTTGATGATATTATCTTTGGCTCAACAAATGAAGATTATTGCAAGGAATTTGGTAAATTGATGTCGAAGGAGTTCGAGATGTCCATGATTGGTGAACTTACATTCTTCCTTGGTTTTCAAGTCAAGCAAATGAAAGAAGGGATTTTTATCTCTCAAGAAAAGTATACCAAGGATCTTCTCAAGAGGTTCAAGATGGAGGATTGTAAGCCAATTAAGACCCCAATGCCATCTAATGGACATCTCGACCTAGATGAGAGAGGTAAACCGGTTGATCAAACTCTCTACCGTTCTATGATTGGTAGCTTGTTGTACCTTACCACATCTAGGCCCGATATCATGTTTAGTGTGTGCATGTGTGCTCGCTTTCAAGCGTGTCCTAAAGAACCTCACCTAAGTGCCGTGAAAAGAATCTTAAGATATCTTAAGCACACCCCAAGCATTGGCCTTTGGTATCCTAAAAGAGCTAGATTCCAACTAGTTGGCTATTCTAACTCGGACTATGCCAGTTGCAAAATTGATAGAAAAAACACATTCGGAGGGTGCCATTTGCTTGGGAGGTCACTTGTATCTTGGTCATCTAAAAAGCAAAATAGTGTGGCTTTGTGCACCGCCGAGGCGGAATACATTGTCGCGGGGGCTTGTTGTGCACAAATCTTATATATGAAGCAAACTCTTCTAGACTATGGTGTTGTTCTTGATAAGGTGCCACTTTTATGTGATAATGAGAGTGCCGTTAAAATTGCTAATAATCCGGTACAACACTCATACACCAAACACATTGATATCCGTCATCACTTTCTAAGGGATCATGTTGCTAAAAATGATATATCACTAGAAGATGCAAGAAGTAAAAATCAATTAGCGGATATATTCACTAAACCTTTGGATGAGGCTACCTTTTGTAGGTTGAGAAGTGAGCTAAATATGCTTGATTCTAGTAATTTTAAAAAATGAGCTTGTGTTGTCCCTTGCATTGCATTGTAATATATGTCATGTTTAAACTTCCGCAATGCATCTAGGATTTGTCTAACACGGTTATGATAACCCTCTTTTGGAGGAGTGAAGAAGCCTAATCGTGGATCAAACTTGACAAGCAACCTAGTTTTACCTTCTTGCTTTGCATTGCATATGCATGTTTGTTGCTTTGTCGTTTCTTTTCGGTTTTGCTTTGAGCAACCTCTATGTTCGTCCATGAATACAGAGAGCATTTGACGCTCCCAAGGGTTTATAAACTCTATTGCATAGCCATACGTTGCTCCTTAGGTGTTTATCGCATATTTTCTTAAAACTAATACTAGCCTAAGGTGAAATATTTTGAAAAATTTGAGGGCCTGAGAGAGGTCACTCATATCAGGTTCCAATTGGTGTTTATTTGTGTCTTTTTGTATTGGAACTTGATTAGGAGAAGTCGCGTCGAAGGTCAAAGATGGAAAAGGTGAAAATCAGCGACCAGACGCTGGACCGGACGCGACGCTGCTCGACCACTGCGTCCGGTTCCAAACATCACTAGGGTGTCCGGTCATGAGAAGGTGGTTCTCGGTGTCCTCTGACCGGACGCTGGACCGGACACGACACTGCGACCACTGCGTCCAGTTCCGGACTTCATCTGCGCGTCCGGTCACGCGGAGTTGGTTTTCGGGTGGACCTCTGATCGGACTCTGTCCGTGTCCGGTCACCTCTAACCGGACGTGTCCGGTCCGTGAAGGACCTTACTGGACTCTGACCGGATGCCTCTGTAGCGCATCCGGTCAGCCCTTGAAAAGCGGATCTGAGTTCCTTTTCACCGATTCATCGGTGATTTCTTCTTTTCTTCCTCTTCAATGCACGCCATCGCTCCCTTGCCCTAACCCACCGCCGTCAAGCTCCTCGTCTGCGCAGCCATAGTGCGCCGCCCCTCCTCCACTACAGCCGCTGTGCTGCTGCTCCTCCTCCACCGTAGCAGCCGCTGCACCGCCGCTCCTCCTCCACCGTAGCCACCGAGCACCACCGCTCCTCTCCACCGCGCCACCGTGAGCCGCCGTCTCTCTCCTCTCTGGCCACCCATAGAGAAGGCCAGTCAGCCAACCCCACGCCGCCCTTGATCTCGGGCGAGAGGGCCCCTCTGCACCGCCATTGACCTTCAGTCTCTGGCCATCTCCGCGTGGCGTCAATCTCCGGCTTTCACCGTGAGGTTTCTTCGCCGTGACCTTGACCTAGATGGTTTGCCAATGACATCTCGCAAAGTTCTGATTCACTTTTTTCCTGTCTCGACGTTTCAGTGCTCGTCCATCATTCCCGTGGAGCCCCCGCACGTCAAGGTCTCTCACCTTTTCACTGAAGTCTCACTCCTCTGTGGTAGCATGTCTTGTTCTATCCTTTTTTATCTCTTCTGCTTGCTCTCATAAGGACATCGCTCATCTATTAGTTGAAATATGTTGCTTACAAGTAGCTCTATCTATTCCATCTTTGCAGTGAGTCTTGTCGGTGCTTTGTGTGGCAGTTGGCACTTTTGTCAGTATTGAATCCGAGGCCAAGCCTGCGGATATGGATTAAGTCCAAGCCTAACGAGAATCAGTTCATCATCTTGATCTTGTGCAGTCGTGAGTTGATTCAGGGGAATTCTTGCTTGGCAGTTCTTCTTTTCAGTGTCAGTTGTTCTCAGTCACAGTGACTTGTTAGCATGGCCCGCTGCAAGAATGTTGGTGGAGCTCCGAGTGACAGGGATAGAAGTCCTCCGCGTTTGACAGAGGTTGCCTATGGCAAGCGCAAGAAGATCGCCGCCAAGAAAAGAAAGAGGATGCTCACAGAGGCAGAGGTAGCACAGGCAGTGGCTGACGCTGCTGATCTAGCTGAGAGAGGAGGCAGAGGCAGTGGTATTCAAATTGGCAAGTGCCGCTTTCACCTTGAGGCACGACAGCTTGGCACTAAGGCCACCGAGGAGACAGAGGAGCAGCCCGCAGAGTAGATAGAGGAGCAGCCTGCAAAGCAGACAGAGGAGACACAGGAGCAGACACTGCAGACTCCACCGTGTCGTCGCTCAGGACGAACGTGTGCTCAGGTGACTCCTAGGCTAGAGGGTCAGAGACGTGGAGGTCATCCACCTCCCAGAGCTCGTGGTCAGCCCCATGTTGAGCACTTTGACCTGAGGGGTGCTACAGCACGACAGGTTTAGGCTCTCTGGTTCGTCGAGGTTGGTCGGTGGTTCCCACCTCAGTGGGACACTAGAGCTTCAGAGGGAATCTACACACCTCTGCATGAGGACTTTTATAGAGCTTATGTTGATAGTGGGATTGCCTTCAGACTGCAGAGGGTTTGTCGACTAGAGTCACTTGTTGCAGTCATTGGCGAGCAGCTCCATCCTCATATTTCTTTCCTACCAGGATTGTCAGATCTTCTGGGTCGGATAGGAGCATACTACGGCACATGGGTCAGGGAGTTCTACTCTTCACTTCGGATAGACCCCGTCATGAGTTCATTCACTTTGCATTCAGAGGTCGTGACCGCAGGCTATATAGCACCAGGGTACGAGAGATTCTTAGGCTCCCAGCTTTAGAGATGAAGATCCTCCAGCTATGCTTTGGTCAGACACCACCACCGAGGTGTCCACACGGCGGCACTGTGCCACCTACAGACTTGGTCAGACTGTGCTTTCGCGAGTCATTTGGTGAGGGGTCCAGACGTACACCAGCTAGTTTGACTCCTATTGCCAGAGTTCTGGATGCTATTGTGAGGAGGATACTGCTTCCGAGGTTGGGATACCAAGAGGGTTTGACACGTATGCAGCTTTGGGTAGTTCATCACCTTATCTCTCAGACTCAGTTTGATATTTGGGATTTGATGCTTTGTGAGATGGAGGATACTTTGGCAGAGGGCTTCAAGGGTCACCGTCAGCTACGCTATGCCCATTGGATTTGCTTTCTGATTCGGTGTGCTTGCGACCTTCCAGTTGAGATTCGAGCGGAGATCTCTGACACCACGACAGCTTTCCCTGAGTATGATATACGACAGCTGTGGGCTTCTATCACCCGAGAGCAAGCACCTAGACAGAGTCAGTGTCAGAGAGCAGAGGTACCTGAGACTATAGCTGAGCAGGACTAGACTATTGAGGGACTTGCAGAGGCAGAGCTTGCCGACTTAGATGCTCAGCCAGCTGATCCAGACGAGGACGACGCAACCAACAACACTGATGACGACTATCAGCCACTTCCTTGGTACCGCTCTCCTCATTCTCACGACCATGAGGACAGTGGTTCCGGTTCAGCCTCACGCTCAGACCCAGCCATGGTTGCTATACTTGAGAGGCTAACTCAGGCTCAGGAGAGATAGGAGATTCAGCTACAGAGACAGGCTCAGGACAACGCAACTGCATTTGCACAGATTCAGGCTCGTCAGGACGAGTTTCAGAGGTAGCAGCTAGAGATACAGAGGCAGCAGGCAGCTACCCAGCAGCAGTACCTTGAGCTCTTGAGACACCTTGTTACTATTGGGGTCCCTCCACCTCCGTCAGTCCTTACTCCAGCTTTACAGTCTAGTGGACTTCAAAGTCAGGGACCACAGCCGAGCTTTCAATTTGCCTCACCTCAGCAGCAGGTGCCTCAGACATTTCAGTCCCCAGGCTACACTCCTATTTGGACAGGATTCACTCCATCGGTTCAGCTCAGGCCTCACCTTCTGACTGACACTCCATTCTCTACTGACTTGAGTGCGTCCTACAGCGAGTTGACCGGTCAGCCGACACCCTCCTAGACCATAGTTCTGACCACTACAGAGATGTCAGCTTCAGAGACAGTGGCTCCTTTAGTGATAGGGACTGGGACTACGGAGACAGTTCCTTTGTCGGTTGCTTCGACTGATCCTCCCACGATTAGTACTCTTCAGGCTCAGGTGACAGAGACTGCGGCTCTCGTTGCTACTACTTCATCAGCTCCTGCTCCTGAGTTACAGCTTGCCAACCCACACACTGAGCAGATCCAGACCTCTTCACCTCCACATGTACCTACAGAGGGTCAGCATGATAGCTCAGAGTCAGAGGAGGACACTTCTCAGTTCTTGATCACTCCACGCTCCTCTGCACCCGACTCGACTGCTTCCATTCCTCCTTTGGACCCTTAGTTTTTTGGCTCTTGATGCCAAAGGGGGAGAGAGAGTAGATTCAGGGAGAGTTGTGAGAGAGGGTTTCGATTTCTTTGTGTGCTACTTTTATGCTACATGTTTATATTCCCGCACTTGCATTATGTGACATGTGTGCTTGTGAGATACTTGAGTAATATGATGATTATCTTGTCTCTATTATATCATGTCACATGATTGGTTCTAGCTCATAAGGTTTTGCTTCCGTGCCTTGCTCTGATTTCATATGAGCCATGTTTTTGTGTACTAACTCTTCTTGTTTCATCTTATGAGTACACCCTGTTGGCTTGGAGCACATAAGCAATCCTAAACCCCGTGTTCTTATTGTCTTTTGCTTATGTGAACCAAGCATGATCGAAAACCTCATCTCTTAAATCTACTTAATCAAGGTGTTGTCATCAATCACCAAAAAGGGAGAGATTGAAAGCATCTAGGCCCCGAGAGTTGGTTTCAGCAATTGATGACAACGCAACATTACCATGACTAACGTGTGTTTTGCAGAAACTTTGGTAAGTTAGGTCATGGGAATGGTGATTGTTTGGACACTATAGTTTTCATGCCCCTTGATGGAAATCGTTTCGGTTTTTAAAGGATTAACGTCAAGATTAAGGATGGTTAGTTCCGGACGTCGAGGAGTTGAGTTACGTTTGGAATAGTCGTTAGGATCTTCGCTTTTCTCCTTTGGCCGTACTATAAAGGGGGGCATGAGCGAGTAGCTTGACCTAGGTGAGTCTATTTGTTTAGGTGTGGTGCACACTTGTCAAACTTAGCACTAGGTAGCTCAGGTGAAGCCCAAAGTTCAGTTGGAAGAAACTCGGTTCAAGTTGCGTCGCGATTCGAAGTCTTTTGAGCCATTTATTCTCGACCGGACGCGGTCTCTACCTTGACCAGACGCGTCCGGTCAGTACTGGCAGTCACCGCAGTTTCAATTCGATCGACCGGACACGGTCCTCCCATGGACCGGGCGCGTAGATCGTGTTGACCAGAGTCAGAGAGGGTAAGTGTCGTGATCGGACGTGACCAGGAAATTGATCGGACGTGTCTACAGTGCGTTCGGTCCAGTTCCAGGGTGGAACTTAGTTGACCGGACGCGTCCGGTCATCACCGATCGGGCTCGTCCGTGCGTCTGGTCAAAGTACAGAAAGGGTTTTGAGCAACCAGACATGTCCGGTCACTCCTGATCGGACTCACTACGCGTCCGGTCACTCAGCGCCATTGGTTTTCATTTCGACTGTTGCCACCGACATTACGCGTCCGGTCACGTCGACCGGCGCGTCCGGTCAGTACGTAAAATGCTGAGTTGGTATATAACGGTTGGAATTGACTGTGGGGAGTATAAATACATCCCCTACACCTCTATTTGAGGTCTCTTGCTCATTTGTTCAGCTGAGAAACACCTTTCATATGCAAGGAAGTGCAAGAGCTCTAGTGAGGATTGAGATTTGAGAATCCAAGATTAAGATCTCTCATTAGTGACTAGGGAGTAGCAAGTGTGCATCCATCTTCTCATTAGGCTTGTTGTGGTCAAGTGAGAGTTCTTGCTTGTTACTCTTGGTGATCGCCATCACCAGACGGCTTGGTGGTGATTGGGAGTTTGATGATCATCCGGCGGAGCTTGTGGATGACCCAACTCATCTTGTGAGCGTTTGTGGGCGATTCACCGCGACAGAGTGTCAAAGAATTAGCCCGTAGAGAGCACTTGATGCTCGCGTGGATCAAGGGGGAGCTACACCCTTTCACAGGTGCTCCAACGAGGACTAGTGGGGAGTTGCGACTCTCCGATTCCTCGGGAAAACATTGTCGTGTTCCTAACCCTTTACTTTCAAGGAATTACTTTCTCGTATTACTTTTGTTGCTCGGTTTACTTTCCTAGAATTACCATGTTAGACTATGATTGGAACTTAGGGTGCAAAACTTTTATCGATAGAATCACTAGGAACACTTGTAGGCACTAGGGGTGAATTATGGCTTAGTAGGATTTAATTCTCGCAATAAATTGTAGAAAAGCCTAATTCACCCCCCCTCTTGGGCATCTTGATCCTTTCAACCACACCACTTGTCATGCTAAAATCTGGTGTTTTTGCCATTCCCTGCCACCATAGATCTGCCTTTCAAATAAATGTGTCTAACTTTTAGCAGGTCATTCCACACAGGGGATTTCCTGCTGCTTTTTTTCACCTGAGCTATACCACCTTTTTTTCAGACACTTCTTAGTTATAATTTCATGCCAGATGCCATCCCCATTCTCAGCCTTCCACCACCACTTGCAAAGCAGATTGATATTCATCTTCCTTAAGTCCTTCACCCCTAGACCCCCCTTGCTCTTAGGTTTAGTGATTTTAGTCCATTTTACCAAATGATATTTCTTCTTCAAATTCCCCCTTGCCAAAAGAATCTTTTTCTAGCAGTGTCTATTTTGTTCAGGGTTGAAACAGGTAACCAATACATGGACATGACATAAATTGGGAGATTACTCAAACAGGAATTGATGGGCACTAATCTGCCACCCAAACTAAGAGCACTGCCCTTCCAACCATCCAATCTTTTCAGCATTTTTTCACAAATGGGTAACCAGTCCACTACATGCAACCTGGATCCAGCTACAGGGACCCCAAGATACTTAATTGGCCAACTCCCCACAGCACAATTAAACATGTTAGAGAATTCTATGCTTTTAGTTTCATCTTGACTAATCATAATGACCTCATTTTTAGGAAAATTAATCTTCAACCTAGACATGGCTTCATAAAGGTACAACGTCAATTTTAGATGAGAGGCTTGTTCTTTTTCATCCTGGATACAAAGGATAGTATCATCTGCATATTGCAAGATTGCTACCCCATTTTCCACATATTCAGGTACAAGACCTTTAATCAAATTATTTTTCTGAGCAAGGCACATCATTTTAGCAAGAGAGTCAGCAGAAATGTTGAAAAGGAAAGGGGACAAAGGATCACCCTGTCTAACTCCCCTGCCAGATTTGAAATAACTCCCATTTGTATTGTTAACTTTAACACAACAGTTCCAGAAGTCATCACAATCTTAACCCATTCACACCACTTATCACCAAACCCCCTTTGCCTGAGACATTCAAAGAGGAATTCCCAGTTAAGTTTGTCATAAGCCTTCTCAAAATCTAGTTTTAACACCAGGCCATCTTTCTTTCTGAGTCTAGTATCATGCAAGATTTCATGCAAAGCCATAACTCTATCCATAATGTTTCTATTTTTCAGGAATCCAGACTGGCTCTTATTAATGATTCTACTCGTGACTTTCTCAAGTCTTAGCATTAGGGCTTTTGTAAAATTTTTATAAATGACATTTAGCAGGCAAATAGGCCTGTACTGCTTGATATTATGGTCGACTGGAAAGTTCATCTCTGTGCCAAAGAAAAAATAGATGGCCCTGTTCATTATCGAACCAAAAATGGTTAATACTGAATCGACAGACTGTCGTCGGTCCATAAATCTCTTTGGATTTGATGTTTGATGGCTAAATTTATGCTGGCTGTAATGTAAGTCCCATCAGATAGTGTGCACTATGCCGCTAGGAGGATCTTTGGCGATACCAAATCTGCCCTTTATAGGCCCTATTTGTCTAGGCTTACTAGAACTTTTTTGACCTCAGCTTTGGACCTTAAAGCTTCCGGAAGCCGAAAGCCAAAAGCTGTGAGGTTTCGGGCTTTTGGCTCGTGAGAGCTCTTTAACTTTTTAAAGGTCCAAAAGCTCTCAGGAAGCTAAAACAATCAGGAAGCTGAAACAAATGAGGCATGGTGTAAAATGCACTGAGCTTAACAAACAATACATATTTTTCTTATTTTAGAGAAACGGAACATATTTATTATTTTTTACATACAACACAAGCAAAGTCCAGTAGTGATACAGCAAAAGCCCGTCGTCCACGTGTACTAATTTATTCTAGCGGATTCGATTTTTCCAACACAACGCCTTGCATGGCGCGTTCATCAGCTTGTCATAATCACTCGCACGGTCTCGCTGACGGATGTCGTCAGGGCAGCGTGTAATCTGTGGAAGTCAAAACAGATTCAGGTAAGAACGAACTGCACAAATGTATGTATATTGTTTACAGTTTTGTAGGTGAGAAATATGTACACCACGTACCTCCGCACTTGTAGCCGACGGGGCGATCAGCCATGTTGCAGCGCTTGGGGATGGTAATGGCGACCTCCGGCTTGATCCCGGCAGCCCTGGCGGTGCCGGACAGCATGACGGCGCACAGGCAGCTGGGGCTCTGCCCGATGGCGTGCACGGCGGAGCAGCAGCTGCTGGTCGGCGTCGACTGCGGGTCGTCGGCGGCCGAGATGCATGGCGCCAGCCTCAGCGCCACCCTGTCAGCGGAGGCTCTCCCGCACTCCCCCGCGCCATGCGCCACACCGGCAATCACAAAAATCAGAGCAAGCACAAGGAACGGCCTCATTGGTGATGCGTGTTCGGCTCTTGCGCTACTAAGCTCTACTCCACTAGCTAGTGTAAATCAGTCTGCTGTTGCCGTCTCCTATAAGGCTGGTGGTGCTTATATAGTGCTGCTGACACTGAGGGTTAGTGACTCTACGTTTAATTCATGACCGCTCTTGGCTAAATGGAGTGACCACCTGGCACTCACTGATTGCATCGTGCGACAGCACTCGAGTAGTGGTAGTGTTGTCTCCACTTTGGCTAGTGAGTGGTCATCACTTGATTAGTTGCAAAACCGTCTAGTTAGTGGGCTTCTGCATTGGACAGCACACTGCACGCGTGCGGTGGCCGGCCTTCTCAGTGTGTGGATGCGACATAAGCCATGAGCCCAGCACCAAACGCTTCTTAGTAAAATGGAAACTTGGGCTATGGGTCCAAGGCACCCGAGCTTCCGAGCACGCTCGATCGAATGTCGGCACATAGGGATGAGATGTGGCATGAATATGTTTTCTTCACGTCCGTCGGTTCAAAGGGTTTGGATTTATCTGTAACCACAGAATACACTAATGCCCCTTCTAGCAGAGCCGTCTATATCCGAATGTAGATATTCAGTTTTCATAACCAAATCCGAATACAGAAACCCAAAGTTGGATATTTGATACGAATATACGTAGTATTTATTAGTACCAGACTATCTATTCGATCTGTATTTTTGACACATGTAACAATATCCATGTTCTAATTCAAAACAAAAAACAATAACTATCTGTCAGGAACCTGACAGCAGGTGTTTCTGAAGCTGATGGCAAAGGGGCGCAGAAGAGGAAAAAGTCTATTTTTCCTCCCCCAACTCTCACCAAAGGCAGGTGTTTCAAACCGTGCAAAACCGCCTTTAAAACCACTCGAGGGAGGTAAAATGCACGGTTTAAAAAGTTGAGGGAGTTAGTTTGTCCAGTTTTGAAGTTGAGGGAAAAAAAGTGGACTTTGGTGAGAGTTGGGGGAGGAAAAATAGACTTTTTCCCGCAGAAGAGGCAAGGCAGGAACGTTACAAGAGGAGACCTGGAGCAAGAAAGGCCCAGAAGGAGAAGGGAGGCCCAAGAGATCGATGAAGCCCACCCCAAGAGTCTAAAGCCCACCCCAAGAGTCTACAGGTTCGAATAGAAGAGAGCGTAGGAGATTTGTATACAAATCTCGCTAAACACAAGACCTAAGCCTAGTGCAAATGCTAAAGCGATGGTCTATTTAGGCTGTGCACTTCACAAAGCACCTATACTAATCACCTAAGTAGTATTCCTTAAGCACTTTGGTGGCTAGAGAAACCAGAGATGAGCCTCAACTCACGCTACACTTCCTTGAGCTCCAACACTACTCAAATTGCCAAAGGAGCTTTGGTGCTTACCGATGGAGTTTTGGTGCCTACCGATGGAGTTTTGGTGCTGCTACATGAACAAGCCGTTGTCTATATCAGTTGCCGACCATTGGAGGATTCTTCCTCCCGTGCTTCTCCATTGCTATCATTGGAGGTTTCCAGTTGTCTCCAAATGCTTCTGGAGAACTGCTCTGGCCGCGGCCTATTCTCTGGTGCTTGTCCATAGGAACCAATGGAGTTTTCTAGTCCCTCAAAAAACCTTGTGCAAAAATAGTGCTCGCTCAACGCTTTCTCTGTGCATGTCTTTTTCCTTGAGAATTACACCATACAATGCAGACGTACACCCACACACGTACGCCACTCACCCCTATAAACACATGTACGCAAACTCTACCTCTATAAGCATCTCCGAATGACTGAGCCAACAAATCTTAAAAATCAAGAAGTCACCATAGGCGTCTCGCTGTCAATGGAGACGACACCTACCACTGAAAGCATAGCGTTGTTAATTCCTAAAATAAATCTAGAAAAATACGAGCACCCATGCCAAGTCGAAGACTTAAACCCGGATGAGCAGGTTCCACTATACAAGAACCCAACTAACTGATCCAGGATCAGTTCGCTTTCCAATGCATGTCTTTATGCTACCTGTTGGGGGCTGAAAAAATTGTATGGGCTGAAACATTATGAGGTACATTTTCGTAACTAAATATACAGCCTATTTGTTGTTGGGCTTGACTGTTTCTGGCCCATTAAATATATAAGCTGCAAAATAGATTTTTGCCTAAAAGTTGGTGTCAATTTTATTTCTGTAAATGGGCTTAGCATATAATAAATTAGGCCCACGATTGTATTTGGCACAGTAATATTCTGCTTAGTACATGGGCCTAGCCAGGCCATAAGACATTTAGTGACGACTTTGTAAACGGGTTGTCATAAAATTTTTGATGAAAAATTGTGCTGTCGTCGTTAAACAAGGTTTACCACACATGATCTATGATGGATGGTTCTTCGTCATGCAGTAGTCATGAGTACAACTGCTATGACAAAAATACAAGAATTTATGATGATAACAGGTTGTCATAGATCCTAAGATTCACTACTACAGATTCAAACATCACTGCCGGCCCATCACTGCCGGATTGTATTGGGCCGGCAGTGATAAATCTTCACTACCGGTTCAAACTCTGATAGACATTCAAATGATTGGGATAGGGGTCAAACCGACAGTGAAGCTCATTATCACTGCCGGTTCGTGGCTGTAAGCGGCAGTGAAGCTTCACTGCCGGTTCATGGCTGGAACCGGCAGTGATAATGAGCTTCACTGCCGGTTCGTGGCTGGAACCGGCAGTGATAATGAGCTTCACTGCCGGTTCGTGGCTGGAACCGGCAGTGATAACACTACTACAGAATAGTTAAGTCTAAACTCACGTCCAGTCCGCACCCAGACTTCTCCGCTCTCTCTCTGCAGACTTCTCCCCCGTCGCGCACCTCCGCGCGCCGCTCGCTCCTCCCCTGTCCGGATCACCGACTACGAGCGCCTCGCCGACTTTATCCCCAACCTCATCCAGAGGTCCGCATTTTTCTCGTCTCGATTTGTCGCGTCTGAGCTGTGATTGCGCTGATGGGTGCCTTCTGAAGGTGTCTGATTGGGGTCGTTTTGTTCGTGCTTGCTTGCAGTGGGACGATTCCGTGCCCGCATGAAGGGCGGGTATGGCTGGAGCAGAGAGGCCTGCAGCGAGCGTTATACTAGCACATTGAGGCGCGCGTCGTGTTGGATCTCCAGGAAATCACTGACTCTGTACGTTGCTGTGGAGCTGTGCTATTGTGTTTTTCTCTGATATATTTCTTTGTTGTATGAGTTATATTTAACAAATCAGAAAAATAATGATGGATCTCAACCATTTTCTATCCTATATATATTAAGTTACATTGTGTTACTTGATTATTCGTTCATGATTATGCTTTTAGATTAATGGGCGAGAACTCCATTTCTCAATGGTAGATGGTGACTTCAAGAAGTTTGAAGGAAAATGGTCCATAAGATCTGGTCCAAGGTATGCATCTGATGATCATTTTCTTTCTGAGGATAAGTGGGATGGGAGGTAAATCAATAAAGAATAAGTACATGCATCTTATTAACTGCCTTATTTATTGCTTTTCTTTTTATGAACATCCAGCTTAATTTCATCACTAGATTATACTTGCATCACCATGATGCCCCAGACTAAAAACAATTTTCCTTCTTTTCATTATTCCTTAAGGAGGTTTCCAACTTCTAGTGAGCGGAAAAGGATATTAAGTCTAATATGGCCTATTTTGCTTTTGTTTGCTAGCAGGTCCTCTAGTGCAATTTTGCTGTATGAAGTTAATGTGATACCAAGATTTAACTTCCCGGCTATATTTCTTAAAAAGATTATAAGGTCAGATCTTCCTGTAAATCTTGGTGCATTGGCTTGTAGAGATGAAAAGATTTATCTGGAGAATCAAAGTTGTGGTTCGAGAAAATTCTCTGTTAAGGATTTGAAGCCATCATCTACTTCTTCTCAGCTTGATAAATTCCATAGTACGACAATTGATACTTCTTCTAGTAAGTTTAAGGAAGCACCTCCCACTTCTGGTGTTAGCAGTGTGCTTCCATCACCTGCTTCTGAATTGATTAGCAAATGGGGTGTATATGGAAACATATGCAGAATTGATAGGCCTTGCGTGGTAGATGAGATCCATCTTCAAAGATTTGATGGCATGTTGGTAATTTACTAAACTTATATCATTACTTAGTGGATTCTTAGCCATCAAGGGAAGGGCATTAAAGTTTTGTCTTATCCTGTGATACGGTGTGCATGAAGGAACATGAGGGGGCTCATAAGTGTGTTTTTGCTAGTATCACTGTGAAAGCACCAGTTTGAGAGGTATGGAATGTTCTCACGGCATATGAGAATTTGCCCGAGTAAGTAGTTCTATCCTTCTACAATCTTTTGAGTTCACATTCTTATTTTATTACAGGGATGATCTAACAAAAATCATTTGATAGATTTGTACCAAACCTGGCTATCAGTAGGATTGTTCTTGGTGATAATAACAAGGTCCGCATAATGCAGGTAGAATATGTGGTTCTCTTCTGTCATATTTTGTGGTTAACTGTTTCTACTAGAACATATGAAGTAGGCCTGGCTTAGGTTGTCCTTTGTGTTTTTACTACACAGCATAAAAAAAGTCCTCAAGTCATACACAGTTTTCTCTTGTGTCCTGGTTTCGGTTCACTCGATTGTTTTCATTGTGCTCATCTGAAAGAAAGTTCTGTAAATTCAGTCTGATAGTCTTTGTTTTCTTTTTCAAGCATTATATCTTTTGAAATCGTTTTTCTAGGAGGGTTGCAAAGGTCTGCGGTATATGGTCCTTCACGCCCGTGTTGTTATGGATCTTCGTGAAAATTTTGAGCAAGAGATCAGGTTTGAACAAATTGAGGGTGATTTTTACTCGTTTAAAGGGAAATGGCGCTTAGAATAACTTGGGGATCAGCACACCCTGTTGAAGTATATGGTTGAGACTAAGATGCATAGGGACACGAATTTTTGATGCTGAATCCTTCTCCTTTGTGATGCTGAACCCTTCTCCTTTATGATGTACGAATCGTTTTGTGGGTGAGTTGATTTGTGATGTGTTGAATTCCTCCTCCTTTGTTTGTGATGCACGAATTTTTATTGGATGAACTGCTTGATGGAGTGGCGGCGGTGGCCAGCAAACATGGCGGTGGCTGCAGCAACGAGCATGCTCCAGCGAGCATGTATTCCCTTTTTTTGTTTTTTTATAGCCTATCAGTGCCGGTTTGTAACACAAACCGGCAGTGATTGCTCAAGTATCACTGCCGGTTTGTAACACGAACCGGCAGTGATACACGAGCTATCACTGCCGGTTTGGCATAACCGGCAGTGATGTGATCAGCTTATCACTGCCGAGTTGGTTATGGCGGTTCAAAATCCGCCAGTGAAGGGGGGTTTTGAACCGCCAGTGATGTCCTTCTCTGGTGTAGTGATTTGTTGTAGTGCTTTCTAGGACCGATTCTCCCTCCTTTTCAAGTTCTCCCCCACAAAATACCACAATTAATTTGGTGATTTTGGTATTTATTATGAGCCGGGCTTGCTTTTGGTGCCATAAATTCTCCCCCTTTGGTGTCAGGGTTGTTGAGCTACAAGCTGGGAAGGTGATAGGGTTGTCCGTCGAGCTCCTCGATGGCTAGTAGACGTATGGAAGGAGAGAGGTCATGGGCACGGGGTGTCGAGGGGATTACAAGTCAAGTGTGGGACGGGACTTTGGCACCGGATTTGTGCGAGAACAATGATGCTTGAGGATTGGGATGCGAAAGGGAGAGGAGAGTTGTGTGGGCGCTTGCAATGCAGAAGCAAGCGGAGAGAGAAAGACTAGTGGCAGCTGGGTTGGTTATTACAGTTGTGTCTTGTGTGGTGGCCGAGAGATCTATGGTATAAATGTCAGTAGAGTATCTGAACATCAGGTTGCATTTTGAGAGAAGGTGCGGCATTTGCACCACCTCTGCTGTAAGTAAAATGCATGAGTCAAAAATCGATAGTCTAGTAGTGACAGATGCTGGCGAACATATAATTTACTCACTTAATACAATCAAGGGAAAATTAGATCTTGTATCACTCTTCTTTTATCAGTCCAAGGAAGTTTAGTGCTTGCTATCTTCTCGGACTTTAAAAGGTATTACAATCAAGAAGCAAAGACATAAATAAAGAAAATGAGGTATACTGCAAAGAATTGCTATCCATTGCTCAATGAGTGGGAAATGCTTCCTTTTATCTCGGTAAAACCAGAGCAAATTCTCTCTTGAAAATCAACTAGCCATGGTCCAGTTTTGGATGAATTCCTCTAATGGTTAGGTCGATTTGTAAGGTTCATGAGTACTCCAACAAACTAGTATGACGATTTGCTCAAAGAATGTTACTCGAATAAAAAGATTCAAAAGTGCCAGAATCTTTGTGACAAATCATCATGTGCACACAAATGGGGCAGAGTTTCTCAGCGGTTCTGTCCACTTAATACAAAAACAAATGATGAGGGCACATATTTTTTTCTTCTCATAAATTCTCTTGTTCTACGTCTTAACTTCAGCAAGAAGGAAACTTTGTCTGTTGTCAAAAAAGAAGAAGGAAACTTTGTGTTCATGTTGGCAATATGGTTTTAAATCCAATTATAGGCATGATGAATTACAGACTACCCGGTCAAAGATTTATATGCTTTTGGTGAAGAACAAAGATAAACCCATGTCACATTTTATTTGTTAAAAAATTAAAATTACATCATTAGCAAAGCCTTATTCAGTGTTTTAAGTTAATAATTCCCAACCTCCTACCTTCGGTTACTGACCATTTTCCCTCTGTTTTTGAATTTTCTTTTTTTGTTATTGATGTGTAAACCACTTCAAAGACAATGTTTTTTAAAGTTTCCACCTCACCGATCACAAAGCTTTTAAGTACAATGTGAAAGTGCACATAAATAATTGTGGGATAGTGATGAAGATGGAATTTGTCAGGGCACAATGGGCATACTTGAGTTCACCATCTTGCAAAATTCATTGAAAAATATATGTTGCTCCAAAATCCTGAATAAATTAAATAGTCACAAACCATTCAATTGTTATCCATAGAGATAACTTTAAATACTTTAAAAATAATATTAATTAACCATAGACACAAATTTGAATAGTTTCAACTTTTAAAAGTGGAATGTCCGCTCTCTGACAACTATGCTATATAATATTGGTCATATAATTTGAATTAGAATAATCCATGTTAAACTTAATGTCATTAATTATATTAAAAGCTAATTAGGTCAATCTTATATGTCATTATTTATCTTAAAATTATTTCATAAGCCACTACCTGTAAATAGTTTTAGTAGGTACATCTCAGTAATATTAAAACTAATATGATTATTAGTCGTTAGTCATAGGGACATGTAAATGTTGTATAATTTCACCTTGTACTGTATATTCACAAATACGGATAATATCGGATATCCATCATTAGTCTCAGTATAGGTCAGTTTATGGATATCTTCACTGGGGGATTTCAGATAATGTGCCATAGCAGTGGGAAGGTTCATATACGTGCTACCAACCCTGCATCACAAAAGCGCGTGACCTCATTGACTGACTCGTTGGGGGTATGTGCACAAATACGGATAATATCGGATATCCATCATGCATTAGTCTCAGTACAGGTCAGTTTATGTTTATGGATATCTTCCTTGGGGGATTTCAGATATGTTGTGCACATATCAGTGAAAGGTTCATGGTACGTACTACAACCCTGCATCACAAAAGCGCGTGACGATATACTCTCGTATTGTCATTGACTGACTCGTTGGGCATCCGAGGCTTCGGTCAAGTCAACTTGTACAAAGACTGACTCCTGCTGCTCACTGCTTTCTTTAGGCCGCGTTCACTTCCCTCTCTCAACCCAAAATATTTCCTCTTACACACATCACATCAAATCTTTTGACGCATGCATGGAGCATTAAACGTAGGTAAAAAAGATAACTAATTGCATAGTTTGTCTGTAAATGTCGGGACGAATCTTTTGAGCCTAGTTAGTCCATAATTAGATAAATTTTGTCAAATAACAACGAAAGATGCTACAGTAACTTTTCAGCTACTTTTCGCGAAGTGAACACACCCTTATACTCCTACATTGCAGCAATAATGGATGCATCCATGATCCATCTCAGAACCTCAGCCTCCTTCGGTTATTGCTCCTTCAAGTGCTGTTCCCTGCAGCTACAGACAAACAAGCTGGAGTATCTAGGAGGAGAGACAGGCAGGGGAGAAGCAATGGCGGATCTTGCAGTGAGCTTGGCCAAGTCGGTGGTGGAGGGCGGCGATTGAGGAGGAGGCAGCGCTGCGGCAGAGCACGCAGAACGACCTGGCGTTCATCACCGGTGAGTTCCAAATGATGCAATCCTTCCTCAATGTCGCAGATGAGGAACGCGCCAGCAACAGCGTGGTGAGGACCTGGGTGAGACAGGTCCGTGACCTCGCCTACAACGTGGAGGACTGCATCGACCATCAAGTATGTGATCCACCTTGACAAGGCGCCAGACTGGTATTGCCGCTGCATCCCAAGATTCATCAGGCCGCAGCTGCCGCTGGACAAGGCGGTCGCCGAGATAAAGCTTCTGAAAGGCAGGGTTGAGGAGGTGAGCCATCGGAACATGCGCTACAACCTCATCAGTGATTCAGGTTCCAAGCCCGTCACGCAGCAACAGTTGGTGCCTGGTGTTGCTTCTGTCGGTGCCACAACGTTTGCCATGCTGAACAAAGCAAGAGATGCCACTAAGATGCAGCGGGGATTAGGAGATCTGACCAAGCTGCTGATCACCAAGAAACCTGGTGGAGATCTTGGAGTGATCTCAGTGTGGGCAGCAGGTGGCAATGCTGCTGATACCACACCCCTCATCAGGGAGGCCTATGGGGAACAAGAAATATGTGCAAGCTTCGGATGCCGTGGCTGGGCAAAGCTGACGCATCCTTTCAGTCCCCATGAGTTCCAGCGGAGTTTACTGATTCAGTTCCACACCAAGCCTTGCATACAAAATGAGACCGACGAATATGTTAATATCCTCCAGAGATTGGAGGCGGCCTCTGAAGGGGAACTTGTGCATGACTTCATGAAGATAATGAAAGAGGAGAGGTACCTGATTGTCCTGGAAAACATCTCCAGCATGGTAGATTGGGACACCGTCAGAGCTTACCTGCCTGACGGGAAAAATGGCAGTTGGATCATCATTTCTACGCAGCAATCTGAAGTGGCGAGGCTGTGTGTGGGAGATCCGTGGCAAATGTTCGAGCTTAAACAGAACTCTGCTGAACACTCCGTATGTGTCTTCTTCCAGGAGGTAATCCCTGCTGAGTTACAATATACAGAGTAATTTTCAGCCAAAAAAAAAGGCTTTAGTATCCCTGTTCTCTTGTTGTTTTCGACATCTATGGTTTTCTTTTCGTTGATTATATATTCTAATCTTTTGCTTCCAAGTTCCAAAAAGAACTAAAATAACTATCCAATCCATATGGAAGTACTTTGATTAAAAATGTTCTACTAGTAGTTCTTAAGTAACAAATTACTTATGTTTTTTTTCTCGAACACGCAGGAGAGCTGCGTATCTTTGTATTAAGAAGAAAAAAAGGGAGGGCAAAAGCCCTTACAATACACACTCACACTCCTAAGCTCTTAGACAAACACACGCGCCTTTTACTAAGATAGGAAACGACTTCACCTCCACAAAAGGATCCTACTGGCTATCTACAGGCTCAAGAGAAGGGAAGGAGCTTCCCTGAGCCTTTGCAAGCTTCCAGTAACGTTGTTCCTCACTTGCGAGCAGCAATGCTCCAGCCAAGCTAGGAGGAGTACCATCAAAAACACACCGGTTGCGATGATTCCAAATTGTCCATGCCCCAAGGATGATAAGTGAGTTGAGTCCTTTTTTATGTGAACCATCCATTCTAGACTCTGATTTGGCCCACCATTCATCGAAAGAGGGTTCATCCTGTTGTGGCGAAAGGGCCTGTAAACCCACTCTCCGCAGCAAAACAAACCAAAATTCGCGTGCAAACACACATGATACTAATAGATGGTTGATAGTTTCTTCTTCTTGATCACAGTGGGGGCAGCGAGCAGGATGTGGGAGACCTCGGCGTGCAAGCCTGTCTGCTGTCCAACATTTGTTATGTGCTACCAACCACATAAAGAAGCGGCATTTTCCAGGGGCCCAAGTTTTCCAAATACGCTCCCAAGGTCTGAATACAGTGGAGCCAATGAAGAAACCCTCATATGCAGATTTTGCCGAATATTGGCCTGATGTCGAGAGACGCCATATATGAGCATCCTCCACTCCAGGCTGCAGAACCACGTCCGAGAGAATATCCCACAGCGCTGAGAATTCAATGATGATTCCGACAGTATGAGCTCCTTGGATATCTGCAATCCAGCCATGGTTAGTGAGGGCTTCCAGCACAGTCCTCTTATTAGCTCTTCTCTTGCTAACAATGGCAAAAATTTGTGGAGCAAGGTCAGCCACTCGTTGTCCATTGACCCATCTATCTTTCCAGAATAATGTGCAAGCACCATCACCCACTTCTGAAATGATTGCCACAGAGAAGAGAGCTCTTACTGAATGATGAACCTGGATAGGAAAGGCCGACCAAGATTTATTGGGCTCAGTTTTCTGTAGCCACAACCATCTCATTCTAAGTGCCCATCCCAGCCTTTGCAAATCAGAGATTCCAAGCCCTCCAAGACAAATTACTTATGTTGCTCATCAGTGAAAGCTTTCAAGCGCTAGCGACATATTTTTCTTCATTTTTGTGTATTTGCAGGGTTCACAAGGCAACCACCGAGATAAAAACAAGCAAACCACTATGGTGATCCCCAACCATAATGAGGCATCATCATCAATGAATGAAGTCAGACATAAGGGTGGCTACACCTTGTATACCAGCGTCCCTACCTCAAAAAACAATGCTGATATGTGGATCGATCGATTCCCCTTAGTTGGTGTACGCAAGTCACAGATGGATGATCTTCGTGGCTATATAGCCAGGGCGCGTGTCAAGGGTTTTGCAGTGGTATCTGTGTGGGGGATAGCTGGTGTTGGGAAATCAGCTCTTGTCAGGAACTTATACTACAGCATAATGCGTGACAACAGAGGGAACAAAATGTTTACCATGTACGGTTGGGTGGATGTATCCCATCCGTTCAATTTAGCAACCTTCGCTTGGAGCTTACTTTCAGAACTTCAATCAGATTCTTCTCAGCAAAATGGAATCAGCAATCCCATTCAAGAGTGTCGTGAGCTTCTGGCAAATCATCACTGCCTTGTCGTCATAGATTGTTTGCAATCCACAGAAGAGTGGGATCTAATACGAGATTCCTTGGTATCTACTCATCCTAGAAGCGTTATCGTTGTGATTACAACAGAAGCACCACACATTGTTGTGCAAATCGAGAAGAGGCCGTGTACAATGTCAAAAGTCTAGAAGATGATGAAGCACGTGATCTCTTCAAAAAGGAGGTGTGCTTTCTCTCTCGCAAGATACCTGCCTATTCTCTGTCTTGTTAAATCTAATTTTAACAGATACTTACATCTTGATTGTGCAAAAGTTATCACAAAACATGAAAAAAAATCATTGTATGATTTCTCTTGGTACTCCCCCCCACCCCCTCCCCTGAACTCTAGGAGACTGAACTATGTTTTGCAATACAGAAAAAATGGGGGGTTTGACCAAAGTAGTTTTATCCAACTCTTGTTTTTTTTATATATATGCTCAATTCCAACTTCTTAAAGACACAGAATCATCTTATCCAAATCTTCACGAAATGTACTTTAGAATACTTAACAGAACTCATTATCCAAATGGTATCATGAAAATCTCAGTAATTCCAGGACCACTTATATAGAATTTTTACTCAGTTGGAAAACTATATCTGTAGCAGTATTGATTTTATAAACATTAGAGTACTAACAATCATACAGTCTATATAGATCTGTCATAATATTTAATTTTTTTTTAAAAATACAACTTACACAGATTATAACAAACAACAAGAAGCTGAAATCCACAGATTTTAAGTTAAAACAAACATATCCACATGCACATGTAATTGTTTCCATTTTTTCAATGAATGGATTTTATATTTGCTAGCTAACTGCACTAGCTAAAACTAAATCTAATTGGCGATTGAAAGAACAGTTAATACTACTGATGTAACTCTTTTCAATAATATAGGTAGACATATTTCCAGATTCGTCTGCTTTAAGGGACTCTGAAGACCCGGAGTTGGGAAAACTTATTTCAAAGTGTGGTGGACTTCCCAAACTAGTAGTTGCTGTATCCGACTTTTTGGCACCCATGTCAGTCAGCTGGATGAACAGCGCGGTCAATCTGAGTGGCAGATTTATGCATGATTTGGAGACTAAACCAGAATTTGATAACTTGCGTGGACTATTTGGTTGGATGCATTCCTACTTCCGTACTTGCCCATATTACCTCAAGCCATGTATCCTCTACCTGTCCATTTTTCCGCAAGGCAAAAGCATTCGCCGGAGGCGTCTAGTGAGGCGGTGGATCGCAGAGGGTTACTCAAGGGGCACGTCCAGCCAGTCAGCTGAAGAGAATGGGGAGAAATTCTTCTCGATGCTCCTTGATCTGAGTATCATCCAGAAGGCACCACATTGAATGGTCTTGTGCAAGGTCAACGGCTTCTTCAGTGAGTACACCATATCAAGGCGAAAGGATGAGGAACTTGTCTTCGAACTGGAGGGTAGGTGCACATTGACCAGTCAGCGCACAGGACGGCACCTGATCATAAAGGATAGCTGGGACAGAGACAAGATTGTGTTCAGTAGTATTGACTTCTCAAGGCTGCGCTCCCTCACTGTGTTTGGAGAGTGGAAGCCCTTCTTCATCAATGAAACTATGAGGGTGCTCCGGGTGCTTGATCTCGAGAATGCAACAGGTGTGACATATAAATACCTCGGGCAGATGTTGAAGGTGCTTCCTCGCCTCAAGTTCCTCTCTCTTAGAGGAAGAAGAGAGATCTGCTGTCTGCCAAGTTCATTTGCTGGGCTGAGGCAGCTTGAAACTCTGGATGTCAGGGGCACCTCCATAGCCACTTTGCCGCCATCCATTACCAAGCTTACCAAGCTGCAGTACATCCGTGCTGGTACAGCTAAGGAAGCATCAGTACCATGTTCTCATTTGTCTTGGTTGCCTAGCTGCTGCAGAGGTTGTCCTGTAGGTGGTGTTGAGGTGCCTGCAGGGATTGAGAAACTTACAGCCTTGCACACTCTTGGTGCTGTCAACATTGGTTTTTCATGGGGCAAGGCCATCCTGAAAGAGCTCAAGAAGCTCACCCAATTGCACAAGCTCGAAGTGACTGGCGTCAACAAGAAAAACAACAATGAGTTCTGTTCTGCCATCTCAGACCATGTTCATTTGGAATCCTTGTCAGTGTGGCTCAGCATGGGCAATAATGAACATTTTTCGGAGGACATGTTCCCGACTCAGGCGAAGCCTCTCGAGAAACTTCAGAGCCTTAAGCTATATGGTCCCATAAGATCAGTGCCGGCATGGATCAAAGATCTTCCCAAACTCACAAAGTTGAATTGGAACTGGAGGTAACCATGTCTGTACAAGTTGAAGTAAATAATGTCCTCGGAGTCCTGGGGGAAATTAAAGAACTGCGTATCCTGCGTCTCTGTGCCAAACCGCTTCAAGATGGTGACGGTAATCTTGATTTTCGTGTCTTGGTGGATGGTGTGCATGATCGCTGTTATCAAAAGGTTAAGATCCTCGAGATTTCTTGCGGCTCCAATTTAACCGTCGCCTTCGGATCACATGCAATGGAAAATCTTGAGCTTCTGATAGGTAAATGCAGTGTTGGGTCAGTGTTGAAATTCGCTGAGCTAAAGACTCTCTCTGTAGGAAAACTCAAGGCGGTGAGGTATTTGGGTTCCCTTGACAACACACATAAGGCAGGCATGGAGAATCAACTCAACGAGCATCGTATGAAACCTGCTTTGATCCATGTCCATCCTGATGGACACTGAGGTCATGACGAGCCGACGATCAGTCTGCTGATTCAGGCTTCTGCAGGACCAGGACTAAATGACTGGTGCTGTTCATTTATACCTTCCCTCTTCCTTTTTCATCCTACTCTAGGCATTTGAACTGAAACATCTGGGTTCATGATAATGTAATGATAATCATTGCTTCTTCAATGTCAAAATCTATGCATAGGTGGAGAAAAATAAGGAGTGAACATATATGCTAAATAGACTCGATTTTGTTTACTCTGATGCAAATATGTTGTAAGTGTATGTATGTTGGACCTATGCATAAGTGTAAATGTAAGTCTTCTCACCTCCCTTGGGAGCCCGCGTGAGTTTATTTATTGTCAAGAAAAGCCTTCGATGTGGCACTACATGGCAACACATAACCAGAGATTGATTGATCTGTCTATCCTATACAAATAGAAGATTGATACAACATTGATATTTACTTTATGTGACTAGGCACAATATCAATCAACCTCGGATTGTGCTAAGGAAAAGATACTTTCTGTTTACATGCCCCCTCAATCATAACTTTCCTAAATCAAGATTGCTTCTAATTTGTTCTAACAATTGAATTGACAAAGGTTTAGTAAAACCATTAGCAATCTGATCAGCAGAGGATATAAGTTTAATATACTTTATTCTAGCATGAAAGACTGGTAGATAAGTGGCAACCAATATTATCACACCATAGGCGCGCAGCTTTTAGACCCTGAATTCTAGCTCACTAAGCAAGGTTTGTACCCACATAACTTCAGCTGTAGCATTAGCCATGGCCTTGTAATCAGCTTTGGTACTTGACTGCGATACGGTGGGTTGTTTTTGTGCAGTCCAGGAAATAAGATTTAATCCCAAAAATATGAAAAAACCACCAATAGACTTTCTATTGTCAGTGCACCTAGCACAATCTGTATCTGAGTAAGCACTAACAAGAGTTGACCTGGAACACCTGATTCTGAGTCCAAAACATAAGGTATAACTGAGGTACCGCAATATCCTTTTACTGAGGTCCAATGTTGTGTAGTTTGTGAATGTAACACTAATATAGAAAGTTTGATCACCTCCTAGACTTTCACCGCCGTTTATGTGAGAATCAGCGGTGATGCATTTCACCGCCAGTTCAGAGGCAGAAGGAGCGCAGTAGCATGAGTAACCAGCGGTGATAAATATTTTCACTGCTGGTTCGGTGTATGATCCGGTGGCGAAAACTGTGCAGGTCTTGTAGCTGGATCATATGCCGAACCGGCGGTGAAAACATTTAGCACCGCCAGTTAGTCACCCAATGCACAACGCACCTACAAACCAGTGGTGATAAGTACTTTCACCGCAGGTTTGAAAGTAGAAGGACACAGTGCACATTAGAGACCGGCGGTGGTGAAAATCAGTATCACTATCGGCTTGCAATATGATACGGTGGTGAAAATCATGGTTCTAACCGCCACATTGTCTGTCGAAGCGGTGGTGATAGGGATTTTCACCTCTAGTTTGTTCGGGCACTAAACTCCACTTGCTACGATCCGACGGTGAAAACGGGTATCATCGTTGGTAGTCTATTTGATCTGGCGATGGTAATCGGTTGGAACAAAACCTTTTTTTTCTCTCCTCCCCCAAATTCTTGACCCGTGACTTCCACCATTTCGCAACCGTTCTTCACCACGTTGGTCATGGAGGCACTCAATTTTGAAAGGATGAACACCACCTTATTCTAAGGTTGGTAACTAGCAACCATTTAATTTCCTAGCTTGTTCCTTTGGTTAAATTGTGAATGAAAATTATCTTTCTTCTTTTTAGAGTGCTTAATGATTATGGATTAATATGATTTTTAATGGTTGTACTGCTTGGAGATTGTGCGGGGGCTCCGATCCTTGGCTTGTGAGGGACTTTGTACTCATCCTCGTGGGAGACTCACAAAGAGTAATTGCTATGACCGGCTTGACTTACCAGCACCAGGGTCAGGCTAGTGGCTAGGAGCTGCACCAGCATAGGGGGCGGTGAGATAAGATATTTCCCTTTTTATTCCCTTAAAATCAGGATCTAGATTGATTTGTTAGGAGATGATATATACCTCTAAAACATGATTGAGTTATTCTTATTCAAGGCAATTATCTTGCCTGGCCTCAAGGGCCTTGTTGACGGTAAATTCACCATACTTTTACATACTCAAAGCCGTCAACAAAACACCTTTTTGGGAAGCTAACAAGCAAAGGCATAGTGGATTTTGTACAAATAACTTGGTTCCACATGTACATGTCATTATTTTGTTGTAGGTACGCAAAACATGCACTTTGGGTGGCTAGAGGCCCCACATAGGCGTTGGGCGACCTGCCCATGGTGCCCATCACTCTCACTCATGAACACAAGAAGGAAACTACTCTATCTTTAGATAGGTGAAGCCATGCTCAAGTAGTGGTAGTGCTATGCAATTAGGGAGAGAGTGAGGGGAGTGTGGAGAAGAGCGGGGCATGTTTGGTGTCTTCTCCGAGCTGTACCTCGTCGGATGCAACCTTCTATGTAAGTGAACATCCGAGATCTTTTATAGTATTTGATATTCTAAGTCTGGTATAGTAGATTTATACTTGATTCTTACCGGTGAGCCGCTTTACTTTAGTAGAGTGCTCTAGCTTCGCTAAGGGAACTTAGTGGCACAAGGTTAGAGTAGTAAGTGTAGTGTAGACGTGGTGTCTAGGCTATATCTTATCTGTGTATACCGCTTGTCGCATGGATTGTTCGTGGTGGCTACCAAGTGGTGACAACCTTGTCTAGCCTTTGTATTCCACCACATGTTGTTAGACAAGTTATTAAAATGGTAAGGCACCAGTAACAAGGTAGCTGCTTTGGGTAAGAGTTTTGTCTCTTATTGTCTCACCTATCGCCTCCGTGAGCAAGGGCTATGCCAATATATCTACCTTACCTTCTTAGATATTTTCGCTATACAGATCCTCTCTACCCAATTGCCATAGAATCCTTGTATTATCATAGGACGGTCTTAATCCTTCGTTAGTTCACTTTACGTTCCCCATGGAAATCGATACCTGGAATACTTCCGGTGAAGGCTACATTGACAACCGTACGCTTGCGGTTTATCCGTTTGCCACTTCTGGTGTCAACAAGCTTTCCGGCGTCATTGCCGAGAAACGATAGCTGTCTTAACTTAGAATCGAGCCGTCCGAGTTATCCTTCTTTTATCTTTCTTTTCCTTTTATCCTTTCCACACCATGAAGCAATCATCCATCTCTCATCTTGCTGCTCCAAAGGGTGCTTGTTTGGAGCCACCACCATCATCACAACCCATCCTTTCACCTAGCTATGAGCTTCGCCCTAGTTTCATAGCCAAGGTTCAGAAACAATCTTTTGCTGGGGAAGAAGATGAAAACCCCTATACTCACGTGATTTCGAGCAATTGTGTTCATGTCTTCACATTCAAGGCATGACATGAGATACCTTGAAATGGAAGCTACTCCCTTTGTTCCAAATTATAAGTCGCTTGACTTTTTGGTACATCCATTTTGCTATGTATCTAGATATAATAACATGTCCAGATACATAACAAAATAGATGAACCAAAAAAGTCAAAGCGACTTATAATTTAAAATGTAGGGAGTATTCCCATTCTCTTTGACGGGTGCTCAATATGCAGACAATTAACTCGATGCAGCTGAGTGGTCAGATTTTTTTGTGTAGAATTAACTCCACGAAAAAACAGATCTCACCCCCACCCTAAACACTCGTGGGTCTTATGTGAAAAGCAATGCCGTTTATCCCTTTCTAAACAACCAAGCAATTGCTTCAGAAATTTATAGTAGCAAGAAAATAACTGTGAAAATGGCCAAAGAAGGATCAAACAACTTACAAAAATCAGCAGGAAACGATTTTAGTTTTAATTTCAGAACCTAACAACTAAAAAGTTGGATTTGTGAACCCAGATTTACATAAGAGTTTACGTCCCTAACAACTAAAAAGTTCACCATGTATTTCTGGACAGATCTTGTGGTATTACCTTCACCGTGTATTAGTCAAGCTCTCCACCAAGTTTCACTTTTTTTTGAGTTGATATGAGTCAGTTTCGAATTTTTGGAGAAAGTTCACTTCAGCCTGTTGATACCGATCCGATCCGGTTTGGTGGTACTACCAACCCTCCGTCACAAAAGCGCGTGACGATAATACTCTCATATTGTCATTGACTGACTCGTTGGGCATCCAAGGCTTCGGTCAAGTCAACTTGTCTCTGTACACGGTTGGTACCTGCTTCTCTCTGCTTTCTTTATACTCCTACACTGCAGCAACAATGGAGGCATCCATCTCAGCCTCCTTTGGCTAGTGCTCCTTCAAGGGCAGGCATCCTAAGTGTTTTTCTCCAGGTTAGTGCTCCTAAGAATCTGGTTGTTTTTAAAACAGTTTTGCTTACTAAAATCATGCTTGTGCGAATTTGGTGTTGCGCCTGTGATTTAAGCTGTTTATGTACATCCAGTTCAGTCCCTGTTTTCACCTTGTGAGTCTAAAAGAAAAGAAGCATGGTTGCTTCCAAATGGTTTCAGAAGAATACATGTATACATAGGTGTGATTGAGGAGATTTTCTTTCTTCTTTGGGTGTTTTATTTATATAAGACTTGATTAGTAGCAGGTCCTATCCATATAGCTACCTCAATTATCAGAAATGGCGAGCCTGCCGAGCCTACCAACAAACCTACCGACGACCTTTATGAAGGAAATTACCGATGATTTCTCAGCTAAGCAAGAAGTTGGTCATTCTGTTTTTGGAAAGGTTTATAAGGTATACGATTGGACCCTAGACCATGAAATTCTACAACACAAAATCCTTATACTAGTGATCCATGGTGACTAAACAGGGAGCTCTGGCAGATGGGCACATGCTTGCTGTGAAAAGGCTCGTTGAAAACACGCTAGCGGCACCTGGCAAAGCATTTGATACTGAGGTTACAAATCTTATGGCGATTACGAAAATATAGTAGAGCTGGTTCACTACTGCCACGAATCGCAGAAGAAAGTGATTCAGCATAATGGAAGATATGTAATTGTAGAAATAACCGAAAGCTGTCTATGCTACGAATATCTACCCAACGGAAGTCTCGACCGTCACATTTATGGTACGTAATGAACTATCCAACATTGCTTCTTGAGAGATATATACAATTGTCAAAAGAGCTATTATTTTCAATATTCATTTATTGCTGGTACTGTAAGAAATACACACTTTTCAGAATACTATATATCTTAGGTACTTACAATTCATTAGTACTTTCTTTACTTTGTACTTCTTCAGGTGAGATTAGTTCAATTAACTGGGACACACGGTTCAAAATAATTAAGGGGATCTGCCAGGGTCTACATTTCCTTCATAGTATTAAGGAATTGGATGGCTCCCTAGTTCACATGAATCTTGTGCCTAACTCTATATGGTTGGATGATAATTGGGTGCCAAAGATTGCCGATTTTGGACTCTCGAGACTCTTTGGCAAAGAGCAGACCCGGATGTATACAGTCAATGTTAAGGGACAAAAGTAAGTCGAAACAAACTGTGATATATGATTTTCCTTCAAATTAAATAAAGTAATTGACATTTGAATATTTGATTCTTGGATAAACTCTTGCAGTGGGTACATGGCTCCGGAATATCTATATAGATGCGAAATCTCCACCATGTCAGACATATATAGTTTGGGCATGATTATTATCGAGATCACGATTCGAGAGAAGAACTGTGCAGTCTCCGACTCTCAAGACAAAGCTTGTAACACCCTAAACTTTGCATTATTTTAAAATAGGAGAATTTAATTTATTTGCGCAATTTTGTGAGCATTTTAACCTAGTGAAATAATAATTTTCATGAAATTAAAATCCACTATAAGGTTAGACACATGCTTGCTTATTCATGCTGTTGCATACCTTGTTTTGTATTGAATGTTGTTTGAGAATTTCAAAAGAGAATTCAAATTCTATTTAAATCTTTATTTGAAAATGTATTTGGAAGATTTGAAAAAAAAATGAAAAGAGTTAGGAATTAACCTTTCTTCGGTTTCAGCCTAAAGGCCCAGCTTCTCCTTTCTCCCTCCCGGGCCGTTCGGCCTTCTCACCCGGCCCAGCCTTCTTTTCCGCAGTAGCGCGAGTGGGCCGAGCCCAGCTCGCCAAGGCCTGTCAAGCCGCCGCGCCCCTCCTCTCCTGGTCTCGCTGACGCCCCTGGCCCGCTTGTCGGTGTCGTCTTCTCCCTTTGCTCGTGACCGAGCCGGTCACCGGTCGGAGGAGTCCGTCCCCGTCTCGACCCCCCTCCTTGCTTGAAGGGCAAGTTGGCTAGCTCTCATAAATAGAGACCGTCTCCACCGCCTCCCTTCATCGAATCTCGCTGCAAACCGTCGCCCACGATTCATGCACCGGCTGCCGCAACCTAAGCCGCCGCTGCCTAGCTCGAGTTGACAAATTCATCGGTTCCGTGGTTCCCGTAAGCTAATGATGGTTTTTTTAGATCAATTTTGGAGTAGCCGAATACTTCTCTTCCCTCCTTTTCTAATTTGGTCGCCGTTTTCATCTTGTCATCGTCTACAGAGGAGCTCCGTCCGCCATTGATAGCCGCGGGACGCTCTCGGTCGATTTCCGTCGCTCTAACCTGTCTAGGTGAGTCCGCGAGCCTCCGCTCTTGTTTCCCATGTTTTTGGATCAAAGAATAGTGCGGTATCTTGCTTGTTTGGACAACGCCAATGAGCCTAGCTCGCCGCCGGCCAGTTTTTCCGCCGCCGGTCAATGTAGCCGGCCGGAATCCCCTTCTTCTCTCCCACCAATCAATCTCGGCCGTTCAAATCTAATCCAACGGTGTAGATCTCAGGATACCCCTTCGTAGCCACTTTTTACTTAAGAGCCCCTATGTTTCTGTATATTTGAACCCGCGGTCCATAGCGTAAAGCCCGAATACGCTTTGTTCTTTTGAAAGCGTAAACTCAGTCGGTTTAGATGGAAATACGCTTTCTAGTATTTACAGATTTGCCACTAGGTTTAATTAGGTCATAAAATCTCCGTTTTAACTCCGATTTGATCCGTTCAAGTTGCGTTAGGTTCATAATTTCATACTCTACCTATTAGTACTGCTGTATAGTAGATTTTCCACTTTTAAATTTTGAGGTTAGATTTAATCTATTACTTTAATAAAGTAAATCTTGTTTAAATCATAATTTTTCCGTTTTAGCTCCGATTTACGTGAACTTCGCGTCTGTGTGATCCTAGAGCGATGCAGATTTGTTTTAAAAACTTTTCATCTTATTTTTCTACTGTTGGTGTACTGTTCTAATTGTAGCTTTGTTTGCTTTGCATGATTGCTCTTGGATGATTGTTGTTGATGTGTTAATTGAGAATAGACGGTGATCAGTTCGTTGGTGATCAAGAGTATTATTACGAGTCGGATCAACAGGATCAGCTAGATCAAGGCAAGTATAGCATGGGATTATCCTTGTTACCTACTCATTTTAATTCACTTAATTTATGTTGTATGTGTCTCCTTGTTAAGGATGCCTTAGTATTGATCTTGTTCCTTGAATCCTATGGTTATGGCATTGGGTAGTGGCTAGTGCTCACATAAACAATGATCTTGTAATTTGACTAATGATATATGCAATAACACTAAAAGATGATTTTAGCAACAGGGAACAAGAGGGCTAGAGTTTTCTCTAGATTCCTCTCCGTAAGGACTTATCTGTAAGCGAACATCCGGGACTTACAGTACAGCTATGAGGGCTACATGGCTCTGGCTTTAGTCATATAAGAGGACCTTTTCTAGCTTGTTAGTGGTTACCTTTATGGCACAAGAGGGGTGTGTTCCGGGTTGGGTGTAGTGCGGCTTTCTGTCCCTATGTGTATAAGCTGCGTGTCATTGTGCCATACGGAAGGGGGGCTCTACATTTGCAGGCCACGAAACCTAGCGGCCCTAACTTGTTAGACGAACCTTGGAAAGACTTCATAGTGAAACTTATCTGTCCAATGGGGAGTCATGACCTCGGACTTTTGGGGATCACGACTCATAGTGAAAGTGTACAACCTCTGCAGAGTGTAAAACTGGTATATCAGCCGTGCTCACGGTCACGAGCGGCCTTGGACCCTTACGGAATAGATGATCACTATTGAACTGTAATATGCTTATGTTTTGCTATTCATTCTTCATATTACTTGATCATATGTTTATTCTGGGATTAAAGACATCTTGATGCTACTCATATGCTAAAACTTTGCCAACTAAAAGCTACATGCGGTTAAACCCATGTCATGCCTTTTGAGCCTCATGAACCCCATGTTATGCTTGTTGAGTTCGACATGGACTCACCCTTGCTATTTCCCACATCTCAGAAAGGGTACCAGACTGCTAGATTTTGAAATTATAAGGCTTGTGATCAACCAGTCAGTTTGATCCTGGAGTGAAGGTTACACCCGGTGTTCGGAGTTGTCTTTCCGCTGCGTTGTTCTCTAAGGTTATATCTTATACTATTGCGTTATGTTTAATAAGCATTTGTCTTTTGATATTACACTTATCTGTAGCTATATGTGAGATTTGACCTCTTTATTTCACATATAGTATATATCTGGTTTTGTCCTTAAAACTGGGTGTGACAAAGCTGCAGGGAAATTTGTGGACACTGTAACAGCTTTACTTGGTTGAAACATCTTATTTAGGATTTTTCTATTCATTCAATTAATATTACTATCGTTAAGGATTAAATCCAATTATGTAGGTACATCAAAACTGGAAGACAGATGAGCAAATAATATACAAGTACCCACAACTAGATTCAAATGGCCTCCAGCAAGTAAAAGCATGCATTGAAATTGGGCTAAAGTGTGTGGAGGCTGATCAGAGAAAGAGGCCTTACAAAGTGGATATTGTTGATAGGCTCAATGGGAAACGTGTACCAATTTTTTATCAGGTATGAATACTTAGGCATCGTAACGCCGATGATCTCTGTTCAGATCATCTAATTTCATTATGTTCCATTTCAATATTCAAGAAGAGTTTCTTTGTTTTTACATATAGTTGCGAAGGTTGTCAACTAAAACAAACTGAATTTCTTTGGTCGCACGGAGCATTTGAAAAGAAGCGGAGCCACACGTTAATTTCAATGTCTAAATGCTTTCAGGTCTTTTTTTTCAAGCACAATGGCATTCCTTCTTTTACGGTCCAAACTATATTCTTTCAAAACTGAAGGTCTCATTGATTCCTCAAAAATAATGAAGGTCCCATCGCAACTGAACTATCAGAATTCATTTTGTAACTTGCTGCCATCAATTAAGGACGGTTTTTACTAAAATAGCCTAATATCGCCAGAACTATATAGTTTATGCTTTCTTTCTGGGTGCTAACACATCCTATATGACCTTTCAGGACTCCCCTTTCCAGCAGGCGTGAAACATGGTCTTTCCATGGATAAATAGGTGCCTAAGAAGAAGTAAAACTGCTCCGGCATCCATATATGACTTCAATTTTCCTTGAAACAAAGATCCTTTCAGAATCTATCTTTTTGGGAACAAAGTAACTGCCTCTCCAGTTATCTTTCCTTCTGTTCGAGTTGAGACAATGTTGAAGTACTGTTGTCTTTAAAAATCCCATCTTAATTAAAATAAATTTGTGTTGCTATGCTGTGGCAGAACCGCCTGAATTAACACACTTTTAGAGGCGCTGTCTTCCACTAGACACTAAGCATCCCAAAAGTGAGCCAAGTCAAGCAGTTCTGTCGAGCACACCCAACGGGAGAACTCGAAGCGTTCCACAATTTTACACCCGGGATCCAATAATGAGTACAAGCTTACAATACTTAATCTATTTCATACAATAAAGAGTCTCAGAAATTCTTTATTACAGTACCAAAGTTCAGAGTGCGATAAATTAAACAGCGGAATAGAATAACATCTAACGAAGCGATATAAGGATCCGTCTGTGCCCACCAGAAGAATCCTCCACACAACAGTTAGCTTCTCAAGCAGCACCTGCAACAAGGGTAAATAAACCCTGAGTACACAATGTACTCGCAAGACTTACCCGACTGGGAATATATTTCCCGACTCTCAAGGATTATGATAGGCTTTATGGCTTGCGGGTTCTTGTTTGCGGAAAGCAATACTAAGAGTGAGTCCTTATTTCATTAAATTATTAGCAGCCATGTTAAATTCATTATCCAACCTGCTATGTAAGCACATGTTCTATCATCAAGCAAGGGTTGAGCAATCTGAATCATTTTTCCATCTTTCATATGCCAGTTCTTACTACGGTGCCAGAGTGCAGTCAAGCCGTACCGTCACGTAGAAACGGCGATTCGCGAATCAATGTGCCCAGCTAGGTACCCCGAAAAACACACGCCTCGCTTGTACCCCAGGCACAAGCAAGACCAACCCGTTCCCCTCCTGTCATAGGTTTCCAGGTCCCCGTCCAAACTTGGACTCCTAGCTCCCGTACTTAAGGCCCGGCCTCAATACGGTGCTAAGACCTCCACCTATCCCTGCCTCCAATCAGTCGGTCCGAAAAGAGCCGGAGCCCATGACAAGAGAGTAACAAGTCTTCCTAGCCCCCATCCGCTAGTATATGCTCGGGATAATAAATCTGTGACTTGACCGGGGATCCAGTGCAACGAATGGTCCTTAATCGACACGGACAGGGAAAAAGTGCAACCAAGCTATGCCCCGTGGCCGCGGGACACAACCTGTTACACCTACCAAAACCCATACCATATCCCTGCCCTGTCACCATTTCCTTTTCCATCATTTCATCATTAGTGTAATAATAATAATAACCACCTATTGTGAGTAACGACAGGTTCCTCACGCTACCGATAAACCTAAGCAAAGCAGCTACACGATCCTGTACTAGTAAGGCTCATGGGTAAATATAGATATATGCATGTGGGTATCATAAAACTCCTGCAACATAAATGAACAACATATATATATATAATGATTTGCAAAATAAGGGTTATGCACCGGGGCTTGCCTTGGGCAGGCGCGGTGTCAGCAAAGTCAGTGACGGGTGGCTCTGGAACATCCTCTTGCACGGGGATCTCCTCGTACTCTTCGATGACTTCGTCGTACTCCTGCTCGCCGAATGTCACGATCTCCAGTGGCTCGTCCTCTATATGCATGCAGTGATGAAGATGCGTAACACCGAGGGTGTTACAAATCTACCCCCCTAAAACAAAATCTCGACACGAGATTTCATGTGCCTAGTGTGAGGAGAGAGGTAGAATTAAATTTCAATCTAAATAATTACATTGATGAGCTAGGAATGAGATGAGGATAATGCTTCAAAATATAGCTCTCAAGTTCCCAAGTTGCCTCATCCTCCGAGTGATTCTGCCATTGGACTTTGTAAAATTTCACCACATTGTTTCTCGTCACCCTTTCTTTTTCATCCAAAATCTTGACTGGATGCTCAATATAGGAAATATCAGGTTGGAGAGGGAGTCCTTCGATCTCCACTGCCTCATCAGGAACTCGCAAACACTTTTTCAACTGAGACACATGAAAAACATCATGGACGGCTGACAATATATCTGGGAGCTGGATGTGGTAAGCAACAGTACCACGCCGTTCCAAAACCTTGTAAGGCCCAACATAGCGAGGAGCTAATTTTCCACGGACACCAAATCTATGCACACCTTTCATGGGAGACACTTTAAGATACACATAATCACCCACTTCAAATTGCAAAGGCCTTCTTCTCTTATCCGCATAGGTTTTCTGACGGTTCTGAGCCGCCTTCAAATGACTCCGAATAATTCCAACTTTCTCTCTTGCTTCAAGGATAAAGTCAGGCCCGAAGTAACCACGGTCTCCTACTTCAACCCAGTTGAGTGGTGTCCTACACTTCTTGCCATACAAAGCCTCAAAAGGTGTCATTCGAATGCTTTCTTGACAACTATTGTTGTAAGAAAACTCAGCCAATCTCAAGCACTCATCCCACTTCTCTGGGAAAGAAATGACACAAGCTCTCAACATATCTTCCAGCACTTGATTGACTCTTTCTGTCTGGCCATCGGTCTGCAGATGATAAGCTGAACTTCTAAGAAGACTAGTTCCAAGGCATTTCTGGAGTTGAGTCCAAAAGCGGGACATAAAGACCGATCCACGATCAGAAACAATAGTAAGAGGGACTCCATGGAGAGTTACAATGCGGTCAAAATACAACTTAGCATATTGCATGGTTGTATACCTTCCATCCACAGGAAGAAAATGGGCGGACTTGGTAAGGCGATCCACAATAACCCAAATAGAATCATGCCCTTTTACTGTGCGAGGCAATCCTGTAATAAAATCCATAGAAATATCCTCCCATTTCCACACTGGGATTGGCAAAGGTTGTAGGAAACCAGGCGTACGCATATGGTCTGCCTTCACCCTTCCACAATTGTCACATTCTACAATATACTTAGTGATATCCTGCTTCATATTTGACCACCAATACAAGTGGCGCAAATCATGGTACATCTTGTTACTTCCCGGATGAATGGATAGCCTGGAACTATGGGCTTCCCCCAAAATCTTTCTTCTAAGCTCATCACTTCCGGGAACCACCAAACGATTCTTGTACCTCACCACACCTTGTTCATCAATGCTAAAATGGGGACCACGTCCTTCATCAATCAACTTTTTGATATGAGGAATCTCCAAAGCATCCTGCCTTTGCTCAATAACAACTTGCTCCAACAAATCTGAGACTAGAGCAATGTGAGCTAAAACTGCAGAGTGAGAGAGAGGTAAGGACTCTTCATCATCCTGGTGTGACCTTCGACTCAACGCATCAGCCACCACATTGGCTTTTCCAGGATGATAATGGACTTCCAGATTGTAATCCTTGATTAACTCAAGCCATCTTCTTTGCCTCATATTTAACTCGGGTTGAGTGAAAATATACTTGAGGCTCTTGTGATCAGTAAAAATATGGACCTTGTTTCCCAACAGATAGTGTCTCCATATCTTTAGACCATGCACAACTGCAACAAGCTCTAAATCATGGGTGGGATAATTCACTTCATGCTTTTTCAGTTGACGGGAAGCATAAGCTATCACTCGTCCCTCTTGCATAAGCACACAACCAAGTCCTGTCTTAGAGGCATCACAATACACATTAAATGGCCTGTCAATATCCGGTTGGGCCAGAATAGGAGCAGAGGTAAGAAAGTTCTTCAAAGCTTGGAAAGCTTTCTCACAGGCTGGACTCCACACAAACTTGGAGTCTTTCTGAAGCAACTTAGTCATAGGCTGAGCTATCTTGGAGAAATCTGGAATGAAGCGCCGATAGTACCCAGCAAAACCAAGAAACTGACGGATCTGATGCACTGATTCAGGAGATTTCCAACTTAGCACATCCTGCACCTTACTAGGATCAACCGATACACCTTCAGGGGTTAGAACATGTCCCAAAAATTGCACTCTATCCAACCAAAACTCACACTTGTTGAACTTGGCATACAGCTTGTGCTCCCGCAGTCGGTTCAGGACTGTGCGAAGGTGTTGTGCATGTTCTTCTTCCTTCTTGGAATATATCAAAATATCATCAATGAACACCACTACAAACTTGTCTAACTCCGGCATAAAGACTGAGTTCATGAGGTACATGAAGAATGCAGGAGCATTGGTGAGACCAAAAGACATGACTAGGTACTCATAAAGCCCATACCTAGTAGAGAAAGTTGTCTTTGGTATATCTTGGGGCCGGATTTTTATTTGGTGATACCCAGAATGAAGATCAATTTTGGAAAACACTCTAGCACCAGCCAACTGATCAAACAAAGCATCAATGCGAGGCAAAGGGTACTTATTCTTGATGGTTACCACATTGAGAGGGCAATAATCCACACACATCCGCAGAGTGTCGTCCTTCTTCTTCACAAAAATGGCTGGACAACCCCATGGAGAAGAACTAGGACAGATAAACCCCTTTTTCAGCAATTCCTCTAATTGTTTCTTCATTTCTGCTAATTCTGGTGGAGCCATGCGGTAAGGACGCCGTGAAATAGGAGCAGTGCCAGGCTCTAACTCTATGATAAACTCCACATCTCTATCTGGTGGTAACCCAGGCAAATCTTCAGGGAAGACATCAGGAAACTCACAGACCACAGGAATAGAGGCAAGATCAGGAGAAGCTTCAACATTAGCAGTGACTGGTGAAACAAAATTTGGAGAGATACGGAGAGACATCCTATCCTCAGAAGAAGGAAGTCGTAACTCAACAACTCTCCTCTTAAGGTCCAAGACTACCCCATAAACCTTCAACCAATTCATGCCCAGGATTGCATCAATGCCCTGTCCAGGTAGCAACATGAACTGGAGACGGTAAGTGTGAGTGGCCAGCACTAAGTTGACTGTGTCCGTCCGGGTATTTATGCATATCTGCGCACCCGGAGTGCTAATTTTATAGGCAAAAGGAATAGCCATAAGAGATATATTATGCCTTTCAGCAAACCCCATGCTCATGAATGAATGCGATGCTCCAGAATCAAATAACACAAATGTTGGGTGGGAGTCAATGGTAAACATACCAACCATCACAGGCTCATTCTGCAGGATCTCCTCAGCCTCGGTGTAGTTAACCTGTCCCGAGCGACTCACTGGCACCTTCTTCTTAATAACCGTCCTCTTGATCAGGTGAAAGTTGGTGGACGGCTGGGAAGACTGAGCAGCCTGGTTCTCGGGACACTCCCGAGCAAAGTGGCCCTCCTTGCCACACTTGAAATAAGTAGTAGACTTGATCATCTGCCCCTGACGAGGTGGAAACTGCGATCCCTGGGCCTGCTGCACCTGCTGAGTAGGTGCACGGTACAGAGTCGACGGTGTTTGCCGAGTCTGCTGAGGCTGCCGAGACGACTGTCCACCTGGGGAATGGTAGGACATCCTCTTGACAACCTGCATCTTCTATGACTGCGGGTGACTAGAAGACCTAGAGATTCCCCGCTTGCGCTTCCACTCAGCCTGAGTGTCACGATGCAGTCCTTCCATAGAAATGGCAGCATTCATCAGAGTACCGAAAGTCTGGTAGTTCCTAGTATAAAGCTCCTTCTGCAAAATACAAGAGAGGCCACGATAGAAGCGGTCCCTCTTCTTCTCATCTGTGTCAACATGAGTCCCAGCGTACTGTGCCAGATGGTTGAATTTATTGGCATACTCCATCATAGACATGCTCCCCTGTTTCAGGTCCAAGAACTCCGAGAGCTTCCTGTTCAGAACACCCGCAGGAATGTAGTACTCTCGGAAGGCAGTGGTGAACTGCTGCCAAGTCACAGGATGACCCGCCGGCTGCATGGCATTGAAAGTATCCCACCATGCGCTAGCAGATCCCAAAAGTTGTTGTGCGGCAAAGCGCAGCTTCTGCTCATCGGTCACCGTGAGCAGCAGAAACTTCTGCTCCAACACACGAAGCCAATGCTCCGCGTCCAGAGGCTCCGCAGTCAGCGTGAACGTGGGCGGGTTGGTCTTTAAGAAGTTCTAATAAGAACAAGGCCTCTCAAGACCGCGGGCACCACCCCCATTTCCGTCGTTGCCACCGTGGCCTCTGCGGACGAAGCCACCAAGAGCCTGTGCCATCATCTCCAAGGCACGGGCTGTCTCCTGACGTGAAACCAACATCTCCGCCATCATCTCCGCAGGAGTCATCGGAGGTGGCGGTGGTGGTGGCAGGGAAGGAGGACCCAAGAGTGGGGCCTCACGGCTCTGCCCGTTGGCATTGTTGTTACCATTGTCGCGACCACTTTCACCATGACCTTCACCAAGGCCACGTCCCACACCGGCACTGGTGCTCCCACGACCAGACCCAGTGCCCACACGACGGGACCTCAGATCCATCTGTGACCAGATAGGAACCAAAAAATAGAGAACCTTCAGACTAGGAACAAGAGACTTAGAGAAATTGATAAGGCTTTTATTAAGGATCGAAGCATTTCTTTTTATTTATTACCCTATCATCTTAACTATCTAGAAATTATACGTGAAGGGGTTTAGCTTAACAAATTTTCTTCTTATGATGCATGCATCGGCCTATGCGTTCACTCAAGCCGGAATATAGCGGCACTCGTTTGAATTTTTGGCACATCGTACACTCCTTTCCGAACACTAGCGCTTTCTTACGTAGCGTAAGTTAGTGTACCTGTAGAAAATGGTTAGATAAAACTAGTGCCACTATCCTAGATAGACCATATTGTTAGGGCTTATACTTATTTACGCAATTTTACCGCATCCTATTTTTCGCAAAGCTTTTGTTGGTCAAAGTTTTAAGTTTTTGAAAAGGTGATTAAGCTCGTGAACTCATTATTAGCTCTGGTACCAACTGTGGCAGAACCGCCTGAATTAACACACTTTTAGAGGCGCTGTCTTCCACTAGACACTAAGCACCCCAAAAGTGAGCCAAGTCAAGCAGTTCTGTCGAGCACACCCAACGGGAGAACTCGAAGCGTTCCACAATTTTACACCCGGGATCCAATAATGAGTACATGCTTACAATACTTAATCCATTTCATACAATAAAGAGTCTCAGAAATTCTTTATTATAGTACCAAAGTTCAGAGTGCGATAAATTAAACAGTGGAATAGAATAACATCTAACGAAACGATATAAGGATCCGTTTGTGCCCACCAGAAGAATCCTCCACACAACAGTTAGCTTCTCAAGCAGCACCTGCAACAAGGGTAAATAAACCCTGAGTACACAATGTACTCGCAAGACTTACCCGACTGGGAATATATTTCCTGACTCTCAAGGATTATGATAGGCTTTATGGCTTGTGGGTTCTTGTTTGCGGAAAGCAATACTAAGAGTGAGTCCTTATTTCATTAAATTATTAGCAGCCATGTTAAATTCATTATCCAACCTGCTATGTAAGCACCTGTTCTATCATCAAGCAAGGGTTGAGCAATCAGAATCATTTTTCCATCTTTCATATGCCAGTTCTTACTACGGTGCCAGAGTGCAGTCAAGCCGTACCGTCACGTAGAAACGGCGATTCGCGAATCAATGTGCCCAGCTGGGTACCCCGAAAAATACACGTCTCGCTTGTACCCCAGGCAAGAGCAAGACCAACCCGTTCCCCTCCTGTCATAGGTTTCCAGGTCCCCGTCCAAACTTGGACTCCTAGCTCCCGTACTTAAGGCCCGGCCTCAATACGGTGCTAAGACCTCCACCTATCCCCGCCTCCAATCAGTCGGTCCGGAAAGAGCCAGAGCCCATGACAAGAGAGTAACAAGTCTTCCTAGCCCCCATCCGCTAGTATATGCTCGGGATAATAAATTTGTGACTTGACCGGGGATCCAGTGCAACGAATGGTCCTTAATCGACACGGACAGGGAAAAAATGCAACCAAGCTATGCCCCGTGGCCGCGGGACACAACCTGTTACACCCACCAAAACCCATACCATATCCCTGCCCGGTCACCATTTCCTTTTCCATCATTTCATCATTAGTGTAATAATAATAATAACCACCTATTGTGAGTAACGACAGGTTCCTCACACTACCGATAAACCTAAGCAAAGCAGCTACACGATCCTGTACTAATAAGGCTCATGGGTAAATATAGATATATGCATGTGGGTATCATAAAACTCCTGCAACATAAATGAACAACATATATATATATATAATGATTTGCAAAATAAGGGTTATGCACCGGGGCTTGCCTTGGGCAGGCGCGGTGTCAGCAAAGTCAGTGACGGGTGGCTCTGGAACGTCCTCTTGCACGAGGATCTCCTCGTACTCTTCGATGACTTCGTCGTACTCCTGCTCGCCGAATCTCACGATCTCTAGTGGCTCGTCCTCTATATGCATGCAGTGATGATGATGCAATGATTAATATATAGGCAACCGCAACTCTTAAAATAAGAATACATCTACAAGCTACTAAGCTAACTCTAATGACTAATACGCAAAGTTATCTATTATTCCCACTAAACAAGTATGAAACATTTCATGTATTATCTTAGCAACTAAAGGCATCCTTATTGTTAAAATCAATTTACTATATATATAAAGGTGCACTAGCTACCATGCATCATAAAAATTTATTCTCTAAATAACCATAATAAGCATTTCAAAATAATAAAGTAACCCTAAAGGTATCACTGAACTACACGAACTAATTACACTAATAGATAGATCATGAATTTAGAAATCTAACAAAATTTATTTCACAATCAATAAATAAATTCAAATGAGCTCTAGAGATGAAGAAAATGATATTATTAGAGGAGGCTAATCACGCAATTGAACTTGTTGACTTGCACATGACTGTGGGTCTTAGAATTACTAGATGAGACCGCGAGTCAAGAAAATAAGAAGAAGAATGAAGGAATTCTTACAGGCTAGCTACCTCAGAATTGAATGGAGTGCCACCTACGGTGATCGATGTGCGGAGGCAATGCAAGAGGAGAGACACCAGGGAGCTTAGCAAATGCTTGCCCTGCGTGGAGTGGAGCAGAGCCATATATAGCACTGATCGTGGGTGGTCATGAGTAGTCCGGAAGCATGAAACGAGTTGGCAGGGCTATCCTCTGGCTCCGTGCCGTGTACGGTGGTGAGGTCTTGGTCATGAGAGAATTAATTCAATGATGGACTTTGAGTGATCTTGGACTTACGAGCACATCATGACTGGAGTGAGCTTTGGGCTGAACGTGCTTGGCGGTGGGGTGCTGGTTCATTTATTCAGGTCAAGGAATTAACGGGGAAGGAGATCACAGGTCAAGGAAACATTAGAGAATGAAAAGATCAATTATAGACTAGCTACCTCAGCTGATTATTGCAGCTCAGGAGAAATCGATAGACGCAGCTTTCATGGGTAAGAACAGAGAAACTTAATTCGAGAGAAGCAAGTGAGCAGCGGAGCGAAATAGCTCGGCGTATCCTTTTAAAGACAGGAGACGCAGGAATGGAGAAGCAAAGATGCGACAGCGACGCGTCATAAGGTTAGTGGCTAAACTAGCTTGCTTAAAGGTAATAAAACGGCGACAAGGTGCTGCGGATAAACAATGTCTTCTGTGGAGCTACAGTGTTTTCCACGCGTGAACAGTGTTTTCCACGCGTGAACAGTATTTTCTGTGCTTCTACAACATCGGCGTGTGGAAACTTGGTGTCTGCCCTTCGCCTGCAAAGTACCTCAGCGGCTTGCAAGCGGAGTGCTTAGCGGTCCGAACTTGCGAGTGATATTAATGCGTAGCGTGGGCGACACACTATGGCAGTGGTAGCGCGTCGTGCACTGATGATTTTGCAAGGTGATTAGCAAGCGAAGTAAAGGCGGGATAATTAGAACAACGAGAGATGACAGTGGCGCGTCGCGAGATTGATGGAGATAAAAATCTTGCCAAGTGGTATGCCAATAATTAGTGAATGACAATAATTTATCATTTGACTTTGTGGCTATGGAGCTCTCACGTGGAGAGAGATGACATGCTGGAAGGACAACTTGGACAAGGAATAAATTAGAGCTCAATTTGAGAATTAGTGCAATAAAATTTAATTTCTCATTTACCACATGCAATAATACATAAACATGATGCTCATGACATGATTTAATATTTTGATTAAGGTGTAACACCGAGGGTGTTACATATGCTTCACGGAAAAAAAAGTCTGGACAGTGTATCATAACCTTTTCATCTGGTACCGTGGACTAACAAAAACGTTTGCAAGATTACAAAATTTAGATAACTTTTTAGATAAAGGAAAACACAATCCGTCCTTTACTCCACTTGTGTTTTCTTGTGCTAATGTTCTAGAGATTTTGTTGTGTTAAACATCTGAATTTGATAATGTAATCTTGATGAAGCGGTGCCCAAGCCTTCCTCCAATGCCATCATCTTTCTTGTGGATTCCCCCTGTGTCAAGAACAGAACATATGCAAAATCATAGCTCTGATGAAGATATTGTTAAATTACCTTTCCAACGAGTTGGGTCATACCGGATGAGGGAGTTTTCCCCGTTTGCCGTTTTACTCTGGCGCTGATTAATGTCAAGAACCTGTTTCAGCACCAACAGTGCTCAAGGATTTGGCCATAACCGCTCATAGGAACCTGCAAATTAAGTTGTCTTTCCTTTCATTGGAAATAAGACTTGATGGTGGTTCTGAATGTCCAAAACATTTCGATTATGTTCTTCGGAGGACCGGCAAAAACGTGGCAACAACAGCTGTTAGAAAACAACGCTTAGTAGATGGTGACAATCTTAAATGTGTAGAAGAGTTTCACGGCATCATGTTGTGCAGAAGAGTTTCACGAGGCATGAACTGGTGTTGCCCGGCGCAAGAAGCGTGCCGTGCAGCACAGTGCAGACATGAATCCACACTGACCCTCTTATTTTTTATTTTTTTCAAAATAACTAAAAGCAACTAAAAGATTGTACAAAGGAAATAGTATCCATAGGATTTTTCTTATTATCTTTATTCAGATTTTTAATATTTTCAAATTTCAAATAGCCAAAAACAAAAACTAAAAACCAAAGCAAAAGCATAACTGAACGGGCTAAAAAATGGAAAGGAAAGCAGAGTAGGAGGCGGCGGCGTGTGTTGCACCGCACAGTGCAGAGCCGCCACGCAATGCCTTAATTTTTTTACTTTAGTTTTTTATTGACATATTTTTATATTTTTTAAGAAACATAAAGGCAAAAAAACGTAAAATAAGCAAAACACGAAACCTAATTATCATATCTTTATTAAAACAATACATATGAAAAACACACAATAAAACAAAGAACTAGCAAAGCAAAGAAAGTGTGACTATCCACAACTAATCCACTAGTCATACTAGCATATTTGCCCGTGCTAACGCTACGGGCCATATGAAGTCCAAAGTTAGTTCTATAAATTTGAAGTACTTTATTAAGATTCAACCAAAAACACATTTATGTGGGTCCAAAAAATTGAAGCGATGCACGTTCAAAAAGCATAGAAGATATTTCTTCTGTTGCAAAAGTTAGAATTCAATCTCGTTTACAAAATTCATATAAAATGACAAAAATCACTAAATTATTATTCTCATATTTTTTTAAAAAAAATCGCCCGCGCACCGCACCTCCTTCTCGCTCGTTTGAAAATCATAACTTCATTTTTTTTGCAACAACAACCTCTTTGTTAGTATGTTGACTAAGTCAACATGGTGACAAAGGTGTCTTGAAAATAAAAAAAGTTTCCAAAAAAATTAAAACTTTGGTTGAATTTAGGGTCCGCTCAAATTCAACAAGCAACCCCTTCTTATATGATTCATTAATTTCCTAAAACAAAACCCTAACTCTTCCTCAGCGCACACGCTCCCTCCCGCTCTCCTGGCACTGCTCCCCCTTGAAACCGAAGGCTAGGAGCAGCTCTGCGACTAACAAAACTGGTTTTGTATTACTGATTTAAGAAGATCACTGATTTGAAAGGAAATGATAATAAGACTACCCGCAGTGGGTACTCTAAAACGATACTCTAAAGCTTTAGAGTATGAATATAGAGTAAAAACTGCTGCACTGGATACTCTAAAACGATACTATATCCTTTCTCTCACTCTATATTTAGAGTGGTATTGTGCTTATTCTATACTCTATAGTGGCGGGCCCCACTAGCTAAACAAAGGAAAAAATGCTATAACTCACAAACCAAAAATTTAAATTAAATTTTGATTTCACCATTAAATTCGTCTCAATAAATCCTTTAAAACTAGATCACACATGGATATATTTAGATAAAGTGACAAGTGGGTCCCACAGTGGATAGAGTGGATAGATGATGATATAGAGGATGGATGGGTGCAGGAGAATTGAGTATAGAGGAGAGAATCTTGCTGACTAGGTCTCCGCTCGGTCTCCGCGGCATCTAAGCGCGCCCTCTCGGCTAGAGCCGCGAACTTCTCCTCGGCCTCGTTGGTGTGCCGACGGGTGTCCCCCTCCCTTATCCGGAGGTTAGCCACCTCCTCGGCGGCAGGAGTAAGCTCGGCCACCTTTTGATGAGCGGCGTTGAGCTGCTCGGTCAGCTATCCACGCAGCTACGCCTCCTCAGCAAGGCGGTCCCAGGCGTCCTTCTGCTACCGGAGAAACTGGGACTTCTCTTGGCTACGAGACATGAGGGACTACGGAAAAGGCATAAGTTAGAAGCACAAAAACGGGAAACCAAGGCTAGAAGTGCGGACATGACGTACCTGGCCAACCGGGTTGACGACGTCGCGCAGTGACCCTAGTGCTGTGTTCAGAGCGTGGACCGCAAGCTCGACCCCTGTGTCGACTCTCTCCTAATCCCTTGCCTCCACTACATCATCAAGGGTGAAGAGCATCGCCCTCGGGTTCCACCTGTCAGCCCACTGGAGCGCGGGTCCTCCCCACGCGTGCAGGTCACCGCCCACACGAACCAGAGCCTAGGACAACCCCGCATCGGCCCCGAGCAACGCCGATCCCTCCCGTGGCGGCTCTACCTCTAGCACGGCCCCTCCGACGGTAAGAGGGGCAGACGGTGCAGACGCGGAAGTCCGTCCCGCCACCATGGTCACCGAGGACGCCTCGGCCGCATTCTCCTCCGTTTGCCTCACCGCGGGGCGCGGCCGCCTGTGCGGACGACGACCCCGGCGCTCCGCCCCCGTATGTAATGGCGTGGTCGCATCCGACTGCGTCGCTTCCATCACGGACGCGGCCGTCTCCATCTGCATAGGCGACAGCCCCATTTGTGCCACTTCCGCTTGTGACATCGCGGTCGCGCCTAGTCGCGACTCGTCCGCTTTGGGCGCCACCGTTTCCACCTGCGGCATCGTGACCACGCTCGACCACGCCGCCTCTCCTGTGGGTGCCCCGTGCGCACCCTCCTTCGTCTGCCCCTCTGCAGACGCTGTCGTCGCCACCGGCGGGGCTCCCCCAGTGGGTGCCGTGGCTGTCCCAGCGCCACTCCCGCTCGGCACAGCGCCAGCCGACCCCTAGCGTGTCGACTGGAGGGCGAGGGTCTTCCTCGGCGCAACCTACAGGGGAGCCCCACATCCGGTAGCATTATAAAGGGAATACAACTGTCAGCTTCGGGTGAGATTCGCCTAGAACAAAAGAGCGAAGAAAACTCTTACCTTGGCGCTACCGGATGGCGACGTTTTGGGGCTGGCCCACCCGACCCCGGCTACACCTCATCGGCGCATTGTCGCTTCGAGCCATCCCTCTGCTTGGAGGGCCCTGATGGCACGGTGTGGCTTGTCTCCGTCGGCTCCAAGGGCGTGTCCTCCCCCATGTGATATAGGAAGGGCCCCATCGCCGCCCGCTAGCCCATCCTCGCCCACCAGATTCTCCTATGGGATGGGCAACCTAGAGCCATAGGCTCTCTTCTCTTCCTCCTCTTCTTCCTCCTCTTCCTCCTCCTCCGACCCCTGGCGTCGTTTACCTCGGTCCAGCTACGCCCTTGCCTTCCTCTGCCCCTTGGCGTGGCGACGTGCTGAAAGACGAGACCCGGCTGCGAATTCTAGATTTCAACATCAAATCATGGGGTCAGGATGTTAGAAAAAGGAGGGAGGGGGCCAAAAACCAAAAGGGACTTACAAATTCGATGAAGCCCATGTCCGGCCGCATTGTGAGTGTCCGGGGATCGGCAAGACGAAATCGAGGTCGCCCGATGCCACCATGTCCCTGGGATGCGACGTGGCCTCGGTCGCATCCTTGATACGCTGCGTGATCTCGGTGTCGCGGAGCGGCCCCTCGGCAAGCACCGTCCCACCAAGCTACGCGTTGGGCGTCATCTCGTACAACGAGAGGGCGCACACCATCAGTGGCGCCACCCTCCTCATGTGGTACACCCGGATGACACCGGTCCCATGGAGACCACGGTCCTTCATGAGCGCGATGGCCTTCAAGTGGTTGGCGAGCTTCCCCGTCTCCTTATGGGGGGCTCCCACATCCACAATTGCGGCGCCTCCTCGACGAGGCGACCGGTGAACTCCGACAGAGGGGCGGTGGCGTCGTTCTTCAGGTAGAACCACTGCATGTGCCACCCCTTCTTGGATCAAGATAGCTGGAGCACCATGTACTTGCCGGCCTGACTGCCTCAGAGATGGATGCCCGCGCACCCCATCGGCATTGCCTAGTCTGGCCTACCTTTCTCCCTCTTCTTGTACAAGGAGACGGCGAAGAAGTACCTCCACAGCTTGAAGTGGGGCTCGATCCCCAAGTATCCCTCGCACAGCATGATGAAGGTTGTGATGTGCTAGATCCCATTCGGATTCAGGTGCTGCAACTTGAGATTGTAGTGGTGCAGCAACCCTCGGAAGAACCGATGGGGAGGACTTGCAAGCCCGTGCTCGAGGAAGGGCACAAAGGCCACAACGTACCCGTTAGGCGGTGCCGGCGCATCCTCACCACCGGGAACGAGCCACTCCATTGCCATGGTCCTCGCGCAGAGGAGCCCACGCTTGATGAGGCCCTCCATGCGCGGGTGGGTGATGTGGTGCAGTACCACTGTCACACCCGATTTTCTAAAGAACAAAACCAGGCTAATCATATGTGTGCCCAGGAAGTCCACACATATGCCAGAATGAAAAAGTATCAGAAACAATGTTATTATATAACGTATACATAGCTATATTAACACTTACATCAGAGTATCGCGGAACGGTGACTAAACTTCGGGCTCCATTCTTCTCAGGGATGGCTGACTGGGAGTAACATATGCCTAGCACTTCTACTAGTCTTCTGAAAACTCCACTACACCTTTGTCCTTTTTCCGAGTAGCATCTTACTACACACTGGAGTGTTGGGGAAATAGCAAGAGTGAGTCCATGTCGAACTCAACAAGTATAACACAGGGTTCATAAGGCTCAAAAAGGCTAGACACTGTTTAACTGCGTTTAGCTTTTAATCATCATATAATTAGCAATTGAGTAGCATCAAGGTAATCCAAATCCCATTAATGAATCAATGATCAATTGTAATAAGGATAATGAATAGCATTAACATGAGCATAATAATAATCAACAATAATTAAGCATGATATAACAATGGTGATCAACTATTCTGTAAGAATCCCCAAGGCCGCTCGTATCCATGAGCACGGCTAGTATACCAGTTTTTAACTCTGCGCAGAGGTGTACACTTTCACTGTGAGTCATGATTTCCAAATGCATGGGTTTGCAAGGCCCAAAACATCAGAGACCATATAAAGCCATTCAAAAGTTCGTCTAACAAGTTAGGGCCATTAGATTGACTCGGCAGGCAGATGTAGAACCCCCCTTCCCTATGGCACAACAACCGCAGCCTATACACACTAGGCCAGGGGCTCGCACTACACCCAACGTGGCAAGTCATTCTTACGCCATTTAAGGTAACCTCTAACAAGCTAGAAAAGGTCTCTTGAACAACTAGAGCCAGAGCCATATAGCCCTCACAGCTGTACTGTATGTCCCGGTTATCACTTACAGGTAAGTCCTTACGGAGAGTAACTAGAGCATCAAAATAACCCACATGCTCTAGCCCCCTTTCAATAGAAATAACATCATCTTAATTGGTTGATTGCATAATCCATTAGTCAAATTACAAGATCATTGTTCATAATTAAGCGCTAGCAGTAGCTACCCAAATGCATAACCCATAGGTGACAAGGAAACAAGATATCAATAGCTAAGTTATAATCTCTATAGTTGTCAAGGAAGACACATGCATATGTATAATAATTTCAGTGAATAGGATAAGGATGGTCCCATGTTATACTTGCCTTAATCAAAGCTTTCCTAATGATACTGCTGGTCTGGCTCAAAATAATACTCCTGATCGTCAAGAAATTGCTCACCGTCTATACTCGATCATCAATCAACAACACACATGCATCCAATCAAACATACACGAAGCAAACAAAGAGATACAATTAGAACAGTACACCAACAATAACAAAACAGTAATAAAAGTTTATAAAACTCTTCTACACGTTTCTACGATCACACAGACGCAAAGATCACCAAATTCGGAGTTAAAACGTGAAAGTTATGAATTTTCTAAGATTTCCTATAGATAAATAAATACTCAATTATAAACTCGAAAAATAAATTATCAAAACCAACTGTACAACTACACTAACATGTAGAGCTCGCAAATACGAACCTAACGCAACTTGAACGGATCAAATCGGAGTTAAAACGAAGTTTTTATGACCAAAACAATTCTAGTGGCAAAACTATAATTATCTAAAAACGTATTTTTGATTTAATCGGGAGAAAATACGCTTTCAAAACACGAAAACGTATTTCCAACTATACGCTATGGACGGCGGGTTCAATTATTAAAAAGTCCAGGGGCTCTTTTAGAAATTTACCCCGCGAAGGGGTATCTTCTAATCTCGACCCTTGATCTCAAATCGGACGGCTCGTGTTCATCATCAACCCTACAGTGCTCATTCCGGTCACCCCCCTCAAGTCTGGCCGGTGGCTCCCCCATGGCCGGTGACTCCCCCATTGCCGGAGATGATGGATCTCCCCACCTAGACCACCATTCAAGCCCAAACTCGAACCAATCGAACGAGATGCTCCACGCGAACTCACCCAAGCAATAAAAACTAGCTACGACAAACCGTATCCGATGTGCGGCAACAAGAGGATGGTGGCGCCATTACCGCACCACGGTGAACTTCAAAAAACGCGATTCGAAGCATCTCCACCCAAAAGAAAAGCATAGGATGATAGAGAAGGAGAGTGCGGTCTCACCAATGCAAAGAATACGGCCTCAAATCCACCCGAGAGCTCCTCCCACGAACAACCGCCGTGCTCCAACTACCTCAAACCCTAAACCTCGTTTTCTTGTGGTGAAGTTCACGGTTTAGATGAAAAACGGAAATAGAAAACATGCGGCTACCAATTTATAGCTTCACATACTCGTATTTGGTTAGGAATCTCAAGGTATGAGATTCGGTTCGGTTGGGAACGGTGAAGTCTCCGACTCGAACACGGCGAAACGAAGAGGAAGCAGCTGACATGTGGCCCCCACTCGTCAGCAAGAGAAAGAAAGGGAAATGCTGCTGCTGCGGTACTGGGCTGGCCCATCCGGTGGCTCGCGCGGAGAAAAGAAAACAGCCCATTCCGCGGCCCAGGCGCCCGCGCGGAAAAGCAGGCCATCGGCCCAAGGGAGAGGGAGAGAAGGCAGGCCGGCCCGGTTGCACAGGTAAGTTGTTTTATATTTTTTTCTTTCATTTACTTCTATATATATATTTTCCAAAACCAAATCAATTAAAATAAAACAAATATAACCACACCACAAAATAAAATAAATGCAACAGCATAAATGCATCACCAAATAGTTTTTTAAAATTTTAATTTGCCATTAATTGTTATCTAAACTATTTGAAATTCATTATTCCTAAAGTTTAGAATTTTTGGGTGTTACAAATTCTACCCCCTTAAAAGAATCTCGTCCTCGAGATTGAACTGCTTACTCAAACAACTGCGGATATGATTTCCTCAATTCATCCTCTCTTTCCCAAGTTGCATCTGCCTCTGAATATCGATTCCACTGTACTTTACACATCTTAATAATCCGACTTCGAGTAACTCTCTCAGCAGTCTCTAAAATCTTGATTGGAAACTCTTCATATGTAAGATCCTCCTTAACAGTCAACTCTTCTAAAGGTATCTGCTCCTCGGGCACCCGCAAACACTTTTTAAGTTGTGAAACATGGAACACATCATGCACTCCAGATAAATTTTCAGGCAACTCTAATTGATAAGCAACTTCCCCACATCTAGTAATAACTTTAAATGGTCCAACATACCTTGGTGCTAGTTTACCTTTCATGTTAAACCTCTTCACACTTTTCATAGATGACACCTTCAAATAGACATAATCACCTACCTAAAAAAAACTAGATCTCTTCTCCTATTATCAGCATAACTCTTCTGACGAGACTGCGCTACTCTCAAATTCTCACGAATCACTCGCACTTGATATTCTGCGTTTCTAAGAACATCTGTACCAAACACCTGAGATTCACCTGTCTGATCCAAAAACAATGGAGTTCTACACTTACGTCTATACAAAGCTTCAAACGGTGCCATCTTAAGACTCTGTTGATAACTATTATTATAAGAGAATTCTGCATAAGGCAAACTCTTATCCCAACTAGTTCCATATTGCAATGCACAAGCTCTCAACATATCCTCTAATACCTGGTTGGTCCTTTCAGTCTGTCCATCTGTCTGTGGATGATATGCTGTACTAAAATTCAATTTTGTTCCCAAAGATTCATGTACAGCTTTTCAAAAGTGCGACGTAAACTGCGATCCTCGATCAGATACAATCTTCTTTGGAACACCATGCAAACATACTATCCTCTCCATATACAACTCTGCCAATTTTGGTCCATGGTAAGTAGTCTTAACTGGTATAAAATGACCAACTTTGGTTAATCTATCCACTATCACCCAAATAGAATCATAACCTCTCTGAGTACGCGGTAACCCTACTATAAAGTCCATACCAACTTCCTCCCACTTCCATTCAGGAATCTTCATTGGTTGCACAATCCAGCAGGTCTCTGATGCTCTGCTTTCACCCTCTGACAAGTGTCACACAATGCCACATACTCAGCCACATCTCGCTTTAATCCAACCCACCAATATTTCTGTTTCAGATCCAAATACATCTTAGTACTACCAGGATGAATGGAATAAGCTGACTCATGAGCTTCGCTAAGAATTGCCTGTCGAACAGCTTGATCCTCAGATACACACAGCCTCTTTCCAAACCACAAAATCTCATTATCATCCATTCGAAAACCCTGGTGACTTACCAATCACTATATCTTCTGCTATCTTCTTCAGTTTCTCATCCTTCAACTGACCCTTATAAATTTCTTACTCTAAAGTAGGCTCTATCACTAATTCCATTGTATTAGTAACAATTCCTAAATTCAAATATTCAAATTCAGCATATAACTCACTAGTCATAGACAACATCCGTATCTCATTGGCATAACTTTTCCTACTAAGAGCATCAGCTACTTTATTAGCCTTACCAGGATGATAGTGTATCTCAATATCATAATCCTTAATCAACTCTAACCATCTGCGTTGCCTCAAATTCAGGTCTGACTGAGTGAAAATATACTTCAAACTCTTATGATCAGTGTATATATCACTCTTATGTCCAATCAAATAATGTCTCTAAATCTTTAAAGCATGAACCACAGCTGCTAACTCCAAATCATGTGTAGGATAATTCAACTCATGCTTTCTCAACTGCCTAGATGCATAAGCCACAACTCTGCCTTCTTGCATAAGAACACATCCCAAACCTTGACGAGAAGCATCACAATAAATAGAAAACTTCTTACTCAAATCTGGCAAAACCAAAACAGGCGCTGTAGTCAACCTCTTCTTCAATTCCTCAAAACTAGCTTGACATTTATCTGACCACACAAACTTGGCATTCTTCTCTAAAAGAGATGTCATAGGTTTAGCAAGTTTAGAAAACCCTTCAATGAACCGTCTGTAATACCCAGCTAATCCCAAGAAACTACGAATCTCGCTAACATCAATAGGTGGTTTCCAATTCAATAGATAAGCAAAATCTGATTTCTCTGTGCAAATTCCAATTTCAGTAACTCAGTAAAACTGTCATATCTCGAGCTACAGACGTCCAATTCAGATGATCTTTACATGGTTGGAAAGCTTACAAAATTATCTACAACTTTTATTCACAACACTTTTTCTGAATCTGTCAAATAATTGGCCAAAAACTGAACTTAACCGAAACTGTTTCAGAATTCCAGACTGTGCAGTAACCCCAACTTGAAATAGATATATCTCTTAGCTCTTAATAGATATTAGAGTGATTCTTCTGGGGTTGGAAAGATATAGAAGTCTAATTATTCCCAGTATAATTTCTTAAATTTCCCATTAATGGATTTTAAGTTATTTCTTAAACATCCTAGACTGACCTAAAAATCAGCAAAGGACAGAACTATGTTCACCTCATAACCAACTAATATATTTTGATCAAACTTAATATTCTTAACCATGGAACTTGTAGGCCTGTCTACAAAATTCCAGCACACATTACAAAGATCCAAATCACACATTATCACATTAACAATCCATCAATCACACAATTGTTCACACCACAAACTGACTCTCAAAACAATCCAACTTAAAATTGACTCGCAACTACTATCGTTCTTATTACATAGGGATTTTTCCTATTTCCTAGTTAAGCTTCTAATAAATCTTGGGACGACCTAACTCCGCCCTTAATTGGTCAATCTCCTTATAAGCTTGCTCCTTAAGTTCTTTTTCCTTCAGCAACTCTTATGCAATGATGATGCCACAAGCTCATAACCAACTTTATAAATGTCTCCTTTAGACCCTTATGATTCTTATAGATGTTCTAACAGATTACCACTCTGAGAAAAGATACTGACGCTTGATAGTGACTTTGCAACCATGTAGCTAGCTGATGCTTCCAGGTGACGAAATAGAACATATAAACCTCCATCTTGTATCGTCTTTTAGTTCGACAAACCCTCTTAAGAAGAAATCAACTAGAGTACACCAAAGGATAGCTTGCATTTGTTTCTGAGTGATAACTACTATCGTGTCCTTCTATCATATCAAAGAGACTCATGAGCATATGCAAGAACAAGTAACCTGCACTTCCTCGCGAGCAGAAAAATGGCAGTGCAGAAATACAGTTATATCTCGAGTTCTACGAATCCAATGATATTGTAGCTTATACCGTTGGAAAGATTATCAAATTTACTACAACTTCCTTATAGAATTCTTCTCCAGATTCTGCAGTTAAGGTAGTCGAAAACTGTGCACAACAAAAACTATTCCAGATTGCTGACAGCACAGATGCGTCGCCTTGTGATTTTCATAAATCCCAAACCATAATAGATATCAGGGTGGTTCTTACGGTCAGAGAAAGATATTGAAGTCTACTATTGTCCAGAATTTATCCATGATTTTTGGGCATCCAAAACTAGAGATATAAGCTAAGGTAGACAGACTGCTATAAAAAACAGGATAAGGTATAAACGAGATGAAGAGAGACTAGAGGGATAGATAACACTAATCTTCAAGTCTTCATGCTTCTTTGCTTTGTGTTGATGAGATATAAGACATGGATCGAGGATAGCCAAAAGATGACAAGAAAGATAAGGTTTGATCTTTAGTTCTTCATGCCTCCTCATGCCTCGTCGCTTGAGATATTCAGGACTTACTGTTGTTGATAGCAGATGCTACCCCACTTAACAAAGATCGAACTACTTCTCAAGACTTATACCTTCCGGGCCTATCTTTGAAACACGAGAACAAGAACAACACACAAGCAACACATCAAGCAAAATAAGCACACATCACATCATCGGTACTACACGTGCTTCTTCAATAATGGTGGTCATCCTATTGGCACATTGGAGATGATGAAAGGCCATCGAACTTTTGAACAAGGTAAGATCAGAAAACTTTTAGTAAAAACAACATAAAATAAAATCCAAGGGAGTAAGAAATATTAGCTCAAAAGAAAGCTATCAAGGAGAGGATACAACAAGACAAGGAAGAGGAATAGTCAAAATCAATGAGTCAAGGGATGACAAAACAGTTTTATCGTAAAATAAGTTTTAGAATACGTCCAGTGCTACTTGGCATACGTCCTACAGTCAACACCGCTCTGATACCACTCTGTCACACCCGGTTTTCTAAAGAACAAAACCAGGCTAATCATATGTGTGCCCAGGAAGTCCACACATATGCCAGAATGAAAAAGTATCAGAAACAATATTATTATATAACGTATACATAGCTATATTAACACTTACATCAGAGTATCGCGGAACGGTGACTAAACTTCGGGCTCCATTCTTCTCAGGGACGGCTGACTGGGGGTAACATATGCCTAGCACTTCTACTAGTCTTCTGAAAACTCCACTACACCTTTGTCCTTTTTCCGAGTAGCATCTTACTACACACTGGAGTGTTGGGGAAATAGCAAGAGTGAGTCCATATCGAACTCAACAAGTATAACACAGGGTTCATGAGGCTCAAAAAGGCTAGACACTGTTTAACTGCGTTTAGCTTTTAATCATCATATAATTAGCAATTGAGTAGCATCAAGGTAATCCAAATCCCATTAATGAATCAATGATCAATTGTAATAAGGATAACAAATAGCATTAACATGAGCATAATAATAATCAACAATAATTAAGCATGATATAACAATGGTGATCAACTATTCTGTAAGAATCCCCAAGGCCGCTCGTATCCGTGAGCACGGCTAGTATACCAGTTTTTAACTCTGCGCAGAGGTGTACACTTTCACTGTGAGTCATGATTTCCAAATGCATGGGTTTGCAAGGCCCAAAACATTAGAGACCATATAAAGCCATTCAAAAGTTCGTCTAACAAGTTAGGGCCATTAGATTCACTCGGCAGGCAGATGTAGAACCCCCCTTCCCTGTGGCACAACAACCGCAGCCTATACACACTAGGCCAGGGGCTCGCACTACACCCAACGTGGCAAGTCATTCTTACGCCATTTAAGGTAACCTCTAACAAGCTAGAAAAGGTCTCTTGAACAACTAGAGCCAGAGCCATATAGCCCTCACAGCTGTACTGTATGTCCCGGTTATCACTTACAGGTAAGTCCTTACGGAGAGTAACTAGAGCATCAAAATAACCCACATGCTCTAGCCCCCTTTCAACAGAAATAACATCATCTTAATTGGTTGATTGCATAATCCATTAGTCAAATTACAAGATCATTGTTCATAATTAAGCGCTAGCAGTAGCTACCCAAATGCATAACCCATAGGTGACAAGGAAACAAGATATCAATAGCTAAGTTATAATCTCTATAGTTGTCAAGGAAGACACATGCATATGTATAATAATTTCAGTGAATAGGACAAGGATGGTCCCATGTTATACTTGCCTTAATCAAAGCTTTCCTGATGATACTGCTGGTCTGGCTCAAAATAATACTCCTGATCGTCAAGAAATTGCTCACCGTCTATACTCGATCATCAATCAACAACACACATGCATCCAATCAAACATACACGAAGCAAACAAAGAGATACAATTAGAACAGTACACCAACAATAACAAAACAGTAATAAAAGTTTATAAAACTCTTCTACACGTTTCTACGATCACACAGACGCAAAGATCACCAAATTCGGAGTTAAAACGTGAAAGTTATGAATTTTCTAAGATTTCCTATAGATAAATAAATACACAATTATAACCTCGAAAAATAAATTATCAAAACCAACTGTACAACTACACTAACATGTAGAGCTCGCAAATACGAACCTAACGCAACTTGAACGGATCAAATCGGAGTTAAAACGAAGTTTTTATGACCAAAACAATTCTAGTGGCAAAACTGTAATTATCTAAAAACGTATTTTTGATTTAATCGGGAGAAAATACGCTTTCAAAACACGAAAACGTATTTCCAACTATACGCTATGGACGGCGGGTTCAATTATTAAAAAGTCCAGGGGCTCTTTCAGAAATTTACCCCGCGAAGGGGTATCTTCTAATCTCGACCCTTGATCTCAAATCGGACGGCTCGTGTTCATCATCAACCCTACCGTGCTCATTCCGGTCACCCCCCTCAAGTCTGGCCGGCGGCTCCCCCATGGCCGGTGACTCCCCCATGGCCGGAGATGATGGATCTCCCCACCTAGACCACCATTCAAGCCCAAACTCGAACCAACCGAACGAGATGCTCCACGCGAACTCACCCAAGCAATAAAAACTAGCTACGACAAACCGTATCCGATGTGCGGCAACAAGAGGACGGCGGCGCCATTACCGCACCACGGTGAACTTCAAAAAACGCGATTCGAAGCATCTCCACCCAAAAGAAAAAGCATAGGATGATAGAGAAGGAGAGTGCGGTCTCACCAATGCAAAGAATACGGCCTCAAATCCACCCGAGAGCTCCTCCCACGAACAACCGCCGTGCTCCAACTACCTCAAACCCTAAACCTCGTTTTCTTGTGGTGAAGTTCACGGTTTAGATGAAAAACGGAAATAGAAAACATGCGGCTACCAATTTATAGCTTCACATACTCGTATTTGGCTAGGAATCTCAAGGTATGAGATTCGGTTCGGTTGGGAACGGTGAAGTCTCCGGCTCGAACACGGCGAAACGAAGAGGAAGCAGCTGACATGTGGCCCCCACTCGTCAGCGAGAGAAAGAAAGGGAAACGCTGCTGCTGCGGTACTGGGCTGGCCCATCCGGTGGCTCGCGCGGAGAAAAGAAAACAGCCCATTCCGCGGCCCAGGCGCCCGCGCGGAAAAGCAGGCCATCGGCCCAAGGGAGAGGGAGAGAAGGCAGGCCGGCCCGGTTGCACAGGTAAGCTGTTTTATTTTTTTTTCATTTACTTCTATATATATATTTTCCAAAACCAAATCAATTAAAATAAAACAAATATAACCACACCACAAAATAAAATAAATGCAACAGCATAAATGCATCACCAAATAGTTTTTTAAAATTTTAATTTGCCATTAATTGTTATCTAAACTATTTGAAATTCATTATTCCTAAAGTTTAGAATTTTTGGGTGTTACAACCACGAATCTATGGGAAGCGGGGGCGGAGGAGCGAGAGCTTTGCCAGCGGTGGAGGGATGGGAGCAAGGAACCCTAGCGCTAACAACAGCGGAGCGAAAAAGGCAAGGTTGCAATTAGGTGTACCAAAGACGAGAGGTAAGATTTGTATTTATAGGGGGAGGTGGAACAAGAGGCGAACCATCCGCCTTGATCCACGTGCTTGTCGTGTCCCATCATCATGCCTCTCCGGGAATCATGCACATGCCACCCCTGGCCGCTCCCTCGAAGGACGCGTTGGATGACGGTTCTCTCGCCCAATGGGCTGTGAACCGCCACAGGTAAGAGGGATACAGAGCTAAAAACGCTCCTACGGCCTATTAAGGCCCAGGAGTTCGAAGGCTGGCTCATCGACAGGTTCGACAGCCACTCTAGGGTGCCTTTTAGAGCAAGGGGTGGAAAAGGATGAGCCCGCTAGCGGCCAGTACCCGGGCACGCGAGCACCGAGGGCATCCTGACCCACGTTCGAGTCAGGACCGCGCAAGGTCCATGGTTTTTCCTCGAAGAAAGGCGATGAGCCCTCGAGACCGGTCGAACGGACTTGAGAACAATATGGACTGGCTGTCAGGAATCTAAGAGTCGGTCACCAACTGACCCATGCCAGATCCCCGTGAATAGGAACCAGGGCCCCACTCGGACTGGCCTGTTAGTAGCTCATCGAGCACCAAGATTCGTCCAACGAGGAAAACATGGCACGGCTTAACCTCTCCGTTTCCTAGAGAAAATGCTTGAGGGAGAACGATCACAAGACAAGTCGACCCCTCAACCAGACCCCTGCTACGCGTGGGGGCTCAGGGGCTTGAACTTGCAAAGAGACCCGATGTGCGGTCGCATACGAATAAGCAAATCGACCATCACAACCTAACTAAAGAATCCCTATAAGCGGCAACAAGCAAGCTAGCACTCCGAAGTCTCCCCATACGAAAAAGCCTATGAAGGAGTATCCAACTCCTCCACTGGCTCAGGGGCTATTGTCGGGTACAAGTATTAGGGTACCCAAAGAGAGAGAACTAATGGTCATCAACACTAACGCACCCAAGCGGTCAAAGGCATGACCACGACTTCATCTGACCCCTTGGGCATAGGGTCTGCCTCGCCTGACCCCGAGGGAGCGGGCTCCGTCTCGACCAAACCCTTGGGTGCGGGCTCCGCCTCACCCGACTCCAAGGGAGCGAGCTCTGTCTCGCCTGACCCCTTGGGCGCAGGCGCAGGCTCCGCCTCGCTAGACCCACGGGCTCCGTCTCGCCAGACCTTCCAAGGGGGAATCCCGCCTCGCCCGATCCTTGGAAGCGCGTCCGGCCTCGGGCAGGAGTGTGGGCCCCCGTGGGAGGCCCACTTAGGCTCCAACTACTACGAGTGTGATGGCGCGGGCCTGCAGCCATGCTCGTGATGTCATGAGGGGAGCAAGCATGACTCGACGCGACCCGTGGCCTCAACGGGACATACCAGGGTACCCACGTCGCCTATAGCGCCGGGCAGACTGGCACTGTGTTACCAAATCCTTGTATGACCCTAGTCAAGGGAGCCTGTTGGCCATGCCGTACACAGGGACAGAATGGAGCGCCATGACCATCTGACGACGCCCGCCAGCAGCACCAGCGACGAACAGGACCACGACGTGGAGTCGCCTCCGCCATGATCTATAGGACCCGCCTATAGGGGAAGAGGAGCGATGTAGCTCCAGGGCTCTTTTCTTCCCCGCCTTGTCTCTTTCTCCTATTCCTTCCTTCTCTCTTTCTCTCTCGTGTACCCCTGGCCCTTCCCTTGACCTATAAAAGGGAAGGCCGGACGCCCCATCAGGGGCAGAAGACTTTGGAGCCTTTCTAACGCTCTCGAGCCGCTAGAAAGCAACTCAACCCCATTCAACACACTCATCAGAGACTTGGGACCTTTTCCCTCTCTCGTCCATTTGTAACCCCTACTGCAAACACAGAGCCAGTAACACGAGCAGCATCGCACTGGACGTAGGGACCTTCTGCCCGAACCAATATAATTCCTTATGTCCTCCGCTTTTACCATCCGGGCCAAACGCGCAGATATAAATCTACTAGTCAGTTGTTTAGAACACCGACAAGCTTAGATCCACAGTCTCTTCTTTGTTTCCTAAAGACAGATGATTTCACTCCTGCTCCCAATGATTTTGTCCCTGGTAGAATTCCACTTCTTGTCAGAGTTGAGACCCCTAACATTCCAATTCAATATTTTCCACTGTTTGTTGTGTGACATTGGTAAACTTGTAGTAAAAAGACACTAGGTGGTGTGAAGAAAGGCAACACACCAACATACATCCACTCAGAAGTGGAAAACCAGGGCTCAGCATGGCAGAAAAGAAAAGCCAAACAAGTGGTCACCAGGACCCAAAACCACCAGTAAAGAAAGAAACTAAACATTAACAACCAGTTCATAGAAAGGGACAGATCCCACCACACAGTAGCAGAACAAAAGCTAAGACCCATAAAAGTTTTGATACAAAAGCATAAACAAAATAAAGAAGCAAAAGCCTCCTTCATCTCAATCATCTCAAGCTTGGTGGCCTTCTTCTTCATCATCCTTGTCCTCCTGGCTGCTGCTCTTGCTCTGCTTATCATCCTTTCCTTTCTTCTACTTTTTGCCCACTGGTTCCATCTTTTTCTTGTTCAGCAGAACTTGATCATCCAAATGCTCCTCTTGAAGATTGCACAGTGAGGTTCCAATTCTCCTGAGAGTGCAGGTCGATAAGGTTGGGAGGTCAGCATTACATCCCAAGCAGTTTTTGGCCTGCAGGTATTTGCCTTGAAACCATTATTGTTTGCTCTCACCCTGGGGCTCCTCCTCACTGCCGAGTCCACTATAGGAGTAGTTGCTTTGGCCTTCCTACCTCTCTTCTTGCTGGGGGGATTGTTCATCCAAAGAGTCATCAGGCAGTGCTTCTTCAAGGTCCTTGGCAGTTATAGGTTCTGTGCTGAGCAGACTGCAAGAATCTGTACTGGAGGGTTTGCCACTCAAAGAAATGGAGGAACCCCAAGCCTGTCTCAAGCAACTGCTTGGCCCAGGTATGTTGGGCCGAGGCCTGCAAAAGAGCCTGAAAGAAGCCCAACCACTGTGCTGGGATTTGAATATTTGCTTTGTCCTTTCCTTCAGAGGTAGACCCAACAATTGGCGCCAACCAAAGTGGCTGAGCATTCCTTGGCAACTCAGGGGTGTTAACAAAAAAAGGTTCTCACCATTCCAAGTTGTATATTATTCTGAAACACCATTCCACCCAAATCTCCTTGCGGTGTCTGAATATCTGCCTGCTGATCACCCAGATTGCCCTGCTGTTCAGCCAAGCCCTCCAACTGTCCATGCAATTCCTGATTGTCATCCTGCTGGTCATCCATCAGATTGTTATCATCATCAAACTCCATCAAGTCATCTGCAGGTATCTTAAAGTGAAGAAAGTTTTCAGGTGGGGCCTGGAGAATTGGCAGCTGCACTTGATTGGCCAAGACTTCAGGGGCTGGATCAGGCTGGTCTTCTGGGATTGGTTGTTGGTCATTTAGAAGTTCTTCCCCCTGATCCTGACCTTGTGCCGGGTGTATAATCATCTATAAATGTAGACAACCTCTATTATTGTGTTTTCACTAGCTAAAGATAGAAAACAGATATATCTTTTTTAGGGCCGTTTGGGCACTAGAATCTTATTGGTTTCTCTCTAGAATCACTTAAACACTTCCAAACATGAAGGTAAAAAAACGTTTCTACCTATTATAACTTTCCTCGGTAAAGAAGCGAAATAGCCTTGTAGGCTCACAAAAGAATTGAGTTTTTTAAGAATATTTTCATTTATATAATTTTTTGGAAAAACTATTTTTTCGTTAATGAGAATCTAAATCCGAATGGCAGCACTAGTGCCCGAACATCCGGACGCCTACCGCTGCTCCGCCCCGTCCGCTCGGATTCATGCGCCGTCCACGCCAGCTTCGTTTCCCGTACTCGCATCCGAACCGCATGCTTCAGATCATCTGCCTCATGCTGCTCGGATGACTCGCCCCCGCCTCTTCCATGCCGCGCGCGGCGCTCGTCTCTTCCAGGCTGCTCGGAAGACTCTCACTCGCCTCTTCCACAACAGCGTCGCGCGGCCTATGCTTCCTCCGCACATCGCTGGTGGCGGCCTGCGCTTGCTCCACGCTCGGTGGCCACAGCTTGGCCCTGCTTGCCCTCATGGACACCAACGCCAGCGGTTTGTACTTACAACATGAAACACTCGAATGCAACATATATTTGAAACATATGAAACATTTGGGATATATGTTTGCAACTGTGTGTGAAACATATGGAATTTCCAAATAAACAATTGCAACATGAAAAAACACTTACTGAAACGACTGAAACATTTGAAACATACCATTGCAAACATATGTGTGAAAGCATATGCAACATCCAGATAAAAACGATTGCAACATACGTCTAGAAACAGATAAAACATTTTGAACAAATGCTTCCAATATGCTTCTGAAACGCTTGCAACATGTGCAACATCCCCTGATCTACTTTTGCAACATCCGTAAAACACACAATTGCAAAATACCTTCGAAACGACATTCATAAAAACACAACTGCAAAATACCTTCGAAACGACTGAAACACCTAAAACATACATTTGCAACATAGGGGAGGGAAAGCCTAGGCCGGTCGATTCTAGCCGTCGGGATCGGAGCCGGCGGCGAGTTGCGTCGCATGACCACTAGCGCCACCAGTACCGGGCTTGGCTCGTGCGGCGACGGTGGGTGATGGGGTCGAGGAGCGCCATGGCTGCCAGGGTGGGGAGAGCTCGGTCGCTGGGGTGAAAGAGGGAGCCGCTAGGGGTAGAGAGGGCGCCGCGTCGAGGTGGAGGAAAGCTGCCCACTCCCCTGCAACATTGCCGTGCCACCTCCATGGATCTCGCTTCTGCTCCATGGATCTCGCCGGCTGGAGGAGAGCCGCCGGATCTGTGAGCGTTGGGGCTCCAGGTGGGGAAGGACGCCTAGCATTAGCGCGCTGTGGCAGAGGATGAAGAGCATGGAAGAGGTAAGGGTGGGATCGGAGCGGAGTGGTGTGAGGCATGTGGGAGTTGATTTTGTTAGGCAAGACATGTTTGTTTAGACGAGTGAAGCATGCGGCAGTGAGTGAGTAGAGCTAGGCACCAGAGGTCTTAGCATTACCGAAATCCGAAACTTTTTTAATAAGAATCTGAATTTTTACCGATCGTATTTTCAGAGTGTGCAGAATATGAGAAACTTTTTTATCGAGGATTTGTACAGAGCGAGGGACGCTCTGACTCTTTCCGGGTCCCCAGTTTCCATCGCTGTGGAGCAGGAGCAGTCGATGTGTTCATGACGTTCACTAGCGAGTCAAGTCGTCGCCCTCCCACCAGCTCCCTCCTCAAAAAAAAAAAAAAGTCGTCGCCCTCCCCCACTGCCTCCACTGCGCGGCATCCTTCCTGGCGCAAATCACCACCCTGTCACGGCGTATCGGCGTCCACCTGCCGTGCTCGCATTCCCGGCGCGGCCCCCTCGCGTTCCCAATCGGTGCGGCCGACGCCGTCAACGTCTTCTCGCATGCCGGCCATGTCCGATCTCAAGGTACATCGCTGCTGCTTGCATCCCAATTTTGTTTGTCGTGTAGTTTTGGATTGGATGCTCACGGATGGATCTGGATTATACATGTCTCCTCTCGTGCTGAACATAGGATCCTTGTTCCCTTTGATTTCCATCCCTCCCTCCTATCAGTCTGTGGAGGACAAATTAATCAATACGAGCCCACCTAAATAACAAGGCTGGAACTGTAGATGCCTTTGATTCTGCTGTTCTATCTCCTATTCAAGTTTCTCTAAGAACTAGTAGAGTCTCTTATTCAGATTGAGGCTACTTGTGAAGCTCGCGCAGTTTGTAACTACTTTGTTGCTTATGCTGCATTGCTGCTGCGTACTTGGTAACTTGCAGGCTTGCAGCTGGTGTTCTTCCGAGTACATCAAGTTCTTGCACCACTTCTAGTTCCAGGAGATTAGGATAGCCCTCGTAAATGCTTACGTCTTGGCATGCGCCAAATCACCCCTGCACTCGGCCACCAGCCCACAAACCATTGGTGTGCTTGCAGATTGCGGCACGGACCAACATGGGCGGCCGCCACGCACGTCACCGCCCGGCATCCATATGCCCATCTCAAGCTTACCACAACGGCTCCTGGAGGACCCTAGCAGTAGCAGGTCCTCTTCTCCATCCTCTTCTGCGGGTCGCAACAAATAGTAGATGCACGGTGTGTGCTCGACAGAATTACCTAGTGGAAGACTGTGCTCTGTTTGGTTGATTTCGCGCCCGCTTGCTTGCATGGTTGCACCTGCCGCCCCTTTCTCTGGTGTTCCAGCACAACTGCAGCATTTGCACCTCGCCAGCATCACTAAACCCTGGTACTGCTGGGTTGCTGCTCTTTCACTGCACTCTGTCTGCACCCCTGCGTTTGGATTTGTTGCTTCCTCTGAAATTACAAATCAAACCCAACCAAAATCTAGCACTACCCCACGTAATTTTTGATGGGCAGGTAATCAACTGGACTCTGTTGGGCATTCGCCATCTCAGTGACTGTGGTTCACTTTTTTTTTCTCGAACACATAGGAGAGCTGTGTATCATTATATTAAGAAGATGAAAAAGAGTTTTTAACCCGTACACCAAACAGCCAGACACACACCCCAAAAACTTTTCCATGCTCGCCACTAAACATAAAACACTATAGATGAACTCAACCATCCATCAATTGTCTTTTGGCTCAAGGGCAAGGTCACAAGGAGATAGAGACCCCTCGAGCCAGCCAAACACCAAAGGTGTAACTCATCCATAAAGAACACAAGACCTCATTCAAGCTTGGCAAAATCCCATAAAAACACAGCGATTGCGGTGATTCCAGATTGCCCATGCTCCTAAGATGGTGATGGAATTTGGCCCTTTTCAAACTGGACCACTCAATCTATCATTTGTTGTTGCCCATCAATCATCAAAGGAAATCTCATTGGGCTGGGAGGTTAAGGCTTGCAAATGCTGCAGGAGACCACACTTGCCGAGTGAAAACACATGAAACCAGCAAGTGGTCAATTGTTTCTTCCTCCTGATCACATAACTGGCAACATTCATGAGGTAACCCCCTTGTAGCAAGACAATATGCAGTCCACCACCTATTATCGGTGACCAACCACATGAAGAATTTGCATTTGCCAGACGCCCAACTTTTCCAAATAAGTGGGGAGTCTTCGACCTCGGGCTGCAGCTCCACCTCTGAGAGGTCCCATAAATCAAGAAATTTAGCAATGACCATAACAGTGACTGCACCTTGGAATCCAACTCATTTCAGCCAAAGCATCGCAAACTGTTCTTTGCTTTGCTTACCTTTTAGAAAACAGTCCAAACAAGTCAGGGAGATACACACTGACCATGCGGCCAATTATTAGTCCAAAAAGGGTGTTCTTTCCATTCCCAACTTCTGAGATGATGGCCAATGAGAAGAAAGCCCTAACTGATGAATCAACCTGTATGGGGAAGGCTGCCCAAGGTCGATCAGGCTCAGTTTTTTCAACCAGATCCAACTCATTTGAAGGGCCCAACCCAAGTGTTCGGTTCACAGCAAACTAATTCACAAGTAGATCTTAATCAGTAACACGTTTTCACTTTTTTAAGTGGTGAGTATGTGCTTATCTACCACCAAGTTGCCCTTCTAAAAAGTTTGTTTTGATCTTTCTTCCTCATGCGTACCTGTTGTCTTGCACTTAAGCGATCATTTTGCCCCCACATTACAAAATATGCCAATCAATCTGTCTCTATTCTATTAATGTAAAATTTCCTTTTTGAAGCAGATGTAGATGATAACGTTATTAGCATCAGTGCAGATCTGTTTATCTGTGAGGGACATCCTTTACACGAGGTACAGGTAAACTCTTTTTTGTTTTCGAATCGGACTCTTGCGGAGTCTTGTTAAACAAAGTCCAATTTAGCTTTTTTATAGCTAACAGCTCCATCCGTAGGTGCTCAGACAATTCCTAGCTAGCTATTATCACTAAGGAGTGAATCCGAGACTGTAAGAGCAATGGCAGACCTTGTGGTTGGCTTGGCCAAGACAGTGGTGGAGGGGGGCCTGACCAAGGCTCAGTCAGCGATTGAGGAGGAGGCAAAATTGCAGCAAAGTGTGCAGCACAACCTTGTATTCATTGCTGGTGAGTTTGAGATGATGCACTCCTTCCTCAACGTTGCCAATGAGGAGCGTGTCAAGAACAACGTTGTGAGGACCTGGGTGAGGCAGGTTCGTGATCTGGCATATGATGTGGAGGACCGCATAGAGTTTGTCATCCACCTGGACAACAAGCCAAGGTGGTGGCGCCGCATGCTTCCACAGTTCCACTTTGCCTGGCAGCATCAGCATTGCCCTTAGACGAGGCGGTAACTGAGATATAGCGGCTCAAGGTTAGGGTTGAGGATGTGAGTTGAAGGAACTCACGCTACAGCCTCATCAGCGACTCTGGATCCAAGCCCATCATGCAGCAACAGACGGCACCCAACGCAGCTTTTGGCCCAATGGCACTTGACATGCTGGTTGAGGCGAGGGACACCACAAAAAAACAGCAAGGCTTAGGGGACCTCACCCAGCTACTCACAAAGGAACAAGCTGACCTTGGGGTAATCTCAGTTTGGGGAACAGGTAGTGAACTTGGTACAACATCAATCATCAGAAAGGCCTACCAGGACCCAGAACTCTGTCGAAAATTTGAATGCCGCGGCTGGGTGAAGCTTACACATCCTTTCAATCCCCACGAGTTCCTCCGTAGTATGGTGACTCAGTTCTACACAAACAGTTGCCTGCAAAAAGGAATCGTTATAAATGTGAATGAACTGAAGAGGATTGAGGTAATGGCGACAATGGAAGGTGGACTCATTGAGGCATTTATGGACAAAGTAAATGATAACAGATACCTAGTTGTCCTGGAAAATGTGTCCACAATCGGAGATTGGGACACCATCAGGACGTACCTGCCAGACAGGATGAATGGCAGTTGGGTCATTGTATCCACACAGCAGTGTGAAATTGCAAGCTTGTGCATTGGGCATTCATACCAAGTATCGGAGCTGAAGCAGTACTCTGCACAGCACTCTATATGTGTCTTCTTGAAGGAGGTAAACCTTTAACATCATCAGTTAACTGCAAGAATGTTAGTGTTTAAGGTTAAACTATTTCAATTGGAAGGGATGAAGTTTATCATTAGTATTGCTTATCTGTTTTTATCACGACTTCCTCCATCCCAAAAAGAGTGCAAATCTAGATTTGAATTAAGTCAATTTTTAAGTTTCACTAAGTTTATATAAAATAGTATCAACATTTTTGTCTCCAGATGGGTTTACTATGAAAATATATTACATGATTAATCTAATTATACTTATTTGGTATCATAAATGTTAGTTTCTTTTATATAGATTTGGTGAAACTGATTGTATAAAAACTCGAAAAGCACTCTTTTGAGGACGGAGTATTCATTTGCTGCTCATCGGTTCCATATCTTGCAAGCGAAATAGTATGGTAGAAGCATCTCATCTTAACTATATTGTAATCTTTTGGGAAAAAGAAAAACTTTAGAACTTGCACATATGCTTTCAACCTTAGATTTCCCCTCCTAAAGTATCCCATTAATATGTAGGACTTCAGCACAGAAACATCGTTGCTGCTCTTTTCCTGTTGCATCTCTCTGCAAATCCTCTTCTCTTGGTTTTTAACTCTATTATATGGTTCTGTACCTATTTTTTGTTTCAGAGTCTGCAAGGTGATGGTGATAAAAGCATGGAATCTGATAGAGTGGTAGACAACAGCAATGAAATATCAATGGAGGATGAAGCAACCCATGGTACTGGCTTTCTGCCTAGAATTCCAACATCTAAATGGAAGGCTGCCTGTGATTGGGTGGAGAATTTTCACCTTGTTGAACACAAGTCAGAAATGAACCAACTTGGTAACTATATTGCTAAGGCACGTCTCAATGGTTTGCAAGTGCTGTCTGTGTGGGGGATAGCTGGTGTTGGGAAATCAGCCCTGGTTAGGAACATGTACTATGACAGAATTCATCGAAATGACTCATTATTTGACAGGTATGGTTGGGTCGATGTAACCCACCCATTCAATTTAAGGGACTTCTCCCGGAGTTTGCTTTTGGATTTTCATTCACAACCTGTTCAAGCCATGGGAATCAAAGACCCTACTCAAGAGTGTCATAAGATTCTAAAAGATAACCGGTGCCTTGTTGTTATTGATGATCTGGAGTCCATGGAAGAATGGGACTTAATACAGGCTGCCTTGGTGTCTAGACCTTCTAGTAGTATTATCATTGTCATTACAACTGAAGCAAGCATCGCCGCACATTGTGCAGATAATGAAGGGGTCATATTTAATGTCAAAGGTCTAGAAGACAGAGCAGCCCTCGAGCTCTTCAAAAAGCAGGTATGCTTATTCAGAAAAAGCGAAGGGGCCTGTTGCCTAGTGATTGCGGCAGCCTCTCACCATTTCTCCAATTTGCCCTAAAATCTCAAATTTATAAAAAAGTTGTATGTCAGACTCTGCATGGTCAGAGCTATCAGTATTAAATTTTGGCCAATATTACATTTATAGATGTTAATATTAGCTTTAGATATTGTATTCCTATGTTTGTTGGTGCCATTGTTGCCATAAGAGAAATTTGGCTAATATGTCTTTTTATCAGCAATTCAGGATCAATATGTATACATGGAATTCATCTAAAATGACATTTACATCGAACATAAAATATTTTAAGGGCAGATGATATATTTTTATGGTAATAGGGAGCAAATGATATATTTTTTATGGAAAATTCTACCGTTGTATTACATTTTTGCCAGATACCAAAAAAAAAATTTGTTTTTGTTAAAGCAAGGCACTAATAGTAAAGTAATAATATCTTTCTGCTTTCCTTCCACTTCATTTTGCATTTGCAGTTAAGACAATTATGAATGAACATTTTTGTTTCATCTTGCAACCTGTTCGTATCTCCTAAGTGTGGTGGAGAGGTTGCTTTGTATGGGAATCTCTCCCTTTTTTTCTCACTAATTTATAAAGATACACAGCTCTCCTGCGTGTTTGAGAAAAAAAATTAATGAACAATTTCAGTTATGTATATTTCCATTGTTCTGTTATATTTTAGGGCCTGTTTGGATGCTGCCTCCCATGCAGCTTTGCACCCCGGCAATCTAGACTGCAGGTAGACGAAATCGTGTGCCTGGCTGATTTTCAGGGTGCTAAGCAAACAGGCCCTTAATGCATATATCAAGTTGCAGTATGAAGTGTATGTTCACCATGTGCATACATTTTGTGAATGAAACAGCTAATGCATTTTGCTTAGCATGCTGAAAACGTTTGTCCTTCAATTGAACTTTAGGTACATAAGCAAAAACCATCATCTCCTATAAAGGACTCCAAAGATGAAGAGCTACAAGAACTTATTTTGAAGTGCGGTGGCCTTCCCAAAGTGATAGTTTCTGTAGCCATTTTTTTGGCACCTAAAACAGTCACATGGATGAATAGTGCAAGTTCTATGAATCTCAAATTTATGCAAGAACTGGAGAGCAGCCCAGAGTTTGCTTGCCTGCGGCCACTCTTTGGTTGGCTGCACTCCTACTTTCGAACTTGCCCGGATTTCCTCAAGCCATGTATCTTCTATCTGTCAATTTTTCCTCGAGATCACAGCATCCGGAGAAGGCGTTTGGTGAGACGGTGGATTGCAGAGGGCTATGCCAGGGACACTGACAAAATGTCTGCGGAGGAGAGAGGGGAGCAGTTCTTCTGTGGGCTCCTCGATCTGAGCATAATAATGCAGAAACCACATTCAGTCACCACCGCATTCAGTGACAGAAGAATGACCTTGTGCCAAGTCAACAGTTTTGTCCGAGAGTATATCATATCACGTCAAATGGAAGAGAACCTTGTCTTCGAACTGGGAGGCAGTTGCACCCTAACCTCTCAACGCACAGGGCGTCACCTCATCATACTGGAAAGCTGGGACAGAGACATAATTGTGTTTGAGAGCATTGACTTCTCACGGCTACGGTCTTTGACAGTGTTTGGAGAATGGAGGTCATTCTTCATCTCTGATAGGATGAGGTTACTTCGGGTTCTGGATCTTGAGGATGCATCCGGTTTAAAAGATGAAGATCTCAAACAAATGATGAAGCTGCTTTGTCACCTCAAGTATCTTTCCCTATGAAGATGCACTGAGATCTGTAGGCTGCCGAATTCATTGGATTGTTTGAGGCAGCTTGAGACTCTGGATGTCAGACATACATCCATAGCAACCATGCCAACAACCATCACCAAGCTAAAGAAACTGCAGTACCTTCGTGCTAGTACCACCAAACCAACTGAGGTACAACCAATACCCGATGCTGCTGGTACAACCAAACCAACAAAGAAACAACCAACCCCACATACCTCTGTATCATGGACATCATCTTTGTTCAGCAGACGTCGACAACTAGAGGGTGTTGAGGTTCCTACTGGGATAGAGAGAATGACTGCATTGCTCACCATTGGTGTTGTTAATGTCGATTCTGCTCGGGGGAGGGCCATCTTGAAAGAGTTCAGGAAGCTCACCCAATTGCGCAAGCTTGGAGTGTCTGGAATCAGTAAGAACAACAGCAAAGATTTCTGTGTGGCCATCTCAAGTCATGCGCATTTAGAATCCTTATCAGTTAGGCTCAAGAAGGACAATCAGGACTGCTTGTATGTCACCCCAGATGGCTATCTTCACCCCCAGAACCTACAGAGCTTTAAACTGTATGGCCTTGCAGTCAAGTTTTCAGAGTGGATCAATCAGCTTGACAATCTCAGGAAGTTAGTTTTGGAGATGACTATATTAACCAAAGATACTATCAGTGGACTCAGGGATCTTAAAGTATCTATTCTATGTCTCATTGCCAAGCAGCTTCCTGATGGTAAGCTCAATTTTTGTGTCATGTTGCATGGACAGCAATTACGCTGCTATGAAACAGTGAAGGTACTCGAGATTTCTTGCAGCTCCAGCTTAGATGTGACTTTTGGATCACAAGCACTGCACAATCTTGAGCTGTTGAAAGTTTCCTGCTGTAGTGGTTCAGGGTCGGTAATAAAGTTCTCTGGGCTAGAAAAACTGTCTGAATATGAACTCAAGGAAGTCCAGATTAAGGGTTCCCATGATGACAAACTCAAAAAAGACGTGGAGGAACAACTTGCCAGGCATCAAAAGAAACCTGTTTTGAAGATGGAATAAGTACTTTCGTCCACTCGGGATTGTGAGCTCTAGAACGTCAGTTTCCTGTCATAATGTTATCAAGAATTAGTGACTGGTGCTGTTGGCTTCCTCTTATTTCTTCACTGCTGCTCAATCCAGTCTAACTGATTAGAAAGATTGATTATGCAACCATCGTGCCAATAATAAACTGTGAAACCTGAAAGCTTCCTTCTTGGCCACATACTGATCAGTCTATTTTTCTTGTGCATGCGGTTTATTTATTTATTCCTACTGCATAGTCCCAGTTCGGATTTCTTCTAAAAGATACTGATGGTGTGCAAATGTGTTTATATGTATAGGGAGAAGGTTGGATCAGTGAATTGCTGTTGTACTTTTCTATTGCTCTCCTGTATTGTAATTTCGTGGTGTATTTGCTATGGCATCCATGTTCTCTTGTTTGTGTGTACATTTGTTTTGACTGGTTGTTGGTATGATATATACAATCCTATTAGTAGTTGTATTACTGCTTTCCTTCATATTGATCAGGTTTCCTACAGTTTTTTGATGGGCCGCTGATTGATGGCAGGAATTCTATTACACATGGTACTATAGTAGTTCATTCCAAATTGTAAGTGCTTTTCTAGGTATCTAGCTTTTTCCTATGCGCTTAGATATATATTATGTTTAGATACATAAGTAAAAGCTATGTATCCAGAAAAGACAGAACGAATTACAATTTTAAATGGAGGGAGTAGCATACAACTATATAAATGATTTTGATGCTAACCCATGGAATGCACTTGAAATCAAATTGAAGCATGCTCAAAAGGAAAAATAATAGGATGACCAGGTGAATTCAATCAACATGGTCCAACTTCAAGCTGATTCACCTCTTTGGAGATATCTGAGCCATGGAGATGTTATAGTGATAGCATCTCTGGTAGTGGCTAGGCCAACTAGATTTTAGCGGGATAGCCTGCAAACATTATTTCTGCTCTGTGGTATTACCAGTACTAGCTAGTTATGGTTGTGTATAAATTCTCTAGTATTGCATTTGTGATGTACCAGCAATTGATCAGAGGCAAATTTCGATCCGAAGGTTGAGAAATGAGAAGAAATGCGGCATGCCAATGCACATCACTGTTTACCGAAACAATAGGTAATGAGTCCACCTCAGTTCTGAAAATGAAAAAGGCGCAAATTACCCTGTACTGTAGTTACCGAAAAGGATGATACAGTATTCAAGTGAAATGACCAAAGCAATCTCCCTTTCTGCACTCGGCGCAGACACGGTGACAGTGACAACTAGAGCATGGAGATGTTTGGTGTGACCCTTGCACAACACAACGCGCCTGTTGACTACTTTGGTCGTCCTGAAAATTCTTACAGTGACAGCTTGGTAGCAACACCGTGCTCACCTGCGCTGAACAAGCACCCAACTTTCTATTCCGAGTCTTCGTCTAGAGTCAAATCAACTCATTTTCCTCGTGTCGTTGTCGATCCAGATCCCAACCGGTTGAGTATATAATCTTCAAAGCCCAGCAGCTCAAGCTTTATCCCCCCGTCCCGTCAGCAGTCTCATATTCTCAGCTCCTGTGGTTCTTCATTTCTTCGGTCTCTCTCTGGCTTGGATCCCTCAGGTGTGTTCTCCAGGTCAGTGCTTCTAACAAGCTGCTTCTGTAATGTTCGATTGATTTCAGAACTTTCAAGTTCGTACAAATTCTGTCTTGCATCGTTGCATTGCAACTATTTGTTGAACAACTTCCTCATTTTGTAGAAGTTGTAATAATTCCTGAAGAGCTCTCGTGTACAGGTACAGCTACAGCTACTTGAATTGTCAGAAATGGCCACTGACGTCAGCGGAGGTGGTAAACCCAGTCTTCTGAGTATTTTACCGGATCTAACAGCGGAGTTTTTGAAAGAAATTACAGATGGATTCTCCGCTGAGCGAAAGCTGGGTGAAGGCACATTTGGAACTGTTTACAAGGTATGGTTAGGGCTCAAACGCACCCCACGTTTTTTAAGATGATGTTCAATAAAAGCATGCCGATTACAGTATCTGAGAAGTCAAATTGACAGGGGTTTCTGCAAGATGGGCAAGCCATTGCTGTGAAGAAGCTCTCAGATAATTCCCCAGTGACACCTGACAAACAGTTTCGGAATGAGGTTGGGAATCTTAGGGCCATCCAGCATGAGAATATAGTGAGGTTATATGGCTACTGCTATGAAGTGTAGAGGAAAGTGATCGAGCACAATGGAACACACATTCGTGTGGAGGTGTCTGAACGCTTCCTCTGCTACGAATATGCCGCGAACGGAAACCTTGACAAGTGCATTTTTGGTATGAGAAGTATTGAACACAATTGTTCTGTCATCAGTTATGAAGAAATGCATTCTTTTGGATATTACATGACCCATGCTTTCATGCTTCAGATGAATCTTCTAGGCCTAATTGGGCGACATGTTTCAAAATAATTAAGGGCATCTGCCAGGGTTTATTATACCTACATGAAGGAAGCGAAAGGCCTATTGTTCATCTGAACCTTCAGCCTGCCAACATATTATTGGATGATAACATGGTGCCAAAAATTGCGGATTTTGGCCTCTCAAGAATCATTGATGAAGAACAAACCCGAATAAACACAATAAATGTTGTGGGAACAAAGTAAGTCCAGTAATATTCCTGGCATAACACTGTTTCGTTTCCATATTGCGAATTAAATTGCATTTGTGTCTCCCATGATCTTTGTAACAACATTGATGTTCATACTGTCCAGAGGGTATATGGCTCCAGAATATCTTTACAGAGGAGAAATCTCAACCCGGTGTGACATATACAGCTTAGGCGTACTAATCATTGAGATCACAACTGGACAGAAGAACTCTTCGGATGACAAAGACATGTCTGCAAGGAGCTTTATATATATATATATATATATATATATATATATATATATATATATATATATATATATATATATATATATATACACGGCAGCGCTAGAATAATCCATAAGCCAAAACTGACTAGAAAAAAATACTGAATACTACTGAACCACGGTCAGTATCACTCAGTACTACACCCAGGATCATGAAATACTGAACAAATACTGAAATGCGCCTACTGAATGATACTGAACTCTGTTAACAGTTTGGTGTAGAATAGTATTCTACACCTAGGGTGTAGAATAGCGTGTATATATATATATATATGCTTATTTTAATTTAGTTTGTGTACTATCGCTCATCCTCACAATTTTAATCCTGTAGGTTCGTCAAGCATGGACAGATGAGCACATAGCATTCAAGTACTCATCACTAGATGCAGATAGCCTCCAGCAAGTAAAAACATGCATTGAAACTGGGCTAAAATGTGTGGATATCGATCAGAAGAAGAGACCTACTACAGTCGAAATTGTTGACAAGCTTAATAGATGGCATGCTCACCGAATGGTAAACTAATGCATGCTGTGCAAGGGAAAATTGTGGTGTGCCGAGTTAGTTCACCCATGGTGATATGCTCTAGATGCAATCATGGACACAACCACTGTATCACTTTCATTTATGTACTTATGAAGAATTTGTTTCTTGAGTAATGTTATTTTTTGTTTTGGTTGGCAACTGGTACTCCCTCCAGTCAGCTTTATGTGTCACTTTAGCTGTGAATGATAAATCCATCTCTTAATGAAACATGTGCTTCGCACGTTCTCGAACAAAGACGATAAATCCATTATAATGTGACTTACCCGTGGTGCTCAATGTATATGTGCTATGATTTTACTCTAAGTTATGAATTATGTTGCATCATTTTGTAGGACCATATATGGAAAAGATAATGCTAATGCTTAGATAAGGGCGTTCGATCGTTCGGACGCTTCTGTTGGTAGGCCACAACGCCGACCCAAATGGCCCAACAGGTGTGCTCCACTGTGCTCGCCTTTCTTACCGAGAAATCCTTCGGCCGCTGTTTACGAACGGAACCAACTCTCTACTCACCAAGGTCTCTGCACTGCCGCAACGTGCTCCACCATGACCGCGCCGCCAGGGTGTCCATTGCCCTCGGCCGCCCACCGGCCACCATCCTCCACTGCACCCCGACCGCCACTGCTCACCTCTCTCCCTCTCCACCGTGCTCACCGACTATTGCGCGACTTCCGTTCTCCGCCGCGCCCCCAACCGTTTCTGTGTTGCCGGCGAGGTTCGCACCTCCGTGCCACCGATGAGCTCCGCACCAACGACCTCCGCAATACTCTACGTCATCAAGCTCCACGCCGGTGTCGAGCTCTGCGTGTCGACAAGCCTCCATTCGTCCAAGCAACAAGTACATGTTACACTGAAAGCGCTGTTGCAAGCTTATGTTTTAAGTGTTTCAGACGTATGTTTTAAGTGTTTCAGACTTATGTTTCAAGTGTTTCATTTGGATATTGCAAAAGTAGATTTGGATATTGAATATGTTGTAATGGTTATATACACATGTTGCAAGAGTATGTTTCAAGTGTTTCATATGTTTGAGACGTATGTTGTAAGTGTTTCATCTGGATGTTATAAAAGCAGATCTGAATGTTGCATATGTTGCTATGGCTATATACATATTTTTCAAGCATATGTTTCAAGTGTTTTAGGTGTTTGAGACGTATGTTGCAAGTGTATGTTGCACATGTTTTAGCTATTTTGGATGTATGTTGCAAGTGTTTCATCTGGATGTTGCAAAAGTAGATCTGATGTTGCACATGTTGCAATGGCACTAGTGGCTGGCGGATAAGGGCATGACAGGACTTGGTGCGGACCTCGATAGAGGAGTAGCTGTCTAGGGACGCAAAGAAGGCAGCACGGTGGGGGATGGGGCGTGGTGCTGCAAGGCGCGGCGAGGGCCTACGGAGGGGGCGTGACAGGGGTTGCAGAGGGGGCACAGCAGGGGCTTGCGGAGGGGGCGCGCCTAAGACGGCAACGCGGTGGCCGATGGGGTGCGGAGGGGATAGACCTATCCTTAAGTCACTAGTTGGCTTAAAGGATTTTGAGTCAGACTCTTGCTTCATTGTGATTGAAGTTGAGAGCTCCATTTTTGGGTTTTGGAGTGTTTCCGTGTTACGCGTGGTTTTTTTTGCTGTGGTGAGTGTCCCGCTGTATTCTTCGGTCATCACCAAGAACATCCGACCACCAATTGACTCGAGGGCACTAACCTATTCAATCAAAAAACTCAACCTGATAGAGAAAGATGGACAATTCACTTAACCCTCTGCAACATATTTTTTATGCTGAGAGCTCCAAAAGGTTGAATGCAGCTGAACACCCAACCAACATTGATTTCAGCTCTATGGTAGTACTACTTAGAGCATGTTTGGTAGTGTTCCTCCATGCGTGCTCCACGGGGGACCTAGAGCCCTTCGGATAGAGCTAGTTTTTGGCACTCTGCTCCAGGCACCAAAATGGCTCCACCTCCGCACATTGGTCGGCTTAAGTGCTTCACACGTGCTTGTTTGGTGCAGCTTCGTCTTCTCTAGTGCCAGAGCCGCACATGGAGTCGGTGACAGAGGCGCACCAAACATACCCATAATTTGTCTCAATTATCTAGAATTGCATTTGTGATGTACCAGGATTTGAGACCGGAGGCAAATTTGGATCTAAAAGTTGAGAAATGAGAAGACATGCTAATACGCACATCACTTCTTACCATCTCCATTTAAGTCCCCAAACAATGCTCGATTTATTGTAAGTCACTTCTTATGTAGCATGTCCACAACAATTCGCAAAATAAAAAAGAAAAGGTCAGGATTTGCGGACAAAAAAAGTATGGGGACCTGTATGACAAAGCACAAAGTACCCTGTACTGTAGTTACCGGAAAAAAACAATACAGTATTCTTCTGAACACGGCGTAGACCGGCTGACAGCGACCCTTGCACAACACAACGCGGCCGTTGACTGATTTTGCTCGCATCTCCTGTGTTCAGTTTGGACAATCTCCTGAAAATTCTGCTCTGAATCCCCTGCTTGGAGCTTCGCAGCAACACCGTGCTCACCTGCGCTGAAAAAGCACCTATCTTTCTATTGCGCGTCTTGGTCTAGAGTCGAGTCAGCTCACTTTCCTCGCTTCGATCCAGATCCCGTCGGGTTGCTTTATATAATCTTCAACTTCAAAGCCCAGCAGCTCAAGCTTCATCCCGCGTCCGGCCAGCAATCTCAAGATTCTCAGCTCGACAGCTCCTGTGGATCTTCACTTCTTCAGTCTCTCCCCAGCTTGGATCCCTCCAGTGCTCTCCAGGTCGGTGCTTATTTCCGATTGATTTCAGAACTTTCAAGTTCGTGCAAATTCTGCCTTGTACTTCGATAATTTGTTGAGCAATCTCCTCATTGTTCGTGTACAGGTACAGCTACTTGAATCGCCAGAAATGGCCACTGGCGCCAGCGGAGATGGTAAGCCTAGTCTGCTGAGTACTTTACCGAAGCAACTACCAGCGGATTTTCTGAAAGAAATTACGAAAGGGTTCTCTGCTGAACAAAAACTGGGTCAAGGCGCATTTGGAACTGTTTACAAGGTATGGTTAAGCTCAAACGCTGTCCCTTTCTTTTTTTTAAAAAAAAAGAAAGAGTAAAGTTCAATAAAAGCACGCCGATTACAGTATCTGAGAGGCCAAACTGACAGGGATTCCTGCAAGATGGGCAAGCCATTGCTGTGAAGAAGCTCTCAGATAATTCCCCAGTGGCTACTGAAAAACAGTTCAAGAATGAGGTTGGGAACCTTATGGCGATCCAGCATGAGAATATAGTGAGGTTGTATGGCTACTGCCATGAAGCGCAGAAGAAAGTGATAGAGCACAATGGAAGATACATTCTTGTGGATGTGGTTGAGAGCATGCTCTGCTACGAATACGCTATCATGGCAGTGTATTTTTTGGTATGAGGATGCACTATCCTATCCAGCATACCTGTTTTGTATATATGAAAGAAATGCGCTCTTCTGGATGTTACATGACCCATGTTCTCATTCTTCAGATATGTCTTCTAGGCCTCCTTGGGCCACATGCTTCAAAATAATCAAGGGCATCTGCCAGGGTTTATATTTCCTACACAAGGGAACGGATAGGCCTATTGTTCATCTGGACCTTCAGCCTGCCAACATATTATTGGATGATAACATGGTACCAAAAATTGCGGATTTTGGCTTGTCAAGACTCTTTGGTGAAGAACAAACCCGAATAAACACAATAAATGTTGTGGGAGCAAAGTAAGTCCAGTAACAATTCCCTCGTACCATTGCTTTGTTTCCTTGTTGCTTTGCATTTGTGTCTCCCACGATCTTTGGTAACAACATTGATGCCCATGCTTTCCAGGGGGTATATGGCTCCAGAATATCTGTACAGAGGAGAAATCTCAACCCGGTCTGACATATACAGCTTAGGCGTACTAATCATGGAGATCACAACTGGACAGAAGAACTCTTCGCATGACAAAGACATGTCTGGAAGGGACTTTGTAGATCAGGCAAGGGCCACATATATATTACTAGTGCATTTGAAGATCGAAATATATTTTTAGATGCTTATTTTAGTTTTGTTTTGTTTGTATAGTATCACTTATGCTCATAATTTTAATCCTGCAGGTTCGTCAAACATGGACAGATGAGCACATAGCATCCAAGTACTCATCACTAGATGCAGACAGCCTCCAGCAAGTAAAAACATGCATTGAAACTGGGCTAAAATGTGTGGATATCGATCAGAAGAAGAGACCTTCTATAGTTGAAATTGTTGACAAGCTCGATGGAAAGCATGCTCACTGAATGGTGGACTAGTGTATGCTATACAAGGTAAAACTGTGGCACAGAGTGAGTTCACCCGTGGTGATACACTCTAGATGCAATCATGGGCACAATAATTGTATCAATGACTAATTTATGTAATTATGAACAATATGTTGCTTGAGTAATGGCATTTGTTTTGGTTAGCAATTAGTAGTCCCCCCAGTCAGTTTTATGTGTCGCTTTAGCTGTGAAATGTGAACAAAAGATATTATAATGTGACATACCTGTGAGCTCACTGTTCGTGTTATGATTTTACTCTGAATTATGTATAATCTAGTATCATTTGTATGGATATATGGGTAACATAATTGTTGATCGTGGAACCCATTCAAGGATCATAGATAAAAGCATATCAAATGAACAATATGGAGTCATTCTAATGAACATGTCTGATTGACCACGCTTGACATTTTTCAACTTCCATGTGGCTTTTATATCCTGTATTTGCCCGAGTTTCTCTTTTGGCTATCGCTAAGATCACATAGTCAGAGCGAATGCCCTGATGCTAAGAACAATTCAAGGGAAGTGTGGAAACAAAGTACAATGAATGAGACAAAGAAGCGCACACAATAGAAATTTTCAGAACTCATTGGATGGCTGAATTTAGCACCCGAAAGATTGGGTGAGTTTGGGGTCTCAGTGCAGATGGAAAATAGAAAAATCGCAAACCGTAACAATGCACTGGAGTGCTGGAATTACCAGACGGAAGCAACAGGCAGTAGCACCAGACAGATGACAGTAACCCGTTGTGCTCTAGGAAATCAGCACAAGACATTACATGCTATAGCAACTGAACAAAGCACTGGATGAACAGGGTTCAGATTTGGGATTCCTAGGAAGGAACTCCTACGCTCCGATGAGGGAAGTTATCCTAACTGAACACCACACCTGACAGGCGGTGTTTGGCACCAGTTCTGTTAGGCCAGCTGATGGTGATGTAGCGCCAGAACATGATGAAGCAGCAATTCAAGGCAAGATGCAGAGGTCCAGGAAGCAGAACACACGTGTATTTGGGCTGGATTGGATCAACGTGCTGTCTGCCAAGTGAGCCCAACCTAATCAGTGGCGGATGCAGGATGGGAATCTAAGGGGGCTAAAACAATGGAGATGTTGATTTGCACGAAGATTTAATGGTGATTTGATGTTTTTGCTACAGTGATTTAGTGGTAAATCAAGCCATTAGGGGGGCTGGAGCCCCCCAGCCCGCTGTAGATCTGCCACTGAACCTAATGCGAAGACAGTGCTGTTGCTCGCTCCTTGTGGCTATAATAATAACAGCAGAAAACGTATTCATCTCATTATTGTCCTCCTGAAAATAAAATAACAAACCAATCTTATCTGTTACCTTGTAAAAAAATCAGATTTGCTTTTTTGCATAGCCCATATTTCATAGGGGCCAATTTGTTGTCGCTTGTGAATTGTGACGGGCAAATGATAGAGCACGCTTCCAGCCCACTAGCCTGCTCATGGGCCTGCGGACATGGGAGCATATCCAACGTAGGTGTTGTGTGTTCAATATATAGGATATAAATATATCGGTAATGCCATGTGACGTCTGTAACTGCGTTCCGCGACCGCGCTCCGCCACGTCTCCTGCCTACCTTCCTCTCCGTCGCCGTGCACTGACCACATCCCGCGCTGCTCTACGCCCCACGCCATGCCCCATCCACCTTGCCCGTGAAGAAGGAGAGGCAGGGAAGGTCTACGCCTGCACCCCCATCCAGGCGCCCGTCGGTAGGAAGGGGAGGCCTACGCACCTGGGGTGTATGTTGGACCATTGCTCTCGACGTCCTCCTAACCCAAGCTTGCTGGTGACGCTATGTTTCAAGTATTTAAGGCGTTTCAGACTTATATTTCAAGTGTTTCATCTAAATATTGCAAAGTAGATCTAGGATGTTTCATATATTGCAATGACAATATACTCATGTTTCAAGCCTATGTTCAAAGTGTTTCAGTTGTTTCAGACGAATGTTTCAAGTGTTTTTATCTGGATGTTGCATATGTTTGCTATGGCTGCACGCGCATGTTTCGAGTGTTTGTTTTCATGTGTTTCAGAGACTTATGCTGCAAAAGAGGATCTGGATGTTGCATATGCTTTTTCAAATGTTTTATCTATTTCAGTTGTATGTTGCAAATGTTTCAAAAGTAGATCGAATGTTACACATGTTGCAAATGTGCACTAGCGGCCTGCCGTAGCCGCCTGGTGCTACTGCCAAGCGCTGTCGTGGTCCACGTGCGGGCGCGTCAAGCCTGGTGCTGCTGCCGGGGCGCCGCCATGGTTCAGGCGTGGGCGCAAGGTTCGTGGTTTCAGACGCTGGCGAGCGATACGGGCGGGCGCGGGATGCGATGCGGGCGGGCGTCGGGTGCAGGCGCAGAGCTTCAACGGACGGACGCTGCCTCTGGAGCTGGATTTGACGCGGGGCGAGGGGAGTTGCATGCGTCGGGCATGGGTGTGGGAGCTGTGTCAGGATGGACGCAGCGTTCCAGATGTCCGGGCATTAGCTGTCCCGTAAATATATCTCTTTTATTACCCTTGCTTTCATTATATTTTTAGAACCTGTTATACAACATACTTATTTGAAGCAAGGTATGGTGTCTGAAAATTTCAATTTACGTGTCTGTGTGGGAAAATCAGAATATTATTTGAAGAGAAGAGCTATTTAACAATGGTTGAAAAAGTCCCATTGGTAGTACTTTCATTTTATACTTAATAAGTCATTTAACTAAGGAATATCATTTATCAAATTTAATTTCTACTATTTTTTAAGGTATGGTGGAACTGGTTATCACAGCCACGGAGCGTCAGTTTTCTCGGACCCCGAGCCATCTTTACCGACTTCCTCTCTCATGGTCGGTCGCAAGGACACTCCCAATGCAGAAATTATCATAGTGTTTATAGATATTAATAGTACTGTCACCTAAACGTTTTGCTAATGTGGTAAGGTAGTTATTAAAGAGAGAGAAAAATCATAGAAATCGTGTCTAAGTTATAAACCATGTGTACACGAGAACCAAGACATGAAGGGATGTGATTGGTAGAGAATAGAGAGAATGTATGTGATTGGATAAATAATTGTTCTGCAGAAACTATCTATTGGGACCAAGGTAATAAATAGCGGCGGTAGCCGCCGCAATTGCACCCGCAATAGCGGTAGCGGTCCATTGCCGCTACCGCTATGAGGTAGCACTCTAAACTTTGCATCCTAGAACTTTGCGGCCGTAATTTTGAATAGCGGGCTGATATTGCGGCCGCAATTGCGCGTAGCAGGCCGCAATAGCATGGAAGCAAATAACCCTAATTAGTCTAGCCCACTATGACTCACACCCTAAATTCAAATACTCACGCATCGGTTGTGGAACTTAAAATTATTCATGATATATGCACTTAAAATTATTTATACTCATTATTCATAATATATGTACTTAAAATTATATGGGATTATCGGGTATCACTATTGGAACTTATCGTCCGCAATATCCCCGCTATCCGCAATCCGCTACCTCGACGTCAATCCGCTACCAACCCGCTATACGCTATTTATTACCTTGATTGGGACCATGACTTCTATACGAAGTGTCTGTAAAAATTAATAGATATAGAAACTATGTGGTATTGGGACTGCCCTAAACCGCTCGAAGGTGCACACGTGTCCATGGGCCTGTGGCATGGCTGCTGCACCGGGACTTCACGTGGCCGCCGCGGTCGGCGGCAGCATGCGCTCCACCTCCACCTGCCCTTGCAGAAGCTCCAGCCTCCACCTCCACCTCGTGCTGTGGCTCCATGTACTTTGCGTTTACACTCTCCAGTCTCCACCTTCCCGAGCACGCTGGGCATCGTTGCCTGCTCCGACAGCAACACCTGCACCACGACGCGGAGCGGCAGCCGCTTTTCTGCGCCGTGTGCATGCGCATCTCCCGCGACAGATTCCTGCACAGTCCACCGCCCGGCACGGCCTCTTCCGTAAGGTTGGACATTCGGGATACCGAAAAAATTGGGGTAGGATAATTCGGGTAGTTAAAAATTCGGGTATTAAAAATTGTTATCTAATTTTTTTCTTGAAAAAATATTACCTAAAATTTCGGGTACCTGATAGTTTAGGTTCGGGTTTTACCCGATATACCTAAAATTGACAAAACCAACCATTTTAGAAGAATTCAAGTACCATTTTAAAGCAATAAACAATAGTCCTATAAATCACATAATGTCTTTATATCAATTACCAACAAATCAATTATCAAGTTAGCATAAATCTACATTAATTCATACCAAATAATATATTTATATGGCATTGAAATACTTCATGTCTTCGTATTAGAAATACAAGAGCAAATATTTGAGATATTTCGGGTAATTTGGGCAGTTCGGGTACTGGAAAACATTACCCAAATTACCCAAACTAATTTCGGGTTTTTACCATTATTATCTGAAATTGTGATCGGGTATTTCGGGTCTGGGTTCGGGTAATTCGGGTTCGGGAATTGGGTATCGGGTATTTTGCCCACCCTTACTCTTCCGCTTGTGGATCTTTTATGGAATTTAAGTAATAAAAAATAAGATTTGATTTCATATGCTTTAGTACTATATTCCCACATATTTCATTAATGTCCTTTTTTATCAGAACGACTAGCGCCTGGATGTCTAGACGCCCTGCAGCTGCTCTGTTTCCTCTTGGGGCTGGGTGACAACATAGAGGATGGGTGGGGCGTGGCAGCAGTGCACAGAGGACAGAAGCACGCTCGTTTCATGATAGAGCGTCTGGGCGCTGATCTCGGTGGCAAAGTTTAGCTCGCTGGCGACGCAGAGCTCTGCAGCGCATAGAACGTGGTGCCACACGGAGCTGGGCAACAATGCACAGAGAGGGCGGGGTGGGCATGCGGCGATGATGCAGAGGACGGGCGGCGGTGGTGGCGGTGCGTAGAGGATTTTGGCTTCCGCACAAACGCCCTTGGGGCCTACCGCGGAAAACAACGGCGATGTATATATACTAATGAAGTATGCCTGGATTACTATTGGAATAGGTACAATATTGTTGCTAGAACATCATCAATGTATTAGTGAAACATGTCTAGATTATTATTGATACATGTATAATATCGTTGTTGCAACATCCGTAAACACAATACTTGCAACATACGGTTGAAGCACCTACAACATGCTCTTGAAACATTTGAAAACAATTGAAACATGGGCTTTCAGAGCAACATCTCCTTGCAACACAACACCTATAACATGCGCCTAAAGCACTTGCAACATGCACTTGAAACACCTGAAACATTCGAAATATAGGCTTGCAACATAGGTTTGTAGATCAACATCTCCTTCTACTTGGACGAACGGAGGCTCAGCGGCACACAAAGCACGACGGCGGTGCGTGGAGCTTGCTGGTGGCACGGATCTCGGCGGCGTGGACCTCGCCAGCAACGAGGTTCTCGGCTGTGTGGAACTCGCAGGCGTGCAGAAGGCGATGCCGCACGAGCCGCATGGAGCTGGGCGACGACGCGCAGAGGGCAGGATGAGCCAGGCGCGCTGACGCAGAGGATGGGTGGGGGTGGAGGTGGCAGCGCATAGAGGGCAGGGTGGGGCGCAGTTACACGTGCATTTCGGAACGGAGCGTATGTCCGAACATCGGACGCTTAAGGGATATCATTATCCTTTTATATACTTCTAAGTACTTTTATTTTGTTATCTTATGAGACCCTTTTTTATGAGCCAAATGTCAAGTAAAAGTTTTTTTAATTAAAAACTACTACCACAGAAAAGCACTATTATGGAAGCTTTCGAGTCAATTTTTATGGTCATTTCAGAATTGGATCAGCAGTTGAGTTTTGCAGAAGTCCAGTGGCATCCTCGGTCAGATGGACACTATTACGACGGACGAGAACCCACATGGTTACGCGCTAGCGGATTCCATGAGAATCTAGCATACCAACTCACCTCAAATAGATTGTTCTTTACTTATACCTATGATTTCTTTCTTTGGCTCTTGTATCATTACATACTCCCGTCGTTCCAAATTATAAAATATTTTGACTTTTTTAGATTCATAATTTTTAATACGCATCTAGATAATGTTATGTTTTGGGAACCTCCTATACTTGAGACGGAGGGAGTATCATTTTTTATCTAAATGGCTTCAAGTAGAAACAATTTTGTTCATTGGTATGACGAGTTGTGATGGATTTATTATTAAGAAATATAATCATTGGTAATAGTATAATAGTACTGAATCGAGCTAAACCATTTTAGTATTGGTGATAGATGTGATAATATATACTCCCAATCGATATCTTTAGTCCAAGCAGTGGGCATTAAGGCCTCATTTAGCAGGAGCACCGGTTTCATATTCTTACAGCTCCTTGTAAGTCCGGCCAAACGGGCATCTAAAAAACAGCTCTTGCAAAAAGCTCGGAGGAGCCGAAGCTATTTTTTAGAGGAGCTAGAGCCGAAAAAAATGTCTCATGTTAGCTCCACAGACCTAATATAAACAGAGCCCTTTTAGGAGGAGCCTGGGCCTAACCAATAAACAGGGCCTAACACTGCACCTAGCACTGTTTGCACTATGCTAGCAAGTCATAAAAAGTTTTTGTGAACCAATAAATAATCAGGGATAGACCATCAATACATATAGCGATTTTGTGGTGTCACATCCCTGCTTGCGGCCTCGAGCGGTAACTTTGCTTGCAGCCTTGCGCGCTGTGTAGGTGCATGCTTGGTAACTGTAGTAGATATATAGTCTATTTGTGTAGGCATTGCAATATTTGGGTCGAGCAGTGGAGCTATAGCTTAGCCAGAGATGTACAAGCAGGCACATAACTGCGATTGGTGGTCAGGAGCTTTTGATCAAATATCAGTTGTACCGTAAACTCGAGTAGTTGCCGTATTAAAAATGCAGTGTACTAGCTAGTATGAGGTTCTACACGCAAAAACAGACAGTAATAGATTCTACTGTTCAAATAGTTAAGCCACACACTTAGCTATACGCTCCCCTTCAATTCGTGCCCATCATGTACTACGACGTAGGTCCGGTTCATTCGGCTTATAATCCGTCTTTTTCAGCTTGTTTTTTCAGTTGGAATTGTATTTTTCTCTCACAACAAATCAGTCAACAGTGTTTTTCAGCCGGCTTATCAGCACAGCCGAATGACTCCATAGTACTGCATCTGGGACGACAATGTTTTCAAGTATTTCCCATTTCTTTTTGTATATATACGTTGCTTTATTTATTGTCAGGTTTATTAGTCAGCTGTACGTACTGTGACTATTTGCTTGCAGCACTCACTGCTTAAGGCTCTATTCGTTTGACTGATAAGTCATGGCTAAAAGTACTATTCACTGATTTATCGTGAGAAAAAAATAATGTTCGCTCACTGAAAAAGTATGACTTATAAGAAAAGCGAACACGGCCCAAGGGGCGAACACGGCCCAAGGGACATCTAAACAACGAAAGTTGTTGGCAGTAGATTACAGGTACCAAAGGCGACATCTTTGCTATATATATATATATGGTATAATACACCTGAGTGCATTTTCTACAGAGAATGCACCCACCCTAGTTTGCAACCTGGTGCGTGCGCAACCTGGTGCGTGTGTGTGCGTGTGTATATATTGGTTGTTCCCCTGTGACACACCCTGCTGCAACCAGAACACAACGGAGGTTGCAACCATAATACACACAGAGTTACAATTGGTTGTATGTATATATTGCATCTGGGTGCATTCTTTATATTGAATGCACCCAGGCCGGCGAGCAAACCGGACACGCACACACACCTGGGCGCGCGCACCACACCTCGCACCATCCCCGCGCACACACCTGGTCTGGCCCACAGCGCACACACCTAGGCGCGCGGCCCACACCCGCTCTTGTCCTCTGTGACACACACCCTGTTGCAACCAGAACACAACGAAGGTTGCAACCACAACACACACCGAGTTGCAATTGGCGCATTTTCTACAGAGAATATGTTGCACCCACCCTGGTTGCAACTGGTTCTTGCCCAGTTGCAACTGGCCTAATTCTAGTTGTAATTGGATCGCGTCAGGTTGCAACTACATCAGGTCTAGTTGCACTGGATCAGATCTGTTGCAATTACTTCTATCAAGTTGCAATTAGTATGATGTTATAGTTGTGATTGGTCTAGTCTCGCGGTTGCAATTGGTAGAGAATACACACATTTGGTATATAAAATGCACGTTGTTCACTAGCTAGACTTGCAACTAGGTTGTAACTAGTTGCATGTAGTAGCAAAATGGGTAAAAATTACGTTCTAAGTGGTTGTAACAAGTGCTAACTATGCTACAGCCAAGTTGCAATTGTGTTGTAATCATGATGGCAACTCATAGTACAATGAAGTTGCAATTACATACTTACAAAAAAAGTTCATCAAATATAGTCTTCATGGATCTCGTTTTGTTAAGCACTTTTTTGAACAACCTGATGCAAACGGATCTGAAATAGGAGCTACGGTTTAGAAGATATTGTATTTTTTCGATCCGAAACAAAAAAAAAGATTCCCTGCATGTGGGGGGCGGTGTGTGCGTGCCGAGCGCGTGTGTAGGTGCGCGCGGTGGCGGGGCTGGTGGGATGGTATATATATATATATATATATATATATATATATATATATATATATATATATATATATATATATATATATATATATATATATATATATATATATATATATATATATATAACGGTCCTTGTTTTGATGTCCAATTGCGTGTTTGCCCTATTTTTTTAACTTTGCATGTTTGCCCCTATTTTTTGAATCTAAAGGTTCCAGTTGCCCCTTATCGGTGTTCGGACCGAGGGGGGTCCTAAGCCAACGAGTAAATGCTGCGTGACTCTTTCCTGGATGGTGATGCAAGGAGAACACACGGGGGTTTATCCTGGTTCGGGCAAAAAAAGACCCTACGTCCAGCGGGGGGGAGAGGTTTGTATTTCCTTGCACCGAGGTGCTCGTGTAGGGGTTACAAGCAGGCGAGAGAGGGTGTTGAGCCCAAGTCTCAAAGAGAAAAAAGGAGGAAGGCCGTTGCTTGAGATGTTGATCTCTTGCTTTTCATTGTTGGTTGTTTCGTCTTTTTTTTCCTCCTCCCTCTGTCGAACCCTGGCCTACCCTTTTATAAGGCGAGAGGAGGCCAAGCCAAGGGGAGCCTTGAGGTGATGCTTTGTCGATTCCTGTTGAGTTGACTGTAGCGACGTGCCTTCGGGATGGCCGGCCATCCCTGGGTACCCTGACGTTGTGGGAGACAAGATGGCGAAATGACCCAGAGCGCTATGCCATACCGTCCTTCGAACTAAGCCGAGCGTCGAAGCTGGGTCGAGGCCGGGTCGAGGTTGGATGGATAAGGCCGAATCCCTGATATCGCGGGGAACGGACCTTGTCTTATCCTCCCTCGAGGGTGATTGATGGTGAACAGTGTGCGGTAAGGTGGGTACAGTGACGGGTTTTACCTCCCATCACGGGATGGGCGGTAAAACAGTGAGACTTGACGTGGGTGTTGTTCCCACGTTGGTCCATGCCGCAGCCATGCCGGTAGGTGGTAGTAGGTACCCGCATTGAATGCTATGGCTTTCGTCCTGGGGTAGGTAAAGAAAACGCGTCGAGGAGCCGGGGCGCGGTCGAGGCGCCCCGTCGAGCGGGCCTCGTACGAGTCGGAGCCGGGGCGCGGTCGAGGCGCCCCGTCGAGCGGGCCTCGTACGAGTCGGAGCCGGGGCGCGGTCGAGGCGCCCCGTCGAGCGGGCCTCGTACGAGCCGGAGCCGGGGCGCGGTCGAGGCGCCCCGTCGAGCGGGCCTCGTACGAGTCGGAGCCGGGGCGCGGTCGAGGCGCCCCGTCGAGCGGGCCGCGTGATGCTCGGCCGAGGTGGGCTATCTTTTATTGCGGTTTCGGTTATGTTAGCGTTTTGGCGATAGCTGTGGGTACCCCCGTACTGTGGGTACCGACAGTAGCCCCCGAGCCTTTGGGTGAGTGTGTGATCACTCTCCCAGAGGTTGGTCAGAACTGGAGTCGTGGCGTCGTGATTTTTTCCGGTGGGGGCGCGCGAGCGCACCCGCCGGGTGTAGCCCCCGAGGCCTCGGTGGAGTATGGAGATTCCTCCGAGGTCTTGTACGCGTTTGATTGGGGAACGTTTCGTTGTGGTCAAGCCCCCGAGCCTCGCGCGCGCGAGGTCGAGCAGGGTCCCGGGCGTCTTTCGCTGTGCGACCCTCGCGCCCCTTTTTCGAAAAAAGGAGGAGGGGTGGAGAATGTCGTACTACCCTCGTTTGGGCCCGAGTTACGACTATCTCCGGTGAGCTGCTAGCGGGTGAATTCGAGTGAGAACCCGTGCCCCGTTTGTTAAGGGTCGGTTAGTGGCCCGGAGGCGCCCTCAAAAAATGCCAAGAAGTGGTCGTGTGGATCTCGATTCCCTTCGACAGGATTCGAGGGCTCGATGCCTCCCCCGGAGGGATTCCTACCACAACCTTCTCCTTCGGCCTCGAATACGTCCTGGGGTGCCTCGAGAGCGCGGCTCGAGCCCTTGGCCATGTACGGGCGCACCCTGGGTCGTCCCTAACTCTGTTGCTCGAGGGCAGCTGTCGAACCCCGTTCGAGGGCCAGCTTTCGCTCCCTCGAGACTTATTGCGGGCTTCGCACCCATTTTTGCGGTCGGGACCCCGAGCCTCGCACGCACGAGGTCGATCAGAGTCCCGGCCGTCTTTCGCGACCCTCATGCCCCTTTTTCGAGAAAAGGGGGAGGGGTGGAGAACGTCGTACTACCCTCGTTTGGGCCCGAGTTCCGACGATCTCCGGTGAGCTGCTAACGGGTGAATTCGAGTGAGAACCCGTGCCCCGTTCGTTAGGGGTCGGCTAGTGGCCTGGAGGCGCCCTCAAAAATGCCAAGAAGTGGTCGTGTGGATCTCGATTCCCTTCGACAGGATTCGAGGGCTCGATGCCTCCCCCGGAGGGATTCCTACCACAACCTTCTCCTTCGGCCTCGAATACGTCCTGGGGTGCCTCGAGAGTGCGGCTCGAGCCCTTGGCCATGTACGGGCGCACCCCGGGTCGTCCCTAACTCTGTTGCTCGAGGGCAGCTGTCGAACCCCTTTCGAGGGCCAGCTTTCACTCCCTCGAGACTTATTGCGGGCTTCGCACCCATTTACCACGTACCTGGGGATATTCCGTTGGCCGAGCGTGTTTTTTCGGGAGACGAGATCGGCGCGGTAGCGGCATATGGTTACGTCGTGGGGAGCGGCCACGTGCCCAGTTCCTGCGAGATATAAGGAAACGGTTAGGTGAGCGCATTTAATGCGGGAAACTGTTCCTACCTTCTCGCGCGGCCGTTGGGCTTCCGTCAGGGCATATAAAGCTAAGGCCTAGGGGTCTGCGTTCCCCACCGATCGCTTGCGTCCCTGCAATCCTTTGCCTTAGACATCCCCTGCCACATCGCGTTCCCCGCCCGTATCGCCGCAGCCACCGCATCCTTTCCTTCCATCCCCCCTTCCGACGTCATCGATGGCAGGAAAGAGTCAGATCCTCCCCGCCGACGACTGGGCCGCCTCCTCGGTGACGGAGAGGAGGTTGGAGGAGTTGGTCGAGGACGGGCTGCTGCGGCCAAGGACGAACTTGTTGCAGCCGGAGTGGATGGCGCCGCCCCCTGCCCATCGGGAGCCAGCGCCCCCGGAAGGGTACGTGGTGAGCTTCGTCAGCTTTCATGAGCGGGGGTTCGGCGTGCCGGCGTCGGTTTTCATGCGCGCGCTCCTCCACCACTACCGGGTGGAACTTCATCACCTTTCCCCCAACGCCGTCGCGCAGGCCGCCATCTTCGCGGCGGTCTGCGAGGGCTACCTCGGGGTGGAGCCGCAGTGGAACCTGTGGCTTCACCTTTTCAAGGCCGAGCTCTTCGCCAAGAGGGCGGGGAAGAAAGGCGTCCTGTGCGCGGCCTGAGTTGGGAGCTGCGTGCTACAGGTGAGATCTGGTCGGACGGATCTATACATCCCGGCCCGCCTCATCTCCTCGAACAGTGGGTGGCATGAGGGTTGGTTCTACCTCCGCAATGATGAAAATCAGTTGCCGAGGTACACCGGCCGCGTGCTGACTGCTCGAGAGGAGCATTGGTCGTACGGAGTGCCCGAGGCCGAGAAGACACGCTTGGACCCGCTGCTGACGGCGCTGCAGCAGCTTCGCCTTCGGGGCCTAACGGCTGCGGCGGTGGCTGCGGCCTTCCATCGCCGCAGAGTGATGCCGTTGTGCCGGCGTCGTCTCCGCCTGGACCAGATGACTCCGGAGGCGAACCTGGAGGGTACCCGGATGTCCCACGAATCCCTCACCCTTGAGGAGGTCCTCCGGCGGGCTCGCCGAATGGTCGGGAACTTCAAGGCGGAGGAGGCCAATCAGGTTCCCATGAGGCCTACCGAAGGGTACGAATCCGTGGTACGTATCTCGGGGCTGAGGTATTGCTATTCTTGTTTTTCTGTGGATTTTGCTGATGTGGTCGAGGCCGGCGTGTAGGATTTGTCGGCGTTGCGGGAAACACGCCCACCAGTCCCGGAGGACCGGCCCGCCCGGGAGGCTCGACGCCTGCATGCCTCCCAGAAGAAGCAGACCAAGGAGATGGCCAAGAAGCGGGCGGTCCGCAAGGCCAAAGAGGCGGAGGCGTTAAAGAAGCGCCGGCGCCAGCAGACCATAGACGGAGTGTCCCTGTCGCTGTCGCCTTCCGAGACGGTCTCGGGGGAGGACGACGGCAGCGACGAAGATGATGATGCCCTGTCGCGGTATGAGATTGCGACCAGGCTGGGCGACCTTCCCGACATTCGCCCCCTGCTGGAGCCCATCGGGGGGGGGTCCTCCTCGGTCGTCGTAGTCGAGGAGGTCGAGGGGAAGAAGGCGGGGAAGGAAGCCGGGCCCTCGACGGGAGGGGCCGTTTTACCCCGGTCCCGGCGAGAGGGGTCGACGGGGACGCCCGCACCAGCCGGGGCTTCGCAAGCTCCGGCAGGGGCGGAAGCGGCGGTACCGGCGTCGACATCGGCGGCGGCGCCGGCGGGCGTAAGGACCCGAGGCCAGCTGGCCTCGGAAGCACAGAGGGCGCAGGGCGGTGTACCGGCCGGGGCTCCCAGGAGTGCTCGACCTGCTGGTGAGGCCGCCGCGAGGCCACCAGCGGCCGTCCCGGGAGGCTCGAGCCGCGCGGGGTCGAGGTACTTGGTGCCGATTTCTGGGTAAGTATCTCGGCTTGGTTGTCCTGCCTTTCCCAAAGTCCGTTGGCCGACAATTCTTCTCGCTTCGCAGGCTGAAGCGGAAGGCGGAGCCGATGGGGCCTACCCCTGTGAAGTCGCTGCGGGCCGGCGCTGTTGTCCTCAACCGGACGGCGGAGCAGGACGCGGCCTGGGTTCGTCAGGTCGAGGCCGCGAAAGGGCGCCTGCGACAACGGCAGGGGTCAGCCGACGCCGCGGCGGTTGCCGGCCCGGAGCCTGCCGTTGAGGGGTCCAAACCGGTAAAGGCGGCGGCGCTTGACGTAGTCGAGGCGGGACCCAGGTCGTCGGGGACGGCCGAGGCTGCCGTCGCGGTCGCGACGGGCGAGGCACCCGTCCACGACGCGGAGCGGGCGGGTGCTGACGTGACCATGGAGGAGGTCGCGTCGGTGTCAGGGCAAGAGATGGCCCGGGCGATGGGGTCGCGGCCGCAACAAGGCCCGTTGGCAGAGTCAGCGGGCATGGTGGAGGTCGGGGCGGTCGAGCCCCTATCCGGAGCACCGGAAGAAGAAGCGCCGGTTCCGGAGGTGGCAACGGTCGAGGCGCGGGCACCGGCGCCGTCGTCGGTCGAGGCGCCGGCTCCAGAAGCGCCGGCGGTCGTAAGTGCCCGCCCTCATGTTCCCCTCGACAACACCCCCCTGGACAAGGGAAAACAAGCGATGGGGGTCGAGGGGGGTGAGGTCGCGGACCAGGCCGGTGTCGCGACGGCCGTTGGAGAGGTGGATACCGCGGGCGAGGCTGGTCCTTCCGCGGGACCGGGAGACGCCCCGGCCGGGTCATCTTCGTCGTGGCCCGACATCGCCGCGCTGGCGATAGCGCGGGCAGAGACGGAGCTGCCGAGGTGGGGGGGGGCGTCCCTTCAGTTCAGGGACGCTACGAACCCCGACGCCGAGCCCATCTTTGTCTTGAGCGACAAAGACGAAGTGCACCGATGGGAATACCTTGAGGGCGTCCGCCAGCACCTTGACCGGTTGCTCCGAGTGGCATCCGGTGCCGTGCGGAGTATGGGGGATGCCACCGAGGTATGATCGACCCGTCGGCTTGCTTGATGTGTTTTTTCCTCGGATTTGTGACCTTTTCGAATTGCATTCAGGAGCTGAAGGAGTACTCCCACCGCAAGTCGCTCTTCATCCGGGACGGGAGTGGCGTGTGGGGCGCGCTGTCCCAGCAACGGGTCCTGGTCGAGGAGGCCCAGAAACAGCTATCCAATCGGAACGCCGAGATGGCTGAGCTGCGCGTCGCATATGCCGTGGTGAAAGAAGAGGCGACGCAGGCATGGGCGGCCGAGGCCGTGATGCGCACTAGCCTGGACAAGGCTCGGGAGGAGGCTGCCCAGGCGCGCAGGGACCTCGAGCCCTTGTCTGCGCGGGTGAGGGAGCTCGAGGAGGATGTCTCCCAGGTTGGCCTTCAGCGCGACGCCTTCCGCTCCGAGATCACGACGCTGCAGGGAGCCGTCCAAGAGAAGGACGCAGCTCTCGAGTCTGCTCGGCAGGAGGTCGAGGCGCTAAAGGCAGCCATCCATGACAAGAACAGCGCCTTCCTGGGGCTCGAGCGAACGTGTGGGGGGCTCCACGACGAGGTCGTGGGCCTGCAGACCCACATCGAGGGTAAGTGTGGTTGTTATAGTCACGACGTTGAAGGCCCCGCGTTGGGCACTAATTTGTTTGTCGTGTTTCAGAGCTGGAGAGAGAGAGCCGAGAGGCCCAATCGTGTGCCAACTCCTTCCAGAGTCTCTTCAAAGCCGAGGTCCGGAGGACCCAACTTCTCCAGGGCGCAATCACCACCGTGTGTGATGGCCTAGGGGTCGAGCCCGACGCCGACACCGAGGAAGATGTTCCGGGGAACTCCTTCGTCCGACGGATGGTGGCGCTGGGCCGCCTTGCCCGGGAGAAGATACGGAACGGCCTCCATCACGGCGTGAAGAGGGCGCTGGCCGTCGTCCGTTCGGGGTTTGTGTTTGACATGAGGCTCGTTGCCGAGGGCTTCATCACAGACCCCGATCGGACAGACGAGGAGAACGAGGATGCCTGCGTGGAGCTGATCGAAGCCGCCGAAGAACCTGGAAGTCGTCTGGCCTCGCTTTTTGAAGCCGAGGTGGTTCCGCCTGCCGACGACGAAGGCCTGTGAGCCAAATCTGGGCATGAAAGCCCATGTAATAAGTTAGTATTTCGAATTTTGACCGTAGTGGCCGCGGAGGCCTAAAAGACTCGAAACATAAACCGGTTCGTGGTTGATTCAGTTTTACTCGAGCTTTTCTTCCCTTTATCGCACGGATCGTGTTCTCGCGTGGTTTACTTAGCGCGCAGCTACATCCTTTGGCGTAAGGGAGCGAGTGGAGGTACCGTAGCCTCGGAGGCGTAAGTGATCTCGCGGCTCGACTGCCCTCGAGCTTCAGGGTGATGTTGCGGCCTAGTAAATCGTGTGAGAGCCTGATCTAAGCGACAGGGGGTATGTTCTTTTTTAATTTTAGGAACCGTTGTTTAGATCTTCTCAGCGTGAAGGCGCACCTCTAAAAGGCGTAAGGGTTGAGTGGAGGTACCGTAGCCTCGGAGGCGTAGGTGATGCTCCAGACTCGAGAGCCCTTTCGAACCTTAGGGTGCTCTTTCAGCGGAGTCGATCTAGGAAGCGGTTCTTAAATTTAAAAAAGAGCATAAGTTTTTTCGGGGACCGGGGGTTCCCCCCTTGCAGCCCCTGAGGGAGGGTCGACCCTGGGAGTGCAGGGTCGATCCTTCCTCATTACGAAACGAAAAATTTTGAACATCGCTGTATTCTTTATTGACGAAAAAGGAAATACAGAGCCTCGAGGCTTTTTAAGGAAAGAAGCGACGTAGCTGTTCAATGTTCCAAGCGTTGGTGAGGATTTCGCCCTTCTCGTTGGATAGCTTGTAGGTGCCCAGCTTTAGTACTTCTGCGATGATGTACGGCCCTTCCCATGGTGGTGTGAGCTTGTGCCGTCCCTTGGTGCTCTGGTTCCGCCGTAGCACTAAGTCACCGACGTTGAGGTCACGCTTGCGGACGTATCTGTCGTGGTAGCGTCGGAGACCCTACTGGTACCTGGCAGAATGCAACAGAGCCACATCTCGGGCTTCCTCGAGCTGGTCGAGGGCGTCCTGTCTTGTGGCGTCGTTGTGTCCTTCGTTGTATGCCTTCAACCTCGGGGATCCGTATTCTATATCGGTTGGTAGCATAGCCTCAGACCCGTAGACTAAGAAGAACGGAGTGAACCCCGTGGCTCGACTCGGCGTTGTTCTTAGGCTCCACAGGACCGAGGGTAGCTCGGCAGCCCATTTTTTCCATGTTTGTTTAGTTTGTTAAAGATTCTGGGCTTCAGGCCTTGTAGAACCATATCGTTGGCACGTTCCACTTGCCCGTTTGTTTTTGGATGAGCCACGGCCGACCAGAGCACACGGATGTGGTGGTTGTCGCAGAAATCCAAAAACTTTTTGCCAGTGAACTGGGTGCCATTGTCTGTGATGATACAGTTGGGGACCCCGAAGCGATGAACAATGTTAGTGAAGAAGAGTACAGCTTGTTCGGACCTAATGCTGGTGATAGGGCGGGCCTCGATCCACTTGGAGAATTTGTCGACTGCGACGAGCAAGTGGGTGAAGCCGCCGGTCGTCCTTTTCAGTGGTCCGATAAGGTCGAGCCCCCAAACGGCGAACGGCCATGTGATGGGGATAGTTTGTAGGGCATGTACCGGAAGATGAGTCTGTCTCGCATAGTACTGACAACCCTCGCAGGAGCGTACTAGCTTGACAGCGTCGGAGACCGCGGTCGGCCAATAGAATCCTTGTCGAAAGGCGTTTCCGACGAGGGTTCGAGGCGCAGCGTGGTGACCGCAAGCCCCCGAGTGAAGATCGCCAAGCAGATCTCTGCCTTGTTCTTTCGTGATGCAACGTTGGAGGATACCGGTAGGGCTACGACGGTAGAGCTCCCTGCTGTCGCCCATGATCACAAAAGTTTTGGCCCGGCATGCGATCCGTCGAGCCTCCGTCCTATCCGAGGGGAGGTCCCCTTGGATGAGGTAGTCGAGGTACGGGACGCGCCAATCAGGTTCGAGGTCAGATGGTGGCGTCAAATCTCCCACCTGCATGGCTTGAGCCCCGGTCGAGGGGGCTCCTGCCTCAGGTGGAGGGTCGAGCGACGCCCCGTTGCCCCTCCCGTCTGGCCCGAGGTCGATGGATGGATGCTGAAGGTCTTTCGCGAAAACGTCCAGTGGAACCGTGGCTCGACCGGACGCGATTTTTGCCAGTTCATCAGCGGCCTCATTATACCTGCGTGCGATGTGGTTGAGCTCGAGGCCGTGAAACTTGTCCTCGAGGCGCCGTACTTCTTGGCAGTAGGCCTCCATCTTGGGGTCGCGGCAGCTCGAGCTCTTCATCACCTGATCGATCACGAGTTGGGAGTCGCCTCGGACGTCGAGGTGTCGGACCCCGAGCTCGATGGCGATTCTCAACCCCGTGACGAGTGCCTCGTATTCGGCGACGTTGTTAGACGCAGGGAAATGAAGCCGGACGACGTAGCGCATGTGAACCCCGAGGGGTGAGACGAAGAGCAAGCCCGCGCCTGCTCCCGTTTTCGTCAATGACCCATCGAAGTACATGGTCCACAGCTCCGCTTGGAGCTGTGCAGGAGGGAGTTGTGTGTCAGTCCATTCGGCCAGAAAATCTGCTAACGGCTGTGACTTGATAGCTTTTCGCTGCGCATAGGACAACGCCTCGCCCATGAGCTCGACCGCCCATTTGGCAACCCTACCCGAGGCTTCCCGGTTCTGGGCTATCTCTCCCAAGGGGAAAGAAGAAACCACAGTAATCGGGTGACCCTCGAAGTAGTGTCGGAGCTTGCGCCGTGTCAAGATGACTGCATATAGCAGTTTCTAGACCTGTGGATATCGACACTTTGTTTCAGAGAGCACCTCGCTAACGAAATAGACCGGCCTCTGGATGAGCAAGGTGTGTGCCTCCTCGGCCCGTTCGACAACTAGGGCAGCACTGACTACTTGTGATGTCGCGGCGACATAGAGTAGGAGTGGTTCCCCCGGGGTCGGAGGGACGAGGATCGGTGAGCTAGAGAGGGTGGCTTTCAGTTTCGTGAGAGCCTCCTCAGCCTCGAGGTTCCAGGAAAAATGGTCCGATTTCCTCAAGAGACGGTACAGAGGGAGTGCTTTTTCGCCGAGGCGCGAAATGAAACGGCTGAGTGCCGCCAAGCAACCTGTGACTCTCTGTACGCCTTTGAGATCTCGGATGGGGCCCATCTTGGTTATTGCAGAGATTTTTTCAGGGTTGGCCTCGATGCCACGTTTAGATACGATAAACCCTAAAAGCAAACCTCGTGGGACGCCGAAAACACATTTCTCCGGATTGAGTCTGATGTTTTTTGCCCTGAGGCACTTGAATGCAACGTCGAGGTTGCTGACCAGATCGTCGGCACGTTGGGTTTTGACCACGATGTCGTCGACGTAAGCTTCGACGGTCGACCCAACGTGCTTCCCGAAAACGTGTTGCATGCATCGCTGGTACGTTGCCCCCGCGTTCTGGAGACCGAAGGGCATCGTAATGTAGCAATACATGCCGAATGGGGTGATGAATGAAGTCACGAGCTGGTCGGACTCCTTCATTTTGATCTGGTGGTAGCCGGAATATGCATCTAAGAATGAGAGAGTTTCGCATCCCGCGGTGGAATCAACGATTTGATCAATGCGTGGCAAAGGGAAGGGAACTTTCGGACATGCTTTATTCAAACCGGTATAGTCTACGTACATCCTCCATTTCCCACTCTTTTTTCTAACTAATACAGGATTAGCTAGCCACTCGGGATGATGAACCTCCTTGATGAACCCGGCCTCCAACAGTTTGTGTAGCTCCTCGCCGATGACCCTGCGCTTCTCCTCATCGAAGCGGCGCAGGCGTTGCTTCACCGGTTTGGATCCGGCCCGGATCTCCAAGGCATGCTCGACGACTTCCCTGGGTATGCCCGGCATATCCGAGGGACTCCATGCAAAGATGTCGACGTTCGCGCGAAGAAAGTCGACGAGCACTGCTTCCTATTTAGGATCGAGGGTGGCGCTGACGTTCAGCGTCCTCCCTTTGAGATCGGCGGGGTCGAGGGGTACAAGTTTGACGTCTTCGGCGGGCTCGAAGCTGCCGGCATGGCGTTTTGGGTCGGGAATTGTTTTGGCGAGACCGTCGAGGTCTGCAGCCAAGCTTGCCGACTCAAAAACAGCCTCGCCGTGCTCGACGCACTCGACGTCGCATTCGTAGGCATGTTCATACGAGGGCCCTACAGTGATGACACCGTTTGGGCCAGGCATTTTGAGCTTAAGGTAGGTGTAGTTCGGGATCGCCATGAACTTGGCGTAGCATGGGCGTCCCAGGATAGCGTGGTACGTTCCACGGAATCCGACCACTTCGAAAGTGAGAGTTTCCTTTCGAAAGTTGGCCGGTGTGCCAAAGCAAACAGGCAGATCGACCCGCCCGAGGGGTTCCGCCCGTTTCCCTGGCACGACCCCGTGGAAGCCCCCGACGCTAGGCTGGAGGCGCGCTCTGTCGACCCCCAAGAGGTCGAGGGTCTGCGAGTAGATAATGTTGAGGCTGCTTCCGCCGTCCATGAGCACTTTGGTGAGGCGAGTGTTGGCGATGACGGGGTCAACGACGAGTGGATAGACCCCCGGGTTGGGGACGTAGTCTGGGTGGTCATCACGGTCGAAAGTGATGGCCACCGCAGACCAATCAAGGAAACGGGGTACTGCCGACTGTACGGAGAAGACCTCGCGCCGTTCTCGCTTGCGCTGGCGCGCGGAGAGGCAGGTCGAGGGCCCTCCGTAGATCATGTAGCAGTCGCGGATCTCGGGAAATTCCCCGTCCTTGTCGTCACCCTTAGGGTCCTCCTCCTTGTCGTCCTTCTTGGCGCCGGCACCCCCGAAGTACCTGCGCAGCATGTGACAATCTTCGAGGTTATGGTTAGTGAGTCCCTTGTGGTAGGGACACGGCTCTTTGAGCATTTTGTCGAAGACGCCCCCGCCGGGGGGGCCTCGAGGTTTCTTGTGCTCGGCAGCAGCGACGAGCTCGTCGGCCGGGGCCTCGAGCTTGCCCTGCTGGCCTTTCTTCTTCTTACGGTTGTTTCTCTTGGGGCCTCGGGTGGAACTCGCGGGGTCGTCGACCTTCTGCTCCCCCCTCGCCGGCTCGCCGCCAAAGATTGCACCAACCGCCTCCTCGCCGGCGGCGAAGTTGGTGACGATGTCCATCAATCCGTTGGCAGTGAGCGGGGTGTTACGGCCCAACTCCCGGACCAACTCCTTACAGGTGGTACCGGAGAGGAAGGCCGTAATCACGTCGAAGTCGGTGATGTTGGGGAGCTCGGTGCGCTGCCGGGAGAAGCGCCGGATGTAGTCCCGGAGGGACTCTTCTGGTTTCTGCTTACAGCCCCGGAGGTCCCACGAGTTGCCGGGGCGCATGTAGGTTCCTTTGAAATTTCCCTCGAACACCCTCATGAGATCGTCCCAGTCGTGGATCTGCCAAGGTGGGAGATCCTCGAGCCAGGCTCGGGCGGTGTCGGAGAGGAACAGTGGGAGTTGCCGAATGATGACCCGGTCGTCGGTGGCCCCGCCCAACTGACACGCCAAGCGGAAATCGGCGAGCCAAAGTTCGGGTTTGGTCTCGCCGTTATACTTGGTGAGAGTCGTGGGGGGACGGAACCGAGCCGGGGGCACCGTCTCACGGATAGCCTTACTGAACACCCGAGGACCTGGGGGTTCGGGTGAAGGGCTACGGTCTTCCGAGCTGTCGTAGCGTCCGCCCCTGTGGACGTGGTAGCCTCGAGCTACACCGTCACCGTGTTTGCGCGTGCGACGCTCGACGATGTTGCCACGGGTGTCTCGAGGCTCGCGGTCGTTGGCGATGGGATCAGGGGCCGGTGCTACCCGGTTTCGCCGGGCAGGCTCGGGATGAACCGAGGCTTCTCTCTCCTATCGGGAAGGCTCGAGGGTCCGCTCCGAGGCTGCTTCGCGCCGCCTCGAGGCAGAGCTCTCGGCCTGCTGCATGGCGGCAGCCTCGAGGAGTCCTCGGATTTCGTCTCGAGCCCGACGGGCGTCAGGGTTTGACGGCTCGGGCATGTTGCGCAGGAGCATGGCGGCGGCGACGACGTTTTGGCTGGCTCGAGCGAAAACCGGAGGGTCGACCGCCCGGTCCTCGTCGATGCGACGGTTGACGTCGTGAGCTCTCTCACGAGCTCTCCCGCCAAATACGTGTTCCGCACGCTCACGCTCGAGGGTTTGCTGGAGAAAATCTAGGTTTTCCCGTTCCTCGTCAAGCTGGTCCTGCAACTCGCGAATCTGTTCGAGCTGCGCTCCTTGATCCGCAAGGAACTGGGGCTCATTTCGCTCGGCAGGGAGTTTGACATGAGGGGGCGTGTGCCTTCCTTCGACCGGCTCTTCGTCCTCTGATTCCGAGGTGCTTTCAACGTCGATGTTGAAGCACTCGCGAGTCGGATCATAGGTGTCGTCAGCCGAGTCGGAGTCAGGAGCGCCAAAGTAGTAATATGACGGGGGAATGTGTGGCCGTTGCCAACCGTCACCGCGGTGACGATATGAAGAAGCAGTCACACGAGGCTCTGTTTCCGGTGTCTCGGCAGAGTCCCGATAATCAGAAGCCGGCGTGGACGCAATGAGGTCCAGAGTGGAGCGTGGATGGTGTCCGGGGAGTTCCTCATAAGCGCTCATGCGAGTGCTCACGAAGGATGCATACACCCGAGCAACCGAGTCTAGCCCAAACGGGAATGGTGATGGGGACGTCGCTGCCCGTGGTGAAATAAATGCTACGGACAGTGGTGTCTCACCGGACGGGGGAGCGGCGGGATTCTTCGTCGGCACGTCACCCTCAGCCAGGCTCGTCCTTCCCAAATCTTCCAAAAGGAGATCCAGGCTGGCGCCTGTCTGGGGGGTGCCGGACCGAGGGATCCCATCGCCCTCCGCCAGGTGGAGACGGTGATTGTACCGGGCTCGCCGTCGCCGGGCGGCCCGCGCCCGCCTGGAGCGACGGTGCCGGTTGACTGCTCCCCCGGGCTGGGAGAGCTCGTAATCCTCGTCGGTTGGGTGCCTGGGTGGAAGTAGGATCATGTCGTAGCCAGAGCCGAGCGACATGAACTCCAAACTCCCAAACCAGATCACCGTGGCCAACGGGATCGGGCGTTCGGGGTTAGCCATCCAGGAAGAACGACGACAAAGCGAGGTTTGCACGCAGCGCACCTCTACCTGGCGCACCAACTGTCGGTGTTCGGACCAAGGGGGGTCCTAAGCCAACGAGTAAATGCTGCGTGACTCTTTCCTGGATGGTGATGCAAGGAGAACACACGGGGGTTTATCCTGGTTCGGGCAAAAGAAGGCCCTACGTCCAGCGGGGGGGAGAGGTTTGTATTTCCTTGCACCGAGGTGCTCGTGTAGGGGTTACAAGCAGGCGAGAGAGGGTGTCGAGCCCAAGTCTCAAAGAGAAAAAAGGAGGAAGGCCGTTGCTTGAGATGTTGATCTCTTGCTTTTCGTTGTTGGTTGTTTCGAAGCTGGGTCGAGGCCGGGTCGAGGTTGGATGGATAAGGCCGAATCCCTGATATCGCGGGGAACGGACCTTGTCTTATCCTCCCTCGAGGGTGATTGATGGTGAACAGTGTGCGGTAAGGTGGGTACAGTGACGGGTTTTACCTCCCATCACGGGATGGGCGGTAAAACAGTGAGACTTGACGTGGGTGTTGTTCCCACGTTGGTCCATGCCGCAGCCATGCCGGTAGGTGGTAGTAGGTACCCGCATTGAATGCTATGGCTTTCGTCCTGGGGTAGGTAAAGAAAACGCGTCGAGGAGCCGGGGCGCGGTCGAGGCGCCCCGTCGAGCGGGCCTCGTACGAGCCGGAGCCGGGGCGCGGTCGAGGCGCCCCGTCGAGCGGGCCTCGTACGAGTCGGAGCCGGGGCGCGGTCGAGGCGCCCCGTCGAGCGGGCCTCGTACGAGCCGGAGCCGGGGCGCGGTCGAGGCGCCCCGTCGAGCGGGCCGCGTGATGCTCGGCCGAGGTGGGCTATCTTTTATTGCGGTTTCGGTTATGTTAGCGTTTTGGCGATAGCTGTGGGTACCCCCGTACTGTAGGTACCGACACCCCTGTTCCGTGAAGAAGAGTTAACGGTGTTAATGTACAAGCTGAAAAGACAAAAATACCCTCAACATGAATGACCCATGAATGCCTCGGCCTGTTTTATTTTTCTCTTTGTATTTTTATCCCTGTTTTCAGACTAGTGCAAAACATACAAATTTTAGAAAAAAAATTTTTTGACATTATTTTAGGTAAAAATTCGTATAAACACAAATTAATATCACATGCATTCAAGATACAGAGTAACAGCATCCAATCAGAGTTCCACCAACCGGCTCTAATGCCAAATCAAACAACGGGAGAGGAAAGAAGAACAGTAGAGAAGGAGATTCCTAGAACCCCACGCCGGATCCGCCGGCTGATGGAGACCGAGCACCCGCAGGCCGAGGCATCTGGACGCCACCCCCAGTAGCCATGGCCACCACGCGCCCGCTGACAGCTGGCTGGCCGCGTCGCCGCCTCCTGCGCGGCCGCCGGGGGCTGGCCACGCGATGCCTCCCTGCCGGTTGCTACTTGGGGAGGTAGAGCCACGCACCCTCTGCCGTTGAGGCAGGCAGCCGCGTGCCCTCTACTGCTGCTGGGGACATGGGGGCGCCGCACCCTCTACTAGAGGAGGCAGGGTTCTGGGTGGGGAGGCAGGGGTGGGGGTGGGCGAGTCGCCCGCCGGGGAGGGTGGCAGGCGCCGCCGCCCGGGGGAGCAGCGGCGGGGCCTAGCCGCCGGCCGCCTGCCCACTCAGGCGGTGCGCCGCCTCGTCAGCTCTCCTGCTTCGTCACCCGGCCGTCCGAAGCGCCGCTGGGCTCGCCCGCCGCGCGCCACGCCACTGGGCCCACAGTCGCGACGGCCGCGCGCTGCACTGCTTGAGCCGTCCGCAGCAACGTCTCTTGACCCGCCCGACGCCGCACCGCTGGGCCGCCCGACGCCGCACCGCTGGGCCGCCCGACGCCGCGACTCTGGCCGCGCTGCTAGATCCGCCCGCTGCCGCTCTGCGCCGCTAGCCAAGCACGCCGCTAACCCTAGCGTCGGTCTTTGGTCGAAGCCGAGTGGACTGGACGGGAACAGAGGAGAATGGGAGAGAGGAGTGGAGTGGTGTGTTTTGGATAAGGGGTAGTATGGTCTTTTCCTGTTTTTTCTTTTTTTGAAACTTTTTTAATCCATTATTTACCACCAGCTCATGGTGTAATCAAGCAGGGGCAAACACTACCTTCGATTTTAAAAAATTGGGGCAAACGTGCAAAGTTAAAAAAACAAGGGCAAACGCGCAATTGGACCTCAAAACAAGGGCCTTGTTTAGATTCCAAAGTTTGCCTCCCAAATTCACTATGCAGAATTCCTATTCCCCGTCACATCAAAATACCGGCACATATATGGAGTACTAAATATAGATGAAATCAAAAACTAATTACACAGTTTTGTTGTACTTTGCGAGACGAACATTTTAAGTCTAATTAATCAATATTTGGACAATTATTACCAAATAAAAACAAAATTGCTACAGTGTGACGGGACACTTACTATGCAAACTTTGCCTCTAAAGTTTGTCATCTAAACAAGGCCATTGAAACCAGGCAGGGCCCTCCTCTGTCGAAAGTTCTTTGTTGGTACACAGTAACTGAGCTGCACCTGGCCTGCACACTGTTCTGACGCAGTGTATCACACACTGTAGGCCATGGCACATAGATGCACATTGAAACCAGGCAGGGCCCTCCTCTGTCGAAAGTTCTTTGTTGGTACACAGTAACTGAGCTGCACCTGGCCTGCACACTGTTCTGACGCAGTGTATCACACACTGTAGCAAGTTATGAAGCCTCAAATATAGAGTGGTTAGGGGCTCCGGCCTATGTAGAGTAATGTAGGCTACTGTTTGCTTTATCCAGTTAGTAGCCCTCTATTTAACCCAGTAAGAGGATTTTCGCATCACGCACTGTAGCAATTTATGCAGTCATGTCAATCATTGATCTTTTTGCTTTCGATTAATCTTCTATAGCAGCTGCCTCCTAATGTGCTACTTCCTCCGTTTCAAATTGTAAGTCTTTCCGGCTATTTTAGATACCTAGCTTTTGTTATGCACTTGATATACATTATATCTAGATGCGATACAAAATTTAGGTATTTAAAAAAAACCAAAACGACTTACAATTTAGAACAGATCGGAGTAGCTAGTAGTATCTATCCATGCTAGCTTGCTCTTAATTAAATCTTTCTTTTTCGCAATATAACAGCATCTTCACGGGAGGACTAATTAAAGAGAGGCGCAGAAAACTTTAGCCACACGGAGACGAGGACTAGAATTGAATATTTCTTTTTACAACACTAGAATTGAATATTGATGACACGAGGCAGCTGCAGTGAAACCAGTTCTTCCTCCTATTAAGTTAGAAGAGAGGAGACTCATCATCCGTGAAGCACACGGACGTGGTGTGGACAACGCAATGGGTTAGCGGCATAATACAACAGCACAGTGAAAGCAAAGTCCCTGCATTTACCAAGGGACCGTTTGGTTCATATTGGAGGAATTTTTCTAGTAAATTGAAAATTTTATTAGAAAAGTTTCTCAGAGGTAATTCATAAGAAACTTTTCTAATAAATTGAAAAAAAAGGTGGCTTCAATTCAATCTTACTGTTGATTGGTATACATGTTTGTAGTACAAAAAGGCTGTCATGAACAATTTTATCGATAAATACCATGATTGAAATGTTGGATGGCAGTCTCTGCATTCTGACTTATTGCGCAGACTCCATTGCAGTCGTTAGCTAAATGGGGTTATCTTTATAGTGGAATCTTAGAAGACCTATGGCAAAGCTAAAAAGGTCTTTCCTCCAGCTCTCAGGATGACTTGTTTTTTTTATCTTTTTATTAGTGTCAATGGATTCGTCAAGGAGTGGCGTTGCAGTGAAGGTAAACAATGATGTGGAATATTATTTTCAAACGAAAAAGTGCTAAGACAAGGAATTTTTTTTTACCACCAATCCGTTTCAATTTAATGTTGGATATGTTGGTTAACATGCTATAAGTCATTGCTAGAGTTGAAGAGGATTGACAAATTTGGGGTTGTTACATATCTAGTAGATGATGGACTCAATTCTACAGTACGCTGATATTCGGTCCTTTTCATCTAACAACTTTTAGGCTTCAAAATTAACTTCTGCAAAAATGAATTGTTTTGCTACAGAGATGCAAAGGACTGTGTGTGGTGATCAATACTCACATATTTTGTATGTGGGACATACCAATATCCTTTCAAATATTTCGGCATACCCATTAAACATAGAATAAACTATTGACATCGAATAGCTTTGATAAACTCAATTTTAGGTGACCTTGCATCACTACTGGAAACGGCTGATTTGCCTAGTGCCAGGGGCACTCGGCAAAGACCAGTTATACTCGGCAAAGCGCACTTGACAAAAAATTTGTCGGCAAAGGGCGCTTTGCTGAGTGTCATTTGTCGGGCACTCGGCAAAGATTTTGCCGAGTGCCGGTTTGACACTCTGCAAAGAAAAGTCGCCGTGATGGCTACGGAGGCAATAACGGCAGGTATGCCGAGTGCCGTGGGCTTGGCACTCGGCAAACTCACCCACTTTGCCAAGTACCCTGGGCTTGGCACTCAGCAAACTCACCCACTTTGCCGAGTGTCGTGGGCTTGGCACTCGGCAAACTCACCCACTTTGTGATATATATTCAGTAGCCAGCTACAAAATAAGTTATTCACATATATATCACAAACACCACATATAGTCACATATATATCACAAACACCACATATATCACAATATATATCACATATCTCACAAGTCCATCACAAGTCTAACCACAAGTGCATCACAGTTGTCCAAAATAAAACCACAAGTGCATAAGAACCAACCATAAGTAAATCATGGCGACTGTCCGGGTTGATGAGGCCCAACATACGATCCCGGCGACCCTCCGAGGTGACAAGGCACGCTATTCGATGCCGCCGATTGATTCTGCACAAAGGAGAAGAGACTGCATGCGTGAGAGACAAGATAAATATATACCATCAATGTTGTATGAGTAGTTGCATGTGTGAGACAAGATAAATATATACCATCAATGTTGCACTAGGTCCCAAGTAGTGTTGTGGTTTGACCCTAAGCATGAACATACAAACTAAAACATTCATACTCACAGGAGTAGTTGCATAAGAAGGTGGAGGTGGAGCGAATAGCGTAGGTGGCAGAGCTACACCCGTAGCAGCGCCAAGACTTTGCATGTACTGAAGAATCTCCGCCATCCTCCGCTGCTCGGCCTCCCGCTCGACAGCCATAGCCTCCATCCTCTGCCGATCGGCCTACATGGTTGCCTGCATCTCCTCCCGTATCCTCCTCTCTTCTTGCAGCTAGGCGTACAATATTTCACCCTAATGTTACAATAATGCAAAGCTAAGATATGTAAAAATCAATGAACGACGAATAAAACAGGAATAATATGGAGTGCGTCGACCCTGTGCTGTGTAGTGTCCGGCCGTGGGTGTATGGTCGGGCTTGCGCTCGTGCTCCTTGCTCGGATCTGGGAGAGAGTGGGAGTAGCGACCGTGTCGATTGTGCCATCGCCAAGCCAGTACCGTCCATGCTTCTTGCCTCCTTCCACCCTCATGACAACTTCTCCGCCAAGGTCCTCGGTGCTTGGATCATACTCTGGCCCATGGACCATCCTTGCCATCTCAGTGTACTGACTGAGGCTGTTGTGGATGGTCACATTGCTGTATGCCTCGAGTGGGTCCTCCGGGTTGTAGTCGACGTCGGACGTCGCCTTGCCCTTGTGGGCCAAAGCCCATGCCTTGAAGTTGGAGCAAGGTCGGCCACCATGTGACGACGACTACGAGAAAAACAGCAAGATGATTAGAAATCATGCAGAATTGAACGTTAGAATAAATAAATGATTTCACGTACCTATGTTTGTGCGTATCCGCTGACGCTGCGGTTGCCTTGATGGTGTGGTACACCTGGCATCATCAAACGCCGCTCCTGGCAAACGGTGTGCGTCTCCAGCCACTCGGGGACGCACCACTTGTCCATCATCATCTCCCAGCACTGGGGATGCAGTGGCGAGGCGATGCGGTCCCGTGGTGGTGGAGTCAGGCTAGCGGGGCCGTGGCGGGTTGGTGCAGTGGCGAGGCGACGCGGTGTAGGCAGACCCGCAGCGGCGAGGAAGACGATCGGGGTACTCCAGCTCGGCTCCTACAGGCTCTTCTCTGCAAAAAAAAAGAAACATAATACTGTCAATTGAAAATTTCGACAGCACCTCCCCTGCACGGTGAGGTTTCCAAAACCTGCAAGAAACAACGACACGATGGCCGACAACCACATATATATTAATCCATGCAGAAGAATATATCCAAGTAGTACCACTACTTCTACTACTACTACCACTTCTACTACTGCTACCACTAGACCTAATACTACTAATAGTACCACTACTACTAATACTACTAATACTACTACGACGGCTACTACTACACCACCGCCACCACACCACCACCACACACAACAACCACCACCGCCACCGCCACCGCCACTGCCACACCACCACACCACCACAAACAAAACCACAACCACAACGTACACATGCACAGGAGGAAGGGAGAGCGAGGGCATACCTCGTGCGCCGCGTGGGGACGGGGACGGGCGCCAGGCCAGGCGTCGGGGATGAGGCGCCGAGCTCCGGGTCGGGCGGGAACGGCAGGCGCAGGGGGTGGGGACGACGGCGGCGACGGCCGCGGGGGCATATAAGAAACTAGGTCACATTTTTATTTATGCTATACATTTTTGGGCTGTGAAATTCATTAACAAAATTTGAAGGAAAAAAAACAAGAAGTAGCTAGAAAATACACTAAGATGAGAGAATAGTTGAAGAAATGAAGGAGCATAGATGTATGAGGAAACTTTTTAAATATTAAAAGTTTAGATACTAAGGGTAAATTTTGCCTTGATGATATTAATGAAAAAAAGGGTGTAGTTAGGTTTATTGTATGTACGCATATGCATAACTAGGAAATATGCCCTGCGTTGCAACGGGAGAAAAAAATCAATAAAATCAAATGGAGATGAATAAGAGAGAAGTGTTATCACCATAAAAAATGTTTTCTTACCAAATCACTAAGTTTTTTTTGTTCATAATCAAATAGTGTCAGTGTCGTAAAAGGAGGGCCCATCAGACTTGCGGCCCATGCTTAAGGTTCATGCAGAGCACTTGTGTTATTAGGTCAAACCGAATGTTAGATGGTTCGGGAGGCCCGCCCTTGCGACTCGACGTCGCCTCTCCGTCACGGTCCGCGCTCGCGACTCGACGCCATCGCGGCCCATGCTCGTGACTCGACGCGATAAGATCCTCTTGTGTCAAAATTTATTTATTTCTATGAATTTGTTTTGCGGGATTCGACTGAGGTTGGGATTTGTTTGATTTTGAATTTTTGACCTCGTCCTCGCTAAACTCTCATCTTCTCCAATTTGGATTCCGATCTCGTGTTCCAGCCGGTTTGGTGTGTTTTTTTTATGAAACTTGCAATGCAATGTCCCTTTTTGGGAGGTGAGCGCGATGCAGTGTTTCCGTGTGGGGGTGGACAGAGGAGACCAGGACTCTAGGAGACGGACGGCCCGCTGAGTTTTAGTCCTAGTCCATATACACAAACTTTTTTATTTTTGCGTGGCTGCTCCACTTCAGTTACTATAAAAACGCGCATAATTAATTAAGGAGGCCAGACCAAAATAATGATACCAAAAAAGAGGAGGAAATTTTGCCTCTTTATTATGGATGAGCCGGACAAAAAATTGAGGAGAGAAATTTTGCCTCTTTAAAACGGATGTTGCCCGGTGTGCGTGAGCCAGAATACGCTTAGCTCAACCGTGTTTCAATTAAACACTAATAAGGCCCATAATAAATAATATCTGCACTAAATTATTTGTCCCGTATTGAAAATCAAGGAGATATTGACTCGGTTTAATTAGGTGGCTACGTATGGAAAATCAAGAAGAGATTGACTCGGTTTAATTAGGTGGCTTGTGTATATCTGTTGTAAATATATACCTAATAATAAAGAGGGAATGTGAATAATGTTTTTCAATTCTAAACTAAGAAGAGTGATGTTGAGTAGTGATTTTTCAATTCCAAACTAAGAAGAGTGATGCCAAGTAGTTAGGTGTCACACCCATTTTTAAGGATAAAAATAGGATGCATAAAGTACTCGTGTGCGCCCCAGGACATGATCGCACACACAAGTAGACAAATTACATAGTATCATCACAATGCTTATTACATAGCGAATAAATATTTAAGACATAGTCTTGAACGATAAATAATAATGACTAATAGTAGATCTCCAGCGGAAACTCCAAACACAGGGACACGGTTGACTGGTTGACACCAAGACTAGTACTCATTACGATAATCTTCCTCATAATCTTCATCTATTATGGTGAAAATAGCAAGGGTGAGTCCATGTCGAACTCAACAAGTACAACACAGGGTTCATGAGGCACAAAAGGATAGACACTGTTTAACTGCGTTTAGCTTTTATTTATCATGTATTTAGCAATTGAGTAGCATCAAAGTAATCCACTTCCCCTTAATGAACCAATGATCAATTGTAATAAGGATAATAAATAGCATTAACATGAGCATAATAATAACAACAGTAATTAAGCATGATAATACAGTTATGATCAACTATTCCGTAAGAATCCCCAAGGCCGCTCGTATCCGTGAGCACAGCTAGTATACCAGTTTTTAAACTCTGCGCAGAGGTGTACACTTTTACTGTGAGTCACAACTTCCAAATGCATGGGTTCACGACTCCCCAAAACACCAAAAATCATATAAAACCACTTAAAAGTTCGTCTAACAAGTTAGGGCCATTAGATTCACTCGGCGGCAGATGTAGAACCCCCTTCCCAGTGGCACAACAACCGCAGCCTATACACACTAAGGACAGGGGCTCACCCTATACCCAACGTGGCAAGCCATTCTTATGCCATTTAAGGTAACATCTAATAAGCTAGAAAAGGTCCTTTAAGCAATTAAAGCCAGAGCCATATAGCCCTCACAGCTGTACTGTATATCCCGGTTATCACTTACAGATAAGTCCTTATGGAGAGTAACTAGAGCAACAATAATCAACACAACACAATGCTCTAGTCCCCTTTGTCAACAATAATAAAATCATCTTAATGGTTGATTGCTTAACCCATTAGTCAAATTACAAGATCATTGTTCATAATTTAGCACTAGCAACAACTACCCAAATGCATAGCCCATAGATAACAAGAAATCAAGACACCAATCACTAAGTTATAATCTCTAAGGTTGTCAAGGAAAGCACATGCATATGTATGATAATTTCAGTGAATAGGTAACAAGGATAGTCCCATATTATACTTGCCTTGATCAAAACTCTCTGGATGATACTGCTGATCTGGCTCAAAGTAATACTCCTGATCGTCTAGAAACTGCTCACCTTCTATACTCGATCATCAATCAACAACATACATGCATCCAATCAAACATACACGAAGCAAACAAAGAAATATAATTAGAACAGTACACCAACAGTAAAAAACAGTAATAAAAGTTTATAAAACTCTTCTACACGTTCCTACGATCACACAGACGTAAAGATCACCAAATTCGGAGTTAAAACATGAAAGTTACAAATTTTCTAAGATTTCCTATAGATAAATAAATACTTAATTATAAACTCAAAAAATAAATTGTCCAAACTGACTGTACAACTATACTAACATGTAGAGCTCGCAAATACGAACCTAACGCAACTTGAACGTATCAAATCGGAGTTAAAACGAAGATTTTATGACCAAAACAATCCCAGTGGCAAAACTGTAAATATCTGAAAACGTATTTTTGATTTACCGCAAGAGAATACGCTTTCAAAACACGAAGACACCTTTCGCAAAATACGTTTAGGATGGCGGGTTTTATAATCCAAAAACCCAGGGACTCTTTAGAAAGATTACCCCGCGAAGGGGTAAGTTCTAATCTCGTGCGTCCATCTAAAAACGGACGCCTGCTATTGAATCTAGAAGAAAGAGAGAGGGAGCACGGTCACCATCTTCATCGCCGGCCGGTGGCCGCCATGGCCGACGCCATGAGTTCGCCGGAAAATCTCGGTTCCCCCGTTCCCGACCACCAAACGACCCGCAAACAACTCCAATCGGTCGAGAAGATGAACCCTAGCCCCTCTACACGATTTATGCCCTCTACGATGTCCCGAAGAGAGAGCGCGGCAAGGGGAGGGACGGCGGCACCATTGCCAACCGACGGTGAGCTTCAAAAACTCACTTTGAAGCCTCTCCAACCAAAAGGAAAGCACAAGAAGATAGAGGAGACGAGTGCGGACTCACCAACGCGAAGAATTTGACCTCCAATCCACCCGAAGGCTCCCTAACCGATCTACCGCCGGTCTTCAACAACCTCAAGCCCTAGTACTCGATTTCACGTGGTGGAACTCGCGATTTAGGTGAAAAACGGAAATAGGAGGGTCACGGCTTCTTATTTGTAGCTCCAAATCGCCGTATTCGGGTAGGAAATCCCGGTTATATCGGCAACAATCGGTGGCGGTCGCCCACGAGTTCGGCTCGGTTACGACGCGAGGGGAAGAAGACGACTGACAAACGGCCCCCACCCGTCAGCGAAATGAGAAGGGAGGGAAGGCGCGGCTGGTTTTCTTGGGCCGGCCCATGCGGCGAAGGCGTGGAAGGAAAGGGCAGCGGCCCACCTACGCAAGCGCGGGGAAACAGGCCGCTCCAACGGGCCTTCGGGCCGCCAGGGAGAAGGTAAGTTGTTTTATTTTTTTCTTCTTTCTTTTCTTCATTTATTTATTTTCCAAAACCTATTTCAAATAAAATATTCTAAGCCAAATCAAAATAAAATAAATCCACACCACAAAATAAAATAAATGCAACAGCATGAATGCATCACAAAATATTCTTTCCTAAATCTTAATTCCCCATTAAATGTTATCTAAATTATTTAAAACCCATTAATTCTAAAATTTGAAATTTTTGGGTGTTACATTAGGGGAGGGCCGGATAAAAAAAAATAGGGGGTGAGAAATTTTGCCTCTTTATTATTAGGTATAGATACACAGTGGATTGCTGAAGCGATTGAGGATAACAAATACAAATGAGATTCACAGGACATGGGACAATCAAGGGATTACCTAGGTTTAGAAGAAATGAAAGAAGAGATCTAGATATATATAGCAGCACAGCTCTCTCTCTCTCCCTCCCTGTGTGCGTGTGCGCGCGTACACCAGCAAGTGGTGAGATCCCATGGGGATCATTTACTATTATGAGTTAGAATCAGTACTCGATTAAGGAGAGGAGCAGGGGAGACAGAGACTCACTGGGGAGATCCCATGGCTCAACCTTGTTGAGATCAACGTCCACCATAGGCGGCCGATGTCCAGAGAAGCCGATCCTGCCAAAGACCTTCGGTGCTAGATATTCACGAATGAGTTCATCATCCCTTGGGTGGAACCGGAACCTTGGGGGCAACTCCGCCTCCACTATGCACACAAAGCTCATGGACATCTCTCTGTGTCTCTCGCTCGCTCTCTATCTACGAAGAGAGGTTTATATATGGTGTGCGGTATAGGTGGCGATGAGTAGCTAGATCGAGATTGTATTCTCTTCTTTTCTCTCATCAGAGTATACAACAAATAGAATTTGCTTTAATTTCAAGTGGTCACTGCTCCAGATTCTTATATCACTGTGGCGTCTAAACCTGGCATCATTCCCATAATAGAAGGTAATCGGCAGTGTTAGACTTGCCTATCACTGCCGGTTCCAGACCCGTAAGTGACAGAATGATATCATAGCTGAGTCTATCCTTGACGCTAGTGATATTGTGAGGGTCACTCCAGAGTCTAGCCTGTACCCAGGGGCGGATCCAGGATTTCACGTTAATGATGTCACAATAAACTTGTCAACTAATGATTATTGCGACCTATAGTAAACAGATAAGAATACATAATATATAATTTAATAGCCGTTCTAAAGAATATGTGTCAAATGTTTTTGATACTCCTACTTAAACAATAACTAAACTAAAAAATCAGTGGTATTTACCTCTCAAAGAAGCATTTACTGATTGCAATTTTTTTTGGCCACGAAGTACCTCTCCAACAGAGCCTGGCAGAAGGACGTGCGCCAACGGTTTAGATACGGACGGATATCGATGATATTACTTTTTTTTTATCCTGACTCAAACTATCTTAATTTTGATTGACTTTATATATCTATGACACTAAATAAGTATATTACAAAAATATGTTTTATGGTGTATCTAGTGATACTAATTTGATATTATAAATATTTGTGTTATTTTTTACAAATTTAGTTAAATTTAAAATAATTTGACTTAGAAAAATATTGAAGTTGATTTAATTTAAGAGGGGGGATTACCAGCAATCACTTCTCCATCAACAGTTGGTTGACAGGTGCATGCAAAATATAAAGTTGACTAGACTACCAGCTAGGCCTAGCTAGAGGATCAATTGAGGCCAAGTCGCTTACTTTCGTGATGGATTAGCATTGAACGCAGGAATGCATGAGTTTCAGTCCAGTGCATCGTTTGGTTTTCTCTCAGGCGTCTAGATCCAAAAACTTTTCACTCAAAACTATCGTATCAAATCTTGTGATATATGCATGGAGTATTAAATATAGACGAAATAAAAAAACTAATTACACAGTTTGCGTGTAAATTACAAGACGAACGTTTTGAGCCTAATTAGTCCGTGATTTGACACTAAAATACTACAGTAACAAATGTGCTAATGACAGATTAATTAGGCTTAATAAATTCGTTTCGTAGTTTCCAGACAAGCTATGTAATTAGTTTTTTTATTAGTATCCGAAAATCCCTTCCAACATCGCACGGAACATACGATGTGATATTTTCACCAAAAACTTTTCGACATCTAAACAAGGCCTAATGTACTATGTGCTGCGATTCTTGGTAAAGTAATGGCAGGCAATCAGTTTTGGGCTTCTAGCGTGGCTGATTTTAGTGGAGCACTGATGTCATCAGACTTATTGGACTGCTGTCATCCGCTTCAGAATAGAGAAACATACTCAGACCGTGACATAAGGCATCGCTGTCAGGTGACAGCATTGCTTATATACGGGATCCGCCCCTGCCTGTACCCGTCAGTTATAGTTTCACACTTACTGCCAGTCCAAAGGATTCGACCGTCGGTGACCTTTGTCTTCCTAATTTTTATATACTTTATTAATGCATTTAAATACATGTTAATTACTGCCTAATATTTTGCATTTGATGTTATTCATGCATCACGTATATCTCACTGCCATCACATACATGATTTGATAATAAATACATCATAATTAGAAAACCATACCTAGTAGGTAGAGATGAAGCATTACAAACCAAAGTCCATACAAACATCACTACAAACAAGCTCTCCGGCCCGGCCAGCAGCTGTAGGTGGGCGTTCTTGGGATCACTTGAAGCAGAGAGCCAGATGCAAATTCAAACGAGTCGAACGATCAAGACGAAAAATTGAGAAACGACCCAAATCAAAGTTGCAGATCTCGAAAAGTTATAAAACTTTGTAGTTAATAAATTTTATTTAAATTGTTTTAGGGTTCTAAATAATCATTTCAAAATCAGATGAATATTAAAATGAGGAAGACAAATATCCTATATGGACACAAGTATTGTTTTGGTCGCAGGTTCGATACCTATAACCACGAAAGCACAAGTTTTTGCTATTTTTATCGATTTGTAGAGGCAGCCAGAGTTTGTAGCAGTGATACCCGCTGCCCCGGTTAGGCACACACGCAGGCGCGGCGGCGGCGATGCCATCCCACTCCACTACAGCTCACTGCTCCCTCTTCTGGTCCTCCTCTTCGTCCGTATGTCTCTACCATGGCTTCCACTTGCCAGTTGCCACTTCCTTTTCTGACACCAAAATGCAAGACGCAAACCGACGAGAAGAACCGCCGAATGAACCGGCCGGGAATTGAAGGAGACAAACGCGCGGGTAACCTCTTCTACAGAGTTCCCTTTTTGTAATCTTCAATCAAGGTTTACAAGGTATCATGGGCGATTAAACTAAGCTAATGTGCCATTGAATATTCAAGGTTTACAAGGTATGATGGGCGATTAGAGTAAGCTAATGTGCCATTGAATATGGTTGGAGCAGTAGCAGCTTTGTCCATTATCCGACCCCGCCGCCACCACAGATGTTGTCCATGAATGGAAAAGATGAATGGCCTTTCAACGGACAGGACTGGCTTGGGATCCAATTCCTCTCGCCATGGTGTTGCTTAACTATAGCGGCAGAATTGATTAAATGGTATCCGATTAGAGTCCTCAAACCAAACAAAAAGAACTGAAATCACTTTGCACATTGCAAAATGAGATGTTAGTGTGTCGTAGTCGAGCACGTCGACTTTCAACGGAGGCACATTCTCCGGGCCGGGGTCCTATCCAACCATCGGCTTCACCAGGATGTGCCGGGCATTTCTTTGGCGTCACTTGAGACTGTTGCTGTATACATCATTTCGCCTTTCACTAATGTGTCCGGGGCCACCACCACGAGCATCCCATTCTCACCGCAAATGTGAGCGTGTAATATCAATCAATAAATGAGCCAAATGTGGAATCCCATGCAACAGATTTTGAAGAATCTGCTCGTGGATTAAGGTTTTGATTAGACAGCTGTACGTAGAGCATCTAGAAAAGGCATGACAACTAATATTTCTGAAATGAACATAAGGGCAAACATGGGACAGGAAAGACAACTTATGATCAACAGATTCTAGATGACGAAAGCATCTCCAAGAGTTTGGCATATAGGTTTGGCATCTTAAAGTTTTTGCCAAAATGAGAAAAATATTTCTCTAATAGTTTGGTATCTGGGTTTGATATCTTTGGCAAGTTGGCAAATCTCAGTTGATTGCGCGCATATATGCGCACGGGGCTCTTCGTTCGCTTAACGGGGCTCTTCATTCACTTCGCGGGTCTTTTCGTTTCGTTAGCGGGTTTTTGGGTTTTTGGAAACAAAATTTGCCAAACTGTTGGAAATGAGATCTTTTTTCTCCCTATATTATTTTGGGAGTTGGCAAAAACGAGATTTGGGAAACAAAATTTGCCAAACTGTTGGAGATGCTTAGTACCACGATATTTGAACCTTCCCATCATTTCAATTTGAAAAAAACGTCCAGCAGCAGTAACTATTAATGTGATCTAATCTCAGGGCCTTAAGATTGGACCTCATAAATGCAGTCCAGAAAGAATGGACAGATAGGTACAATAATTCACATTAAAACACAACTTGACGGGTGGTAAGGAGCACATCATGATAACTAGGCCACCCACGCGTTGCCGCGGGATGTCTATTTTAGTGCTAGCAAACCCTTTGGGTATATATGAAGTTCATGATTAATACTCAAATCTATCCTGTCAGACTTGTAGTGTTTCTGTTAATAAACTGTACAATGTAATTATTAAAATGGTAAAAGGAGGGCTATAAGATTGTGATGCAAGAGAATGTTGGGAAGCCCTCCGGTGGTGTTCAATTGGTAGGTGTTGTCCACCGTGGAATCTAAAAAAATTACTAGCTTCATCGATGTTTCCCACTAAATAAAAAAACTGTTTGGGTAGGCCGTCTAATTCTTCGAAAAGGATCAATAGAAATCCCCTAATTGTTTCTGCAAGACCAATATATTTTCCTGGAGAACCAGTAAAATCTTCTGCCACAAAGAACGGTTGTGATAAGAACCACTCAATTTTTCGTGCACTTGCTACAGTTAAATGATCCTCCTCTGACAATTCATCCAATCCAAGAATTGCAATAATGTCCTGAAGTTCTTTGTGCAGTTTCATAATGTTTGTTGCCAATAATCCGAGGCTGTAACATAGTTTAGGTTGAATCTAAAGATCTAGTATGGGATAAATACCTTTGGAAGCTAATTCTCTAGAAAGTACGGTAGTAGCATTCAAATTTGCAAATGTTGTGGCAGGAGAAGTCGTTCAAATCATCTGTAGGTACATAAAGCCCATTTTGGAATCTGGAAAAAAATTGATCTGCAGCTCAGTGTAGTTGATCTTTTAAGAAAAATTGATCTTTTAAGAAAAAAAATGATCTTTTAGGAAAAAAACTGATAAAAAATGATTTTAGGAGACAGGTCAAATCATTTCGGAGGCGGGCACACCTAAGACGTCCGTCTCTATACATCGATTTTCAGAGGTGGACATCTTAAGATGAATCGTTTTCGTTAATTATCGAAGATTTTCGGAGGCGGACGTTCTAAGCCTCCATCTCCTAAAATCGATTTACGGAGGCTGACGTCTTAAGATATCCGCCTCTATAAATAGCTACGTCAAAAAATAATTCATCTTTTTCATATGAATTAATTTGGATGAAGACAAACCTTATACCAAAACTGTAGCTCTTAGCTCGACGTGATCTACACCTTTGTAGTTAAATAGTTTTTGAATTAACTATTTAGGGTCCCAAAATATTGTTGTAAGTTCACAAATTTTGAAATTTAAAATTTAAAATTACAAAACAATCTCGGATGTTGACATGGTCTATACAAAAGTTATAGTTCTCAAAGCATTATACAATTTTGTAGTTGAAAAGCTTTTTATTTGAAGTCGTTTAGAGTCCAAATAAGTGTTCTAAATTTATAGATTTTGAAATTCAAATATTTAGAATTCTTAAACAATCTTGAATGTTCATATAGTTAATACGAAAGTTGTAATGTCTAACCTCAGCGGCCGAGCTACATGTTTGCTATTTACAAGTTTTTTATTTAAAATCGTTTAGAGTCTCACATATGTGTTTTAAATTCATATATTTTTTAGATTCATTTTTTTTTGAAATTGTCAAACAATCTTGGATGGAGATACATCATATTCCAAAGTTGTAGTACTTGACAAGATACAAAATTTTGTAGTTTAAAGTTTTTTCATTTAAGTTCATTTAGTAGCCAAAATATCTAATATAAGGTTACGAAATGTGATATAAAAAATAGCATATTATATATTGATGCAAATGACTGTGCAGTGCAATAGCAGAGACATGTAGTGCTAAGCATAAGGTCATGGGTTCGATTCCCAAGAGTTGCAAAACATTTTTTTTTAGTTTTTTGTTTTGTGGAGATCATTAACGGAGGCGGGCGTTTTAAACTGCTCGTCTCCATAAATGGCATTAAGCCATTAACGGAGGCAGACGTGTTACCTCGGCAACCTTGGTGCAATGGATCACGGCGCCGACCCCCTGGGTCCAAAATGAAACCAAAATGCCTAGGGATATAATTGTGAAGATTTTTTAGAAAATAGTCAAAAATAAAAAAAATCAGCTCTCATTCATGTAAGTAGGAGTCCTACTACTCGTAAAATTGTACACTCAAATTCTAATAGAACTAGGAGTCCTAATAGCACACCTGTCTTGAGTGTTAGTCCAAGTAGGATTGGAGTCACCATACAATAGAAACATCAGAAGTCATGTCTACACAGATTGGAAGTCGCACCACGCGGTGTACGTTCCCACACATATCGATCCCACACATATCGATCGATTTTTCTCAGTGTAGAATGATTGGGAGCTGTCGAAGAGTTTTTTCAATCCTACCAATAAAACTAAGAATGGAAGTGGATTTTGGGAACTATTGGAGATGCTGTAATCCTAGAATCCCAATTCCCAAAGCAGCTGCGCTAACGGGATACGAACTTGTTATTTCCAAAGGATATAGCGGACAGTAATGTGAGTATTGAGTATCTATGCTAAGTTTAATTATTTTGGAATATTTTAGCTGAAGGAATTTCAAAGTCATTTTTATGACCACGAATATTTTCACAGCCCTGCTATTCTCCAAAAACATGTTGATGAACTTTTGAAATCTTTCACCTGTTTAACTGCTGCCATGGTTGATACTTTTGTTCGGCAATAATACTTCACTGTTTGGGAGTTTAGACGGGAAACAAAAATATATTACTACAGCACTTCAATGGCATCTGCAAAACATCAATTTTCTGATCATGGCTCTGTTACAGGTTAGGAAGCAAGGTAAAAACGTGTTACCTCATTGCGAGTAATTTGGATTCCTGCTTCTAATTAGTTCTACCCCTAAAATCGAACTACCGGAAATAATACTAGTATAACTCTATTTGTCTGAATTGAGGACATAAACACCTCCTCAACACACAAAACATAATCTATTCATGCAAAAGGATGCTTGGAGATAGAAACACTCAGGGGCGGATCTAGGATTTTGTAACAGAACCGCCCAATTATACGAGATTAAGTAAGAAAATCATCCAACGGCAGGACAATTTAACAAACTTAAGCCCGTATAACCCGGTAGTCCGTGAAATCTCGACGGATTTCAAACCAATCACATAACAGCCAAGATCGTACTAAGTTTAGCGGTCACCGTCATAAGTTACATAGAAGTTCGCGGCACAAAATACATCGGAGTTTAAACATAGTTATTACAAACCAGGTTCGAATAAAAGTAGCGGAAGCATTAGTTTAAAACACGCACACACATTGTTTTGAGATAAAGTGCCAGCTTGCGATCATCTCCAGCAAAAGCATCAGGCGAGAAGTAGTGAGTGACCATTGCCCATGGTCCTAAGCTTCGCCCATCGCAGGGTAGAGACAGTTGATACAATAACCATAGTACATCTGTCCATCTGCAACAAGTGGGAACAAAGCCCTGAGTACGAGAAGGTACTCAGCTAGACTTACCCGACAGAACCAAATAAAATGACACCAAGGATCATGATAGGCTTTTTGGTGGGGTAGCTGACTCCTTTGCAAGAAAAGCATTTTTAACTTAGCAGTCCCTTTTTACAAAAACATGTAGTATTTTAAATTTTTATTACCCTGTCAACTATATTTGAACTTATGCTAGAGTAACCATGTAATTAAGCAAGCAAGGATTACCATTGAGCATTAACAATAATTACCATATCATTTTTCTCATAACTATCCAAGTGTTTCATCAATTTTACTACGATGAAGTAACTCAAGTCAAGTGTTCACTATCCAGTGAACGATGGCGATTCGAATCGATTATTGACCAGCTGGTAATTTATTCCTCACACAAACCTCACTCACCCGCTAAAGTGAGGTATTGGTCACCGAGTCAACCATTCAGGTAAGGTCGCGAGCTTGCCAGGAACCACATGTACCCGGGGGCCGCCCGACTGCTCTTTGGCCTTATCATCGCGCCCCCGTTTCCTGCCACTACTGCTCCGGTACAGTGCGTTGCGGGCAATCCACTCGGCCCGAATAATCTCCCAGCTTCGCGGTCGAAAGGTACTTTATTCGGCCAGCTAAATGTGAGGCATGCGTTCAACATGACTCGAGGCCCGACAACGGACGGTCCTTAATCGACACAGACGGAAGACACTACAGTCCAGAGCCCTGCAAGCTTCCGCCCGGTCTCAGATTCATTTCGACACTTAGTTATTCTCACATGACATTCTTTCACATAGATCCAGGTAATCCCCTATAGCTCGCGGATGACAGGCAATCACCCGACTTCTACCGGTCTAAGCAAGCTAAGCAATTATTGACCGTGGACACCAGGGTAACAAGGATCGGGTAAAGCAAGGTGAAACAAGGTATAATGCAGCAACGTTTGCAAACAACTCCTAAACTTAATGCATCAAATTAAGTAAAGTTAATAATAAATTATTTGCAAACCGGGGGAGAAATGCTCCGGGGCTTGCCTCGCTCAAAGGAACTCGGACGATGGTCGGGGCACTCCGGAAGGTCTTCACTTGCCTCCTCTTCTGCTTCTGTCAACTCCGGCTCTGGCACCTCGAGCTGCTCCTCTGCGTCCTCGGGAACTACTGCCGGGGTCACTTCCTGCGATCATGTATGATGCAGAAGTATGAGTGCATCATGCATAAGTGCATTGCAGAGGTGACAGGAGATGATGATGATGAATGAATTATATGTAAATGAGCATGTTACGATCTTTGGATTACGTGAAACTTATGACTCTTCTACAAGGTAGTCTACGTCATCCAAGAACATGTACTCAAAAACTACCACCACTATTCTCTACCATGCAAAGGCACTTTAATACTCAAGATGCTTCAAAGATACACCAAAGTATAGTTTACTAACTAATCTTGCATTAAAGAGTGAATGTAAACCCTAATTAGCCCTATGCTTGAACAGCAACACATAGTTTAATGGCACAGAAAAATCTTAGAAAATTACAGTGGGTTACTAATATCAAAACTAGCCTGACATAAGATTTTTACTGCAGTTGGATTACTAGAACTGACTATACAAAAATAACAAATTAAGGACTAAATGAATATTTAAAATACTTTACATTATGAAAAGTATCAAACAACAGATCTAGAAATTTTACTACTTTCTACACAGTAAACAAACACTATAGAAAATTTATCACTTGCATGTTCTATTCAAATTTATTTATATAACAAAAATAACAAATATTAGTGATAGAAAGCATTTGAACTACACTTATACATTTTTCTATAGAACAGGCATGAGATAAAATTTTCCTAGCAAGTACATGGCATAAAAAGATTAATAAACTTGGAATCATATTTTTCTGATTTTTCTAGGATTTATTAAGCAATTAACAAGAAAACAGCCATTTCAATAGTTAATTAAAAACTCTACATAAAAGTATCTCAAATTTGACATGCAATAATTTCATATCATAGATCTGGTCCCATTGCATCTAGAGAAATTTATTTCACAATTTTTGGAGCTGAAATGACTGCTAAAAATATTGTCCAAAGCATTTTTATCAAGAATAATAAAAAGAAAAATGGAAATGGAATTCTTTATAAGACGCTGGGCCGGCCCGGAAAAAAAAACAAACGGCCCACGGCTGTTCACGGCCTGCTCTCGCGCGCGGGGAGAGAAGGGCGAGCCGGCCCGGCTCGGGCCTCGGCCCAAGGCCGGCCTGGCCCCGCGCGGTCGGGCGCGACCGTGGCCACGCCACGCCGGCGACCTTGGCCGCGGCAGCGCGGCGACTGCCAACGGCCAACGGCCATTTCCGGTCGCGAGCGGGCGGAGCGTGGCGCGCACGAGAACCGTGACGAGAAGGCGAACCCGTTTTCGGTGCTAGGGAAACGAGAGGGGTAGCGGGGAGTCGCTTCCGCGGGAGGCCGCGCGCGGTGGCGCCATGGCCGTCGGCGGCGAGAACACGGGGTCCGCACCTGCTGGGCTCAGAAAGCGGCAACAAGGTGCGCACGGGATGCCGGAGAAGGGGGCAAAGCTGGGTGCACGAGGAGGAGAGCAATGGCGGCTCACCGTCGGCCAATTTGGCCGGCGGGTGCGGCGGTGGCGGTGCTCGCGCGGTGCGGCGTTCGTGCGGCAGAGAGCGGAGGAGGGCCGGGGTGAGGAAATTCGGAATGGGGGAGTGGGTGCGGAGCGCAGGCGGCTTAGAAGAGCGGGGCGCGCGCTGGCGGGGGCCACCGGCGGCCAGATGGCGACGGCGAGCGGCGCATGCCGGCCACGGGGCGCGCGGCGTCTGCGCGGGCGCGTGCGTGTCGCGGCGCGCGCTGGCGAGCGGCCACGACGCGCGGGCGAGCGGGCGGGCGCGCGGTCGGCTGGACCGGGCTGCCTCGCGGGCGGGCCGAGAAGGGAGGCCGCGGCCTGCTAAGGCAAAATTTGATTTTCCTTTTCTAAATAAAATTCTAGATTTTATTATTTGATTCAAATCCAAATTTTGAAGATGAAAAAGACATTTTCACAAATTGCCCCCAAAACAAAAGTTGTTCAAAATTTAATTCTCTACAACTTTCATTCAGGGCACTTTCCAAAATTCTAAATAGATTTTGAATTGATGATTTAAAATCAAATTTTAAATGAAAACTCAATTTTCTGAAATATTTTTAGAAGCAAAATTTGGGAAGATTTTGAATACAAAACTTGCTCCAAAAATCATGCTAATTATTTCTAAGTTATTTAAAGTTATAGCTCCACAAATTTTTACCACTTTTACCTAGGATTTTTACCAAACTCAGAGCTCAAACATGATTATCACAGTTTAAATAAATTCTAACTTAATTTGCATGTGATGATGATCATGTATGAAATGCAAATGCTCATGATTTAGGATGTGAATGCATGCTTAACACCCAGAGGTGTTACAGATTTCACGTTAATGATGTCACAATAAACTTGTCAACTAATGATTATTGCGACCTATAGTAAACAGATAAGAATACATAATATATAATTTAATAGCCGTTCTAAAGAATATGTGTCAAATGTTTTTGATACTCCTACTTAAACAATAACTAAACTAAAAAATCAGTGGTATTTACCTCTCAAAGAAGCATTTACTGATTGCAATTTTTTTTGGCCACGAAGTACCTCTCCAACAGAGCCTGGCAGAAGGACGTGCGCCAACGGTTTAGATACGGACGGATATCGATGATATTACTTTTTTTTTATCCTGACTCAAACTATCTTAATTTTGATTGACTTTATATATCTATGACACTAAATAAGTATATTACAAAAATATGTTTTATGGTGTATCTAGTGATACTAATTTGATATTATAAATATTTGTGTTATTTTTTACAAATTTAGTTAAATTTAAAATAATTTGACTTAGAAAAATATTGAAGTTGATTTAATTTAAGAGGGGGGATTACCAGCAATCACTTCTCCATCAACAGTTGGTTGACAGGTGCATGCAAAATATAAAGTTGACTAGACTACCAGCTAGGCCTAGCTAGAGGATCAATTGAGGCCAAGTCGCTTACTTTCGTGATGGATTAGCATTGAACGCAGGAATGCATGAGTTTCAGTCCAGTGCATCGTTTGGTTTTCTCTCAGGCGTCTAGATCCAAAAACTTTTCACTCAAAACTATCGTATCGAATCTTGTGATATATGCATGGAGTATTAAATATAGACGAAATAAAAAAACTAATTACACAGTTTGCGTGTAAATTACAAGACGAACGTTTTGAGCCTAATTAGTCCGTGATTTGACACTAAAATACTACAGTAACAAATGTGCTAATGACGGATTAATTAGGCTTAATAATTTCGTTTCGTAGTTTCCAGACAAGCTATGTAATTAGTTTTTTTTATTAGTATCCGAAAACCCCTTCCAACATCGCACGGAACATACGATTTGATATTTTCACCAAAAACTTTTCGACATCTAAACAAGGCCTAATGTACTATGTGCTGCGATTCTTGGTAAAGTAATGGCAGGCAATCAGTTTTGGGCTTCTAGCGTGGCTGATTTTAGTGGAGCACTGATGTCATCAGACTTATTGGACTGCTGTCATCCGTTTCAGAATAGAGAAACATACTCAGACCGTGACATAAGGCATCGCTGTCAGGTGACAGCATTGCTTATATACGGGATCCGCCCCTGGAAACACTGAATGCATTATTATTGACATAATAGAAAAGTTCAATTAAAATGGAACATGTTCTTACAATAAAATCAAGAGAGGGAAACTGCAAAGGCACCACAAACTGAACCCAGCTTCCTCAAGACAATGAACAGGAAGCAGGGTTAGATTCCCCACGACAATGAAATTGAAATGTGGAGCTGCTGAGGACGTGAATGACAGAGTACTTATTGGAGAGGGTTGCAACTTTCAAGTGCTACACGTATAGAAGAAAAGTAGTGCAGAAAGAACATATCTGCCACGTCTAAACACGAATCTCTAGGACATGCTGCATCTTATCATGCATTCTGCTCTTGTTCCACTCAGTCAGGAAGCCCCTGTGCAGGTTCACAAGAGAGAGCTTCTTCAGGGTGTGAAGCGATTCAATGCCTTGAGGGACCTTATCCAGCTCCCCCAAAGACAAAATGTACAGACCTTCAATGCATGGGAGCGAGCCTTTTCCAATCACCAGCTTCTTGACATTAGGCATGTGCATCAAGACAAGCAACTTCAGGTAGGGAAATGATCCTGGAGGAAGAACCAATGTATTTGCACTACGCATGTTGTTGAGTCTCAGATTTGTCAGGTTTGGCAATTGTGGAGCGAGCATCTCCAGTGGATCTTCTGAAAGGTGGCACCAGCTTAGAGCTAAATACTTGAGGTGTCTCCCATGGCCTTGAAATATTGGGCACTGCAATGTTCCCTTCGCCCATTGCCCTCTGATAATCAACCTGTGGAGTCCTGTGGACCTTGGCTTGAGTGCCTCAAAGCAAAGTGGCTCATTTTCATCCTTTGCAGAAAGAAGCAAGTTGGAAAGGAGTGGCATCTTTGATAGGCTGGCAAAAATATTTGCACAATCAGCAGCACTAATGTTGTCAATCCACAGAGTCCTTAGCTGCATCAGTTTCTTCAGCTGTTCAGCCAAATCCTTGCTGGCTTCCACAGTCTCAAGAGTCTGAAGTTCTACCAAGTTCGACAGATCTTTAGGCGCTTGCATCCCGATGAAGTACCGAAACTGTGACTGCTTCTCATCAGCATATCTGTCAGCTAGAAGGTGCCGTAGCTTCTTAACCTTAGAGATTCCTCGTGGAAGTTTCTCTATTTTTGTTTGCTTGATATCCAGAGTCTGGAGGTTCAGGAGCTTCTCAACAGAATCAGGTAGTGATCTGACCTTTGTACGGCGCAAGCCGATGTAACGCAGGTTAAACAGATTCCCTATAGATCCTGGCACTTCGGTAATTTCAGAATCTTGTAGCTCCAGGACAGTAAGGTAGCTGGATTCAGATAAAATTGACAATAACATGTTTGGGGAGGATGAAATTGTTCCAAGTGATACTAGAGTTCGAAGGCGTGGAAGTTTAACTTCAAGAGATGTACTGTCTTTCCATCCATAAGATGAAAGGCGTCGTACATCCTTATCCTTGATCAATATCATTGCTCTATAGTTGTTTGCAGTGCCAAACCTCTCCTCTTTCGCAACAGCAAGGGCAAGATCTCGCACAATATCATGCATTGTACATGTACTCACCCTCCCCTGCTCATCATTTTCCATTACTACAAGCATATTGCGGTGGATCAGTTCCATGAGGTTTCCCTCCGCCACCTCCTCCGCTGTGTTGTTTTCTTTGCTCAATGCAAAGCCTTCTGCAACCCAAAGCCTCACGAGGCTCTCACGTGGGATAGGGTAATCTTCAGGGAAGAGGCTGCAGTACAAGAAGCAATTTCTGAGGTCTCCTGATAGATCATGGTAGCTCAGGTTCAAAACTGCTCGGACATGATCATTGTTTGATAGCTCACTTCGAAGCCGCTTGTAAATTTGATTCCAGATGTAATATGTTTGTGCCCTCGAAGACAATAAGCTAGCTATTGATACAATTGCTAGTGGCAATCCCTGGCACCTATCTACTATAGAAGTAGCAACCTCCACAAGGTCACTGGGGCATGCATGGTCTTTCTCGTTATAGAAAGTCCTTCTGCAGAAGAGCTCAAATGCCTGAGCATTTCCCAGAGGCTGGATATCAAGTCGACGTGTTGGGTGAGCAAGAGCAGCCACATGATTCTTCCGTGTTGTGATGATGATGCGACTTGATTGAAGATTTTGGAATGCATCAGACATTTGAAGGTACACTTCCTGGTCCCAGACATCATCCAATACAATCAAACATTTCCTAGTTTTGAGCTTTTGCTTTATTTTTTCTTTCAAATCATAGACATCCAATTTGTCAATGTTAGGTGACACCTGCTGTTCACCGCCAACCTTCAAGAGTAACTTCCTAAGCAGAGCTTCTATAGTGTAGGTCTGGGACACAACCATCCATGCTGTAGCAGAAAAGTTGATTTTTTCACGTTCATAAACATTTGTAACAAGGGTAGTTTTTCCAAGTCCACCCATGCCTGATACTGTTATGACTGTGCTATCAAGCTCATCAGAATACAGCCATCCGATGAGCATTCTCCTGTTATCTTCAATCCCCACAAGATCTTCATCTTTAATGAGTAGTGGGAAGTTATCATGGGAACGTTGTCTTTCCATCTCAATTAGCTGATCAGCAACAACCTGTGAAGGCTGAAACCACAGCTCTTTTAGTTCAATAACTTTCTTGATCTCCTTCTCAATCTTGATCACCTCTTCTGCTATTTGAGTAAAAACCAAGACATAATGTGATGCTTTAATGAAGTACTTCTTCAGGAACCATTCTTCCTCCATTTGAACTGTGTGATATGTGTACTTGTCCATTACATCCTCAACATGGTAGGCTACCTTTCGCACTTCCCCAATCCAACCTCTAACGACATCATCAGTGAGGTATACTGTGCCAATCTTTTGTATAACATTGTTCATGGTTGTCAGTTGCATTCTTATTAACTCGATCTTGTCATTCAGATCCCTCAAATTATTAACCTTTTCAGATAATTTGGCCAGCATTTTCTTGGCAGTTTCATCTGCTAAAACACTACCAATCTTCGTGAGAGCAAGGAGTACTGCTTCTGCCATTTCTGTTGAACAAAATAACAAAAACAAATCCTGTTACAGAACATAATGATGAATATCATTGAAATATACATGTTTGAGTTTGAATTGAATGTCCAGACAGCAATTTCTTCTATGAAGTCATCAGCATAACTGCCAGTTTTACTGGATAATTTGTGGCCTCTTTGATATTTAATTCTAATAGTTAATGCATGACTGTGTAACCTTTTTTTTTTACAAAAATGCTACGTTGATGATGCCAAAGAGAACCATACCAATCAACAGAGTGCACTAGAGTGCACTGTGTTAGTACAACAGAAAATAGATGAGTGGACTTCATTGCCTGAGATCTAATAGGTGATAGTAAGTGGCTAATGGAGTTCTCTAATGTAGCCTTTAAAGTAGAACCATTTTACTCAAAATCATAACAGACTAACTAAGAATGATACAACGAGTTTAGCACAATCAGCCTTGATGTCGTCAATATATTGTAGCACAAAAAATTTCAGACCAAATTATCTCTGAGAAACAAAATGAAATAACAGTCAGGCAACACAAAAAAGTTCAGACCAAAAAGATGGACAAAAGTATCATGGTTACACCATGCAGCACATTCAGCTTTTGGTAGCTTTTGTGTCATCATGTAGGACATATATCTTTGTACCTAATGCAATCAGGATAGCATAGCTTGCAAGCTCAAACCTGATGGCAAATGCAGTGACAAGTTGGCCAAGAAAACCTAGTGCACAGTTATAAATTTCAAATGCAGTGACAAGTTGGCCAAGAAGACCTATTGCACAGTTATAATGTTTATTTACAGAAGAATTCAAAGGATTGTTAACAACTCTTTAAATATGGGAAATGTATGTGCAGACTAGTTTGGTGGAATTGCCAAACTGCTAACTGTCAAGAAAGTGAAACTGTAAACTACACAGGTAGGATATGCTATGATATTGAGAAAAGCATGGGTGACGATGATGTGATATCCCCTGCATAGTTAAGTCCTTTTTTTCCTGGGACCAGGTATCCCCTGCATAGTTAAGTAAGTCCTTTATGTGGTTGGATAGAAAAAGTAGTTTCTGGTGTTACCGTGAGTATTAAGATGAATAATACGATTTGGCCTTATATCAAAAGTTATAAGGGTGTCACGCAGGTACAAACAAAGGCTGCTTCCCCCACGTCGCTCCCCCACGCGGTGAGACTCTGGTGGCTCTCAGACGACCCGCCGCCCTCCCACTCCTCTCCTCTCCCGCCGCGCCGCTGCCAAAGCTGGCCACCGGCATAGCAGTCTGGCTAGCCGCGATGGTTGTGGCGGGGCTCTCCATTCCTCGTGTTGGCAGCATACGCTAGCGGGCCGACAGTCCATCCCCCCGCGCGGGCTGCGTGGAGTTCGGAGGGGGTGGCTGCCGCGACTGCGGTGACATCGGTTGGTGCCTGCGTAGGCGCAGGGGATGGCGACGGCCTTCTTCATCTCCCCCACTTGTCCCCTCCTCCATTTCTTGACGGTGGCGACGGCACCGGCCAGGGCCATAGGTCCGGTGCCCGGACAGCCGAATCCGGACCCTAGGCGGCCGGAACTGGCTTGCCGGCCGATGTTGGGTGTAGTGGTGGCTGGCGGCGGCGGTGGTGGCTGGGGCTTGTGCAGGCATTGGGGTGTGGCGCTATCTCCTCTGCATGCCCCTCCCCTCACGGCCTTGGTTGCTATGGTGGCGACCGACCAGGGCTGCTACGCGGTGGCCGGGCCTCTTCTGGGGCTGGCTGGGGGCTGGGGTGGCATCCTGTAGGCTATCCTGCCCGTGGCGGCCGGTCTGGCTATCTGGGCAACGGCTAGGGTGATAGGCTGGCTCAGGGCGGTGCTTGCGATTCTGGTAAAGACAAAGACGGTGGCGTCAGCAGGGGGCACCTGGTTCGAGGCCTAGCATCCGGATCCGGCGATGCCAGGGCAGGGGCGTCACCAGAGATGGTGGTGGCACACATCCTATGGCTGCTGGCGGTGATTTCGGCAACGACATCAGCGAGTGCTAGAGCCGACGACGTTGGTCAATGGGGGCTCGGCGTGCGACGGTGTGACGCGAGCGGTGGAGTCAGGTCCGGCTCTGCGTGGCTTGGTCGGAGGGGGTGGCGGCCCACATAGCTGTGCGGCTACTGCGTGCAGCCAGCGCATCGATGCCCCTCTGAAAGAGCTCCCGTGGGGCGGCGAGACAGCGGCGATGGTAGTGAAAGCTGGCAGGGGGTCCGGCAGCGTTTCGTGCTAGAGGGTTCATGGGCGAAAGCCTTGGCAACGGCGATGTCGTTGGGCACCGCTTCCCTGTTCGGGGAGTCACGTTTAACCCTCTAGCATGTCATCCAAGGGTGAAAACCCTTTCCACTTTGGATGTGCCATGCCGGCGCCATCGGCGTCGCTCTCTTCCTGAAGGCGTCGCATTTGGATTATCGTCGCGGCTTCGATGTGAGGCGAGGGTTCACATTTGGAAGTCGGAGCTACTCTTCGGTGTTCAAGCTTGGCAACGATGACCGGTGGCGGCCATTAGCTACGGACACGTCGAGAGGTGACTAGTGGGTGGCCTGCCATGGGAAGTCGGAGCAGCTGGCAGCTTGGCTTCCATGCTCGGCAACGATGACCCATGGCAGTGTGTTATGTTTGTGCTCAACCGCGTCGCGTGGGGTCGTTAGCCCCTCCGGTGCCTTTTGGCATCTTGTTTGGCTAACCTTCTTGTACATAATATTCTTTCATCTTAATTGAGCAGCAGAGCTCCTGCCTTTGTTTCTACAAAAGGGGTGTCAGACAAGGGGACCCATTATCCCCAATTTGTTCAACTTTGTTGCTGATTGCTTAACAAAAATGGTAGAAAATACCCAAGGTAATGGTCCTTTTACTGGTTAGTGGATCATATTATCCCTGATGGAGTGGCTATTCTTCAAATATGCAGACTACACTATCATTTTTATGAAACATGGTATTGAAGGAGCCAGAAACATGAAGCTGTTGCTATACCTATACATGTCTGAAATGATGGCTGGTTTGAAAATCAATTTGAATAAAAGTGAAGTTGTGGTGATTAATGATGACAATAGCAGGGGCTCAATTTATGCTGCCAAGTTGGCAAGTTCCTAGTCAAATATCTGGGGGTACCAGTTAGCCCTAGTAGACTGCATTTAAGTGATTGGGTACCCTGGTTGACAAAAGTAATAAGAGACTATCATTTGGAAAGGGGGAACTATGTCGATCGCTGGCAGAGGACTCTAATATATGCTAGTCTTAACAATTCCTTCTGTGTACTCGTTACCTAAGACGACTGTCAAAAAGCTTGATAAAATCAGGAGGACTTTCTTTTGGCAAGGTGGTGGTACTAAAAGAAAGTATCGCCTAGTCAAATGGACTAAGATATGTAAGATCAAGAAAAAAGGGTTTGGGCATTAAGGACCTAAAGAAGATGAAGAGTAGCTTGCTATGTAAATGGTGGTGGAAATTAGAGCAGGAAGAAGGGTTATGGCAAGAATTATTAAACCAAATATCTTCAAAATAAATCCATTTTCTCTATGAATCACATAGACGTAATGACTCTCCTATTTGGTATGATTTTCTCCAAGTGAGAAGTATATACTTTCAAGGAAGAAGTATTAAGATTCATAATGGTGTGAACACTAGAATTTGGATAGACTCTTGGTTATATGATAAACCTTTATGCACATTGCCCCAATTCTTTTCATTCTGTGTGAACAGAAGGAAGTGAGTGTTGCAAAAGTGAAAAATGGGGACGTGCAGCTTAAGTTTAGGAGATGGTTGTTAGATGACTTTCTGCTGGGACAAAATTTGGGCTGATGTGGAGAGGTTTCAGCTTCAGGAGGGCCCTGATATCATAACTTTGAGGCTTGACAAAAACCAACGTTTTTCGGTTAAATCCTTGTATAATGGGCTAACTAAGAATGATGCTGGCCCAATTTTTAAATAAGTATGGAGAGGAAAAGTGATTAAATTTTTTATGTGGCTTATGGAAAATGGAGCCATCTTAACAAAGATAATTTGATCAAGAGGAATTGGATGGGCAATCCTATGTGTCACTTCTGTGATCAGGAGTCTATAGTACATATATTCTTCACTTGTCCAACTGCGAAAGTAATATGGGCAGGGTGTCTAATGTTCCCAGGAACTTAATGCAATGCTGGAAATGGTGTGACATTTGGCTGCCTCAGGGCAAAAAATGCCACATGTGGGGGTGGCTGCTATATGCTGGGCCATATGGAAGACAAGAAACAAAGTGTGCTTTGATGGGAAAAAGTTTCAGAACTCTATTGAGGTAATTTGCTATGCTTGCACTCTTATGTGCTATTGGACAGGTCTATATGCAGAGGTAGACAGGGAGATGCTCATAAACGGCATCAACACCATGCTGCGGGTGGCTACGGAGATTTTGACATCCAAGAGCAAGAATACTGGCAGAATGGAGCAGCTGGAAAGAGATCATCAATAGAATGATGATCGGAATGCGTAGGTTGAAGGAGGGAAGAGCTGTGTGGACAGTGGACTTCTTTGCAGTTAATCTGTAATAACTTTGAGGTGGTTGTGTTGGGCCTGTGCGGCCTGCAGCAGTCTTTTTGAGTTTTTGTCTGTTGTTAGGAGTTTTATCTGATAAGGATCAGTCTAGTTTTCTGGATGCTACCTGGCTATGAGACAGAGTTTCAGATGTGCAGTAGCTCTAGAGGGCTGGTCTTGGTCTGTCTCTCACCTTCTGTTCTTCAGAAGCGTGTATTTCCGTTTTCTGAATGGAAATGGGGTTAGCCTTGTGTGGAAAAAAAAATGCCGGTGTTTAGCCATAGTTTTTATAACAATGAAGCAGTTGAATGAAATTATATTTAATGAAGTTAAATGTGAAGGATGGAAAGGAAAGCATTGGCTGCAAATACAACTTGCTTGACACCATAACACGAGGGCCAGGATTACATCTACTACACAATAGATAGCACTTATTTTCTGAAACTGCACTCTCAACTTTACTAGGTGAACACCTAGGCCAGCCTAATTACTTGTCTCGGAACTTTGACAATTCAACTATCGCCTAGGGAAATACTAAACGTCCAAATCCTCACTTTTATTTGATGCAAGATGTTGCTAAACGCACTTGGCTAGTCCCATTGCGGGAGAATTGAAGTGAACAATATAACCAGCATGTCATTAACAAATGAACTGTCATCCATAGATGGGCATGTAGGAATAACTGGAACATGGTTGCAATTGTCCAAGAAAATCCTGCCAGTTACCAACAACAAGGCACCAAGCAATAATCCTAAGATTTAATCTATATGCTGTCGTAACCGCAACTGGCGATTCGTGTGATAGATAGATCTGGTGCTCACCTGCTGGATACTTGCTGCCGGATTACACAAATGGGGCCGCAGCCCAGCTGCCCTCGCTCACCGAAAAACCCTGCGATAGTAAAGAAGATAAGAGGGGATGAAAGTGGACTCGAGACAGACAGGAATGTTGAAGGTGAAGAGATGACGTATGAGAGATTGCCCTGTTCGGCTGGCCGTAAAAACGCTGCCGATTTATCGTGAGAGAAAAACACTGTTGATAAATTCAAGCGAACATGGTCAATTTTTTAATAAAAAATAAAAAGTTAAAAATAGGATTAAATCAAATTAGCGCCATCGCTGTGCATCACGTAAGCGCCGCATGAGTGCAGGGCTGCAGGCTGTGCAGCGCGTCTCTATCCGCTTGCCGGCGGCGTGCAGTCGGCGGCCTTTGACGACGGCGGGTTGCAGACTTGCAGTAGCGCCGGCAGCCCAACAGATGGGCCCGACATAAGAATGGTTGGAGACAAGGGACTATGGGCCGCGTGGAGGGAGGTGAGCCCAGCCCAGAGGAAAGTCCTTGAATACTGTGACAATTCCTCTGTTTTGTAAAAAATTCCTATCCGTTGTTGAACTACTCGTACTTCTTTGCTGTTCCTTTCTCAATAAAATAAAATAAAAAATCTTTGCTGTTCCAGAGCAACATATTAGGTGGGGAAAGCTTTTTCCTGGACCCGTTATTATAAAAAAATTGAGGCAAAACTACTATGTTTTCACTAGAGAATAAGATTTCTTGAACATATATTTTTAGGTTAAGTCCTTGAATACATATGCATTCAATTTTTGTCGAATCATGGCGGACAAATGTGTCATGTTAAACAAAAATATCTTTTGCCCCACTATTTTTCTTTCGTTTTATAGGGTGTTTCAGGATTTAAAAGAAGTCACATCCATAGATTTTTATTTTGCAAATCTTTTTAATATGATATTAATTTTGGAACAGTTGATGGCATATGTGGCATGTGGTAACAGAAACTGATAGTCGTATTATACATCAAAATACTTACAAATTTCAGGCGTTGTAATGAAGAGAGATCATCGGATCACAAATTTGTTTAACTTTGTTTAACTTTGCTAGTTTATTAGAAGTCTAAATTGCAGAACAATTATGTAAGATCAGTGAGCAAATCACAAAAAAAAACCACTGGTGGCATACGCTAAGACTGTAGTGAAAACATAAAAAAATTGTCTTCAGCAATCCACAAAACAATCACTGGTGACATCTATCTACAGAGAGGCTGTGAGCTAGCTTCCAGCGGTGAGACGCCGATCCAAGGCAACGCAGAGAAGCATTGAATCTTAGAATGGTTCTTGAGGAGAAAACAAGATGTGAAACGGCTCATGCGGTCATGCGAAGTGCTAACTACTACTGATTCGCCCTACAGAGTACAGGCCACGGCCGCAGGTGGACAACAGAGACATGATGTTTAGGAGCAGAAAGATGTACGCACCTGCTGCTTGCAGGCTTGCAGCAACGGAGCTTGCGCCCGCCGCCCGCCGGAGAGGATGACGGTAGGTAGGGAGACGACCTTGACCGGGACTTGGGAGGAGATGCAAATGTAATGCAATGATGATTGGTGATCCCAGGCAGCCCAGCTACGCCTTCACTATTCTTATCTTTGGGTCAAGTCGTGCTCCCTTGTCGCTTCCAATCAACATAACCAAAATATTCTGAAGACTTGGCAGAGTCGTCGAGGGTCTGCAGCCACAACCACAAGCAAATGGGACAGGTTCTGCCGGCGTTGTTTCCGGTGCAACCAAGTAGCACCCGTAGGCCAGGTCCAAGGTACTATTATGTGACTCTGATTTGTTGCTTGTATTAGCACTGTAATGTATGTTTTATAGATTAGCCAATGCAATTTGCTGGTTTTTTCACTTGGCTGTTATGGATTTGATTGGTTTGTTGCGCATGTGGTTGAACCATATAGGGGAATCATTATCTAAAATAAACCATATAGCGGAATGCAAACAAGTGTATTTCCTAACTCTAATATGGGTGAACATATCTCCTCTGTATACGGTCATCATATATAAAAGATGCAACCACCACCTCACTCGTTCAACCCCATCATCCACCTCATGACACCTCTCCTACCTCGCACAGCGTCATGATTGCGGCGGCCACCCTTGACCCCTTTGTTACCCCCCTATTTTTTTATACTCCCCTAGTTTGCCATGGCAGTAACCTGGAGCACGGCGGTAGCGGTCCCCAACAACAACGCAATGCCCATCCCTATTTCCCTCGCTCCTTTTGGTTGGGTTCTAGAGGCACATATTCTCGTGGATTAGGGATGGTGACCTTTGCGGTGGGGTGATGAACACCACCGGTGGATTGGAGTCTAGGACCTAGAGCAGCCAGCCCAACTTCTCCAACAACTCGAAGAAGACCAACACCACTGAGGTGCGATTCTTTGTTTCTTGTTAAGTTTGTTAAGGATTAGTTTCCCAAAATTGTTTCCTTAATTTCTTCGATTTTGACGAGCACTAGTGGAATCATATGATTGGAAGTGCCACGATTAGGGATTGGTTACTCAAATCAAAGCACCTAGGCTAGACTTTTGGATTTGTGAAAAAAAAACACCATTATAGGCTACATTCTAGTGGTTTATGAATCTTGGTGTATTACTCAAGTTGATTAGGTATAAGTAGGCTCAATTTATTATTGATGTGTGTTTTATGACTCTATTTCTTCATTTGTAGGGGTCATTTAGGATAGACTATGATGGTTATTTGAGTAACCAAACTTACTCCACTTCATGGATATTTGTTTATCCACTGTTATATAACATTGTTCAATGAATAGTGAATCTTACTCGAGGTATACTTAGACTAGTATGTATGGTTACTCAAATCCATTTAGACCAATATATATTTGTTCAATTTTCCATCCATATTCGATCTGAATTAACATGTCTTCATTGCATTGTGTGCTCCATGTTCGTGATCAAATCGGCCCGACACTTCCTCCTACAATCCTGCAATGTGCCAACTAGAAGGGCATTGATCACTCGACCACATTGTGTTGCTTCCATGGGAAGCTGCTATGCTGCAAGGTCTGCCTGGTTGCGTAGCACACTAGCCGACACTTACTAGCTTGCTCCAAGAAGGTGAAATGCTTCAATACCTTGGTGTTCGTTAACTTGGTCTCTAACATGTTTTATTTCACCAATGCAGTGTAATGTCTTGTGCAAGATGAGAATCACCAATGCTACCTTGCCTATTGGGTTGATGATCTATGGCCTGCAAGAGCCAAGCACTTGCAGAATTGGATGCATTACTGCCAAGCACTTGCAGCATAGCTAGAGTAAGGGGTAAAGGTAATGATAGGAATTAAGGATAATGACACTCAGAGGATAGATCACTAAGATAACATAAACTAGTTAACTCAGGAGAACAACGGGTGAGGTAGATTCCTATGATATTCTTATTATATGGTCAAAGTATATGTATACACCCAGCTATAGCTAAGACTAACCCTACTCTTGTGCACTTTGGGATGCCGCTTAGACAGTAATGCATCCAATATAAATAACTCTAGTGACGCAACTACGGTCCTACAATTTAAAAACCTGCTCAATTCGGAGTGGACTACAAAGGATAGACGGAGCTGTCACCACCCGCTGCTACCACCCAACCAGAGAACAGGGTGTACTTACAAGCAGAGCATCGTATAAGCACCACGCTTACATGAGACTCGACTACTTAGCCTAACTGGTAAACTAGTAGGCTAAGCACTCTATGAACCCGCACTTGGGTCTTAAGCAATTGAAAGACAGAACGATCAAGTCAAGCACTATATCTCAAGTTCTTTACTCCACTATTGTTCCAGAGTTTTTTATAAGTTTTTAAAATAAAACTCAGAGATTCCATTGTATGACACTCTCAAGTCTCTCAATATATGTGGTATTTGTGGATCCTCACCAATGTAATAAAGATGTTATGATTTTTTCTCTTCCTACCACTAAGGCTTATGTAGAGTTTATAGGTAGGGAGAAAGCTAGAGCATACTTGCAATGCATATATTGTAAAGTCAAACAATGGATCCAAAGAGAGTTAAGTCATACAATCAAATCAAGATGTGCATGTGTGTGGATGTATGGTGGATATATTTGGTGGCCAACCTAATTCTACTTTGCTCCTTGAAAACTTATCTCTCTTTTCAAACTTGGAAACATTTTTGCAAGAGAACAAGGGCTATCTTATTCATCTCTTTTTTCTTTTCAGGCAGGCATCTGAGTACCCATTATTTTAAATATCTCGGACACTTGTCCATTTTTTCTCAACTTTTTTTCTCTTTCTCTTTTTTTATGAATAACTTTTGCATAGCCCCATGCCTCTTTTGCAACAAAACATTGAGAGAGATATCAATAAGAACTTTAGTGCATTTATTTGGTGGATGGAAAACCTATCACGCATGTTTTTGTGTTCACCCCCAGTGTAGGAGTAGAACATTTTTTTGGGTGGATCTAGATGAAGGGCATGTTTTTGCGCCTACCCCCAGTGTAGGAGTACTGCATATATGGGTGGTGTGTGCGTGATCTTGATTCTAAGAGCATGACAAACCTCTCATAAGGCATCAACAAAGCTTGACAAAACTCAATGCAAATGCAAGCAGCATATATATGGAAGTTTTCCTAACCTAAATAGCATGTATGGCTCTTGTGGGAATTCAAGCTTTGTCATACAAGAACTCATCATAGCATTTTTTATGTTTTTCAAAAGATAAATCTCTAGAACTTTAGTGTCACTTGGAATAAGATAAACAGTAGCTCAGTCCTTCTCATATCATATCTATCAATTACCTAGACTTAGCTCAAGCATATACTACCCACGAGTTTCAAGTTCAGAGTAAATCCTTATATCAAAACAATCTTATTCAAAACTCAGGAGAATTCAAGGCTGAAAACTAGGTACTTGAAAGGAATTACAACAAAGAAACTATTCATCATTTCTATTTTAAGAGATTATCCTCAGACTCCATTACTTGCTCAACTCTTAAAAACAGAAAACTAGACACACACTTTTTATTTTGTTTTGTTTGTTATGCATCTTTTTATTTCTTTAACTAAAAAGCAAACTCAAAAATAATAAAGCCAAATGAAAGAAATACTTAGTTAGATACATGGGAGATGCTCCTCCCCCAAGCTGGATGTTGTCGTGGTCGAATGTGGAAAGTTGAGTGATCCTTTTCAGAGCATGTGTTGCTAGTAGATGTCCTTCTCATCCATTGGTGGAGTGAGATGAGGTCAACCGGGTAAACCCACTCTTGATCATATATATCATCCTACAAAAATACTCCAACAAGAACATTAAAAACTCGAGGCTTGGATTATGATAAAGGGTTAGGTCAGCCATTTGGAGTTTGGTTGTTCTTGTGAGGCTAAGGATAGAATTTTTTAATTGACAATGTTTTTAGCAGGATGTCTGTCTAATAATTTTGGATTTTCTATAATGTAGAAAAGGAAATATGTATGTAGAAAGTGAAATATAACTAGATGCATGTATGGTATTTTTATTTTTATGCCACCACAACGAATATTCTTACAGGTTTTTACACACCTTGAAAATCATTCATATGGGGCTTAAGGTCCATGATGCAACAAAATTTTTATTTTTTTCCTAATGCAATACTAATGTAGAAAAGTAAATATGCTAAAGGGAAAAATAATTCATGCAATGCTAGGGACTAAACATGGATAACTACCAATTTTACCTCTTGGCGAGGGTTCGGTGTTTTGAGTCCTCCGAACGAGACTTCTCCTTGCGATGGTTCACTGATCGAGTACCTCAGTTCGCTCTTAAGTATGAAAATTCTTGGGGTGGTGCCTCCAGTAGTGGTGCTTCCACTAGTGGTGCCACTTTTGTTCCTCCTCCTTGTTTAGCGTTTCGAGGTCAACCATCAGTAGCAGAAATTGGCGACATCTTGTGTGCATCATTATTGCTGGTTCAGAACTTTCACTTGTAAAATTTGGGAGAGTCTCCCCCTCCACACTTTGCTAGAAGTGTGCTCTGCTCATAAGATAAGGTATAAATCAAGTGCATGGGCCCTGTTGGTGGGAAAACACCAATAGAACTAGAAATTTATTCATTTTTCTCTAGCCTTAGATACTTTGAATCATGATAAGATTGATGTTGTATGCATTATTCATGTATAACATGGGTGATAAGATCAGAAGGATGAGCATGAATGTAGCATTTTGACTGTGACAAAAAGAGTGAAGTTGCTTAACCTATGGAAGGATTGTCCAACTTTATATAATATATCAAACTTTTTATGACTGTGACTATCATCTTCCAAAGATAAGATATGCAACATTTTAGCTCATTTGGTTAAGACTAAGAAAATGGTGCTATGAACAACTTAAGGAATAAGGCATGTTGAGTTAATCAAGTTGAATTAAGTAAAGTTGTAACTCGAACATGTTTTAGTCTTCATCTATATGCATACTAAGGTCAAGAAGAAAACGATGACCACTTACCTTAAGATGTTACCTTCATCATTGGAGCGTGATGACACCATGTGATGAAGGGTAGACGAGTTTCGATGGTCTTTTCTTACTACTTGAACCTTTCCTTGCTTGAGCTATCCATGAGCATCTTGTCTCTTATGTCGCAATCCTTCTTCCTCACACTTTTGTCATGCCATCCTTTTGTTCTTTCTTTTATGGATCTTGTCATTCTATTGGGCCTTCTGCTCTACTCATTGTTTCTTCTCTACAAAGGATTAGTGGACAACACATACCTGAAGGAGTAGACAAATGATTCAAAATAAGGATAGTGTTATCATAGAGTTAAAGGTCATCTGTATCCCATGTATTAAATAATGTGCCTTTATTATTCACCACTACTTTAATCTTTCAACAAGGGTAAGGTAAAGATGTGTGAAATCATTTTGAAGAATACCTTTAGCCTTGATTTGTTTCTATGAATGATGTCCAAACATTCCCAACAAAATTTAAATATTTTTCTATTAGGGTTAGTCCATATATACAACCAAATTTTATACAAGTATGTTTTGATTCAATAATCATTTCTGAATAAAAATCCTGAAGCATACTTGTAACAGACAAGGAAGCTTAAAAGACTAAAGATATTCATTCAAGTAGAAACAAGAATAGTATGGTGAACCAAGGGAGTATGATTATTAAATTTTGTTTATGATTTAGCAGTTTGAGTATAACATAAAGGGAAAGATGACCAAGATAAATTAACAACATGGCATGAGATATTTTAAAGAACTCCATCCCCCAAACTTGAATTTTGCAGAATGCAAAATCTAACATGGATGATAGAATTCTCCTATGAATGTGATTCTATGTTGAATAATGCTTGGTTGGATATACCTTATGTTTTTCTTCTTTTTGCTGAGATAAGTAATGACAAACATATCTGAAGAAAACTTGTTTGATGTACCTATCAGTGAGGGCATCAAGGCTTTAGGCCCATTGTGTAGGGCCTCTTCTTGCCTTTAGCTTTTCTTTACACCTTCCAATTCTAGAGATGAGGATATGGACAACTGCATGCTTTTCTTTCATCAACCTCTCTTGATTTTTGTTGATCCTTGGTTGATGAGTTGGGTTCATTGGAGATGCAAACTCAAGTTCCTCCTTGGTTGTCTAATGATGTGGCAAGAAGTTGTGCTTCTTTGTTTATAAGCGATATGCCAGCTGTCTTGACTGTCAAGGAAAGAACCTCATTGGTACTTGCGTAGAAGCTTCATCTTCAACGACTTTGGGATGTTGTCTCATGACAGTGGTTGTAGCTTTTCAAGACATCGTTGACAGACCTCCATTGATTTTTGACGTCTGTTGATACGAGGATGCTTGCCATGATGTAGTGGCTCTTGTCATCCTAGTCCTTGCTGTTGATGTACAAGTTGGTCTTTTCAAAAATGATGAAAGGAGGCATACTCTGACTAAAACAAGGTGGGTTGCACCTTGCTTCTCATCAGCCTCCTAGCTTGAGTCCTGGGAAGGTTCAATGCTAGGTTGCCTTCGACGTCACTTGAGGCCCGTTGATTTGTTCATCCACTTTCTATGAGTGAGTGCTTTTATTGTAGATCCTTTTTTGTGGCACTCGTCTTATTTCCTCTTTGTTCTATTGCTGAAGTGGTGGTTTAGCTTGAGTTCAGGTTCATACCAAACCATGGACAGGCACAACTTATATCCATTCTTTCCTGCAAAATGTTAATGAACACATACCTGAGGGAATACAACAAATTTGGAAAACAGGTTGTTGTCATAACTTTTGTAGTTTTCCTCTATGCTAATGAAAGGATGGTTTTAGGATTGCTTTAGCATAGATTTTATTTATTAACAAATTTTATGTGTTGGCTGCATTCTAACATGGTTCAAGGCTATGATAACTTGCAACAAAAGATAAGTGAATAAACTTTGATACTCACAGTTCTTCCATGATGGAGAATGAACTGGGCCTTCTTTTGTGCAAAGTTGTTATGCCTTGATTCATCTCTGATGTGAATTCATCTCTTAACTTTCCCAGATTGAATTTGAGAATTTCCTTGCAGGGGTTAGTCTAACAAAATATCCAGTGCCTACACAAGCAATTTTTAGTTCAATAACCAAACTAAACTCCATGTCTGGTTTTTGCTTAAGGAAGGCATTTTAACCTAAGCACCATGCTTAACTTAAAAGCCTTTGGAAGTATGTCCAGTACTTCCAAACCAAAAATTACTATGGCAAACAAAGGTAGCATGAAAGCACTACAGAGATTTATTCAAATAGAGATGAAAGAGCATGATCATGGTGAGTGATTATTTTTTTACGATAAAGGATGCAAGTGACATGGATATATGCATGGAGCTAAACATGATGTGGATTTGATATGAGAGAATTCAAGCTAAATGGAGTGGATGCTTGGATTATTCAAAGTAAACATGCAATGGTATGCAAGGTTTTAAAAGATAACTATTCATCAAGTTTAATGTCCATGAGCAAGACTATCTCACCTTTCTTGATCATACTTACCATGACTCACATGATGGAATTTATGAGTGATGCAGCATTTGTTTCTGTCACTTGAGATGTGATTTGAGTTCTTGTGACATTGACCTTCTTCTCCAATCTACACATGGTTAGAGAATATATATATGTCTATACGAACCTATGAGATGGTAGGATTTCAGTGTTGATGGATCTTGAATCTTCAGGCACCCTGGGGTTCTTCTTTTCTTGTGGAAGCTTGCCAGAAGGTTGAAATAGCGTCCACTGCCTGTTTTATTCCACAACTCAACAGAACAGAGGTAATCCTACTAAAGCTAGTGGTATGTTGATGATCCAAATCTTTATGCCAATTGTTTCCCTAGCAACGGCGCCAAAAAAATGCTTGTTGGTGTTTATAAATGCAAATAGAATATGAAGGATTCCGCAAGCGCATAGAATACCATTGTAGCATTTTACGGGGAGTATTCCAGGTATTGTTATTTATATTTTACCATAGGGAAACAATAGAGTAAAGACTTATTGAATAGTAAAGGAATAGCTATCAGTCAACATACCAGCATAGCTAGAGTAAGGGGTAAAGGCAATGATAGGAATTAAGGATAATGACACTCAGGGGATAGAGCACTAAGGTAACATAAACTAGTTAACTCGGGAGAACAACGGGTGAGGTAGATTCCTATGATATTCTTATTACATGATCAAAGTATATGTATACACCCAGCTATAACTAAGACTAACCCTACTCTTGTGCACTTTAGGACGCCGCTTAAACAGTAAAGCATTCAATATAGATAACTCTATTGATGTGACTATGGTCCTACAATTTAAGAACTTGCTCAATTCGGAGTGGACTACAAAGGATAGATGGGGCTATCACCATCCGCTACTACCACCCAACCAGAGAATAGGATGTACTCATAGGCAGAGCATCGTATAAGCACCACGCTTATATGAGACTCGGCTACTTAGCCCAACCGGTAAACTAGTAGGCTAAGCGCTCTATGAACCCACACACAATAGTAATGATAACCATAACTAAGCAAGATATATATTGAAAGTAAGCATAGCCATATAGATAAGAGTATATTAAATTGAGAACAAGTCTTGCAAGATGTAGAAGTGAGGATACAAGGCTTCACCAAGCCTCCAAGACTAGATCCGAAACTTGACCCTCGCTCCTGAATTTCTAATCTACTACATTGGAGAGTCTAAACCTAATCCTCCTGGTGTACCTTGATCTCTGAATGAGAGATATGAATTAGGGTTTTAGGGATGCCTCAGGGAGGGGGTACAGGGCTATATATATAGACCGGAGCGTCCAACGTGAGCCCTCGGATCAAACCGACTTAAGGAATGGCATAGATGCAATCCTAGGAGACAGTCGAGGAACCTTCTAGAAGCGAGCTGACAGTGGCATCCATAGGGGGCCGGGCGGCACCATGGGCCCCACCGAGCAGCCTCTCGAGGTCTGCCTCGGGGGGTTGCCTCCTGGAGTCTTCTCGAGTTGGTTTCACGACAGATTTGTATAATTAACCCTGACATGTATGTCCTCCTTGGCAGTTTTTTGGATAAACCCTGCTGAAAACATAAATTCACCAAAACTCAATGAATTTGTTAGTTTAAGTCCCTAGACCTATGTTGATGATCTCAATTGTGCCCTTATACATGTTTCTTTGACGATTTAATATGGTTGTTAACTACCATCAACAAACACATATATGATAAATCCAATATGTTCAATTCATTCCTTAGCTTGCAAAACCTCTTCTCATCAAGTGGCTTGGTGAATATATCAGCAAGTTGATCTTCGGTGCCCACACTCTCAATGCAAATGTCCTATTTTTGTTGATGATCTCTAATGAAGTGGTGGTAGGCATCAATGTGCTTTATTCTTGTATGTTGAACCGGATTGTTAGTGAGCTTGATAGCACTCTCATTGTCACATAGCAATGACACTTTCTTGAACTTGATTCCAAAGTCATTCAAGGTAGCCTTTATCCAAAGTATTTGTGCACAACAACTACTGGTAGATATGTATTCGGCTTCGGCGGTTGATAATGCAACACTATTTTACTTCTTTGATGACCATGAGATAAGTGATCTTCCCAACAATTGACATGTGCCTCGGGTGCTCTTCCTTTCAACCTAGCATCCTGCATAATCGGAGTCCAAATATCTAACAAGTTCAAACTTTGCTCCTTTGGGATACCATAAACCAACATTTTGTGTATGCTTTAAGTACCTCAATATTCTCTTTGTAGCCTTCAAATGACTTTCTCTTGGTGAGTCTTGAAATCTTGCACACATGCACACACTAAACATGACATCTGGCCTTGATGCGGTCACATAGAGTAGGCTTCCAATCATAGACCGATACAACTTTTGATCCACCATGTTGCCACTTGCATCACTATCCAATTGCTATTTGTCCCCATTGGTGTGCTAATAGCTTTGCTATCATTCATGCCAAACTTCTTGAGCATGTCTTTGATGTACTTTCCTTGACTCACAAATGTACCATTCTTCAATTGTTTGATTTGAAGACCAATGAAGTAACTCAACTCTCCAATCATGGACATCTCAAACTCATTAGCCATCATCTTCCCAAACTCTTCACAAAAGTCTTGATTGGTTGATCCAAATATGATGTCATCAACATAGATTTGCAACACAAACAAGTCATTGCCATTCTTCTTGGTAAAAAGAGTGGTGTCAACCTTGCCCATCATGAACCCTTTAGAGAGGAGAAAATCCCTCAACCACTCATACCATGCTCTAGGTGCTTGTTTCAAGCCATACAATGCCTTTTTCAACATGTACATATGGTCGAGCTTCTTGTCATCTTCAAAACCAGGAGGTTGCTCAACATATACTTCTTCATTGATGTAGCCATTGAGAAATACACTCTTGACATCCATTTGATAGAGCTTGATGTTATGGGCACAAGCATAGGCTAGCAAGATTCTAATTGCTTCCAATATAGCAACCGGGGCATATGTTTCACCAAAGTCAAGACCTTCCACTTGAGTGTATCCTTGTGCTACCAATCTTGCTTTGTTCCTTACTACTATCCCATCTTGATCTTGCTTGTTTCTAAAGACCCATTTGGTTCCAATCACATTGTGGTTCTTTGGTCTCTCCACTAATTCTCATACTTGATTTCTTGTGAAGTTGTTCAATTCTTCATGCATAACATTTACCTAATCAACATCCTTCAATGCTTCATCTATCTTCTTTGGTTCAATGGATGATACAAATGATAAATTCTCATAAAATGAAGCCAATCTTGATCTATAGTTTGCACACCTCTAGAAATATCTCCAATTATAGTGTCCAATGGATGATCCCTTGCAATATGAGTTGGTTGGAGTATTGGAACTTGATTGCTTGCGCTTGCTTGATCAATGGGTTGAGATGATGTACTAGCCACTTGTTGATCTTGCACATTGTCATGAGAGCCACTAGAGCTTACTTGATTAGTGTCAACTTGCACATTTGAATTAGAGAGCACTTGCACTTGATCATCTTCTTCATCTATCACCTGCCTAGGCCTCAATTCACCAACATCCATATTCTTCATGGCATTTGAAAGTTGAATACCTCTAACATCATCAAGATTCTCATTCTCATCTTGGGAACCCTTGGTTTCATCAAATTCAACATCTTGAACTTCTGCAAGAGTACCACTTGCCAAATTCCAAACTCTATATGCTTTGCTTGTAGTGGAGTATCCAAGCAAGAATCCTTCATCATATTTTTTATCAAACTTACTTAATCTAGTGCCTTTCCTCAAGATGTAGCATTTGCAACCAAAGACCTGAAAATATGCAATGTTGGGCTTTCTACCATTCAAGAGCTCATAGGGTGTCTTCTCTTTCAATGGGTGACAATACAATCGGTTGCTACAATAGCAAGCCGTGTTAATAGTTTTGGCCCAAAAAGATTGACTCACATTGTACTCACTCAACATTGATCTTGCCATGTCAATCAAGGTTCTATTCTTCCTCTCAACAAGGCCATTTGACTATGGAGTGTACTTGGTCGAGAATTAATGTCTAATTCCAAATTCATCACATAACTCATCAATTCTTGTGTTCTTGAACTCACTACCGTTGTCACTTCTAACTGTCTTGATGGTTGTTTCAAACTCATTGTGAATGCCCTTGACAAATGATTTAAAAGCTGCAAACACATCACGCTTATCCACTAGAAAGAATGCCCAAGTGTATCTTGTATAGTCATCCACTATCACAAAGACATTTGTTTCCATCGATACTAGTGTATTGTGTTGGCCCAAACAAATCCATGTGAAATAATTCAAATGCTTTACTAGTGCTCATCATGCTTTTCTTAGGATGGATGTTTCCAACTTGTTTCCCAGCTTGACAAGAGCTACGAAGTTTATCCTTCTCAAACACAACATCTTTCAAGCCTCTAACCAAGTCATGCTTAAGCAATCTATTCAATTGTTTCATTCCAACATGACCAAGCCTTCTATGCCATAACCAACCCATACTAGACTTAGTGAACAAGCATGTTGACAATTGAGATTCACTAGCATTGAAATCAACCAAGTATAGATTCTCATATCTAAAGCCTTTGAAGATCAAGTTAGAGCCATCTACACTTATGATCTCTACATCATCTACCCTATATATGTATTTAAATCTAAGATCACACAATTGAGTCACGGATAGCAAATTCATTCTCTAATCGTCATCACAAGAACAAACTTATGGTGTGACTCAAATATTGCATACACATGCACACACTAGCACGTAAGGGCCTAGATGCACAAAGGTAATACAAGAGTTCATGGAGCGATATACCTTTGTTCTAAGCCTCATAATCTCCACCATGATCATGAAATTTTGAGTTTAGTGCTTTGATGGGCATGGCACAATGTAAAAAGACTTCATTTGTGCCCATCTCTCTTTATCATAGGAGATATCACAAACTTCTGCTTTATTTCAATTGAAAGTCCATTGCTAGCCCTCGTTGTCATTTTGAGATACCAATTGAAGATATATTTCTTGTATGCAACACGAAAGATTATCCACCAATATCAATTGAAATATGATCTTCAAAATTTTGACACTAATTGAATGAGTCTTTATAAGTTGATGCCAATTTGAATGGATTCTTGTATCTCATGATTTCATCTAGGGAATGCTCATAAAGACAAGATAGCATTAAATTGCACAAGCTATAGTCCTACAACTAGTGACTATTTTTTTTGATGTGGAAGGCATGTAGATCACTAATTGTAAAACCTCAAAACATAGACTAAATTCCCCCTTTTGATAGTGCATACATATATATGTGGAAGGCAAGAACATATGCACTTTGGTCAATTTAGTCTAAACAAGGGAATTTATGCTATATTATGGAGAGTAGCTATTTAAGAGATAAAAATTGCAATCCAAATGAATATCAGAGATAACTTTACCAATTTGGATTGAGTTAATGTAGCATACTCATGAGAAACTCATTCTCGCCAAGAGACTACAAAATTCACTAGAAGAAAAGGTTAGTCTCAAAGACACAAGACATAGAACGGGCTCACCAAATACTCGAATTACTTTGTAAAATGCACTTGAATCGGTTTAAGAGTCAAGAGGAGTTCATCCTATATTTTGGTCAAGGCATGATAAATTTGCAACAATTGAAATTATGTCAAGGAAACATACCACCACCAAAGTAGATAGATCACCATATTGATACGACCATCATAAGTGAGACTTGATGATTTGGATGGCCATAGTTCTTCACTTAATGACTCGTGTTGAATTAGAGCTCTTATGATCATCCAAGATCCATATTAGGTTCCTAGTTCTTTCTTTACCTAAAGCAACTAACACAGAGAGCAAAAGGTAAAATTCATGAAATTTCAAATTGTGAACTAGGAGTTAACACTCTTTGTTGACTAGGTCTTGGGTGATCAATGGGATGGATCCATATTCACTTGGTGAGCTCTAGAGAGGAGAAATAACAATGAAAGTCCACTCTTCAATTATTTTCTCCAACTCATTCAAATTCAGTTCCACTAAACGATTGGGGCATTCAATATTAAACCGAGAGCACTTGGTTTATAAAGACCAAGAACACTAGAATAATTGTGAAGCACCTAGAGAATCCAAGGAACCATCCATCCTCCTTTTTCTCATGTGTGGAACTACACAATATACACTTGACAGAAACCATTAGCCCGACAAGATATAGACTAAACTCCCCCTCAATTTGTGCATACAAGAGCACACTCATGCACATCAATAACATAAGGTTAAGGGAGAAGTTTACACTATACAACAACAACAACAACAACAACAACATAGCCTTTTGTCCCAAGCAAGTTGGGGTAGGCTAGAGATGAAACCCAAAAGAGACGAGAAACAGGGAGACACATAAAGGGACATAAAGGGCACAAGACAAAAAGAGGTCACGGTTCAGGCACGTTGATTGCCAATCTCCAAGCGCTCCTGTCCATAGCTAAATCCTTGGAGATATTCCACTCCTTAAGATCTCTCTTAACGGACTCGTCCCAAGTTAGTTTAGGTCGACCTCTACCGCCCTTTACATTATCGGCCCGCTTTAGAACTCCACTATGCACCGACGCCTCAGGAGGCCTCCGTTGGACATGTCCAAACCATCTCAACCGATGTTGAATCAATTTCTCCTCAATTGGTGCCACCCCAACCCTATCTCGAATATCATCGTTCCGGACTCTATCCCTCGTTGTGTGCCCACAACACCAACGCAACATATGCATCTCTGCTACACTCAATTGCTGGACATGTCGCCTTTTTGTAGGCCAACACTCAGCACCGTATAACATCGTTGGACGAATCGCCGTCCTATAGAACTTACCTTTCAGCTTCTAAGGCACCCTTTTGTCATAGAGAACGCTAGAAGCTTGACGCCATTTCAACCAGCCGGCTGAAATTCTATGCCTAACATCTTCATCAATGTCTCCATCCTTTTGTAGCATCGACCCTAAATACCGAAAAGTATCCTTCTTGGCCACCACTTGCCCATCGAGGCTAACGTCTCCCTCCTCATGCCTAGTCACGCTAAAATCACACCTCATGTACTCGGTCTTAGTCCTACTAAGTCTGAACCCTTTTGACTCTAACGTGTGCCTCCATAGTTCTAACTTCCTGTTAACCCCCGTCCTACTGTCGTCAACTAGCACCACATCATCAGCAAAGAGCATACACCAAGGGATATCACCTTGTATGTCCCTTGTGACCTCATCCATCACCAAAGCAAATAAATAAGGGCTCAAAGCTGACCCCTTATGCAGTCCTATTTTAATTGGAAAGTCACTGGTGTCGCCATCACATGTTCGGACAAACATCACCACATCCATGTACATATCCTTGATGAGGGTAACGTACTTAGTTGGGACTTGAAGCTTTTCCAAGGCCCACCACATGACATTTCTCGGTACTTTGTCATATGCCTTCTCGAGCTCAATAAAGACCATGTGCAAGTCCTTCTTCTGCTCCCTATATCTCTCCATCAATTGTCGTAATAAGAAAATCGCCTCCATGGTCAACCTACCAGGCATGAACCCAAACTGATTTTGGGTCACATGTGTCACTCTCCTTAGGCGATGCTCAATAACCCTCTCCTAGAGCTTCATCGTATGGCTCATCAACTTAATCCCACGGTAGTTAGTACAACTTTGAACATCTCCCTTGTTCTTGAAGATAGGTACTAATATACTTCTCCTCCATTCTTCAGGCATCTTGTTAGACCGAAAAATAAGGTTAAAAAGCTTAATTAACCATACTATCGCTCTGGCGCCTAGGTATCTCCACACCTCAATGGGGATACCATCAGGGCCCATCGCTTTACCTCCCTTCATCCTCTTCAAAGCCTCTCCGATCTCTGCCTCCTGAATTCTCCTCACAAAGCGTCTATTGGTATCGTCAAATGAGTCGTCCAACTCAAGGGCAGGACCCTCATTCTCCCCATTAAACAGCTTGTCGAAGTACTCTCTCCATCTGTCCTTGATCTCCTCATCCTTCATCAGAAGTCGATATGTCTCATCCTTGATGCATTTTATTTGGTTGATGTCCCTTGTCTTCCTCTCGCGGATTCTAGCCATCCTATAAATGTCCTTCTCCCCTTCCTTCGTGCCTAGCCGCTGATAAAGGCCATCATACGCCTGACCTTTTGGTACACTCACAGCTCGCTTTGCAACCCTTTTCGCTATTTTATAGCCCTCGATGTTGGCTACACTCTTGTCATGGTGGAGACGCTTGAAACACTCCTTTTTCTCCCTAATAACCCTTTGCACCTCGTCATTCCACCACCATGTGTATTTCGCTTCCCGTTTGCCTCCCCTACTCATGCCAAACACTTCCAAAGCCACCTTCCGGACACATGTTGCCATCTTTAGCCACATGTCGTTGGCATCTTCTCCTAATTCAAACTCCTTCAAGCTGATTGCAATTCAATTAGTTTTAGCTGGTTCAGTTGCTTCCAATTGATTTCAAAGAGTTCCAACTGATTGTATCTCATTGCTGCTACTTGTAACTGCAGAAGTCAACTAGTTTCATCTAGTTTCAAATGATCTCAGCTGCTGTTTCTTGTATTTTGATTGCAACTCCTTTGGACCCTTGTGTAAGTCCTCTTTAATTCCAACTCCTTCAGACCAAACTAATGCTTCTCATTTTTATTGATTCTTCATGACCAACTTAAGAGTCAATTTAATCTTGTTGTTTCAATGCAATCCAATTTCAAACAGTGAGTTTTTAGATTCTGACTTCCTTGGAGAAAAATTCATAATTCTCAGACTACTAGTCCAATATGCATGAAATTTGGTAGATATGTGCATTCATGGGTCCTCTAACTACTGTAAAAATTTTAGCTCATTTGGACTCCATTTGATCAGCCAAATCAATTTTCTATCAAAACTGCTAAAGTCTAAAAACAGCATTGCTAAAGCTGACATAATTCAACTCACAACTGATTTTCTTCTCAATCAATCTTCAAGAAAATTGTACAACAAGTATTAGATGTGTGTATCATGCTCACAAAGTTTCAAGTCAAATCATCAGGATTTGGACTTCCAAATCTATGCTTGAAGGCAGCCAACTTAGATTTTTCAAAATTTTGGACAGATTTGATATTTTATAATTCTTCTTTGCTTCTTGTCCAATTTTGAGGTGAATTTGTTTGAGAATACTTACAAGATGTAATTCCCATTTAGTCCTCTTACCAATGCTTGTTATCTTATGAATTCTTCCAATATAGCTCATCCCACTCAACTTCAAACTTGATTTCATTTAAACTCAGATTTTTGGTCTCTTTGGCCTCTAGCAGCATCATCTTACTTTAGGTGAAGAGTAACCTTTAGGCTTGTGACTTATTCAATTAAACAAGCACAACCTCTTCCTATGAATTTTCTATGGATAATCTCAAACACAAGAGGGCATTAGTAACACAAGCACTAGTTTCTCATTTAGTAACCCTTTATATGTGTCAAAGGCAAGTGGGTCACTAAATAGAGAAACCTCATAACATGGATTAAATCTCCCTTAATGCCTCATGCATATTCTTTTGAGTGGAATGGAAATATGAATATGCATGGTTGGTCAATTAATTCCAAAGGTAGATTTAAGCCATACTATGGTGTGTGGATAACATAGATAAATTAATTCCAAATCAATTAGAGAGAGAATACATCACATAATTTTGGATTGATGACTTTCATATGATAGCACACCCCATTTGAGAAACACATTCTCATTTAGTGAGACTGCACCAATCACTTAGAGAGAAAGATTAGTCTCACAACACTAGTCATAGAGTAAATTCCCTTTTGATAAGTGCTCTAAGTATTTGAATTTCTCACATAGCAATCTATTCATTTAAGAACTTGGGATTTCACTCTATGTCTTGGTCATGGCAATACAAGAATAATTAAATTGAACTATGCCAAGAAATACTCACAACCAATATAGCATGTAGATGCCCATAAGTTGAGAATGTAAGGTTGCCAATCTACCATATGACAAGATTCCATCAAGTAGAGAGTTCTTGAATTGTGAGTGATACATGCCTCTACTTGACCTTGATTATTTATTCTTGGCTTTCTTAAAATTCTTGTTTTTAACTCCACAGAGGAAACCCAAGACATGTATATTGCTTGATGTGGATGATCAACTCAATTCCAATCAAACTTTTCTTCCAAAGTGACCAACAACCAATGTATATCCTCAAGTGCATTATTTTCCTAAGTGGCTACACAATACACAAAAGAGTAAAATTTGAAAACAAAATGCACTTGTGATTTTAGAGATTACCACTCCATTTCAATGTTTTGGTGAGCTCTTGGTTATGGCACTTGAGATTGGTCTTTAGTTGACTTTCCATTTTCATCACATAGAAATGAATCACTTCCATCATGAGTTTCATCTTCTTCTTGCTCAAAGATGGGTTGTAGGCTTTGTCCATGAATTGGACTATTGTCAACTACTGCTCACTGTTGCTGCGGCACACTGCTGCTCAGAGGTGCGACACTGCCGCAGGTGCTACATTAGCTGATTTTGGAGCAGCTGTAACTTGAGGATTCTCCTCTATAGTGGCCTGGATTCCTTATGGTCTAAAATCACTAGTGGCCATTTGCTTGATTGCCTTGCAAGGTGATTCCTCATTTTCTACAACATGAAGAAGATCTTGCTCTACTAGGAAGCCATTAAAAGCATCATATGGCAAATGATTCATTTAAACTTGAAGTACTCTAGCCACTCCTAATAATTCACAAACACACACATATTTGTGAACTACTATAGACTACACAAGTTAAGTGGCTAGCTAGCAAGGGTTAGGTACTAGTTACCAAGGTGAATATGAAGTTTGAAATATTTCCATTGATTTATCTTCGGGTCAACCATATAAGAAAATACAATATGAATTGATTGATAACTTGAGTGAATATTTTCAATCATCTTGCTCAAGCACCCCGAGGCTTATATCACCTTTAAGTACCTACAACACTCATCAAGCATAACTTGGTACCCAAACTATGTTGGGTCCGTCAAGGTTAGAGACTTAGGCACCAAAATGGCCTTTGTGCTAGCACATGGTGAATCAATCACCTTTCTAGCACAAGTGTCATTTTTGGACCTCCTAAGAAAATTTGAATCAAATGAAGAGTTGATATTAGGAGTGTTACCCATGGGACAATCCATACTTAGATGTCCCTTTCCTCGACAAGTGTAGCAAATGCGGTGCTTGATCTTGCAAGACATCTTCTTATCTTGCTTCTTGTTTGCTTCTTTATCGATGAGCCTCTTTCTTGCTGATGCCAAGCCTTCATCCTTCATGTAGGGGCATGATGCAATTTCATGGCCCTTCTCATTACACCCATAACACTTTCTCTTGCTTCTTCTTATCTTCTTGTTTGGAGGTGTTGCTTGGTCATCAACCTTGTTGGAACACATAGAGACATTGTGTCCCATGTTGGAACACATGAGGCACTTGACATGTGACATCTTCTTCTTCTCTTGAATCTTGCTCATGCCTTTGTTTTCTTTTTTCAAGGAGCAATCTCTTACATGGTGACCATCTTTCTTGCTCCTGAAGTAAGTGATGAGAGTCTTCTTTGGTTGAAGTTGCACCTTAGTGTCCTTGGGAGCTTTTTTGTTCTTCCTAGGCATCTTCATTATGAGCTTAGTCTGATCAGAAGTCAGATTGGTAGCCTTCCCATTTTTGCGGGGCATGGCACTGCCGCAGTCTGTGCAGGCTGAACTGTACCAATCTGCTCCCTCCTCTCAAACTGCACACATTCAAAGCCATTCACCAGTTTTCTACCATTTGCCTTGGCTCCTTTTGTGTGCCTAAGCTCATCTTTGATTGAGGAAAACCACCTATTCTTGTATTGTGGCCCTTTTGGTTCCTAAATTTTCTTGCCACCATTTTGAGTCATATCATCCATGCACCCTCCTGCTATCATTTCATTGAGCCTAGCAATCTCTTTTCTCATGGCCTCCATATTAGCAAGTTAGTGAAATAAATATTCAAATCAAGATTAACATTTTCCACAACCTTGACTAGCGGAGGAGTAGAGGCATCATTTGCCTTGGAGAGATGTGAGTTGCTATCCCAAAGAATGCTATATTGCTCCTCAAGTTCCTTGTGCTTTTCATCCAAGCTACAATACTTTTTCTTGAGAGCAATAAGTGCTTTCTTTGTGATATCATGGGCCTCTTGCTCTTTGGACAAAGCCTTGCACAAGGTGTCCACCTCACTTCTCTCCAATACAATAGCTTCCTTGCTGGCAATGTAGAGATCTTCTTGTTTAATAAGAGTGTCCTTTCTAGATGCTAGCTCGACTTGAGTACTCTCTAATTCTTCCATTAGTTTAGTGATGAACAATTTGGTCTTGCTATCCAAATTTTTAGTTATGTTATCAATTTCTTCATCACTAGATACCTCATCACTAGAGTAATCACTTGTATCACAACTAGCGATGTCACTAGGGGGAGAAGGTTTAGAATTGGATTTGGGTTTTACCTTCTCACCCTTTGCCATGAGACACACATGAGAAGTGGCATAGGTAGTTAAGCACCTTGGTGAGGTGGATTCATCATTTGGCCTCCACCGATCACAAGCTTCTTCTTCCTTCAAAATGTTAGTCTCACAAGAACTAGAGGAAGTAGAAGTACCCCATGTAAACACATTGTTCTCATCAACCATTCCATTACCTTCCTTCAAGTCATATGTTGGTGAGGAAGTGGATGTGGCATAATCACTTAGGCCTTTTGGGAGAATCACTTGAGGCTCTTCATTTGTCAGTGAAGTTGAGCACACCTCAAATGGTTCCTCCAATGAGAGCAACTTCTCATCACATTTGGACTTGTCATATTTTTCTTTGAGCATGGTCTAAATGAGATGAGCATCATCAAGCGGTTCACCATCTCCAAATATGACAGCATCAAACACATCTTACTCAAAGCACTAA